>OY728129.1:1745294222-1747694222 GCA_963277665.1 Viscum album | reverse complement strand
TCTAGCAAAAGATTTACAATATTTTCATAAGGGTTTCATTTTCATTTATACTTAATTGGTCTCTATATTTTCATAATTTAATTAATATTATTCATAACCACCATTCAAATGGTTAGGTGAAAACAATAACCATATTTTAATAATATTATTAATAGTATATTTTAGTTTAGTAAAACTCTGTCTTTTGTGTAATGAAAGCTATCAAAGTAACTCAATATTGTGTGTAACACAAGACGAACATAGTGTTGTGTGTACCGAATGTTAATCTAAGTGTTGTGTGTAGTAGAATAATAGCTTGATGTTTCATATAATGAAATCCATAACTATTTATTTCATATACAAAAAATCTATATTCAGTGTTGTTTAAAATGAAAAATATCAAAAAAGATTAAATTAATTTGAAAAAAATATATAATAAAATCTTGGGGTGTTACACGTGCTACTGACTGTCTTAATGGAAAGGGAATACACAGAAAAAAAATCCAATCTAGTCCATGACTTTATTAGGATTATGCCACTCAACAATATGAAACTGAATAAAAGATACCACAATAATGGAATCATAAATCCCATTAGTGTAGTATGTGGGTAGCTGGTCTAATAAAGCCCAAAATGGAAGCCATGAAATCTGAAATGACATGAGATAGTTGTTAAAAATTTTGTTACTAAAAACCAAAAAATATAATATTATGAAATTGATTAATTAAGGATGAACTGTATATACTTACATCGGTGGGTACATGACTCTCTAACATGAGATGATATTCACCCAAGTTATACCTCAACTTCCTCACAAAGTTGTGTGCCTAAATCCACCTATAATATAAAACATTGAAAGTGAAAATTAATATGAAATAAAATTTAATAACTCATCATATCATCATAAAAAAATAAAGATGAGTGATGATATCAGCATCCACATAGAGTATCATGTAGCACATTTATATGAATCTCTTGACCAAAAAAATAGGGGAGAGGGGAGGTATGTTCTCCCATTACCACCCATAAATAATAATGACACGTCCATTAAGATCAGTGGGATCTAATCATCGTGCCATGCATAATGCTCTGTAAGTGTAGACAAATTAGGAATATCCCCATATTTATCTATTGACTTGATTAAAATACTATTATATCCCCAGATACATTGTGTGCGCATGAAAACCAAAGTGATCATTGCATAGTGTCCCTCCAATGAGCCAAATATATATTCATGGGTGTGATGCCTGATAGTCTGCTCGTCAATGTCAGCAGGTAAATTTGGAAAGTGTATCCCAAGCTAGCTCATAGGTACCAACCCACCATCTGTAGAATCATCATCTCCCATGATGTTGACACCTAGAAATCATTGTACAAGATCAGGCATGTCTCCACAGGTGGGTCCTATAACAACATCCCCTAGATAGGAAGACCAAGAATATGTTCCACATCCTCAAGGGTGATGGTCATATCTCTCTTAGGTGAGTGGAATGTGCATGTATTAGGTATACATATCTTGGTGAGAGTAGTAAGGTGGTGATGAGCAATGAATATAAAATAAAATTCAACAATTACATAGAAGCTAGCATGAATTAGGTATGGTATAATGGATGATAGAGGTAGAATGTGATAATAATGGTATGATCGACACACCTTAGTCCATCGAACCACATGGTTAGATAGAACATTGTGTGAAACATGCCTATATTGTTCAGTCAGTATCCTAGTATCCTCAATCTATATGTATAAAAATGAAATAAGTCTTAAGTTTAAAATGTGAATATAACATTATATTTAGCAGAATGTTATGAATGATAGAATGTATGACATGACATATTTACTTGATCCATGTTTGATAATTGTTTTTCAAAACAATGTTTGTTTTATAAAAGAAAAAAAAGAGAATTTAATGTTTTAATTGAAGTTAGTTTATTTTCATGTGGTTTTGTTTTGATTTTTTTTCAATCTAGTTTATTGGTATGCATGGATAATATCCTTAAATAGATTCATAGTGGAATCTAATTGGGCTTTGTGCCTAACACTCTAGTTGGGCCCTTCCTAGAAATTTTTCAATTTCATTTTCCCAATCACAATTTTTGAAGACGGATTGTATTCCATCTATTATAGTTGGAATAGAGCCATGCTTTTAAAAGGGTATTACTTTAAAAACCTATTTATGGACACATTAGTTATATCAGTTGGACCCACCTTCTGGATTGAGTCTTTCTCTGATGTCGAGAACATTTACGAATAATTTAGATCCCAAATGGTTTGATATTTAATTTATGTACTATATATCACATGATGGTATATTTCCTAATTATATTCTCATATGATTGATTTATGGTGTACCCATGCATTTTTAGATTATGATTTCATGTCATCTCACATATACTTATCATATTCTTTATAATGTGAATATGAAATAGCTTATGCCTTATAGACTCATTATTTTACATGATCTATGTTTTAGAATTGTTTTGGAAAACCATGATTGTTTTATAAAAGTAAACCAAAGGTATTTTAAAGGATTACTTAAAAATGTTCTATTTTCAAGGGGTTTGGTTTTGAACTTGTTTTCAAACTATTTTATCGGTTTTCAAGGATAAAATACATAAATAGATTCATGGTGGTATCTTACCATTATTTGTGCCTCACACCCTGGTTTCTCCCTTCTTGGGCATCAGTAGATTTTATTTTCCCAATATCAATTTTCAAAGTTGACTAGTTTTTCCTCTGTTCTTTTTGGAATAGTTTTATGTTTTTAAATTTTTTCTATAAAAATAGATTTCTGTGCACATAGATTATATTGGTTGGACCCACCTTATAAATTGTGGATTTCTTTGATGTCTAGAACAAATACTAATAAGTTAGATCCCAAATGATTTTCTTCCTAATTTATGTATGATTTCTTATATGATGCTATATTTTATGATTATTTTCTCACAACCTTGATTTATGGCATATCCATAGATAGTTTGATTATTCTTTCGTGTATTCTCACATGTACTTTTTATATTTCTTATAATGTGAATATGAAATATCTTATGCCTTATGGAATTTTTAGTTTACATGAACCATGATTGGGAATTATATTGGAAAACCATGTTGCTTTTATAAAAGAAAACCAATGGGATTTTAAAGTTTTACATGAAGTTGGTTTACTTTCAAATTTTTTAGTTTTGAAATTCTTTTCAAACTAGTTTATTATTTTACATGGATAAAACCATAAATCGATTCATGGTGGTATACTACTAGACTTTGTGCCTCACACCCTACATGGTCCCATCTTAAGAATAAGTAGATTTCATTTTTCTAATCTCAACTTTGGATTATTTATGGTATATTAATGAATAGTTTGACTATGATTTTATGTCAACTCACATGTACTTTTCATATTCCTTTCAATGTGAATATGAAAGGATTATTATTATTTGACAGTAAAAGTACTCTGAAATGTTAGAAAATTTTAAAAAATAAAGGATTATTTATTAGCACCATGTAATTAATAATATGAAAAGATCACATTGGAGATAATAAATCAATTAGAGTTGAGAGTATAAACTCGATCAAAAAATTATTGGGAATTGTTTCTTGTTATGATATTTCTGATGATTTGTTAAGAATTAGTTAATCCGAGAAAATTTTTTCCTTAATCATTCACTAATAACTAGTTAATCATTACTTAAATAAAATGTATAAAATACTTATATTATTGTTAATTATTCAATAATTAATAGTTAATAATTAAGTAATTGTTATTTAATCATTCTTTAATCATTATTTAATCATATCTTAATCATTATCTAATAATTAGGTAACACTACTATAAAAACAGTATTAATCAGGGCTCAAAACGGGCTTTAACAGTACTACAAAAGTGTTGTAAAGCTCAATGCTAATAGGAGGTCCCCTTTATCAGCACTAAAAAATCATTGATAAAGGAAAAAATTAATCAGTGCTAAAGAAGTGCTGATAAAGGTATCCTTTATGAGCACAAAAAATGTGCTGATAAAGGGAGCCTTTATCAGCGCTCAAAAGTCACTGATAAAGGTCTTCTTAATCAGCCCAAAAAAAGCACTGATAAAGGGATCGTTTATCAGAACTAAAAAAGTGATCCTTTATCAGTGCTCAAAAATCACTGATAATTGCCCTGCCTACTATAACATAATATTTTTCATTAGTACACCCAAACAAACACCTGCAAAAAAATCATCATATCAACATGTATACCCATACAAAATTAACACATAATTTATAAAGTAATTATAGAAATAATACACATACAACAATTATACCCATAAAAAAGTATACTCATGCACCATTAACACTTAATTTATAAGTTAATTAAATACATAATGAATTAAATTAAGAATTCTGGGGGTGGGGGCTGTTCAGGGGTTTGGGGTGGCTGTCCAAGGTGGGTAGGGGGTGTCCGGGGGTAGGGGTGTCTAGGGGGATGGGGGTGTCCAAGGGGGGTGGGGTTGTTATAGGGTGGTGGGGGGATGTCCATGGTGGTGTCCAGGGGGGTGGTGTGGTTTCCTGTGGATTGGGGGGCTTTCCAGGGGTCGGGGTGTCCAGGGGGTGGGGGTGTTCAGGGGGTGGGGTTGTGTCCAGGGGGTGGGGGGGGGGTCTTGGAGGTTGGGGGCTATCCAACGGGGGTGGGGTGGTGTCCTGGGGGTGAGGGTGGCAGTCCATGGGGGTATAGGTATCTATGAGGTGGGTGACCAGGTGGTGTGGTGGTGTCTAGGAGGGGTGGGGGTCATCCAGGGGGTTGGGGTTGTCAAGGAGGGGTGGGGGTGTCCAGGGGTTTAGGGGGGATTTCCAGCAAGTGGGGGTGTCCAGGGGGTGGGGGTTTCTAGGTGTTGGGGTGGGGGGTGTCTAGGGGGTGGGGTGGTGTCCAAGGGTGGGGGTGTCCAGGGTGGGTGGTGTCTTGGGGGGTGGGGGAAGTCCAAAAGATTGGGGGCTATCTAGGGGGTGGGGTGGTGTTTAGGGGGTGGGGTGGCTGACCAGGGGGTTGGGGTGTCTAGGGGGTGGGGTGTCCAGGTGGTGGGGTGTTTTCTATGAGGGGTGGGGGCGTCCAGGGGGGTTGTCCGGGGGGGCTATCCATGGGGGTGTCCATGGGGTGGGATGTTGTCTAGGGGGTTGGGGGATTTCTAAGGGTGGGGGTGTCCATGGGGGGTGTCCAGGGGGAGGGGTGGTGTCCATGGGGTGGGGGTGGTCCAGGGGGTTGAGGGGGGGGAGGGGTATCCAAGGGGTGTGGAGTGGTGTTATGGGGGGGTGGTGGTGGCTGTCCATGGGGTTGGGGTGTCCAGGGGGTGGGTGGTGTCTAGGTGGGGTGGAGACATCCAAGGGTGGGGGAGTCCAGGGGGTTGGGGGTGTCCAGGGGGGTTGGGGGCTGTCTAGGGTGGTGGGAGTGTCCAGTGGGGGAGGGTTGGTGTCCAGGGGGTTGGGTGGTGTCTAGGGGGTGGGGTGGTGTCCAGGGGTGGGGGGGATTTAATGGTTTTAAGGGAATGAATTTCATTGATTTTATGATCACTGGTTTTTTTAAAATGGTTTTGGAATAGTTTTTATTTCAATAGTATGTGTTTCTTTAGGAAAAATGAATTATTTTGGTGTGTATGGTATGAAAGTGGATTTTCGTACGTCTGTTGTTGTTTTCACTTAAAATTTTGTCCATTTTAAACAAAAGAGAGACACTTTCAGTGATATCGACCACAACATGTGTCGTATTGAGGAGGGGTTGACTCGTACACCTCAACAATGACCCATTTATCATTATCCTAATGTATCAACACAATCCGAATGCGTTTGGTTGGTTTTCCGTACATCAGTTGTTGTTTTCACTTAAAATTTTGTCCATTGTAAACAAAGGGAGACACTTTGAGTGATACCAGACACACCATGCCTCAGATTGATTCATGGTTGAATCATACACATCTAAAATTACCCATAGATCATTATCCTAAATTATAAACACAATCTGAATGTCTTCGTTCAGTTTTCCATACGTCAGTTGTGTTTTCACTTAAGATTTTGTCCATTTTAAACAATAGAGGGACACTATGAGTGATACCGGACACACGATACCTTGGATTGAGGCGGGGTTGAATATTACACATAAAACATGATTCATGGATCGTTTTAATAAAGTATCAAAACATTCAGAATGTGTTTAGTTGGTTTTATTTATATCAGTTGTTGTTTTCACTTAAAATTCTGTCCATTTTAAACAAAAGTGTGACACTTTGGGTGATACCGGCAACACTGTTCCTCAGATTGTAGAGAGGTTGACATTTACACATCCCAAATGACCCATAAATCATTCTCCTAAATTATCAACACAGTCAAAATGAATTTGGTTGATTTTCTGTATGTCAGTTGTTGTTTTCACTTAAAATTTTGTCCATTTTAAACAAAAGAGAGACACTTTGAGTGATACCGACCATAGTGTACCTTGGATTGAGGAGGGGTTGACTCATAGACTTTAAAAATGACACATGGATCATTATCCTAAAGTATAAACACAATCCAAATGTGTTTGGTTAGTTTTCCGTATGTCAGTTTTTGTTTCCACTTAAAATTCTGTCCATTTTAAACAAAAGAGAGACACTTTGAGTTATACCAGCCACACTGTTCCTTGGATTGAGGTTGGGATAACTCATACACGTCACACATGACCAATGGATCTTTATTATAAAGTATAAAAACAATCCTAATGCATTTTTTTGGTTTTACATATGTTAGTTGTTGTTTTCACTTAAAATTTGGTCCATTTTAAACAAAAGTGGGACACTTTGAGTGAAATCAGCCACACTATGCCCCAAATTAAGGTGTGAATGACTATCACACATGAATAATGACCCATGGATCATTCTCTTAAAGTATCAACGCAATAATAATGTGTTGGGTTGGTTTTTTGTACATCATTTGTTGTTTTAATTTAAAATTCTGTCTATTTAAAAAAAAGAGACAATTTGAGTGATTCCAGCCACACCTTTACTTGGATTAAGGTGGGGTTGACTTATACAGGTCACACATGACCCATGGATTGTTATACTATATTATCAACACAATATGAATGTGTTTGGTTGGTTTTATGTACGTTAGTTGTTGTTTTCACTTAAAATTATGTCCATTTTAAACAAAGAGAGACACTTTGAGTGATACCGACCACATCGTGCCTCGTATTGACGTAGGGGTGACTAATACATGTCAAAAATAACCCATGGATTTTTTTCTAAAGTATAAACAATATCTTAAAACGTTTGGTCGGTTTTCGGTACTTCAGTTGTTGTTTTCACTTAAAATTCTGTCCATTTTAAACAAAAGAGAGACACTTTGAGTGATATCGGCCTCACTGTTCCTCATATTGAGGCAGGGTCTACTTTTACACATCACACATGACCCATGAAATTTTCTCCTAAAGTATCAACAAAATATGAATGTGTTTGGTTAGTTTTCTATATGTCAGTTGTTGTCTTCACTTAAAATTCTGTCAATTTTAAACAAAAGAGTGACACGTTGAGTGATACCGGCCACAACGTGCCCAAATTGAGGTTATGTTGAATCTTACATGTAAAACATTTACCATGTATCCTTATCCAAAAGTATCCACACAATAATAATGTTTTTGTTTGGTTTTTCGTATGTTAGTTGTTGTTTTCACTTAAAATTCTATCCATTTTCAGAAAAAGATAGACACTTTGAGTGATACTAACCACACCATGACCCATATTAAGGCAGGTTTGACTCTTACACATCATAAATTACCCATGGATCATTATAATAATGTATCAACAAAATAAGAATGTTTTTTGTTGGTTTTTTGTACGTCGGTTGTTGTTTTCGCTTAAAATTCTGTCCATTTTAAACAAAAGAGAGACACTTTGAGTGATACCAGCCACGCCATGCCTTATATTGAAGTGGGGGTTACATATACATGTGAAAAATGACCCATGTATCATTCTACTAAAGTATCAATGCAATCTGAATGTGTTTTTTTAGTTTTACGTATGTCAGTTTTTGTTTTCACTTAAAATTTTGTCCATTTAAAAAAAAGAGGCACTTTGAGCGATACCGGCCACACCATGCCTTAGATTGAGGCATGGTTGACTCTTACACATCATATATGACCGATGGAACATTATCCTAAAGTATACACACAATTAGAATGTGTTTGGTTGGTTTTTCATATGTTAGTTGTTGTCTTCACTTAAAATTTTGTCGATTTCAAAAAAAAGATAGACACTTTGAGTGATATCTGCCACATTATGCCTTGGATTGAGGCATGGTTGAATTTTACACATGACCCATATATCATTATCCTAAAGTATAAATACAATTAAAATTCATTTAACCAGTTTTTCGTATGTCAATTGTTGTTTTTACATAAAATTTTGTCCATTTTAAACAAAAGAAAGACACTTTGAGTGATTCCGACCACACCATGGCTCAGATTGAGGTGAGGTTGACTCGTACACATCAAAAATGACCCATGGAACGTTCTCCTAAAGTAACAACAAAATCCAAATGCTTTTGGTCAGTTTTTCGTACTTCAGTTGTTGTTTTCACTTATAATTATGTCCATTTTAAACAAAAGAGAGACACTTTGAGTGTTATCGGCCACATCATGCCTCAGATTGAGGTGGGGTTAACTCATACACATCATAAATGACCCATGGATTGTTATCCTAATGTATCAACATAATATGAATGAGTTTGGTCAGATATGAAGTTATTTTGGAGATTTTACAATTTTTTTACCCAAATCCCAAAGAAAAGTGGTTCATCATTCTTGCATGTTGCTGGTTCATTTCATCTGTTAAAATAGAAAAATTACTCATTAGAGAAAGGATGTTTTATTTAATAATAATTACAATTTTACTATGAACATTTACATACTATAATGTTTCATATTTTTATCTCCTTAACCCCTCTCAAAAATGGCCGCCAATTGTACACATCCCCATGTTGGATCTTCATGCTATTTGTGTACAATCATCCATCAGGTATATGGCCCACTCATTTCTAAGAAAATAAATATCATCAAGTGAATGTGAGGATTCTATACAGTTAGAGTAGTACTGCGAAATATATAAATAAATAAATAATAAATAATTTCAATGAAATAGTATTTTTTTTTGGAAAATACCTCTTTAGGGATGCTAGTTTATTGGTGGAAAATGATCTCTCTCATTAATTTTAAAACATAATAACTGTAATCATTATTGTTTTTCTGTTTTGGACACTGAAAAAAAAATTATATCATTAGGATAATAAGTAACTTGTTTTTATATTTGTTTAGATGGTGAAATTTTATTATATATACCCTGATACTGGTTCAGAAGTTGTATTTGCTCGCCTCCTTATGATTAGTCCCTGTCCTCATTCCTTATTTTAGACGATATTTATACACTACCATATCATAACAGAATCCTCAGTAAAAGATAATATAAATTATATAACATGATGTTTATACCTAACACATAGGATGTTGTGTCTTACAAATTCAAAAACTCTATCAAGTGTGGTCAGTTTGTTGGATATCCTCGCATTGAATCCAATAAATAAATATTTGGAGTATCCAAGTTCACCACAATTAACAGTAAATGTTTCCTAAAAAACAAAAAGGAATAAGTAATAAAAGAAGTGAAAATATAATTGATATTATTTAATTGTAGAGTTTTACCCCTGCATGGTTGATATTAGGAAGAGTTTGTCATCTACAAACTTGTTTTCAAAGTTTTTCAGAAAGCCTTTCATTATTTCATCCTTTTTTGATGGCTCTAATTTCATTAGTTGTGTTGATCTGTTATGAGGACTAAGGAGTCCAAATTTTGTCTTATGGAAAAATCCCTTCAAATACTTTTCATATATACTCCTGCCAATAAAATAAAATGCATTTAGTCATAATTAACAAATTATATCAGCTTTTATAAAATCAATTCATGAAAACATACCTCATATATAAATTTAAAACTGTGATGCCTAGCCAACCATATTCAAGGATCTCATTTAAATTTTCAGCAGTGATGAAATATTGAATTTCCTCTCTGTATATACTCTTTTAAAAAACAACTATATGACTACTACCAATTTTTAGCTTCGTATCCACATGAGTCTTCAATGCTTGTAAATGTGGATAGAGAATATGTGGTGTTATTATTCTTTCAGCAGCTCTTTGGGATCGGTTGGTCGATCATTTAGATTCTTTTGAGCCCACGTTTTGTTTGAACCCCTTCTCTTTCTCTGTCTATAATAACATTCATTTGTTCAGACCTTTTTCATTAATTGTTAAAGGTTTGTCTTGAAAAATTAAAATAAATTCCTATTTGTCTACATGTACTCTTACAGGTTGTGACAGCCTCGCAAATAATGTCCCAATATCCTTTTCAATCGTATGAACATCATCTTCATCAAGTGGAATAAGTATCTCTGCATTTGGCTGATTAGCTACAGTAATCTTCACTTTTAGATGATCTTTTGGAAGTGGTCTATTATGCAGCTTGTCCTCTAGGACGTTGAAAATAATATCCCTTACTACAAGGTGATTGGTGGGTGTTGAAAGATATAAATCATAGTCATTATCACCATATAGAAGATCGGTACAGGGAAAGTATCATTGTTTTTCTGATTCACATTTCATGGGAACAATTATTAGAATATTGATTACCATAGCTAGGATAACTTTTTGAGGGGAATGGATCACCTCAAATCTAGTGGGGGGTGGGGTGGGATCTTCATGCGCTGGTTGTCCCTGAGTTGTGTCTTCTCATTTCTTCCCACCCATAAAAGTTGATAGCAACTCTCCCTGCCATTTAAATTTTTCTTCAAGAATTTATAGTATTTCTCTCATTAATTCCATTTCTTTATCTATATCATCTGTTTGATTTTTTTCTCAAATTATTCTCCAGGTGTCAACCAATACCCCGCAACTCTAACATGACTGTATTGTTCTGGCTGCTTCAATGTCATCAGTAATAGGTTTGCATCTGCTACAGGAGTAGCTAATTCCTGTGATTGTCAGATATAGAAAAATAAGTAATTATTATTATCTAATATAAATTTAAAAAAATACTTTTTATCGTGTCATACTTACACATATTTACCACACTTTTTTGTGTTTTCATCTACTAGCTTCCCTTCCTTATTCACACGTTCCTCCTTCCATAGAACATGATGTGTGATGGAAGTGTCTTTGGATTTAGACTCATCAATCTACATATAAATATAGAAATATAATTATGATATGTTTCTTGGAACCTAACAATATTACTTTAAAATTAAAATACGTACCATTTTCTTTTCTTGTGAAGTGTACCACATCCTTTTATTACCATAGGGGTATGTTGATTTTGATGCACGTTCCTTATTTTTAGTACTGAGTTGTTGTATCATAAATGAAATATTGAAAATCAAAGTGATGAATAAACATATCTTGAAACAACGTATTATCAACCACAATGTACCTGAAACTTCTCATCCCCATGACAGACAATAAATGCATCCCATGCTTCTTGGGATATCAGGTGAGCGTATATAAGTGGTGGGTGCGGGTTTATTTTACCTTTGGAATCTTTCAAGTGACATTTTGTTAGAATAGTGTGAAAACATCGATGAATTCCTCCTACAAGCCTTAGTACATAATTCTTGTCTGAATCATATACTAAAAATGTACTCTGCAAGAGATTGAGAAGAGTAAGACATTGTTTCATTATTTTATTTTCTAGTAAATTTAAGAAATAATATCATAATGTTACTGTAATTGCTTCCTAGATCACAGCCTTCAGGCCAAAAACAACATGGTTCCATGAATCTATGTCAATCGGTACACGTTTCCAAGTGAAAATTCCAATGTAACTACTAAACATATCCTTTTTGGGATTCACATGTTGGCCTCGTGCATTCCATCCAACATCAAATTTGATTCCTTTACTTTTCACCTTATGAAATTTGTCTAACACCGTCAAACTACGACACAATTATGTTTTTTGCGACGTCGGTCCTTCATCCCTGGTAACTTCATTGATATCAACATAATAAATATGTTCATTTGAAATGGTAGAAATGGAATGTACTGATGGTTGTTGAACCTCAACACTATGAGCAACAATAGGTTCAGAAACTTGTTGCTTTGCACTGTGAG
This sequence comes from Viscum album, assembly GCA_963277665.1. NCBI lineage: Eukaryota > Viridiplantae > Streptophyta > Magnoliopsida > Santalales > Viscaceae > Viscum > Viscum album. The sequence goes on along the minus strand of OY728129.1, from coordinate 1,747,682,095 downwards.
CAGTAGCTATTGTTGCTGCTTGAGATACTTGTTCAGCCTCGAGGTTAGGAGCACCAGAACGTGTAGAATTCAATATCTACAAAATTGGTTGAATCGTTAATTTATATTACATATCCCAGGTTTATCCAAAATCACTATAGAATTGCATAGGTTTTTTACCGAAATTAACATAAGAAATAGAAAATTATGTTTTGTGAACATAAATTATACCATGAACATCTAAAGGATATGCAATAAATCTCCCTCACCTTCCAAAAACTCATACCTAGAACCACACTCAAAGCCTCTATGAGATCCTATTTCTTGGAACACACCCTTTTCATTTCACACAAGTTCACTAAAAACATGGATTTTTGTGACACCTTATCACATAAAAAGGGCCTCAAACACACAATTAAAAGGACCCCATCTACAACACCTATATAGTAACCTCTTTAGTAGTCACTGACTTGCCCAAATTTTTTTTGGATCGCCTCTTAAGAACACATCTCGATGGGGGAATTTTTCATCTTCTTTGCAAGTCCAAATTCAACCAAACATCAATAACATGGGAATCAACCAATGCCTACTATATACATAGAAAATAATTGAAAAAATTAGTAAAAATAGTTTCTTGTACCTATTTCTAATAGTACTACAAGAAAAGTATAACGAACATGGATCGTACCTCCAAACACTCCTGGAGCATCTAGGTAAAAAGACTATAGTGACTACAACTCTCCAAGATTCCAACCACTAACTTACCAATATAAGAGTTGTATACTTAGGGGTAGTATTAGTAGAATCAAACCAAAGTTCCATCCACCTCATGCTGCTCCCCAATCTCCTCCATCACTTCAGTGTTGTACAAACCTCTTTTCTCCAGTTCCTTCCTCTTCCAAGGCTATTCGTCAACTCCCTCTCTAACTGTAGCATGGATGTTAAGAAAATGGAATGTGATATGTCTATACCCATCAAAATCATATTAAATTCCTTAGCGTAATGGTCTATCCTTATGTTACCTATGAATTATAGTGCCTCCTGAGATGATACTTGCATCACACACCTATTGTGGGTTGGTGCTGCTAACCCTTCATCCTAGAAGATCACTACCTTAAAATATTATGATATGAACTCATACCATAGGCATAATAATAGGAAACTAATATAGCCATCAAAAGTTTAGTATTACATGTTGAATTCCCCCAAACCACTAGAGTTCGGTCTATGAATTGAACAACATAAATTAATAGATTTAATAAGAAGAGCTGAAATAAAATCCAACAAAAAATGGAAAATAATGTATGACCTACATAGAAGGAGGGGACATATATTAATTAACCATTTTTATACACCTTAGTCTATGTATCCCAAACTAATCTATGCCTTATCCTAGTCCACTAAGGACTTTCTGAAATTTTTCATCATCTGTATAAGACATGACATGTATGGGAAGATCCCTTATAGGAATGAGTATTAAAATACCCAATTGCATACCCCAAATACACCATACAGAAATCATTGAGAGTATTCATGACACTAAACATATATATTCCAAACAAGATATTAGACATAATGATAACCAAGGATATCTCAAATATAATCATGAAAGACTCTGAGTCAAAAACTATTTCAACCACTTCTAGTTGTAGATCCACTCCGGGTTTCAAGGTAACAATCCTCCAAGAGGAAATGATACCCAAGATATAATTCCAATGATGACACTCATCATAGAGGTCACACTCATATGATCTATACAAGAATAATCACATAGGAAATTGAGAGTGTTCACTTGATATATACACACCATCAGACTAATACCCCATCAGAAATATCTTCTCATGATATAAATATAGTGGGTCAATGCCCAAGTCCTGATGGGGGGATACTAGATTCTTCAACAATAATCATCCATAATATAGATAGACACTTATGTAAGTGTTGTTCATGCCAATTCAACAAACCCAACATAAGGAAAACACATTGGAAATAAGGTTTTCTTTAGGCCTCTCAGAAGGATACAAGCTCTATGTCACTAAGTGACCCATGGTCCATTGCTCAGGATAATATTCCATAATAACCCCTATAAAAGTGAACTGAGACCACTCACTATAGATTAAGTATAATGAAAACTCAGAGGTTTCATCCAAGAAACATGAATTATTGGACTAATATATCATCTGAAATATCAGATCTCTATACAAAGAGAGGGGGTTAATTCCTAAGGCTTTTTGGGGGTCAATAGACCCTACTTGAAACATCATCCAATATAGGGGATCAATCACCATGTATGTGTTGGTGATTCCAATTCTACAAACCCAATATAGGGACATCATGAATGAAATGAGGATCGCTCTGGGTCCCTTGAATTGATACATGTTCCAAATCACTGATGGGTATGAGTTACAATGAACATGAAATAATTCCATAATAACCATAATATAAGTGGACTAAGACAACTAAATCAAGAATAATCACTACTAGAAAGGGAGGTTTTCCCAATGCCTATGTACCAACGGTTTGCTTAAACTATTGGTGCACATTAATTTTACCAACAGTTTGAGTAAACTATTGCTAAAGTCTTGTTAGAATTAGCTTTTACCAATGGTTTTTTAAAACCATTGGTAAAAGTCTACTCTATACCAAAGGTTCAACACAACCATTGATATAGAGTGGTTTTAATGATAATATACCAATGATTTCTTAAAACTGTCGGTAAAGGATTTCTTTCCAAATGATTTTTAAAAATTTTTGGAAAAGTTTGGCCCCAAATTGGCAGAAATCAGGTTCCCCCATTCTGCGCGATATTAGTACTAAATAGAAGAAGGGAGAAAGATTTTTTTTACCCTACTGCCAAAATTCTTCAATCATAAAAATTTTTCAGTTCATCACTTGTAAACTGTAAGTATTATTTATTTTTATTATACTGCATCTACTATTTTGGTTTTATGATTTCATTTTGGTGATGAGGATAAGCATAAATCTTAGTGAACAAATCCTTGACTGGGCAGTTATCTGCTTCAATGGAATTCCATCTTGGTTTGTGAAAAAATTGTATGAAAGCTAGCCCTTTTTTATTTGGACTATCAGGTATTTGTAGATTTCGATTTTTGAAACCCTATATTTAGTCATGGGAATAGAAACATGAAATATTTCCCATTCTAATCCTTGATTTTAATTGGGTAGTCTGGATTTTGTATCTTTGTTTTTTTTAGTGTGGTTTGGGTGAGGGAAAAATGGAGGAGGGAAATTGTTATGCCTTGATCTCAAATGGATTATTGACCTATGTACAGTCTGAGTACAAAGTTCAATATCCACCATGCTTGGTGGTTCTTAGTTGCGTAATCACTCACTACCATGTCACTAGGTAAGTAATGACCATTAGTTCATCACTTCGGTAATTTTTTAGGAGTAGTTTCTTGTTTCAGTATCATTTTTTATGAGTGAATATTAATGGGGAAAAATATTTTGTAATAGAAAATTATTTAATTCAAATGGGTTTGGATTGAAAAAATGGGCTTTAAATGAAAATTTTTTCTTTTAAAATTTGGTGAATTTCTTAGTTCTAGACTTCTAATCTGTAAGTTCTACACTTCTAATCTGTAAGTGATACATTCATTTTAATGTTCTACATCTACTATTATGGTTTTCTGTTTTGATTTGGGTGTGTATGACTTTTTTTCTGTTTTATTTGGGTGTGTGTGTTGGGTATTGATAGTGGCACACATATAGTGATTATAGTATGGGTTTGGACTATAGGGATAAGTATTAAAGTGAATGAAATTTGATTCAAAATGAATTATGTGTTAATATCATCCATAAAATTTCAGTTCTTAGAAGGCTTTTTGTTTTTTGGAATTTTGTGTCAATATCATTCATATTCCACATGATTCACATCATGGTAATAATGCGTGATAATGTTGTTGAGATCAGAGAGGAAAATCATACACTCCAGGTTTTTTATAGTGGAATGGTTAGTCATGATTGATAATTGTCTTCCTAATATGACTATACTAATATAAATTTAGGGTCAATTAAATATGTTTCTCATTGTACATTGTATATTATGTCTCTTTCTTATCCAATAATCACTTTTATGATGGTGGGGTTCTTTTTATTAGCCAGGATGGCATGTGTAGACATCCAAAAAAATGTTAGATAAGTCACAAGTTTAATTCAGTAATCTTGTTATCATTGACATACTTTTTGTAATTCCCCGACCCTAGTTACCTAGAGTCGGTGCATTATTACATAACATTGGCATGATCAGAATAAATATCAAATCTTGAAAAACCGATTAGTTTAGTATCCTTGTAAACACTAGATACATTCATAAAATTTTACATTACATCATAAAAAAACATCTTGTCTTTATATCCCCTCATATTATCCCTGCAGGTCATTCATAAATTACTTCTTCATAATTCTGGGAAAAATATAACATTGGAAGGGGTGATCTCAGATGCTCAATTAGGATAACATTATAGCAGAATCTTTCATAGATAAGCATAAACACTTAAGGCAATTTATAACTAAAACAAAAGCCTTTTAAACTTGAACTTCAGCATAAAATGGAAAAGGTAAAATGAAATAATGCCATTTACTTACTCACATGGATATTCTACTAGTAGAATGATCACATGAAATATCAATAACCACTTTCATAATGATGGAATGCACAATGCCAGACTATCATAACCACATAGCCAATGCCTTGTTCCAAGACTACAAATAAGATTTTGCCAAGGCCTTGTGCCAAGACACTAGTTTGTCTAATGAGACCTACTTATGCATCGAGGAGCTATAGTGGGCTCCACCCGTCACTTATTAAGTCCAATGCATTCCTCATATGAATAGGTTTAAACATAACATAAACATTGTAATTAAAACTAGCATACGAAATGTCAATACTTTAACCACAAACTATGAATGGTATAAAAATAGCACATCCACAGTCACACATAACTCATTCGATACAATATGGAAGATTGTATTGTATCACATTAACCTCAATCAAGAATAATGAAGGAGGTTGACATAGATGAAAATAATCATCAAAACTTTTTGAGAGAAATATCCTCCTTTTTCCTGAAATCATTTAAAAGTCACATTATTTGTCAAGAATCCATTTAAAAATAGATTTTTGAATCAAAGTGTCCCATACCACATTGAAACTTTTTAAAAGGAGTTTTAATTTTAAAATTTTAATGTCCATATAAATAAATCCTTAAAACTATTTTTAAAACATGGACATTAAAGAGAAGGATTTAGATGAATAAGTCTTTAAAACATTTTAAAATGGTATTTTGGTTAGAGTTTCTATCCAAAAGAGGGAAACTTGAATACAAATAATTGAGGTAATCAAAACACTGTAATATCATGAGAATAATGTAATTCATGATATACTATGTCAATGTACATTATATACACACATAAAAGTGATTTGGTGTATAAAAACAAATAAGTCTCAATGGAATGTAAATTGAGATGAAATCTCTCATAAAGGTCGTATCCCAAGGTTAAGGATAAATAAATGACATAATTATGTGTAAAAAATATAAATACACTAAATATTATTGGATATTCAGTGTAAAACAATCAAAGGACATTCACACATATTCTTGTAAAAACAACACCAACGAATTGGATGTTTAACTCAACAAATGGAGAATGAGTTAAAATTACTCTTATCAAATTCATATCAATGACTTGAGAAATTATCGATGGAGTGATTATGTGTATCAAAAATATATCCACAGGAAAGGGAGTGTAAATTATGACATAATCAAATGAATAGTGATTCCAGACATAATCTTGGAGTAATATAATCAATGAAATATGCGTAAAGCCAAATGTGTGGAAATTGAAATTTCGAATTCCCTTATCGATTAGGTAACATAAGAAACATACACCCATGAAAGAAGGATCAGAAAATTAAGATGTATATACCCATTAATTAAAGTATAATACACAATGAATACAATTACGGGTAGTACACATACACCACATGTAATAAATAAGTGGCGAACAATGGAATTCTCACAAAATTAAGAGTGAGTTAAGAAAATCCCTTACTTTGTAATTTTTCCTTGGTCGATGGTAGGTTAAAATCCTATATAATGGTGAAATAATTGTTATTTAATTATAAAAGAATCGTATGCATTAATACGATATCATATATGATCTTTTAACATTGATTTGTTAATAATATCTTAGAATTATCGTCATTTCGGGTGTTAACGGGTTCATTTTACTTTATATTCATTATTATGTGAGCCATATTTTTTATTACTGGGATGTATATTATTCATATCCATAATGATATCAAGTCCTTAAATATTATTTTTAATCATCAAATGAGAATTATACTTGAAAAGATACGATGGAGAATGAATCTCATCGCATTCGTGGAGACGGTAGTCCGTACGTACGCACGAGCGACAATATCATTCTTTTGATATTGAAATAATATATAATTGGATGGTATATCATATATACAGAATAATTATCGTGTTATATTTATTATTTACATGAGTTACACATCATTATTATACCCATACAAATAATAATATATTGAATAACAATTACACCACGACGTGGAGACGATAAGCCGTACGTATGCACGTGTGGTGGCATATTCTTCAAAGGATGGATAGAATACTTAATATGGTTGTACCATATTTATAATAACATCACAGTATATATATGATACTTGATTTATTATTTTATAATGGTAACAACAAAGGAAGAAGAAGTGGAAGAAGAAAGGAACTTGGAAAAGGGTGGTGAAATCATTACCTCTTCTTTAGGTTCTTCCTTTTGATTTGATCAAAAGGGCTCCTTAGGATGGAATTCTGATCAAACTAAGGCTTATAGGTTGTAGTGAAGGAATTTGGGAGAGTATTTGGGCATGTTTTATCCGAACCAAAAGGCTTTGAAGGTGTGAATAAATGAGAAGGAAGAGTGCCCTTTTATAAGAGGGGTGAGGGGCACCTTTGGAAAAGCTAGAAATATAAATTTATAATAAATTCATATTCGGTTTCTAATAGTTCCAAAGTTGATTATTTAAAGGTTAATCTGGGTATGGGTAGAAAACCACTCAACCAATAGAATTTAGACAGGTTTGGTTCACTTTATTAACCTTATCTTTAAGTATTAACTCTTCGTTAATTAGTTTCACCTTTACAATGTCTCTTTGTATTTTTATATTATATGGTTAATAAACTTACCATATACATCCAATAGACCCCTAAGTGGTTCATTAATGATACACCTATCATGATATAAGTCTCTTGGCCGAACCTTTGATTTTTAGGAATTTAATATCAATTGATAATATAATATTTGTTTTAAAAACTCTTTTATGTCAATTTTGACACTATTCAATAGTAGATTTTTTTGAAACACATAACAGAATGATTACTTCGAAAACAGTTAAGTAAATCAATCCTAATATGTCATATTAACCTATAAAATTATTTTAATTCAATAAAAGTCTCAAATTATATATATTTGGGTATTTATAATATCAAATATTCTAATTTTCACTATTATGGTAATTACTGTATCACCATTGTTTCATAAATAAATTAAATTATTTAATGTCTAAAAATTATAAATAAACTATCATTATGTAGTAAATATTTTTATATTTCTAATGAATATTTATAGTCTAAAATCCAACATATATAACCCTATGTAACAATTGTTTTGCTAAATGATATATGCTTGTGTCATTTTTGTATTCATTTTAACTTAATTAAAATAAAGTGTCCCTATCACTTACAAGTGGATCCATGGGGTCCCAAAATCGACCCAAAGATTCCCATGGTCGACCATGTATCAACCAATAGGGTTAAGACACGTTTTAGGGTAATTTAGTATTATTATAATATTATTTTGTAACCCTTGTTTACCGAATTTACCCTTTAACCATGGTAAATAAAATATTTACCGAAGTAATTATCCCAAATGTCTAAAAATAAAGGTTTCCTATTTACACAATTTGAAAATCCTGATTCCAAATATGGAATCCATTTTTCCAAATTCAAAACACAGAAGTGGCAGAAATTAATTTAAAATTAATTCCCGTTGTTAAAACAAAAACCGTGTTTTTAAGAGATAATAACTATCAGAAGATTGGCACTTGTTTATGTCTGGTTTAATTGTAAAATTATGTATAATGATAAAAATTGAATTAAATGGTAAAAATATATTCTAAATATACTTTAAAACTACTCAAATTCATAATTTATCAATATTAATTATTTTGATTAAAAAAGTTGTTTTTAATTAAATTTTATTAATTTTCACTATTCATCAAAATATGAACGTTATCAGAAAAGTACCAAATTTTCACCCTAGGCTAATTTTGATATTCCGAATCCAAAAATAAATTCCATTTTGAGAGATAGAATTTATAAAATTTCAAAAATTATGTATTACTATTCATAACGGCTAGTTTGATTGGTTGTGGTGTGTTAAAATCTCGAAGTTGCGTACAATGCACGCCATTACATTATTCAAAGGGAAACGTACTATGGAAGCTTGGGGTGTTACATTCTCCCCTCCTTCAATAAATTGCGCCCTCACAATTTTTTTTAAAATTGGGCTTGAAATTATAATGGAAAGTCCCACATCGGAAAGAGGGTCAATAAAACTATCACTTTAAAAGAAAGGAAGAGAGGTATAAAGGTCACCCAAGATAACCCATACTAGGATTCCATGTATGAAAAAATGGATATGGAAGATAAACTAAGTGTTCAGTTCTGATGAAGAGGGATAGAGAACATGATCAGGAGAAAGTTAACAATAAGAAAATCACAAACTTGTGTTGGGACAAACGGTCCTTAGTCTCCCAGTAGGAAAAGTAAACAAAAAACATTTTTTTTTGTTTTAAGTTACATTACATAAGGATGAGGAATTCATTTATGATATTGACTAAGAATATAAAGATATATACTTACTTTTAAGTATAGTTTCATTCTTTAATAAATTTCCACCACTAACTCAATTTTTAAACGATGGGTATTCAAGAAGACTTGGTCACACTGGAAGAGCTAGAATAAACTTCTATAGAATCACATGATCCGTGTAGGAGGAACTATATATTTACATTGTATTTAGAGATTAATCAAAACCAAAATGGTTAGTACAAGATCTAATGATCCCCCAAAAGGATATTCCTTGAGACAAATAAACAGTAATCTTAATTTACAAAATTAAACCAACAATACCCCGAAGTTAAATAAATACCATTCAATAATAAATTGTCATTAGAATCCTTTAATATAATCAAAATTAATATTGAAAACCAAAACTTATTAAGAATGTAGTCTTCCACATTAAATTTTATCTCCAAATGACATTAATTACTCTTAAAGTCACATACTTAAAAGTAATTAACCTAATCATTTCCATAAATAACCCAAATCATTATAAATCCACAATAAAAACATAGATAAAAATCCACCATTACTCATCAAATGAAATCCCATACTACTCTATTTTCCTTTGGGATATAGTGTTCCCAACAAAGCGAACAACTTCCAAAATATCATTTATCACTTAATCACCAAATCATTTTCCTATACTAAGGGTATTCATTTGATAAGACATAAGATCCCAAATCAAATTATTATTGATCAATAAAATCATTTAACTAAAAATAATAGTCACACTAACCAGGGACTTCACGTAGTCCAGTGGTAGGAGATAAATCCCAATCGCACTTTGGTTGTGGATTCGATTCCCACAGCTTTGTCCGACGAGACGGGTTGTCACGCGGTCTGCGTGTTGTCCTTTTCAAAAACTATATTTTATAATATTACCAAAATGAGATAAATTCCTCAAAATACCATAACACAATTTAACCACAAATGTTATATCATACCTTGAATTTTCATCCCAAATTATAATAACTTATAATTCTCTCAAACCCCAATGATCATATAAAACCAAATTGCTATTTATAACTATATCCACAATAGAAGAGATAATTCTTCCTCAAATATCATTCTCACATGGAAAACTGCGGGGTTACAAACACAAGAGAAAATTATTCCAAAGTAAAACCATCAACAAGGAGCACTAATACTTTTTAAACATTTCTCAAACCATTTATTTCCACATAGCTTCTTCTTTGACCAAGAAAATATCCTATAGAATAGGTCATTCACTCAGGTAATGGCCAGGTCCCCTACATTTACGGAAAATGACTGTAAATGGACTATTGGGACCATTTTTATCTTCTTCCATAGTACTCTTCATTTTTCTTCAGCAATTCTTCACTTTATGTCCTTCCTTTCCGCACGTAAAGCATTTCTTTGTCCCATTGAGACACTTTCCATGGTGTCTCCTTCCACATTTCCTTCATGATGGAAATTTAAGATTCCTTTCTCCATGGTCTCCACTGCTAGAGCTCTTATCATTCATCAAATTTTTCGTTTTTTTAGTCCGAGAATTGGTTAATATATATATTGTTGATCATAATTTTGGAAAATTGATTTGGTATAAAGACGATATCTTTTATGCCTATCAACATTCCATTTTGTTGCTCATTTCCACCACCGTTCCCACCTTGTACATCATTCTTAAAGTCACTATGACTTCCTTGGAATCCAGCCATTGACTAAAACCAGAAAGAATTGTGTGAGTAACAGTAGTCATAAAATCATTTAGAGATTAACATGTCACCATATTCTCAATTTGAAACACATTAGGATTAACCAAGGTCATTTACTCACATCTTATATATATATATTACTTTAAATCGGTTTTTAAAGAAAATGTAAATTATCCAAAGCATATCCCCTGGGAGTGTCGTAACCAAGAGTGCAGCAAGGCCCGTTGTCGTGCACTAGTTCCCGTTTTAGTCTAGCTCAAAGCGGTGTTTTCGGTTTTTACCCCTAGGTACATCTGTGTCAGAGCCGCCTCTACCTGCTCGTATCCAGACAGGGATTTATTTCTCGGAAAACTCACAAAATCTCTACAATATCAAAATTCTAGTAAGTTATTCTATACTAATACTTAAAAGTTCATCTTAGGTCTATGTGTTCTAATCAGAGTTTATCTAAATCTAGCTTCCAATGTTTGTACTAAACTTCCTCTGATACCAACTGTAACGCCCCGACCCTAGTTACCTAGAGTCGGTTCATTATTACATAACATTGGCATGATCACAAGAAATATCAAATCTCGAAAGACCAATTAGTTTAGTAGCCTTGGAAACACTAGATACATTCATAAAATTTTACATTACATCATAAAAAAACATCTTGTCTTCATATCCCCTCATACTATCCATGTAGGTCATTCATAAATTACTTCTTCATAATCCTGGGAAAAATAAAACATTGGAAGGGGTGAGCTCAGATGCTCAGTAAGGATAACATTATAGCAGAAGCTTTCATAGATAAGCATAAACACTTAAGGCAATTTATAACTAAAACAAAAGCCTTTTAAACTTGAACTTCAGCATAAAATGGCAAAGGTAAAATGAAATAATGCCATTTATTTACTCAATGGATATTCTACTAGTCGAATGATCACATGCAATATCAATAACCACTTTCATAATGATGGAATGCATAATGCCAGACTATCATAACCACATAGCCAAGGCCTCGTGCCAAGACTACAAATAAGATTTTTCCAAGACCTTGTGCCAAGACACTAGTTTGTCTCATGAGACCTACCGATGCATCGACCAGCTATAGCGGTCTCCACCCGTCACTTATTAAGTCCAATGCATTCCTCATATGAATAGGTTTAAACATAACATAAACATTCTAATTAAAACTATCATACGAATTGTCAATACTTTAACCACAAACAATGAATGGTATAAAAATAACACATCCAAAGTCAAGCATAACTCATTCGATACAATATGGAAGACTGTATTGTATCATATTAACCTCAATCAAGAATAATGAAGGATGTTGACATAGATGAAAATAATCATCAAAACTTTTTGAGAGAAATATCCCCATTTTTCTTGAAATCATTTAAAAGTCACACTATTTGTCAAGAAGCCATTTAAAAATATATTTTTGAATCAAAGTGTCTGATACCACTTTGAAACTTTTTAAAAGGAGTTTTATTTTTAAAACATTAATGTCCATATAAATAAATCCTTAAAACTATTTTTAAAACATGGACATTAATGAGGAAGATTTAGATGAATAAGTCTTTAAAATATTTTAAAATGGTATTTTGGTTTGAGTTTCTAACCAAAAGAGGGACACCTGAATACAAATAATTGAGGTAATCAAAACATTTGAATATCATGAGAATAAAGGAATTAATGATATACAATGTCAAAGTACATTATATACACCACATAAAAGTGATTTGGTGTATAAAAACAAATAAGTCTCAATGAAATGTAAATTGAGATGAAATCTCTCATAAAGGTCGTATCCCTAGGTTAAGGATAAATCAACGACATAATTATGTGTGAAAAATATAAATACACTAAATATGATTGGATATTCAGTGTAAAACAATCAAAGGACATTCACACATATTTTTGTAAAAACAACACCAACGAATTGGATGTTTAACTCAACAAATGGAGAATGGGTTAAAATTACTCTTATCAAATTCATATCAATGACTTGAGAAATTATCAATGGAGTGATTATGTGTATCAAAAGTATATCTACAGGAAAGGGAGTGGAAATTATGACATAATAAAATGAATAGTTATTCCACACATAATCTTGGAGTAATATAATCAATGAAATATGCGTAAAGCCAAATGAGTGGAAATTGAAATGTCGAATTCCCTTATCGATTAGGTAACATACGAAACATACACCCATGAAAGAAGGATCATACAATTATGATGTATATACATATTAATTAAAGTATAATACACAATGAATACAATTACGGGTAGTACACATACACCACATGTAATAAATAAGTGGTGAACAATGGAATTCTCATGAAATTAAGAGTGAGAAAAGAAAATCCCTTACTTTGTACTTTTTATTTGGTCGATGGTAGGTTAACCTCCTGTATAATGGTGAAATAATTGTTATTTAATTATACTAGAATCATATTCATTAATATGATATCATATATGATCTTTTAACATTGATTTGTTAATAATATCTTAGAATTATCATCATTTCGGGTGTTAACGGGTTCATTTTACTTTATATTCTTTATTATGTGAGCCATATTTTTTATTAATGGGATGTATATTATTCATATCCATAATGATTTCAAGTCCTTAAATATTATTTTTAATCATCAAATGAGAATTATACTTGAATGGATACGATGGAGAATGAATCTCATCGCGTTCGTGGAGACGGTAGTCCGTACGTACGCACGAGCAACAATATCATTCTTTTGATATTAAAATAATATATAATTTGATGGTATATCATATATAAAGAATAATTATCAGGTTATATTTATTATTAAATGAGTTACACATCATTATTATAACCATACAAATAATAATATATTGAATAACAATTACACCATGATGTGGTGACGGTAAGCCGTACGTACGCATGTGTGGTGACATGTTATTCAAAGGATGGATAGAATACTGAATATGGTTGTACCATATTTATAATAACATCACAGTATATATATGATACTGTATTTATTATTTTAGAATGGTAACAAAAAAGGAAGAAGAAGTGGAAGAAGAAAGGAACTTGGAAAAGGGTGGTGAAATCATTACCTCTTCTTCGGGTTCTTCCTTTTGATTTGATCAAAAGGGCTCCATAGGATGGCTTTCTGATCACACTAAGGCCTATAGGTTGTAGTGAGGGAAGTTGGGAGAGTATTTGGGAAGATTTTGGCCGAACCAAAAAGCTTTTACGGTGTGAAGAAATGAGAAGGAAGAGTTCCCATTTATAAGAGGGGCGAGGGGCACCTTTGGAAAAGCTAGAAATATTAATTTATAATAAATTCATATTCGGTTTATAATAGCTCCAAATTTATTTATATAAAGGTTAAGGTGTTGATGGGTCGAAAACCACTCAACAAATATAATTTAGACAGGTCTGGGTCATTATATTAACCTTATCTTTAAGTATTAACTCTTCATTAATTAGTTTCACTTTTACAATGTATCTTTGTATTTTTATATTATATGGTTAATAAACATACCATATAAATCCAATCGACCCCCAAGTGGTTCATTAATGATACACATATCAGGATATAAGTCGCTTGGCCGAACCATAGCTTTTTAGGAATTTAATATCAATTAATAATATAATATGTTTTTTAAAAACTCTTTTCTGTCAATTTTGACACTATTCAATAGTTGATTTTTGTGAAACACATACCAGAATGATTACTTCGAAAACAGTTAAGTAAATCAATCCTAATATGTCATATTGACCTATAAAATTAGTTTAATTCAATAAAAGTCTCAAATTATATTTATTTGGGTATTTATAATATCAATTATTCTAATTTTTCACTATTATGGTAATTACTGTATCACCATTGTGTCACAAATAAATTAAATTATTTAATGTCTAAAAATTATAAATAAACTATTATTATGTAGGAAATATTTTTAGATTTCTAATGAATATTTATAGTCTAAAATCCAACATATATAACCCTATGTAAAAATTATTTTTCTAAAAGATATATGCTTGTGTCATTTTTGTATTCATTTTAACTTAATTAAAATAAAGTGTCCCTATCACTTACAGGTGGATCCATGGGGTCCCAAAATCGACCCAAAGATGCCCATGGTCGACAATGTATAAACCAATAGGGTTAAGACACATTTTAGGGTAATTTAGTATTATTATAATATTATTTTTTAACCCTTGTTTACAGGATTTACCCTTTAACCATGGTAAATAAAATATTAACCGAAGTAATTATCCAAAATGTCTAAAAATAAAAGTTACATATTTACACAATTTGAAAATCATGATTACAAATATGGAAACCATTTTACCAAATTCAAAACACAGAAGTGGAAGAAATTAATTTAAAATTAATTCCCGTTGTTAAAACAAAAAGCGTGTTTTTAAGAGATAATAACTATCAGAAGATTGGCACTTGTTTATGTCTGGTTTGATTGTGAAATTATTTCCAATGAAAAAAATTGAATCAAATGGTAAAAATATATTATAAATATACTTTAAAACTACTCAAATTCATAATTTATCAATATTAATTATTTTGATTAAAAAAGTTGTTTTTAATTAAAATTTTGTAATTTTCACTATTCATCAAAAAATGAAAGTTATCCGAAAAGTACCAAAATTTCACCCTAGGCTAATTGCGATATTCTGAATCCAAAAATGAAGTCCATTTTGAGAGATATAATTTTATAAAATTTCAAAAAGTAGGTATCACTATTCATAACGGCTAGTTTGATTGGTTGTGGTGTGTTAAAATCTCAAAGTTGCATACAATGCACGCCATTACAATATTCAAAGGGAAACGTACTATGGAAGCTTGAGGTGTTATATTCTCCCCTCCTTCAATAAATTGCGTCCTCACAATTTTTTTTCAAATTGGGCTTGAGAATATAATGGAAATTCCCACATCGGAAAGAGGGTCAATAAAACTATCACTTTAAAAGAAAGGAAGAGAGGTATAAAGGTCACCCAAGATAACCCACACTAGGATTCCATGTAGGAAAACATAGATATGGACGATAAATTAAGTGTTCAGTTCTGATGAAGAGGGATAGAAAACATGATCAGGAGAAAGTTAACAATAAGAAAATCAAAAACTTGTGTTGGGACAAACGGTCCTTAGTCTCTCCTAGTAGGAAAAGTAAACGGACAACATTTTTTTTGTTTTAAGTTACATTACATAAGGATGAGGAATTCATTTATCATATTGACTAAGAATATAAAGATATATACTTACTTTTAAGTAGAGTTTCATTATTTAATAAATTTCCACCACTAAATCATTTTTTAAACGATGAGTATTCAAGAAGACTTGGTCACACTGGAAGAGCTAGAATAAACTTCTATAGAATCACATGATCCATGAAGGATGAACTATATATTTACATTCTCTTTAGAGATTAATAAAAACCAAAATGGTTAGTACAAGATCGAATGAACCCCCAAAAGGATATTCCTTGAGAGAAATAAACACTAATCTTAATTTCCAAAATTAAACCAACAATACCCCAAAGTTAAATAAATACCATTAAATAATCAATTGTCCTTAGAATCCTTTAATATAATCAAAACTAATATTGAAAATCAAAACTTATTAAGAATATAGTCTTCCACGTTAAATTGTATCTCCAAATGACATTAATTACTCTTAAAGTCACATACTTAAAAGTAATTAACCTAATCATTTCCATAAATAACCCAAATCATTATAAATCCACATTAAAAACATTGATAAAAATCCACCATTACTCCTCAAATGATATCCCATACTAATCTATTTTCCTTTGGCATATAGTGTTCCCAACAAAGCGAACAACTTCCAAAATAACATTTATCACTTAATCACAAAATCATTTTCCTATACTAAGGGTATTCATTTGATAAGACATAAGATCCCAAATCAAATTATTATTGATCAATAAAATCATTTAACTAAAAATAATAGTCACACTAACCAGGGACTTCACGTAGTCCAGTGGTAGGCGATAAATCCCAATCGCACTTTGGTTGTGGGTTTGATTCCCACAGCTTTGTCTGACGTTACGGGTTTTCAGGTGGTTTGCGTGTTGTCCTTTTCAAAAACTATATTTTATAATATTACCAAAATGAGATAAATTCTTCAAAATACCATAACATAATTTAACCACAAATTTTATATCATACCTTGCATTTTCATCCCAAAGTATAATAACTTATAATTCTCTCAAACCCCAATGATTATATAAAACCAAATGGCTATTTATACCTATATCCACAAGATAAGAGACAATTCTTCCTCAAATAACATTCTCACATGGAAAACTGCAGGGTTACAAACACAAGAGAAAATTATTCCAAAGTAAACCCATCAACAAGGATCACTAATACTTTTTAAACATTTCTCAAACCATTTATTTCCACATAGAATCTTCTTTGACCAAGAAAATATCCTATAGAAAAGGGCATTCACTCAGGTAATGGCCAGGTCCCCAACATTTACGGAAAATGAATGTAAATGGACTCTTGGGACCATTTTTATCTTCTTCCATAGTACTCTTCATTTTTCTTTGGCAATTCTTCACTTTATGTCCTTCCTTTCCGCACGTAAAGAATTTCTTTGTCCCATTGAGACACTTTCCTGGGTTTCTCCTTCCACATTTCCTACATGATGGAAATTGAGGATTCCTTTCTCCATGGTCTCCACTACTGGAGCTCTTATCATTCATCACCTTTCTCTTTTTTTTTGAGTCCAGGAATTGGTAAATATATATATTGTTGATCATAATTTTGGAAAATTGATTTGGGATAAAGACGATATCTTTTACGCCTATCAACATTCCATTTTGTTACTCATTTCCACCACCGTTCCCACCTTGTACATCATTGTTAAAGTCACTGTGACTTCCTTGGAATCCAGCCATTGACTAAAACCAGAAATCATTGTGTGAGTAACAGTAGTCATAAAATCATTTAGATATTAACATGTCACCATATTCTCAATTTGAAACACATTAGGATTAACCAAGGTCATTTACTCTCATCTTATATATATTTTACTTTAAATCATTTTTTAAAGAAAATGTAAATTATCCAAAGCATATCCCCCAGGAGTGTCGTAACCAAGAGTGCAGCAAGACCCGTTATCGTGCACCAGTTCCCGTTCGAGTCCAGCTCAAAGCGGTGTTTTCGTGTTTTACCCCTAGGTACATCTGTGCCAGAGCTGCCTCTACCTGATCGTATCCAGATAGGGATGTATTGCTTGGAAAACTCACAAAATCTCTACAAAACCAAAAGTCTAGTAAGTTATTCTATACTAATCCTTAAAGTTTATCTTAGGTCTATGTGCTCTAATCAGAGTTTATCTAAATCTAGCTTCCAAGGTTTGTACTAAACTTCCTCTGATACCAACTGTAACGCCCTGACCATAGTTACCTATAGTCTGTGCATTATTACATAACATTTGCATGATCACAAGAAATATCAAATCTCGAAAGACCGATTAGTTTAGTAGCCTTGGAAACACTAGATACATTCATAAAAGTTTACATTACATCATAAAAAACATCTTGTATTCATATCCCCTCGTACTATCCCTGCAGGTCATTCATAAATTACTTCTTCATAATCCTGGGAAAAATAAAACATTGGAAGGGGTGAGCTCAGATGCTCAGTAAGGATAACATTATAGCAGAAGCTTTCATAGATGAGCATAAACACTTAAGGCAATTTATAACTAAAACAAAAGCCTTTTAAACTTGAACTTCAGCATAAAATGGCAAAGGTAAAATGAAATAATGCCATTTACTTACTCACATGGATATTCTACTAGTCGAATGATCACATGAAATATCAATAACCACTTTCATAATGATGGAATGCATAATGCCAGACTATCATAACCACATAGCCAAGGCCTCGTTCCAAGACTACAAATAAGATTTTGCCAAGGCCTTGTGCCAAGACACTAGTTTGTCTAATGAGACCTAATGATGCATTGAGGAGCTATATCAGGCTCCACCCATCACTTATTAAGTCCAATTCATTCCACATATGAACAGGTTTAAACATAACATAAACATTCGTATTAAAACTAGCATACGAAATGTCAATACATTAACCACACACTATGAATGGTATAAAAATAACACATCCACAGTCAAACATAACTCATTCCATAAAAAATGGAAGATTGTATTGTATCACATTAACCTCAATCAATAATAATGAAGGATTTTGACATAGATGAAAATAATTATCAAAACTTTTTGAGAGAAATATCCCCCTTTTTCTTGAAATCATTTAAAAGTCACACTATTTGTCAAGAAGCCATTTAAAAATAGATTTTTGAATCAAAGTGTCCCATACCACTTGGAAACTTTTTAAAAGGAGTTTTAATTTTAAAACTTTAATTTTCATATAAATAAATCCTTAAAACTATTATTAAAACATGGACATTAATGAGCAATATTTAGATGAATAAGTCTTTAAAACATTTTAAAATGGTATTTTGGTTAGAGTTTATATCCAAAATAGGTACACTTGAATACAAATAATTGAGGTAATAAAAACATTTTAATATCATGAGAATAAAGGAATTCATGATATACTATGTCAAAGTACATTATATACACCACATAAATGTGATTTGGTGTATAACAACAAATAAGTCTCAATGGAATGTAAATTGAGATGAAATCTGTCATAAAGGTTGTATCCTTAGGATAAGGATAAATCAACGACATAATTATGTGTGAAAAATATAAATACACTAAATATGACTATATATTCAGTGTAAAACAATCAAAGGACATTCACACATATTCTTGTAAAAACAACACCAATGAATTGGATGTTTAACTCAACAAATGGAGAATGAGTTAAAATTACTCTTATCAAATTCATATCAATGACTTGAGAAATTATCAATGGAGTGATTATGTGTATCAAAAGTATATCCACAAGAAAGGGAGTGTAAATTATGACATAATAAAATGAATAGTGATTCCAAACACAATCTTGGAGTAATATAATCAATGAAATATACGTAAAGCCAAATGAGTGGAAATTAAAATTTGGAATTCCCTTATCGATTAGGTAACATATGAAACATACACCCATGAAAGAAGGATCATAAAATTATGATGTATATACCCATTAATTAATGTATAATACACAATGAATACAATTACGGGTAGTACACATACACCACATGTAATAAATAAGTGGTGAACAATGGAATTCTCACGAAATTAAGAGTGAGATAAGAAAATACGTTACTTTGTACTTTATCCTTGGTCGGTGGTAGGTTAACCTCCTGTATAATGGTGAAATAATTTTTATTTAATTATACAAGAATCGTATGAATTAATATGATATCATATATGATCTTTTAACATTGATTTGTTAATAATATCTTAGAATTATCGTCATTTCGGGTGTTAATGGGTTCATTTTACTTTATATTATTTATTATGTGAGCCATATTTGTTATTAATGGGATTTATATTATTCATATCCAGAATGATATCAAGTCCTTAAATATTATTTTTAATCATCAAATGAGAATTATACTTGAATGGATATGATGGAGAATGAATCTCACCGCGTTCGTGGAGACGGTAGTCCGTACGTACGCACGAGCAACAATATCATTCTTTTCATATTAAAATAATATATAATTGGATGTTATATCATATATACAGAATAATTATCATGTTATATTTATTATTTACATTAGTTACACATCTTTATTATAACCATAAAAATAATTATATATTGAATAACAATTACACCACGACGTGGAGACGGTGAGCCGTACGTACGCACGTGTGGTGACATGTTATTCAAAGGATGGATAGAATACTGAATATGGTTGTACCATATTTATAATAACATCAAAGTATATATATGATACTGGATTTATTATTTTAGAATGGTAACAACAAAGGAAGAAGAAGTGGAAGAAGAAAGGAACTTGGAAATGTGTGGTGAAATCACTACCTCTTCTTCGGATTCTTCCTTTTGATTTGATCAAAAGGGATCTTTAGGATGGCTTTCTGGTCAAACTAAGGCATAATGGTTGTAGTGATGGAATTTTGGAGAGTATTTGGGCAGAGTTTGGCCGAACCAAAAGGCTTTGAAGGTGTGAATAAATGAGAAGGAAGAGTGCCCTTTTATAAGAGGGGTGAGGGGCACCTTTGGAAAAGCAAGAAATATTAATTTATAATAAATTCATATTCGGTTTATAATAGCTCCAAAGATGATTATTTAAATTTTAAGGTGGGGATGGGTCTAAAACCACTCAACCAATATAATTTAGAGAGGTTTGGGTCATTATATTAACCTTATCTTTAAGTACTAACTCTTAGTTAATTAGTTTCACTTTTACAATGTCTCTTTGTATTTTTATATTATATGGTTCATAAACATACCATATACGTCCAATAGACCCCCAAGTGGTTAATTAATGATACACCTATCAGGATATAAGTCTCTTGGCCGAACCGTATATTTTTAGGAATTTAATATCAATTAATAATATAATATTTGTTTTAAAAACTCTTTTATGTCAATTTTGACACTATTCAATAGTTGATTTTTGTGAAACACATAACAGAATGATTACTTCGAAAAAAGTTAATTAAATAAATAATAATATGTCATATTAACCTATAAAATTAGTTTAATTCAATAAAAATCTCAAATTATATTTATATAGGTATTTATAATATCAATTATTCAAAATTTTCACTATTATGGTAATTAGTGTATCACCATTGTGTCATAAAGAAATTAAATTATTTAATTTCTAAAAATTATAAATAAAATATCAGTATGTAGGAAAGATTTTTAGATTTATAATGAATATTTATAGTCTAAAATCCAACATATATAACCCTATGTGACAATTTTTTTTCTAAAATATATATGTTTGTGTCATTTTTGTATTCATTTTAACTTAATTTAAATAAAGTGTCCCTATCACTTACAAGTGGATCCATGGGGTCCCAAAATCGACCCAAAGATTCCCATGGTCGACCATGTATCAAATAATAGGGTTAAGACACGTTTTAGGGTAATTTAGTATTATTATAATATTATTTGTTAACCCTTGTTTACCGGATTTACCCTTTAACCATGATAAATAAAATATTTACCGAAGTAATTATCCAAAATGTCTAAAAATAAAAGTTACCTATTTACACAATTTTAACATCCTGATTCCAAATATGGAATCCATTTTTCCAAATTCAAAACACAGAATTGGCAGAAATTAATTTATAATTAATTCCCGTTGTTAAAACAAAAAGCGTGTTTTTAAGAGATAATAACTATCAGAAGATTGGCACTTGTTTATGTCTGGTTTAATTGTGAAATTATGTCCAATGAAAAACATTGAATTAAATGGTAAAAATATATTCTAAATATACATTAAAACTACTCAAATTCATAATTTATCAATATTAATTATTTTGATTAAAAAAGTTGTTTTTAATTAAAATTTAGTAATTTTCACTATTCATCAAAATATGAAAGTTATCCGAAAAGTACCAAAATTTCAACCTAGGCTAATTTCGATATTCTGAATCCAAAAATGAAGTCCATTTTGAGAGATAGAATTTATAAAATTTCAAAAAATAGTTATTACTATTCATAACGGCTAGTTTGATTGGTTGTGGTGTGTTAAAATCTCGAAGTTGCGTACAATGCACGCCATTACATTTTTCAAAGGGAAACATACTATGGAAGCTTGGGGTGTTACAATTTTTTATTAATCACAAATTTAAAAATAAATTTTTTTGTCTATACTTTATGAAATTATACCTTTTTATAGGCCATGAACAACTTATTAGTGCAGAAGCCTAAACTTTATCCACCCATGGGGTGCGATTGCTTGGGGAACTAATTGGGTAATGAATGGTATGACCATAGAGGTACCAAGAATGAGTTATTGAACATGAGTGAATGATTTGGGATGCCTATAACACATAATTGGACCTAAGGCATGTGCCACTTATTTGAGACCTAATGAAAATGAATATAAAAAAATTTTAATTTAATTTTTGAGTACTTGTTCTTTGATTAAAGATTTGGAATTACTTGAAGAAACCAACCAAGGATTCATGTTAAAAATATATCTTTTAATTCCATTTGAAAATCCCCTTGGGTTCATGATGATTTGGTTTAGAATACCTTGAGGAAATCTACCTTGGATTCATAGTGTTTATGATTTAGGAAGCCTTAGGGAAGTACCCCTTGGATTCTAAACAAGAGGCCTATCTCTTTAAATAGGGTGGAAACTCCTTCCTCCCTATAAATACATCTGAATTCAATCAATTAGTATATCTTTACATAGTTTTAATAGTTCACTACATCAACTAGAAACTCCATCCTTTATTGTTTACTTAATAATATTTTCTATTAAACTTCAATCTTATTGAATTTTATATGATGAAATGACTTATAACAATTATTTTAACAAAATGGATAGAATTTGGATGTATGAAACCAATCAGATCTCAAGAGATATTCAAAAAAATTTGGAGAGATTTTTAGATTTTTCTTTTCACAATGCTTCAGATAGTGGTCGCATACACTGACCATGTTTCAATTGTATTGGAAGACCTTGGTTGAGTCATGAAGAAGTCAGCTACCACATAACCAAATATGGTTTTCAAGAAAACTTCTTTGTGTGGTATCACAATGGGGAGAAAATTAAATATCAAATTGCTGATGATCAAAATAAAAGGAATGTAATGGAGGATTTGTCAGATGATCGGTTTCCATTTATTCGTCATTATGAAAAATAAAGGATTTAGACTAAAGAAGACTTCTATATGAGGACCGATGATGCATCTAGTGAAAATGATGATATTGTTAGGGTGAAAAAATTGAATTATTCTGCCATGACTTCAGTATATCGACAATGCGATAAAATAAAAAAGATGGAATTTTTAATCTGATTGTTTCATAGGAAAACAATGTATGGGATTTCTAATACAGCAATCGATTACATTCTTACCTTTTTGAAGGATTTACTTCCAGATGATGTAGATATTCTCTCAGACCACTATATAGAATGGAACGTAGTTAAGGAAATTAGATTTTTATGAAACAAAATTCATGCTTGCCCTAAAGATTTCAGTTTATTCTGGGAGGAAACCACTGAATAAATTGATTGTATAAAATGTGGAACATCCCGCTGGTAGTCAAAATCTGATGGAACACCATCCTGTGTGCCACAGAATGTAATGTGTCACTTTCCATTAATACCTAGACTCAAAAATCGTTTTATGTCTAATAACATATCAATAAAAATGAGATGGCATGATACCGAGATAAGAAAGACTAATGATGAGTTGTTTCACCCTACAGATGGATTTTCATGGTAGATATTTGATTCTCGATATCCTGATTTTGTAACTGACATGAGTAATGGGAGTTTGGGTCTTTCATGCAACGATTTTAATCAGTTTGGGCAGATGCTTACTTCACACAACACATGGAAGACTTTTATACACATTTATAATATTCCCCCATGGTTGTGTATGAAAAAACCATTCACTTTAATGAGTATACTAATATCTAGCCCTTTTGATCTCGACATTGATATTGACGTAAATATGCAACCTTTAATAAAAGAGTTGAATCTCCTCTGGGATGTGGGTGTGCACACATATGATTCATGTTCAAAAGACATATTTCAGATGCATGTTGTGCTTATGTGGATGATCAATTATTTTCCAGCTTATACAATGATGTATTGATGGAGCACAAAGGGAAAACTGTCATGTCCTATTTGTATGAAGAATACACGATACAAAAGACTGAAACATCGTTGTAGTTTCTGTTTTATGGGACATCGATGATTATTTCCAATGGACCATCCATATATAAATAATCATCATAGATTTGATAATACCATAGAGACCGATGATCCACCTCAGTGTATGTCTAGAAATGATGTTCTTAATGAATTTAAAGATTTCAGTTTTTCATTCAGGAAGGGTCAAATGAAATCTGGAATGAGAAAGAATGTTTCCACTAAAACTTGTTACAATTGGATAAAGAGGAGTATCTTTTTTTATTTGACTTATTGGTTAACCAATTTGTTACTTCATTGCTTATAAGTAATGCATATTGAAAATAATATATGGGAAATTATTCTTTAGATTCTTCTAAATGTCAAGGGGAAGACAAAAGATGATTTACGATCTCATCATGACTTAGTGGATTGGGGAATCAGATCAGAATTGCATCCTATGCATATCAGTGAAAATAAATGGAAAGTTCCATGTACTTCTTATATGATGAATCCTATGAAAAAACAATTTTTGGAAGTATTAGAAACTATTAGAGTTCCTGATGGCTGTTCAAGCAACATATCTAAACTGGTCAACAGAAGAGAGTTGAAGCTAAAATCTTTGAAGACTCAGGATTATCACATTCTTCTGCATGAATTGATTCCAATATAAATCCATCATCCTTTTTCTAATAATGTAAGGGTGGATATCATTAATTTGTGCCATTTTATTAGAGATCTGTGTTCTAAGAAGTTGTCCATGTCTTTTTTTGCAAAAAATTTTGACAGATGCCCCATTTATTTTGTGTGAGTTGGAGAAAATATTTCCTCTATCATTTTTCACATGCATGCTGAATCAGACTGTCCATATTCCCACTAAATTAGTTCTCAGAGGACCTGTTTAATTTCATTGGATGTATCAAACTAAAATAAATATATACACATTAAAGTCTTATGTCTGAAATAAGAATCATCCTGAAGGTTCTATCGTGAACGATTACTTGGTTCAAGAATGTATGGATTTTTGATCAAGGAATTTGTCTGATCTTACTACAAGAATGAATAGATCAATGATAAATGAAGAAGAAAAATATGAGAAAATTGAACCCAGTTTTCCAACATTTCTTCAAATAAGAGGAATTCCAGGATCATATACATTGAAGACATTAAGCCTTGAAGAGAGGGAGATAGAAAATCGTACCATTTTGTTCAACTGTGATTTGTTCAATGAATATATCAGGAAACTCAATTGAAAATGTATATCTTACATATATATCTATTAAACTATTCATATTTATTATCTACATGGAACATAAAACAATGATAAATAGAAAGAATCATTCTTTATCTTTGAGAAGGAGGGAGACTTTTCAAAGAAAAGAGTTTTCTGCTTGGTTAAAATTGAAAGTAAAAATTATTACTATTTGAAATAATTAAATCAATATTTAATTATGTTTAAAATTCATTTATATTTCAGGTATTGAGTTTTTCTACTTACTTTGTATCATATGAAGTAAGAGATTTGGCTTTTGGTCCTAATACTATGGTTCGTGACTATAAATCGATTGTTATTAATGGGTACAAATTTATTGTCACTGAACAAGAAAAGAACATGAGAACAAAAAATGATGGTGTTATGGTTACTACCACAACAGATTGTTATGCCAGTGCATCAAATAGTAGACTGTGATTTGAAAATGTGGGTTATTATAGAGTCGTTGAGAAAATAATAATATTGGACTATTACTCTCATGGATGAGTCCAGATGACGAAATTCCATTGGTTTGATTCAATGATGAGACATGGATCCTTTATTGATGATTATAGAATTTGAGTAATTAATATGACTCACACTCTTATAACCAAAGAACCATATGTATTGGCATTAATGGATAAATAAGTTTTTTATGACAAAGACCAACTTCAACATGAATTTGGTGTCATAGTGGAAGTAATTCCAAGACATATTTTTAATGATGGTGATAATGGCATTGACACTTTCCCTTTTACCATTGGAACCAATCCATTTATTTTTCTTGATGACTCCAATAGCTCAATTTTAAGAGTTGATTGTGAACCTGAATTTGTGGAGGAAAATATATAAAATCATTCATCCATATTCTCAATTATTTTGGTTTACCTCGAGTTGGGTTGTTAAGGTTGGTAATATTCAAATTGATTTAGTATTGATCACAAATATGTTTTATCCCACTTGACCGTTATGTGAATTTTCAAGGTTTATTGGTTGTAGTTTTATTTGAATTTTATTTTCTAATTTGGAATTAAACTGTATTCAAACCTAGGAAAACAATATTTCTAACTTGGTGAACATTAAAGATTGTAGGATTTATTCAATCCATTAAAGCTCATCTAAAACAATTGATAGCTAAATTATCAATGAATCCCCCTATTTTCTCATATATTTTGATTTTTGGGTTACACATAAGTTTCACTTTTCTAATTAATTACATATTTGTTTTCAAATGCAGTAAATGTATCCAATTAAAGAGAGGCGAAGAAAAAAATGATGGAGAACAATCATCAAATGGTAGAGATGGGAGTTCCACCATTACTGCCTATAGTGAGTATTTTATTTCAAATATATATATATATAAATAATATATAATTTGATGTGATTAATTTCATTTTAATCATTTTTGTAGGATCCACCTATACGTCAATAGTTATTTGACTAGGAGCCTAGTACTGGTCCTACTACTCAGGCCGGTGGTATGAGGGGGTGGTACCAGAGTTAGCCGACCAGGTCGGCATACCTGACTAGACCCTACCCCTCCCACTTACATGTCGTCCTTCCCACATTCTGATCCTGGTGTATTTTTAGAGACACACGTGATATTTAGGCCTCCCATGTTTTAGCCACCTTTTGCATCTTCTGGCCCATCTTTATTATATCCAATGATGATTCCCACTCCCCATCCAGAATTCGGTCATACAGCAGTGCCATATTCTTTTCCTTCTACTTACATCTCTCCGAGCTTCTATTTTCCATCATCTTTGACTCCTGATCCACCATAGGGTGTTCCATCAGTTTCTTTGGATCCAATAGCGCTCAGCGATCAGACTGGCATAGGTATATTTATAGAACCCTAACAAATTTTTATAACACTATTTATTTTCATTATAACATGCCTTGATGAAATATTTTTTTCCATTCATGATAGATACATCTACTGACAGGAGGTGGGGGTGGGGGAATACACACATGCATGCGGTGTGGAACCGCTGCATGCAGGTGATGGTAGATTATAATCAAGACAAGAAAATTATTGAGAAAATAGGGTAGCAATGTCGGAGTTTTTTGGCGACGCTTGCCAAATACTCTGACATCATTCCCATCAGCCCGCTATCATGGAGACAATTGCCAAATGAGGTTAAGGATAAAGCTAGGGTAGAGATATGGGTAAAAAAATATGTTTTATTTAATGAAATATATTATTTTTGTATTTATATGAATTAATATTTTGGTGTCAACTTTGGTTTAATTTCCTCGATGGTGAGGGTGCATGACTGACACGTCTAAAGGATTTAGGTAAGCTTTGGAGATCCTACAAGCATGAGTTTTATATTGGATAGTGTGCTAGAGTTGGGACGGAGTTAGAGGAAGTACCATTCGTGGATGATTGTCCTATAGAACAATATCGGCAGGTTATTACTCATTGGAAGACTACCCAGTTTATGGTATTAATTACATTTGAGGTATTTAAATCATAACATTCATGTGTTCCATTAATACTATATTTTGAATTGTTGAATTTTATTTAGGAATAATCTGGAAAATAATAAAAAGAACATTGATGCAAAAAATACCTCCACACACTGGGATGTATGATGATGTCAGATCATGAGAGGAAGTAGGTATGACAATTGTTTATAATTTTTCTTTACGACTTTCACTTTTTTTATTTTTTCAATTATTTAATCATTTTCTAAAGTTTTCATATAACTTTAGTTATGAAATTATTTATTGTTAACCTATTTTTAATTTTGGATGCCTATATTCAATGTCATTGTAGAGGCAAACATTGAATATTGAAGGACGTGTTCCTCGAGCAAAATTGTTTTGCTCGAGTATACAGAAAAAAGATGGAAGTGTCACCAATGAACCGAATTAGTAGCAGATTGTAAGTTTTAATTTGATTATTTTATATTTTAATATCTATTTTATAACTTAATAATATATTTATATTTGTAACAGGATGCTTTAGAGGCCCTCAATGCCCAAGAAGCAGACAATTTAGGGCCAAATGATCACCTACATCAGGTTTTGGGAGAGGAGCACCATGGAAGAGTACATTGCTGACCTGTGATCGACCTGAAGAGATATTGGCCCTCCACAAGTATGAGTTCTTGTACCACAGAGCTACAACAGGTTAGAGAATAAGCAGAACATGCTGACAAAAGGGCCATAGAGACAGTAAAATAGTCTTTTAGGACAAACACAACATTTATGAAATTGATTGAAGTTTCATGTTCAACACCTCCACCAGAGGACAGCATAGATTTTGATGAATATATGTTGTTTATAAGTTCTATATATGGTGAACTAGGTGGAAGTTCAATTGGTGATTGAGATGATGTCCAACCTAATGATGATGATGGATAGGAGTAGTATTATGTGGAGGAGGAGGGCGAGGAGGAGGGCATTGAGGAGGGAAAAGATGATGATGGGGACAACGACGATGATGATGATGAGGGTGATGATGACGGTGATGATAGTGATGGTGATGTGGGAAAAATTGATCCATTATATTTTTGGATAATATTACTAATATTTGATGTTTAATCTATTCTAGTTGTTGGTTTTATCTAGACCAATATTATAATATTGGAGTTGGGTTATTTTTATATATTGTCTGTTTTCATGGATGTTGATTCCTTTTAGTGGTTGTTGTATATCTTGAGCATGTTTGCAAAGTTTTGTGTGTTTGGGAATTCCCTAGAATACCCCCCTCCTCCCGAGACCCTGGACAACCCCCCTTCTCCCTAGACCCCAGACAACCTCCCTACTAGCCCCCCAGATAGCACCCCACACAGCCCCCCCACCCTCCTTCCTTGGACCCCAAACAGCCCCCCCCCCCCAGACAGCCCCCCTCCTCCCTGGACCCCGGACAACACCCCGAACAGCCACCCCGGATATCCCCCCACCCTCCTCCTTGGACCCCAGACATCACCCCCGGACAACCCCCCAGAAAGCCCCCCGTATAGCCCCCCAGATAGCCCCCCTAACATCCCCCCGGAGAGCCCCCACCCTCCTCCCTAGACCCCGGAGAGCCCCCCACCCTCCTAAATGTAGGCAAGTTGATTTCACATGCCTTATTTTTATTTCACTGATCATGCAATGTTATTTAGGATTATTCCATTTTTGTATGTCTTAAACTATATGAATTCCTTTGAAATCTTATTAGCTCATGCTCATGAAATGCATGTGAATTGAACATCATTTTAAGTGAAAACTACAACTGAAATATGGAAAAATGACCAAATTCATTTGGATTCTATTGAAACATTAGTAAAATGATTCATAGGACATATGTGACATGTACGAGTCATCCCCGCCTCAATCCGAGGCATGTTGTGGCCTATATCACTTTAAATGTCTCTCTTTTGTTTACAATCTAAATCATTTTAAGTAAAAACAACTAGCATACGAAAAACTGACCAAACATATTAAAATTGTTTTGACACTTTAGAAAAAAGATCCATGGGTCATATATGACGTGAAAGAGTAAAACTTGCTTCAATCTGAGGAGCGGTGTGGTCGTCACCACTCAAAGTGACTCACATTTATTTGAAATGGAAAACATTTTAAGTGAAAACAACAACTGGAATATGTAAAATAGACCAAATGCATTCTGATTGTGTTTATACTTTAGGAAAATGATACATAGTCATTTTGTACCTGTACGAGTCAACCCCGCCTCTATATGAGGTGCAGTGTGGCCGACACCATTCAAAGTGTCTCTCTTTTGTTTCAAAAGGACATCATTTTAAGTGAAAACAACAATTGACACACAGAAAACTGACCAAAGGAATTCATATTCTATTGAAACTTTAGAAAAATAATCCATGGGTCATATTTGATGTGAAAAAGTCAACCCCACCTCAATCTAAGGGCCAGTTTAGCCAACACCACTCGAAGTGTCTCACTTTTATTTGAAATGGAAAAGATTTTAAGTGAAAACAACAATTGGCATACGGAAAACTAAAACAATGCATTCGGATTGTGTTGATACTTTAGGAAAACTATAAATTAGTCATTTTTTACATGTATGATACAACCCCGCCTCAATTCAAGGCATGGTGTGGCCGGAACCACTCAAAGTTTCTCACTTTTGTTTCAAAAGGACATCATTTTTAAGTGAAGACAACCACTGATATACGGAAAACTAACCAAAGGAATTCATATTCTATTTAGACTTTAGTAAAACGATCCATGCGTCATATGTGACATGTAAGAGTCAACCCTGCCTAAATCTGTGGTCTGGTGTGGCCGAAACCACTCAAACTGTCTCACTTTTATTTGAAATGGACAAGATTTTAAGTGAAAACAACAACTGACATACAGAAAACTGACCAAATGCATTTGGATTGTGTTGATACTTTAGGAAAACAATACATGGGTCATTTTTTATATGTACGAGTCATAATTTCCACAATACAAGGCGCGGTGTTGCCGGCAACACTCAAAGTGTCTCTCTTTTGTTTCAAAAGGACATCATTTTATGTGAAAACAACAACTAACCTACAGAAAACCAACCAAATGCATTCATATTCTATTAAAACTTTAGATAAATTATCTATGAGTCATATTTGATGTGTAAAAGTCAACCCCACCTCAATCCGAGTTGCGGTGTGGCTGGTATCACTCTAACTATCTCTCTTTTGTTTAAAATGGACACCATTTTAAGTAAAAACAACTGGCATATTGAAAACCAAAAAAACGTATTCGGATTGTGTTTATACATTAGAACAACTATCCATGGGTCATATTTTATGTTTACTAGTCAATCCTACCTCAATCAGAGGCGCGGTGTGGCCGACACCACACAAAGTGTCCCACCTTTATTTGAAATGGAAAACATTTCAAGTGAACACAACAAATGGAATACGGAAAACCGACCAAACACATTTATATTGTGTTTAAACTTTATGAAAACAATACACGGGTCATTTTTGACATGTACAAGTCAACCCTGCCTCAATATTATGTGTGGTGTGGTCGTAACCACTCAAAGTGTCTCTCTTTTGTTTCAAAAGGACATCATTTTAAGTGAAAACAAAAATTGACATATGAAAACCAACCAAAGGAATTTATATTGTATTGAAACTTTATTAAAACGATCTATGAGTAATATGTGTTGTTTAATAGTCATCCCCACATCAATCTGAGGGCCGGTGTAGCTAGAACCACTCAAACTGTCTCACTTTTATTTGAAATGGACAGGATTTTATTTGAAAACAAAAATAAGAATACAGAAAACCAACCAAAGGCATTAGAATTGTGTTGATACTTTAGGAAAAAGATACATGGGTCATTTTATATGTTTCAGAGTCAACCTTGCCTCAATCCGAGGTGTGGTGTGGCCGACACCACTCCAAATGTCTCTCTTTTGTTTCAAAATGACATCATTTTAAGTGAAAACAACAACTGACATATGAAAAACCAACCAAACGCATTAAGATTCAGTTTAAACTGTAGTAAAATTATCCATGGGTCATATATGACATTTAAGAGTCAAAACACACCTCAATATGAGTTCCGATATGGTTGTTACCACTCAAATTGTCTCACTTTTATTTGAAATGGACATAATTTTAAGTGAAAACAACAACTGGCATACGAAAAACCAACCAAACGCATTCAGATTGGGTTGATACATTAGTAAAATGATACATGGGTCATTTGTGATGTGTACGAGTAAACCCCACCTCAATACAAGGTATAGTGTGGTAGACACCACTTAAAGTGTCTCTCTTTTGTTTAAAATGGAAATTATTTTAAGTGAAAACAACCACTGACATACGGAAAACCAACCAAATGCATTCCGATTCCATTGAAACTTTTGGAAAACGATTCAAGAGTCATATGGGATGTGTAAGATTCATATCCACCTCAATCTGAGATGTGGTGTGTCCGACACCACTAAAAGTGTCTCTCTTTTGTTTAAAATGGACATCATTTTAAGTGAAAACAACAACTGACATACAGAAAACTGACCAAACGCATTCAGATTCTATTGAAAATATTGGAAAACGAACCTTGGGTCACATGTGATGTGTATGAGTCAACCCTGCCTCAATCTAAATCCTGGTATGGCCGACACCACTCAAAGTGTCTCTCTTTTGTTTAAAATTAATATCATTTTAAGTGAAAACAACAACTGAAATATGGAAAACTGACCAAATGCATTCAGATTATATTGAAAATTTAGAAAAACGATCCATGGGTCATATGTGATGTGAATGAGTCAACCCTACCTCAATCCAAGGTGTGGTGTGGTCGGCACCAGTCAAAGTGTCTCTATTTTGTTTAAAATGGACATCATTTTAAGTTAAAACAACAACTGACATACGAATAACCAATCAAACACATTCAGATTATGTTTAAGCTTTATTAAAACTATCCATGGGTCATATGTGACATGTACGAGTCAACCTTGCCTCAATCTGAGGCGCGGTGTGGCCGGTATCACTCTAAATGTCTCTCTTTTGTTAAAAATGGACATCATTTTTTGTAAAAAAATAGGCATACAGAAAACCGACCAAACATATTTGGATTGTGTTGATACTTTATCACAATGATCCATGGGTCATATGTGATTCTACGAGTTACCCTCACCCCAATAAGAGGTGCGGTGTGGCCGAAACCACTCAATGTGTCTCACCTTTATTTGAAATGGAAAACATTTTAAGTGAAAACAACAACTTGCATTCGAAAAACTGACCAAACGCATTCAGATTATGTTGATACTTTATGAAAATGATCAATGAGTCATCTATGATGTGTACGATTCAACCCTAACTCAATACGAGGCATGGTGTGGCTGGTTTCACTCCAACTGTATGTCTTTTGTTTAAAATGGACATCATTTTAAGTAAAAACAACTCGTATATAGAAAATCGAACTAACATTTTCGGATTCTGTTGATACTTTATTTTGGTATTATTAGCTTCTAATTTATGAATTCAATAATGTATGTGTTATAGAAAATGAAATTTTGTATGTATTCTTAATTTTGTATAACCCACCCCCTAGACACCCCCACCCCCGTGGACAGCCCCCCACCCCTGGACACCCCCACCCCCGGGACACCCCCAACCCCTTGTATGTCATATTATATTTTGTTATATATAATTCAGAATTTTTTATGCAACATAATCTATTTTTTCTGTGTTATTGATTCATAATTTAAAATTCAGTACACAATTCATTCTGCATGTATTAAATTGAGAATTCAATTATGAATTATGTACTGCATAGGGTAATTGGGTTTATATACATGATTATAATTGTGGTACATTCCATGGTTATAAGAGTATCATGTTTTTATGTGCTTTTGTGTGCTATAGTAGGTGTTTTTATTGCTGTTAATAGTGTATGCAGGTGTATGTAGTTGAGTGTGCAATGAAGGAGATTTTAGGTGGCTAGTCTGCCAAATTCTGGAAATACACTATACCAACGGTTTACTAAAACTATTGGTATAGTGAGGTACATATTTTTACTAATGGTTTTAGTAAACCGTCGGTAAAACATGAAAATGATAGTATTTCCAACAGTTTTATAAACCGTTGGGAATAATACTATATACCAACAGTTATTTAAACCATTGGGAAACTAGGATTACACTGCCTTTAACAACGTTTATAATACAACTGTTGGTAATGGCTTATCCCAACGCCTTACTTACCAACGATTTTCCCAAATGTTGGTATATAGTATACCAACAGTTTGGAAGCCTTAACCAATGGTTTGAAACCATTGTAAAAGATTTAGTTTCTAGTATTGAATGGAACTCACCAACACTACCCTAATCATTAAGAAGATACAGAGGCACCAACATCCTTGGATGAGGCCATGAAGCTGCATCAAGTCCTCATAGGAATGGACCAAGGGAACACAATCCACTAATACTAGTCCATGGAAGCTCAAAAATCTCAAAACCAAATAGAAATAAATGGAAATAGAGTTCAAAACTATCCTCAAAGGAGAACATGATGCATCCCTAGGGGTATATGGTGTGTCTAAAAAAGACAAGCACTTCACATATCTCATTTTCACATGGAGTGATCCGTGATTCCAACTATGGAATGTACAATGACCATTCTCCAATTATTCATTGAATCATTGGACAAATGAGAATTAAAACAATGAACTAATGTTGATCAGGTTGATGAACTAACAAAAATAAATCTAAAAGGAGAAGTTGGAGACTTACCTAGAGTAGATCACACCCGCGATGGAGGGAGAGAAGAAGAGTTGAGTGGTCAGGGAGCATTCTATACTACGTTGGGAGGGAAAGGCATGACTTCCAGAGGGGGAGGTGCATGGGAGGAGCTGAAAATCATTGAGAAATAGAGGATTAGGGTTCATGAAGAGTTGGGTCCAGTGGGGAGGAGAAGTAGTGTTCACGAGGAAGAGGATCCGTAGAAGGGGTTTTAGGGGGAGGATAAGGAGTTGAGCTAGGGATGAAGTAGGGCTAGCGGTGGAGGTCCAACAAAAAGATGATCAGGGTGAGGGGAGTTTTTGTAGGAGTACAGTACCACGAGAGCTTGGGGGCATGATAAACAGAGGATACTGTGCACCCGATTTTATAAAATATGGGACTATGGTTTTATCAGCACTTAAATAGCGCTGATAAGGGCTTCCATTATCAATGCTACAAAAGCGCTGATAAATATTCCCTTTATCAGTGCTAAATTTTTATCACTGATAAAACATACCCTTTATCCGTGCTAAAATTTTATCACTCATAAAGAAGCCCTTTCTCACCACTAATATTTTAGCGCATATAAAGGGTTCATTTATCACCACCTTTTTAGCCCGTATAAAGGGTTACTTTATCAATTCCGTTTTAGTGATAATAAAGGGATTCTTCATCTGTGCTAGAAGAGCGCTGCTAAATAGAGTCTTTATCGGTGCTTTTTATTAGCACAGATAAATATTTTCCTTTATCAGCACTTTTTTGATTAGCGTCGATAAAAGGTGGCGCTTCACTTGCCCGTTTTTTTTAGTAGTGTAAGAATCAGTTAATCCAATATTAATTATTCCCTAATCATTAATTAATTACAAGTTAATCGTTACTTAATTAATGGTTATCAAGTATATACTATATAGCTAATTATTTGTTAATTAATAGATAATCATTAAGTAATTATTAGTTAATCATTCATTAATCATTAGTTAATAATATTTTAATCATTATTTAAGCATTAAATAATACTATATTAATTAGGCCTTAATCATTCATTAATCACAAGTTAATCATCACTTAATTATTAGATATCAAATAGTTATTTATAGATATTTTTTAGTAAATTAATAGTTAATCATTAAGTAATTACTATTTAATCATTCTTTAATCCTTAGTTGATCATATGTTATAAATTAGTTAATTATTATCTAATCATTAGGTAATCATTAGTTAATCCTATATTAATTAGGCCGCAATCATTCAATAATCACTAGTTAATCATTAATTAATTAAAAAATATTAAATAGTTATGTTATTACTATTTTTAGTTAATTAATAGTTAATAATTTAGTAATTATTAGTAAATTATTATTTACTCATTATTTAATCATATATTATTAATTAGTTACTCATTAGTCAAACATTAGATGATCCTAAATTAATTTTGATTTATTCATTCATTAATCAACAGTTAATCATCAATTAATTAATTAATATCACCTACTTACATTATAGTTAATTATTAGTTAATTACTAGTTAATCATTAAGTAATTTTTAGTCAATCGTTCTTTAATAATTTAATAATAATATAATATCCATTATTTAATAATTATTGAATCATTATCTATTTTTTCTTTAATCCTATGTTATTCATTAGTTAATCAATATTTAATTATTACTTTGACATTAATTAATCATTAGTTATTTAATAGTTAATTATTAGTAAACCATTATTTCACTAATATTTATTCATCATCTAGTTAATATTAATTTTTAATTATGTGACTAATATTTAAAAACTACTATGTTATACAAAATAATTATATTATTATAAAATACAAATAATAACTATTATTTCTTAACTATATCTAACAAAATAAACAAGTAAGTAAATAACAAATTTAAAACTAATAAAAAATGAATCAAATAAATAAATAACTATAAAATAAAAAATATCTCTAAATGATGTTTCACAAAAATCACCACTACTTTTAGGCCATTGAAATCTCCAGGCACAAAAAAAGAACCATATGGAAAATTGTAAAGAATGAAAGAGTGAAATTAGAGAGAGAATGTGTGAAACAAGTGAAGAGGGGGGGCACATGTTCACATCAAACAAGGTTTAAAACAAATGATATGAAATCATTTACAATTAAGCTCAGAAACTGTTGAAAGCATCCATCCTACACAAATCTGAAATGGGTTTTCTACTTTTCCTCAAGGTCTTGATGATGGTCACTGATCATATTGTTTGGTGGGTGTTTTCTTAATCAAGAACTTTGGAGTTTATCATGTGCCCTCTATTTGTTCTCATCAATCCTTGTTATGATATATCTATATCATTTTCAAAACATCATAATAATGTACATTTTGTTTCAAATGGTAGGCCCCTATTAGCAGTAATCTACCCCTTATAAGTTCGTCTCTCATTCCTTGGTTCTAAATAATATACTTAACGTTTAATAGGTTTGAAAATCTCTATTAATATGGTTTAGCACTTGACTAGGGGATATCGGTTTTCTTAATTTGATAATTTTTTTCAACTGTGTTACTATTTTGGTTGTAAAATCAAAGGCTAATACTAGCCACATGAAGCTTGTCAAATATGGGGTTCTCTTTAGCTTGATCGGCTGGCTCAAGTTGCTTCTTGACAAGATACTCCAATGGTAAGCCTACGGGTTTTCATTTATCAAATGATGAGTCTTGATTATTTTACACAGTGTCAGCAATGCCTTTAACACAACGATTATTGTTCAAACAACAAATATCATTGAAAACATTTTAGGGTTTCGATGTGGCCCCTTATGAAGTTAGTGTTCATCTTTTTGTTGGTGATGCATCACTTTGATGGAACTTACCACACCTATGATCGACTCTCATTGGCGTTGCAGACCTTGAAAGTGTTCTCTCATTGCTTCCAAAACCAATAAATGAGGTTTTTATTTCTTCCTCATCACTTTGGTTGATAGTATGAATGCATTAGAATTTGCTTAAAATGCCATTATTATACAATTCTCCATTTACCTTGCCTGAACTCGTTGACCTATTTTTCTCAATGTCTCGGTGCATGATTCTAATTGGATAGATGTTAATGCTGATTTAGAAGTAATATCCATATCCTCTAAAGAGGCCGTCGACCAAGATCTACATGTAGAAAACTTGCAACAGATGCAAGCAATGTTGATAGTGGGGAGGACAAGGTCACTTCTCCTTCAAGTCCACTAAAGAAATCACACTGTGAAGTAGAGGGTGGGAATAAAAATTCAAAGCATGAGGACACAATAGATAACACAAGTGGTTCCATGAAACTGAAAGATGGTTTGTTTTTATATATATATATGGGTTTTTTTATTATTTTATTTATTAAAAAGGGGTAGGGTAACCAATATTTTCAAAAATGGGTCCCAAGATTCCTGAACCC
Source organism: Viscum album (assembly GCA_963277665.1). Taxonomy (NCBI): domain Eukaryota; kingdom Viridiplantae; phylum Streptophyta; class Magnoliopsida; order Santalales; family Viscaceae; genus Viscum; species Viscum album. The sequence continues at coordinate 1,747,643,838 of OY728129.1, read as the reverse complement.
CATTCACGCACCCCCGATCCCAGGAAGATGCCTATACGAGGTTCACGCATCATAGGCACGATGAAAGATGCGTCAACCCCGTTCATGCATCCTTTATAAAATTAATGAAGGATGTGTGAATGGAGTTCACGCATCCTATAGAATCTTTTAATTCTTTATTTTTTTTTGTAATTTTAAATTTTAAATTTTTATTTCTATTTTTTGTTTATAAATATATATATAAAACAAAATATTTTAGTAGAATTTATCTGCTATTTAATAACCAGAAGTACTGCCATTACAGCAGTCTGGATTCTGACAGAAACTCTCAACTAGAGCTCTCTTTTATAAGAGGGCTTTCCCTGGAAATTATTCTGCATTTTCGATGTGGGATTTAGGTTCTCCCTTTCCTGTGCAGAACATTCCTCATTTCTGATGTGAGATTTTGTTTCAAGTATATGACTTCGAAAGACTATAAAATACAAACTATAAGACCAATATAAATGAAATTTAAAAGATGGAGTAAATATATAAGAAATGGTTGAAAATAGAAATACTTTCATAAAAATGATGATGAATAATAATTTATAAGCTTTCAAAACCACCAACTTAAAACTTAATAATGTTTCAACTATGTGGCTTTGAAAGACTATAAAATACTAAATATAACACCAATATAAATAAAACAGAAAAAATGGATTAAACATATAAGAAATAGTTAATAATTAATTAGTTAATAAGTAATATAATTATTAATTAGTTATTTATTAGTTAATTAGAAACATCATTATTAATTATATAATAATTAATTAGTAATATAATTATTAATTATATAATAATTAATTAGTAATATAATCATTAACTATATATTCATTAAATATTTATTTAGTAATATAATTATTAATTATATAATAATTATTTATTTAATTATTAATATAATTATTAATTATATAATAATTCATTACTTAATTACCAAATTATTAATATAATATATTATTATAATTATTCATTATAATCATTAGTTATTAATTATTAAAAATTAGTTATATAATAATTAATTAGTTTATTAGTAATATAATTATTAATTATATAATAATTAATAAGTTAATTAGTAATATAATTTTTAATTATAATTATAATTATTAATTATGTAATTAATAATTATATTACAAATTAACTAATTAATTATTATACAATTATTAGGTAATAATTATAATTAATAATTATATTACTAATTAACTAATTATTTATTATATAATTAAAAATTATATTACTAATTAAAAAATTCATTATTATATAATTATTAATTACAAATTAAAAATTATAATGATTAATTATAATTAATAATTATATTACTAATTAACAAATTAATTATTATATAATTAATAATTTCTAATTATAATTAGTAATGACATTATTAATTATCTAATTAATTAGTATATAATTAATAATTATTAATTATTAATTATTAATTATAATTATTAATTATATTATTAATTAATCATTGTATAATTAATACTTATATTACTAATTAACTAATTAATTATAATATAATTATATTACTAATTGATTAATTAATTATTATATATTTGTAATTATTAATTATACTTAATAATTATATTACTAATTAGGTAATTAATTATTATATAATTAATAATTACTAATTATAATTTATAATCATATTACAAATAATAATTATTAATGATATTACTACTTAACTAATTAATCATTATATAATTAATAATTATATTACAGATTAACTAATTAATTATTAAATAACTAATTATAAATAATTAATAATTATAATGAATAATTATAATTACTAATTATATTACTAATTAATTAATTATTGTATAATTAATAATTATATTACAAATTTACTAATTATTTATTATATAATTAATAATAAATAATTATAATTAATAAATATATTACTAATTAACTAATTAATTATTATATAATTATAATACTAAATAACTAATTAATTATTGTATATCATTAATTAATAATTAATTATTAATGATTAATAATTATATTAATCATTAACTAATTAATAATTATATTACTAATTAACTAATTAATTATAAACTATTTATTATATATTTAATCCATGTTTTACGTTTCCTTTATATTGGTCTCATAGTTTGTATTTTATAGTCTTTCAAAACCACATACTTGAAACATTTTTAAGTTTTATGTTGGTGGTTTTGAAAACTTATAAATTATTTTTAATCAATGTTTTTTACGAATTTTTTTATTTTCAACTATTTCTTGTATATCTAATCTATATTTTATTTTTCATCTATATTGGTTTTATAGTTTGTATTTTATATTCTTTCAAAGACACATACATGAAACATTTTAAAGTTTCAAGTTGGTGGTTTTGAAAGCTTATAAATTATTATTCATAAACTTTTTTTACGAAATTATGTATATTTTCAACTATTTCATATATGTTTAATTCATATTTTAAGTTTCATTTATATTGGTCTTGTTGCTTGTATTTTAGAGTCTTTCAAAGTCATGTACTTGAAACAGAATCTCACATCGGAAATGGAGAATGTACTGTGCAGGAAAGGGAGAACTTGATTCCCACATCTGAAATATAGAATGATTTCCAAGGCAATCCCTCTTATAAAAGAGATCCCTGAGTGATAGTTTCTCTCACAATCCAGACTGTTATAATGACAGTACTACTGGATATTAAATAGAAGATAAATTATTCCAAAAATTTTGTTATATATATATATGTGTATAAACAAAACAAAACAAAAAAATTAAAAAAAATTAAAAATTAAAAACGAATTAAAAAATTAAATCTTTCTGGAGGATGCGTGAATGGGGTTCATGCATCCTCCATAAAGTTTACAAATGATGTGTAAACCCCATTCACGATTCCTGGCAAGGGTAGATGCATAAACGGGGTTCACGCATCTTTTATGACGTTTGCGAAGCATGCGTGAACCGCGTTCACGCATCTCTCTGCACCGAAGATGCGTGAACATGGTTCATGTATCTCTGAACCCATTTTTAAAAATAGTTGAAACCCTATCACTTTTCTACAATTTTTTTTTTCAAAAACCCATTTAAATAAAAAAACCAATGGTTTGTATTGCGGTATCATAGAGATTATGTGCCAAAGTGATGGAAATATGAAGGAACACCTTACAGGGAAAAATCATCTGGATATGGTTGGCCTTTTGTGTACGTTGTGTGATATTGTGTGCAGCAGTGAAGGCAATATGAGTTAACACCTTCGAGGGAGGAAGCATGCGGAGAAATCCGGCTTGTGGTGTACAATATGCGGGATTCAATTAGTGAATGAGTATGACACGGGGAAACACCTTTGGGGAGGAAGCATTCAAAGAAGGTTCATTTATGGTGTACTTTGGGATTAAGTGTGGCAGCGAAGACAATATGGAGGAACACCGAAGAGGGGGAAAGCATTTTGAATACGACCGCTTGGGTTGTGCGTATGACATGTTATTGTAGTGATCAGCGTATAGGGGTCCTTGATGACAAACCTTCATATTTGTCCAGGGCCACTTGTAAGGTAGTACATATACCAAATGTATAATCTTAAAATGGTCATAGGTGTATCTGACGTACAATGCCACTATCATTTTATGGTTTTGAGGTCCATAATTGATTACATTTATTCTTTGTCTTTATTACCTCATCTTTTTTAAAATATGGAGAAACGTATTACTGTTGGGTATGTTTGATCATGGATACAACATTACTCAATGATGTTGTTTAAGGGGCAGTGTAGAGATAACTGAATAACCAAAATAATGAAAAAATGGATTCTAGTGTTGTGTATAAATAATGAAAGAACCAAAATTGAAGAATAAAATTGCAGAATAGTAAAGGGATAGTCGATTTAACCTGTTTGGGTCCCTATGGCGTACTATTACATGGAAAGAACACCAATGGCCCATGCATGCATATATTAATCTCAAAATGAAATGAAACAGTACAAGAAAATCACACAAACAAGAATCAACATAACAAATGAAATACAAGAACTAAAAGCATTGAATAATGAATTAATAAGTGTATCCCTATACATACAATGTCGGATGTATAACAGTCTGGTGGTACAGATCTCTCTAAGTCATAGAGGATCGTATTATCTTCTGCTGGGTCTAAAGCAGCAGTAGCGGTTTCCTCCTATCATGGTTCTGGATATCATCACTGAAGGTCGCACATCATCCATCAGGAAGGTCGTCGTCTCCATTATGCCCCGGCCATAAGGTTTTTTTAAATACATTTTTTTAAAAAAAATTACAAAAAATGGTAAGGGTGATTATTTTAAAAAAAAATGCACATTAAAGGCGGCATCGCGGATGCCACCTTTGCATTTCGGGTGAAAGGCGGCATCCATGATGCCACATTTACATTGGGGCTGAAAGGCGGCACCCACAATTCCGCCTTTCCCCTAACAAAAAAATGAATTTATTTAAGATTTTTTTTGCTTATATATTTATTTATATATATAATTCATAAAAAATGTTTAGGAGGATGTCGTCTTTCAACTAACAAAAAAATTATTAGTTTTAAAAATTTTGTTTCAAAACCACCTACTTGAAAGTTAAAATTTTTTCAAGTACATGACTTTGAAAGACTATAAAATATAAACCATAAGACCAATATAAATGAAACTTTAAAAATTCATTAAACATATAATCAATTGTTGAAAAAAAAAATAATTTCAGAAAAATTGTTCATGAAAAATAATTTATAAGCTTTTAAAACCACCTACTTGAAACATAAAAATGTTTCAAGTAATTGACTTTGAAAAACTATAAAATATAAAACATAAGACCTATATAAACGAAACATTAAACATTCATTAAACATATAATAAAATTTTGAAAATACAAATTATTTCAAACAAATTGTTCAGGAAAAATAATTTATAATCTTTCAAAACTGCCTACTTGAAACTTAGAAATATTTCAATTACGTGACTTTGAAGTACTATAAAATAGAAACCATAAGAATAATATAAACGAAACTTTAAACATTAATTAAGAAATTATATGTGAGTTTCTGGAATGTATAGATCGAGAAGGTCCTACAGTGTCCTTTTGAAGATGAAAAAGGATAAAGATTTGGTTATGAAGATTTTGATGGCCTATGTGGAATCGTTGGTGTTTTCATTTGATCAACTGGGCCTGGGGAAATGGGGTGAAAATTATAGAAGAAATTATAATGGTTGGATGCATGGTGGTGTTTAATGGGTTTATATTTACAGGAATCAGAACATACGATAATTTCATGTGGCATATCTTTCATCATACCCTTATGAGGATGTTGATATGGATATGGACATGACGAGTGGAAGAATGGATTTTGTTGTCCCATGAAAGGAGATATAACATGTTTTTAGGCATCAAATATTATAGATGTATGTGATAATAGTGACACCATGCATCCTATTGATGCAGGTTTGACTCCTATATGTTTAATGAATTTTTAAAGATTCATTTATATTGGTCTTATGGTTTATATTTTATAGTCTTTCAAAGTCACGTACTTGAAACATTTCTAAGTTTCAAGTAGGCAGTTTTGAAAGCTTATAAATTGTTTTTCATTTCCATAGACATAAAACATATAAATGAACATAAATAATCAATGTCTATGTCTACGGTGAGGATATCCTATCCCATATGGTGGTCTAATACAAATCATTTCATAAAAAATAATTTTTCATTTCCAAAGAACTAAAACATATAAATGAGCATAAACAATAAATTTCTATGTCTACGGTGAGGAGATCGTATCCCACATGGTGGTCTAATAATAGGACGTATGCGGCGAGATATCTGGTGGGTCTGATGACCTGGAGAGGCCTGGTACTCGGGCGCTGGAATGTCTCATTTTCATATCCTCCACCTCTGTGCCAGTGGAAGAAAATATCAACTCCACCTCGTACGACCCTCCTGATCCTTCTCCCACCTCGATCGTAGAAGAACCCGACATCATCGTAGTGGGGAACAAATCATATGGTGGTGTTATACCCCAACTCTACGATGGGTATAGACCCCAAGGTTGTGATGACTCTTGACCCAAAGGCAGCACTCCATATGGACCCCATGATAGATAAAAATGAGGATATCCTATCAAAAAGGATGGATCCCATGACGAATGAGGCACATCCTGCATCAGCTCAGACTGGACTACCAGAGGGCTGACCTCTGTCTATGGAACTGGTGAGGCATGATGTGTAGGATGATGTGGTCTACATCACTGTGGTCATGGCTCTTCAGCACCAGTAGCTGTTGCAGGATCTTCCTCTGCGGCAAGAACCAGCTGTCTCCGAGCCAGACGCTCGAAGAGGCTCTCGGCAAACGCATGGACAGATGACCTCAGCTCCAACGCTTGAGCATGAACGACTTCCCGGCTAAAGACTCTATCCTCAGCCTTATCACTCTTATGAATAATTCTGTCTCTGTGACTCTCCTTTAAATAGATTAAAAATTAATTAGAAAATAACTCAATAAACATAGTATTATAATTTAATTGACTTACAATCAAATGCATCTATCTACCAGCTCGGGTAAGATATAGTATGGACTTCAGTCTATACCTTGGCTCATAATCGTGTCGCGCTGAAAGAGAGAACTGATTTGTATGAACTCTATAGATATGAAAATCTGCGTGTCTATGCCAACAGTAGAGAAATACAACATGTACTCGACGCCATTCGTCATCCTGCCTCCCTGTCAGCTTCATCCCATGAAGCTGATCTGTCTGCCTCGGTGGTAATAGAATTCGCTGAGTGAAGAGAAACTGGCGCATGACTCTATTAGGTTGGTTCCACTCAACAATATGAAAGTTAATGAGTGGAACTATAGTCGTAATGTAACGAACCGAATTTTTTAAATAAATTTTGTTTCCTAATTTTATGTGTTATTGTTATACTCAACAAAAATGTTTCATTTGGTAACATGAGTATAATTAAAATGAGACTGTTGGGTTTTGACTGTTATTTGACCATTGGTCAATATGACCGCTGGAAACTAAACATTTTGACTATTGTATCTAAATACAAGCAATCTTGGTTAATTAATATAGAAAGAAGATTCGATGGCCTCACCCAGTAGTCTTGGACCGATCGAAGCCCATCTAACAGAACTTGGGAAGGAGGTAGCACCACTGGGCTTCGCTCTGGACCAAACCCAAGCTGAACTTTATCGTATAAAGCTAGAACGGGATCGCTTTCGCGAGAAGTTCAAACTGATAGAAATTACTACTCGTGCGATGTTGGTCGAGCCTCCCTCGGATTCTCTCACCTTAGCACACCTTACACTTAGGTCCTATGCTGGTGTGATAAGGGGATATGTAAGGAAACAGTAACTTTCTTGTGTAATCCTTTGTTTTAAATAAAATTTCGATTTCTTTTATGAATTTTCAAATGACCGGATAAATATAGTATGCAAATTTTGATGAATTTTAGAAAAAGGATATTTTAAATATGTTTTTGTAAACCCTAAATAATTAAAAATGTGTATTGATTTTCAAAAAATGGTCTTCTGTAATTATGTTCAGTACTAAATTTAGAGTCTAATAAGATCAACTTGATTTTTGATGAATAGTAAATTATGAATAGTGATTTTATGATTAGGATTAATAATGTGTCCAAATGGATTAGTAATCTCACTTAAAGAAAGTATTAAAATAATCTAGGAACTTTGATTAAGTAATGTGATTCAATAAAATGGTTAAATAACGGTTTCATAAATTATTATTCAAGTATTAGTTTTTTCAGATGAATAGTGTTTTTTAATTAAAAATTTAATTAAAAATAATTAGAAAATTATTTTTATAAAAATGACTTTATTTTTGAACTCAGAGCATCGATATTATGTTATGGTAATTTTTGGGGATTTTTCTGAAAAAAATGAATTTTCGGTGAATAGTGTATTTATTTAAAAATAAAATTAAAAATATTTAGAAAATTATTTTTATAAAATGGAGTTCATTTTTGAAATCGGAGCATTGATATTTAGTTAAGGTGAACGTTTGGGATTTTTCTGAGAAAGATGAATTTTTTCAGTGAATAGTAAAAATGCAGTTTTAGGGTTTCGGTATGTTTAATGACATCATAATTGTGTCATGATGATGTCATGAGATCGTTTAAGGGTTGGACGGCCAAGGGTGATGAATTATTGTTTTGGGGGCCCCATGTGGCCTAACTCCATGATAAATTTCAAGGGAGAGCACATGGGTTTGAGAAAAGCACATGTGAGGTGTCCCTTGGCCATTAATGCCTTGTCCCCTCACTTTCCCTATAAATATCAAGCCCTCCTCTCATCCATTCGACTCCCCACTCATTCCCAACGAATTTCTGGTCTCATTACCTACCAAGGAGTCCTCCCAAGGTGCCCCCAAGCCCTCAAGGTCCCAACCTTTGAGGTTTAAGAGTTACATTTTAAGGTAAGGGATCCGACCTCTCTCTTTCTTTTCAAGTAATCTCTTTTATGTCATTTATTTTATACTCTATGTTCTTATGTCGGAGGATGTTCTTTTATATTCATCCTACTTCCTATTTCATGTTAATATGATGAGAGACCCCCCTTTCTCTCATCAATTCGTTTTAAGAATGTTTAAGTGGCGCCGTTAGGCTGCCGAATTTTTAAGGGATTCTTTCACCTTCCTCGTTTTCAAGTTCTATTTTCATTCAAGTCTTTCATGTTCCTTTTTATTATGTTGGGGTATGATCTCTAAATTATCATATTGATCTTTTATGATCATATGATGAGAGACCCCATTTGATCTCTTCAATTCAGTATTTTGATGTTTTAAGTGGCGCCGTTAGGCTGCCGAATTTTTAAGTGGTTCTTCACCCTTCTCGTTTTGAAGTTCTACTTTCATGTCAATTATTTCAAGTTCCTTTTTGTTATATTGGGGTATTATCTCTATATATATCATACTGGACTCTTATGTTCATATGATGAGAGACCCCATTTTATCTCTTCAATTCAGTATTTTGATGTTTTAAGTGGCGCCGTTAGGCTGCCGAATTTTTAAGTGGTCCTTCACCCTTCTCGTTTTGAAGTTCTACTTTCATGTAAATTCTTTCAAGTTACTTTTTGTTATGTTGGGGAATTATCTCTATATCTATCATAATTAAATCTTATGTTCACATGATGAGAGACCCTATTTTATCTTTTCAAATCATTTTTGTTGATGTTTAAGTAACGCCGTTAGGCTGCCGAACTTTCATAAGAGAAATATAATTTTTTTCTTCCTTCCATGTTTTTCATTTAAAATGGTATGTCCTTGAAATTTCATTACCATGATCATGTATCCTTCTTATTCTATCCATGTACTATTTTATGGGTCATTTATGAATGTTTGAACCATTTTACCTCTTTTTTAATGTCTTCTAAAACCTCGGAACATTGCCGTTATGCTGTAGAATTTCTGTCTCAAAATGTCTATCTCTTTTTCTAAAGTTCTTTTATTTTATTAAGTGAATACTCAAATCTCTTTCTTATAAAGGGGTATTCACATATATACCAAAATGTTCTATTTTAAATTCTGGGATTTACATACATGAGACCCACCTTCCTTTTCTGTGGGTTTTAAAGTGACGTAAAGATCTTGTCTTTAAAGCAGTTTTAAAACGTTATGATTATGAAATGAAACCCATTTATTTTATGTTATATGGGTTACTTATGAAATGTTTGATGATGATATATGTGGATCACATGATAATAAAGACAAATTTAAGGGTGCGCCCTGATAGCGCTCCAATGCATTGGGTAATGATGTAACCACTAGATATTACAATTTTCACGATACCTTGGTGAATAACCTTGGTAATTTTAAAATGACACCTTGGGGATGGACCTTGGTGATATGTTCATGATTGTCTATGTTAAATGATGTAGCCACATCTTCAAGATATGAAAAAGTTTTATTTTTATTATGATATGCTTCATGAATTCATTTTCATGCCTTAAAGTTCTTTTCATGACATTATTGATGTATCTCAAGTTCATATGTAAAATGTTTCACTTGTTTCCCTTGCTGGGACTTCTGCTCACCCTTCCTTTTGATGTATGTCCCCAGGTTATGAGATGCAGTAATGAGCCTAGGGTGAACATGAGGAGAATCCTTTCAAGTGTTTAAGAAGAATGTTTTTTTTTGTTTCATGTTTTATGTTCCTTGTTTCCAAGACACTAAACCTTAAAGATCCTCAGTTCCGTGTAATGGAATGAAAGTTATGTTATAAAAAGACGGGATGCTATAGTTGGTATCAAAGGATGGTTTAGTTATTTGTGTAAATTAGGATATGAAAACTCTAGGAAGAACCATATAGAAAAGTTTAATATAGGAAATCTTCCTGGTATTTTGGTGAGTATTGAGTAAGGGGTTGCCAAGCAAATACATCCTTGTCTGGATACGAGCAGGTAGAGGTGGCTCTGGCATAGATGTACATAGGGGTAAAACCCGAAAACACCGCTTTGAGATAGACTCGAACGGGAACTGGTACACCACAACGGGCCTCGCTGCACTCTTGGTTACGACACTCCCGGGGGATATGCTTTGGTAAATTCATAAGCTTGGTATGAACCATTGTTAAAGGAACAAAGATAAAATAAAATAAAGGTTCACATAAGAATATATGATCATTCATAACCTAGATGGGAACCTAGGAGATCACAAGTTAGGGTATACCTTTCATATACAAGTTATCCTTATATGCTTTCAGTTCCTTTTCATGATTATTAGCTAAGTACTTAAGCCCCTAATTATGCTTTCTCTTCTTAGTTAATGGTGGGAAATGGAAGAACATGTTCCGACAACCAATGTTATAGGAAATGCGACGATTTTCGTATTAATATGACAGGGATGATTAGGGGATTAAAATATGATTATTATTTTGGAAGACGTTCATTATTTTGGGAACCATATTTGATCGAGGTAAATAGATTACTATGGTATTTTCATTGAGGAGTAAGGTTGACTTATATTTTGAAGAATCGATGAATTTAAGGTGAACTTATAGTAATTTAGGTTACTTATGGGAATGACTAACCTATCTTGGGTAAAATATGTTTAGGTTAGCTACTTTTTTTATAAGATGTTAGGAGTGGTTGATGTTGTCTGGAGATGAACAATGAAGTTGTTTTGGAAGACTATGTTATCAAATCCTTCTTGTATTTGGGTTTCAATCTTAGTTTGGTTTGTTTTGAGGAATTTTAAGGACCGTTATTTATGGAATTTTCTATGATGAACTTTGGGTAGTACCATGGAACTTTGATGATTTAAAAGTAGTTTCCATTCCTATGGGATTCTTTCTTTTTGAAGAGTTGTTTTACCTTAACCTTTCTATTTTTGGAATAATGTTTAAAGATAGAAGAAATAGATAGTTAATCTTTTGTAGATTATGTGATTCTATAGAAGATGATTCTTGTGCTTTTATGAGACCAAGTGTTTTTGAATTCTCATCATTTGGAGAAAATATTAGTGTTGGTAGGGACTTGTCAAAGGATGAAACTCTACTTGAAGGTAGGTATATTTTCTTATGTTTTTGTTCTATATAGTAAATGAAATCCTCAAAATTATGAAAAGAAACGTAAAACAAAAATGTTGTTGGTGTACGTTTCCTACAAGGTAATCAAAGACCGTTTACACACATCATAAGTTTGGGATTTTCTCATGGTTAACTTTCTCCTAATCATGTTCTCTATCACTCTCCCTCAGAACTTGACCCTTTGTTTTCTCCTCCATGTCCATGTTTTCCTACATGGAACCCTAGTGTGGGTTAACTCGGGTGACCTTTGTACTTCCCTTTGTTTATTTTAAAGTAATAGTTTTACTGACTCCTTTTCCGATGTGGGACTTTCAATGAAATTTCAAAACCCAATTTTAAAATTGCGAGGACGCAATTTCTTAAGGAGGGAAGATTGTAACGACCTGAATTTTTTAAATAAATTTTGTTTCCTAATTTTATGTGTTATTGTTATACTCAACAAAACTGTTTCATTTGGTAACATGAGTATAATTAAAATGAGACTGTTGGGTTTTGACTGTTATTTTACCATTGGTCAATATGACCGCTGGAAACTAAACATTTTGACTATTGTCTCTAAATACAAGCAATCTTGGTTAATTAATATAGAAAGAAGATTCGATGGCCTCACCCAGTAGTCTTGGACCGATCGAAGCCCATCTAGCAGAACTTGGGAAGGAGGTAGCACCACTGGGCTTCACTCTGGACCAAACCCAAGCTGAACTTCATCGTATAAAGCTAGAACGGGATCGCCTTCGCGAGAAGTTCAAACTGATAGAAATTACTACTCGTGCGATGTTGGCCGAGCCTCCCTCGGATTCTCTCACCTTAGCACACCTTACACTTAGGTCCTATGCTGGTGTGATAAGGGGCTATGTAAGGAGACCGTAACTTTCTTGTGTAATCCTTTGTTTTAAATAAAATTTCGATTTCTTTTATGAATTTTCAAATGACCGGATAAATATAGTATGCAAATTTTGATGAATTTTAGAAAAAGGATATTTTAAATATGTTTATGTAAACCCTAAATAATTAAAAATGTGTAATGATTTTCAAAAAATGGTCTTCTGCAATTATGTTCTGTACTAAATTTAGAGTCTAATAAGATCAACTTGATTTTTGATGAATAGTAAATTATGAATAGTGATTTTATGATTAGGATTAATAATGTGTCCAAATGGATTAGTAATCTCAATTAAAGAAAGTATTAAAATAAGCTAGGCACTTTGATTAAGTAATGTGATTCAATAAAATGGTTAAATAACGGTTTCATAAATTATTATTCAAGTATTAGTTTTTTCAGATGAATAGTGTTTTTTAATTAAAAATTTAATTAAAAATAATTAGAAAATTATTTTTATAAAAATGACTTTATTTTTGAACTCAGAGCATCGATATTATGTTATGGTAATTTTTGGGGATTTTTCTGAAAAAAAATGAATTTTCGGTGAATAGTGTATTTATTTAAAAATAAAATTAAAAATATTTAGAAAATTATTTTTATAAAATGGAGTTCATTTTTGAAATTGGAGCATTGATATTTAGTTAAGGTGAAAGTTTGGGATTTTTCTGAGAAAGATGAATTTTTTCAGTGAATAGTAAAAATGCAGTTTTAGGGTTTCGGTATGTTTAATGACATCATAATTGTGTCATGATGATGTCATGAGATCTTTTAAGGGTTGGCCGGCCAAGGGTGATGAATTATTGTTTTGGGGTCCCCATGTGGCCTAACTCCATGATAAATTCCAAGGAATAGCACATGGTTTTGAGAAAAGCACATGTGAGGTGTCCCTTGGCCATTAATGCCTTGTCCCCTCACTTTCCCTATAAATACCAAGCCCTCCTCTCATCCATTCGACTCCCCACTCATTCCCAACGAATTTCTGGTCTCATTACCTCCCAAGGAGTCCTCCCAAGGTTCCCCCAAGCCCTCAAGGTCCCAACCTTTGAGGATTAAGAGTTACATTTTAAGGTAAGGGATCCGACCTCTCTCTTTCTTTTCAAGTAATCTCTTTTATGTCATTTCTTTTATACTCCATGTTCTTATGTTGTAGGATGTTCTTTTATATTCATCCTACTGCCTATTTCATGTTCATATGATGAGAGACCCCCCTTTCTCTCATCAATTCGTTTTAAGAATGTTTAAGTGGCGCCGTTAGGCTGCCGAATTTTTAAGGGATTCTTTCACCTTCCTCGTTTTCAAGTTCTATTTTCATTCATGTTTTTCATGTTCCTTTTTATTATGTTGGGGTATGATGTCTAAATTATCATACTTATCTTTTATGATCATATGATGAGAGACCCCATTTGATCTCTTCAATTCAGTATTTTGATGTTTTAAGTGGCGCCGTTAGGCTGCCGAATTTTTAAGTGGTTCTTCACCCTTCTCGTTTTGAAGTTCTACTTTCATGTTAATTATTTCAAGTTCCTTTTTGTTATATTGGGGTATGATCTCTATATATATCATAGTGGACTCTTATGTTCATATGATGAGAGACCCCATTTGATCTCTTCAATTCAGTATTTTGATGTTTTAAGTGGCGCCGTTAGGCTGCCGAATTTTTAAGTGGTCCTTCACCCTTCTCGTTTTGAAGTTCTACTTTCATGTCAATTCTTTCAAGTTACTTTTTGTTATGTTGGGGAATTATCTCTATATCAATCATACTGAACTCTTATGTTCACATGATGAGAGACCCTATTTGATCTTTTCAAATCATTTTTGTTGATGTTTAAGTAACGCCGTTAGGCTGCCGAACTTTCATAAGAGAAATCTAATTTTTTTCTTCATTCCATGTTTTTCATTTCAAATGGTATGTCCTTGAAATTTCATTACCATGATCATGTATCCTTCTTATTTTGTCCATGTACTATTTTATGGGTCATTTATGAATGTTTGACCTATTTTACCTCTTTTTTAATGTCTTCTAAAACCTCGGAACATTGCGGTTATGCTGCAGAATTTCTGTCTCAAAATGTCTATCTCTTTTTCTAAAGTTCTTTTATTTTAATAAGTGAATACTCAAAGCTCTTTCTTCTAAAGGGGTATTCACATATATACCAAAATTTTCTATTTTAAATTCTGGGATTTACATACATGAGACCCACCTTCCTTTTCTGTGGGTTTTAAAGTGACGTAAAGATCTTGTCTTTAAAGAAGTTTTAAAACGTTATGATTATGAAATGAAACCCATTTATTTTATGTTATATAGGTTACTTATGAAATGTTTGATGATGATATATGTGGCTCACATGATAATAAAGACAAATTTAAGGGTGTGCCCTGATAGCGCTCCAATGCATTGGGTAATGATGTAACCACTAGAGATTACAATTTTCACGATACCTTGGTGAATAACCTTGGTAATTTTAAAATGACACCTTGGGGATGGACCTTGGTGATATGTTCATGATTGTCTATGTTAAATGATGTATCCACATCTTCAAGTTATGAAAAAGTTTTATTTTTATTATGATATGCTTCATGAATTCATTTTCATGCCTTAAAGTTCTTTTCATGACTTTATTGATGTATCTCAAGTTCATATGTAAAATGTTTCACTTGTTTCCCTTGCTGGGACTTCTTCTCACCCTTCCTTTTGATGTATGTCCCCAGGTTATGAGATGCAGTAATGAGCCTAGGGTGAACATGAGGAGAAGCCTTTCAAGAGTTTAAGAAGAATGTTTTTTTTTGTTTCATGTTTTATGTTCCGTGT
Source organism: Viscum album (assembly GCA_963277665.1). Taxonomy (NCBI): domain Eukaryota; kingdom Viridiplantae; phylum Streptophyta; class Magnoliopsida; order Santalales; family Viscaceae; genus Viscum; species Viscum album. The sequence continues at coordinate 1,747,628,613 of OY728129.1, read as the reverse complement.
TTCCAAGACACTAAACCTTAAAGATCCTCAGTTCCGTGTAATGGAATGAAAGTTATGTTATAAAAAGACGGGATGCTATACGTAACATCATCAAGACCAACCGTGCAGTATAGAGGCAACTGGTCCATAACATACCAGTATGGAACCCAAAAAATCTGAAATAACATATTACCCTCATTAGAAAACCTATTAACTGAAAAAAAGATGTTATTATTAAATTTGTTAGATAGTTATAGATTGTATATACATACCTGATGGGGTAAGCGAAAGTCCAACTCGAGCCAATATATGACCAAATCGTGTCTCAGAACCGCATTGAAATTTTGTCACTGACACCACCTATAAAATACAACATCGATAGTGATAAATAATGAAAAATTAAAGTCAATAAATTTTAGTAGCATCAGAAACTAATAGAAATGAGTGATCATACTAGCGTCCATGTGGAGCGTCATGCAGCACTGCCATCTCGACTAGTGGACCAGCAAGATCAGGGTATAATGCAGGAATGTGCTCCCATGCCCACATCTGAATAAGGATGACGCATCCCCCGAGACCTGTAAGCCACCAGTCGGATATCCTGCGTAATGGTCTGTATGTGTATGCCAAGCAGGAGGATCCCCAATTGTACATCCCTGCCTGATCAAAATCCTCTAGTAGGGTAGATACATCATGTGCACGTGCATCCCTGAATGATCCATACACATGTACCCTCAATAAGTCGTAATATATATGCACGTGCATAACGCATCACCATCTGCTCATCAGCATCATCAGCTAAAACTGGAATTTGTGACTCCATCCAAGGCATGGATATCTATGCTCTATTGGTAGCACTACGATCGGTCAAAATGTCAATTCCTAACAAGCATTGAGAAAGGTCGGGCCAAGCTGCTTGAGTGGATCCAATAACAGGTGTCCCCTGGATAGGAAGACCATGAAGCACTGCCATATCCTAGAGGGTGATGGTCATCGCTCCCTCAAGTGGGTGGAATGTGTGTGTCTCTGGTCTCCCCCTCTCCATGAGTGCATCTAGTAGTTTATGGTCTACACATGTAAAATCTGATACCGCAATACCATAGAAGCCAGGACGACGCAAGTATGGTATAATGGCAGGAGGAGGCTCTGTGTGATGAAAATGGTGTGCTCGATGCACCCTGATCAATCGATCTGGACCACCCTCTATCACAACCTGTGAATAATGGGTAGCCTGCTGATTGAGTAGTATGGTTTCAGTAATCTGCATATAAAAAAATGAAGTTTTAACAAGGTTTCACATCATGGATCATTCACGACCTATAGGTGATTCCGTCTCTAATATATGTTGGATAAACCATGATTTCACTTTGTTTTATAAATTTTTTTATAAAATAATTGGCATGATTTATTTATTTTCTGAAAAGTGTTTTTGATAAAATATGGTTTCCCTTAAATTTTGTAAATAGAAGTGTATTTTTAAAGAATTGTGAAATGAAGTGTGAACTAGTTTTCAAAGAATATTTTTATATCCAGAAATGTTTTTTTTATTTTTGAATGTTATAATGCCCTTTAAAAATGATTTTATATATATCTAACATGTGATCCATGGGTATATAGGTGGAAGGTATAGTTATAGGGCTCATATTTTGATATTGTAAGGGAGTTCACTTTTTTGGGTGTTATTCTATTACTAGATCAAGATTCATTTGTCTCTATGACTTCATTAACAATGTTGGAGGGTTAAATTTCTGGGGTGATCATATATTCCCTAGACCTTTATGCATGGGTTGTAGGGATTTGTAGGGAGCATTAGTTATATTGATGTATTATTGTACTAGATAACCTGGTCATATGTTTCATGATAATTTTCTTTCGATTTTAGGATTTAATGATTAGGGTTTCACATTTTTCATTTTAGATCTAGGATTTAGGATTTATTTTAACATTTTACAGTTTAGGTTAATGATTTGAGAATAGATTTTCATGATTATGGTTTAGAATGTTAGGATTACGATATAAAAAAGATGTTTCTGAGTTTACTATTATGATTTTCAGTATTGGGGTTTAGAAAACCAAGGTAAAATGAAGATATAACAACTTAAAATTTACAATATGAGAATCTCCCAGTAATGACAATCCATCATTGGGGCTTAGAGTGTGAACTCGACCCAACAATGTTAGGGCATCATTTCCGATTATGACCTTCTTGATGACATATGGTGAATCTCAAACTCTGTCTTTGTTCATGAGGCCAGTCCATCTCATTTCGCATCCTACTAGCCTTCGGTCTCCCGTAGGGATGCAACCGATTCATATCAGGTACCACTATCAGTTGACCTTCAAGCATTGGGAAATAACGAAACACGCCAATAGGTGTCCATGGTGCATCATAACAGTTAGCATTGGTGTTCATCTAGTACACTGGATCAACATATGCTTCCCATGATATGTTAACAGAGACACATGCTACGATGGTGTGTGAGCATGGAAACCATAAGGCCTGAACGTTTCCACATTGATATTGCCTTGTTTCTACTAATACCACTATGTTTTCACCAATGCTATTTGTGATAGGGTTCTTATTCTCTTGAACTCCAAATCGAGAGTCTTCTCATTGAAATAGGAAGACATGATAACCAAAAGCTTCTTCAATATTCTTTTCAATCTCTCATTGAAAATTTCTTCCGTACGTTAGCCCCTGATTTATTCCATCTGATGCTTGTTTTTGTCTATCATCAAAATACTTCATGCAAAGATATAATGTCTCCTGAACTAGGGTAGTTATAGGTAGATTTTGAATCCCTTTAAAGACACCATTAATGCACTCTACAATGTTGGTGGTCATGTGTTAGTACCTCTTCCCCCTATCATATCCCAATGTCCATTTTTCTTTTATAATTCACATCATATAATCGTAAACTTCTTCATTAACCTGACGAATTTGTTCAAAATGTTGATCAAACCTTCATTGATCAGACTCATATGCTACACAGAATAGATGATATTTCTCATATTTGGAATTTATGTTTACATTGATATACAAAAAAAATAACAAATACAATGTGTACCAAGTCTGGTGATTGCCTTCTTCATTGATTTGTTGTGAAGTTTTTTATGCATGTTTCTAGTAATGTGTCTAATGAAGAACCAATGATGTGCATTTGGGTAACGCCATGTATCAGGATCTATATTTATTGCCTCATTTATTGCCCGATGCTGATCAAATATAAAACAAACACCCCAAATTTTTGGGAAATGGGTGCTGATACATGTCAAAAACCAACTCCATGATTCATAGTTTTCTTTCTCTATAATGGAAAATTCAAGTGGAATAGGTGAACGGTTTCCATCTTGGGTTGCCGTCATGAACAATACAACTTTGCATTTTTCATATAGAAATTTTCCATCAATATAAATAAACTGTTTGCAGAAACAAAAGGCAGAGATACAGGGAAGGAATTCCCAGAACAACCGATGAAATTGAACACGAGATGGATCAAGTTGTTTATCATGAGACACATGTTTTTTTGTATCCAGATGGAAGAAAACTTGGTTATGATGCCTCATTATGGCTATAAATTGTGTCAACACCCGATATGAGTGATCCCAATCACCATAGACCTTCACAATTGCCTTCTGTTTCGCCTTCCATGCCTTATTATAGGATGTATTATAATCGAATGTCTGTTGTATCCTCTATTGCACAAGGGGTATTAGAACATCTTGACATGTCCTAATAATCTCAACAACAATGGATTACTAAAATTCTTAATCCAATGAAGTATGATCTTGTGTCAGGCTTGGATGAACGCAAGTTTGAGCTGCATCAATCCTCGAGATTCTCCAACCTCAAAATACAATGTCTCAAATCACCCTCAATTGAAATCTACAATCATCCCCATACTTCTCACATCATATGCCATATTTTCTACGATCTAATTCGTAAACTACATAGATACAATTCCTCTCAATGTGAAATCTCTTTAGCGTACATTTTAATGCATCTTTACTTGGAAAATTCCTTCTAACATATAAAGTTTTTCCATCTCACTAAACCTGTCTCTTATAACTCCAGGAAACTCAGTTGTTGGTGTGAGAACATTATCTTCAAATTTAGGCACAAGTGTCATTGCTTCTAACCAAGACGCAATGATTGGTGGATGATTTATTGTAGGTCAAGCATACTGTACAACTAATTCATTTCTTGAAACTTTTGTTGTTCCTTCCTCATCAGCACTACTATCACCATCTGTTTTGTTATTACGAAACTCCTCTTCAGATTTTGGGTTAACATGTATATCCAGGATATCAAGTACGTTTTCCTATGCATCATTTGGAATAGTCTCAACATCATAGGGTAGACTATCTTCAACGGCTCTTATAAGTCTACATCTTTGTACAATTGGATGTTGTTGTTGTATAGTAGTAACATCAACATATAAATCCATCATGGTACCATCTGACCATTGAGAAAACAAATTAATTATTTGGATCCATTGTTCATTATCAACCAATGGACAAGCTAGATGCCACAATGTTGACGGGAACTACAAATGTCTATAACTCATTGACTTGATCTTTTGATCTGGTCATAGATTCAATGAGACATGAATTCTGTCTTGAAGGTCACTTAGGGTTACACAATCAGTTGTATTAACCACTGTTATTGGTTGTGTACTGTAAGAATCTCCTTGCTCAGTTTGAATAACCTCCCCATAGCACTACACAAAGGCAAACATTCCTCTCTACGTAAAAAAAGTTCTCTGATCAAGATTTTGATAATGTAAGTGATATTCAGAATGATGGTTACCAATAAAAGTTGGATTTTATACTTTGAAGGTGTAATTAAACTACATGTTAAAAATATGTTGGATTTTACCTCACGTTCAAATAAAAACTATTACTTCTAAACAATACAATCTTTATGATACTTAAACTTTAAAATATCTTATATCTTAAACTAGGATATTTCATAGTACACTTTCTAATTAGTGAGTTAAAATATAAATAACATAGAGTTAAAAAATAAATAACACCATGTTTCGAGCTTCTATCCCTTCTTCCAGTGAACTGGATATCAAAATTTTAGAAAACCCATTGTCACACGGGATTTCTGAAATTTTGATATTCACTTCAATGCATTAAAGGCAAGAAGCTCAAAACAAGTTGTTATTTATTTTTAACTCTATGTTATTTATATTTTAACATGATGTTATTTATATTTTAACTCTTGTTATTTATATTTTAACTCTATGTTATTTATATTTTAACTCTATGTTATTTATATTTTAACTCCATGTTATTTATATTTTAAATCCATGTTATTTATATTTTAACTCCATGTTTTTGAATATCATTTGAACTATAGTTTTAATTTTAACTCTATGTTATTTATTAATTAATTTCTAATTAATCATTCCTAATAATAACTATCAACATCATTACTAAATTGTGAATTTATCATTTCATTTCATAGATATTTTAGTAGTTTATAATGAAATATGCATATCTCAATCATATCCTCCAGGAGTGTCAAACCAGAATGCAGCAAGGCCCAGTGTCGTGCACCAGTTCCCGTTCGAGTCTAGATCAAATCGATGTTTTCGGGTTTTACCCCTAGGTACATCTATTCCAGAGCCACATTCACTTGTTTGTATTGAGACAATGATTGCATTGCTTAGATAACATAGTCTTTATGCTACCAAAATTTGTTTAAAAGAATACTAAATTAATTTATACTAATGATAATCATAATTCTTAAATATATATAACTAATTAAACAATATAATAAACAAAAAAAATTTAAAACTAACTAAACTACTAATGAATTAAAATATTTAACAATAAACAATTCAACTAAATAAAAAACATTAAATTTATAAAAATATTTAACTAAAAACAATTCTACAAAATAAAAAACATTAAATTAAAAACCATACCTATAAAATCGTTCCAAAAATTTTAAAATGAAAAACTCTGCCACAAAAGAGAAAAATTGAGAGGTAATGGGTGTTTGGAAGTGAGGAGAAAGGGAGGGGGTGCTGCCCTTTTATAGGGCGTAGAGGCAAAGGCGGTACCATGGGTGCCACCTTTCGAATGACATTATATAGAAAGGCGGCACCACGTGTGCTACCTTTGCCACGTCACTAATCTGTGCTGCCAGTGTAAAGGCAGCATCCATGATGCTGGATTTCACCCGTAATGCAAAACCGGCATCAACGATGCCGCCTTTGAGGCTCATTTTGAAAAAAAATTCCCTAATCGTTTTTTGTAAAAAAAAATTTAAAATGCATAAAAAAACTTCCGACCACGAGATGGGTTTGAGGAAGATCATCATGCAAGGATAAAATTTCTCTGGGAAGGAGGATTATGCACATAACTAGGATCCAAGCACTAGGGTTCTCCGAGGAAGACTGAATAACACCACCAAAAGAGAGCCGATAAGCCATGTGCTGATACCTCAGGAAGCAACGACGGTGGGGGTGATGAAACCCCCTACACGCAATGGTTACTGTAACTGAATGACCAATCCAGGGCCACCACAGAGCATAGTAGAAAACCACCATACCGAACCAACTCAAGGGTTCAAACAAACATGTATATAGGTGGATGGCCATATGAAAAAGGCTAGAAGATTTAATCAATAGAAAAAAAGCAACAAAAAGAGAAAACAAGGATTTCCACCAAACATGCAGGTAGAAAAATGATCCTCAGAATATTTGGACCAATAAATTATATAGCATGATAATTAATTCATAAAGCATGGGTAAGTAAAAAAAATGGCTGCATATATATATTAAACAAAACTTAATATGAAAAATAGGAATGAAGACACCTTAATTCATGAATATGCACAATTTTCTGTAAAATTTGATAATTGTTTTGCACTTAGGGGTCATAGAACGGGAACCAAGTTTTACATATAAAAAAAAAATAAACTTTGAGAGAATCAAAACTATAGTCAAACTATCATCCGGGTTTAAGTCAGTGTGTAACTTATTCATACAAACAGTTCTAGATTCTACGACATCTTTAATAAAGTGTAATCTAATATCTATGTTCTTTGACATAACATAGATAACTTTGTTTTTCAATAAATAAGTTGCTGCACATGAGCCTCATCCCGATTGGTGAGGACTCACAAAGTGAACCAAGACACCTGATATCATATTCGGGTGGAGACATATATTCTAGGTACTTTAGCAGCACTATAGTAGGTACTGCTTGGTACTATAACAGATTGAACAATTCATCCATTTAGGCCTTTAGGCCACCAGTTTGATCCTTAGGTCTAGAATGTCTTTCGGACCACACAAGGCCTTAAGGCCTGTTGTCTCTCAAGGCCTTTGAGCCACCTCAATGCCTTCAAGCCACATGAATTATGCAGATGTCAGTAGTGAAAAAAATGTTTTTTACATCATTTTTTAGGTTTGTTTACATCATTTTTTGGGTAACGTTGTTGTAAGAGACTTTAAAAACATATTTTTTTACATCAGTTATATTAACCTACTTTAAAAAATATTATTTTGGAGGTTTTTCACATAGGTTATTTAATAACCGATGTGAAAGACACTTCGCTAAAAGTTTTCTCATGTCTGTTATTTAATAACCATCGTAAAAAATATCCTATCATGTCAGTTATATAAAACTGACATGGAAAAACCTGATCACGACACATTTTTCATGTCGGTTAGTAAATGACCAATATGAAAAATACATTTTTAATGTTCATTATTAAATAACCGACATAAAAAACTATATACCACATCATTTAAAGAAACCGACATGGAAAACCAATTTTTTTTACATTTTAATGTTGGTTAATAAATAACCGACGTAAAAACTAATTTTTTTAAATAATTTATGAAACCCTTCTTCTCCACTGTAGAACTAGACCTAAAAAAAGAAAATCCAAAAAATAAACTAGACCAGAAACAAGCACAATCCAATACAAAAACATGCAGTAAAATTACACATTCGCATTTACAACATTCAAAAATTATAATATTATCTAAAAAAACAAGAATCTAACAAAAAAACTACCAATTATTCATTTATAATTATAATATTAAAAATTAAAATATTCACTAAAAACATACTAAAATCCAATAAAACTTGTAAAATAATTTTACCATTCAACTAATAAGTGTTTTCCCTCTTGTGAACTAAAAATTTTAGGGTCATCAAAAAGATACAAATAAAAAAGAAATTAGTTAACATGTATAATGAATAAAACAAATGAAATTTTAATGAATAATTTATAAGGAAATCTAACCAGGTCGAACTTCATAACTATTGGAGTTGTAATTATTTCACACATAAATCTTATCATATAATACCCATATTGGATGATGCCTTTTTCATTATGAAAATTCTATTTAATTGAGTTTTTTAATTCAAATTATCATTTTTATGTAATCCAAAATGTACTAATTAAAATGTATATTCACCTTTACTTTTATATATTTAATCTTGAAACCCTTTTTCTTTGTGGATCTACTAAATAAATCCCATCCCATGTTATAAAATAATATGAATGAATTAAATTTACAATTCATTACAATATAAACAACAATTAAAAAATTAAAACTTACTTTTCCAAAATGTTCTTAAAATTTTCTCGCACATCTCCATAGAAAGAGAATATCCAATTAAGTGTTTTCCCCCTTGAAAAAAAACACCCAACATCAAATTGTCACTGATATAAAAGAAAATTTAATGTTAGTTCTTATTATATTAAAAGATAAATAAAAATTTGTGAGACATATGTTTTATACCTCTCAACAAAAGGAAACATTCAGTATCGCGTAATTATATTCCGTTGAAATCATTCTATAATATCATATGATTTTTGTTCCTCATCCAATTCATTCCCTTCAAGTGAAATAAACTCTGGGTCTATTAACCCATATAAATCTATCTACTCATTCATTTCACACATTTTATAAAGATACTTAATACAAAACAAATAAGTATAAATTTTTAGTAAATTTAACCCAAGGAAAGATTTGTGTTGAGACATATGGAAAAAACATGTGCACATTGATGCCCAACTTATCTCTTGTAACAAGCTCCATGATATCATTTTTAATAATCCCCAAATCTACTGTACTCCCTCAAACATGAGCTTCCCTTGGAAATGTATAATGACCCGCCAATAAATTTTAATATCTTGGCAATTTGTTAAGACTATTAGAATCCGAATCTGATGTCATATCCCTTCGTCATTGTTGTTGGATATACAATATTTCTTTACCTTTAAAGTATTTCTGTAAATAAATAAAAAAATATATTAATTTTCAAATATTAAAACAAATTTAATAAAAAAATAAAATAAAAGATATAACATACACATACATCTATGGTAATGGGTCGTAGAAGTCTAGATGGCCAAACTAAGAAGTGGACCATACAATGTCTATCTGTCGTCACCTCATCTCTAGGTAATGGTACTCCAACCGATATATCTATAATATCATATACAGTGAACTTGTGTTGTTCTAACTTTAACTGTTGATGATAGATTGTATCTCCTATATAATATATCAGCTCATATGAAACTATATGACAATGAGGATCATCAACATACAACCCACAATAACTAGGATGTTATGGAGGATGTGGGTAGGGGTAGGATAAAAAATAGGGTCTACAAGTAGAGATGGGGGATAAATAATGGGGTCTGTAGGTGGAGGAGGAGAATAAATAATGGGGTCTGTAGGTGGAGGTGTGGGAGTCGGAGCTGTTGGCAAAGGTGGAGCTGGAGCTATAGTCTGAAATTGTCATTGTATTTCTCCAAACATAGACCGTAACGACGCTATGATATTTTCCTCCATCATCGTATTAATATTGTGAACATCAGCCTCTAAAGTTGAAATTTTTTATATATACTCTCTAAATAAGAATCATAAGAATGTGGTGACACTTTTCATATCGATACACCCGCCAAATATCCTCGTACACGGACCAGGTGTTCGGGATTTTCCAATGCAACAAATAAAATATCATGCCTTCCATAAACTTTAAATACCCCCTATGTGCTCTGCTCCTCAAGAGAATCCTGTATGAATTATTTGAATGTTTATTTAATTATTCAAAGTATATAAATAATTTAATTGACTTAAATAAATTAAATAAACAACTTACAATCCTTTCGACTATGACCCTTGATTATTCTGTAAGATATTGCCCATTTTTTCTCTTTTGAGTCCTCTTCTAATTTTCATGTATATATAGAGGGGATGGAGGGGAAACCTCTATAGAGATGGAAGAATCAGCTCTAAGTTTTTCTAAATTTTCATCTATCTTTTGCTTTTCCAAAAAAGTATACCCTCAAAAGATAAATTATGAGGGTATACCATTATGGATTGGATCTCCAAATGAGATCTCCATGATTCCTCTAAATTATGAATAATTAATCATTAATAAGTCATTAATAAGATCATTAATATAAGAAAACTTATAAAAATTTACATTACACTTACCAAAAATGATTTTTGTCTTCTACTTTCAACAAACTATTTCCATGTGTCTTCATCTATAAAAGGAAATATATGAGATGGAATATCATGTTTCCTATCCCCAAAAATAAAATCATATGTGAGGGTTGATTTGAAATCCCTCAATCACCTAGAAGCCACCGATAAACATTTCCTCCTAACTCCAAAAGTGTCTAGTATATCAAATGACATTTGATAAAGAATAGTTAAACCATATTATACGATAAAAATTCAACAATTAGTTAAGAAATAGAAAACAAATCTTACCAAAATGGTCTCTCACAACAGAGTTAGTGTTTTTTTGTCAAAAATTCTCAAATTAAAAAACAAAATGATGAATTTTCTTTTACCCTGAGTTGATAAAAAACAGTTGAAGTGTTTTGCATTAGGACCACTTAGAACATCATTCTCATCAAAGTCTACAACTATCCTCTGATCCTGACTATGAGAAACTTGTAATTTTGTTAAATGTGTGCTGACGCATTTACCAACCCTCTAACTCTTCTTTACCATTGTGGGAGCACATGGAGAAGATTGGGGAAGAACAATAGAAGCATGTGGATCTTCATCCCTAAAGGTATGATCATGATGCTCATCTCCAAAATTTTGTGGTTGATTATTTGATTGATCTGTCATTTTCCTTCATATTAAAGAAACAGACATTTAGTACACAAAATATAAAAATTCATATATTATAATACTAATTTAAACAAAAAAGAAAAATTATAAAACCCAAAAGTAAAATAAAAGGTAACACATTATTATTCATATTTTCTATAGTTAACAAAAATGCTAAAAATAGTAATGATATATGAAATCTCAGGTAAATTAATGAAAAAAATCCAAAATTGGTATCGGAATATTAAAAATGGTTCAACCAAATAAATCAATTTTTTTTCAAAAAATATAATATTTTTCATCATATAGATTTAAAATAATTTTGATTCAACAATATAAATAAATATATAAGTTACGTAACGGTAAAGATGGTAAACTGAACAAAACTAAACTAAAATAAACAAACGTTTCTACTAATTCATTTTAATATTTATTTTAATAAATTAAAAAATACAAAATAACATTTTATGAAATTAATAAAAGTAAAAAAATAAACACATGTTTCCTATAATATTATGAATGTACTAATGGATTGTTTTCCCAAATTCCTTCATCATTATCATTTGTTATGGCACAAACCATGTCTACCACATACTCATAATTATTATCTATTAATCTATCAATGGAATTAGGGATCACACAAAAATCAACATCTTCATCAAGTTGATCATCACCAATATATTATTTTTTTTCCTTGTAATACAATAGACCACTACAGATTAGATTGATCAGCAACAAATAAAATTTGTTTTTCATGTGTTTCCATTTAAAAAGAATCACTTGTGTCTTTCAATCTATTCATATTAACAAGAATCATTCAAAATTCATCATGTCTGACACTATTTTTTCCAATAAACCTTTTTTAGTTAAACATAATAACTTTAATTTTAATGTAATCAAACTACCATATTTCTTCAATGATTCCATAGTATACACTTGATGCATAAATTGGGTTTTTGTATTTTAAACTCGAAAAATGAATTTCTTCTATGAACACTAATAAAACACGGTTCTAAACTGCACTTCTATTGTCATGATCTTTCATATAAAATTTATATCCACTAATGTCATACCCATACCATGATATCATATTTAAACTTGGACCACCCACTAACCATCTTAATGTCTCTGATGCATCTGATCTACCAAGCATGGTCTTATTAAACCATGGAAAAGAAAATTTGGTATGCTCGTTCAAAATACACATTTATTTTTTCTTTGGATAACATTTTTTCAACTCATTAATATGAAATGTTATATATGGTTAAGAATCATCCATGTTATTCAAAATGTACAAATGTACCTTCTTTATATGTTCACCTGACAACGATTTTACATTCAAGCCACGAATCCCATTTCCCTCATTATTAACTCGTTCATGGAAAGATGGAGGAAAACCAATGTACTCCACCACAGACAAGTAGCTCTCTACAACCTCCGTAGAAATTTACTTTTCAAAAATAGAGGCTTCAGGTCGATATGGATTCTTAACATATCCCTTAATTATCTTCATTTATCTTTCAAAAGGATACATCCAATGTAGATATAAATATCCACAAAACATTTTTTCTTGAACCAAATGAACCATTAAATGAACCATTATATCAAAAAAATATGGATGAAAATACATTTACAATTGAAAATGTATAAAAATTACTTCATTTTTCAAAATTTTCAAAGCATCCAGATCAATCACCTTATAAAAATTGAATTAAAAAAAAACCAAACTGTCATGATTGTCTTTCTGACACAGATGGGAAATATTTCACACAATGAAACTAGTAGAAGTTGTTGCATCATGACGTGACAATCATGAGATTTAAAACCTACCAAAATCAAATCCTTCAAAGAGACAAAATTTTTTACATTTTGAAGAATAAAATTGTGGAACATTGATATCATAAAGACACTGAAAAAAGATAATTTTACCCCACTTGGATAATGCATGACAAGCCAAGGGAGGAAATTTTCATCTTCCATCAGGTGTGTGAGCTAACTCCAAACATATTCTCATTAATAGTAATTATAATTGTTAATTGAACCCATATTTAGTCTTTCCTTTAATATCTAACAATGTTCCAATCAAACTGTCATGGATATTATTATCCATGTGAATGAAATTAATGTTATATTTCACATTATGATATCTCTAATATGATAGCTCAAAAAATATTGATTGTTTCTTCCAAATATGTCTATCATTACCAGATTTATGTGTATTTCCCAATGAAACATCATTGTTTTTAACCCTATCAAAATAATCATCTGTGGATAATGGTTTTGGATAAATATAATATTATTAAGATCCATTGAATGCCTTTTTTAATCTTATATATGAGTGATCCATAGGCAAAAAATTTCTATGACCCATGTATATTGTTTTCCTCCTATGATGAAATTGATAATATAGAGTCTATTGTTAGAAATATGGACACACTTTATTCCCATTAACACTGTATTTAGAAAAATTTTCATGTACTGGGAAGTCATTTATAGGGACAATAATCACTAAATGCAGTTGAAAATATTCCATTTTATAAGAATCATACAAACTAATACCATCCTCGCATAAGAGTTTAAAATCATCAATTAATGGTGAAAAGAAAGCATCAATATCAATTCTGGGTTGCTTTTGTCTAGAGATCATTAAACTCAACATGACATATTTACACTTCATACAAAATTTGGGAGATAGGTCTTAGATTACTAATAAAATAGTCCATGATCTATGTATTCTACTGAGTCTTTGATATAGATTCATTTCATCCATGCACAACTCAAGTCTGAGATTTCTAACTTCATTTCAGAATATTGGATACTTCTCCTCAATTTTTTTCCACTGTGGAAAATCTGCGGAATAACATATTTTTCCATCTCATATCTTCTCATCAGCATTCCATATTAACCTTTTTGCATCATGTTATACAGATAATAAACATTTCAAATGAGGAATTATATGAAGATACCAAAATACCTTTGCAGGGATCTCTATAATCTCTACACCAACCTGTGATTTTTCTTTCAACTTATGACGCAATGTCCAATATTTAAGACACTCTGACAAAATCTACATTCCTTCCTAAAAATCACACAATCATTCAGACAGGCATGTATTTTGTTGTATCTCAATCCCATTAGGAATAATATTTTGTTGGCCTTATAATGTGATTATAGAAGATCATTGTCTTCAAGAAGAATTTCTTTTAACAATTGTAGGAGCTCTATAAAACTTTTGTCACTCCATCGATGCTTCTTCTTCAGGTTAATCAATATTAACACTGAAAATAAAACCATAAAATTCGTACAACCTGGATACAATGGTTTCTCAGTATCACCATATAGATGCTCAATTTTCAATTCTTTATCAATTTATTCTTCTTCAATATCAGGAATCATTTCTTTAATTTCGTCAAATTTACCATCTTGTAAAGCATCACCATCGGTAGATCTGAAATTATACCCTATTTCACTATGCCAAATCTAAGGTCTAACTTGGATTAAAACCATGAAAAATTAAATTATCTTTGATCTCTTTACTTTTCAAATTCTTCATATTTAAACATTTATGGAATAAACAGAAAAATATGTCATTTTTTGGAACATTTCATTTAGAAAATTCCAATAAAAGTATCAACACCTTCATCATATTCCTCACTCATTCAATGTGTCATAATCCAACTTCAACAAATTATTACCAATAAAAAATATAATCCAATTTTAAATTTAAACAAAATATGTCATAATTTGAAAGTAACACAAGCTTGAAATATAAAACAAATATACTCGCATTAGAAAAATATAATTATAAATTCTACAAAATAATGGAAGATAAGTTTAAATATAAATGATAAAACTTAAAAAGATATGCATGAAAATATTTTTAAATAGTATTTAATATTTTACATTCGGGGAGATTTGAACCCCTTTCCTTTTTCCATACTTTTAATATGGTGAATAAATAGAATTTAATATACTAATATATGTGTGTGTGTGTGTAAACAATAAAAAAATAATAAATAAATAAAATAAAATAAATTGTAAACAAATAAATTAGAAATAATTAATAAAATAAGAGTAAAAAATAAAAAACAATAAATAAGAAATTAAAAATAAACAAATAATAAAATAATAGTAAATTATGAATAACATAATAATAAATAATAAATTAATAAATTTTTAATGTATACACAGTAAGTAAATAATAAATAATAAATAATAAATTAATAATAAATAATTAAGTTTTAAATAAATAAATAATAAGTAATAAATAATAAATAATAAAAAATAAATATTTAATATTTAATATTTAAAATTTAAAATTTAATAATAACTAATAAATAAATATTAAATAAATAAACAATAAAAAAACATAAATGAATAATAAATAAATATTAAATGAATAAATGAATAATTAAAAATTAATAAATAAAGAATAAAAAATATATATATTAAATCATTATTTAATTGTAACACCCGAGATTTTTTTATTAGAAATATTTTGTTTTTATGTTATATACATCATCAAAAGAATCTTTCACTACACATAACACTAGCTTTGCTTTCTTTACACGAAATCGAGACTTTCCTTGATAGCTTGCGTTGTACGCAATACCGAGTTTCACAAAACAATGATATGCAATTAAAATATTATTAAAACTAGCAGTTACGAATAGTAATACCCACTTTTTGAAATTTTATAAATTTAATCTTTCAAAATGGACTTCATTTTTTCATTCGTATTATCAAAATTAGCCTAGTGTGAATTTTTGGTATTTTTCTGAAAACATTCAAATTTTGATGAATAGGTAAAACACTAGGTTACTATTTAAGAACCTAATTTTTATTCAAATAATTATATATTATTTTTAAATTTATTTTAGGTCAAAATTGATACATAATACCTATATAAGTTAAATTTAATTCATTGGAGTCGTTTTATAATAATTTTAGATATATAAAAATTTTATTGAACTTTTCACCGTCTTTTACCCACCTCCTAGGAGAATTTGAAAATTTACATAAAACATAATTTTACCACTTCTGTGAGTTGAATTATGAAAATATGATAGATACGGTTAATATCAAGGAGTAAAAGGTGGTTCAATAAGATATAAATAATTTTTGGTTAATAGTAACTTTTTGCTTTTATTTACCACGGTTAAAAGTAAATATGGTAATTAAGGGTAAAAATGATATTATTATTACCCTAAACATGTCCTAATTCTATTAGATACATTTAATTCAACCAAAAACAACTTTAGGAATAAACTATGACCATTTAGGTCCACTTGGATTAGATTAGGACATTTAATATTATTTTATTTAAAGAAGAGTTAAAATAGTTGAAATCAAAGTTTAATAACTAAAGAATTTTTAATATAGGTTTATAAATAAGATAAATTCAACTATAAATATTCATTAGAAATCTAAAAATAGTTCCTACATAATGGTATTTTATTTATAATTTTTAGACTTTAAATAATTTAATTTATCTATGACACAATGATGATGTTGTAATTTCCTTATTAAGTAAATATTAACATAATTGATATTATAAATACCCAAATAAATGTACTTTGAGACTTTTTATGAATTAACATAATTTTATAGGTTAATATGACATATTATTATTGATTTTATTAACTTTTTTCTAACTAATAATGTTGTTATGAGTTTCACAAAAATCAATTACCAAATAGTGTCAAAATTGACATAAAATAGTTTTTAAAACAAATATTATATTATTGATTGTTATTTTATTCCTAAAAATCTAAGGTTCGACCAAATTACTTAGATAAGGTTATATATATTAATAATAAACCACTTGGGGTTCGTTTGTCTTCTTACAGTATGTTTATTAACCATATAGTGTAAGCAAACAAGAAGACACGGTAAAAGCTAAATTATTTAACTTAGAGTTAAATCTAAATGATAAGGTTAAAATAGAAACTTAAACTAGTCTAAAATCTATTGTTTGAGAGTATTTTGACCCATACCCATCTTATCTTCAAAATAAATCAATTTGGAGCGATAAAAAACCAAATATGACTTTATAATAAAATAATATTTTAAATTTTTCCTAAAGTGCATCTCTCCTCCCATATAAAAGGGCACCTCCTCCATCTCATCCTCACACCACATTGGGCCTTCATGCTCGGCCAAACCCTTACAATTCCTCTTCTCCACATCCCTAGAAACAAAATATAGGTTCTGGTCCTCTACAAAGACCATCTTTAGTGCCCTATGAGAAGGTTAAGAAGAGGCGCTTCAAAGAAGAGGTAATGTCCGTTACCGATTTTTCAACATTATTTCTTCTTCTACTTCCTCTTATTTAGTTGTTTCATTATGAAGTAAAAACATAAGTATAAATAATATACTGATATTTTATTATAAATATGGAACAACCCTATTTCACCTTCTATCCATCATACAGAAAATGAAATCACCGCACATGCGAACGTACGGAATACCGTCTCCACATCGTGGTGTAATTTGTTTTCCACCACCACCATACTAGGATGGGTATAATGGTGTAAAGAATAAATATATATGATTATTTTAATGTTATATTGATTCTGAAATAGTATACATACACTTCATTACAATTCCACGATCATGGGAATGATATCATCGTTCGTTCGTACATACGGCCTACCATCTCCACGATGTGATGTGACTCGTTCTACATGATATTCAATGCATAATGATTATATAAATGAATATAATGAATAAATATGATACATATTACACTAATTACATTCTGGAAATGAGGTATCTATATCCTAAAAAGAAGAATAATAATTTATTCGACAAAACACGCATAAAAACAAAAACGTAATAAACACCCGAATAACAAGTAGCAATGAAATATTACTAATAAGAATCTAAGAATATGACCACATATGATATCATAACAATTAATACGATTCTCTAATAAGTCAATAACATTATTTAAATCATTATACAGAATGTTCAGACACGTACGAAGCAAATCGGACCAAAGCTAAGGAAAAATCTCGCAATCTCATTTTTATCTGAGATTGTTTATACTTCAGAATTTACTAGGGAATATTTATCATCCACATCCATGTTTCCTCAATATGTAATATTATTTCTATCCTACTGCAATTTTTTAAATCCAATTTTACCCATTGGTGAGTTTTTAGTAAATGATATGAAAGGAATATTTTGTCATTTTTAGTACAAGGTACTTTTTTGGCTTTTCCAGCCAAAGTACAAGAAGAATTTTTTTCTTTAACTTATACGGCATGAATGGATTTTTAGAACATTATTTCCATGAAGCTTCCTTTACAAGTTTTCAAGTTTATTTTTAATCAACTTCTTTTTGTTTAACATTGTATGACATGTTAAGAAAGGAAAAATGTTTTTGAAGTATAAATGATATTTTCCTCAAGAATGGAGTTCAAGTGTTTTATCAAAATTATTTTCCATATAAGATAATATAGGGTTCTATTTCTATCCCTATTTTTACATTTATTTTATTATGTTATGATGGAATTATTTTTATGAATACCTTTTGTTTTATATGATTTATGTTATGATGGCATGATGTTTAAGATTCCCATTTTTATTACATGGGTTATGCTATGATGTATGATTTATGATCTTGTGACACACATAAGAATGGTATAATTATGAGATGGGTGGGACCTATATCTCCCACCAATGCATTGGGTAAAGATTTATATCTCATAAGGTAGACATGGCTGGAACGACAGGTTAATCTGGTTCAGTGATACCGGACTGAAATGAGGAGTGAACTCGATTCAGAAATGGATTTTGTCCACTAGGATAGTCTTTTCAATGAGTCTTGACTACTAAGAAATGATTATCTATGAGTATGTGTGTATTCCACAATGTTTCATGTTATTATTATTGGGATTACATTTCACTACTATGATTTATCCCATGTTATGAAATTATGATCTCTTTTGCAAGTTAATACTTCCAAAATGTTATGTTCTTATGAATATGATGTGATTGATATTTTTTTGTTCACCCTTACTGAGCATTTGAGATCACCCTTTTCTATGTTTTCTTTTCACCAGGTCAGTAAGAAGGGTATTAAGTAAGATATTCCAAAAGGGACTCTAGATATGATAAAATAAAAGGGAGACAATGTAGATGATTTATGAACCGGTTGTTTATGTTTCCCAGTTTCTAAAGACTTCATAACTATACGGTCCTTTCATGGTTTTTTCATATGTTGTAATAAGTGTTCTTCAATTATGAAGTATTAACAATGTATGTAATGTATGGGTCGTTATATTTGGTATCAGAGGCAATGGAGGTAAGAATGAATCTGATCCTTGGGAACTCTCAAATGTCAGTGTTGGACGAAGCATGGCAATCCGCCCAAGGGCTTCATGAGGAAATGGCTACCACTGGGGATGGTGGTGTGTCCCACCCAGGGGGTGTAGCCGCCCATGGAGTTCCCTGATAGGTATCAGTTATAGTACAATGGAAGTAATTCCAGACCATTATAGTTGGTATCAGAGGAAAGGTATAGTCAACCTTTGGAAACTATGATGTGAAATCCTTAGTAAGAACCCTAAGGATATATCTAAGCATAGAACACAATATTAGCATTTTAGAAATGTCGATGAAAAACCTTTTATAAGACCTTAAGTGTGAAATTTTATTCTTGATTATGTGTTTTTCTATTATAATTAGTGTTTCTCACACTATTCTTCTTGGTTTTAGTCAATGGCTGGAACCCAAAGGAACCGTGTTAATGCAGAATGTGACGGGAAATGAAATGATTGTCCCCCTGAAAAACCAAACATTATAGGAGTTGGAATAAAAAATATTGTAGCCATTCTCACACAATTTTCTCAAGATATGAATCATGCAGGACTTCCAAATGAGCAAAGGAAGGAGAAAAATTCTGTTGAATCCTTCATGAGGCAGCGTCCACCTTCATTCAGTGGGTCTACTGATCCATTAGAGGCTGAACAATGGATCAGTACCACTGAAAAGATATTTTCAATTCTTCAATGTTCTGAACATGATAAAGTCATCTTAGCAGTATATCGTTTGAAAGGTGATGTTGATCAGTGGTGGAATCTTAACAAGAATACGAGGCAAAGGGATGAAATTGAATCCATGGAATGGGACAAGTTCAAGAAATTATTTTTCAATAATTACTTTCCTCGTATTCTTCAAAAAAATATGGAGAAGGAGTTTCTTGAACTGAAGCAAAATGATGATGAATCTATTGGTACCTACGAAGAAAATTTTACAAGACATGAAAGGTATGCTTCTGGGATTATTATCTAACCTGAGAGAAAGATCGATCGATTATTTAGTGGCTTAAAACCAAGTCTCCAAAGGTCATTAGCCATAAGGGACTTCAATAGATATGAGGAAATTGTTCAATGGGCACTTAAGGTTGAGATGGAGATTATAGTAACCCATCAGTCATATGGGTTTGATAAGAAGAGGAAAATGGAATTCAAAGGGAGATCTAAAGAGAAAACTGAAATGAAGATGATTTTTACCTTATGCTCAAAGTGTGGAAGGAAACATAGAGGGAGTTGTCTTAAAAGTACAAGTAAATGTTTCCAATGTGGAAAAGAAGGTCATCAGGCTTTTGAATGCTGCAATGATGGGAAGAAGATGTCTAGTGATGCGAACAAAGAAAAGGCTACACAGAGTGTACCTCCTACACTTCAATGCTACAAGTGTAAAGAAATGGGGCATTATGCTAATCAATTCCCAAATCCAAGTGTTGTTGATGATGATCGATGTCAACAAACTCTTAAGGCTAAAGACAAAGGAAATTCACATGAAATTTCTATCAGTGATGTGGAGTATGATAACGAAGTGGTGAAAGGTACACTTACCATCCACTCTAAAGTAGAAACTGATTTATTTGATTCTGGATCCACCCACAATTTTATTTCTAAAGGATTTTCTAAGGGTATCTCTATATTACCACAGCAGTTAGATATTAAGTTATCTATGACAACCCCTAATGGCACAACAGTCGCATAAAAGGTTTACAATTCTTCTCCGATTGAAGTTTGTGGGAAAGGGCTTCCTACAAATCTTGTGATCCTTCCTATAGTGGAATTTGATGTGATTATTGGCATGTATTGGATTTATTTATATAGATATCATATCAATTTCCAAATAAGGGAAGTCACATTTCATATTCTAGATCAATCTATGATCATCTATCGATGCAAATATGAACATAACCTTCCAGTGGAAATTTCAACCATCCTATGGGTCTTGATTCCTCTAAATGAAGGTTATTTTTCTCAAATGGTTGGAGAGAAACTCACGATTAAGAATATACTCATTGTATGGGAGTTTGATGATGTCTTTCCAGAGGAATTTCTAGGTCTTCCGCCAAATCTTGAAGTTGAGTTTTCAATTGAACTCGCACCGGGTGATATGCCCATTTCAAAGACACCTTATAGAATGGCCCCAATTGAGTTGCAGGAATTGAAGAAGAAACTCCAAGAGAATCTTGATGAGGGATTCATATGCCCTAGTACATCACCTTGGGGAGCACCGGTTCTGTTTGTTAAGAAGAAATATGGATCAATGAGATTTTGCATTAATTATTGAGAACTTAAAAACATCACTATCAAGAACGAATATCCTCTCCCACGTATTGATGACTTATTTAAATAACTACGCGGAGATCAATACTTTTCCAAGATTGATATTTGTTCAGGGTATCATCAAATAAGGGTCAAAAGGGAGGATCTACCAAATATGGCTTTCAATACAATATATGGACACTATTAATTTATATTGATGCCATTTGGTCTTATTAATGCCCCTGTTTTCTTCATGGATCTAATGAATATAGTCTTTAGAGTCTATCTTGATCAGTTGGTGGTAGTCTTTATAGATGATATTCTTGTCTATTCAAAGAGCAAGGAAGAACAAGATGATCACTTGAGAATTGTATTGAAGACCCCGAGAAAGGTGAAGCATTATGCCAAATTTACCAAGTGTGAATTTTGGTTTCAAAAAGTTTCATTTTTGGGTCACATAATCTCAAAAGAGGGGATATCTATGTATCCAGCAAAAAAAGAGGTTATCGAAAGATGGTCGAGACCAACAATAGTAACTATGATCCGAATTTTTCTTAGTATGTTTGGATATTATCTTTGTTTTGTGAAAGATTTTTCACGATTATCTAATCCACTCACCAGGTTGACTCGAAAAGGAGTTAAGTTCATTTGGACAGAGGAGTGTGAAGATAATTTCAAGGAGTTAAAAAGAAGGTTATCCAGTGCACCTATGCTCACACTGCCATGTAGTGGAGAAAGGTTTGTGATTTATAGTGATGCATCCAAGAAGGGACTGGGGTGTGTTCTCATGCAAAATGATATGGTGATAGCTTATGCCTCACGACAGTTGAAAATCCATGAGAAAAATTACCCAACTCATGATTTGGAGTTTGATGTGGTAATCCTTGCATTAAAGAATTGGAGGCATTATGTTTATGGATAAAGGTGTGATATTTATACTGATGATAAAAGTTTAAAGTATATTTTCACACAAAAGGATCTGAATATGCGCCAAAGAAGATGGTTGGAGCTGATTAAGGATTATGACTGTTCAATTCATTATCCCCCTTGGAAAGAAAACAAGGCGGAAGATGCATTAAGTCGACAAGACCATGCTAGCTTATCCATGATGAGGATCATAAAAGATCCAATATTTATGGATTTACAAAGGATGAATCTTGGAATTATAATGGAAGGGGAAAATCATATCTTTATCGAATGAATGTACAACCATCTATACATGTGAAGATTAAAGAGGCTCAGAAAGAAGATGTAGTGTTACCAAATAAGGTGAGAAATGTTCCTGAATTCAACCTTGATTGTGATAGGATAATAAGGTTCGGGAATTGGGTTTGTGTTCCTCCCATCTCAGAATTAAAGAAGGATCTACTGGATGAGGCTCATAGTTCTTCATTCTCTATTCATCCTAGAAGCATGAAGATGTATAGAGACCTGAAAGAGTACTTCTGGTGGGATGGCATGAAAAGCGATGTTACTGAATATGTCTCTCGATGCTTGGTTTGTTAACAAGTTAAATCTTAGAGACAGAAGTCTAAGGGGATGTTACAACCATTACACATACCCGAATAAAAATGGGAAAACATCACTATGGACTTTGTCACTGGACTTCCTAAAACATCCAATGGCAATAATGCTATCTGGGTCATAGTTAATCGTCTTACAAATTTAGCACACTTCATTACTATTAGAGAGGATTTCTCTCTCGATCAGCTTTCCAGGATATATGTAAAATAAGTGGTAATCTTGCATGATATACCACTTTCCATTATATATTATCGGGATCCGAGGTTTACCTCAACGTTTTGGCGAAGTCTTCAGCATACTCAAGATACAGAGTTGAGTTTCAGCACTTCCTATCATCCTCAAACAGACGGTCAGTCTGAGAGAACAACTCAAACTCTAGAAGATATGTTAAGAGCTTGCTCTATGGATTTCAAAGGTGATTGGGGTCAACACCAACCTTTGGTGGAATTTTCTTATAATAATAGCTTTCAGTCCAGTATTCAGATGGCCCCTTATGAAGCTCTCTATGGAAAGAAATTCAGAACTCCAACTTGCTGGGATGAAGTTGGGGAAAGAAAGATATTAGGACCTGATCTTGTTGATGAGATGGAAGAAAAGGTCCAATCTATTCAAAAACACATTAGATCATCTCAATGTCGACAAAAAAGTTATTCCGACAACCGAAGAAAAGACCTAGAGTTTTAAGAGGGAGATAACGTGTTCTTACGAATATCTCCTTGGAAGAGAGTAATGATATTTGGAAAGAAGGGAAAGTTGAGCCCTAGGTATATCGGTCCTTTCAAAATACTAGATCGTGTTGGGAAGGTAGATTACCAATTGGAACTTCCACCAAATCTCTCTCAAGTTCACGATGTGTTCCATGTATCTCTCCTGAGAAAGTACATACCTGATCCTTCACATGTACTCAACTCGGATGTTGTACCATTGGAGCAAGATCTTTCTTATGAAGATCAGTCGAAAGAGATTCTGGATCGTAGCGAAAAAGATCCATGGAACAAGAACACTCACTTGGTGAAAGTTTTATGGAGGAACCACCAATTAGAAGAAGCTACAAGGGATCTTGAGGATATGATGAGGGAGAGGTATCCTCATCTGTTTGTTACAAAGTGATGAATTTCGAGGGAGAAATTCATTTTAGGGGGGTAGAATGTAACAACTAAGATTTTTTTATGAGAAATATTTTTTTTATGTTATATAAATCATCAATGGGATATTTCACTACACACAACACTCGCTTCTCTTGCTTTACACACAATCACGACCTTCCTCAATAGCTTGCGTTGTACGCAATACCGAGTTTCACTAAACAACGATATGCTATTAAAATATTATTAAAACTAGCTATTATGAATAGTAATACCCACTTTTTGTAATTTTATAACTTTTATCTTTCAAAATTTACTTCATTTTTGGATTCAGAATATCGAAATTAGACTAGGGTGAATTTTTTGTATTTTTCTGAAAACATTCAAATTTTGGTGAATAGTGAAAACACTAGGTTACTATTTAAAAACCGAATTTTTATTTAAATAATTATTTATTTTATTTAAATTTATTTTAGGTCAAAATTGATACATAATACCTATATAATTTCAATGTAATTCATTGGAGTCTTTTTATAATAATTTTAGATATATAAAAATTTTATTGAACTTTTCACCGTCTTTTACCCACCTCCTAGGAGAATTTAAAAATTTACATAAAACTTAATTTTACCACTTCTGTGAGTTGAATTTTGAAAATTTAAGAGACACAGTTAATATCAAGGAGTAAAATTCCTTTCAATAAGATAAAAATAATTTTTGGTGACTAGTAACTTTTTACTTTTATTTACCACGGTTAAAAGTAAATAGGGTAATTAAGGGTAAAAATGGTATTATTATTACCCTAACACATCTCCTAATTCTATTGGATAAGTCTAATTAGACCAAAAAAATATTAGGAATAAAATATGTCCATTTAGGTCCACTTGGATTAGATTAGGACATTTAATATTACTTTATTTAAAGAAGATTTAAAATAGTTAAAATCAAAGTTTAATAACTAAAACATTTTTAATATAGGGCTATAAATAAGATTAATTCGACTATAAATATTCATTAGAAGGATAAAACTATTTAATACCTAAATTTATTTTATTTATCATTTTTAGACTTTAAATAATTTAATTTATCTATGACACAATGATGATGCAGTAATTACCTTATTAAGGAAATATTAACATAATTGATATTATAAATACAAAAATAAATGTAATTTGAGACTTTTTATGAATTACCATAATTATATAGGTTAATATGGCATATTATTATTGATTTAATTAACTTTTTTCGAACTAATAATTCTGTTATGATTTTCACAAAAATCAATTACCAAATAGTGTCAACATTGACATAAAATAGTTTTTAAAACAAATATTATATTATTAATTGTTATTTTATTCCTAAAAATATATGGTTCGACCAAATCACTTAGATAAGGTTATATATATTAATAATAAACCACTGGGGGTTCGTGTGGCTTGTTATAGAAAGTTTATTAACCATATAGTTTAAGAAAACAAGAAGACACGGTAAAAGTTAAATTATTTAACTTAGAGTTAAATCTAAATGATAATGTTAAAATAGTAACCTAAACTTGTCTAAAATATATTTTCTGAGATTATTTCTACCCATACCCACCTTATCTTTGAAATAAATCAATTTTTATCTATTAAAAACCGATTATGACTTTATAATAAAATAATACTTTTAAGTTTTTTTCTAAAGTGCCCCTCTCCTCCCTTATAAATGGGCACCTCCTCCCTCTCATCCTCACACCACATTGAGCCTTAAAGCTCAGACACACCGGGACAATTCCTCTTCTACACTTCCCTAGAAACATCTTAGAGGTCCTAGTCTTCTACAAATACCATCTTTAGTGCCCTAAGAGAAGGTTAAGAAGAGGCGCTTCAAAGAAGAGGTAATGTACGTTACCGATTCTTTCAACTTTATTTCTTCTTCTACTTCCTCTTCATTAGTTGTTTTATTATTAAGTAATAAAATAAGTATCACTAATATAATTATATTTTATTATAAATATTAAACAACCCTATTTCCCCTTCTATCCATCCTACAACATATGAAATCACTTCCCGTGCGTACGTACGGAATACCGTCTCCACACCGTGGTGTAATCTGTTTTCCACCACCACCTTAATTGGATGGGTATAATGGTGTAAAGAATAACAATATATAATTATTGTAAAGTTATATTGATTCTGAAATAGTATACATACACTTTTGTACAATTCCACGATCATGGGAATGATATCATCGCTCATGCGTACGTATGGCCTACCCTCTCCACGATGTGATGCGACTCGTTCTACATGATCTTCAATGAATAATGATTATATAAATAAATTTAATGAATAAATATGATACATATTACACTAATTCAATTATGTAAATTATGTATCTATAACCTCAAAATAAGAATAAAAATTTATTCGACAAAAAACGCATAATAACAAAAAAGCAATAAACACCCAAATAACAAGTAGCAATGAAATATTACTAATAATAAGCTAAAAATATGACCACATATGATATCATAACAATGAGTAAGATTCTATAATAATTCAATAACATTATTTAAATCATTATACAGGAGGTTCGGACACATACGAAGCAAATCGGTCCTAAGGTAAGGGAAAATCTTGCAGTCTTATTTTTATCCGAGATTGTTTATACTTCAGAATTTACTGGGAAATATTTATCATCCACATCCATGTTTCCTCAATATGTAATATTATTTCTATCCTCCTAAAATTGTTTAAATCCAATTTTACCCATTGGCGTGTTTTTAGTAAAAGATATGAAAGGAATATTTTGTCATTTTTAGTACGAGGCACTTTTTTAACCTTTCCGGCCAAAGTACGAGAAGAATGTTTTTATTTAACTTATATCGCATGAATGGATTTTTAGAACATTTATTCCATGAATATTCCATTACAATTTTTCAAGTTTATTTTTAATCAACTTCTTTAAGGTTAAAATTATATGACATGTTAAGAACGGAAAAATGTTTTTGAAGTAGAAAGGATATTTTCCTCAAGAATATAGTTCAAGTGTTTTTTCAAAATTATATTCCATATAAAATAATATAGGGTTCTATTTATATAACTATTTTTACATTTATGGATTATGTTATTATGGAATTATTTTTATGAAGTCCTTTTATCTTATATAATTTATGTTATGATGGCATGATGTTTAAGAATCCCATTTTTATTACATGGGTTATGCTATGATGTATGATTTATGATCTTGTGGAACACATAAGAATGGTATCATTATGAGATGGGTGGGACCTATATCTCCATCAAATGCATTGGGTAAAGATTTATATCTCATGAGATAAACGTGGATGGAATGGTAGGTTAATCTGGTTCAGTGATACTGGACTGAAACGAGGAGTGAACTCGGTTCAGAAATGGACTTTGTCTGCTAGGATAGTCTTGGAAATGAGTCTTGACTACAAAGAAATGATTCTCTATGATTATGTGTTTTTGCCACAATGTTTAATTTTAGGATTATTTTGATTACATTTCACTACTATGATTTATCCAATGTTATGAAATTATGATCTCTTTTGCAGGTTAAGATTTCCAAAATGTTATGTTTTTATGAATATGATGTGATTGATATTTCTTTTGTTTACTCTTACTAAGCATTTGAGCTCACCCTTTTGTATGTTTTCTTTTCCCTAGGTCAGGAAGAAGGGTATTAAGTAATATCTACCAAAAGGGACTCTAGATATGATAAAATAAAAGGGAGACAATGTAGATGATTTATGAACCAGTTGTTTACGTTTCCCAGTTTCTGAAGACACTATTCCTATACGGTCCTTTCATGGTTTTGTTATATGTTATAATAATTTTGCTTCAATTTTGAAGTAATAACAATGTATGTAATGTATGGGTCAATATATTATTAATAAAAATAAACCAATAAATAATAAATCATTAATAAATAAATATTAAAATAACTAATAATAGATTATAAAAAATAAAAAATAAATATTGAATACTAAATACTAAATAATAATTTAATAAATCAAAAATCAAAAATCAAATATGAAAAATAATAAATCAAAAATAATAAAATAATAAATGGATATAAATTTCTATACACATATATATATAGTAAAATTTATATTAATATATATAAACACACATTTATGTTACATGAATATAGATAAGCACGCTCAGATATATAACTATGCATGAATATAAATATATATATAAACACAAGTAAATATAAATATCTATATATTTATATATACACATATATGATATAAAATTATATAAACATAAATATGTATAAATACTTACAAATGTATTTAAATATACACAAAAGGATGAAAGCACTGGGAATTAAGACATTATCTATGTACACTGATGGCGATTAGGGCATTTTCATGTGATGAATCTGACCTCTAATGCACGCTTCATTCCAGTGGATTCTTCTGCATGTCCCTTGATGAGAGAAGATGTGGATCCTAGCCTATGTGATGCTCATTTTCCTCAGTCTGATGCAAATTTGATATTGATGATGGTCCATGTCCCTCGCTTATCAGAACCAATAGATATAGTTCACACCAGATTCAACACTTTTCCATCTATTTGGAGATATGAAGATGATCATGGTTTGCAGTATGCTACCCCTATGGCCATTGAATATATGTTATAGGATGTGATGAAGGATGAATCAAGATTTTGTCATTCCGACTCACCGTTGTGTCGTATGCTCGTAGATATGAAGGTGATGATGTTTTACAGTTTGATATGTTGTAGGATTTGATGAAAGTGGATGTTGGATCTCATCAAGATGATCCTATCTCTTTTCTGCCTATTTTGTGATCTAAATACGATGTTTTATTGAGGTATTTTGTGGATCTTATGACCGCCGAACCTGTGTGGGATTTGGAAAAGGCGAATGATGCATCTCATCAAGTTGGGCCCATCTCTTATGATGATCTTGAATTTATGAAGTCGTTTGCTCAGAGTGCTTTGTGGATTGGTGAGAATCTCAGATTATTCCTTCGTCCTCAATATGATTTAGTGCCTGAGAACAATCAGATTTTGAGAAATAGAGCAACTACTTTGGTTGAAGTGAACCCAATTTTTTTTAAGACAAAATTGGGGAATGAAAGAATTCAATCATTGCATGGATCACCCGTTTCACAAGTAATGATCCATGGAAGGTTGATGATATGTGAAATTATTTGCAGTGGATTTTCATTTTTGATGGTTGGATAATTATTTCATTAGGAATGGTATCTTCCATATCACTGTACTATCACAAGATCTAAAATTGTGTTCTTGGAGCTTCAGATTTGTGAATCTCAAACTAGGGGTCCTGTGCTTTCAGGACTAGGACCCCTGTTTTGATCTGTCTCATGCTAGGAACACCATGGATCAATATTGGATTACAATTAAAGGATTGAACTAGTTTTTTGGCATCCGAATAACTTATGGGATAATGCCTTTGGGGTGGGATCCCCAATCAAGTTTGACAAAGAGATTGAGTTATCTAGATATGATCATTATGCTTGAATTCTAGTTGAATTTGATCTTACATCAACATTGGTTGAGCCATTTTAGTAGTGGTGCTCTTGTTGCATAGGATGGTGTAATTTTTTAAAAATCCTTTGCTAATGTGGTTTCTTAGAGATCCAAAAAACATGTTGAATATAATGCTCCTATTGAAAATGTTGTTGACTTGGTGATGCTTACGAAAGATAAGTGTGTTAGGCCAGATCTCCATAATAGGTATGCATAATAAAGATAATGATCATGATTTTGGAGGCTCTAGTGCATTGTCCAGAGTTGAAGGTGCTACAAGGGAGGATCTAGTGGTTTTAGATCAGTTCCCACTGTCTTTAGGATTCACAGTCGACAAGGAGACAAAGATGCATCAAGCCAAAGGCATGAAATTTGTGGATTATGAGGTATATCAAATGGTCCTACCAAGAAATCCAAGGTCTCTCAATGATTCTTAGTATGGGAACTTTTGTCAGATAGGTGTGGTGTTGGATTTCATTACTATTGGTGCCAGTTAGAATGATAGCAAGTAGTTTTTCCATGTGCAGGTAGGCATGAATCCTAGAGGGAGTTGTGAGTCTCTTATTCAGAAGACCTCTCATGCTATTGATGATCAATAAGATTTGTTAGTGTTGTAACTTAAAGCAATTTCTGGGGTAAGATCATCTTATTCCAAGGGTTGCAGCAAGGATGTTATAAGTAAAGTAAGGGTAGGTAGGAAAATGTGTTTGAATGAAAATGTTGATTGGACTTATCCATCTCAATTTTTTGATCTCATAAAATCTACTTATAACTCATTCAGAAAGGTCTAACTCATGGAATGTGAAGATTCAAGGGAAAAAATTTCAAGGCCCCTCTAGTGGATTATGAGGGTGATAAGTACCCCATTGATTTACAAATGAAATAGGGAAATGGTTTTAATTACAGCTTGAAGTTAAATTTTATAAAATGGAACCGAATGTTTTTGGATAAATGGATTATTTTATAGTCCAAAAATTATTATCAAAGATCATTGATGATAGTTTTCATCATAATTCAAGGCTTTAATTTTAGGTTCTTTCATGGAAATAAATTAGCAACATCCTTCCATAGGACTCCTCAGACTCGTCGTTGAGTGATGAGCTTGTGCTTCCCCAACAGACTCAGTCATGGTGAAGAGGGAAACACTCAACGAACCTATGTCAATATCACATGAACTCAGGATCCATAGGGATTGGTTGGAAATAACCTCGTGTTTTTATTGTTTGTGGGTGTTTTTAATGCTACCATTTCGCTATTTCTTCTATTTTTCATACTTTACTATTTTTATAATAATTTTAGTGGGTTCGGGTTGGCTTTCCAACTCGTACTTGTACCATTATGAGTATATAAATATACACAAATATTTATAAATTCATATAAATAATTGATAATAAATTACCAAAATATGGTAAAGAACAATAATGGAAACACCATCAAATCAATAGGAATGTAAATCAAAGGAATAAAATCATAAAAAACATAAAAATCATATGAATAAAATCTTAAACGAAGATGAAATCTCATTAAATGTGTATGATATATATATATATTTAAATATAATATATATTAATATTTATTTACATATATTAGAATATAAATATAAATATATATCTGTTTATCAATACACACACATATGTATATATTACCATTATTTATATATATGTGTGTATATATTTATATTCATATAGTTTTACTGTAAATTAATTTATATACTATATTTAATGATAATGATATATTTACATAAAAATACATTTATATATGATGTATGTGTTAGAGTTTGTTTCCTAGTACCAATAGTTTGTACCTTCATTACAGAAATATTCAATGTGTTGAATATTAATAAATATTATTATTACATATTGTTTTCTATTCTATATGACTCTAATGTTATAATGTCCTAGATTATATGTTGGATTGATAAGTTCATAAAAGTTCCCTACTATGATGAGATCCTTTACGTGATATGACAATATTCTCAAATAATGTTATGTGGTTGGATAACACATAATGATGGGACACATAGTACATAGATATTTTGGTTTGAATACTTATAAGAAGACGATGATTCATCTCATAAAGTTCTCACTTGGTAATCTCCAAGATGGGAGATTATGAGAACAAACTTGCTAGTAGGAATTCCAAATGTTTTGGTGTCATCAAATATTCCTATATATGAGCATGTATAATGATCCTTATAATTTAAGATTATTATTAATTCATGTTAGAACTCATGTACATAGATGTATTTCGTAAACCATGACAATAATAGTTCATGGAGAAGTTGTATTTTTTGGGTGCATCATGAGTGACATGTCATTAATGAATAATTTGAGAAAGGAATTTTCCCTTCCATCTTTATGGAAGCTGATATATCGACCCTTTGATTGGAATAGAACCATCACATTAAATTCTATGGCCATAGTGTAACGATGTGTTTATTTCAGATAGTCAAAGAAAGACATATCGAGCATACAGGCTGCGGACATGGATGTGGACCCTTCTTGATGAGATACTATTATAATTAGATTATATTACACAGTGATCATTCATATGTGGTTGTCAACATTTCAATATTAAGTTCTTTATCATGGGTGACTTGACCCATTGATAGACAGTAATCTTGGACTATAGGCAATCCCTCCTAATTTCAATTAGAAATAATCCTAGAGGGTTACACACTAAGTGTTTCTATTGGTCTCGATTAAATTCTATTTGAGTTTAATTAATTCAATAAATACTATTCTCATGTTTGAGAAATAATTTTATTCAATTAATATTGATTACATAAATTAAATAAATATTTACTCACTTGCATGTGAATAAAATATTTATTTTATTTATTGAATATTTTAATAAATATTTATTTTCTAGATTGTGAATAAAAAATGTATTTATGAATAATTTTTTTGGTTATTCAATAAATGATATATGTGTTTGAATGGACTAAGGCCGAGTCTGATGAAAAATTTTAATTAACAAGGACCTTACATAATATTTTTTGTTGTTCAAGTTGGAACAGACCATAAAATAGTAATAATATAGTTATTATAATGTGAAATGAGGTTTATTAAAGGCAATGGATGTTATTTAATGGATATAATGAAATTAAATACTATTAAACATAAATCCTAACTCTATAAATAGATTGTTATGTCTATTTTGTAGAGTATCGAAAATTGAGAATATAGAATTCTTGCACACAATTAATTATCTCCAAACTCCTCCTTCTACCTCCCTCTCAAGAATGAAAATTTTAAGAGAGGTTTCATTAAGACCGAAGAATGAGTGATCAAGAATGAACAATGAAATACATTCGAATTACCACACTAGAACCTGAAGATCGATTGGAGTTTTTGAAATATCATAGGAGCATGTTTGGATCGCCACTAGAGGGATTATACCATCCGATCCTCACAGCGCAACAAAGGTAATCTGAAAGGTTCTTCTTGGATGATCAAATTTCTCCAATGAAGAAATTTCCTAAGCTCAGGTATTTATTTATTTAAATATTAAATAAATTAATTTAAATTTTATGTGAAAGATCCTCATTCTTGGATTAGGGTAATGATTATTAAAATAATTTTTAATATATTACCGACCTTTGCATTTTCTCACTACTCCCAAAACCATCAATTTGTATCAGAGTGGTAATATTTAAATATATAATCATTTATTTTAATGTTGATCTATATGAAATTGAGGTTAGATATTCATTTCATGTTATTCATTCTTTAATTTATTTTAATTTAACATGTTATCCACATATTAATCATGTTCGTTCAGTGTTTCATTTTCTAAATTGTTTAAGATAAAATGAAGAACAATTGGATATTCTATCAGGAAGTTCCAAATCATTGGTCGGTAAAACTAGGTTACATGAAGTGTGACTGGATCACACACCGTATACCCAAGAACATTATATCTAGATGTTCTAAGAAATTAATTATACACGGTGCATTTATTAAACATCGCATGTTGACTAGGAAAACCTGGAACATGGTAAAAAGATATATGGTGTGTAGCTAAAATGTACAAACCATGTAGTCTGGTCAAGTTAACACACTGAAGCCCCAAGCATGTGACTTGGATACACCGAAATTGAGTTACATGATGTGTGGCTGGATGTACACGCCGTGTAGTCTTCCATTAATGGAAAAAATTAAAATCACATTAAATTTGAAAATTAAAGCATTAAATCCTTATTTTTTTATTAGCACACCATTATGTGTTTGAGAATTTAATAATGGTTTTAAAGAATTTTAAATTCTAAATTAATTTATTATAATTAATATAACATGATTGGTTCTGTTGTTTATTTTCCAAGAATACAATTAATGATGAGTATCTTCAAATTAGATCGTATGATCGTTAAGATGAATGAAAATTGATATACTAATTAGTTAATTAATGCAAGTTCATTTATCTTAAATAATAAAGGAATGAATAAGGAAACTAATTATAACCATTTAATTTTTTTATTATTCATTGCACGTATGATCATTCATGATCGTAACCAAGACTGGTGTATGTGTTGGATGTTTTAATTTAATTTATTGCATGATTTTTCAATTATTTAATAAAAAATTAAATGATATCATGTGTTTCATGTCTCCCCCCATTATTATGTTAGACCTATGTGTCAAGGGATATTTATGTAACCCCCTTAACCATTCCTTTGGTTCCCCTCACTTGCATGGGAGTAATAACTATTAGTAATTAATGGAGCATCCCAAGGTGCATGGAGGTTGTTCAAGATGAAACCCTAATGATGCCAACCTAGGTGATACACATGTGGATATGTGGAATGTTGTAACTCATGACATGACTAGAAATAGGGGCTATTTCCCCTAGGTCAACGGTTGATTTAATTTCCACTCATTAAATCAACTCTTAGATAAATCTCAAGAACATGTCATTTAATTAATTAATTATTTCTACCAATAAAATTATTAATTTAATGGTTACAAGGCTGCGATAACATAAATAAATTGATTAATATCAAAATATCAAAATTAAATAAATGAATTATGTATAAATGTTTTATCCAACATAGTTAATTAATTAAGTAACATTCACTTAATATCAACACAATGTGTAAAGTATAAAACTACATAAAATTTATGTATAATAAATTAAAATACATCAATTAAATATTAAGTAAGACTAATCCTTCCATTACTTGATTGAGAATGAAACCATATAATTAATTGTATTACATAAACAAAGTATGGACACTTAGTTTTATCGGGGAGTTCTTGTGAGAGTTTTTTGTAGACCTAATTGAAATTTTATTGAGTTTAATGAACAAAGTTTACTTAATGAAATTTTGGAGGCAAGTTTTGAGGAAATCCATGTTAGGATTTATAAATTAGGGAATCCACTCAATGGACCAAGGAGATGCAAGTAAATAGTTGAAAAGAACACCTACCTTATTACTTTATTATGATTTTCATGGACAAAATCAAGATCATTAATAAAAGTAATGGGGATCCTTTCCACTACAATGTTAAAAAAAAGAAATTTTAAGTTCAATGGTTAGGGATATTAAGACTTGATAACATAGTGTGAGATTTATTAAATAAATCAATAAAAATATTTAATTTATTATATCTCAGTTATTTTGTAATCAAGAAAAGTAATAATAATCTTCTCTTTTTAACAGTAAAATAAAATGACAAGTTCATCATCCACTGTCTTCATATGATCAATATTAGGGAAAGATAACCTCATAACAGATTGTAACTTCTAGGATTGGTTTAGGAAACATTGGGTTGTGCTACACCATGAATGGAAATCTTACATGATAAAATCTTCAATGCCTGATCCGCTCAAAAAATAGGCTAGTGATGAAGTGCTCCTTGTCTATGAAAAACATTTCAGTGATGTTGTTGACATTCAATGTTTTAAGCTCTCAAAAATATCTATTTAACTAATGAAGTCTCATGAAAAATTTATGTGTATATCATGCTTGATCAACTCTATGGTTGAAGCATAGCTGATTATCACCTATCGACTGTTAAAGGGTCTGATGATTTTCTAATGGGTATAGTGGCCCTCAGGTTGAATCCTCGGTTATGGTACTTTTTTATAGTCGATTGTTTTTTTATTGTCTTTTTAATGGGGGGAGGTTATTTGTAGAGATAAAATTAAATTACTGATTAGTGAAGATTGATTTAAAAATTTGTTAATTATTGGGGTGCGTTAATAATTAGTGATTTAATCTTGTGATAACTTTGATCTTTATTATATATATCATTAAATTAATATCCACTTAACAAGATGATTTTTCATTGGAATTCCCAACAGTTTTTTATTTAATCCAAGTCTCAACTAGAGTATTGATCTCAATAAATTATTTTTGATAGAAGGTTTGATATTTAATTAACCCATGTGTACTTTTGGTTCTAATAATCTATGTAATCCACATGTCATACAAAACATGACATTAATCCATGAAATTTTATGTTCGACAAACCCAATATTAATTTAAAGAATATTAATTGAGCAACAACTATCAATCACTTAACAACCCCAAATTATGTCTCACCCAAATCGGAG
This sequence comes from Viscum album, assembly GCA_963277665.1. Taxonomy (NCBI): domain Eukaryota; kingdom Viridiplantae; phylum Streptophyta; class Magnoliopsida; order Santalales; family Viscaceae; genus Viscum; species Viscum album. The sequence goes on along the minus strand of OY728129.1, from coordinate 1,747,592,251 downwards.
ATTTACTCAGCCATTGAGATGGTTAGTAATATGTTTTATATTGTTTAGGATAATGATTTTAAAAATAAAAATAAAAAAATGGTATGAGATAAGAGTAGTGCACCGAATACACACTTGAAATGGGAAGAGAATTAAAAAAACACTTTGTATTGAATGAGAAAGAAAAATAGGCAAGGGGTTTCAACTTTATTTAAACTATTTTTAAGATCATTAATATTTAAAAATATAGGGTGGATTATTATAAGATATTATGAAGAGGAAAAATACATTAAAAGTGAAATAAAATGGAAAATAACTTACATTATTAAAATTGAAAATAATGCAAAAGAAAATTAAAAAAGAGAGAGGATGAAGGGTATCTAAAGTGAAAATGTGAGTTTTGAAGGTCCACTCAGGCCTTTCGAAATTATTTTTTGTGCCAATGTACCCCCCTCTATTACTAAATTCCAACCAATTACAAGGATAAGAGGGGAATGTATTTATATCCCAAGGAGGTAGACTATTTTTATTCCAAAACTAACCCTCCACTTGGTTAGTTGATTTGACCATTTATACCACATAATATTGAGATATATACTTCTTAAAAGTTTTATATATTCATGTTTTCTGTGTAATATGAACATTTGGTTGACATTAGAAATTTTTTATCCAATGTTACGGGTATTTTACTAAACAATTTTATTCTATCTATTTTTATGAATAATATTTCCCTGGTATAATTGTGAATGCATTTTAGGCCAGGAAGATATCGTCAAATTTGAAAAATTTATCCAAAAAATATGGCCACCTATATCTTGGATTTAACACTATAAAATAACATATGAAATTTATGTCTATATTGGAATAAATTAAGTAATTATGTGCCAATTTTTAATTCTAAATAGAATGGTTGGATGGATTTAAAATAATATGTTGGACCTCTTTTTTGTAGTTGGGACTTCAAATTTTTACCCATGATTATTTTGGGTATTTAAGAATATATTTTGGAGTTTCATCAAATTTCTACTTTTGGATTGAGCCCAAAAACCCAATCATCATAGATGGTCCAGTTTCGTCATAGTTTATTTGTGCCTTTTTTGTGGACCATATGACCCTATAAATGGGCGAATTGGCCAAATATTACTTATATTATATGTTTAAAATTGAATAAGGAATCCTAAAAACAATAACAACACAATTTAGATTAGTAGGATGATAGTTATTATTAAAAAATTAAACTGAATTGAATCTTGATTAATTCAAATAATGAAAAAATATTATATTTAATATTAAAACATGATTATTTCACACCAATTATGTACTTTTTATATAAAATAAATAAATAGAGTAAATAAAAAGTTCTGAATAAATTAATTAAATAATATTCCCTAAACATAGTCTTGTGCAAGCCCCCATGCACAAAAAAAATTATAAACATAACTAAATCATTTTCACTCACAAACAAATATTAATTTTTTCCCAATCAAGGGAGGTTTAGACCATTTCACTCATCCGTATTGAATTTGACAACAAATTTTTATAGAAAAAATGTTTGAAAAAACAATTCATTTTTCATGCTCAAATTTAGAAATGGAAAATATGGGCACTCAGAACTTACTCCTCTCAATATGATAAAAAGTTATTTATGGAGGTTCACTCATTCACCAACAAAAACTGAAAATATTAGAGTATGAAAGAGATATCAGCTTCCATTACTTATCATAAAGTATACATGAATCAAGAGGTATTTTTTTGGGTTTTTTGGCTATTGGATGGTAGGAATTTAATATACATGAGAGAGGAAAATAGGGGTACAACACTAAAAATGTAAAAGCAATGCACAATTTTAAATAAGATATGAAAGGTTATAGAAAAACATATTTACAATATAGTTATTGTGTTAAGGATGTCACAATAGATATGGGTAAAATTTTAAGGGGACGAATATGTAAAATATGTACAAGGCACAAAACTTCTCCCAATGATAGATGAGTATTAATGAAAGTGTTTTTTTTAATTTAAACTTGAAAAAAATATCACATTCATCTACCAAACCATGTTTGATATCCTTATGAAACTAATTTTAATAGTTATAACAGTATCAATGGTTAAAGAATATTTATTTTTGACCTGCCCAAGACACAATTTGATTTTGATTTTTTTTTATTTTTTTGAACACTTTTCATTAACATGTACAAAATTACATAAATGAGAATACATTTCCCAAACATAATGAATGAAGACCTATCCCCACACTTAAATATATGAATTCCCTCAAGAATATGATAATGCATTGAATATCAAAAAATGGAATCCAAAATTGAAAACCATTCCCCCCCCCTCACATAAATTTAAAAAAATAATTTATTCAAAATCCATGTAGATATTTTTCCAGAAAATGTTTTGGGATTATAATGTGGCTATCAAGAAATTTTTTCATAGGCTCAAAGGGGATTTCAAAAGGATGACTAATGTAATGGTAATGTGAGGTTATTTAGTTATTATTATTCTCATGTGGTTCAAAACATTCCTCTATCATATATATGCACACCAAAGTAGGAAATTCAACTTGAAGGTCCACAAATTCAAGACTCACAATAAGGGGTGAAAACACCAAAATTGAAAATATGGGCATTGGTAACCTTGGAATAAAAGTTAATTTTGATCCTCATAGTTGGGGTATAATCATTTTTCAAGTAAAAAATTTAGCATTCAAGTTTTTTTGGATTTGACATAAGATTCATTAACCAAATATATGATAAAAATACAAAATATTTGGTATGGAATCATGACTTTTGACTCCCCAAAATGGTTGGACAAAACTTCAAAAGTTTATGAAGATTAATTATGACTCTTATTTTGTTTTTTAGTTTTTTTTAGTTTTTTATAAAGACACACCCACACAAAAAATAAAGAGTAAATAAAAAACTTGATTAGGGAAGTGTTAAAAAATGAGAATGAGAGAGTAATAATAAAAAGAGATATATATATATATATATATATATACATATATAATAGGATTAAAAGGGAAAGAGGTTCCCCCAAGTAAGGATTTGGTGGGTTTCCATCTCTATATAGTGGTGGGTCAACTGTAGAAGTAGGGGATCTGATAGAAGTAGATTTGCTTCCCAGGATGTGTTCCCTCTCATGGTGACTCTTTAATCGATGTAGGTTAACCATGAATTTACTTCTGGAAGAGGGGTATTGGATATGAAATTCACTTAATGGGTTAACATTAGTAATAATAAAGTACCTTCACTATGAGAATTAATCATACTTGGTTGTAGTTGAAATAAATAATTGAATATCATTACCTTTTCACCTTCATGAAATACCTTTCATAGGATGTGTTTGTCCTGGAGTACCTGGGCCTTTTATTTGTATATATTGGAATTATCATTAGAATCAAGTCAAAGCTCCTCCAATTCAATCAACTGTAACAATATTTGTTCATAAGATTTGTTACAATAAAAATTACATGTTTTCCTATCCCTAAATGACTTATGATGGATTTCATCTGGTAAATCACATGCTTCGCCAAAAACTATCCTAAAAGGAGACATCCTAATGGGTATTTTTTAGGCAGTTCGATAATACCAAAGTGCTTCACCAAGTCTTTCAGACTAGTATTTTCTTGTGGGATTAACAATTCTCCTAAGATCTCTTTTCACTTATTTAATAGAATGTTCATCCATGACATTTGTTCGGGGTGATATGTTGTTGACCTTTTTTGTACAACCCCATTATTTTTTTAAAGATATTCCATGTTCCAATTATAGAAATGGATTTGTAAGTCACTTAACAAGGCACACGGTATTCCAAATTAGTGGAATATGTGGGTTTCTAGTAAGTCACTAATTGTATGTGAATCATCCGTTCTATTGGGTCTAACATTAAACCACCTAGAAACATAATCTACTATAATGAGAACATATGAGAATCCATTGGGAGGGGGAAATGGTCTCATGAAATTGATTCCAAAAACATCGAATATCTTACAGTAGGTTAAGGGATTTTGGGGAATTTCATTTCTTTTAGAAATTGTTCCAAACTTTTGGAAAGTGAGACATGATTGATATAACTTATGTGAGTCCTTAATGAGTGAAGTCTAGAATAATCCTGAGTTGAGGACCTTTCAGAAGGTCCATTGTGGTCCAAAGTGGTCACCACCATGAATTAAGTTACAAAATTCCATGATGGAGGAATTTTAATCCTCATTAACACAACTTCTAATTAACATGTTATCCCCAGTTTTTTAATGTTTATTATCTTTGAAAAATAGAATTTTGAATAACTTTTCAGCTACAAATTTTTTATTTTGAAAACAATTTATGGAAAACACCAGAAACCAAGTAGTTTATAATTGGGAATACCATGGTAAATTTGGAGTGATATATGGGGATTTTTTAGTGGGGAATTTAGGATCATTGATTTTGTATTGAGAAGAATTATAAATTCTACTCATGTGATTAGCCATAGGGTTTTATTTTCCTAGTTAATCTTTGATTTCGAGGTTAAAATCTTGGATTATTAGGATCCATCTTATTAGCCTCGGTTTGGAATCAATTTTCTTGAGTAAGAACTTTATAGAAGAATGGTATGTAAAGATCATGCTTTTGGAACTTAAGAGATAGGTCCAAAATTTATCTAAGGAAAAAGATATTGTTATGTGTTACTTTTGAATCACAATGTAGTGTGATTGTGTTTAATACAATGTTTTTAGTCATAATAGATGACATGAGGAATATTTTATCTTCTTTGACAAAAAAAGGCCCCTATGGACCTATCATAAGGATCACACATCAATTAAAAGGGTAAAGAACAATATAGGGGTTGGATTATTGGGGCAGATGTAAGAACAGATTTGAGTTCAAAAAATTCTCTCTTGAAAGCTTCATCAAAATGGAATGTGACATCATTTTCGAGTATCCAAGTTAGTGGGAAGGAAATTCTAATGAATTATGGATGAATCACTGATAGAAACTCACATAACCAAGGAATTAATGGATTTCTAAAATAGATGAGGGTTCAGGAAGTGATTTGATCACTTCAATTTTGGAAGGATCGACTTCAATATATTCTTGTGAATCGACGTTCCCTAGACAGATCCCATTTGTAACCATGAAGTGAAATTTTTCAACATTCAGAAAAAGGATACATTTTACTCACTTTTGAAGGACTAGAGAGAGTGAATTCAAGAACGATTAAAATGACTCCCCATAAATGGTAAAGTTATCCATGAATTCCTCAATCCAATGATCAATTAATTTTAAAAATTAGTTCATCATATAACTCTAGAACGTTTCTGGAGCATTGAAAAGGCCAAAATGCATTCTCATATATGAATATATTCCAAGGGGGAAAGTGAAATTTGTCTTTTCTTGGTCCTGGTGTGCTATTGGGATTTGTAAATAGCCAGTGTATCCATCAAGAAAGAAATAATGTGAATTTTCGGTAATTCGTTCTAGAATTTGATCAAGGAATGGAAGATGGTAGTGATATTTTTATGGTTCAACATTAAATTTTTATAATCGATGCACACACGCTGTTAATTTTTCACTTGACTTGTGACCACCTATCTATGTTCATTTGTTACAATAGTTATCCCACCCTTCTTCTGTACCACTTGAATAAAACTAACCAATTCACTATTAGAAATTGGGTAGATAATACCAGCTTGGATAATCTTGGTAATATCTTCCCTAAATACCTCAAGTACAAGTGGATCAAGTCGTATTTGTGGTTGTATTATTGTTTTGGATGATTCCTCAAGATGGATATGATTCTTGAAAAGGGAAGGGTTTATTATTGGTATGTCATCTAGGTAACAACCAAATGAAATTTTTTTCCACCAACACCTGAAAAAGTTTGGACTCCTTAGATTTAGAAAGTGTGGTAGAGATAATTATAGGATAAGAGTGATCATGAAAAAGGAATCTATATTTCATGTGTGTAAGAATAGGTTTCAGATCAATATTATCTTTTATTAGTGGGATAGAAAACTGAAGATTGTTTGATGGTCTCTCAGTTGGTTTTGATTCATTTTCTTTAATATTGAACAAGGTGGAATAATAGAGATCAGAGTTGAGATGGGATTGAATAGAGTTTTCAAGATCCTCTATATTTATGGATTCTGTGAATTAAAGGTCAACATAGACTTCCCAATTAATGGCCAACGAGCCTATACTCGAGTGGTAAGGGATCATTCTTAGCATCCAAGAGACCCAGGTTCAAAACCGGGTGGAGGTGAATTTTCAGGTTATTGTAGCATTACTGTATCAGGTACTATTCTGTACTATAGTATTTGGAACTATTCACCTGATTTGGGCCATCGGGCCACTGGTTTGGGCCTCTGGGTCTCCAGGGCCTTCGGGTAATCAATGGTCTTTAGGGCCTCAGGGACTTTGGGCCACAAAGACCATGAAGTAGCCCAGTTCACACAGAGTAGGCCCCAGAAGAGGATCAGAGCAACAAGAATAGTAGTCACCAGAAGCAGAGCTACTGGATTGGAAGAATGAGAGCGTATGACAACCGCCATCAGGACCAGGCACCGTGCATGTTTGTATGGGGCAATGCTAGCCGATCATAAATTCAAGGTGAGGAGCTAGGTGATCAATGATGTAGAAGCTAGGGGAGGGGAAGTTCCTGTTGGTTGGGCCTACAGGTCATGTATTGGGTATAGTATGCCTTTGGGCCTTCAGGACATGTATTTTGAGTCATGTTGGGCCTTGTGTGTTGGGCCTACGGGTCATGTATGGGTTCCCCTCCATCCCTTAAAAGGGGGATTATCTATAATAAAATTAAAAATAAGTACTTCAGTCCATTGGGGAAATTAATGACTTGGTTAATCTGGGTGAAAATTTCACAAGTTGTACACTAATTTTAACATGATGAACATGATAGAATGGGGTTCAATTGACTCTTAGAAGTTTCCTCAAAAGCATGGATTGAAAAGTAAGAGTTATCCTCTAATGGTTATCACATGGATTGAAAGATATTGAAAATTAAAATATGGTCAATAAATTACATGGGCAGGATCCCCATGTGGAAATAAATCTTAGTTCTTTCTATTAGGAGGAATGGTATTCCTAGAATTAGAGGAGATCAAAAAGAGATCGTCTCACCATCCTTGTCAAGGACATATAAATCATCTGGGAAGATAATATCATTAACTTAGATAAGGAAATACTCAATTATTTCCTCAGGAATCATTGTGCTTTGATTGGATAATAGGATGAAACCACTATTTGGGTGAAAGGGACCTTGACCAAGGTTGGAGAAGATATATTTGAGCAAGGAATTTATTGAGGTTTCTAGGTCTTTGAGTGCAACATTGAATTTGGAACTCTATATCTGGAATGGAACAATTAATGTCCATGGGTCTTTTCCATTCATGGGTATAAATTGGTGGGTTGAAACATTCTCAATGGTCTAATGTTTTTTCTAATAGGTGCATGATTCCTTAAGAATCTTGGAATACTTAATAATCTTTTTGATTGAATCTAAGAGGGGTATATTTCTTTCAACATGCCTAAACATGTAGATAATTTCCATATCAAGTTCAAAGGACTTCTATGTTTTAGAAATTGAATGAGGTAATGGAATTGGGTTACTTAGAGGAATAAAAGTTGGTGAGGGAGTGTCTTTAGGTTCCTTTTCTGGTTTCATTTTCTTTTAATTTTATTGATCAATATTTAAAGATGAGTTAGTGGACTCCTCATGAGGAATAACAATTTTCTTTCCTGATATAAGTGAAATTTCACAAACATTACTCTTGGGGTTGGGTAATGGTTATGTTGGGAGTTGGGAAGAATTTGTTTGTTTCTACTGGATTAGGTGAGATTCAAGTTTACAAATTTGGGATTCAATTTTTTTGAGGATTGAATGGGTGAAGGAGGAAAGCTCTTCCACTGTACTTTCCCATGGTTTCTTGAAATAAGAGGCTTTTCCCGAATTGCGGTTTCCTTGATTTTGGTTCTTGGGAAGGTTCTTGTATTGGGTTGGGAATTGGGAAGGCTCATTAGGATAGTGGAATCCAGGAAGAGAAAGAGGATGATTGATCCATTGAGGTTATGGAACAAAAGGATAAGGTTATTTTAAATTACCACCACCTTGACCATATTGGAATTAGTTTGGATTTGGATGAAGTAATAGAGGGGTATGGGAAATTGTATTTCCATTCCTCAAGCCTGGATTATAGGCACAAGATAATGGATTAGAGTGGGTTCAGTTAAAGTTTCTAGTGAACTAACCTGATTGTTGGGGGTAGGTATTCCTCTGAGAATATGTTGAATTGAGCTTTATTGGTCCAAATGAATCATATGGATCCTCTTGAAGTTGTGGACATGTGTCAATTGGATGATCCAATGAGCTACAGATTCCACAATTAATGATAGGTCTAGGGAACGAGATTATGGAATGATGAGGTTGGGGATTTTGAATCCACCATTACTTATCTCACAAGACCTATAAGTTCACTCATTCACTCAGTCATATTAATGGGACATATGGATTGATTCTATTGTAATTGTTTAACCAAATAATTTTCTTGAGTATGGAATCATTGTGTGTTTGCATCCATGTTTCTTATAAGAGCTCATGCAGCTATATGATTTTTGTAAACAAGAGAATTTCCACTTTCTACATTAATGAGAGTTCACTACATAGACAATAAACCCTAATATAAGTATTGGTTTAAGATTTTACCAGGGATTTTGTGATTTGGGTAGGTTTCTAGAAGCTTTATGAAACTCTCCCAGTACTCATGGAGTGATTCGTTAGGGAATTGAAGGATACCACTTATTTATTTTCAGATAGAATAAATATGAGATGCATGAAATAATTTTTCTATAAAGAGATGCTTCATGTTAATACATGAGTTTATATAACTATGAGGTTGGTAGTATAGCCATAAATTTGTAGATTTTTCTAGATAGAAAGGGAATTCTAGATGATAGATTTGTTCATCATGAACCCCTTGAGGATTCATGGTAGATCACACCACTTGGAACTCTTTGAGATGAAGATGTGGATACTCACTGGATAGCCTGTGGAAATGAGGTAGAAGATTAATCAAACCAGATTTTAGTTCAAAATATACCTCAATGTTTGGATATTCAATACCAAGGGGTTGGTAATTTATATTTGGGGCATCGAATTCTTTTAATGTTTTTTCCATAGGATTGGCCATTTCTAGTTCAATTGAATGGACAAATAATGGTTCGGGAGTGACTTGATTATCCCTAATGTTCTTCCTATGATGGTGATGAGTTTTCTAGATTTTTAGGTCAAACAATATTACAGATTATTTGGGAGGATATGGGGCATTCAGAGAAAATTTGGAAGGATAAGGAAGGCCTGTTTTTCTTTGTTATGTTATTCAAATTTTTTTGTTATTGTTTTTTCACAAAAATAAAAAACTACTGACTAAAAATAGTACCATTCCCATAAATGGATCCATTTGAAGTGTGGAAAATTATTTCTTATCTACTATTCAAGGGTATGGTTATCAGATAATGTGTAAAACATCACTTGGGTTGAATCCTTAGCTATGGTACTTTTTAATAGTAGATTGTTTTTGTTTTGATTATCTTTTTAATGGGGGGTTTATTTAAAGATATTAAATGAAATTATTGACTAATGAATACTGATTTAAATTTCTTTTAATGATTGTGGTAAGTTCAAAATTTGGGAGTTAATCTTGTGATATCCTAGAGCTTTTCAAAATATTTCATTAAATTAACATCCACTTAACAAGATGAATTTTGATTGGAATTCTGAATTGTTTTCAATTTAATCCAAGCCTCAACTAGGGTACTGATCTCAATCAATTATTTTTATGGAAGGTTGAAAATTTCATAAACCCATGTGTACATTTGGTTTCAATAATCTATGATATTACCATGTCATGAAAAACATGTTATTAATCCGTGATATTTTGTGTTCAACCTACACAATATTAATTTAATGAATATTAATTGAAAAACAATTCTCAATCTCTTAACATCCCAAAATTATGAATCACCCTAATGGAATATTTACTCATACATTGAGATGGTCAGTAATATGGTTTATTATTTTTAGGGTTACGATTTGAAAATATAATAAAAATAACCGGACGAGATAAGAGTAGTGCGTTGAACACACACACGAAACGTGAAGAGAATTAAATACACGCTTTTGATTGAATGAGAAAGTAAAATATGCAAGGTATTTCAACTATAATTAAACTATTTTTAATACCATTAATATTTAAAAATAAAAGGTGAATTATTTTAAGATAATATTAATAGGAAACTTTCATTAAAATTATAAAAAATTGAAAACAACTTACACGATTACAATTGAAAAGAACACAAAAAAATGAAACAAAGAGAGGAGGAAGGGTTTATAAAGTGAAAGATTGTGTTTATATGGTCCTACCAGGACTTTTTAAAGGATTTTTTCATTCTAATTTATCCACCTATATTACTAAATTCTAACCCCTTGCAAAGAGAAGAGGGTAATGTATTTATATCCCAAGAAGGTGGACTATTTTAATTCTAAAACTAACCCTACACATAGATCAACAGTTTGACCATTAAGAAAGCTATATCTTGAGATATATTCTTTTTAAAATTTGTACATATTCACGTTTTCTTTATACTATAAAAATTTTGTGTCTATTTCACTTTATTATACAATGTTATGACTATTATACTAAACAATTTTCTTCTATACATTTTGGTGTGGAATATTTCCTTGTTCTACATTTGAATTCATTTTAGGCCAAGAAGATGCCATAAAATTAGAAAAATTTATTCTAAAATGTATGAAAAATATATCTTGACTTTCAAACTATAAAATTTACGCCCTTATAGATGTCTAGATCAAGAGAAAAGTGACTAATTGTGTGCTGATTTTTAATTCCCGACAGAATGGTGGGATTGACTTAAAAATAATTTTGGGCCACCTTTTATTGGTCTTGGCACCTAAACTTTTTATACAGGATTATTTTGAATATTAAAGAATATATAAAGGAGTTTCATAAAATTTTGTCTTTTGGATTGAGCCCATAAGTTAAATCATTATTAATGGACCAGTTTCTTCACAGATTCTTTGGGCGTTTTTGTGTGGCCCATATGGACATCCAAATAGCCAAATTACAGAAATATTAATTCTAATGAGATGTTGGAAATTGAATATGGAATCCTAAAAACAATAATAATACAATATGGATTAGTAGTATGGGAGTTATTTTAAAAAAATTAAACTAGATCAAATATGGATTAATTCAAATAATGATCAAAAGTTATATTAAATATTAAAACATTAATATTTGACTCAAATTATGTACTTTTCATAAAAAGTAAGTAAAAGGATAAAATAAAATGTTATAAATAAATAAATAAACTATGTTTTATTTATTAGGGTATAGATAGAAAAAAAATTTAGATTACAGAGGTGATTTTTTAGAGATTGCTTGGAGAGGTTACCTCAGCTGGGACTCATGTAGTTTGGATCATTAGCAACATTGGGTGCTTAGAGGTTCTAGGGTTTAAACTCCCTAAAGAACTAGGAACTGAACTCATTATGGAATCACTCCATTATAGCTTCTCCATATTTTTTCTGAATTTTAATATGTACAACATTGAGAAGTCTCTTCCAGATCTTCTTACTCTTCTTTTCCAAGTAGATAAGGATACGAAGCGTGAAAACCATTCTGTCCATATAGTAAAAAATGGAAAGGCAATGTGAATATATTTAAGCCCAAAGCTTCTTCACACCCTACCAAGAAGAGTAATATCAAGTGGAAAGTAAGGTAACATGATTCTATCTATTATTCTTGTGGATGGAAGGTCCACTAGAATAAAAACTGCATCTAGAATGAAAAGAAAGGGGAAGCATCAAGTGAATTTGTTATTGAGTGTAATTTACATATTTCTAAAAATTGGGTATTATATATAGCTATTGGTTCTCATATATGTATTCAAATATAATAACCAAGTTTATTTTGAAATATTGACTAAGGAGAGGTAGATATTTGAGAAACCAAAAACATTATTTCAATAACAAGACTTGATACTGATGGATTTATTTTGAAATTTTGGAATAAATGTTTCTTCTTTTTTAAAGATAGATTTTTTTATAGTTAGGAACATTTAAATAATGGTATTTATGTGTTATATTTAGTGAACCAAATAATAGAAATTGATAAAAAATTAACTTCACCTGAATCATACCACACCCAACATTGGTATCACTATCTAGGTCATGTAAATGAATTATTATCAACTAAATTACAACAAGATGAATATTTATATTCTTTTGACTAAAACCACTCAGTTTATGTGATTCATGTTTACACGGAAAAAATTAAAAAACCCTATTTAGTGGGAAAGGTGAAAGGGCCAATGATATTTTGGAATTAGTTCATATTAATGTGCGTAGACCATTTATTATTGAAGAAAGGGGTTGGTACTCATAATTTATAACTTTTAATGATGATTTTAGTAGATATGGATATGTATACTAAATGATGTGTATGTTAGATTCATTTGAAAAATTTAATGAATACTAGAATGAAGTTTAGAACCATATTGTTAAGAAGATTAAGAAACTTCACTCAGATCCTGGTGGGGAATATCTTAATCAAGACTTCATTGATTATCTATGGGGTTTATGATGATATCTCAACTCAATAATCCTTATATGCCTCAGTGGAATGGTGTAAGTGAAAGGAGTAACTACACCATTTTGGACATGGTTAGATCAATGAAGATTTAGGCAATTATTCCATTATCCTTTTGGGGATATGCATTATAAAAAACAACGTACATAATAATCAAAGTTCCAAATAAATAAAAAATAGTATAACATACCTTTTATGGAATGGGAAGAAACCTGTGTTGTATTACTTACATGTGTAAGGGTTGTGAATCATTTGTTAAGGCCTCTTAAAGTAACAAGCATTCACTCTGAGGAACAAATTTTATCATTATAGGATATCCAAAAGAAACAAAGAGATACCACCTATAAAATCCGCCAGAAAAAAATTTTAGAGTTGAGATACATCCCACATTTCCTAAGGAGGATCTTATCAATAAAAGGGATAGTGGGTGTGAGATAGACTTTGATGAAGTCAAGGCTCAAGATACACAAGATTTTGAACATGAATAAATTCCACAAAGCCCCAAGGAATAAGAAATTGTTCCAGAGACACAATTATTATTTAATAGTACTTGAAAGGTTAGAGAACCATAATGGTATGGTTTTATAGTTAATGAGGATGGTGAATTTAGTTGATAATAATGATCCTCTAACCCAAAAGAATGTATTAAGTGGGATATATGTTTCTAAGTGGGAAGAATCCATGAATTCTAAAATGTATTCCATGTACCAAAACTATGTTTGGATTTTGGTAGACCCTCTAGTTGATGTGAATCTTATTGGTTTTAAATGGAATTCAATAAGAAACTAGATATGGAAGGAAAATTGAGTACCTATAAGGAATGATTGGTTGCAAAAGAGTATAAATAACATCAAGGAATTTACTACAAAAAACATTTTCACCAGTTTCAATGATGAAATTAATCATAAATCTACTTTCTATTTCGACTTTCCATGATTATGATATTTGGATAATGGATTTAAAAAATACCTTCCTTAATAGGGACCTTTAGGAAGATGTCTCTATGAGACAAACTGAAGGGTTTGTGACTCCAAAGGATTCCAAAAAGGTATGAAAGTTTCAAATATCCATTCATGGATAAAGAAATAATCCAGGTCATGGAACATTTGTTTTGATGTGGCCTTAACTGAATTTGGTTACATAAAGAAATAATGTGAGTTGTGTGTCTATAAACAGTATAGTGGGATTGAATTCATTTTATCAATAGTAATTTTGATGACATTATACTCATTGGAAACTAAATACTAGACTTAAAGTCTATTAAGGAGTGGTGGAATAAATGACTCTCTATGAAGGATGTGGGTGAGGCAACATATATTCTTGGGATCAAGACCCATCGTGACAGATCCCAGAGGATTCTTGGCCTAAGTAAAAGTACATACACTGGAAAGATATTGATGAGATTCATTATGGAACAATCCAAGTAGAGATTGTTTATTGCATCACATGAAATTCATCTTTCTAGGAAAATGTGTCATCAGACACATGAGAAAATAAACAGAATGGCAATGATTCCATATGTATCTTCGATTGGTCCATTCATGTATGTTATGATATGTACTAGGCATGTTTGTCGCCTTAGCATTATGTGTGGTAGGAATATAACAAGATGATGGTGATGTCTTGAGCCCTGAGGCCACTTAATGGGTGCCCCAAGCTCAGTGGGCCACATGACCTCAAGCACATCTCCCCAAATTATATAGCTTGTCAACTAGAAGAGAGGTCCTAGGGAGTGTCTTTGGGGATACTATTCCCTCATTACCAATGTGTAGCCCAATGGGTGAATAAAAAAAATTGGATAAATAGTAGAAGAAATATATGCAAACATAAGGCACAAAAAATAGAGACAATAATAATAATAACAGAAACAACTCGAATAACATTCAATAATAGATGGAAATATGTCATTTACTAGAAAGCTATAAAACATGGATACAAACAATGGGAATAACATGTTACACAAAGTATAATGTAATTAAAAGAATATCCCAAGAATCCTAAGCTCATAATCAGACATCTGCTATCAAGATACATACTAAAAAGCAAGTAATCATGTGTTTGAAGTCGTACGATTAGCTTTATCAACACTTGCAACCATGTAATCTACCTTGGGTACCAAAAAACACCCAAAGAGGGTGTGAGATAAATCTCAGTGGGACACCACCAATGGTAACTATAAAAGCTGGCCCTTGTAATGGAGATGTAACTGTGTGCGAGCATGAATATATAAAGTAAAGAAGTACAACTTATCTAAATACCCAAGTACTTTCTTCAATCCTTGGCGGGCGTTTGACCATGTAACCATTTCATTTTGTTAAGTAATTAACAATTTTATATCGATAGGTCTCATGAGTCATACCCAAACCTTACATCACCTTATGATAGTATAAATAGTGAAGGTTCCAAGATGTTACAAACAAACCATGATCAATGATATTTAATAGTGAATTTCCAAGGTAATAATCAAGGAAATATAGAACTCAAGGGTCTCTAAATCAGTAATAACTTTAGCCTTGCATAAGGTAATAGTGTAATCCAAGGAACATAGTCCAAGGCATTCCACAATGATGTGCCTACCGAGTCCAGGGTGATCGACCAAGGTAAAAAAAATCTAAGCAGAGACAGAGCCTGATGGGCTTTAACCATGACACCTACTTGTCAATGTTGGATCAAAAAAGTGTATCCAAGGAATAATATAATGATATTGGAAGGGTATTATGGTTTCATACCGGTCACCCAAGAACATACAAGGATCGAGATCTTGGTGGGTTTCAACCTAATAAAGTCGTATCCTTGAATCAGAATGGGGTTTCTGAGTGCTTATGGAAAACACAAAACAAAATTCTAGGTGAGCTCGGGTCATGCCATTCCTATTGGATTACGAATTCATGTAATATTTCATTTGGTTCAAGCCTTTCCTTTCATTAGTGTGATAAGTTCAAGTAGCATTCAACCTTTTAATCCATTCATAATTAATCAATATGTCTATTTTGTTTAGGCCTTTCCTTTCATTTGCGTGAAAAGGCCAAGTAGCATGAAACCATTCATACAATCCACTTAAATCATATTACCTAATTAAGGTTCATTCCTATTCCTTCCATTAATGTGGTAAGGGGTGCTACAGACATGAAACCTATGAGTCATTTACAATTAATAAGGTCAAGTCATGTACTTGATTCACATTCCAATTTCTAATTCACATCTAATTATCTATTGAAGCACTTACCTTAGGTGGGTCAAGTTGTACTCATACATGGTACTTGACATTATGAAATTAAAAATATAAATCAATCCAATTAATATTGAAAATATTAACTTAGAGTGGTGAATCCAAGGAACACCCAAATAGTGGCACAAATGTTTCAAAACACTAGACAACAATTATGGCATAACCTTCGACATGGAAAGGATGGAGTTGTGGTCATAATCACAAAAAATTAGTCACATAATTTGAATGAACATAACCATACAGTTCTAGAAGTTATAATCATGGCTTATAAATTTTATAAATGACACCCGATAAAATTAGTTGGCCCCACACGACAAATCCAAAATCAATAAACATAAAGATGAGTTATAGACAACCCACCTTAGGCTTGTATGACTCTCCTCCTCTGGTATTTTCCCTTGATATAGTTTGAATTGGATTATATATAAAAAAGATAAAAATTATCATACCCTGATAACTCGGTTCAGAGAAAGAGAGAAGGAGAACGATGCAAGAGGGCTTGAGTACTTGCCGTTGCGCATCTAATGAGATGAACGGATGCCCGATAAGATCCCAAAAAAGGATATATAATTATTCCAACCATGGATCTTCAATGGGATCTAAGATGAGATTAATTTAGGTTAATCCCATTGAAAAATTACATTAGTGAATAATAGGTGGCTTAACATATCATTAAGGAAAATTTTGACATTTTAACTAGAAAATGGAATGTGCATGGTTTGTTCGTATGGTTTGAAAAACCATGCGCAAAACGTGTGAGGTTTTTTTGGGTAGATGGGAAATTTTCATGGTTTGTCCGCATGGCTTTGCACCAACCATGTGAGGTGGATCTATTTGGAAAAATCCAATCTGCACAGTTAGGAAACCCATGTTCCAACCATGCACCAACCGCGTGACTTGGTTAGTTTTCCCAAAAATATGGGTTTCAGGTTCCGATCTTTCCCCAGACACCCTCAAGAACTTTTCTAACCCCCTAATCATCCATATTTGGTCCAAATTAAATATTTAGAACAAAATTTAAAGGATCCATACATTAGTGAAAAACTGGGTTCTTACAATCTACCCTCTTTAAATAACTCATCCTTGAGTTCACCTTCCAAGGTTGGATAAAAATTTTCTGAGTCCAAATCTAGCCATTGGTAATATACATTGGCTTCCCTATCCCATGTCACATGTTGTATTTGTCTATGCTTCCAAAACACCCTTAATAGAGGATAAACTGGCCTTAGATATCCTTCGTGCTCTAGTCGATGATGCGTACTGGATACTCCTCAAAGGTAGCATCAACATCAAACTCAACATCCTCGGGATCAAATATATGAGATGGGTCGACATAATATTAGAAAAGTTGTGAAATATAAAAGATGTTGTGCATGGAACGATACCTCTGAGGTAGTAGCAATTGATAGGATACCTGCCTGACTCGTTCTAGGATCTCAAACAGACCTACATTACAAGGTGATGGCTTCTCTTGCTTTCGTAATTTTATTTTCCCTGGACTAGGTGACACCTGATGGAAAATATGATCCACAATCATGAACCCTATAGGTTTTTTATGGAGATTGGCATAAGGTTTCTGTATATACTGATAATTATTCATATGCTTTTTGATCAGATGAACCTACTCTAAAGTCTCCTGAATGAGATGAGGACCTAGTAGGGGTGCCTTAACTCCCTCTATCTAGCACAGGGGTGAACGACATAGCATACCATATAAGGCCTCAAATGATCCAACTGAATTGTGAACTGAAATATGTAATTATAATATAACTCATTGAGAGGGATATGTTTTCCCAAGAACTGCTGAAATCAAAGACACAAATTCAGATCATGTCCTCTAGAACTTGTATTGTCCATTTTGATTTTCCAATGGTCTGAGGGTAAAAAGTTGTTCTTATAATTACATTTATTCCCATAGACTTGTGAAATCCCTACCAGAACCATGATGTCAAATGATAATTCCTATATGAAATGATAGTACAAGGAACCATGTGGAGTTGTATGATCTCACATACATACAATCATCCAAGCACATAAACTTATAAAATCTTCCAAATATCAATTAAGTGGGATGATTTCATTAACCGACCAATGAATACCTACATAACATCACTACCCCTCATCGACCTAGGTAAGCCGACTACGAAATCCATAGAAACATCTTCCCATTTCCATTATAGGGCTAGAAGTATCTGTAACAAGCATGTAGGTCTCTGGTGATCCACCTTCACCTACTGACAAGTAGAACACCTAGTGATAAAGCCTACTATCTGATGTCTCATACTAGACCACCAATTCTGGAATCACATATATCAATAAATCTTGGAGATGCCTACATGAACTACCCATTGAGAAGCTTGGGAATCTTTCATAAACTACTCTATCATATCTGTAGGAACCCAAATATGTCCACATAGACACAAGACATCATATCTATCTACAGTCGAATATGAAGGCAGGTTATATCCGGATATACTCTCACAAATAACTAAGCATGTAGGATCTGAAAACTATCTACCCTTCACCTTATGAAGGAGGGAAGAGGTAACCATCTAAGATGATAGATAATACTACTCATGATTTTCATGTAACTCTAGATGCAGTTCAGAAAAGAGGGACATTAAATCGCATTCATCATTGGCTTCCTGTACGACCTGTGTTTGATTTTTCCAACTCAGTGCATCTAAAACTACATTTCCCTTACCAGGCATACAAGCATGCTCAAAATCAAAGGATTGTATATATTCAACCCATCTTTTCTTTCTAAGGTTCAAGTAACACTGAGAGATGATATATTTGATACAATTTTCATATGTGTACACCAAAAACCACTCACCCAAAAAATAATGTCTCCAGCAATGTAAGGCATGGAAAACTGCTACTAGATTAAGGTCATGTGTCAGGTAATTTCTCTAATGAGGCCTCAACCACCGAGATCCGTACACAATGACTTTATCCTTCTACCTCAACACTGCTCCTTGTCTGATGCTTGATGTATGATAGACGATGATATAACCCATACCTGGCTCTGAAAGAGTCATAATAGGTGTCGAAATAAGCCTTCCTTTCAACTCTAGAAAATAATTAATCAAAAGCTTCTGAACAAAGGAACTTGAAACCCTTCTTTGTAAGACCGGTAAGAGGTGAAGAAAGGAAAGAAAAGTCTTGTTTGAAATTCCTGTATTATCTAGCCATCCCCAAGAAACTATGTATTTCAAACAGGTTCTTGGGCTACTCTTAGGATACTACAACAATATCCTTTTTATGGGTCAACATATACTCATGATTCTTATATTATATGACCCAATAAGTGGACTTCGTTAATATATAAGTGGAACTTAACAAGCTTTTCATAAAGCTGATGCTCACTTAGTGTACTCGGTATGATATCAAGATGTCTGTAATGGTCGATATGAGTGTGAGAATACACCAAGATTTTGTTCACCAAGACAATGAAAAAAGAGTCCAAATAGGGGTGGAACACCCTATTCATCAAAGACATGAAAATGGTTGGTGTGTTCGTAATACTGAACGAAATAACAAGGTACTTATACATACCATACCTACTACAAAAAGATGTACAAGGTATGTATGACGGCCTGACACACACCTGATGATAAACCAATCTCAGTTCAATCTTGGAGAAGACATTTGATCCTTAGATCTGGTTGAAGAGATCATCTATTCAATTTAGTGGATATTGTTCCTTGAACATAATCTTTTTCAACCTTCTGTAATCCATGCATAGGTATATGTTTCCATACTCCTTCTAGGTGAAAATCATAAGCGAACCCCAAGAGGATGTACTGGGTCATATAAAACCTTTGGCCTCTAAATCCTCTAACTCTTGTTTGACCTCCTGAATCTATGTAGTTTCCATCCTAAATGGAGGAATGGACAATGGAGTTACTCCTAGAATAATACCAATTGTAATCTATACCTCTCTCTTAGGTGTTAAGCTAGAAAAATTGTTAGGAAAGAAATCCATGAAATGATACACAATTAGAGGTAAATAAGCTTGTCATAAACCCTAATCCTCCATGAAGTGATTTTCAATCAAGCTGGTCACTTCTCATATCCTATGATGCTCTGGTTTCGCTCCACCTGCCTAGACATCACACTCACCCTTATGTAGATAACTACTTCCCTTTGGTGATGTAAATGATACCCTATAACATTTGCAATCTAGAAATGCATGATGATGAAAAAAACAGTCCATCCATAGTATGTAGTTGAATTCTATCTTCTCAAGAACAAATAGGTTCCATAATAAAGGGTAACTACCAACCTCAATGGTACAGTCCTAAAATTTTAATATTCCATCTATTTGTACCCCTAACAAAAAATCTAGGGCCATTACACTATAATGACACTATATCTCTATTCCCAGACTCTCCATGATAAGTACAGAGAAAAAAGAGTTCGAAGCACCTGTATTAAGTAAATCAGATACTATAGTAGAGGACACAAGAATAGTACCTTATAATGTAGAAGTCCACATATCCTGATCCGCTGGTATAGTTTTTAGTGCATGAAACTGACCTGATCCACATCCATGTGCAACAAATAGACTACCACGATCATAACTGATATGTTGGTGTTGCTGGTGATCAGGAGTATGGATAATAAAACCATGACCTCTTCCATGTCTAGACCTACTGGTGCTATTTGATTCTGTGTAAAAGAACTTTCTCCCAAAGGTGGAGCTAGTTCTGATCCCTTTTATCTCAAAGCTGGTGGAAGGATCCTATAGAAACACTGAAGATTACCCATACGGCAAGAAGCCCAACACTATAATGGGTCTCCATAACACTATGGTTTTTAATGAGCCCATCATCCACACTGATGAAACACTTTATAGTTGTTGTAATATACACTCTAGTTGTCACTACCCTGATGATAAACCTTGAGGGAATGATTCCTGCCATCTGAAGAACTACTTCTCGGACGAGGCACTGGTCCTCTATACCCAGTACTATTTTCATCCATTAGGTTGCATTCAGTGATAATTTCTTGATTTAATTTCTCATAAAACATAGTTAGGTGAAATACATTGACCTACATATGGATGGAATAATAGATCCCATCCTCATAGTTTCTAGCACGAAAAATCTCATCACCGACTAGAAGTTGTGCTAACCACTTCACGTTTTTGAAACACACTGAATAATCCATAACTGATATAGAACCCTTCTCAAGATACATGAACTCTCAAGCTCTATCAGCTCTTATAATCTACGGAATGAACAGATCAAATAAGGTTCTCTGGAAATCAACCCATAAAATTCCCTAATGAAGACCGGCCTGTGTAATCACATCCCACTAATGCTTGGAAAAATCCCGAAACATGTGTGTGGTAATATTTACTCTCCTCTCTAGAAGAATTTCCAGATTCTCAAAGATAGACATGGTGTCTTCAAGCCAAGAATCAACAGAACTTGGACTTTCATTCACTAAAATAGTAGGAGGATGCTACTGCTGGAACTCACGAGTCAGATCATCCTTGTGAAAGTCATGGCCCACCAATCATGGACCAAATCAGATGTAAAAAACTATCATGAACTTGCAAATCAGTTCCCAGATCTGGTACAACAAGTGGTGCCTCAAGTGGAACTCTTGGAGGTAATAATGGAAGCTCATGTCAAACCTCATATAGAGCATGGTCGTTGCCACACTCCTCAAATGTGATACAAGGATGTCGTGGCGTCACTAGTCTACAATTTCCACAAAAATGACTCAGAACAAGCTTAAGAAAAAATAAAACACCACTAGCAGAATTTGAATATGAGAAATTTCACTACCCAAGGCATACTTTCCCTCCAATCTGCTTAGATTTCTAGGTATCGCTAAGTGATCAAGTATAAGTTTCATTTCATTTAACATTTAATTTCCAGTTTCACTCCTTTGCCTTTATTAAACATGACAAGGAGGGATAATTAAGTGAAACCATTTCATTTTGGATGTCATGATTCACTTTATAATGGATAGTCATTTCTGTTGAATTAGTTCCCATACACCTATCACTAGAAACAATACCCATTTATTTATAACAGAATGGATCGAATTGGTAAATTACTCATACCAACCCATGATGGCCCTTACACATCATGAAATGAGATAAGAAATCAGTCAATTGTTACCAAGAGTAATACAAGTATAATCTAACTATGAAAACATCACTCAATAATCATAGGCATATCAAGAAATGAAAAGTAGTGAAATGCACCTATATGGCATGGAAATATGCATGACATGTGATTTATAGGTGCCTATATTGATGTAGGTAATAATGATTCTTTCACTCATATCATCATGCCATGGATGAAAGAAAATCCTCCAACAGAGTAATAATCAAAAACTCCATGAAACATGTGTCTCACCGAATGGTGAAATAAAATCAACTATAATAGGAAAAAGTTGAACAACGATTTTAATTTAGGAATCTTGTTTTATAAACCGAACATGGTTTCCTGATACCCAATCATATCTTTTGACCAAGTCCCAAGAATTCATAATCTCCAATATATTGTCTACCAATATTAAACAATAAAAATAAACCACCTATGATACCACTTTGTTACATATAGGACCTGAATACCACTTAACATATGCCCCAAACTCGGTGGGCCACATGGCCTCAAGTGTATCTCCCCGAACGCCATAGGCTGCCGACCAGAAGTGAGGGCCTTGGGTGTGTCCTTGGGGAGACTATTCTCTCATTAAAAAAGTGTAGCGCATTAGGTGAATGTAAGAAATGAGATAAATATTGGAATCAATATATGTAAACAGATGGCATAATAGAAAATAGAGAGAACAATAATAATAACTGAAACAACTGCAATAAAATTCAATAATAGATGATGATATGTAATGTACTAGAAAGGTAGAAAACATGGATACAAAAAACAAGAATAACATGTTACACCAATTATAAAGTAAATCAAATTCTATAAAAATCATCATGAACTCTGACTTGTCATCAACTATCAAGATCCGTACTAAACAGTAATAAATCAAGTGTTTGAAGTTGTATGCTTCCCTTTGTCAACACCTGAAACCATGTAATCTACCGTACGTTACAAATGGTGCCCAGAGAGGGTGTGATATAAATCTCAGTGATCCACCACCAAAAGATTCTATAACATCCATCCACTGTAATGGAAATGTAATAGTGTGAAAGCATGCATATATAAAGTAAAGCAGAAAAATGTAACTAAATACCCAAGTACCTACTTCATCCCTTGGATGACGTCTAACCATGTAACCAATTAATTTAATTAGGTAATCATAAATTTTGTATTGATATGTATCATGAGGCATAACCAAAAAAGACATCACCTTGTGATAGTATAAATAGTGAAGGTTCCAAGATGTAACAAGGCAACCATGATCAATGATATTTAATAGTGAAGTCCCAACGTAATAACCAAGGTGACATAAATCTCAAGGGTTGCCAAATCAGTAATAAATATACCCTAATATGGGGTAAGAGTGTAATCTAAGGATCATAGTCCAAGGAATTTTATAATGTGGCACCTACAGAGTCCATGGTGATCGACCAAGGTAATTGGGGGCTAAGCACAGACATGGCCCTATTGGATTTAACTATGGAACTAACATGAAAATGATGGATCCAATGCGTGTATTTAGGGAATCCTATAATGATATTGAATGGATCATATAGTTTCATATTGGGAATCCAACAACAGACAAGGATTGGGATATAGGTGGGTTTCAACCTAAGAAAGATATATACTTGAATCAGAATGGAGTTCCCGAGTGCTCATTGAATTCTCCGATCAGAATAAAAGGTGAGATTAATTCAGAGAATTCCTATTTGATTATGAAGTCATTTAATATTTCAGTGCTTTCAATAATTTACTTTCATTAGTGTGATAAGGTAAAGTAGCATGCAACCTTTTAATCAAGTCATAATTAATCAATAAGTGAATTTGGTTCAAGCCTTGCCTTTCATTAGCTAGTGTTACAATTCCTCATAGCATGAAACTATTCTTTTAATTTTTTTTAAATCATATTCTATAATTAAGGATCATTCCACTACCTTCCATTAATGTTATAAGGTGTGATACAGACCTGAAACTTAAGAATCATTCACAATTAAAACAGTCAAGTCATGTACTTGATGCACATTCCAATTTCCATTTCACATTTAATTATCAATTTAAGCAATTACCTTAGTCAGGTAAACTGGTATGAATACAAGGTAATTTCTATAATTCAATTCACAATATAAATCAATCCAATTAATATAGAAAATATTACCCTTAGTTTGGTCAAACCAAGGCACACCCGAACGGTGGTGCAAACACGTCAAAACACTAAACAACAATTATGGCATAAAATTCATAATGGAAAAAATGGATTTTTTCTATAACCACCAAAAAATGATCAAATAATAGGAAATACCATAACCATATGGTTCTATTTATTATAAGCATAGAATATACTTTCTATAAACAGCACCTGATGAATCGGTGGGCCCCACATGACAAATCCAAAATCAACGAACTTTAGGGATGAGTTATAGACCACCCATCTTAGGCTTTTAAGACTCTCCTCCTCTGGTATTGGACCTTGATTTGGATTATATCAAAGTATATCTAAGAAAACGATAAAAACGTTCAAACCCCAATTACTCGGTTGAGAGCAAGAGAAAAGGAGAACTCCTCAAGAGGACTTGAGTACTTACCATTGTGCATCCAACACGATGAATGAAAGCTAAAATAGATTCTGGACAAAGAAGATCTCTTTATTCCTACCTTGGATATTCAAAAGATCCAAAATGAATGTTTTTTAGGTTAATCCTACGAGAAAATTGTAGTAAGGAAGAAGAGGTGACTTAATAAATCATTAAGGGAAATTTTGAAATTTTAAATAGAAAATTGAATGTGCGCGTTTTTTTGCATGGTATGACCAAATATGTACAAACCATGTGAGTTTTTCTATGTATAGGGGCACTTTTCATGGCTAGTTCACATGGAAATGCTCCAACCGTGGGAGGTGGCACTATCTTGAAAAAACCCAATATGCACAGTTAGGAAAACCGTGCTCCAACCATGCACCAACCATGCGACTTGGACATTTTCCCCAAAAAGATGTGTTTCTGGCTTTGAACATGGCCAGGACACCTTGAGACCTTTTATAACCACTTAGGCATCCATATTAGGTCTAAAGTAACTATTTAGAACAAAATTTAAAGGATCCATACCTGAGTAAAAAATCAGGTTCTTATAATGATCTATGTGACCGCAATTGGATGGATGCCAAGAATATACGTAAGTATTTGAGGTGTACTAATGATATGTTCCTAGTTTATAGAAGAGATAAGGAACTAGTCATCATATAATATGTAAATTATAGTTTTCAAACTGATCAAGATGACATAAATTCACAAATAGGATACATCTTCACTTTGAATGGAGGTGTTGTGAGCTAGAAGATATCAAAGTAGGCCATGGTTGTAGATTATACAGTAGATTCTTGGTATATTATGAATTCTGAGGTATCTAATGAAGGATTATGGATTTGAAAATTCAACCCAGAGTTTTTTGTGGTACCTAGAAGTAAAGATCTTATCACACACCATTGTGATAATATTACTGCAGGGGATCTTGCAAATGAGCCAATGTCACTTCAACCAATGAAACATATACTTTAGAAGAATCATATCTTGAGGGGTTTTTCACAGATAGGTGAAGTTAAAGTGAGTATTATTTTCACATATGACAACATGGAGTAACCATTGACTAAATTCTTGACTCAGTAGAAACGTGACTCCCATGTGAGTTTTAGTGGACAGAAGGTCTTAGGCAGTTGGCTCTAGTCCAAGTGGGATTTTGTTGGAGTTTGTATCCTTGGACCAAATGTTTTTAATTTAAATACATTAATATTTGATGTATTAAATATTAATAAAACTTATTATTGCATATTTTTTTTGTTATTCTGCATGAATCTAATGTAATAATGTCCTATAGTATACATTGCATTAATAAGGTCATAGTTGTTTCCCACTATAATGAGTACCTTTATGTGTTATGATGATATTATCAAATAATTTTTTGCGATTGGATAACATATTATTCTGGGACACAAAGTACGTAGCATGTCTGGTGTGATTACTCATAAGAAAATAAGGTTTCTTCTCATGAAATTCGCACTTGGTAATCTCTAAGATAGGAGATTTTGTGAACAAACCCAACAGTAGGAATTCTGTAGGTTTTTTCATTAGAAATTCCTATCTAAAAGTGTGTTTGATGGTCCTTATAATTTAATATTATTATTTATGCTTGTTACAGCTCACTTATTTAGATGAATTTTATAAACCATGATGATAATAGTTCATGGTGAAGTTGGGTACATTGGGTGCGTCACGAGTGACATATCATTAATGACTAAGTTGAGGAAGGATCTTCCCCATCCATCTTTATGAAAGTTTATATCTTGGACCTTTTATTTGAATATAATCATCACATTAAATTTCATATCCATGGTTTAACGATGTGTTTATTTTAGATAGTCAAAGAAAGACATATCGAACATATAGGTTGGTGAAACAGATTTCAACCTTCTTGATGAGGTATTGTGACAAAGGGATTATATTAAACAATGAACATTCATATGTGGTTGTTGAATTTATGATATTATGTTCTTTCTCTTGGGTTCCTTGACCCGATGCTAGACACTAATCTGGAATTTTAGGAAATATCACCTAATGCCAATGAGAAATAATCCTATAGGGTCACACACTAAGTGTTTCCATTGATCTCGATTAAATTCTATTTGAGTTTAATTAATGAAATTTATATTATTCTCATGTATGATGTTATATTTATTTCAAAAATTAAATAAATATTTATTCAATGGAATGTGAATAAAATATTTATTTTATTTATTGAATATTTTAATAAATATTTATTCACTAGATTATGAATAAAATATTTATTCAGTTATTCAATAAACGCCATAGGTGTTCGAATGGACCAAGACCGAGTTTATGAAAAATATTAATTAACAGGACCATTACATAATATTTGTTATTTCAAAAGTTGGCGCATGCCACAAAATAGTAATAATATAATTATTATTATGTGTAATGGGGTTTATTAAAGGTAATAAATGTTATTTAATGTCCAGTATGAAATTAAATAATAATTTAACATAAATCACAACTCTATAAATATACGGCTTTACATATTGTGTAGAGTATCCTAAATTAGGAATAGGGACTTATTGTGAAGAATGAATTCTATAAAAAATCCCCCTTCTCTCTCCCTATCATGATCAAGAAGTTTAAGATAGATTTATTCACGACCAAAGAATGAGTAATCAAGAACGAACAAAAAAGACATTAGACTCACTGTTCTAGTACACGAAGATCGAGTGATATTGATCACAGATCATAAGAGCACATGTGGATCACTTCTCGAGGGATTCTATCCTTAGATCCTCATAGTGCAATGAAGGTAATCTGAAAGGGTCTTTCCGGATGATCCAAATTCACCAAATAATAATGTTCATAATCCTAGGTATTTATTTATTCAACTATTAAATAAATTAATTATAAATTTTATGTGCAAGATCTTTTCTCTTGGTTTCGGGTAACAGTTATTAATTTTTTTAAATATATCTCTCACCTCCACGCACTTCTGTTGTACCCGAAACCATCAGTAAGAACACAATATTATTGATACACAAGTACAGATTTATATTTCCTGAATACATGAACAAATATTTACATATATATGTCTTTATTTATATATATTATAATATACGCATAAATATATTTTTTTATTAAAACATACATGTTTATATATAAACATTACTTGTATAGGTATATATATAAATATTAATGCATTTTTATAATAAATAAAATCTATAATTATTTATTTTAAATGAATTAAAAAAAATATTTAATTCCACATGGTTTATATGTTTAAAAATACATTTCTATGTAAATATATATTTATACATGTGATTTATGATAAGTAAATATAAGAAAACATGCATATGTTTAATTATAAATAAAAATACAGAGTGAAAAGTAATAAAAATTCAAAACCATAATATCAATGTCAATGTAATTCCTGGGAATAAATTTACACCCCCCCACCCAAAAAAATACAATAAGACCACCATAAATGGGTTTGAAATTTCATTGTATGTTAAACAATTTATCTACCCTGACTAAAAACTCAGTTTTGGAGGCCTTAAGGTACTTTTTGGCCATAAAAAACTGACTGGTATTCTACAAAATCTCTAGGGAATAGAAATAGTCATAGGCTTTGATATGATATGAGGTAAATACCAAACTAGATACCAGGATTAAAAGTTATGATTTTTTGAAGTTCATGTTTGATTTCTAACTTTTCTTGAAATTATAATAAATTTTGTTCTTTTAATTATTAAAAAAATTTAATCCAATTTTTTTTTAGTTCATTTTATAAGATTTTATTTGTTTGATTTTATATGTAAAATAGGATCATAGAACCAAATTTATGGTCAATTTATGCAAGTTTTGAGGAAATACATGTTAGGATTTATAAATTAGGGAATCCACTCAATGGACCAAGGATATGCAAGTACACAGTTGAAAATAACACCTACCTTATTACTTTATTATGATTTTCATAGACAAAATCATATCATTAATAAAAGTAATGGGGACCCTTTCCACTACAATGTTAAAGAAAATTGAAATTTTAAGTTCAATGGTTAGGGATATTAAGACTTGATAACATAGTGTGAGATTTATTAAATAAATCAATAAAAATATTTAATTTATTATATCTCACTTATTTTGTAATCAAGAAAAGTAATAATAATCTTCTCTTTTTTACAGTAGAATAAAATGACAAGATCATCATCCACTGTCTTCCTATGATCAATATTAGATAAATATAACCTCATAACAGGTAGTAACTTCTAGTATTGGTTTAGGCAACATTGGGTTGTACTACACCATGAATGGAAATCTTACATGATAAAATCTTCAATGCCTGATCCGCTCGAAAAATAGGCTAGTAATGAAGTGATTCTTGTCTATGAAAAACATTTGAGTGATGTTGTTGACATTCAATGTTTTAAGCTCTCAAAAATATCTATTTAACTAATGAAGTCTCAAGAAAAAATTAAGTGTATAGCATGCTTGATCAACTCTATGGTTGAAGCATATCTGATTATCACCTATTGAATGTTCAAGGGTCTGATGCTTCACTAATGGGTAAAGTGGCCCTCAGGTTGAATCCTCAGTTATGGTACTTTTTTATAGTTGATTGTTTTTTTATTGTCTTTTTAATGGGGGGGGGAGGTTATTTGTAGAGATTAAAAGAAATTACTGATTAGTGAATATTGATTTAACAATTTTTTAATTATTAGGGTGAGTTAATAATTTGTGATTTAATCTTGTGATAACCTTGATCTTTATTATATATTTCATTAAATTAATATCCACTTAACAAGATGATTTTTCATCGGAATTCTCAACCTTTTTTATTTAATCCAAGCCTCAACTAGGGTATTGATCTCAATAAATTATTTTTGATAGAAGGTTTGAAATTTAATGAACCCATGTTTACTTTTGGTTCTAATAATCCATGGAATCCACATGTCAAACAAATCATGACATTAATCTATGACATTTTATGTTCGACAGACCCAATATTAATATAAATAATATTAATTGAGCTACAACTATCAATCACTTAACAACCCCAAATTATGTCTCATCCAAATCAGAGATTTACTCATCCATTGAGATGGTTAGTAATATGTTTTATATTGTTTAGGATAATGATTTTCTAAAAAATAAAAATAATGGGATGAGATAAGAGTAGTGCACTGAATACACACTTGAAATGGGAAGAGAATTAAAAACACATTTTTATTGAATGAGAAAGAAAAATCAGAAAGGCTATTCATCATTATTTAAACTATTTTTAAGACCATTAATATTTAAAACTATAGGGTGGGTTATTATAAAAGATTATGAAGAGGAAAAATGCATTAAAATTGAAATAAAATGGAAAACAACTTACATGATTAAAATTGAAAATAATGCAAAAGAAAATTAAAAAAGATAGAGGAGGAAGGGTATCTAAAGTGAAAATGTGAGTTTTGAAGGTCCCCTCAGGCCTTTAGAAATGATATTTTGTGCCAATGTACCCCCTATATTACTAAATTCCAACCACTTTCATGGATAAGAGGGGAATGTATTAATATCCCAAGGAGGTAGACTATTTTTATTCCAAAACTGACCCTCCACTTGGCTAGTTGATTTGACCATTTATACCACATAATATTAAGATTATTCTTCTTAAAAGTTTTAGATATTCATGTTTTCTGTATAATATGAAAATCTGGTAGGCATCGGAATTTTTTTATCCAATGTTACGGCTATTGTACTAAATAACATTATTCTACCTATTTTTATGTATAATATTTCCCTGGTCTAATTTTGAATGCATTTTAGGCCAAAAAGATGCCTTCAAATTTGAACAATTAATCCAAAACATATGGCCACCTATATCTTGGATTTAACACTATAAAATAACATCTCAAATTTATGTCTACATCAGAATAAATTCAGTAATTATGTGCTGATTTTTAATTATGGATAGAAAGGTTTGATGGATTTAAAATCATATGTTGGACTGCTTTTTTGTGGTTGGGACTTCAAATTTTTATCCATGATTATTTTGGATATTTAAGAATATATTTTGGAGTATCATAAAATTTCTACTTCTGGATTGAGCCCAAAAACCCTATCATCATGGATGGTCCGGTTTCTTCATTGTTTATTTGTGCCTTTTTTGTGGACCATATTACCCTATAAATGGGATAATTGGACAAATATTACTTGTATGATATGTTTAAAATTCAATAAGGAATCCTAAAAACAATAATAACACAATTTAAATTTGTAGGATGATAGTTATTATTAAAACATTAAACTGAATTGAATCTAGATGAATTCAAATAATGAAAAAAATATATATTTCATATTAAAACACGAATATTTCACACCAATTATGCACTTTTTATATAAAATAAATAAATACAGTAAATAAAAAGTTATGAATAAATTAATAAAATAATATTCCCTAAACATAGTCTTGTGCAAGTCCCCATGAAAAAAAATTTAGAAACATAACTAAATCATTTTCACTCACCAAAAAATATTAATTTTTCCCCAATCAAGGGAGGTTTAGACCATTTAACTCATCCATATTGAATTTGGCCACAAATTGTTATAGAAAAAATGTTTGAAAAAACAATTCATTTTTTATGCTCAAATTTCGAAATGGAAAATGTGGGCACTCAGAACATACTCCTCTCAAAATGATAAAAAGTTATTTATGGCGGTTCACTCATTCACCAACCAAAAGTGAAAATATTATAATATGAAAGAGATATCAACATCCATTACCTATCATAAAGTACACATGAATCAAGAGGTCTTTTTTTGGGTTTTTTTGTGGCTATGGGATGGTAGGAATTTAATTTCCATGAGAGAGGAAAATAGGGGTACAACACTAAAAGTGTAAAAGCAATGCACAATTTTAAATAAGATATGAAAGGTTATAGAAAAACATATTTACAATTGAATGATTTTGTTAAGGATGTCACAACAGATATGGGTAAAATTTGAAGGGGACGAATATGTAAAATATGTACAAGGAACAAAACTTCTCCCAATGACACATGAATATTAATGAAAGTGTTCTTTTTTTTAATTTAAACTAGAAAAAAATATCACACTCATCTAAAAAACCATGTTTGATATCCTTATTAAACTAATTTTAACAGTTATAAAAGGATCAATGGTTGAGGAATATTGATTTTTTGACCTGCCCAAGACACAATTTGATTTTGATTTTTGATTTTGATTTTTTTGATCACATTTCATTAACATGTACAAAATTACATAAATGAGAATACATTCCCCAAACTTAATGAATGAAGACCTATACCCACACTTAAATATATGCATTCCCTCAAGAATATAATAATGCATTGAAAATAAAAAAATGGAAATAAAAATTGAAAACCATTCCCACCCCCCACATAAATTTAAAAAAATAATGTAATGAAAATCCACGTAGATATTTTGTCGGAAAATGTTTTGGGATTATAATGTGGCTATCAAGAAATTTTTTCACAGGCTCGAAGGGGATTTCAAAAGGATGACTAATGTAAGGGTAATGTGAGGTTATTTAGTTATTATTATTCTCATGTGGTTCAAAAAATTCCTCTATCATATCAATGCACACCAAAGTAGGAAATTAAACATGAAGGTCCACAAATTCAAGACTCACAATATGGAGTGAAAACACAAAAATTGAAAATATGGTCATTGGTAACCTTGGAATAAAAGTTAATTTTGTTCCTCATAGTTGGGGTAGAATCATTTTTCAAATATAAAATTTAGCATTCATTTTATTTAGTTTTGATATAAGATTCATTATCCAAATTTATGATAAAAATACAAAATATTTGATATGGAATCATGTTTTTTGACTCCCCAAAATGGTTGGACAAAACTTCAAAAGTTTATAGCGATTAATTATG
Source organism: Viscum album (assembly GCA_963277665.1). NCBI lineage: Eukaryota > Viridiplantae > Streptophyta > Magnoliopsida > Santalales > Viscaceae > Viscum > Viscum album. The sequence continues at coordinate 1,747,559,786 of OY728129.1, read as the reverse complement.
AATCTTATTTTGTTTTTTAGTTTTTTTTAGTTTTTTATAAAGACACACCCACACAAAAAATAAAGATTAAATAAAAAACATGACTAGGGAAGTGTTAAAAAATGAGAATGAGAGAGTAAGAATAAGAAGATATATATATATATATATAAGAGTATTAAAAGGGAAAGAGGTTCCCCCTGGTAAGGATTTGGTGGGTTGACATCTCTATCTAGTGGTGGGTCAACTGTAGATGTAGGGGATCCGATAGAAGTAGATTTGCTTCCCAGGATATGTTCCCTATCATGGTGAATCATTAACTGATGTACGTTAAACATGAATTTCTTTCTGAAAGAGGGGTATTGGATATGAAATTCACTAAATGGGTTAACATTAGTAATAATAAAGGACCTTCACAATGAGAATTAATCATAATTGGTTGAAGTTGAAATAAATAATTGAAGATCATTACCTTTTCACCTTCATGAAATACCTTGCATAGGATGTGTTTGTCATGGATTACCTGGGCCTTTTATTTGTATAGATTGGAATTATAATTAGAATCAAGTCAAAGCTCCTCCAATTCAATCAACTGTAACAATATTTGTTCATGAGATTTGTTACAGTAAAAATTACTTGTTTTCCTATCCCAAAATGACTTATGATGGATTTCATCTGGTAAATTACATGCTTTGCCAAAAACTATCCTAAAAGGAGACATCCTAATGGGTGTTTTATAGGAAGTTTGATAATACCAAAGTGCTTTACCAAGTCTTTCAGACTAGTATTTTCTTGTGGGATTAACAATTCTCCTAAGATCTCTTTTCACTTATTTATCAGAATGTTCATCCATGATATTTGTTGGGGTGATAATTTTTTTTACCTTTTTTGTATAGCCCCATTATTATTTTAAAGATATTCCATGGTCCAATTATAGAAATGGATTCTTAAGTCACTTATCAAGGCACACGGTATTCCAAATTAGTGGAATACATGGGTTTCTAGTAACTCACTAATAGTATGTGAATCATCCTTTCTATTGGTTCTGACATTAAACCACCTAGAAACATAATCTACTATAATGAGAACATATGAGAATACATTGGGAGGGGGAAATGGTCTCATGAAATTGATTCCACGAACATCAAATATCTCACAGTAGGTTAAGGGATTTTGGGGGATTTCATTTCTTTTAGAAATTGTTCCAAACTTTTGGAAAGTGAGACATGATTGATATAACTTATGTGATTCCTTGATGAGTGAAGTCTAGAATAATCCGGAGTTAAGGACCTCTCAGAAGGTCCATTGTGGTCCAAAGTGTTCACCACCAGGAATTAAGTTACAAAATTCCATGATGGAGGAATTTTCATCCTCATTAAACATCTTCTAATTACCATGTTAGCCCCAGTTTTCTAATGTTTATTATCTTTGAAAAATAGAATTTTGAATAACTGTTCAGCTTTACTTTTTTTATTTTGAAAAAATATTACTGAAAACACTAGAAACCAAGTAGTTTATAATTGGGAATACCATGGTAAATTTGGAGGATAAATGAGACGTTTTTAGTGGGGAATTTAGGATCATTGATTTTGGAATGATAAGAATTATAAATTCTACTCATGTGATTAGCCATAGGGTTTTATTTTCCAAGTCAATCGTTGATTTCAAGGTTACAATCTTGGATTATTAGGATCCATCTTATTAGCCTCGGTTTGGAATCAATTTTCTTGAGTAATAACTTTATAGTAGAATGGTATGTAAAGATCATGATTTTGGAACTTAAGAGATAGGTCCAAAATTTATCTAAGGAAAAAACTATTGCTATGTGTTAATTTTGAATCACAATGTAGTTTGATTTTGTTTAATACAATGTTTTTAAGTCCTAATAGATGACATGAGGAATATTTTATCTTTTTTGACAAAAAAAGGCCCCTATGGACCTACCAGAAGGATCACACATCAATTAAAAGGGAAACGAACAATATAGGGGTTGGATTATTAGGGCATATGTAAGAACATATTTGAGTTCAAAAAATTCTCTCTTGAAAGCTTCATCAAAATGGAATGTGACATCATTTTCGAGTAGCCAAGTTAGTGGGAAGGAAATTCAACTGAATTTATGGATGAATCACTGATAGAAACTCGCATAACCAAGGAATTAATGGATGTCTAAAATAGATGAGGGTTCATGAAGTGATTTGATCAATTCAATTTTGGAAGAATCGACTTCAATACCTTCTTGTGAATCGATGTTCCCTAGAAAGATCCCATTTGTAACCATGAAGTGAAATTTTACAAAATTCAGAAAAAGGTTACATTTTACTCACTTTTGAAGGACTGGATAGAGTGAATTCAAGAAAGATTAAAATGACTCCCCATAAATGGTAATGTCATCCGTGAATTCCTTAATCCAATGATCAATTAATTTTGAAAATTAGATCATCATATACCTCCAGAACGTTTCTGAAGCATTGAAAAGGCCAAAATGAATTCTCATATATGAATATGTTCCAAAGGGGCAAGTGAAATTTGTCTTTTCTTGATCCTGGTGTGCTATTGGGAATTGAAAATAGCCCGTGTATCCATCAAGAATGAAATAATGTGACTTTTCGGTTATTCGTTCTAGGATTTGATCAATTAATGGAAGAGGGTAGTGATATTTTGATGGTTCCACATTAAATTTTTATAATCGATGCACACACATTGTTAATTTTTCACTTGATTTTTGACCTCCTCTTTATGTTCATTTGTTACAATAGTTATCCCACCCTTCTTCGGTACCACTTGAATCAGACTAACCAATTCACTATTAGAAATTCGGTAGATAATACCAGCTTGGATAATCTTGGTAATATCTTCCCTAACTACCTCAAGTACAAGTGGACCAAGTTTTATTATTGTTTTGGATGATTCCTCAAGATGGATATGATTCTTGAAAAGGGAAGGGTTTATTATTGGTATGTCATCTAGTTTCCAACCAAATGAAATTTTTTTTCACCAGCACATGAAAAAGTTTGTACTCCTTAGATTTAGAAGGTGTGGTAGAGATAATTTTAGGATAAGAGTGATCATGGAAAAGGAATATATATTTAATGTGTGTAAGAATAGGTTTTATATCAATATTATCTTCTATTAGTGGGATAGAAAACTGAAGATTTGTATAAGGTCTTTTAGTTGGTTTTGATTCATTTTCCTTAATATTGAACATGGTGGAATAGTAGAGATCAGAGTTCAGATGGGAATCAATTGAGTTTTCAAGATCCTCTATATTTATGGATTCTGTGAATGAAAGGTCCACATAGACTTCTCAATAAAGGGCCAATGAGCCTGTACCCGAGTGGTAAGGGCTCATTCATTTCATCCAAGAGACCTAGGTTCAAAACTGGTTGGAGGTGAATTCTCGGGTTACAATAGCATTACTGTATCAGGTACTGTTTAGTACTATAGCAGTCAGAACTATTCACCTGATTTGGGCCATCGAGCCACTGGTTTGGGCCTATGGGTCTCCAGGGCCTTCGGGTCATCAAAGCTCTCAGGGCCTCAGGGCCTTTGGGCCACAAAGACCATGGAGTAGCCTAGTTCACACAGAGCAGGCCCCAGAAGAGGATCAGAGCAACAAGAATAGTAGTCACTAGAAGCAGAGCTACTGGATTGGAAGAATGAGAGTGTATGACAACCGCCATCAGGACCAGGAACCGTGCATCTTTGTATGGGGAAATTCTAGCCGATCAGAAATGCAAGGTGAGCAGCTAAGTGATCAATGATGTAGAAGCTAGGGGAGGTGAAGTTCCTGTGGGTTGGGACTACGGGTCATGTATTGGGTATAGTATTCCTTTGGCCCTTCAGGTCATGTATTTTGAGTTGTGTTGGGCCTTGTGTGTTGGGCCTACGGGTCATGTATGGGTTCCCCTCCATCCCTTAAAAGAGGTATTATCTATAATAAAATAAAAAATAAGTCTTTCGATCCATTGGGGAAATTAATGACTTGGTTAATCATGGTGAAAATTTCACAAGTTGTACACTAATTTTAACATGATGAACATGATGGAATAGGGTTCATTTGACTCTTAGAAGTGTCCTCAAAAGCATGGATTGAAAATTAAGAGTGATCCTCTAATGGGTATAACATTGCTTGAAAGATATTGAAAATGAAAATATGGTCAATAAATTACATGGGAAGGATCCCCACGTGGAAATAACTCTTAGTTCTTTCTATTAGGAGGAATGGTATTCCTAGAATTAGAGGAGATCAAGAAGCGGTCGTCTCACCATCCATGTCAAGGACATATAAATCATCTGGGAAGATAATATCATTAACATAGACAAGTAAATACTCAATTATTTCCTCAGGAATCATTGTGCTTTGATTGGATAATAGGATGAAACCACTCATTGGGTGAAAGGGACCTGGACCAAGGTTGGAGAAGATATATTTGAGCATGAAATTTATTAATGTTTCTTGGTCTATGAGTGCAACATTGAAGTTGGAACTCCATATTTTGAATGGAACAATAAATGTCCATGGTTCTTTTCTATTCATGGGTATAGATTGGTGGGTTGAAACATTCTCAATGGTCTAATGTTTTCTCTTATAGGTGCATGATTCCTTAAGAATCTTGGCATACTTAGGAATCTTTTTGATTGAATCTAAGAGAGGTTTGTTTCTTTCAACATGCCTAAACATGTCGATAATTTCCAGATCAGGTTCAAATGACTTCTATGTCATAGAAATTGATTGAGGTAAAGGAATTGGGTTACTTATAGGAATAGAAGGTGGTGAGGGAGTGTATTTAGGTTACTTTTCTGGTTTCATTTTCTTTTAATTTTCTAGAATAATATTTAAGGATGAGTTAGACGACTCCTCATGAGGCATAACAATTTTCTTTCCTGATATAAGTGAAATTTCACATATATTACTCTTGGGGTTGGGTAATGGTTGATTTGGGAGTTGGGAAGAATTTGTTTGTTTCTGCTGGATTAGGTGAGATTCAAGTTTACAAATTTGGGTTTCAATTTTTTTGAGGCTTGAATTGGTGAAGGAGGAAATATCTTCCACTGCACTTTCCCATGGTTTCTTGAAATAAAAGGCTTGTCCCGAATTGCGTTTTCCTTGATTTTGGTTCTCTGGAAAGTTATTGTATTGGGTTGGGAATTGGGAAGGCTCATTAGGATAGTGGAATCCAGGAAGAGAAAGAGGATGATTGATCCATTGAGGTTATGGAACAAAAGGATAAGGTTGTTGGAAATTACCACCACCTTGACCATATTGGAATTAGTTTGGATTTGGATGAAGTAATAGAGGGGTATGGGAAATTATATTTCCATTCCCCAATCCTGGATTAAAGGCACAAGATAATGGATTAGAGTGGGTTCAGTTAAATTTTCTAGTGAACTATCCTGATTGTTGGGGGTTGGTATTCCTCTGAGAATATGTTGAATTGATCTTTATTGGTCCAAATGAATCATATGGATCCTCTTGAAGTTGTGGACATGTGTCAATTGGATGATCCAATGAGCTACAGATTCCACAATTCTTGAAAGGTCTAGGGAACGAGATTATGGAAAGATGAGGTTGGGGATTTGGAATCCACCACTAGTTATCTCACAAGGCCTATAAGTTCACTCATTCACTCAGTCATATTAATGGGACTTATTTATTGATTATATTGGACTTGTTTAACCAAATCATGTTCTTGAGTATGGAATCATTGTGTGTTTGCATCCATGTTTCTTATAAGAGCTCATGAAGCTACATGATTTTGTCAACAAGAGCATTTCCACTTTGTACATTAATGAGAGTTCACTACATAGACAATAAACCCTAATATAAGTATTGGTTTAATATTTGACCAGGGATTGTGTGATTTGGATAGGTTTCTAGAAGCTTTACGAAACTCTCCCAGTACTCATGGAGTGATTCATTAGAAAAATTGAAGGATACCACTTATTTCTTTTCATATAGAATCAATATGAGATGCATAAAAGAATTTTTCTATAAAGTGATGCTTCATGTTAATACATGAGTATATATAACTATGATGTTGGTATTATAGCCCTAAATTGGTAGATTTTTCAAGATTGAAAGGGAATTCTAGATGATAGATTTGTCCATCAGGAACCCCTTGAGGATTCATGGTATAGCACACCACTTGGAACTCTTTGAGATAAAGATGTGGATACTCACTGGATAGCCTGTGGAAATGAGGTAGATGATTAATCCAACCAGCTTTTAGTTCGAAATATACCTCAATGTTTGGATATTCAATACCAAGGAGTTGGGAATTCATATTTGGGGCATCGAGTTCTTTTAAGGTTTTTCCCTAGGATTGGCCATTTCTAGTTCAATTGGATGGACAAATAATGGTTCAAGAGTGATTTGATTATCCCTAATGTTCCTCCTATGATGGTGATGAGTTTTCTAGATTTTTAGGTAAAAAATATTACAGATTATTTGGGAGGCTATGGGGCATTCAGAGAAAATTTGGAAGGATAAAGAAGGCTTGTTTTTCTTTGTTATTTTTTCAGATTTTTTTGTTTTATTTTTTTAATTTATTTTTTTGTTATTGTTTTTTCACAAAAATATAAAACTACTGACTAAAAATTGTACCACTTCCATAAATGGATCCATTTGAAGTGTGGAAAATTATCTCTTATCTACTATTCAAGGGTATGGTTCTCAGCTAATGTGTAAAACATCACTTGGGTTAAATCCTTAGCTATGGTACTTTTTAATAGTTGATTGTTTTTGTTTTGATTATATTTTTAATGGGGGATTTATTTACATATATTAAATGAAATGATTGATTAATGAAGACTGATTTAAATTTCTTTTAATGATTGTGGTAAGTTCATAATTTGGGAGTTAATCTTGTGATATCCTAGAGCTTTTTAAAATATTTCATTAAATTAACTTCCACTTAACAAGATGAAGTTTGATTGTAATTCTGAATTGTTTTCAATTTAATCCATGCCTCAACTAGGGTACTGATCTCAATCAATCATTTTTTATGGAAGGTTGAAAATTTCATGAACCCATGTGTACATTTGGTTTCAATAATCTATGAAATTCACATGTCCTAAAAAACATTTCATTAATCCGTGATATTTTATGTTCAACCTACACAATATTAATTTAACGAATATTAATCTAGAAACAATTCTCAATATCTTAACATCCCAAAATTATGAGTCACCCCAATGGGATATTTACTCATACATTGAGATGGTCAGAAATATTTTTTATTATGTTTAGGGTTATGATTTAAAAATATAATAAAAATAACCGGACGAGATAAGAGTAGTGCGTTGAACACACACACGAAACGTGAAGAGAATTAAATACACACTTTTGATTGAATGAGAAAGTAAAATATGCAAGGTATTTCAACTTTAATTAAACTATTTTTAGTACAATTATTATTTAAAAATAAAGTGTGTATTATTTTAAGTTAATTTTAATAGGAAGCATGCATTAAAATTATAAAAAATTGAAAACAACTTACACGATTACAATTGAAAAGAACACTAAAAAAGGAAACAAAGAGAGGAGGAAGGGTATATCAAGTGAAAAATTGAGTTTGGATGGTCATACCAGGACTTTTTAAAGGATTTTTTCATTCTAATGTATCCACCTATATTACTAAATTCTAACCCCTTGTAAAGAGAATAGGGTAATATATTTATAGCCCAAGAAGGTGGACTATTTTAATTCTAAAACTATCCCTACACATAGATCAACAGTTTGACCATTAAGAAAGCCATATCTTGAGATATATTCTTTTTAAAATTTGTAGATATGCATGTTTTCTTTCTACTCTAAAAATTTGGTGTCTATTTCACTTTATTATACAATGTTATGACTATTATACTAAACAATTTTCTTCTATACATTTTGGTGTTGAATATATATTTGTTCTACATTTGAATTCATTTTAGGCCAAGAAGATTCCATAAAATAAGAAACAATTATTCTAAAATGTATGAAAAATATATCTTGGCTTTCAAACTATAAAATTTCCGCTCTTATAAATGTCTAGATCAAGAGAAAAGTGACTAATTGTGTGCTTATTTTTAATTCCAGACAGAATGGTGGGATTGACTTAAAAATAATTTTGGGCCGCATTTTTTGGACTTGGGACCTAAAATTTTTATACAAGATTATTTTGAATATTAAAGAATATATAAAGAAGTCTCATAAAAAAATTTCGTTTGGATTGAGCCCATAAATTCAATCATCATTAATGGACCAGTTTCTTCACAGATTCTTTGGGCGTTTTGTGTGGCCCATATGGACATCCAAATAGCCAAATTATAAAAATATTAATTCTAATGAGATTCTAGAAATTGAATATGGAATCCCGATAATAACACAATATGGATTTGTATGATGGGATTTATGTTCAAAAAATTAAACTAGATCAAGTCTCGATTAATTCAAATAATGTTCAAAAATTATATTAAAAATTAAAACATTAATATTTTACCCAAATTATGTACTTTTCATAAAAAGTAAGTAAAAGGATAAAATAAAATGTTATAAATAAATTAATAACCTAATTTGTTTTTATAAGGATATAGATAGAAAAAAATGTTTAGATTACAGAGGTGATTTTTTAGAGAAATCTTGGAGAGTATACCTCAGCTGGGACTCATGTAGTTTGGATCATTAGCTACCTTGGGTGATTAGAGGTTCAAGGGTTTAAACACCCTGAAGAACTGGGAACTGACCTCATTATGGCATCACTCCATTAGAGCTTCTCCATCTTTGTTCTGAATTTTAATATTTACCACATTGAGAAGTCTCTTCCAGATCTTCTTACTTTTCTTTTCCAAGTAGATAAGGATATGAAGCGTGAAAACCATTTTGTCCTTATAGTAAAAAATGGAAAGGAAATGTTAATATATTTAAGCCCAAATATTCTTCACACCCTACCAAGAAGAGGAAGATCAAGTGGAAAGTAAGGTAACATGATTCTATCTATTATTCATGTGGAAGGAAGGTCCACAAGAATAAAAACCGCATCTAGAATAAAAAGAAAGGGGAAGATTCAAGAGAATTTGTTATTGAGTGTAATTTAAATATTTCTACAAATTGGGTATTATATATTGCTTTTTGTTCTCATATATGTATTCAAATATAATAACCAAGTTTATTTGGAAAGATTTACTGAGGAGAGGTAGATATTTGAGAAACCAAAAACATTATTTCAATATGAAGACTTGATACTGATGGATTTATTTTGAAATTTTGGAATAAATGTTTCTTCTTTTATAAAGATATATTTTTTTATAGCTAGGAATATTTAAATAATGGTTTTTATGTGTTATATTGAGTGAACCAAATAATGGAAATTGATAAAAAAGTAACTTCACCTGAATCATACCACACCCAACATTAGTATCACTATCTAGGTCATGTAAATGAAAGATTATCAACTAAATTACAACAAGATGAATATTTATATTCTTTTGAACTAAAACCACTCAGTTTATGTGATGCATGTTTACAAGGAAAAATTAAGAAACCACATTTAGTGGGAAAGGTGAAAGGGAAATGATATTCTTGAATTAGTTCATATTAATGTGGGTAGACCATTTATTATTGAAGAAAGGGGTAGGTACTCATAATTTATAACTTTTAATGATGATTTTAGTTGATATGGATATGTCTACTAAATGATGTGTAAGTTAGATTCTTTTGAAAAATTCAATGAATACTAGAATGATGTTTAGAACCATCTTGGTAAGAAGATTAAGAAAATTCACTCAGATCATAGTGGGGAATATCATAATCAAGACTTCATTGATTATCTATGGGAGTTTATGATGATATCTCAACTCAATACTCCTTATATGCCTCAGTGGAATGGTGTAAGTGAAAGGAGTAACTACACCATTTTGGACATGGTTAGATCAATGAAGATTTAGGCAATTATTCCATTAACCTTTTGGGGATATGCATTATAAAAAACAACATACATAATAATCCAAGTTCCAAATAAATAAAAAATAGTATAACATACCTTTTATGGAATGGGAAGAAACCTGTGTTGTATTACTTACATGTGTAAGGGTTGTGAATCATTTGTTAAGGCCTCTTAAGGTAACAAGCATTCACTCTGAGGAACAAAGTGTATCATTATAGGATATTCAAAAGAAAAAAAGGGATACTACTTATAAAATCCTCCAGAAAAAAAAATTTAGTGTTGAGAGACAACCCACATTTCCTAAGGAGGATCTTATCAATAAAATGGATAGTGGGTGTGAGATAGACTTTGATGAAGTCAAGGCTCAAGATACACAAGATTTGGAACATGAATAAATTCCACAAAGCCCCAAGGAATAAGAAATTGTTCCAGAGACACAATTATTGTTTAATAATACTTGAAAGGTTAGAGAACCATAATGGTATGGTTTTATAGTTAATGAGGATGGTGAATTTAGTTTATAATAATGATCCTCTAACCCACAATAATGTATTAAGTGGGATAGATGTTTCTAAGTGGCAAGAATCCATGAATTCTAAAATGGATTCCATGTACCAAAACTATGTTTGGATTTTGGTAGACCCTCCAGTTGATGTGAATCCTATTGGTTTTAAATAGAATTCATTAAGACACTAGATATGGAAGGAAAATTTAGTACCTATATGGAATGATTGGTTGAAAAAGAGTATAAATAACATCAAGGAATTTACTACAAAAAACATTTTCACCGGTTTAAATGATGAAATTAATCATAATTCTACTTTCAATTTCGACTTTACATGATTATTAGATTTGGATAATGGATTTAAAAAATACCTTCCTTAATAGGGACCTTTAGGAAGATTTCTTTATGAGATAACCTGAAGGTTTTGTGACTCCAAAGGATTCCAAAAAGGTATGAAAGTTTCAAAGATCCATTCATGGATTAAAGAAATAATCCAGGTCATGGAACATTTGTTTTGATGTGGCCATAACTGAATTTGGTTACATAATGAAATAATGTGAGTTGTGTGTCTATAAACAGTTTAGTGGGATTGAATTCATTTTATCAATAGTAATGTTGATGACATTTTACTCATTGTAAACTAAATACTAGACTTACAATCTATTAAGGAGTGGTGGAATAAATGACTCTCTATGAAGGACGTGGGTGAGGCAACATATATTCTTGGGATCAAGATCTATCATGATAAATCCAAGAGGTTTCTTGGCCTAAGTCAAAGTACATACACTGGAAAGATATTGATAAGATTCATTATGGAACAATCCAAGTGGAGATTGTTTATTGCATCACATGACATTCATCTTTCTAGGAAAATGTGTCATCAAACACATGAGAAAATAAACAGAATGATAAGGATTCCATATGTATTTGTGATTGGTCCATTCATGTATGTTATGTTATGTTCTAGGCCAGTTTTTCATCTTTTCATTATGTGTGGTAGGAATATAAAAAGATTATTGTGATGTCCTGAGCCCTGAGGCCACTTAATGGGTTCCCCAAGCTCAGTGGGCCACATGACCTCAAGCACATCTCCCCAAATTATATAGCTTTTCAACTAGAAGATAGGGCCTAGGGAGTGTCTTTGGGGGTACTATTCCCTCATTACAAATGTGTATCCCAATGGGTGAATAAAAACAATTGGAAAAATAGTAGAAGAAATATATGCAAACAGAAGGCAAAAAAAATAGAGACAATAATAATAATAATTGAAACAACTCGAATAACATTCAATTACATATGGAAATATGTCATTTAATAGAAACCTATTAAACATGGATACAAACAATGGGAATAACATGTTACACAAAGTATAATGGAATTAATAGAATATCCAAAGCATCCTAAGATCATAATCGGATATCTGCTCTCAAGATACATACTAAAAAGCAAGCAATCTTGTGTTTGAATACGTATGCTTACCTTTATCAACAATTTCAATCATGTAATCTACCTCAGGTACCAAAAAACACCCAGAGAGGGTGTGAGATAAATCTCAGTAGGCCACCACCTTTGGTAACTATAAAATCTATCCCTTGTAATGGAGATGTAACTGTGTGTGAGCATGAATATAGAAAGTAAAGCAGTACAACTTATCTAAATACCAAAGTACTTTCTTCAACCCTTGGCTGGAGTTTGACCATGTGACCATTTCATTTAGTTAAGTAATTAACAATTTTATATAGATAGGTCTTGTGAGGTATACCCACCCCTTACATCACCTTGTGATAGTATAAATAGTGAATGTTCCAAGATGTAACAAAGAAACCATGATCAATGGTATTTAATAGTGAATTCCCAAGGAAATAACCAAAGAAATATAGAACTCAAGGGTCTCTAAATCAGTAATAGCTTTATCCTGGCATAATGTAAGAGTGTAATCCAAGGAGCATAGTCCAAGTCATTCCACAATGAGGTGCCTACCGAGTCCAGGGTGATCGTCCAAGGTAAAACAAAGCGAAGCAGAGATAGGGCCTGATGGGCTTTAACCATGACACCTACTTGTCAATGTTGGATCAAAAACGTGTATCCAAGGAATCATATAATGATATTGAAAGGATACTATGGTTTCATACCAGTCATCCAAGAACAGACAAGGATCGATATCTTGGTGGGTTTCAACCTAATCAAGTCGTATCCTTGAATCAGAATGGGTATTCTGAGTGCTCGTGGAAAACACAAAACAAAATTCAAGGTGAGCTCGGGTCATGCCATTCCTATTGGATGATGAATTCATGTAATATATCATTTGGTTCAAGCCTTTCCTTTCATTACTGTTATAAGTTCAAGTATCATGCAACCTTTTAATCAATTCATAATTAATCAATAAGTATATTTTGTTTAGGCCTTGCCTTTCATTTGCGTGACAAGGACAAGTAGCATGAAACCATTCATTCAATCCATTTAAATCATATTACCTAATTAAGGTTCATTCCTCTTCCTTCCATTAATGTGGTAAGGGGTGCTAAAGACATGAATCCTATGAATCATTCACAATTAATAAGGTCAAGTCATGTACTTGATTCCCATTCCAATTTCTATTTCACATCTAATTATCTATTGAAGCACTTACCTTAGGTGGGTCAAGTGGTGCTCATACATGTTACTTTAAATTATGAAATTAAAAATATAAATCAATCCAATTAATATTGAAAATATTACCTTAGAGTGGTGAATTCAAGGCACACCCAAATAGTGGCACAAATGTGTTAAAACAATAGACAACAATTATGGCATAACCTTCAACCTAGAAAGGATGGAGTTGTGGTCATAACCACAAAAAATTAGTCACATAATTGGAATGAACATAAGGATATAGTTCTAAAAATTATAATCATGGCATATAAATTTTATAAATGACACCCGATGAAATTAGTGGGCCCCACATGACATATCCAAAATCAATAAACATTAAGGATGAGTTATAGACAACCCACCTTAGGCTTGTATGAATCTCCACCTCTGGTATTGGCCCTCACTACTGGAAAATGTACCTATCCCCACGGTTTTCACCAAAACCGTGGGGATAGACCCCCCCCCTATACCCACGGTTTTGGAAAACCGTGGGTATAGGTGAATTTTCATGACCTATACCCACGGTTTTCCAAAACCGTGGGTATAGGGGTCTCTATCCCCACGGTTTTGGAAAACCGTGGGTATAGGTCCTGAAAATTCACCTATACCCACGGTTCCCCAAAACCGTGGGTATAGGGGGGGTCTATCCCCACGGTTTTTGTGAAAACCGTGGGGATAGGTCTGGGATAAAATACCTATACCCACGGTTATGAAAAACCGTGGGTATAGGTCAATTTTGTGTACGCGGGAAATTTTTTTTTCCGCGGGAAGGAATTTTTTTTTTGGCGGGAACCCTATACCCACGGTTCTTCCCTCTATACCCACGGTTTTTATAACTATATTTAACTAAATATATATATATGTACATATATGTGAAGTTAGGGTAGTGGTTAGACGCGGTGTTTGCAGCGAAGAGGTTGCGGGATCGAAACTCGGCCCCTGCATTTTTTTAGGACCTATACCCACGGTTTGGAAACCATGGGTAAAAGCCGTTGACACCGTGGAAATTGTCTATGTTTCGGTGACACGGTGGCATGACACCTATACCCACGGTTTTCCAAAACCGTGGGTATAGGCTGGGGACCTATACCGACGGCGTTCCAGCCCACGGTTCCCAAAACCGTGGGTATAGGCTATACCCACGGTTTTGGGGGCTATACCCACGGTTTTGAACCGTGGGTATAGGCCATTTTTCCAGTAGTGCCTTGATATAGTTTGAATTGGATTAGATATAAAAAAGAGAAAAATTATCATACCCTGATAACTCGGTTGAGAGCAAGAGAGAAGTAGAACGATGCAAGAGGGATCGAGTACTTACCGTTGTGCATTTAATGAGATTAACGGAATCCCGATCAGATCCTAAAAAAAGGATATATAATGATTCCAACCATGGATATTCAATGGGATATAAGATGAGATTAATTTAGGTTAATCCCATTGAAAAATTATATTAGTGAAGAAGAGGTGGCTTAATATATCATTAAGGGAAATTTTGACATTTTAACTTGAAAATGGAATGTGCATGGTTTGTTTGTATGGTTTGACAAACCATGTGCAAAACGTGTGAGGTTTTTTGGGTAGTTGGGCACTTTTCATGGTTTTTTCGCATGGCTTTTCACTAACCATGTGAGGTGGATCTATTTGGAAAAACCCAATCTGCACGGTTAGGAAACCCATGTTCCAACCATGCACCGACCACGTGACATGGCTAATTTCCCCAAAAATATTGGTTTCAGGTTCCGAACATTCCCCAGACACCCTCAAGACCTTTTCTAAACCCCTAAGCATCCATATTATGTCCAAATTAAATATTTAGAACAAAATTTAAAGGATCCATACATTAGTGAAAAACAGGGTTCTTACAATCTCCCCCCTTTAAATAACTCATCCTCGAGTTCAACTTCCATGGTTGGATAAACATTTTTTGAGACCACATCTAGCCATTGGGAATGTACATTGGCTTCCCTCTCCCATGTCACATGTTGTATTTGTATATGCTTCAAAAACACCCTTAATAGGGGATAAACTGGCCTTAGATAGCCTTCGTGCTCTAGTTGATGATGCGTACTGGATACTCCTCAAAGGTAGCATCAACATCTAACTTAAATTCCTCGAGATCAAATATATGAGATGGGTCGAAATGATATTGGAAACGTTGTGAAATATAAATTATGTTGTGCATGGAACGATACCTCTGAGGTAGTAGCAACTGATAGGCTACCTTCCTGACTCTTTCTAGGATCTCAGACTGACCTACATTACAAGGTGATGGCTTCTCTTACTTTCGTAATTTTCTTTTCCCTGGACTAGGTGACACCTGATGGAAAATAGTATCCCCAAAATTGAACCCTATAGGTTGTTTATGGAGATTGTCATAAGGTTTCTGTATATACTAATAAGTATTCATATGCTTTCTGATCAGATGAACCATCTCTAAAGTCTCCTGAATGAGATGAGGACCTAGTAGGGGTGCCTCACCTCCCTCTAGCTAGCACAGGGGTGAACGACATAACATACCATATAAGGCCGCAAATGATCCAACTAAATTGTGGAATGAAATATGTAATTATAATATAACTCATTGAGAGGGATATGTTTTCCCAAGAACTGCTAAAATCAAGGACAACATTCAGATCATGTCCTCTAGAACTTGTATTGTCCATTTTGATTTTCCAATTGTTTGAGGGTAAAAAGTTGTTCTTATAATTTCATGTATTCCCATAGACTTGTGAAATCCCTACCAGAACCATGCCATGAAATGAGAATTCCTATATGAAATGATAGTACAAGGAACCATTTGGAGTTGTATGATCTCACATACATACAATCTTCCAAGCACATCAACTTATAAAATCTTCCCAATATCAATTAAGTCGGATGATTTCATTATCCGACCAATGAATACCTACATAACATCGCTACCCCTCATCAACCTAGGTAAGCAGACTATGCAATCCATAGAAACATCTTCCCATTTCCATTCTAGGGCTGGAAGTAGCTGTAACAAGCATGTAGGTCTCTGGTGATCCACCTTCACCTACTGAGAAGTAGAACACCTAGTGATAAAGCCTACTATCTGATGTCTCATCCTAGACCACCAATTCTGGAATCACTATACAATAAATCTTGGAGATGCCTACATGAACTGCCCATTGAGAAGCTTGGGAATCTTTCATCAACTGCTATATCATATCTGTAGGAACCCAAATATGTCCACATAGACACAGGATGTCATATCTATCTACAGTCGAATATCAAGGTGGGTTATATCTGGATATACTCTCCTGAATAAATTAGCCTGTAGGATCTGAAAACTATCTACCCTTCACCTTCTGAAGTAGGGAAGAGGTAACCATCTAAGATGATTGATAATACTTCTCATGATTTTCATGTAACTCTAGATGCAGTTCAGAAAGGAGGGACACTAAATCACATTCATCATTGGCTTCATGTACGACCTATGTTTGAGTTTTCCAACTCAGTGCATCTGAAACTACATTTCCCTTACCAGGTATACAAGCATCATCAAAATCAAAGGATTGTATATATTCAACCCATCTCTTATTTCTGAGGTTCAAGTCACACTGAGAGATGATATATTTGATACTATTGTCATATGTGTACACCAAAAAGCACTCACCCAAAAAATAATGTCTCTAGCAATGTAAGGAATGGACAACTGTTACTAGATTAAGGTCATGTGTCGAGTAATTTCTCTCAAGAGACCTCAACCACTGAGATCCGTACACAATGACTTTATCCTCCTACATCAGCACTGCTCCTTGTCTAATTCTTTATGTATGATAGAGGATGATATAACCCATACCTGGCTCTGAAAGAGTCATAATAGGTGTCGAAATAAACCTTCCTTTCAACTCTAGAAAAGAATTTATAACAAGATTCTGAACAAAGGAACTTGACACCCTTCATTGTAAGACTGGTAAGAGGTGAAGAAAGGAAAGAAATGTCTTGTATGAAATTCCTGTATTATCTATCCATCCCCAAGAAACTATGTATATCAAACAGGTTCTTGGGCATCTCCTAGGATACTACAACAATAACCTTTTATGGGTCAACATATACTATTGATTCTTATATTATATGACCCAATAAGTGGACTTTGTTAATATATAATTGGAACTCATCAAGATTTGCATAATGATGATACTCTCTTAGTGTGATGAGAATGATATCAAGATGTCTATAATGGTCGATATGAGTGTGAGAATACACCAAGATGTTGTTCACCAAGACAATGAAAAAAGGGTCCAAATAGGGGTGGAACACCATATTCATCAGAGCCATGAAAATGGTGGGTATGTTCGTAATACTAAACGACATAATAAGGTACCTATACAGACCATACCTACTACGAAATGATGTACAAGGTATGTATGACGGCCTGACACACACCTGATGATAAACTAATCTCAGTTCAATCTTGGAGAAGACATTTGATCCTTAGATCTAGTTGAATATATCATCTATTCAATTTAGTGGATATTGTTCCTTGAACATAATCTTGTTCAACCTTCTATAATCCATGCATAGTCATAAGTTTCCATCCTCCTTCTAGGCGAAAAGCATTGGTGAACCCCAAGAGGATGTACTGGGTCATATAAAACCTTTGGCCTCAAAATCCTCTAACTCTTGTTTGACCTCCTGAATCTATGTAGGTTCCATCCTATAAGGAGGAATGGAAAATGGAGTTACTCCTAGAATAATAACAATTTTAATCTATACCTCTCTCTTAGGAGTTAATCTAGAAAAATTTTTAGGAATGAAATCCATGAAATGATACACAATTGGAGGTAAATAAGCTTGTTATAAACCCTAATCCTCCATGAAGAGAGTTTCAATCTAGGTGGTCACTTCACATATCCTATGATGCTATGGTTTTTCTCCACCTACCTGGAAATCACACTCACACTTATGTAGATAACTACTTCCCTTTGGTGATGTAAATGATACCCTATAACAATTTCAATCTTCAAATGCATGATGATGAAAAAAACAGTCCATCCATAGTATGAAGTTGAATTCTATCATCTCAAGAACAAATAGGTTCTATAATAAAGGGTAACTACCAAACTCAATGGTACAGTCCTCAAATTTGCATATTTCCTCTATTTGTACCCCTAACGAAAAATCTAGGGCCATTACACCATAATTACATTATATCTTTATTCCCAGACTCTCCATGATAAGTATAGAGAAAAAAGAGTTTGAATCACCTGTATTAAATAAAGCAGATAATATAGTAGAGGACACAATAATAGTACCTTATACTGTAGAAGTCCCCATAGCCTGATCCACTGGTATAGTTTGTAGTGCATGAAACTGACCTAATCCACATCTATGTGCAACAAATGGACTACCACGATGATAACTGATATGTTGGTGCTGCTGGTGATCAGGAGTCTGGATTCCAAAACCATGACCTCTTCCATGTCTAGACCAACTGGTGCTATTTGATTCAGTGTAAAAGAACTTTCTCCCAAAGGTGGATCTAGTTCAGATCCCTTTTCTCTCAAAGCTGGTGGAAAGATCCTATAGAAACACTGAAGATTACCCATACGGCCAGAATCCCAACACTCCAATGGGTCTCAATAACACTAAGGTTTTTAACGCGCCCATCATCCACACTTATGAAACACTTTATAGTTGTTGAAACAGACACTCTAGTTGTCACTACCCTGATGATAAACCTTGAGGGAATTCTTCCTGCCATCTGAAGAACTACTGCTCGGACGAGGCACTGGTCCTCTATACCCAGAACTATTTTCATCCATTAGGTTTCATTCAGTGATAATTTCTTGATTAACTTTCTCATAAAAATTAGTTAGGTGAAATACATTGACCTACATATGGATGGCATACTAGAGCCCATCCTCAAAGTTTCTAGCATGAAAAATCTCATCACCGACTAGAAGCGGTGCTAACCACTACACGTTTGTGAAACACACCGAATAATCCATAACTGATATAGAACCCTACTCATGATACATGAACTCTCAAGCTCTATCAGATCTTAGCATCTGAAGAATGTATAGATCAAATAAGGTTCTCTGGAAATCAACCCATAAAATTCCCTAATAAAGAACAGCCTGGGTAATCACATCCCACTGTTGCTTGGAAAAATCCTGAAGCATGTATGTGGTAATATTTACTCTCCTATCTAGAAGCATTTCCAGATGCTCAAATATATACATGGTGGCTTCAAGACAAGACTCAACAAAATTTGGACTTTCATTCACTAAAATAGCATGAGGATGCTACTGGTGGAACTCGCGAGTCAGATCATCCATCATAGGTGAAAGTCATGGCTCACCAAGCATGGACCAAATCAGATGTCAAAAACAATCATGAACTTGCAAATTAGTTCCCAGATCTGGTACAACAAGTAGTGCCTCAAGTGCCACTCTTGGAGGTAAGAATGGAATCTCATGTCAAACCTCATCTAGAGCATGGTCTTCACCACACTCCTTATATGTGATATAAGGACGTCGTGGCCTCACTAGTCTACAATTTCCACAAAAAAGACTCTGAACAAGCTTAAGAAAAAATATAACACCACTAGAAGAATTTGAATATGAGAAATCTCACTACCCAAGGAATACTTCCCCACCTATCTGCTCATATTTCTAGGTATCGATAATTGATCAAGGATAAGTTTCGTTTCATTTAACATTTAATTTCCAGTTTCACTCCTTTACCTTTATTAAACATGACAAGGAGGGATAAGTAAGTGAAACCATTTCATTTTAGATTTCATGATTCACTTTATAATGGATAGTAATTTCTATTGAATTAGTTCCCATACACCTATCAATAGAAACAATACCCATTTATTTATAACAGAATGGATCGAATTGGTAAATTAATCATACCAACCCATGATGGCCCTTACACCTCATGAAATGAGATAAGAAATCAGTCAATTGTTACCAATAGTAATAAAAGTATAATCTAACTATGACAACATCACTCAATAATCATAGGCATATCAAGAAATGCAAAGTAGTGAAATGCACCTATATGGCATGGAAATATACATGACATGTGATTTATAGGTGCCTATATTGATGTAGGTAACAGTGATTCTTTCACTCATATCATCAGTCCATAGATGAAAGAAAATCCTCCAACAGAGTAATAATAAAAAACTCCATGAAACATGTGTCTCACCGAGTGGGGAAATAAAATCAACTGTAATAGGAAAAAGTTGAACAACAATTTTAATTTAGGAATCTTTTTTTATACCACGGACATGGTTTCGTGACGCCCAATCATATCTTTTGGCCAAGTCCCAAGCATTCATAATCTCTAATATATTGTCTACCAATATTAAAGAATGAAAATAAACCACCTATGATACCACTTTGTTACATCTAGGACCTGAATACCACTTAACAGATTCCCCAAACTCGATGGGCCACATGGCCTCAAGCGTATCTCCCCGAACGCTAGAGGCTGCTGACTAGAAGTGAGGGCCTAGGGTGTGTCCTTGGGGAGATTATTCTCTCATTAAAAAAGTGTATCTCATTAGGTGAATGTAAGAAATGAGATAAATATTGGAATCAATATATGTAAACAGATGGCATAATAGAAAATAGAGAGAACAATAATAATAACTGAAACAACTGCAATAAAATTCAATAATATATGATGATATGTAATGTACTAGAAAAGTAGAAAACATGGATACAAACAACAAGAATAACATGTTACACCAATTATAAAGTAAATAAAATTCTATACCAATCATCATGAACTCTGACTTGTCATCAACTAATAAGATCCGTACTAAACAGTAATAAATCAAGTGTATGAAGTTGTATTCTTCCCTTTGTCAACACCTATAACCATGTAATCTACCGTAGGTTAAAAATGGTTCCAAGAGAGGGTGTGATATAAATCTCAATGATCCACCACCACAAGTGTCTATAACATCCATCCAGTGTAATGGAAATGTAATAGTGTGAAAGCTTACATATATAAAGTAAAGCAGAAAAATGTAACTAAATACCCAAGTACCAGCTTCATCCCTTGGATGGCGTATAACCATGTAACCAATTCATTTAATTAAGTAATCACCAATTTTATATTGATATGTCTCATGAGGCATATCCAAAAAAGACATCACCTTGTGATAGTATAAATAGTGAAGGTTCCAATATGTAACAAGGCAACCATGATCAATGATATTTATTAGTGAAGTCCCAAGGTAATAACCATGGTGACATAAACCTCAAGGGTTTCCAAATAAGTAATAAATATACCCTAATATGGGGTAAGAGTGTAATCTAAGGATCATAGTCCAAGGAATTCTATAATGTGGCACCTACCGAGTCCATGGTGATCGACCAATGTAATTGGGGGATAAGCACAGACATGGCCCTATTGGATATAACTATGTAACTAAATTCACAATGATGGATCCAAGGAGTGTATCTTGGGAATCCTATAATGATATTGAAAGGATCCTATAGTTTCCTATTGGGAATCCAACAACAGACAAGGATTGGGATCTAGGTGGGTTTCAACCTAAGAAAGATATATACTTGAATCAGAATGGAGTTCCCGAGTGCTCATGGAATTCTCCAATTAGAATCCAAGGTGAGATTAAGTTAGAGAATTTCTATTCGATTATGAAGTCATTTAATATTTCAGTTCTTTCAATAATTTACTTTCATTAGTGTGATAAGGTCAAGTAGCATGCAACCTTTTAATCAAGTCATAATTAATCAATAAGTCAATTTGGCTCAAGCCTTCTCTTTCATTATCTAGTGTTACAATTCCTCGTAGCATGAAACTATTCTTTTAATTTTTTTAAATCATATTCTATAATTAAGGATCATTCCACTACCTTCCATTAATGTTCTAAGGTGTGATACAGACCTGAAACCTAAGAATCATTCACAATTAAAACAGTCAAGTCATGTACTTGAT
This sequence comes from Viscum album, assembly GCA_963277665.1. Taxonomy (NCBI): domain Eukaryota; kingdom Viridiplantae; phylum Streptophyta; class Magnoliopsida; order Santalales; family Viscaceae; genus Viscum; species Viscum album. The sequence goes on along the minus strand of OY728129.1, from coordinate 1,747,537,796 downwards.
GTACATTCCAATTTTCGTTTCACATTTAATTATCAATTGAAGAAACTACTTTAGTTAGGTCAACTGGTATGAATAAAAGGTACTTTCTATAATTCAATTCACAATATAAATCAATCCTATTAATATAGAAAATATTACCCTTAGTTTGGTCAAGCCAAGTCACACCCGAACAGTGGTGTAAACACATCAAAACACTAAACAACAATTATGGCATTAAATTCATAATGGAAAAAATGGATTTTTTTTCTATAACCACCAAAAAATGATCAAATAATTGTAAATACCATAACCATATGGTTCTACTTATTATAAGCATAAAATATACATTGTATAAACAACACCTGATGAATCAGTGGGCCCCACATGACAAATCCAAAATCAACGAACTTTACGGATGAGTTATAGACCACCCATCTTAGGATTTTACAACTCTCCTCTTCCAGTACTGGACCTTGATTTTTATTATATCAGAGTAGATCTAAGAAAAAGAGAAAAACGTTCATACCCCAATTACTCGGTTGAGAGCAAGAGAAAAGGAGAACGCCTCAAGAGGACTTGAGTACTTACCCTTGTGCATCCAACACGATGAATGAAAGCTAAAATAGATTCTTGAAAATGTAGATCTCTTTATTCCTACCTTGGATCTTCAAAAGGATCCAAAATTAATGTTTTTTAGGTTAATCCTGCTGGAAAATTGTAGTAGGAAAGAAGAGGTGACTTAATAGATCATTAAGGGAAATATTGAAATTTTAAATAGAAAATGGAATGTGCACGTTTTTTGCATGGTATGACCAACCATGTACAAACCATGTGAGGTTTTCTATGTATAGGGGAACATTTCATGGTTAGGTCACATGGAAATGCTCCAACCGTGGGTGGTGGCTCTGTCTTGAAAACCCCAATATGCATAGTTAGGAAAACCGTGCGCCAACCATGCACCAACCATGCGACTTGGACATTTTGCCCCAAAAAGATGGGTTTTGGGCTCTGAACATGGCATGACCATCTTGATACCTTTTCTAACCACTTAGGCATCCATATTAGGTCCATAGTAAATATTTAGAACAAAATTTAAAGGATCGATACCTGATTGAAAAATCTGGTTCTTATAATGATCTAGGTGACCGCAATTGGATGGATGCCAAGAATATACTTAAGTATTTGAGGTGTACTAATGATATGTTCCTAGTTTATAGAGGATATAAGGAACTAGTCATCATCGAATATATAAATTATAGTTTTTATATTGATCAAGATGACATAATGTCACAAATAGGACACATCTTCACTTTGAATGGAGGTGTTGTGAGCTAGAAGAGCTCAAAGTAGGCTATTGTTGCAGATTATACAGTAGATTCTGGGTATATTATGGATTCTAAGGTACCTAATGAAGGATTATGGATGTGAAAATTCATCCAAGACGTTTTTGTGGAACCTATAAGTAAAGATCTTATCACACTCCATTGTGATAATATTACTGCAGTGGCTCTTGCAAATGAGCCAATGTCATATCAACCAACGAAACATATACTTTAGAAGAATCATATCTTGAGGGGTTTTTCACAGAGAGGTGAAGATGAAGTGAGTTGTATTTTCACATATGACAACATGGAGTAACCATTGACTAAAGTCTTGACACAGCAGAAACATGACTCTCATGTGAGTTTTAGTGGACTAAAGGTCTTAGGCAGTTGGCTCTAGTCCAAGTGGGATTTTGTTGAAGTTTGTATCCTTGGACCAACTATTTTTAATTTGAATACATTAATATTTGATGTATTGAATATTAATAAAACATATTATTTCATATATTTTTGTTGTTCTTCATGAATCTAATGTAATAATGTCCTATAGTATACATTGAATTAATAAGGTCAGAGTAGTTTCCCACTATAATGAGTACCTTGATGTGTTATGACGATATTATCAAATAATATTTTCCTATTGGATAACATATTATTATGGGACACAAAGTACGTAGAATGTCTGGTGTGAGTAATCATAAGAAAATAAGGCTTCTTCTCATGAAATTATCACTTGGTAATCTCTAAGATAGGAGATTTTGTGAACAAACCCACTAGTAGGAATTCTGTATGTTTTTTCATTAGATATTCCTATATAAAAGCACATTTGATGGTCCTTATAATTTTATATTATTATTTATGCTTGTTACAGCTCACTTATTTAGATGAATTTCATAAACCATGATGATAATAGTTTATGGTGATGTTGGGTACATTGGGTGCGTCACGAGTGACATATCATTAATGAATAAGTCGAGGAAGGATCTTCCCCATCCATCTTTATGAAAGTTGATATCTTGGAAATTTTATTGGAATATAATCATCACATTAAATTTCATAGCCATCGTTTAACGATGTGTTTATTTAAGATAGTCAAAGAAAGACATATCAAACATATAGGTTGGTGATACAGATGGAAACCATCTTGATGAGATATTGTGATAAAGGGGTTATTTTAAACAATGACCATTCATATGTGGTTGTTGAATTTATGATATTATGTTCTTTCTCTTCGGTGCCTTGACGCGATTCTAGACACTAATCTTGGATTTTAGGAAATATCACCTAATTCCAATGAGAAAGAATCCTAGAGGGTCACACACTAAGTGTTTCCATTGATCTCGATTAAATTCTATTTGAGTTTAATTAATGAAATTTATATTATTCTCATGTCTGATGTTATATTTATTTAAAAAATTAAATAAATATTTATTCAATGGAATGTGCATAAAATATTTATTTTATTTATTGAATATTTTAATAAATATTTATTCACTAGATTGTGAATAAAATATTTATTCAGTTCCTCAATAAATGCCATAGGTGTTCGAATGGACCAAGACCGAGTTCTATGACAAATATTAATTAACAGGACCATTACATAATATTTGTTATTGAAAATGATGGCGCATACCACAAAAAAGTAATAATATAACTATTATTATGTGTAATGGGGTTTATTAAAGGTAATAAATGTTATTTAATGTCCAGTATACAATTAAATAATAATTTAACATAAATCACAACTCTATAAATATGCGGTTTTACCTATTGTGTAGAGTATCCAAAATTGGGAATAGGGACTTATTGTGCAGAATTAATTCTATAAAAATCCCCCTTCTCTCTCCCTATCAAGATCAAGAAGTTTAAGAGAGATTTATTCAAGACCAAAGAATGAGTAATCAAGAACGAAAAGAATACATTAGAATCACCATTCTAGTACATGAAGATCGAGTGATATTGATCAGAGTTCATAAGAGCACATGTGGATCACTTCTAGAGGGATTCTATCCTTGGATCCTCATAGTGAAATGAAGGTAATCTGAAAGGGTCTTTCTGGATGATCCAAATTCACCAACGAATAATGTTCATAATCCTTGGTATTTATTTATTCAACTATTAAATAAATTAATAATAAATTTTATGTGCAAGATCTTTTCTATTGGTTTCAGGTAACAATTATTAATTTTTTTAAATATATCTCTCAACTCTACGCACTTCTGTTGTACCCAGAACCATCAGTAAGAACACAATATTATTGATACACAAGTACATCTTTATATTTCCCGAATACATGAACAAATATTTACATATATATGTATTTATTTACATATATTATAATATATGAATAAATATATATTTTTTTATTGAAGCATACATGTTTATATATAAACATTACTTTTATAGGTATATATATAAATATTAATACTTTTTTGTAATAAATAAATTCTATAATTATTTATTTTATATGAATTAAAAAATATATTTAATTCCATATGGTTTATATGTTTAAAAATACATTTCTATGTAAATATATATTTATACATGTGATTTATGATAATTAAATATATGAAAACATGCATATGTTTAATTATAAATAAAAATATAGAGTGAAAAGTAATAAAAATTCACAACCATAATATCAATGTCAATGTAGTACCTAGGAATAAATTTACTCCCCTCAAAAAAAATACAATAATACCACCATAAATGGGTTTGAAATTTCATTGAATGTTAAACAATTTATCTACCCCGACTAAAAACTCAGTTTTGGGGGCCTTATGGTACTTTTTGGCCTTAATAAATCTGACTGGTATTCTATAAAATCTATATGGAATAGAAATAGTCATAGGCTTTGATATGATATGAGGTAAATACCAAACTAGACACTAGGATTAAAAGTTATGGTCATTTGAATTTCATGTTTGATTTCCTACTTTTCTTGAAATTATAATAAATTTTCTTATTTAAATTGTTACAAAATTTAAATCCAATTTTGTTTTAATTCATTTTATAAGATTTTATTTGATTGATTGTGGAGGTCAAATAGGCTCCTATATCCAATGTTATGGTCAATTTATGCCGAAGAATGATTTTCAAATTATTGAAGATTTGTTTTAATTATGAAATTATTTTTAACTAATAATTATATATATTTATTAATTAAAAATTTTTAATTAATAAAAATTTTAAATAATAAACTATATATTATAGTAAATAATAAATCATTTCATAAGATTTTATTTGACTGGCTGTGGAGCTAAAATGGACCACTTGATCAAAATTTATGGTCAATTGATGCTGAATTCTGATTTTCAACTTATTGAAGATTAGTTTTAAGTATCAAAATATTATCAACTAACAATTATAAATTTTTATTAATAAAAACATTATGATTAATTAAAATTATAAACAATAAACTATATATGATGTTAAATAATAAATCATAAATCATAATTAATATTTTTTTTATTTTTTTTAAAAATAAATAATAATAATAATTAAAACAAATTAAGTGGTGATTTTAAGAACGTCCACTAAACAACCATCTGGAAAAAATGCCACTAAATCGATTTTTCCTTATAGTAACTGAAATAATTTTTCCATTTGGTAGATAAAAATATAGTTGGTGTGTAGTGCACAAAAAAATTTATCATTGAACATGGGCACAAATAAAGAAATCAAATCCCTATAAGATGTGGAGTTCCTTTGACCATTAAATACATAAACTGGAAAGAGTATCAAATGTTGATTTGATGAATATTTTATAAGTGTTGGTTTTTTTGGTTGGTTTGTATACAATTAAATTATTTTTTATATGCATTTTTGATATATTAAGTTCCCCCAAATTTCATTGTGACATCAAATACATCAAAATATGGTTTTGATAATTTTATTTTGTTTTCTTATGGAAAGAATATAACAAATTGTGACTTAACACACCTAAGAATTATAGTCTATTATTTTCTTGCATATGAATTATGAAATGTTCTTTTAGTAGTATTAATCAAAAAAAATTATAATAAATAGTATCTCCATCACTTAACATCACTCACACAAATCCCATTATTTAATTAATAGAGGGGAATAATGATAGATTTATTAACATGGATTAAGATTTAATCAAAACCACATAAAAACAAAAACCTAAAATCCTAAGAATATCCATGTGCATGATACAAGAGATCATTTATCATTGATAGTTTGACATTGATAATAGGGGGGTCTTTATCAGTGCTTTTTATAGAGTTGATAAAGAGGAAACTTTATCAGTGTGTTTTTAGTGCTAATAAAAGCTACCATGGAGCAGTGTGATACTAAAATTACAGTACACTATAACAGAAAATAAAAAAAGGGATTTCAATTAAATTTTCATCACAAATACAAAAAAAATTATATTACAAATATTTCAGATATTGGTCTATAAAATTAAATTTCAACATACAATTCATCACAAACAAAAAAAATTATAAAACATTAACGTTCTGTTGTCTTTGGACTCTGAACCACTCTCGAAAGTTTTTGTTCGGTCCACTAATTTCTGAAAAAACCAACTCAATTGAAGAAAAAAGTGCACCTGTATAAAAAACATTATTCTGTTAATAATACTTTAAATAAATAAATGAACCATAAATATGAAAAAATAGATTATAAAATATCACTTTTAAACTAAAAACATAAACATTGAGACAAACTACACACATCGTGTGTTAGATTTTTGTGTTGTTAATTTTTATTTTTCCAAAATTATTTTTGGAGAATTATAAAAATGTATTCAAAACATCCATGTTCATTTTCTTGATTCTATGTATGTTACATTTGATTTGAACTAAATTGTCATTTATAAACATAAGACACACATTTTTAGTCATACCGGTCACATAATGTATCAGATTGAGGTATGGATGATTCAAATATGTCACAAATTACTTATGAATCATTTTCTTAAAGTTTTCAAAAATTCATAATGTGTTTTCTTAGTTTTTGAGTATTCCATGTTTCTTTTGAACTAAAATGTCAATTTTAAATAAAAACACACCCTTTAAGTCATACTGGTCACACCATTTGTAATATTTATGTGAATATGATTATTAATCATCAAAAATGACATAAATATTGATTTCCTAAAGTATCAAGACAATATGAGTGTGGTTTCTAGGTTTTCAGTGAGCGACCCACATTTTTAACTAAAATTTCATTTTAAAACTGAAAACATGCACTTTAAGCCATACTGGTGATGTCATGAGTTAGATTGACTTTTGTATGATTCTTATATATCAAAGATAACTTATGGATAATTTTACTAATGTATCAAGATAATATATGTGAATTTTTGTTGTTTTCAATTATTGACACATGTTTTTTACTAAAATATCATTTTTAAACTATAGAAATTTTTTAATTCAAACTAGTCCCACCATGTGTCCGATTAAGGTATGATTGATTCCCATATGTCACAATTGACTTATGGATCATCTTCCTAAACCATAAAAATAATGTAAATATGTTTTCTAAATTTTGATCATATCAAATATATTTTGAACTAAAATTTCTATTTTAAATAAAGACACAAACGTTGAGTCATACACGTCCCACATTGTGTCGGATTGACTTTCAGTTGATTCTTACACGTCAAAAATGAGTTGTGGATACTTTTCCTAATGTATCAAGATAATATGTGTGTTTTTCTATGTTTTTAGTGAGTGATACACATTGTTAAATAAAATATAAATTTTAAAAACACACACATGCATAAGTTCAGTCATACCATCCACACTATGAGTCATATTTATGTGTTGTTGATTCCTACACATCACAAATCACTTATGGATTGTTTTCCTAATGTATTAAGAAAATATGAGCATGTTTTACCATTTTTCAATGATTCAAACTAATTTTTAACTAAAATTCCATTTTATAACTAAAAACACATTTTATGTGATAAGGTGAATTTATACACTTATTTTGGATCCATTTATTTAAGATTTAATCATGTTTCTCTTAATAATGCACTGGGTTTTGGTTTTTTTAGGAAGTTTGAATTTAATTGTCAAACAAAGAATTCTTGAAAATGGGAAAAATAGGATTTACACGCCATGAAAGGATTTCACGATGTGTATTCCTCATTCACATCATCCATGCTGATGAAAGGCCAACAAGTGAATCATTTCATGATGAGACCAGGACACATCTTGTAAACACATTACATGTTAGGGGAACTTCAAAATCAGAATCTTGATGGACTTTATTGATGTGAATGATATACAAGGTGTGAATCACATACATGGAATTTCTAATTTACATGGCATGAAAATTTTGATATCTCATCCAACGAAATATATAGAATGAGTATTCAACAAGATTCATGATTCTCAAAGGAGATATCAGTTATAAAGTACACGACGTGAATCCTACTTTCACATCATGAAAAAGTTGAGACATAATCAACTTAAAGCCATTACACAATGTTAATACATTACACATCATTTGTGTTTTGAGCCTATATATATTTTAGCACCTCCATAGTGCACAAAAACCCTGAGCATTACGTATCTTCTCTCATTTTATTCTCTATTTCTTATTCTTTTTTCCTTCTGAACACAACTATAATTCAATCCTTTACTCATTTTATCAATTTTTTTCTATTTTACATCTATTCTTTGATCATTTCAATTATGTTTCCATGTCAGAAAATTTTTGATACCTTTCACCTTTCAATGTCAATGCTCACTTCATTATTTCTTTTTTCTTAATTCAAAGTAAGTGTTTCATTTATAATTTTATAAATTGTAGGGTTTAATTACTATAATCTAAATTATTATATGATCATTATTATCATGATTATTCTTCCTTTTCATTTGATCAATTCCTCCATGCATATCTAATCCTCTTAATGTTAGGGATTGAGAGTAAGGTTGTCTCTATTCCTAATTAATCTATAAATTGAACCATAGTAACCCTATTTATAGTAATTAGGTTAAAAATAAGTGTTTATAACAATATCTTGCACAACCCTAACTATGGGAGGAGAAATTGAATGAACCAGACCTAATTAGAGTTGAGAAGGCTATGACCATTATCCTATGAGGATTTCTACCATAGAAGCTATGTGTAAATTATATAGGTTGTTAGTTATACCTAGACCAAGGGATAGTTATAGCATAGGTGTATCCAATTGGTTTGACCATAACCAATTGGTGATCCTTTCACCACTTTGCTGCCTATGCCATTGGACTAGCCCAAACTAGATTTAGGATTATTTCTCCCAAAATCTTTGAAATTGACCCTGATCCATTCTTTATTATCGGATCTCAATTCAAATTTCCTAGTTATAGTGAAACCAAATTTGATGACTGAATGTGTGGAATCCTTCTATTGGATTTGAATCACTAGGTTTCTTATTTCCTAGTTGTCACTCTGGTTTTGACCCCACACATCCACTTTAATACACCTTAGTAGTAAGTATAGTTTTGGAAAATAATTCTAAACATGATCCACACTTATGTGGAATTAAGGATTATATATGGTCTAGACATGTTTTTAGAACTATTTCTAGGGACTGGATATGCATAGGCATAGTGACCAAAGGTACAAACCTCAGATTACCTCGCCTACATCCCCTTCCCACTATTTACTCCCCCTTTCCTTTGTAAAAGTTTCTCTCAAGGACTAAAATCTACATATTATTCTTATTATATAGTACATGTGTCAAGGCCCTGTGATTTAATAGAGGAGACTTAGAAATCAAGAACTTATTCAATTCTATCTAGATATTGATTGATATTTTTCTTCATGTTGTCACTTCACAAGGCATAAGCACAATGATATTGTTTTTTAACACCCCCAGAACAATCAATATGAACCACCTGTTAATTAAGGAGTGCAGTCAACACTAAAAGGGCATACCATAATGGATTATAGCTTTCCATAAATTAGTGGTACTACCCCCAACATTTTGTACCCTCATATTTAGGTGCACACCATGGAAATCAAAGATGGACCCATTCATAGGATCCAAAACACAGGGCAATTTGGTGGAATTCAAAGTAACGATCCCAATGAACATATTAAATATTATCTCAATGATTGAGTTACCTTTCACAAATAGGGTGTTTCATATGATGTAATCATAACCCATTTTTTCCTATTCTAATTACATGACCAAGACAAGGATTGGCTCAAAATCCATGCTCCCAAGTCAATCAAGACCGACGATGTTCTAGCCATGAAATTTGTGGATAAATACTTCCCACCAGGTCAAACCCGAAATCTCAGGAATGAGATTCAACACATTTCCTAGGTGGATAGATAATTTGTTTGGAAGTCATGACATTGATTTAAGGAAATGAACCATAAATTCAATCATTATGGACTCGATGAGTGGTTTTAACTCCAAACATTCTATCAGGGGATCCTACCTACTTCTTAAACTATTATAGACATTGCTACTGATGGAGAACTAATGCTTAAAACACCAGAAGTTAGTAGAGAACTTCTGTATGAGGTATCTTAAAATTATAGTATGTGGAATACTAGTCTAGGACCACCTTGATGTGGAATAAATCAAGTGGGGAAAAGTACCCATTTCACATTCCAAGTGGACCCTCTTACAAAAAACAATAGTATTATTTCAGGTATCTACTACACCACAATAACTCCCGCAACTATGATAGAGATCCTATCTTGTGAGATGTGTGGAGGCCCACACCCATACCAAGATTTTAGGGTATTTATAGAGGAACCTCAGTCCCAATATTTCAATTACCTAAATTTTAATCAATAAGGCCAGAAATTCCAACAACATCAACAATACCAAAAAAATAACAATTTTACTAGCAGAGACCGGCTCAACAGCCGTGAAAACAGCCCAACTCGGCAACTATCAATGGAATATTGGTGAAGAACCACCCTGAAATAAGGGACCACCTGGGTTCCCACACCAAAATATATCCCTCAACCCTAATAGTAAGTACATCAATAACCCTTTCCCCCTAGAGATCAGTAATAATTCTAGCTATCTCCATAGAGACCACCACAATAAGCCCCACCTCTATAGTCTAACATTGAGAACATTCTCTCTAAATTTTTTTAAAAATAAGATAAGACGGCGACTAACAAATATATGGAAATGAAAACTATGATTCCCTTTGAAACATTGAGCACAAAAATGGGTCAAATCTCAAAGACCTTATCAAATAGAGTAACAGGTATGTTTCTCAGTAACATTGAGATACACCCTAGAGAAGAGGAAAAATAAACACTTATTAAGTGTGGGAGAGTGATATACTTTCAGTAACAATTCCTAGGTGAGTAAAATAGGCATGAATATCTTGATAAACATAAAACAATCATCATAAATAATGAAAACAATAGCAAAAAGTAGTCTAGCCGAGAAACAAATCTAGAATTAGAAGATATTAAAAAAACACTAATAAACATGTAGCCTGAAAAGGAATAAGTGTATGTAGAAATTACATATTACAAACCCTATATTCCCTTACTATAAATAATGATAAAAATAATGATTTAAGTGAAAAATAAGATGTTTCTAATGATTTTTAGGAAATTAACATCAACATACCCATTGATGAATCCCTCGATCTGATGCCCGTATACACCAAATTATTAAAATAATTTCATTCCAACAAAAGGAATATGGAATACTTAGGATTCATTTATTTCAATTAATAATTATCTACTTTCATTTAGAATAATCTCCCCTAATATGTGAGACCCTCACAGTTTATTGATTTCATTCATTATAGTGGCATGAAACTTCGGAAGAGCCCTATGCGATCTTTGCATGAGCATCAATCTCATGATGATGAGCATATTTTGAAAAATAGAGATCAAATAATTGAAGCCAAAAAGAGTTTCAATACAAATAGTTGACCAATCAGCAAAGTACCCTTGGGGACTTCTCAAGGATGTATCATTCAATGTAGTAAAATTCATCTTTACTACGGATTTCCACATCTTAGACATGGAAGAAGAAGGGGATGTTATAATTATTTTAATAAGACCATTTCTCAACACTAGGAAGTCACTAATTGATGTAAATCAATGGATAATGATATTCATAATAGGATATGAATAAGTAGTGTTTGATTTAGTGAAGGCTACCAAGAAATAATATGACACCTTCAAATGTGAAGCCATCTTTATTATTTATGAGCGAGATGATTTTATGACATCGATGATAATTGAGAGATCATATTCCCATATGAATATAAAGGTAGCAATCATGAGTATGTAAAACACATTAAGTCATTGACAAGGGCCACTATCCGACCATTCAAACCCCAACCATCAAGACACCAATGTGGGAATTAAAAAGCTATGTTGAGCACACTCAAGTACTTATTCTAAGAGATTAAAACTATATTTCAAATCATTATCAGCTCATAGATGACCCAAATACAAGAGTAAAAGTTTATTAAAGTACTAAAAATTAATAAGACCTCAATTTATTGGCGTGTTTATGACATTAAAGGGGTCATACCCATAAAATGAACCCATGAGATATTATTGGAAGAAGGTGCTAAACCCAAATTCCAACACCATAGGTGATAGACCCCGCTAATGAAATAGGTTGTTTAGAATAATTTTTTGAAACATCTAGATGATTGGATAATAGTTTCAATCTATAATAATAAATGGTTGAGTCTACAACAAGTCATCCCAAATTACATTGGCTTAACCATTGTGAAGAACAATGAAGATGAGCTAATCTCAACATGAACCATCACTGGATGGTGAGTCTGTACTGTTTTTAAAAACCTAAACTTGGAAACACAAAAAGATCATTTTCTATTACCTTTTATGGATCAAATTCTAGAAAGACTGGAAGGGCACAAATTTTATAATTTCTTAGATGATTATTCAGGATACAATAAAATTGTTGTCGATCTAGAAGACTAATAAAAAACTAAGTTCATTTGTCCCTTTGAATCCTTCGACTGTAGACATATGTCATTGGGTATGTGTAATTCACGAGTGGATTTTCAATGGTGCATGAAACATATATTCCATGATATGGTGGAGGATTTATTGGAGATCCTTATGAATGATTTCATAGTACATGAAAGATCCTTCAAGGTGTGTTTGTGTAATTTGGACCAAGTTTTATAACACTATGAACACAAATGCCCACTATTAAAATGGAAAACATTTCACTTCATGATCAAAGAAAGATTATTCCTCAGAAATAAAACCTGAAAGAAAGGAATGGAAGAAGATGCAGTGGAAAAAAAGTAATAAATGATTTACCAAATCCTATAATACTAAAAGGCATAAGGAGATTTTTGGGACAAGCAAGATTCTACCACTACATAGTAAAGGATTTTTTGGGAGTAACCCACCCCGTGACATAATTATTGTCAAAATAAACACTTTTTGAGGTCAATAAAGAGTGTAAATGGGAATTCAATACCCAATAAAATATCATGGTTCCTGCTCTTATCATCATTTTCTATATTAGGATAAGGACTTAATGATGATGTGTGACACCAGTGATTTTGTTGTTTGAACTATATTAGTATAATGAGTTGGACATGTATTTTCTCCTATTTATTATTCCAATCACTCACTGAATAATGCTCAGGTAAATTATATGACTACTGAAAAGGTACTTTTGGTAGTTTTTTATAAATTTGAACAATTTTTTATATACCTCATACTATCCAAAGTAGTGGTCTAAACTAATCATACATTACTTAAGTATATAATGAGTAAAAAGGAATCCAAACCATGACTAATACAGTGGATCCAACTGATAAAATAGTTATATATCACAATAAAAGATACCAAAGGGACCGATAACATTATTTCTAACCATTTTTAGGATATCCACTGTACAACATTATGATTGATGATAATATTGATATCGAGGATGACTTCCCAAATGGAACCATCTTCATAATAAATACCAAAACCCAAGCTTGGTTTTTAGATATTGAAAATTATATCTCCATGGGATTAATCTACACAGACCACACCTATCATTAGAGGAAACTATTATTAGTTGAGGATTCCCATTACTATTGGGATGATCCACTACTTTTAAGTGTTGTTTCAATTTCTTAATGTGATAAAACCTCTCTAAATTTGAAATAAAAAAGCATACTCAACATGTATCATGTATCGCCAGTAGGAGGGAATCATGGAGAACAACATATAATGGACAAAATCATTTTGGGTGGGTTATTCCATCCCACACTTCATCAATATTAAAAAACCCTTTGTCAAATATCTGAACAGTGTCAGAAGACATACACCATAGGGAAAATAAATAAAATTCCCCAAAATCTCATACTAGAAGTTGAAATATTTGAAATATGGGGGATTGGTTTTATAGTAACATTACTTTATTCTCATGGGAATTTTATATCCTATCTATCATTGAATATATATCAAAATGGGTAGATTATTAGGATACCACTCATGATATAGTAAATGTGGTCATGAATTTTCTAAAGAAAAATATCTTCTCAGGAATTAGATTCTGCAGATTACTCTGTGATCGTGGAACACATTTTGAAAATAATTACTTCAAGGTATTAATAAAAATTTATGGATTTTATTATGAGAATGGAACTCCCTATCACTTGAAAACATAATGGAAAGTAGAATTTTCAGATAGGAAAATTAAACAAATTCTGGAGAAGATAGTGAACACAAGTACAAATTCTGGAGACTCACACTCAACTTCTAGTGGGTCACAGGGTGCTTCCCAAAGCCTGCACCCACACCTGTGCCTTCATTTCTCAACACTCAAGAATCAGGTGTGGTTGGTCCATATACAATAGAACCCTATGATGACCTAAAAGACCTTGGACTTTACTATTATTTAGAAGATTCATATTCACCTACAATTCCTTGACCTCATCGGCCAGCTGCACCTCTCCCCAATTATCCAGGTGTGAGAGGAGATATTTAGGGAACTCTTCCTTGAGTCCATGGAAACCTTTGATATAGACAATGAATCCATCACCCTTACACTAATATTTAGGCCATGAGATCTCACACATGGTGAATGTGGTGTCATACTCGACATTTAATCCACTGAATTCATCACCTCTAGAGTTTTCATGACATTTTAGCTCAATCTGAACAAGGCTAATGATACACGATTTTGGGTGACGATAACCAAAGATTCATAGAGTATTTATGATACTCGTATGAAAAATGAAACCCTACTCTAATTTTCTTCCCTTTGGATCCTTATCCAAGCCCTAAATCACACTTGGATAGATTGAGGTGATACCCATGGATGTGTGAGCCATATTGGGCCTATCATTCTTTCCTCAATCATGGGTTGACCAACTATTAACATGTCCAAGTTGTTGTACTTGTTCTACCTAACCCAAGAGATGATGAAATGAGGTATGCCGGTGGAAGGTAAATTCATTACTTATTTATCTAGAAATATCAATGTTTTTTATGCCACTTATCCTCTCTCGTCCCTTGAAAATATAGAGAGTATCATCCTTTTTATGCTCTATATGATGGGGCTGCTGATGAAAAACAAAAGTATCTACCGGTGGGTGCTTAGATATGTTGAGGGTGCTGAAGAATCACCTTCCATGCATGAAACTGACCCAACCTCACCTATCAATGTCCCTTCATCCACCACTACTACTCCTTACACCACCTCCATCATATCCTCTTCCCATAATGCCACTAATATACCACCCACCATCACTACCCCTACCCCTACTATTACCACTACTACCACTACTCTGATACATCTTCACTCACACCACCCATTCCCATAGATATCTAGTCTGTTCTCAATACCCTTTTATAGAACCATATATAGATATTACAACATCTTTACATCCCATTTACTGAACCATATCACTTTACCACATATCCTATGCCACCATCCACTACAGCTACCAACCTGCCACCACTGGCCAACCCATTATCCACCTCTCATCCCACCCATTTCACTACACTAGATGACCTAAAACATGAGTGGATAGACCCCATATAGAAGTATGAGTGTTGCACGGATTAGGCCAGAGGGGGAATCAGACCCTCCATCCCATATTACATTGAGGTGCCTCACATCAATCCAAATTCTAAACATATGACCTTAGCACGGATTATAACCTCCCCAACATCATCCTCAACCGAGCTAGCTTCCAGAACCATAGAACCTATTTTGAATATTGATACTATATCCCCAATATAAATATATGACATCGATAAAGAGGGCCAACTACAAGCACCCACTATTCATGAGGGATCTCTTAATGTGGATAAAATTGGAACTATCTACACTATCTAGTTATATCTTGGTCCCCTCCCCTTTTTACTCTTTCTTGGGTCTATTTATTTTGAACTGCATGTATTCCCATTATTACCTAAGTATTATTTCTTATATATTTGGATGGGATATAGTTTTTTACTTCACTACATGGATTGATTATTTTCATTTTTCTTATGTATTTATTTACACATTTCTAGCTTTGCCGAATCATCTAAGTTCATTGATGAGTCATTCAGGACACCGTCTCACATCCCAAATAAAATATATCAATATTTCAACAACATAAAAATCAATATTGAGGAAATAAACCTATAAAACCTTTCTTCAAAGGACCATACTCTATGATAGGAAAGACAACTACTAATCCCCCATGAGTGCTTTCATCAACCCATTCTAGAGGTGGTTAGTCCCACCAAATGTTATTGTAAGCTTGATAACACCACCACCAGTTATTCAAAGAGGCAGTGGAAATATGAAACGATGGATAAAATTGAATTATTAATTTTTCCATCTGTTTAGAAGATTAAATCATAGTTATCACTTTATTGGAGTAAAACTATATTTTGGGTTAGCTTTATTATAGTTTTATGTTTAGGAACTTTGTTTTCCATTTTCTTGAATTTTCTATCCACCAGTTATCATCAGCTTCTTTGAAACCACCTCTAGAATTTATTTGAGTTATTACCTCTATTTTCAACTATGTGAACTTTACTATTTTTCATTTTACAAAATATTTAACCCCTAGGAACAACTGGTTTATCTAGAGTAGTTATTGTGATTCTATGATATTTTGTAGGTAGAAAAATTTCTAATCAACATTGCACAAATTTCTCAATGAAATGAATTTTAATAAAGGGAGCTATCGATTCCCAATTTTTAGTTCCTCAAAATCTATTTAATTTTTCTCTACGATATAATTTCTTTCTCTCCCACAATGCATTCTAGAATTGTGAATATGTTGTGTCGTTTTAAGTGTGGGAAAGTATATCTTGAAATTTATTATTGATAAACTTGGATTATTGTATGTTTTCACTAGTCTAGGAGAAATGTTTCATTAAAATAATGAATTAAAATTAAAATATTATAACACCCAATTAAATAAAATAAAAAGTTAGGTTGGAGATTTTTTATATCAATTTTTATTCATATTTATATTTTTAGTATGATTAATAATTTGAGTACATTAATTCTATTTTTAGGCTCTTACAATTGCTTTTGATTGACTTATTAGAGGTTAATATGACCTTAGTGATTGCTAGTTTTTTTATACTCCCATACTTGAGGGGATTATTGAATTACACTATCATATTATTTTTTAGGAATATTTCTTTGGAGATAATTAGGACATGTTAACCCACCAGAACATTCATTGAGATATTATTGAGGCTATGATTAAATAAATACAACTTTAAAAATGATAAGGAAATCTTTGTTGATCCATTTTTCTAAAGATTCACTAGTCCATTTATCCTTATTTATCCCATAGTATCCATGAATAACCTCAATAGGATGGATCAATTTCAAGACCACTATACCTTCCTACCCTAGGATTTCTATGTTGCATGATTGTATTTTTAACAAGTGGTGGGAAATTTTCAAAACTAATGGATATGGGATGTTGTTATTATGGTGAGGTACAACAAAACTTTCACTAGATTGATAGGATGTGATTCATGATTATTTTGGAATTTCTATAACCCTATTATTTATAAAAAAGGTTTGGTATTATGAAGTTCAAAAATTACCATTACCAAAATGATGAATCTTATGATATATCATATGTGGTTAGGTGATGGATGTGAGATATGACCCAGAAATTATTTTCAAAAAATAGAAGAAAAGTAATATGGAACATTCTTAATACTTAATTGATATATTAATGGACCCACTTTGAGCTTTTGGATCATGGAACCATTTTATATTTTAGGAGTTACTTCATTTCACTATTCACGATTATCATTCATTATACTGTAGATATTACCCTCCTTTTTTGGTCTTTTTATTCACTATAGTACTTTCTATCCTCATCCTCATAGACATTAGAACCTTATTTTTGAAGCCCCATGATTAATTTTTTATTTTTCCTTACTATGTGGAGATAATATAGTAATGGAAGCCTATGGTTTGGAACATGTATTCAGGGAATGACCATATCTATAGTTATGTTTTACCTTGAGGGATGAGATAAAATTCATTGTGAGGTGAATTGAAAAATCGGTATAGTTTCTAAGGAACAGTTATGAAAATTTAATTAAAAGAAGAATGAATCTAAATAAAGATCTTGACTCTGAGGCACGAATAATTTTCTCTACATAAATGATTTTGTAGTACTTGCTCTTTCCTCTTTTTCTTAGGTTTATTTTCGTGGTAGTAATGCATGTTTCTGGTTTAAAAAAATTTCATTTGCAATCCTTGGGGAGATAATTTTTTCTTGAGGATAAAAAATTTTCATGTTTAGGGGAATTTGATAATAAAAATTTATATACACATTTTGGATACATTTATTTAAGGTTTAATCATTTTTAACATTATATTTCTCTAGGTTTAGGTATGTTTATGTGAGAAGTAGAAAATTATGACTCAGGAAATTAATTAATGAAAAAGGGGAAGATAAGATTTACACATCATGAAATGAGTTCATGATTTTTATTCATCATTCACAACATCCATGAAGACCAAAGTCCATCCCATAAATCATTTCATGAAGTGAGTCTAGTACACGTCGTGTAAATACATTACACAATATGAGATCTTGGAAATCATAATCCCACTGGAATTACATGACTTTAAGAAAGTACAATATGAGAATCACATATACATCATGTATAATCTACATGATGTGAACAGTTTTAGATCTCATCCAGTCAAATATACAACTTGAGGATTCTGAAAGATTCATGATTCTTATAGAAGATTGTGGATATGAACTACATAACATGGATCCTACATTCACATCATCTAAAAGATGATATAGAATCCACTTAAAGCCATTAAATAATGTGAATACTTTACACATCATGTACTTTTCAATCCTATGTATATTTGAGAACCTCATATATGTATATAATATCTTTAACTTATGTCTCTTCTCTCACTATCCCTTTTGTTTTTTCTCTATTTTCCTTCCCAAATGAGCATTAATTCAATCCTTTACTCATTTTATATAATCCTTGTTCATTATTTTCCATTCTAAGTATATTATTTAATCATTTTTTTATGTTTCCATTTCATTGTCCATTTTATTCCATTGTCCATTCTATATCAATCCTTACTTCATTCTTTCCTAATTCTTATTTTAAAGTAAGTTTTTGATTTATTATTTTATAAATTTCAAGTGTGAATTTATTTAATTTTAATTTCTTTATGATTATGCTGAGCATGTTTATTATTCATTTGTTTTTTATCAATGACAACTTATTAAAATAATCTGAACAGGGTTAAGGGTTGAGATTATGGGTGTTTCTAAGAAAAATGAATCTATAAATTGAATCTTTATATCCCTATGGATAGTCATTAGGTTTGAACCATCATTTACTGAATTATCTTGAACATACCTAACAATGAGAGGTGTAATTCAATGAACCTGACCTAATTAGAGTAGATCCGGATATGATCACTAGTCTATGATTCTATTTACCATAGAAGCTAAGAATAATACATCTAGGTTGTCAGATATGCTTGGACAAAGTAATATTTATATCATAGGTAGAACCAATTGGTTTGACCATAACTAATTTCTGACCCTTTCATTGAAATGTAGCCTAATCCATAAGAATATACCATACTAGATTTAGGAATATCTTTTGTCTAAATCCCAAAACTTGACCATCATCCCTTCTTTTTTATCTAATCTAAATCCAAACTACCTAGCTCTAGTGAAACAATATATGAATAGTTAATGTTAATGTTGAACTCTTCACATTTTAATGCCCACAAATCATCTTTGGAAATTTTTGGACTCCTTATGTTTTAATGCTCACAAATCATGTTTGGATATTTTTGGACTCCTCATGTTTTAATGCTTACAAATCATATTTTACACTATTATAACTCATGTTTTAACATCTCACAAGATCATGCTTCAAAATTTCAAAAATCATGTTTTAATATTGTAACCTTTTTTTAATATTGTTCTATTACGTTTCAATATGATTATGTCTAATATTAATCCATTATGTGAATATTTCTTTTTTTAGATAGCTTACAGATTTTTCAAAAAGTCTATGACACAATAATCTTTCTACTGGTTCTAGATTTTTTCAATGGACCTAACACTGTTTCATTGCCACTGTTTTCAACACACTATAACAAGACACCATTCAGAATTTTGACAAAGGAATAAACATCGTTACCTGAGACAATGTTTAGAAGACACCATTGTCTAGCTACTGATTCCAGAATTCACAAATGACCAGACATAGTATTTGTGTTACCGGTTCCAGATCTCAATGAAACTAAGGAACCGTGATTGTCTCATCGTGACTGTCTCACCGCGACGGTCTCATCACAACTATGACACTGTTACATACATAACCATTTTTTCTATCGTTTTAAATTTAATTTTATTTTATTTATAAATACTATATTTTGGTCATTTAGTGACACTGACATAATTAATGATATTTTTCAGACATGTCACCTAACAGTACAGGGTACGAGGTGTAGAGATCATGCTCCATGACGGCCATAACAAAGACTCCATAAAGATAAAATTCATGATGGAGAATAAGATGAAAATATACCAAGAAGTGAAAGAGACTGAAAAAATAGAGGGTAACACTTGCATGGAAAAAATATTCTGAAAAAAGCATGAAGAAATCTCGAGTCCTCGTGGTTGAATTTCTATGCATTATAACCTCAAACATCCTCACAGCAGAAAATCTAAAAAAACAAGTGATACAAAGCACATATCATCAAACTGGAAACTAGAACATGAGACTCACGACACTCTTCTTCCATACTAGAACTCAAAAATCACATTTGATACATCCTACAAGTCCATAGAAACATAGAAAAACACTCAAATAATTTATAGTCCCTTCTCTTAATCTTTTCTCTCCGGTGTACTGTTTTATTTTTCTTTTCAAGAAGTGTGTGTATCTATATTAAAAACACACACTGTCTCCTAAAATGAACTAGAGAATATAAGATATCATCACTCAAATCTTTCTACACCTTGTTTCACCAACTTATAACTACGGAATATTTTATATGTGACTTGGCTATTAGTTTTCCAATATAGAATAGTGGAAGAGGTCATGTTACCTGGATAGTCTTGTGTACTTTTTTAACCCCGATCTAGGGTTTGGATCAAATATATATATATATATATATATATATATATATTTCCTGGTGGAAGGTCATCACCAAGTGAGGTTGATTAGGTCTCAGCTTGAGTCTTAACAACTTATTTTGTCAATTATGTCTTTCAATTTAGTCTTTCTCTATTTTTAAGTCATATTTCATAAAACTAAATTTTACTTTGATAGTTAGTCTTGTATAGTAGTCATAACTGATTTTCCTTATTAGAGAAATTACAAATGTTTTATTAATAACTCATATTGTTATAATCTATAATTAATCAATCTTTTGAGAAACTATTTGAACAGTCTAACTATTATAATTTTACTACCTAGGTCAACTAGAAAATTTTATTTTTAATTGGGGGAATTTTTTAAATATAAATTTTTAACAAATTTTTTAGTAACTCAATTCATCCCCTCTTGAGTATCTTCCTATGACCAACTATTGGTATCAGAGGTGTTTTTAAAATCCCCATTATAAACATTTTTAATCTATTTAAAATACTTTTAAACATTTATTTTTGTTTTATTTTAATAGTCTTTAAATTTATATTAGTTATAAATTATTTATTCTTTAAAAAAATACACTTTATTCTTTATTATGGAAAATATATTGGAAGGTGATGCTACTAACATACCTTCATTCTTTAATGGAACAAATTATGAACAGTGGAAAATTAACATGAAAATGAACCTAGAAATTATGGGCTTTGAGATTTGGTCTTCAATTGTAGATGAATATAAGATTCTTGCTACTTATAGGAATAATTGGGATGACCCAAGTAATTATCACTATAAAAATAATTTAAATCCATGAATTCCCTCCACAGTTCTTTAGGAGATAGAGTTTAAGAGAATTTTTGCATGTAACATATCCCATGAAATTTGGGATACTGTATCGGTTTCACATGAAGGAACCTATATTGTTACAGAAATGAGACTTAACAAATATACTATTAAATATGATAACCTTAAAATGAATATTTATGATCCTATTTCTGAGATTTAACTCCGGTTTAACAAAATTGGGAACCCTATGCTCTCCCTCGGAAGTTATGTTACAGCCAAGGAGAAAATCATGGGAATACTTAGATTCTTACTAGATAGATAGAGAGGAACTTCTATGTCAATTAGAGAATCCCGTCACATAATAATGTTACCTATAAAGGATCTGATATTCAAGTTGATGATTTATGAGTATGAACTGAAATTCAACAAAGAAGAGGACTTTGAACCCAAAAGGAAATTTGTTTCTTTCAAATATACCACCTCCAAGTAGGTGGAAAAAGCTCTTGATTAAACTAAAAGCTCAAGTGATGAACAATCATCACAGATAGTTGTGTGGAAATGGATCAATTAGATAGATTATTTAAGAAGTTATATAGATGAAATAATTTCTTCAAAAATCCCAACATCGAAGGAAAGTATGATCACAAGGGAAATATGAAAAAGTATTTGAAAAGAAGTGAAAAATATGATGAAATAGTCTATTATGAATGTAAGAGAAAAGTATATGTAATAGATGATTGTCCCAAACTAAAATATAAGAAGAGGCATGGGGACAATGAAAGAAAATATAAAAAAGGAAATGAATGAAACATGGAGTTCTTTTGAGGACAACTCAAGTGTCTTAGAGTCTTTATATAATGAAAAGGCTGACAAAGACAATATTTGTTTTATAAAAACATGTAAGAGGTAACCCTTGAATCTCCTGTAAAAAATTCCTATTATTCTGAAGATGAAAGTGACTCTAAAAATATAAAAATTGAATAAATGCTTGAATATTTCCATATGATAGAAGACACTTGTAATGAGATAAAACATAAATACAAATAATTATGGAAAAAACATTCCTTGACTAATACTGTCAAATCTGAACTTGCTATATAGAAAGGGAAATAATTTCAATTACACAAGGAGAATAATGAACTTAAGTTATCTAATGAGAAATTGAAAAGGTACCTATTAAAATTCACCAGTGTAAAAATAATCATAGACAGATTCTTGGAAAAAAAATTCCACTAGATACACTACTGTTATAGGATACCAACTTGGGCAAAGAATTATTACCAAAAACATGTTTTTCACTAAATCTGAAAAACCTATTTTTCAGCCTAAAATTGAATTTTTTTTTTCTAGTTATAGTTTTGGAAATTATTTTACTCCCTCTATTTTTTCTAGTAAAAATAGATTCTATTTTTCAGAAATGTTACATAATGCTAATAAGAATCCCATGAAGCAAATGTGGGTTCCAAAAGCACTTCTTACTAATGTTACTAGACTGAAAAAAAAATCTAGGACCCTTGTTTTTTTTTATTTTTAGGAAATCTATTGGAAGAACTCACGTAACAGATTATGGTACTTGGATAGTGGATGTTTAAGAAACATGATAGGATATTACTCATGATTCAAGAATTTAATAAAGACTGATGGTGGGTATGTTACCTTTGGTGATGTTGCTAAAGGAAAAATAATTTGCCTCGACCAGATTGGTAACTCCAACTCAGTTTTAATTTCTAAAGTACTTTTTGTTGATGGATTAGAATATAATCTGCTTAGTATTTCACAATTATGTGATTATGGATTTCATGTTAAATTTGAAAATGATGCTTGAAATGTTTCTAATTATAATAATTAATTAATATTCTCTGCATTTAGAAATGAAAATGTCTATGATGTTTATTTATATTCATTAATCTATCATAAATTTTCATGATTAAGTGTATTTCAAAAAGAGTCTTGGATTTGGCATAGAATACTAGGACACTAAAATATAAACTCCCTTATAAAGATTACTAGAAAAGTATTATTCAAGGATCTACCCAAACATGAGTTTCCAAATGACAAATTCTGTAATCCTAGTCAAAAGGGTAAACAACACAAAATATCTTTCTGACTGAAGAAATAATTTTCCACTTATCAACCTATTTATTTGGTTCACATAGATTTGTTTGTACCATCAAGAGTTTCTAGTTTAAATGTGAAGAACTTTGTTTATGTTCTTGTAGATGAATATTATAGGTATAATTGGACTTAATTTTTGGCTCACAAAAGTAAAGCATGTAACTAATCACCAAGTATGCCTGATCAATAGAGAACTTAAGTGGACTTAGGATAAAATCTCTAATAAGTGGTTGTGTCCATGAGTTTGAAAACCAAGACTTTGAATCTTTTTACTCACAAAATGGATTTATTCCTAACTTCTCTTCCCCTAGGACAACTCAGCAAAATGGAGTTGTAGAAATAATAAATATAACCCTACAAAAAATTACTAGAACCATGCTTAGTGAATATTACATACCGATTTACTCTTGGGACAAAGATATGAATACAAAATTATATATTATTAACATAGTGTTAGTGAGACATATTCTTAAGAAAACAACTTGTGAGTTGTGGGACAATAGAAAACCCAAGGTTAATTACGTCAATGTATTTAGTTACAAAATCTATCTTCTTAATACTAATGATAATCCTAATAAGTTTTTATCCAAGTGTGATGAAGGAATATTTTTAGGTTATTAAATCTTTAGTAAAGCTTTTAAATTCTTTTACAAAATAACCAAATGTGTGGAAGAATTTGTACGTGTCAAATTTGATGAAATATATTCACATGAACCAATGAACTCCCTAGAGAATCATGAGGATGGTATGTCAAATATTGAGATTAGTGCTAAATCCATTAACCATCCTATGAATGTATCATTTAAAACTTATAGTTCTATAAATTATACAGATTCCAATAACAATGAACCCGAACCTATTAAAGAACTTGAAATAACTGGTCCTTATTTTTCTAGACCTGTTATAACTCTTTATAATAATCAATTAGACTCAATAGTTGTATATTTAGATAAAGGAACATATATTAGATATTATCTTAGAAATCAGGTTAAACATCAATCCTTTATATCATAGGTTGACCCTGGAAACATCAATGATACTATCAATGATGAATTTTGGGTAATGGCTATGTAATAGGAGCTAAATCAGTTTGAAGGGAATAAATTTTGGAAACTTTTGGATAGAACCAAAGAATCCTTAACCATATAAACTAATTTTTTTTAGGAACAATGTATATAAATATGGTAACATAGTTAGAAAAAACCTAGATTGGTTGCACAAGGTTATAGTTGTGAAGAAGTAATTGATTGTGATGAAACATTTTCACAAGTTGCTAGACTTGAATCCATTAGAATCATCCTCTCCGATACAACACATCTAGATTTCAAAATTTATCAAATATATTTCAAAATTGAATTCCTTAATGGGTATATAGTTGAAGATGTTTTTGTTGAACAACCCACTAGATTTAAAAACCCCCACTTTCCAAACCATGTTTTTAAATTAACTAAGGCATTATGTGGTTTAAAAAAACTTCAAGAGATTGGTTTGATAGATTAAGTTGTTTTCTTATTTCAATAGGTTTTACAAAAGGTATAGATGATCCTAACCTTTTTATAAAACTAATTTCTAAAGATGTTTTAGTTGTTCAAATCTATGTAGATGACATTTTTTTGGATCTTCAAGAAATTATCTATGTACTGATTTTTAAAAAATGATGCAAAATGAATTTAAAATGAGTTTAATGTGTGAACACAAATTCATCCTAGGATTTCAAATTTTTCAAAAAAAAGATATTATCTTAAATAAAATAAAACATAAAAAATATCTGATAATTTTTTTGGCATGGATACCACTAAAAGTAATGTTACTCAAATGAGTACTACCTATAGGTTGGATCTTGATGAAAATGGTAAATCTGTTGATCAAACCACTTATAGAGGAATGAATGGAAGTTTACTCTACCTAATTGGTAGTCAGAATGATATTATGTTTAGTGTTTTTATGTGTGCACATTTTCAATAAAAACCCAACGAGTCTAATTTAAATTCTTTTAAAATTATTTTCAAATACCTCAAACATAAAACCAATTTTGGAATGTTTTATCCTAGAGGACAATATTTTGATTTAGTAAGTTATCCTGATGCCAATTTTTGGTGGATATAAGTTATATAGGAAAAGAACCATTAAAACATGTCACTTTTTAGGAAAGTCTCTTCTATCATGTTGTAGTAAAAATATAAAATTTATGGCATTATCTACTATCTAGGATGAATACATAGCTGTTGGTATTTGCTGTGCACAAATTTTGCATATGAAACACACTTTACAAGATTATGGATATAAATTTAGTCATGTATCTATAAATTTTGATATTAAAAGTTCTATTAAAATTTCAAATAATCCTTTTTCACATTCCAGGACTAAAAATTTGGATGTAAGACACCACTTTTGAGAGAAAATTATCAAAAAGGTGATATCACTTTAGAATTCATTGGCACTGAGCATCAACATACTGATATATTCACAATGACATTAAATAATGAAAGGAAAAATTACATCATATGTAAGTTAGTGATTATAATCATTAAGTGAACAGTTTACTATTTCATAGTTTACGGTCTCACACTTATGGTCTCATAGTTACTGTCTCTAAGTTACGGTCTCATATTTACTATCTTAATTATACTGTTACATGGTTTTGGGTCACACAGTAATACCGAAACTATGAATTCCTATACTAGTCTCACTATATTTCTTTTTGAATTTATTTTTTAAATATTTATTTTTTATTGAGTTTTTTATTTTCTTTTTACCATGTTTTTTGTTTTTGCAATTTTTGAACTCCCTATATTATAAAAAAGTATTGCTTCACTTCTCTCAAGCTCACCTCTCTCAAAATTGAAAATCTTTGTCTCTCTAAAACCGCTTCCCTCCTTCTAATATTTCGTGAACCAGTGTTGAATGCCCAAGATGAAGCATCCATTCTCATTAACCCTTGAGAAGAATGATTCTAAAAAGATTCAAAATAAGTATCCTGTTGTAAAGCCAGAGAAACCACTGAACCCAAGTCATGAGGATTGCAAAGTCATACCAAAAAAGGAAACCTGTGTGAAGTGGCTCCTGACCTGTAATTATTTGGTTCTAAAAGTTCTAAAAGAACAAGGGTGGTTGGATAGGTTTACCGAGGAGAAAATACCCATCTACCCAAGTCTTGTTTTTGATTTTTATCAGTATATTTAGTTTTCCTTCAACTCCAAGGATGATTTTTTGGTTAGGAGACTAGTAAATGGTCAAATATTCACTTTTACTTCAATGTTATGGGATTCCTACATAGTAATACATCATAAAGGGATTTTTGAGGGCTACCAAAGAGGTCCTCCTCCACCTAGTGATGTGTTTATCCTTGAGGATGCTATTGGAAGTGTGATTGGAAATCAGATGAAGGGAAGGGAAATTTATATTGAGATTGATGGTGATTCATGGTTATTATTTTCGTTTTTTCAACACCTCATTTGTCTAATAATAAGGTATTTTTCCACTCTTAAGTATCATGATTTATTTTTTAATCATCTTCTGAAAAAAGGGAACAAAATAAAATTTTATAGGCATATTATACTTTACATGTGTGATATACTCAAAACTATATTAAAGTTCACTTACCTTTTCTATTAAAGGATCATTTCTTCTATTATTCTATCCAAATTTGTGGTTTACTAGAATAAATAATTAATTAAGGAGTGTGATGTTTGTATCTCCAAGTCTATTTGTAGAAGAATGAAGATAAGCTGGAATCCATGGAAGAAATTTTTGTTTATGGATAAGGATAGGTTGTATGTGGATTTTAACCCACCTGATAATACCTCCAAACCAAAAAATATAACATATCCTAGTTTAGAAGCTGATAAAATTGTGGAATACTTAGATGTAGAAATAGATAATGATGTTAGTGAATGATTTGTGAGAATATCTCGTGAGATATCACTTCTCCATAACGATGATGTTGATGAAAGTGAAAAGGTTAAAGTTGCTTTTAAGGTAGAGGATGCAGTTGTGAAATATTCTGTAAAACAAGTTAAACATGACATAATATTATCTACTAAATAAATAATGGAACATGACTTTTAGATAGCTATATAAGACATGAGTGAACTTGATAGAGCTGAGAATTTGGGAATAGGTCATGAGATTGAGTCTCTTAGTCCCAGAAGAGATACACCTATTTAGGGAGAGCAACACACCAGCTTAGAAACTGTTCAACTTCCAAATCATGTTGACCAATGTTTTATGGATACCAAGTATAGTTCTCTTATTTATTTTGATGCGAATAATACCAAACAAGTCTCCGTAAAATGGATAGATCTTTCCTATGTGTTTTAATTGAAACCAATTTCAGCCAATGTAGTAACTTCTACTAAGGAATCTGAACTTGTTTTTGTTTTTGTTCCTGAATCTACTCTAAAATCTTCTAATTTTGTGAGGAAATGTGATCTGAAAATTTTTGGGGACAACTTTTTGTCTGGATTTGGGAAGATTTTAGAGTCTCAACCTGATCCTATAACAAACCTTAGCAAAAGAGATGGTACATTGCTATTAGAGAAAATTATTTGGCAGATTCAACCAAAGATTCTTCATGAAATCTAGGAAGTTCAAATTGAGAACAAATAGTTTAATGGTGTTGATAATGAAATTCTATCTATTATCCTAAAAAATAGTTACCTTGTACTTGATTTTGCGAGGGTCCATTCAAATGTCACCAATGATGCTCATGAAGAAATCTCTAGGAAAGTGGACCACTACTTCAAAAGGATTTATTCTAAGCATGAAAAAAAATTAAAATATCTTATTGAGAAGTTAAACATCTCTCCTGTCACTCATGCCTTCAAGACTCAATTTTAGAAGATAAAATACTTCAATCCTCTATTGGAAATCTTTATAGAAAACAAATATGACTTTGAGAAGGCCGTGTAGTATGGTAGAGAGATCATATTTTATTTTATCAAGATATTAAAGCCCTATCTCCATGTGAAAATTACTACCATTATGGATCATTTAGATTCCCCTTTATAGCCTATTCTAACTCCTTATTCCTCCACTACCTTTACTCCTACTACCATGTTTGTTGCTTAGGCTCTAAACCAAATCAAAACTATTATTCTTGAGAAAAAATTCCCTTGGTCTTCCAACAGACTATCACTTGTACCCTCTATCTTTGAAGAAGTGCCTTTTTCTTCTCTCACAGTTGGATCAATCCCTTATACCAGTTCTACTTATACTCTTGTAGATCCTCTTAATGTCTCAGCTAAGGGAAAAAAGACTAATGGATATGAAGAGATGTGAAGGATATATTTTGATAGGGATGTTTTATATTTTTCATCATGCTTGTAATGAACTCTCTCATTCTGTTCAATACAATGTGCACTGTTGTTGTTAATTATCTTAATTCCCTTCATTTAGTGTTTATTTTTTATTTTTATTTTATTTATAATCCCAAAAGGGGAAGAAATAAGACACAGAATTTATGGAAAACAGATCTTTATTGGAGATGAATAGTTTTTATATAGCCAATCGCATATATACACAGATATCATGTATTTACTAAAATTATATGTCTTATAAATGCCATGATTTGTGATTGTAAAAAAGAGGGATATTATTGGACACCTCATTTTTTAATTATCACAATTCATGTTTGGATATTATTGGAATCCTCATGTTTTAATTCTCACAAATAATGTTCAGAGATTTTTGAACTCCTCATGTTTTAATGATTAAAATCATGTTTTACACTCTCATATATTGTGTTTTAAACTCTCACAAGATCATTATTTAGAATCTCAAAAATCATGTTTGAATCTCATAAACTTTGTATTATCTTGTTCTATTATATTTCAGTATTATTATGATTAATCTTAATCCATTCTGTGAATATTGCTTCTTCAAAAATCTTACAAATATTTCACAAAGTTCGTGACACCGTAAAATTTTCTACCAGTTGTAGATTTTCATGAAGGACCTAACACACATTCCTTGCTACCGTTTTAAATAAATCATAACAAGGTTACATTCATAATTTTGACAAATGACTAGGAAGTGTTACCTAATAAACTGTTTACCAGACACCTTAGTCTTGTTAGAGATTTCAAAATTTTGACAAAGGACAAGACACCATTCCCTGAGACACCGTTTACCAGACACCGTAGTCTTGCTACTAATTCCAGAATATTCAAAGGACCAGACATAGTAACTGTGCTACTGGTTCCAGATCTCAGCACAACTATAGAAACCATGACTATCTCACCATGCATGTCTTGCTGCAACTATGACATCATTCCATACTTAACCATTTTTTCTATTTTTTCTATTTAATTTAAAAGTTGTTTCTAATAGTCATATTTGAGGCATTTAATAACACATAAATAATTAATGATATTTTTTAGACATGTCACCTGACAGTACAAGGTATGATTTGTAGTGATCGTGCTCCCTGTTTCAAAACACAAAGACACCCCAAAGATAAAATACATGGTGGTGCATGAGCTACAAATATATCAAGAAGTGAAAGAGACTGAAAAAGCCGAGGAGAATACATGCACGAAAAGACATATACTAAAGAACACACAAATTACTCTTGATTCCTCATGGATGAATTTATGTGGATCAGAACCTCAAACATCCTAATAGTAGAAACTCTAAGAATAAAAATAGAAACAAAGCACATCTCATCGAATTGGAAACTAGAACACGTGACTCACGACACTCTCCTTCTATAAGAGGACTGGTAAATCACATATAATACATACTACAAGTACATATCTATGTAAAAAACACTCAAAAAATTTCTAATACCTTATCATTAACTTTTCTCTATTGGGTACTATTTTATTTGTCTTTTCGAGCAGTGCGTGTATCTATATAAAAAACACACACCGTCTCCTACACTGAATTAGAGGATACAATATATCCTCACTAAAATATCTTTCAACACATTTTTTCACCCATGTATAACTGTGGAAGAGGTCTTGTGTGACCTAGCTATTAGTTTTCCCACATAGAACAATGGAAGAGGTCATAAGACCTAGATAGTCTTGTGTATTGTTGTTAACCTTGATCCAGGGTGTGGATCAAATCTTTATATATATATATACATATATATATATATATCTTGGTGGGAGGTGATCACCAATTGTAGTGGATTAGGTCTTGTATTGAGACTAAACCACTTGTTCTATCCACTATGTCTTTCAATTTAGTCTTTCTCTACATTAACTCATATTTCAGAAAACTAATTTTACTATGACAGTTAGTCTTGGATAGTAGTTATAACTATTCTTCATTATTATATTAGTTTCAAAAGATGTATTAATAACTCATATTTTTATAACTAAGAATTAATCAAACCTCTAAGAAACTATTTAAACATTCAAACTATTATAATTTTTCTACCTTGGTTAACTGGCATGCTTTATTTTTAATTTGGGGAATCTTTTAAATCATCGTTTTTAACAGAAATTTTTATAAGAACCCAATTCGCACACTCTTGAGTATCCTACTCTAACCAACAATGAGGAATTATTCTATAGGGTTTCAAGTTCTAGGTTTCTTGTCTTCCTGTTATACCTGTGGGGTTTACCCCACACTAGTTACTTACTACTCCTTTATAGTATGTGTAGTTTGGGAAAAACAATTCTAAACCTAATCCATGCCCATGCGGAATTAACAATGCCACATGGGTAGGTCATTGAGTCATACCAATAACACCTTTTATCATATTTTGGTACGACTAATTCCTGAATTTCAAAAATGACTTATAGATTATTTTCATAAAGTATCAAAATAATATGAATGTATTTTCTCAATTTTGAGTATGTCACACATTTTTTGAACTAAAATGTCAATTTTAAATAAAAACTCACACTTTGAGTCATACCAGTCACAACATGTGTCAGATTGACGTGAAATTGATTAGTACATGTCAAAAATGAAATAAGGATAATTTTACTAACGTATCAAGAAAATATGAGAGTGATTTTTAAGTTTTTAGTGAGTGAAACATGTTTTCCACAATTTTTTTATAAATTGAAAACGTACACATTGAGTCATTCTGGTCAAAATCTATTTCAGATTGATGTTGGAATGATTCATACATGTCACCGATGAATTTTTAATAATTTTACTAAATTATTAGGATAATCCTCGTATTTTCTATTGATTTTTATTGAGTTACACACATTTTAAAAGAAAATATTATTTGAAACATGAAAACACAAATTACGAGTCATACTGGTCACACTGTGTATTAGATTAAGGTATGACTGATTCCTATATCTAAAAAATTACTTATATATCATTGTACTAAAGTATAAAAAAATATTAATGTGTTTTATTAATTCTGATTATTTCATGCATCTTTTGAACTAAAATGTCAATTTTCAATAAAAACTCATACTTTGAGTCATATCGGTCACACCATGTGTTAGATTGATGTATGGTTGATTCATAAACATCACAAATGACATAAGAATAATTCTAAAAAATTATCAAGTAGATTTGAGTGTTTTTTCTATGTTTCTAGTGAGTGGAACATGATTTTAATTAAAATTCTATTTTTAAAATAAAAACATGCACTTTGAGTTATACTGATCACATCATGTATTGGATTGACTTGCAACTGATTCTTATACATAACATATGAATTGAGTATTTTTTTTAATAAATTATCAAGAAAATATGATCTTGTTTTATATGTTTTCAATGAGTGGAATACATTTTGAACTAAAATTCAATTTTAACCTAGAAATGCACATTTCAAGTCATATCGTTCTCACCGAGTATCAGATAAAGGTATGACTAATTACTACACATCAAAAATGAACTATGGATCATTTTCCTAAGTATAAAAATAATATTCTTGTGTTTATTGGTTTTGTGACATAATTTTAATTAAAATTTCATTTTAAAATATATATACACACTTTGTGTCATACAGTCACATCATGTGTTATATTGACATGCGGTTAATTACTATAAGTAAAAATTACTTATAGATAATTTTCCTAATATATATAGATAATCCATTTGTGATTTCTATGTTTTTAGAGTGTGATAAATATTTTTAACTGAAATGTATTCTTTAAATTGAAACATGGACATTGATCCATACTGGTCACATCATGTGTAAGATTTACTTGATGTTTATTACTATAAACCCCAAATTATTTACTGATCATTTTCCAAAATAATTAAGATAACATGACTGTGTTTTCTCAGTTTTCAGTGAGTGACACACATTTTTATGTAAAATGAATATTTTAATCTGAAATCACACATTTCAAGTCATACTGGTCACACCATGTATCAAATTTAGGTATGAATAATTCATACATGTAGCATACCAACCTAGATGACCACTAAAATGGTATCCAGACCGGTCACCACAAGGCCTCAAGTACGCCTTCCCATACTCCAGAGGATGCCGACTAGTATTGAGGGTGTAAAGAGGTGATGGTGGAGAGACTATACCCCCATGATTAGAGTGGCACAACAGTATAACAGATAATAAGTAGTAGGAAACAGCGGATGCAGTAATAAATGAATGACCGAGTAGTGGAAGAATAAGATAAATTGAATACAAAATAAGGACAATGCCAATATATAATATATGCATGCATGTCCTGATGATGATACATAAACTAAAACCATAAGAATACAACATGAACCATGCTATAGTAAAATAAAAAATAAGAAAATAAACAAAATAAAATCTCCAAGGGAAATATCCATAAGAATCCCAAGGTCCAGCTTGGTCTTATTCTCCTAACTACCAGGTACAAGCTAAACAACACAAGTAAACAACCATTCTCCTAGAAGCATAAGGTCTACATCTGTACCCTATTGTAATAGCGGCCCAAGAAGGGTGTGAGATAATAGTCCTAGTAGGTTCCCACCCACGGTGTCTACGACTGAATCCAATCTAAGAAATATAATTTAAAATAGAGTGAAGGTATAAGCAGAAAGATAAAAAACCAGTTTTGAATAAATAAACAATAACCTTCATAGGTTTCTATGGGACACCTGACAGTTATACCTACTTTGGATCATAGCTAGAATAAGTGTCTAATCTATTAGCATACATATATTGTAATAATATATATGTATATAATATAGTTCTATATTGAATACATGTATATGAACCTAGTTTGTATGTATGTAAGTGTCCACATTTCTGGAATACTAGTTGCGGGTTGGACTAGCATGTAACTCAGACATCCAAAACTAGTCTAAATAATCCTAAAATCTCATGAAATAGGGTTCATGCCAAACATAAAAATAAAGTGAGATACATCATGCAATAATACTCAGTATGGTGAGTGATCCACCAAGGAAACAATCTAGTCATAGAATTTGGCTTGTAAATCCCAACATCCATATAGTATCACTAGTGTGAGTAACCATAAATTCAACACCTGATGTAAGGGAGCATGATACTTACATACTCAACATAACCCTTACCATCATTCCAAAGACTACATAAAGGTGTAATCATATTTATAATAAACATACTAGAGGGAATACATCTTATGCTTTACATTTATCAAGCCCATATTAAGGCATCATCATATTTATATTACAATCCAGGAGTTAATACCACTCATACTTTACATTTAACAAGCCATTATCAACAAGGCATAATATTTCAGTTATGAAAGGTACATAGCATGCAATAAATGGTGTGTCATTACCACCCTTTCACAATTCATTTCATTTAAAACATCGATTTCAATTCACATAATCTATTCCTATTATAATTCAACAAGATGTGTGGTCATACCACACAATTCATACCCATTTCAATTTAAACCATTTAATTCCCTCATGGAAGGAATGAAATCATGAAAATGAAAAACAATTAATACATGAAATTTTATTTATTAAATCAAGATAAACCAACTTATAATGATTAATGAGAACATAGGAGGTGTCATTAGAAAACGAAAATTACCTGTATTGGTAATTATAATTAAAATCTAGCCCAATCACTTAAGAGGTTCCTTGGTTCATTTAACATTTATATCATTGGAGAGAAACTTCATTTAGAAATAACTTAATATGCCATGTGAAAAAACATTCTGTAACTAACATTGACTCAAATCATAGAAGAAGACCAATGAAACATGTCAAGGATGATTTAGAACACAATCATCATATTATTTTTTCAATATATCACACCTCATTCAAGGGGTTTTATTATAAAAACATGACATTGTTAAACAAAAATTCATTCAATATAATAAATCATGGATACAATAAACATAACTCAATTTAAATTTAAGAAGATATTAAGGAAGAACCATCAAAAAAGTAGAATCAATTTATAAGGGTTATACCTATAACTTCAGAAGTGCTAATATCACTTGAAAAATTAAATATAAGGGAAAATACATTTATAGTCTAAGATGAGTTCTTAGAAAGAAATATGGGAATTTAAAAAAAATAAATATAAATGGGTATTTATTCAAGCACACCCACATGGTGTCCATGATCGATGATGGAAACCTCAAGCTACTAAAAAATAGTCATAGGTATTGTATCTATGTGTGATGATAAATTTAATAAGAAGGAACAAATTATAAATCAATGTAGGAAAAAGGATGATGTTTGGAGTAATAATTTTATTCATAAAATGATATAAATTTAATGAAAAAGTCATATACCACCTACCACATACTTAGGATGACTTACTCATCCAATACCAAGGCCAGATTCAATCTGGTTTGGAAGAAATATATGAAATGAACCTTATCCTTAAAAATATGGAAAATGATCTTTCACCATGATAGCACAACCAAGAGGAAATTAAATTAAGGAAGAATCAAAAGGACTCAAGATCTTACCAATATGAATTTATAGATACTGATGACACTTGAATCAGACAATGAATGGGGGAGATCCGTTGATTCTGAGCATAGGAATTAGAGGAGGAAATGAACGACTCAAAATAGGATCTTACTCACTACTGTAAGAAGAATGAAAAAGGAAAGAAAATATATTATTCTTATTGAGGGAAAAATAGTAATTTTCCCTAAAAACCAATTCACATAGTTTGGATGACCGATTTGGCCAAACTATTTTCTAACCATGCAGAACCCCCTTCTTAAAAAACCACTTCGCATGGTTTTTTCCACACGATTACCCTAACCATGCACCAACCGTGTGATGAATAGTGATAGGGTACTTCCTAAGTAGAACTACCCATGTGAGAAGGGTGCATGGTTTGGATAAACTGTGTGTATCTCATGCGGGGCATTTATGCTCCCTTGCTGCAGCCGCACAGTTAGCTGCTGGGGGATACACGGTTTTAGAAAAACCATGTACCCTATGTAGACCATCCATAACATGATATTTATGTACCCAGAACTCCTGATACTTGAAGAGAAACCTGTGAAACCTATCAGGAGTTTACCAAAGTTTGGAAACAATATTTTGACATGTTTCAACTCTTAGAACTACATTCTGAATCTCGGTTTTATAAATACTTTCTTGGGTAAACATTGAAAGATCAAATACCTTTAGATTTTCATTTATTCCAAATATATATTTTGATACAAACACCCCACCTTATAAATTCTCATCCATGAGAATCCTTTGAGAACAATGTAAACACCACATGACCTATGAGAGTTATGAAGTCCCATTCAAATGGTTGTGTTGTGTTTCTAAACACCCATGCACTTATGAGTTTTCATTTAAACACCCAACACTTAAGCTGTCAAGACTCGATCCAAATATCATTTACTAATTAAAACACTAAGATGGGGCTTACACAATCCCATTTAAATAGAGACATGTTCACTACATTACCTCTTTTATCTCTTGGTGGATGGTGCTTTCCACCATTGGTCTTAACATCCGAAGGGGCCAATTCTGAACCATGGTGCCTCCACCATCATAATTTCCTCAAAAAACACACCACTATGAATTTTGTAGACTCTCTAGGTGTTATTTCTCTAATAGGGAAACCCCAATTACATCTGAGCTCATAAAATATCCCTCACTGAGAGAAAAAATTTATTCTTAATCGACATAACTAAACCAGTCACACACACTTTCCAAGAAATACATAACTTATCCTTTAAACCACACCCACCTTAACTTTGAGACATTCTTTAAAAGGGTTCCTCAATGACCATATTCAATGAACAAGGAGAATCACGAATCAAACCACCTCTGGTTGACCATCCTCAAAATGACCATCTTAAACAGATGGTGCTTTTCCAACTGAAATGAAAGGACTTCTTAAAGCCACATTGATTTCTCCATAAGGAAATACACCAAAGTCTATAATTGACATCTAATGATGTTCCTTGGTCAAACTATCACCTAACCATTTTATCTGTCATTCATTTGTACAAAAAGTGTGCAACCCAAATCCAGTCCCCTCATTTCCATTTTATAAAACACCTTTGAGCCTGACAACTAGGCTAGGATAACATCATATTAAACGAACTAGAGTCCAATAAACTAAACCCAGTAGTACAAACTCCAAGTATATAAGTGATACATTGATAAAAATCCAAGTCACCTACATTAGAACACTGACTGATCCTAGAATGACATCCATTTGCAGACCCATTAAAAGGAAGTGACTATTTTCCCTGAGTTCATCATGGCCTTTCCTATATTGGAACGCAAGTATCACTTAGGAATATCCATGTCTCAATAAGAACCATTTATCTAGTGGGAAACATAGATAGATGTCACCCAAGAATCCCAAAATATTTTTAAAGCTATATGATGGCATAAGACTGATTATCTTTTAGTGCACCAAGAATGATGTCAAGAAAGGAGACATAATAATATCTTTTAGAATGGTACGCTAAGAGGATTTGAAAGGTTTACAACCATAATGAACTATTGGAAAGAAGGATGATTGAACCCCTATTAGTTGACTTCTTAGTAGAAACGTGGGTTCTCTATCGACACACCAACATTTACCGAACCGTGATTCCATCACCGCATGAGGAATTCTATGGTCATTCATGATTTAACCACCAGGGTCCATCCTATAACAACAATGTTTCTAAAAGGTCACATACACACCCAAAAAGATCAATATTGTACTTTAGAGAAATAACTGACATGATTACAACTTGCAAGTCTCAAGGGAATTTGAGAAAAACTAACCATTTCCCAATTGTCCAATTTGGTTGTGCTCCTTCTACATTGAATGAAACATTTACACCAGAATAGACATGATACTCCACATATTTGGAGTGTCCTAACCATAAAATGAAGAGAAAAAGTCTATACTCTAAAAATCACTATAGATCAAAACCTCTACAAATGAAAAATTTTGAGCAATTGGCATGAAAACCCAAACCAAATTAAAACACTTCAGTCTCTGAAATTCACCCTGATCATTGGGATAAACTTGATTCTTTTAGCACTCAGGTTACTCTACTCTAGAGATGACATAAGAACATACTCAACAGTATAAGGCTCAACAATATTTCTCAACTCAACTAGTTTATTAGATCATTTAGAACTCAATAGAAACTGTGTACATGAATGCATATTACCCCCCAAGATTTTAGAAGAAAAAAGAGACTTCCTCAATAATATCTATAGTTTTTCCTCCTTATGAATTCAAGTATCAGATAACCTATGTAGATATTAAACCAAAATTTGTATTTCCCCATTTGACCATTAACTAGGATGATACCATACCAAGTTGTCCATCACACAGAATGAAGAAAGTGTCACACGACCTAAAAAGAATTTGAACTTGGATGAGGCATTTCTAACTATATAAAACCATGAATTACCCAATTCCCATATCTATAATAAGGTCAACGATACCATGACCACCCATTCGAAAAAGGGTTTCATTCTGATGCTAAAAGTCTAACTAAGGACAATGACATCCGAGTGACACCCAATGTCAGAAAACTCATAGCATTTAGAAAGGCACAAAATATCTAATGGTTATACCTACGAAGGCTATCCCCTTATAAAGAAAAAACATCAACCCTATCACTAGTTCACTCCAACATAAGTGACCAAATCAAGAGCCTATCATTTAAACCAATGTTAAAAAGAAAAAAATCCAATGGAATATGATCATGTTTTCATTCTAAGGATACATAAGGGGATACTGAAAATACCCTTACACTAGGGTTTAAATAATGGAAACAACATCAGGGTTCCATTTTAAGGTCATTCAATTGACTTATATTAATCTTTTAAGATATTTAAAATATTTAAAATGGAGCACCAAGGCATAATAGGAATGTCTTATTGAACTTATTTTTAATTCGTTAACATTTATTAACATGACTTCATAATTAAGAAAATTATTATATAAAATTATTTTATATTTTAAAAGATATGGTGAAATAAAAGGGTCCAACTAAGCCAACATAGGTTCATAAAAATTCAACCCAATAGAAGTTTCTTAATTATAGAAATTATAAACACCCAAATAGGCCAACTTACAATAA
Source organism: Viscum album (assembly GCA_963277665.1). Lineage (NCBI taxonomy): Eukaryota > Viridiplantae > Streptophyta > Magnoliopsida > Santalales > Viscaceae > Viscum > Viscum album. The sequence continues at coordinate 1,747,498,573 of OY728129.1, read as the reverse complement.
ACATTCCCCAACTAACCTACTTAGGTACAGTTGTGAATTTTAGAAACTTACCAATTCATCCTGGATTAAAATTTAAAAAAATATAAATTTTAACCATTTCAATGATTATACCAAGATCGCATAAAAAGGTCAATTACATGGGTTACTTCCACCCTAATCAATAAAGCGCCCATATGCCTTATAGACCAAAGTCTAGATCCCATTTAATTGAAGGAAATTCACATACACATTTGATCTTTAACATCCTTTACATTTTAACAACAGTATTTTGATATATAAATCTCAAAGATGGATCAAGTATACAGGTTACCTTTTCACATTTATAAGGCACCCATACAGCTTACAAATAAAAACTGATTCCCATTTAATCACAACTAATAGATTTAGCCCATGAAACCAATTATATATCAAAATAAAGAAAATAATGTCATAAAAGAACCTAACATGGTATATAACATGAATTATAATGAATACAAGGCAAGGAAAAAACTCAAGGAAAAAAATTATAATAAACAAGAAAGCTATAAATGCAATACATGGCATGGAATATGCTTGACTTGTTAATTTCTACATGACTATAATGATGTATGTAATAGTTCATACTTTCCATAATAGTCCAAGGTAAAAATACCATAAATTTCATAAATCAATACATAATGAAAATTACACCAATCACTCAAGGTGAAATCAAAATAAACTGTAATAGTAAACCACATGAAAAACAATCTCATCCCTGGCCACATAGACTTTTCCCGTGGGTGAGGTGATCAGTCTAAGACATGGCTATTTACCAAGCACTGACATATTTTTTGTCTCATATCTACCAAGACAAAATAGAAAGATAAAGGGAAAAAACCTCTCTGATACCACTTTATAACATCCCAACACAACATAACACTAATACGGTAGCTAGACCGATAACCACATGGCCTCAAACATGCCTCCTCGTATGCTAGAGGCTTTTAACTAGATGAAAGGGTGTAAGGAGGTTGTGTTGGGGATACTATAACCTCATGATCAGAGTATCACAATAGTATAACATATAATAAGTAACACAAAACATCAAAAAACAATAATAAATGAATGAAAAAGTAGCGGAAGGATAATATAATATGAATAAAAAAATATGTCCAAAACCAATATACAATAGTTTCATGCATGTCCAGATGATGATACATAAACTAAACTATAATAATATAATATAAAACATGATATTCTAAAATAGAAAGATATGAAAATAAATAAAATAAAATTTCCAAGGGTGATCTCCACAAGCATCCCGAGGTCCAGCTCAGCCCTGTGCTCCAAACTCACAGGTAAAGTGAAACAACAAAAGCAATCAACCATGGTTCTGTAAGCATAATTTCTAATCAGGAACCCTAGTGCAATAGGGACCCGATCATGGTGTGAGATAAAAATATCATTAGGTTCCCACCCATGGTGTTTATGTCAAAAGCTATTCTGTGAAATATAATGTAAAAAGGTGTGAAGGTATAAGAAAAAAGATAAATAAGAAGTGTTGAAAAAATAAACAACAACCCACCCAGGTTCCCAAGGGACTCCTGGAGGCTAAACCTACTTCATATGAAAGAAAAACATGTGTTTTATTATCTACCATACATGTATTGTAATAGTATACATTTATATAATATATTTATATATTTCATCTACCTATATGAACCAAGTACGTACGGACATAAGTGTTAATATACCAGGAATACTAGTTTCTGTCTGGACTAGGGTGTAACTCAGACATCCATAACCAGTCTAAACAATCCTAAAAGCTCAAGAAATAGGGTACACACCCTACATCCCAATAGATTAATAGATGTCATGAAAAAACCATCAGTATAGTGAGTAAGCCTCTATGGAAACACTCTTATCATTGAACATGGTGCATAAATCCCAATGTCCATATAGTATCAATAGTGTGAGATGCCACGAACTTAACAATCGATGTAAGGGATCTTGATACCAACATTCTCAACAGAACCCTTACCATCATTCCACAACCTATGTAAAGGCATAATCATATTTATAATAAACATCCATGAGGCAATACCTCTCATTATTTACATTTATCAATCCCATATAATGGTATAATCATATTTATAATACAACCCATGAGGAAATACCTCTCATGCTTTACATTTATGAATCCATTATCAAAAAGGCATGGAATTTTAGTTATGGAAGGTACGTTACATGTAATAAAACCCATAGCATTCCTACCCTTTCTCAATTCATTCTATTTTAAACATCTATTTCAATTCACATAATTTTTTTATTTTAATACAATAAGATGTGTTGTCATACCACCCAATTCATCTCCATTTCACTTTAATCCATTTAATTTACTCAAGGAAGGAAAGCAATCATGATCATTACAAACCATTAATACATGCCTTTTATTTACTAAAGTAATAGAAACCGAATTATAAATCTCAATGAGAACTTAGGAGGTGTTATTGGAAGAGGGAAATTACCCACATGGGTAATTCCAATTAAAATATAGACCATGCACTTTGGGAGTGCCTTGTATTATTTAATATTTATATTAAAGGATGGAGAATTTTATTTATAAATAACCAAAGAGTCCATGAGAAAAAATATTCCTCAACTAAAATTAACATGCAGAATATAAGAAGACCAATGCAACACGTAGAGCATGATTTGAAATGCAATAATCACTTAATAATTTTTAGACAACACACCTTATTTAAGGGGTTTTATTATAAAAAATGACATTATTCAACAAAAATTCATTCAACATAATAAAACATGAATTCAAGAGGAATAACTCAATTCAAATTTAAGAAGATACTAAGGAATAAACATACAACAAGAAGAATCAAATTACAAGGGTTAAACTTGGCACTTAAATGGTTCTAGCATCACTTTAACATTTAAATACAAGTTAAATTCCATTTATAGTGTAATAAGAATTCTAATAAGGTAATCCGAGTATTTTAGACAATTTAATATGAAAGAAAATTTATGTTGGCACACCCACGAGGTGCCTGTGATCAAGGATTCCAACCTCAATCTTCTAAAAAACAATCATAGGGAGTGTATCTAAGTGTAATGATCAATTTTATATGAAGTAACCAATTATAAAGTAATTCATGGTAAATTCCAGCATGTAGTGCAATGAATATATACATAAAACAATGTAATTTCAAGGAAAAAGTGATAGAACACCTACCACATACTTAGGATGACCTACTCATCTAATATCATGTCCTGATTTAATCTAGTTTGGATGAAATCTAATAAATAGGACTTCACCCAAAAAATAGTGAAAATTATCTTTCATCATGATAGCACAACCAAGAGAAAATTAAATGAATAAATATTCAAAAGGACTTAAGAGTTTACATATAGATCTATAGAGAAATACGACACTTGAATTAGAGAACGAATAAGAGTGATCCATTGATTTCTTAATTTGGTATTGGAGGAGGAAACCCAAAACTCAAAAGAGGAGCTCACCCACTGGTGGAAGAAGAAAGAAAAAATAAGGAAAAGATATTAACTTTATTAAGGGAAAAATATTAATTTTCCCCAAAAACCATGTTGCGCTCAAACCTCGCACCAACCATGCAACACCCCATGCTTAAGAAACCACCTATAACAGTTTGTGTTGCATGGTTACCCTAACCATGAACCCACCATGAAATGAATAATGTGATGGTACTACCTAGGTGGAAATACCCATGGTCACATTGTTTGGGTAAACTATGTGTAACTCGTGCGGTGCATTTCTTCTCCCTTACTGCTGTCATACGGTTTACTACGGTGGTCGCACGAGTTGCTACTAGGGGATGAAAACTGTTTGACAAACCATGTTCCCTATGAAGACCCTCCAAAAATAGATATTTATGGCCTTGGTTCTCCTTAAACATAAAGAGATACCCTATAACCCTCTAGGTTCATTACCCAAGTCAAAAAACAACACTTTGGAGTGTTACAACTCTTAGAATTGTGTTCTAAAACTCAATTTTAAAAACAGACCATCCAGTAAATGCTGAAAGTTAAAATTCTTTTGGATTTTAATCCATTACAAAAAAACACAAGTCATTACAATAAATTTCACAAATGACTCATTAATTATATTATTAAACTATAAGAAAATCTGAATCCCCACCATTGGTGGTGGGGTGGTAAGGGTTTGGGGGGTGAGGGGCAGGTCACAGGGTCAAGTCCCCAGGCTTGCGAATTAAAGTAATTTTTTTCCCTATGTGTGTGTTGCGTTCGTGGTTGTACCCATTTTTTTTATAAAAAAATATGAATGTGTTTTATTAGTTTTAAGTATGTCACATGAATTTTTATCTAAATTTTCATTTTTAAATTGAATCCACACATTTAAATTTATATTGATCACACCAAGTATTGGATTGAGGTGATACTTATTTCTACTTGAAACAAATGACTTGCAGATTATTTTATTAAAGTATGAAAATAATATGAATGTTTTTTCTTGGTTTTGAGTATATAATTTTTTTTGAACAAAAATGACAATTTCAAATAAAAACACACATTTTGATTAATATTAGCCATAATGTGTGTTATATTTATGCACATATGATTTTTAAATGTCAAAAATTATTTTTGGATCGATTTCATAAAGTATATAGACAATTTGAGTGTTTTTATTATTTTTCTGTGAGTGACACATGTTCTTAACTACAATGAAAATTTAAACCAAAAACATTCACTTCGAGTCAATTATAAACTGGAAACAAAAACTATTATACATAGATAGATAAAATAAAGAAAAAATAACTCCATAAAGAGAACAAATAGTACCTAAAAGCATCATCTGTGTTGAATACTTTATCAAGAATTTATTTTTCTTAGATCATTTTATACTCTTCATAGATCTTTCAGAGGAAAATAATTTCCTAATAAATCCATTTATTCATGATCTTTCTGAAAATTAAATAACTATGTATTAAATAAAAATGATAAATAAATTAACTAACAAATTTGAGAAGATGATGATAAAATTAAATAAATATTTAATATGAAGTTACCTCGTCATGGCGTCAATATATATTCTGACACAATGTATTCTTCTCAATAGATTATAAACAAATATATTTCCTCTTTGGAATATATAAGAAGTTTAGATAGTCCTTTTAGTAATGGAAAAACATAAATAAAAAAATGACTAATAAATATTATAAATGAAATTGTAATTATCATTATAAATACTTCTTCCAGGATACAAGTTTTTTGATGGAATGTGATATCTTTCTTAAATTTACAAACATGATAAACATAATATCTTCCATTAGTTTGTTTTGAACACTACTATAACAATCAGAAAATAAGTAATTTTTTTATATATGTTTTTCTAGTGAAATATTGTTATACATACGATAATACTTATCCAGTTATATAATTTGATAGACTACTTGTCCTCACAAACTATCATCATACCATAATTTTGATGAAATTTAAACATACCTTATCTTAATTATATTAATTAAAACAAAATTTAAAATGTATCACATGATGTTTATTTGTAAAATTTTGAATGTAGTGAGTTAAAAATTGATAAAGACGATCATGTGTGGTTTATTTGTTGGGAATCTATCTATTGAATCTAATAAAATCTTTAGATTATATATATTGATTCCAATGAGAAACCATTTCTCCCTAAAAAAATAAATAATTAGTTAGTGAAAGAAAAATATATTTCATATGATAAAATTATAGAGTTTTACCCTAGCATCATAGGTATTAATAATAGTCTTACATGTGTAAGTTTCTTTTCAAAAATTACCTCCATTTTCTAATATTATTAAATATTCCATTATTCCAAAGATATTTTTTTAGAAGTTATGTGAGGACTAATGATTCAAAATTATGGATCACAGTGTTTTCCCATAATATAATACTGATATATATATTCCTATAAAGAATAGTAATATTTTTTAACTATAATGAACATAGTTGATCTGCTATTGGAAAAATATATTATGAAAATTATCACTATGTATCCATTTACAACTAAGAATCCTAGTCATCTACATTATTATGACCAAGATATATTGTTATGGACTCTCAACTAGTGTAAAATTATATTTCAATGTCAGTTTTTTTACTTTTTAATGTTGTTTTTTAACCGATTTTTATGCAGGTGACAATATAAATAATAGTTTCAATGCCAGTTTCAATAAAACTGACATCTAAAAATTATCAAAAAAGTGAATTTAAGGGTTTTTTTGAAATCATTTTTTATAAATCGATGTTGAACAAAAATATTCTGCATCATTTTTAATGTAAATCTAACATAGAAAAATAGAAAGGATATTTTTAGGTGGTTTTTAAGTAAAATTGACATTGAAAGTCTTATTATCTTAATTGGAATAAACTCTAAATATTTTCAATGTTAGATTTTTAAAAAAACTGACATCAAAATACACTTTCAACATCAGTTTTTAAAAAAAACTAACATTGAATGTACTAATTGAAAAATTGAATATGACTTTCAGTGTTAGTTTAATTTAAGAACTGATCATGAATGTGTGTTTTAATGTCATTTTTCTCTACAGGATTAATTTTGGTGGATTGAAATTTTCCACTTTCTCTTAGTTTTATTTTCCTTGTTATAATGATTTTTTTTGTACCAAATTTTTTTCTTCTGGAATCAATATTGATAATTTTTTTTAGGATAATAAATTGTTCAAGTCTGTAGGAATATGATAAGTTAAAATTATACAGATATATTTGATATATTTATTTATGTTTTATTCATTATTTATTATATAGTGCACTTAGTTTTGGTTTATTTCCATAGGAATTAGTAAATTTGGAATCAAAGGATGAAATGTTAAAAAGATGAAAAAACGGGTTTTAAATATACCATGTATCACATACATGACGTTTATTCCTCATTCATAGCATGTCTGAAGAGCCACAAACCAATCCATGAAGACATTACTTGATGTGAGGCCATTACATGATGTGTGCATTGATTACACGATGTTCATATTTAAAATATTATAATCCTACTAAAAGTGAAACACATACACGTTGTGAATATATTGCATGACATGAAAAGTTCTAAGGCACACCCAGTCAAAGATACGATATGATGCTTTTTCAAGAATGGTGTATCTCAAATACACGTCCTGTAGAAAACTTAAATGACATGCGGATTTCGGGACAATGTTCACTTAAGCCAGTATATGACATTAATTCCTTACACGTCAGGTATGTTTTCATCCAATTAATATTATAGTGCCCCTCAATACACAGAGAGCTTGAAACACTTTCATTTCTCTCATTATCTTCTCTATTTTTATATCATTTTCAAATTTTTTCATTCTAAACCCATTTTAATTCACTCATTTATTTTTTTTATAAATACTTTTGAGTTACTAGTTAATCTATAACTATTATTAATTTTGTTTGAATCCATTTCCATTTTGACATCTGTTTCATCACCCCCCTCCATTATTCATCAACGATTGCAATGTTATTCATTGTTTATTTATATATAGTGGTTTTTTGATTGGATTAACAAGGATTTTAGTCATTTTATTTTGAATCTTAATTTTTTAATCCTAGATTTCTTCTTTATAAACTATTTCATGATTTTTCATAGCATTTTTAGTATTTCCATAATTTTGATTAACACTTCCAGGTGCCACTAATCCTTCTAGGGATAGGGGTAATAGTAGGGGTGATCCTAAGACTAATGAATCTATATATTTAACTATAGTAACCATATGGATATTTATTAGTTTAATAATAATTGTTCATCACAATATTTTTCATAACCCTAAACATGGGAAGTGCAATTGAATGAACATAACCTAATTTGAGTTGAGAAGAACTATGACCATTAGCCTTACTAATGAACCTAGGTTTTCATCTATACCCTAACCATGGTACAGTTTTAGTATGGGTAGATCTAATTGGATTGACCAAAACCAATTAGTGAATCTTGAACCAGTTCATAGCCTAAGTCATAGGACTATCCCATGCTAAATCTAGGATTATCAAATGTCAAGAGCCTTGAATTCAACCTCAATCCATTCCTTTATTATTTTAATTAAATAGAAAATACATAGTTTTAATAAAAAAACCCAAAGAGTGAACATGGGGAATCATTTACAAGGGTTTTATTTGGTTGGTTTCTTAACTACCAGTGATCCTCATTGGTTCGACCCTACATTTCCACTTTACTACGCCCTAATAGTAAGTGTAATTTTGGACTATAAATTTTTAATATGTTCACCACCCTATTGAATTATAATAATCATGAAAGTGCATCATATATACATATAAATATATTCAAATATAAATCTTCACAATTTTAATTACAAATATAAATATTTTTCTAAAAAAACATTTCCTTAAATATAAATTATATTATTTTAGGTATAAAATTTAAATAATGAAAGCACCATATGTATATTTACTAAATAATTCAATATAAATTAAATCTTACAAATAATAATAATTCATACATAAAATAAATCATACAAATAACATTAATCAATACATTAATAAAACCACATAATTTAAATAAATTAATCATACAAATTTAATGAATAAAGAAATTTGAAAACTAAATTTTTTAAATAAAAATTATATATTTTTGAAAGATGGAAATATATGTTGACAAAGAAATCTGATAGAGGTTCCCTAAAGAATATCAGGGTGGAATATAGTCCCCTAAGTTACATTAAGGTCTCATGGTCCTCCTAAGAATATTACATTAGTGATATATCCTTAAACTCATCTTCTTTCAAAGATATCTTAGGATGGTCTGAACACTCAACCCATTCACTTGCCTCTGTAGGGTCAAACCACCTAGGTAGTCATGTTCTAGTTGGGGATGAAAGCTCTCCCCACATTCATCTCAATGAGCCCAATGAATCTAGGTATATCTTATGGCCAAACCCTTGGAAATTCAACCCAAGGCTAACGTTTCAATCTACATCATCATCCATCGGTGGAAAGAATTTTTAGCCAGCACGTGGGGGTAAATTGGGGCCCTCAACACCATGTACAATTCAATATTATGCATTAGTTTTTATTAACAACATTAATTTTTTTAAATAGGCTCACCTCCTATGGTTTTGGGGCCACCATTTCTAAATGCATATAATAAATTCATAATATCATTGGGAATATGCATATGGACCACCTACCATTTAGAATCCTCTTCCCTATTTATCATCCAGTCAGCGGATCTTGTCGAGGCTTGCCGAACCCAACCGTCCATCTTCCAAAAGAACTATGGTCCTACCTCAAATATAAACCACCAAATCAATTAATAATTTTCAAATTATAATTATTTAATTTATTAATTAAAAAAATTCTGAAAAATTCAAATTTTAATTAAATAGAAATAATTTCTTAGAAACTCATTGGTCGACCTCTTCACAAAAAAACTGTGAAAAACCACTCACCATGACATGTTGTGTACCACCAAACACATTCTGTGTCTAATACCTAACCAATGAAACCAATAAAAATCATAATTTAGTTTAATTTAATTAAAAACACTTAGAAAATATCTAATAATGGTGCATCTCTTTGGAATGATGCATGACCACATGAAGATGTCATTTTGGGTGTCACCTATGCAAGTAGAGAGAAACCCACAATGTGAAATTCCAATTGAACTATGTAATTAATTTAATTTAAGAAAAAAAATAAGAAAAACAAAGAATTTTCTTACCTCTAATCAAACATTTTATGACATTTGGAAGAATTCATCAGGGAATCTCCTCTTTGCAAGCCATAGGAAATCCCCATGAAGAACGGTGGATTCCACCATACCCTAGTGGAATCAGAACAGAAAACTAAACTAGGAGACGTAAAAATAAAAAGAAAAAAATGAAGGGGGAGCTCCAAGGAGGATATTGGAGCTGAAGATGAACCTTAAATATCTTAATAATGTCTTAAAAACGTGCCTTGATCAATAGAGAAGAGAAATATGGAGGGATCATGGCAAGTTGGGGAGTGTACAAATGATAGGGTTGGAATAAGTGGGATGGGTATTAAAATCACACTCTGAGAAAGAGGACTTTTCCAATAGTTATGAATCTTCATGGTATGGTAAAAAATATTTCTAAACCATGAACCAACCATGCATATGGTTCTGCAACCCTATGATATTGTTGTATGGTTTCCTATATAACCTCACATAATTTTAATGACACAGTGCACAAAACCATTATCCCAAAAAAAAGTTTAATTCTTTCCCCATAAAATTTCATGGTTTCCGGAAAATTGTGTTCTAACCATGCCACAAAACCAAACTATATAGAAATTAAACTGAAAACAACATGTCCTTCAGAGTTCTCCATGGTTTCCCATAAAATGTTCACTATAAACCATGCTCTCTTTGAAAAACAACTTCAAACAAATAAACTTTAACCCAAATCTCTTGAGGTTGACCAGATATCCTGAGACACCATACAATAATAATTCCACATTAAAAATAATCACTGAGATATACTCATACTCTAGGAAATCTATTTTGAATCTCCAATCAAAATTCTACCAGTCTAGTAATTAAAAATCCAAATTCCTTTTATAATGTTTTAACTCAAACAATCACGAGGTCATAGAATATCTTGAAGATAATACTTCTTATCTCGGAGAAGTCTCATTGGTCATCCATATTCATCTTTAGACCTATCAAGGTTTTCTATATATGTCACAACACCCTCCCTCCAATGATTCCCCTCCTTTGAAGGCAATGGAGAAAGAGATATAATGACCCCCTAAGTCCCACCTCAAGTAGGCCCCAGGTTTGTAACCAGCACCAAGGGTATAAAAATCTCAAAAAATTGATGGGATTACCATTTTATAGTAACAAAGATCTAGTTATAAGATGTATATAACCCAAAACATCTCTGAGACCTGTATATATAAAAAAGAATCCAAAATCCATCCCACATGCATGTCTAAAGTAAAACTACTATACATACAGTGAAAATATCCAAAGTAAATACCAAAAGAAAAAATCTATGTAGAAACACGGCATCTATCCCAATGTATATGTTAGTAATTCAAGCATTGTCCTCAAATTACTTCTAAAAATATAAAAATAGATTTTATATAGGTAGGGAGAGCATACAAGTATACTCAGTAGGGAAACCCAAAGTCTCTCATGCACAAGTGGAGAAGCATACTAATGCCTCCATGAGAAAATAAAAAAACCCCAAAGCACATAACAAGGTGTACTATCCATACCAAATCTCACCAAGGTACACTCACCAAATAACTCAAGTCATGGAAAGTAATATAATATGCACATCGATGATAGGGTACCCCACACCACATTCCCACTGATTATCCTCTCTCACACCCTAACAAAAAACATCCTGGAACTCCCACCTCTTCCAAAAGAACCACATCACAACCTACCCTCACAGACCTAGTCCACATGCCACATCTCATACTTCCCACACACACATGTGCCACAAACCATACCACATCCCAAAGACACATGGGAACCACAATACCTCGCATCCTAAAGACACCTGGGAAGAACAACTCACCCATACACAACGAGGCATCAAAAATCAATACCTTCTCAAAGAGTATTAGACTATCACTGCATAGAAGGTGAATTAGGGAAGAGAGGGTGGCCAACCATTCATCCTCCCATTGGGATGATTGGGAAAAACCTCCTCCCTTGTAACAATGGTGGTGTTCAAAACGTATTTCTCAACATGGGTGGGGTTTATATCGAAATCAAAAGGAAATAAAATTATATATTTGTGTGTACCAAATACTCAACCCAACCTATGAGTTCTCAAGTAAAAAACCACCCAATAACACTACCACATTTTTTTCTACCTTTAAATTCATGTATCATGATGAATGACAATCACTTCCAAAGTTGTTAAAAGAAATCCACATAACACCCAATTATAATAATGTTGTTAAGAATTTACTATTTATTCCACCCTTTCATAGTAAACTAACAACCATAGCACACAACCAAACCCACAATGAATATAAATAAAGGAAGAAATGTATGGTAAAACACCCCACCTCACACTTCCTCCCCACTGAGAACCCAATCCAACCACTACTATTATCATTCTTCAAAGTCATGTCACCCTGTCCTTTATATCAACAAAAAGACCCTCAAATTATAGATAAACCCCACAACACACCCCATAATTACTATACTCGGAATCCCCACTGCAAATCCACACTGCACTGACCACAACCATAAACATCCACCTCTCCCAAACACAACCCTGGCATCCCCGCTGCATGACTATACCATGCCCCAACAACCATAACACATAACACATGAAGACCCATGACATAAAAAGTTCATCCATTCTACAATCAACCAATCTCTTAACCTGATATTCCATTGCACCACAAGTACCAACCCATATACATAGCCATGCTCCCAGCCACAACACCACACATCCAGCACAAAACTCAAAGTCGAACACAACCATACAAAACACACACCCACACCAAAATGCAAGGTTTATTCATATTTAGTAACCCATGATCTTTAATTTCACATTGAAAAATCGAGGGTTATCATAGAACAAGTTTGATCCTAGGGAATCTATTTAATTAAATAGATATTCATGATTAATCATGTTTCTATGTTCACTGTCATTCAATAAAAGTATAACAAAAAGTATTCATGAGTCCGGTGTGAAAAAATAGACTACCAAAGGACATGATTTTTATAAGGCATATAGCAAGAAAAATTCACATCATGGATCAAAGATAATAGATAAAACAACACAAAGCATCATCATCATCTTCCCCACCCCTCATTTATTACTAAGGTAACAAAACCCGTTATCATAATAAGTTCAATTATATTTATAACAGGTTAGATTATCTTTGTAACACTAGGATTAGACCGTAAACACAAGGATACATTAGATTACCCACCCCACAAGATAAAAAAATAAAGAATGACAAAGGGATCCCTACATTGAAGAACAGACGATCAGAAACTCATCCTTATGACAAAATAGGGGCTGCATGATCAACATGAAGGATTGAAAGGGAAAACTAGATCCAAAGGCCCCAAAAAAACACACGACTCTATAGGGAAGAAAGTATATTGGAATAAAAAGAAAAAAATTAATGTTTCAAGGAAGATAGGATCTCAAATTTAGAAAAACTCAGATTCTACATCAATGGAAGGAAATAGTTTCAAGTCCCCTTAAAGTTGGATCTGGGTCAATACCATGTGTCTTGACTATTTAAATGTTTTCTCGGACCTTAATAATTTAAGATATGATTCATAGCATTTGAAATGAATTTATAACCACTTAAATATGATAGTTAACTCATTTAATGTCAAATAATATGTAAGAGGGGAAGAACTTGAAAAACTGGGAAAACCTAGAAATGACTCACTAATGACTGAGTCACTGATGGATGAGCCTTCTATGTGAGCCACCATCATGACTCATCAAATACACTCACTGACATGACTCACCAATTCCACACACTGATTCCATGCACAAATGTGACTTACCAACAACAATTCATCAATGCGACCTACAGACTGTGAGTCACCGACGCGTCCTACTAACATGAGTCACCGACATGACCTACTGACACGAGTCACCAACATGACCTACTGAAGTAACATACTGATACTGATTCAATTTCATGACCAATTGAAGATGAGTTACTAATTTGAACTACCAAGATGAGTCACCAAAATGGACTATAAATTATGAGTCACCGATGCAACCCACCGATGGGAAAAACTAGAATTTTGAAAAACCCTTGAAATGAGCTATTGTTGCCTCCCAAAACACCCAAAACATTGGATTTTGAAAAAATTAATGGAATGGGAAGGTCTGGTCCATTACATAAAATACCATTCAAAATATTCTCCCCCTTGATAATTCAAAACGAAACCCAAAATAAAGAGGGGTTTGAAAAACCACCCCATAAGATAACTCTCAAGGATCTTGCTACACTTGAAACACCACTACCATAATCAAAATTCAATGATAAACCACCCTGTGTTGTTCGAAATGTGGAGTAAAAACTCAACATCTAAAAAACGTCTTCTAAAATCCACTACCCCCAACTAACCATAAGAAAAACCATATGAGCACCAAAACCACATTGTTCAGACACATGAATCAGAGAATTTCTTCCTCTATGTTGAGATTCTATCTGATCTAGGTGGAAATGACTCACCCGCATGGGTTTAATCGCATCTCAATTAATGTGTCTCAAATAGGAATTAGTTCTTCCTTTTTCTACATGTTAGAAATTAATCACACATTATAGAATAATCAATCAACCCATCTTATAGAAAATAAGGTTTAAGCATTACATAACAAAGAAAAAAACACAAGTAAAACTAAAAAGAACTCCAGGTACTAGGAACACATATGTGTCTCCCTTTCCCAAGTACTCCCTTTCAGGAAACCTTTTCTCCACAACACATGAACCAAAGGAATGGTCCATCCATGCGTCACCTTCTCCCAACAATGTTGGATCTCCACTGGTCGTTCCATGAACATTGAGTTGTCCTCACTATCCAACTCTCCCAAGTCAATGACATGGGAGTCATCATGAAGATACAGACATAGCTAGGATACATTAAAGACATCATGGATCCCATCTAACTTCTATAGCAATTTTAACTGGTATTCCACTTCTCCAACTCACCCCAACACCTTGAAGGATCTGTTGAACCTAAGATAAAGCTTTCTCCCTCTATCAAACCTCTACTTCACATATCAAGGTTAAGCCGTCAAGAACAAATTATCTCAAACATTAAACATGAAGGGAACCATATTAAGATCGTCATATGAATTATTTTGGTTATTTTCTTCCTTCATGATCTCATAGAAAAGCTACAGCTTTTGATCATACTCTTCATCACGGCCAGACCAAGAACAGATTCCTCCCCAACTTTTGTCTAGCACAAAGGTGAATGACACAATATCCCATAAAAGTATTATAATAGATCTATACTAATGGAAGAGTGATAGAAATAATTTTATGAAAACTCTACCAAAGGCAAGTGTCACACCCAAGACCCACCAAAGTCTATGACTCATGCTTCTAGCATGTCCTCCAATGTCTGGATAGTCCTCTCTATCTTCCCATCTGTCTGAGGATGGAAGGCAGTTCTAAGGCATAAATAAGTTCCAAAATAATTTTCTAATACCCTCGAGACTCATTAAGTAAAACATGCATTCCAATCTGAGATGATGAATCTTGGAACCCCATGCAGCTGCACCACCTCATCCACATATCTTCATTCCAATGCATCAAATGTGGTTGACTCCTTAATTTCTATGAAGTGAGCCAATTTTGTCACTCGATTCACCACTACCCAGATAACATCATAGCCTCTCTGAGCCATGGGTATCCCCATGACAAAATCCTTTGATATTTCCTCCCCATTACACTCAATGACATATAGGGGATGCAACAAAATGCTAGGTACATGGTGCTCATCCTTCACCTGCTGACACACTAGGAATCTAGCCACAAACTCTACCACTTCCTACTTCATCATGAGTAACAAAAACTATTCCCTCCATCCACGATACATCTTGGAAAATCTCAAGTGTACCAATTGGTATGAGCTATGAAACTCAAGGATAATTCCTTAATGCATCACTATTGAAAAAAAAGATTCCCATTGAACACCATATGATTCTTTCCATCCTCCTACTAATCCTCCAGAGTATCACCCAAAAAACACGATCAGACATCACCTCTTCGTCTGAATTCACCCAATAATACTCCTGCAAATACTGCATTAGATACCACTTTACTATCATCTAAAACATATATCCTCTACCTCCATCCATCCTTGCATCTAAGTGAAAGGCAACCAACTTCTATATCTCATTCAAATAGTCAATAGATTTATGAACTACTTCCTTCTGCAGCTTCCTACTCAAATCATCAGCCAATAAATTTTCCTTTCCTGAGGTGTAAGAGTTTTGGAATTCTTTTTTTGAGAGAAAATTCATACATATTCTCTATCATAATTTGAGTATCTCTAGGAAAAGATATACCTTAATCTATTGTGATCTGTGAAGACCCCAAAGTGTTCACCAATGTGGTAACTCTGCCACAACATTAGTGAAAACATGACCACTGTTTTCCCCAGATCATGGGTGGCATAGTTAATTTCATGGGTATGTAACTGCCTAAAACCAGAATATATCACTCCCCACTGTTTCATTAGCCCACACCCCAATCCTAGATGGGAAGCATCGTAAAAAACCATAGACATTACCATAACCTATGGAAACTAGATCACTGAAGTACTGACCAAATTCCACTCTAGATAGTTGAAAGCTACCTAAAACTACTCACTACACACAAAGGACTATCCTTTTTTTATCAAATATATCAACAGAGCTGCAAATAGAGATAAATCATGTAAAAATCTATAGTAATAGCATGAAAACTTGTGAAAAATACAGACCTCTACCACGTTATTGGGTGCTTCCCTAGAAACAACTTATTCAACCTTTGACAAGTCCACTTCCACACCATATTGAGACACAACATGTCCAAGGATGTGGACCTACCATGTCCGAAACATTCACTTGGAAAACATTCCATAAAGATGGTGGCGTTGAAGGACCTCCAAGACATCCCTGAGATGCAAAATACACTCCTCCAATAACCTCAATTACATTAGAATGAAATTGATGAATATGATGAAGAAGTGGTCTAGTATCTCATGAAAGAAGGATTTTATAAGTCCCATGAACACAACCTGTGTGTTCATAACACCAAACGGAAAAACCACGACCCTCTACTTGCCCATAAC
The DNA here is from genome assembly GCA_963277665.1 of Viscum album. Taxonomy (NCBI): domain Eukaryota; kingdom Viridiplantae; phylum Streptophyta; class Magnoliopsida; order Santalales; family Viscaceae; genus Viscum; species Viscum album. Next base: position 1,747,481,772 of record OY728129.1, on the reverse strand, counting down.
TACAACTGAAGGTAGTATTTGTCTTGTCACCCACCTTCACCCTCAGCTGGTGTTACCCATACCACATATCAATCTTAGAAAACCTACATCCTCCCATCAACTAGTAGAAAATATCATCTATTCTGGGGAGATGGTAATGGTTCTTGACTATTACTTGATTCAACCTCTGATAGTCTATGAACAACCTCATACCACCATCTGTATTGTTTACAAAGAAGACCAGAGCACCCCATGGAGACACACTAGGCTAGATAAATCCCTTCTTCATCAAGTTTACAATCTAAGTATTCATCTCTAGAAACTCATAATGTGTCATATTATAAGGACCCATCGAAATCAGAGAAGCACTGGGATGAATTTCTATCTCAAACTCAACATCACATCGAGAAGGTAGAGTCACAAACACCATAAGGAACACATCCAAGAATTACCCAACAATAATTGTAACCCACTTCATCTCAACATCCACCAATTCCACTGACAGCTCATCCAATAAGGAAAGAAGAGGCTCCACATGCCGACTTACCATCAGAGAACTCTACTCACCAATGAAATCCTCATGTTTTCCTTCCACATCTGAAAACACGAATCCTATCAAGAAGTATTTGATAACATCATGAATAGAGTATAACCAATAAATTCCAAGGATGACATTTTATAGTTTCATCTATGACATGAAAATATCCCCATGGGACTGATGTGGCCTCGTCATCAGTCTACATCCCCAAAAAACATCAAACAAGCTGGTTTGAGCTCCAAAAGTCATACTAAACATCAGGGCCACAGAAATACACTCTATGTATTTTCCTAGAGAATAGGATAGACCAGGTAAAAAAAGGATTTTGAAGATTATTAATCAAACAAAGACAAAAAAAATAGTAATAAACAAGTTGATCGTACCTAGATCAATCTCTAACTGTGATGGAACTATTGCCTCTATGGAATGAAACAGACCATATCAACCTACTTGGACCCTCTGAAAACGAACACCTCCTTGACCACGTCCAGTTTGAGGTCCATGAGGAACACCTTGAGGTCAGCCTCCACCTACTATGTCTCCCCTTGGTGGAGTAGGGGCCTGTTGTCCTAACTGTTGAAATGGCATGGCCAGTAACTACTGCTGAGGAAGGCACTGAACCAGCCCACCTCCACCATATCAAGCTTGGATTTCCATTGGACACTGACTCTGAAGGTTCCCAAAAAGTCCACATAAAAAACATATTTGACCCATGACTGTAGGATAGGCATGAAGCCTAGATGGTTGAAATAGAAACTACTGAGGTCAACTCCCTAATAGTTGAAATCTCAATGGTCCTGGTTCATGATACCTATCACTGGTAGCCTTTCCCTTCAAAGAACCCTATTATCTCCCCTCTCATGGTAGTCCTCATCACGATTGAATTCTCTCAACAACCTCCTCCTTCTGGACCTCTTGGTATGTTGGCAAGGTGAAGGGAGTAACTGCATACTGGATAGAAGAATAATGTGCCTCCTCTAAGGGTCTCAATCGATACTCCTCATCCTGAAAGAGGTCTAGAGTGAAGTGAAGGAGATCCTTTAACATGATCCCTAAATCTTGTACCAACATACTCCCCTGCTGGAGGGAGAGTTGCTCTTATTGGTTCTTAGCCTTCAAGGTTGAAGAAAATAATTCTTACCAAAACTCCTTCTCAAAATAGACCCATAGAACATCATCCTCTATTCTCTCCCCTAGGTACAGTGCCCACCAATGACTTGAAACTCCCTTCATCTGACTAACTTCCAATGGAACCTAATACTCCATAGGAGATGGATCAGGGTGAAGGTGATCTCAAGCTCCTCGAGCCACATCTCTTTCCCCATATCTGAGACACTACCCTCATACTTTCCCATGGTCTTCAACTAGAAAACACATAACATTCTCTACCACTGGTATTCCTCATCCTCTAGATCAACCCTCCTCCAATCAGCCAGATTGGCTTGCTGAGCCTCCACTGCCTGAGCCACTTGGGGACAACGACTGGGTGCCATAGCTAAAAAATAAACAAGGAAATACTAATCTTGAGTATTGTGGATTTTTTTCAAGATTTAATTTAATTAATTGTTTATTTAAATTCCATGAAATTCCCAATTCAAACAAAAAAACAAGTCATCATGATGCATATACCTCTCCTAGGGTCTCCATGTTGAAAATAGTCTAGAATCACTTGGTCGTTCGGTAAGCTCAGAGTCCTTGTATCAGATCATAGGGGGACCTAAAATCCCATGTCCTAGCTAGTCCTCCCAAGCCTATGTCCTACACTAGGATCACCTGACATTGTTTCCCTACCAACCCATGCAATCCTCACTATGCCTAAATCCAAACTTCATCCTATATCTCTACCAGTAGACTCTGATACCATAAGGTCATGACCCACTCCCTCCAAATATTCCCTTCCCGAGGTGGCAGTAGAGAAAGATAGATAATAACCCCCCGAGTCATTCCTCTAGTAGGCCCCGGGGTGGTGACCAGCACCAAGGGTACACAAATCTCACAAAATGGATGGCATTACCCTTTTTATTGTAACCATGACCAGGAGATATGATGTTTCAACCTCAAAAAAACCAAGAAATATATATATATATATATATATATATATAAGAAGACAAAATCCATCCCACATTCATATTTAAGGTAGAACTGATAGAAATATAATGAAAAGCTCCGATGTAAATACCAACAGAACAAAGATAAGTAGTGACACAGAAACTGTCTCAACATCGAAGCTACTAATGCCCAGCATGAACCCCTTATTCCACCTAGAAACCTAAAAATAGTTTTTATATACATAGGGTTAGGATAAAATTATACTCAGTAGGGAAAACCAAAGTCTCTCATGAATAATTGGAGAAGAATACTAATACCTCCATGAGAAACATAGAAAACCCCCAAATAACCTAAAAAGGTATACTATCAATCCTAAATCTCACTAAGTTACACTCACAAAATAACACAAGTAAAGTAAAGTAATATAATAAGAACATCGATGATGGGGTACCCCACACCAATTTCCCGTTGATTAGACACTCTTACAACCTAATAGAAAATGTCATGGTGATCCCACATCTTTCAAAAGAACCACTTACCAACCTACCATCACACACCTAGGCCACATAACACTAATCATCCCAACCACACACACCTAGGCCAAAAATCATATCACATCCTGAAGACACCTAGGAACCACAACACATCTCATCCTAAAGACACTAGGGAAACACAAATCGCTCGTACACACATGGGCCTCAAAAACCACACCATGCCTAGAGAGTATTGGTATATCACCTCCTAGAAGAGAGAGTAGAGAAGATTAGGTGGCTAGCCATCCATCCTACCATCTGGATGTTTTTTATATACACCCTCCCCCGTAACAGTGGGGTTGTTCAGCACATAGTGATCAACCAAGGTGGGGTGCGTATAGAAATACCAAGGAACTAAAAGTACATATATAGGTACTAAACACTCATCCCAACCTATGGTTTCTAAAGTAAACAACCACCCCATAACACTTCCACCTTTTCAGATACCCTTAAATTCATGTATCATAAAGAACAACATTAACTTATGAAGTTGGTAAAATAAAGAATCATAACACCTAATTATCTTAAAGTTGTTAAGAATTTACCAGTTATTTCATCTCTTCCTAGGAAACTAACAACCACAACACACAACCAACATCAAAAATAAGAAAATAGAGGAAGTAAAACTATGGTAAAACACTCCACTTCACACTTCCTCCCCACTCAGCACCCCAAGAAACCACTTCCATTATCATTCTTCAAAGTCGTGTTTCCCTATCCTTTATCTCAAAAAGAAAAACCCCCCAACTTACTGCTAAACCTCACAACACACCTCATCAAAACCATACACACCAGCCCCAATGCATATCCACACCACACTCACCACAACTATAGACATCCATCTCCCCCAAAACACAGCCATCGGTAGCCCCACTTCATGAACATTCCATGAACCAACAATCATAATATAGTCCGGATGTAGTCCCACTGCATAACAAGTTCATCCATTCCACAATCAATCAATATGTTAACCTGATATTCCATTACACCACCCGTACTACCCCATACAAATAGCCACACTCTTAACCACAACACCACATGAAAAGCACAAAACACAAGGTTGAATAGAACTATACATAGCACACAACTACACCAAACTGCAAGGTGTATTCAGATTTAGCAACCCCCAATATTTAATTCCAATTTGATAAATCAGGAGTTATTATAGAACAAGTTGGATCATGGGGAATCCATTTAATTAACTTGATATACATGATTAATCAAGTTTTCATGTTCACAGTCATTCAAAAGAATATTATTAACAAGTATTCATGAGTCCAGTGTGCAAATAGAGACCACCAATGACCATAATTTTCATAAAGAATATGACCAACAAAATTCACATAATGGATCAAATATAATAGATAAAACAACACAAGAATCATCATCAACCTCCCCTCCCCTCATTTATTACTAAGGTAACAAAACCTATTATCCTGAAAAATCCTATTGTCTTTATAACATGCTAGATTATCTTCGAAGAACTAGGATTCGACTATAAACACAAAAAGACATTATCTTACCCACCCCACGTGATGAAAAAGAAATAAATACTAAGGGATCCCAATCTTGAAGAATAGATGATCATAAAATTGTCATAGTGACAAAATAGGGGGTTTGTGAGCAGTAGGAAAGACTCCAAGGAAAAACTAGATCTGATGGCCACAACACAACACCTGACTCCATGAAGAAAAAGGCTATAGTTATACCTAGAGAAATGAACGGGCTCAAGTAAGAGAGGATCTTGACATTAGAAAAGTATAGATCCTATATCAATGGAAGAAAACATTTTCAAGGGCCATTAAAGTCGAATCGTGGTCAATACCACATGGCTTGAATTTTTCAATGTTCTTCTGAACCTTATGAACATAATATATGATTCATAGTCTTTGAGAAGTATTTAAAACTAATTAAATATGACAGGTTACTCGTTTAATTTCAAATAATACATAAGATGGGAGAAACTGGAAAAAACTGGGAAAAGTTGGAAATGAATCACTGATGGCCAAGTCACCAACGCGAGTCACCGATGGATGAGTCACTAACACAAGCCAAAGATATGAATCAGTGATGCCACTCACCGATATTACTCACTGACACCATGCAATGATGTGACCTACCAACATTGAGTCATCAATATGACCTATCGAAATCGATTCACCAATGCGACCTACTGAAATGAGTCATCGATGTGACCTACCGACATGAGTCACTGATACAACCTAATTACACGAGTCACTAACACAACCTACTAACATTGAGTCACTAATGAGACCTACCGAACTGAGTCACCAGAGAGAACTAACGATATTATTCACTAACAAGACCTACTAATGCTGAGTCACCAATACTACCCACTGATGGAAAAATAGGAATTTTGGAAAACCCTTGAATTGATCTACCGTTGCCTCCCAGAACACTGAAAACACTATATTTTTACAAAGTAATGGACTGGGGAGGTCTAGCCCCTTACAATTTACAAAAAAACCTCATTTCATTTTGAAATTCAAAAGTACATTTGTGGCATAATCTAAACTTTAATGTGCTCAAACCACCAAATCCTAAGCCAAGTCCAATGAAACAAATTGAAACACTGATATAAAACATAGAAAAAACCATCCATCCTGATACACGATAGTGTCATTTCCAATTTATTTTCCAGTCCCTAGTTCTCTCCTCAATATATTATACCTCAAAATTCATGATTATAAGCCACAATGTATCCCATAGTTTGAACCACATATCCTTATAAATTTTAGGATTCCTCTTGGAACCCTTGGTGTGATTCTTGATTCATTGTTTCTAATCACATAACAGAAAAAGTATCATATCTCCTCTAGACATCCCTTCTTGAGAATATTCAGCTCCAATTTCTACCATGTTTCCAATTATGAGATCATGATGCCATTATTCCCAAAGCATCTCTTGATCATCCAAGAATGATCACTGAATCCTGTACTTGAAACCAAATAATGTCCCGAAGTTGAACTATCTATGTTAATTTATAATATCATTTTGTACAATGAGAACTGGTGCATCATTGACCAAAACACATTCAAATAACCTCACAACCATCCCAAGAATGATGACAGTGCTCAGACTCTATCCCAAATCACATCAGAACTCATATCTAGCATTTTTCTACATCTTATAGATCAACTCAGATCTATTTTCTTCTCAACATACCAATGTACAAAATGACCATCTTATCACTGGACTCATTCTTTCATATCCCCTCAACATAAGGGGCACAAAACATGTGATTGAATTCATGGTCCCCACCATAGTGGTTTCCTTATCGTTTCACTATTGAATCAACTCCAAAGTCATAACAATGGTCATTCCCTCAAATGGAAATTGATACACCCCCACTATATATGTTCACTAAAAATTATCCCTAAGAACTAGATTAATAGGTTTCATGGTCAGAAAAATTCAATTCTAGGAAAAAAAATTCTTTAATCAACTTTTAGTTTGGTTTTACAACCATACCCAATCCATTTATAGAATATCCCACAATATAGTGGAACTCTCCTTCATTCCATCTAAATATAATTTTCATTGATCTCATAAGAACCTATTCAAATTATCTATTGACCCTTAGTAATCTCAATACTACTCATTGATTCTCCACCCAATAGTACCATCTGTACAAAATGTTTGTTTCCCAATCACATCCCAAAAGTAACATTCATATTCTCTTCTACAACCAAAAATATGAAATATGTATCATATATCTGTGAGTTCCACACTACTAGAATTAGGCTTAAGTTTAAAAAAAATAACCCTAATAATCAATGATGTTAGTCTCATCTAGCCCGAAGAACCCCAGGAACTCCTATTAAAAATCAAGAACTTCACTCGTGCCAAGTTCTATCACATGAACACCCACTACACGAGTGTCATTCTCAAATCATAATTAATGGGAAAACTCTATTACCCATCTTAGAAAACCATGGAATCAATATTACAACATCCACTCTAGGGTCCCATATATGCATCAATCAGACACATTAGGTTGAACCATTATCCTACTAGGGAACTAATTCTCACTGATCATTTGTACACATGACCTCCCCCTAAAGAATCATAAGCTCATCAGTCGACATCTATTCATATAATGACATTATCTTAGATGGTCTATGCTAATAAAGCCACATAATATGTTTTGGTTATTTATAGTTTCATTTTATTATATATAGGAAAACACCATGTAGGTTGTTACTAGCACTTTAAATAACTAAACCTAATATTAGAGACCCATAATGGTTTAAATCCAAGGAATCATGTCCCTATATTGACCCACTAGGGTCATTTCATGTCCTTTTCATCTGGATTATATCATCATTGTAATAATCAAGAATCTCCCCATAGATCCACATAACCTTCATCAAATTAAATATATACATGAATCATCCTAGCTGAGTAGAATTACATCAATAACTTATAGGGGAAAATACAATATGAGTAGTTTTTGAAACATTAAACAACTGATCATTAGTCATCGGTGAGATCACACACTTTCACACCTATAATTCATATGAATCGTACATACCTGTTATGATTCAAGAAACACCTCTTGATTACACAATCTAAGAGTCAAATCCAATCATTTTCCTCTTTGCAATAGGATAAGAGTAAAAAAATCCAAGATAAATCAAGAATTTCAAATAACCATATGATTCACTAAAAGTGAAAATCACATGCAATAGTAACATCAGAAATAAAAATAATAGTCCCATATACCTGTTAATGTGGGCTTCTCACTAGAATAAGTGTTCTTGATGAACCAATACAATGTCCATCACAAGATTCAATGAATTCCTAAATCTACAATTCACTAAATCCATAAACAATGAGACAAAAACAAAACTTGCTATGATACCACTTTGTAACATCATTTTCAAGCTCACATGATGCCAAATATCCAAACTAATTTTCCATAAGACCTCAGGAATGCCTCCATGTACACCAAAGTTTGGGAGGCTATACCCCATGTATCAGAGTGAAAAATAATAAAAATATCCAACCATCATACATCAGGGATAAACTAAATTAGAAATACTGATAATAACTAAAATGTAGTATGTCCCAAACAACCATTTCATGCATACAACTAACATTCCACTAGGATGATTATGTATACAAACCAATAAAAAGAATAAAAATTTTGGCTATATAAAATTCTTGAACCACACCATATCCAGTATCTTAATACGATCTGATCTATTCTATTAGGTAATAAAAAACTGATTTTGGGCCTTCTCCCAACCTATACTTGCTACCAAGTGAACATCTTCTCAAGTACCCATGTTCTATGGTTTCCTGAGTAGGGTGTGATTACATAACTTAGTAGGGAACCACTAATGAAGTCTCATAAATAATTGATATATATAGTTATATTTTAAAGTGAAATGATCATCTGAAATAAATAAGTAATTATAGAAACAAAAACCACCTTACTACCATATGCATCCTGATGTTGGCATGTCTCTGATCACATCGTGTAATCATACCCACCATGGTATCATAGACCACCACATGGGTGTATACCATACCAAGTATCACATACGACCCTGAAGGGTGTTTTCTAGAGTATCACAAACCTCCCCTATGTGAGTTTTCAATAGTCTTTATGGGCCTTCCCTATCTTAATTTTCTATATTGATCAGAGACCTCTACAATGGGAGTTTTCTCATCTAAGGAATAAGACATATAAGAACATAATCTAAGGCATACGAATTTAAGTATCACAGACCTCCCCTATTGGATTCTTCTCTATTAATTTATTGAATTCCCCAAGGGAGTATACCCAAATAAAGCATCATTACTAAACATAAAAACTATGGTGTCCATATTCCCAACCCACCATAAAACAATGAACAACCGCTTAGTGTACGAACCATCTCATCACAACATATACCACATAAAAACATCGATATGGTTTCTATAGTGACACCCACAATCATTACTACAAATTCCCATACACTCCCTCTCACTAGGGTCATATATCACAAGGGCACCCATTAGGATCCCCTGAGTCTTATTGAGGCATCATGAGCCTCCTAGAATATCAAACTAGGGATATGGGCTTATACCCTCTATTTTCGTAGGTGTCGTATGTCAATACAAACCCATGAACCATTATCTAGTCTTTGTAGGGTCTAAAAACCAAGTATTCAAATCCATGTGGGGGAGGAAAGATATCCCCATAGTCATCTCATTGAGATCAACAGCCCTAGGTATCTCTCATGGCCAACACAATGGCCATGTATCCCAAGGAACACAAATCAATCTTTATCCTCACCCATCACTGGTAGGAATGCCTAAAAAGTACATAGGGGTTCCACTGGGGTCCTCGATGCCTTGTGTAATTCAATCATAGGATTTAGTTTTTATTTAAAAACGTAGAAAATTTTTAAAGAGTCCCAATGACTAAGGTGGTGGGACTGCACATGGAATGTTCATATAATAAATTCATAATGCCCTAGGGAAGATGAATAATGACCATATGCCATTTAGAATCCTTTTCTCCTTTATCCTCTAACCAGTGACACTTATTGATGATTTATAATCCATTTACTTTGTTTAAAATACCCAAGGTCCTATCTCAAAACAAAACCACCAAATTAATTATTCATATTCAAATTATAATTAATTAATTAATTAATTACAAAAATTTAAAATTTTAATTTGATACTCATAAATTCCAGGAATCACACTCGTTGACATTATCGCACCAGAATAGTGACCAACCACAATCTATAGCGTACTCTCAAATATATTTTGGGATCAATACCTACCCAACAATGCTAATAAGAATCCTAATTTTATTTAAATTAAGGAAAAACTAAAAGAAAATTCTAAATGATGATGTACATATCTAGAAATATGTGTGACCATAGGTAGACATTATCTTGTAATGTACCCTATGAAACCATTGAAAGATCCCCAAAAAGATATTCCAATCCAATTATCTAATTATTTTAATTTAAGAAGATTACCTAATAAAAACAAAGTGGTAAATTACCTCCATAAAAACGATGTGTGACAGAGGGAAGAAGTCATCATGAGATCTCATATATTCAAGACCCATAAAACACCCATAAATAATGGTTTATTCCACTATTCTTCAGTAGAATTAGAATCAATACCTAAACCATTAGAATAAAAAATAATAGAAAATAGAATGGTGGAATTCAAGGAGTCTACTTGGGTTAAATACATGTCTTAAAACACCAAATAAAATCCTTAAAACACCTTTTGATTTTGGGAGAATTGAATGTGGGAGGGATATTTGTTTGATAAGTCAATCACGTGTGAGAGGGAAGGAATAAGGTGTTCTAGGTGTTAAAATCACAAAAGGGTAATGTTTTCTTTTACAACAATTAAAGAGAAACACAATTTTCCAAACCACGTTCCAATCGTGCGGGTGGAATTGAAACCCTAGGAAACTCTCACATTTTTTCCTCTAAAACATAACATGGTTTGATTGACACCATGAAAAAAGCCTCCAACCAAAACCAAATTACATGGTTTCCCCTTGAATTTACACGATTTCCACAAAACCATGCATTAACTTTGCTAGAAAATCATTTTCTATAGAAGCTTAACAGAAAATTCCTTGAGCTTTGGGGTGCCACACTGTTTCCCTTAAACTTTGATTGCCAAACCATGATCCCTGAGGAAAAAACTTCCCATACTCCAAAAACAACACTCAAATATCCTAAGGCCCACTCTATCACCTGAGCTACCTTAGGAGCCTCATTCTACATATAAAAGCATCTCTTAGAGATATTCTAACTCTCAAAATTACATTCTAAATATCAAATAATTATTTAACCCATCTAGTAATTGAAAATTAAAATTCCATCTGAAAATTTTATACCCATGTTTACCTAAGGTCTAACAAACTCATTTTATTCTAAAATGAAAATGTTGTTCCCATTATATTTGGCTCACTGCCTCCTTGAACAATGTATTTCATTTTTTATCACCACATTCATGGATGAATATAATAGTAATTTAATGGTTAAATATGATAATGATAATTATATTCCATTATTTTTTATATTCTTGAATGGGTAAATAATAATTAGTGTAACACCCCAAGCTTCTATGGTACGATTCTCTTTGAATAATGTGATAGCGTGTCTTGTATGCAACACCGAGTTCTAACACACCATACCAATCAAACTAGACGTTATGAATAGTAATACATACTTTTCGAAATTATATATATTTCATATTTCAAAATGGATTTCATTTTTGGATTTGGAATATCGAATTTAGCCTAAGGTGAAATATTGGTACTTTTCGGATAACATTAATATTTTGATGAATAGTGAATATTACTAAATTTTAATTAAAAAAAAACTTTTTTAATCAAAATAATTAATAGTGATAACTTATGCATTTGAGTGGTTTTAAAGTATATTTAGAATATATTTTTACCATTTAATACAATTTTTGTCATTGGACATAATTTTACAATTAAACTGGACATAAACAAGTGTCAATCTTTTGATAGTTATTATCTCTTAAAAACACACTTTTTTTAACAACAGGAATTAATTTTAAATTAATGTTTGCAACTTCTGTGTTTTGTATTTGGAAAAATGGATTCCATATTTGGAATTAGGATGTTAAAATTGTGAAAATAGGTAACTTTTATTTTTAGATATTTTGAATAATTACTTCGGTAAATATTTTATTTACCATGGTTAAGGGTAAATCCGGTAAATAAGGGTTAAAAAATAATATTATAATAACACTAAATTACCCTAAAACGTGTCCTAGCCTTATTGGTTGATACATGTTCTACCATAGGAATATTTGGGTCGATTTGGGGTCCCAATGGAGCCACTTGTAGGTGATAGGGACACTTTATTTTAATTAAGTTAAAATAAGTACAAAAATGACATAAACATATATCTTTTAGAAAAACAATTTTTACATAGGGTTATATATGTTTTATGTTAGACTATAAATATTAATTAGAAATCTAAAATGATTTCCTACATAATTATATTTTATTTATAATTTTTTGACATTAAATAATTTAATTTATTTATGACACAATGATGATGCAGTAATTACCTAATTAATGAAAAATTAGAATAATTGGTATTGTATATACCAAAATAAATATAATTTCATACTTTTTATGAATTACACTAATTTTATAGGATACTATTACATATTATTATTTATTTAATTTACTTTTTTCGAAGTAATGATTCTGTTATGAGTTTCACAAAAATCAACTATTGAATAGTGTCAAAATTGACATAAAAGAGTTTTTAAAACAAATATTATATTATTAATTGATATTAAATTCCTAAAAATCAAATGTTCGGCCAAGAGACTTATATCATGATAGGTGAATCATTAATGGACCACTTTGTGGTCTCTTGGATGTATATAGTAAGTTTATTAACAATATAATATAAAAATAAAAACGACAAGGTAAATGTCAAACTAATTAACTAAGAGTTAAAACTAAAATATAAGGATAATATATTGACCCAAACCTGTCTAAATTCTATTGTTTGAATGTTTTTATACCTATCCCTACCTTAACACTTAAATAATATAATTTTTAGCCATTATAAACCGAATATGAATTTATTATAAATTAATATTTCTAGCTTTTCCAAAGGTGCCCCTCACCCCTCTTATAAAAGGGCACTCCTCCTTCTCATTTATTCACACCTTAAAATCTTTTTGGTTCGGAAACACCCTGACCAAATACTCTATAAACGTCCCTAACTACATCCTAGAGACCTTAGTTGGATCATAAATCCAACCTAAGGATCCCTTTTGATCAAATCAAAAGGAAGAACCCGAAGAAGAGGTAATGATTTCACCACCCTTTTTCAAGTTCCTTTCTTCTTCCACTTATTATTCCTTTGTTGTTACGATTATAAAATAATAACTCCAGTATCATATATATACTATGATGTTATTATAAATATGGTACAACCATATTCACTATTATATCCATCCTTTTAATAACATGTCACCATACGTGTGTACGTACGGCTTACCGTCTCCACGTCGTGGTGTAATTGTTATTCAATAAATTATTATTTGGGTGGGTATAATAATGATGTGTAACTCATGTAAATAATAAATATAACATGATAATTATTCTTTATACATGATATACAATCCAATTATATATTATTTTATTATCAAAATAATGATATTATCGCTCGTGCGTACGTATGGACTACCGTCTCCACGAACGCGATGAGATTCATTCTCCATCATATCCATTCAAGTATAATTCTAATTTGATGATTAATAATAGTATCTAAGGACTTGATATAATTCTGGATATGTTTAAGATACAACCTATCCATTACAAACATGGCTTACGTAACAAAACATATAAAAGAAAACGAGTAAGTTAACACCCGAAACGACGATAATTCTAAGATATTATTAACAAAGAAATGTTAAAAGATCATATATGATATCATATTAATGTATATTGTTATTGAATAATTTAATAACAATTATTTCCCCATTATACAGGAGGTTAACCTACCCCAACCAAGGAAAACTACAAGGTAAGGTTTTATTTCGCAATCTCTTCATTATCCGAGGTTGTTTATACGTAATAATCTACTGGGATCTTCTTTATCATCCACATCCATGTTTCTTAAAAATGTATTTCAAAACATTTTTACTATTTAATAGAATATGGGTTAAAGTCATTTATACCCTTTTTTACTTTTTATAAGAGTTTTATAAAGGAATCTTTCCGTCGTTTTCCAAACAAGGTACTTTTTAACCTTTTTGACAGAATTAAGGTAAGAATGTTTTTTTAACTTATACGGCGGGTGCGGTTATTTTCCACCGTTATAAAATCGTCGAAGATTCCCTTACAATCTTATAAAAATATTTTCAAATAAAATGTTTTATTTTATAAATATATGACTCTTAAATGATTTCAAAATAGAAAGAGATATTTCTCTAAAAAGAGTTTTGATTTCATCTATGTCAACATCCTTTGATGGATATTACGCTTATTGGAAGTTGATTTATTATGATAAAAAACTTCTATATTGTATTTAAGGTTTTGTGATATGTTTTACTATGGATGTGCTATTTTTATACCATTCATAGTTTATGGTGAATGTATTGACATTTCGTATGCTAGTTTTAAGACGAATGATTATGTTATGTTTAAACCTTTTCATATGGGAATGCATTGGACTTAATATGTGATGGGTGGAGCCCGCTATAGCTCCTCGATGCATCGGTAGGTCTCATGAGACAAACTAGTGTCTTGGTACAAGGCCTTGAAAAAATATTATATGTAGTCTTGGCACGAGGCCTTGGCTATGTGGTTATGATAGTCTGGCATTATGCATTCCATCATTATGAAAGTGGTTATTGATATTGCATGTGATTATTCGATTAGTAGAATATCCATGTGAATAAGTAAATGGAATTATGTCATTTTATTTTTTCCATACTATGTTGAAGTTCAAGTTTAAAAGGCTTTTCTTTTAAGTTATACATTGCCTTAAATGTTTATTCTTATTTATGAAAGTTTCTTCTATATTGTTATCCTTACTGGGCATTTGAGCTCACCCCTTTTCTATGTTTTATTTTTCCCAGGATGTGAAGAAGTAATTTATAAATGACCTACAGGGATAGTATGTGGGGATATGAGTATGGAATATGGAGACTATATTGTTGTTGTAGTTTTTCACTTTATGATGTAATGTAAAACGTTATGAATATATCTAGTGTTTCCAAGGCTACTAAACCAATCGGTCTTTCGAGATTTGATCTTTCTTGTGATCATGAAAATGTTATGTAATAATGCACCGACTCTAGGTAACTGGGGTCGGGGCGTTACAGTTGGTATCAGAGGAGGTTTATCACAAACCTTGGAAGCCAGATATAGATAAACTCTGATTAGAGCACATAGATTTAAGATGGACATTGAGGATTAGTATAGAAGAACTTCCTAGAATTTTGGTATTGTATATATTTTATGAGTTTTCCGAGAAATACATCCCTATCAGGATACGAGCAGGTAGAGGCGGCTCTGGCACAGATGTTCCTAGGGGTAAAACCCTAAAACAACACTTTGAGCTAGACTCGAACGGGAACTGGTGCATGACAACGGGCCTTGCTGCACTCTTGGTTACGACACTCCCGAGGGATATTCTTAAGATAAATCTCATTTTATTTACAAATAATTATGAAAGGTTTATGAGTATATACTTCCTCAAAGAAATTTTTTTTATGATTATGGATTATATCCATAAATAGTTCAATTTATGTTAAGTGTTTTCTAAGTATGGAATTATGTATTTTGATTCATAAACTGATCTAGTTTATTCCATTGTTTATAAATGGTGCCTAGTGGAAGAAACGGAAACCGTATCAATGCACACGCTCTATGTAGGGATTTCCCTCCTGATCAAGATAATTATAGTGGAGCTGGTGATGCAACTGGTGTCGATCAACTAATCATTATACTGGGACAACTCACTCAGGTTATGAATAATAACCTCACCCGTATGGATCACCCTGATCCACAGTGTGGAGGATCAATGTTAGATCAATTCATGAGGCAACAACCACCAATGTTCAATGGGAGTACAAATCCCTTAGAATCTGAGCAATGGATAAATTCCCTAGAGAAAATATTTCAGGCTTTGGGGAGTAGTGAAAGGGAAAAAGTTATCATGGCAGTTTACCGCCTCACTGGAGATGCTGATCAATGGTGGTCATTGATTCAAAACACGAAAGAAGATGATGAAGTATCAAATATTGAATGGAGGGATTTCAAATATCTGTTTTTAGAAAATTACTTTCCTCACGACCATCGAGCAGATATGGAAAGGCAATTTCTGAGTCTGAGACAAAAGTAGGATGAGAATGTCACAAAGTATGAGGCTAACTTTACAAGGTTAGAAAGGTATGCTGGAGATTATATACGTAACTCAAGAAGTAAGATTTATCATTTCTTTGATGGGTTAAAACCATTTCTCCATCGAGCATTAGTCTCACAATCCTTCTCATCGTATGAAGACATTGTCTCATGTGCTATCAAGACCTAAAAGAAATTCTCTAAGTCTTATGAATTTATAGCAAAGCAAGAGAAGAAGAGATCTGCTGATCAATCTGTGAATGGAAATAAGTGGAAGAAGGGAAAGGTTGAATATCCATACTATGGTAAATGTGGGAAGAAACACCCCGGTACTTGCTTGAAGGGGACGGGAGTCTATTACAAGTGTGGTTAAAAAGGCCACCAAGCTCGGGATTAAAAGAGGAAGAAGGAAGCTACCAATGTTCAGTGCTACAATTGTAGGGATATGGGGCATTATGCAAATGAATGTCCTAAGCATCAGGAGAACTTACCTCAGAAAAGGACAAGGGATCAAGGTCAAGCTTATGCTATCACTACTACTGAGGTAGAAGCTCCGAAAGACGTGGTGGCAGGTAATTTAATGGTTTCCTCAAGTTTAGAAAATGCATTATTTGATTCTAGATCATCGCATTATTTCATATCTTTCCAGTTTGCTAAGAAAATTAGATATTTACAATTTGATTTAACAAGGGAGTTGTCAGTTAAAAATCCTAATGGAAGTATCATTGCAACAAAGTTTTGTGAATCAGTCCCCATTAGAGCACCTAAATGTTCTTTATCTACTGATCTCATCGTCATACCTATGATTGAGTTTGATATAATCCTCAGTATGGACTGGCTTTCGGACTATGATGTGAAGATTTATTGTAATAATAAAGAGGTTACGATTCTTGATGATGATGATAAAGAACACCTTATCTTTAGAGTAGAATCGTCACCACATAATTCTTATCTAGATCCACCCCCAGTAGCTCAACTAAATTCAATTATTGGGGAGGAAGAGAATTAAATAACTGTGGGTGAGGAAAGGAATTTTCAAATAGAGGATGTACCTGTTGTGAAAGAATATGTAGATGTATTTCCGGAATATTTGCCTGGACATCCTCCAGAACGAGAAGTTGAGTTTTCCATTGATTTAATTCCTGGATCAAGGCCTATATCAAAGACCCCTTATAGAATGGCCACTGTAGAAATATTTTAACTAAAGAAACAACTAGAGGAATTGAGTAATAAGGGATTTATTCTCCCTAGTGTTTCTCCATGGGGTGCCCCTGTTATTTTTGTTAAAAAAAAGATGGATCTATGAGGTTATGTATCGACTATAGGGAGATCAATGCTATAACAATAAAGAACAAGTATCCCCTACCTCACATTGATGATTTATTTGACCAACTGCATGGATCTCAATACTTTTCAAATATTGACCTTCGATTTGGATACCATCAATTGTGTGTAAAGAAAGAAGACATTCCGAAGACAGCATTTTGAACCAGGTACGGGCATTATGAGTTTACTGTAATGCCTTTTGGATTGACTAATTCACCCTCTATATTCATGGATCTGATGAATAGAGTTTTCAAGGAATATATCGATGAATTTGTGGTGTTATTTATTGATGATATTTTGGTATACTCCAAAATCTACTAAGATCATGAAAATCACTTGCGCATTATCCTGAAGACTCTAAGAAGACATGAATTATATGGGAAGTTTAGCAAGAGTGAATTCTGGCTTCATGAGATTTCTTTTCTTGGCCATATTGTCTCTAAAGATAGAATCTATGTTGATCCTTCTAAGACCAAGGCAATCCAAGAATTTCTATCACCTACAAGTATAACTGAGGTACGTAGTTTTATTGGTTTGGCAGGTTATTATCGACGTTTCATCCAGAATTTTGCCCGATTGGCTAACCCATTAACGAATCTCACACGTAAAGGGGATAAATTTGTTTGGAAAAAAGAGTGTGAAGAATGTTTCGAATAACTGAAGAGAAGATTATTCAATTCTTCTATATTGACTCTACCATCGGGGAATGATGGGTTCGTTATTTATAGTGATGCATCGAAGAAAGGACTTGGTTGTGTCCTTATACAGAATGATAGGGTTATTGTATATGCATCATGATGGTTGAAAATTCATGAACAAAACTATCTTACTCATGATCTTGAGTTAGCAGCTATGATCTTTGCTTTGAAGATATGGAGGCACTACCTCTATGGTGAAAAATGTGAGATTTATACTGATCACAAGAGTTTGAATTATATTTTCTCACAAAAAGAACTCAACATGAGGCAAAGGAGATGGCTTGAATTACTCAAGGATTATGATTGTACAATACACTACCACCCGGGGAAAGCAAACAAGGTGGCAGATGCTTTGAGCAGAAAAGACCATGGAGTTTTGAACGTGATGAGTATTGAAAGGGATCCAATTTTGATGGATCTCGTGAAGATGGACATGGGAATAACCAGGGAAGGTGAAACATCAATTATTTTTCAAATGGTTGCCAAACCATCTTTACTAGAAAGTATTAAGAGTTATCAGACCGATGATGAAGAAATTCAAAGGAAGATTAAAGTTGTGAATGATGGGATATTGAGAGAATTTGTGTATGAAGATGGAATTTTGAAATTTGGGAAGAGACTTTGTGTTCCAGATATACTTGAACTAAAAATGGAGTTGCTGGATGATGCTCATAGTTCCAATTCCTCTATACACCCTGGGAGCACCAAAATGTATAGAGATTTGAAGGAACATTTTTGGTGGGGAAATATAAAGAGGGAGATTGCTGATTTTGTGTCAAGATGTATGGTTTCTCAACAAGTGAAAGTTGGAAGGCAACACCCTGGAGGAGTCACGCAACCTCTTCCCATACCGGAGTGGAAATGGGACAATATTACGATGTACTTTGTCATGGGGCTACCAAAGACTCTCAGAAGGAACGATGCAATATGGGTTATTGTTGATCGTCTTACTAATTCAGCACATTTTCTTGATATAAGATAATATCTACCACTGGAACGTCTAGCAAGACTATATATTAATGAAGTTGTGAGAATTCATGGAGTACCCCTATCGATTGTTTCTGATCGTGATCCCCGTTTTACTTCAAGATTCTGGAAAAGTCTTCAGAAATCCCTGGATACTGAACTTCATTTGGGCACTGCCTACCACCCTAAAACAAATGGACAGTCAGAGTGAACTATTCAAACCATAGAAGACATGTTGATATCCTGCTCACTTGATATTCAAGGAATGTGGGATCAATATTTACTTCTTGTAGAATTTTCCTATAACAATAGCTTCCATTCGAGTATTCAGATGGCACCATATGAAGTGTTATACGGAAAGAGATGTCACACACCAACCTGTTGCGATGACGTTGGTGAAAGAAAACTTGTAGGCCCAGAACTGGTGGAGGAAACGATGGAAAAGGTGAAGGTAACCCAAAATCACATCAAAGCAGCTCAAAGTAGGCAGAAGAGCTATGCCGATAATCGAAGGAAAGATTTGGAATTTCAAGTTGGTGATCATGTTTTCCTGAAGGTATCTCCATGGAAGGGAGTCATAATTTTTGGTAAGAAAGGTAAATTGAGTCCCAGGTACATCGGACCTTTCTAAATTCTAGAACGAATTGGGGTTGTAGCTTACCGATTGGCAATGCCGCCAAGTCTCTCCAAAGTTCACGATGTGTTCTACGTATCTCTGTTGAGGAAATACATGCCTGACCCAACGCATGTACTCACCTATGAGGAGATAGAACTGGAACTCGATATGTCTTATTGTGAAGAGCCTGTCAGGATTCTTGATATGAGAGAACAAGTACTGAGAAACTGGACGACGCGTCTGGTAAAAGTTTTGTGGAGAAACCATAAGATGGAAGAGGCAACGTGGGAACCCGAGGAACTTATGATGAAGAACCACATGAGTCTTTTCATGCAATAATATTCTAGAAATTTCGAGGATGAAATTATTTTAAGGAGGGGAGAATGTAACACCCCAAGATTCTACAATACGCTTCTCTTTGAATAATGTGATAGCGTGTGTTGTACGCAACACCAAGTTCTAACACACCATAACCAATCAAAATAGCCGTTATGAATAGTAATACCTACTTTTTGAAATTATATATATTTTATATTTTAAAATGGACTTCATTTTTGGATTCATAATATCGAATTTATCCTAAGGTGAAATTTTGGTACTTTTCGGATAACTTTAATATTTTGATGAATAGTGATAATTACTAAATTTTAATTAAAAACAACTTTTTTAATCAAAATAATTGATAGTGATAAATTATGAATTTGAGTGGTTTTAAAGTATATTTAGAATATATTTTTACCATTTAATACAATGTTGGTCATTGGACATAATTTTAAAATTAAACCGGACATAAACAAGTGTCAATCTTTTGATAATTATTATCTCTTAAAAACACGTTTTTTTGTTTTAACAACGGGAATTAATTTTAAATTATTTTCTTCCACTTCTGTGTTTTGAATTTGGAAAAAAGGATTTCATATTTGGAATCAGGATGTTCAAATTGTGTAAATAGGTAACTTTTATTTTTAGACATTTTGAATAATTACTTCGGTAAATATTTTATTTACCATGGTTAAGGGTAAATCCGGTAAATAAGGGTTAAAAAATAATATTTTAATAATACTAAATTACCCTAAAACGTGTACTATCCTTATTGGTTGATACATATTCGACCATAGGCATCTTTGGGTCGATTTTGGGATCCCAGGGAGCCACTTGTAGGTGATAGGGACACTTTATTTTAATTAAGTTTAAATAAGTACAAAAATGACATAAGCATATATCTTTTAGAAAAACCATTGTTACATAGGGTTATATATGTTGGATGTTCTACTATAAATATTCATTAGAAATCTAAAAATACTTCCTACATAATGATATTTTATTTATAATTTCTATACATTATATAATTTAATTTATTTATGACAAAATGATGATGCAGTAATTACCTAATTAATGAAAAATTAGAATAATTGGTATTATAAATACCAAAATAAATATAATTTCAGACTTTTAATGAATTAAACTAATTTTAAAAGAAAATATTACATATTAGGATTGATTTAATTGACTTTTTTCAAAGTAATCATTCTGTTATGAGTTTCACAAAAATCAACTATTGAATAGTGTCAAAATTGACATAAAAGAGTTTTTAAAACAAATATTATATTATTAATTGATATTAAATTCCTAAAAATCTACGGTTCGTCCAAGAGACGTATATCATGATAGTTGAATCATTAATGGACCACTTGGGGGTCTCTTGTATGTATATAGTATGTTTATTAACTATATAATATAAAAATACAAAGTGACATGGTAAATGTCAAACTAATTAACTAAGAGTTAAAACTAAAATATAATGTTAATATAATGGCCCAAACCTGTCTACCTTCAATTGGTTGAATTGTTTCCGACCTATCCCTACCTTAACATTTAAATAATACACTTTGGAGCCAGTAGAAACCGAATATGAATTTATTATAAATTAATATTTCTAGCTTTTCCAAAGGTGACCCTCACCCCTCTTATAAAAGGGCACTCCTCCTTCTCATTTATTCACACCTTCAAAGCCTTTTGGATCTGCCAAACCCTACCCAAATACTCTCTCAACTTCCCTCAATACATCCTAGAGGCCTTATTTTGATCAGAAAGCCAACCTAAGGATACCTTTTGATCAAATCAAAAGGAAGAACCCGAAGAAGAGGTAATGATTTCACCACCCTTTTTCAAGTTCCTTTCTTCTTCCACTTCTTCTTCCTTTGTTGTTACCATTCTAAAATAATAATTCCAGTATCATATATATACTGTGATGTTATTATAAATATGGTACAACCATATTCACTATTCTATCCATCCTTTGAATAACATGTCACCATACGTGTGTACGTATGGCTTACCGTCTCCACGTCGTGGTGTAATTGTTATTCAATAAATTATTATTTGGATGGGTATAATAATGATGAGTAACTCATGTAAATAATAAATATAACATGATAATTATTCTTTATATATGATATACCATCCAATTATATATTATTTTAATATCAAAAGAATGATATTATCGCTCATGCGTACGTACGGACTACCGTCTCCATGAACGCGATGAGATTCATTCTCCATCATATCCATTCAAGTATAATTCCCATTTGATGATTAATAATAGTATCTAAGGACATGATATCATTCTGGATATGATTAAGATATAACCTATCCATTACAAACATGTTTTACGTAACAAAACATATAAAATAAAATGAGTAAGTTAACACCCAAAACGAGGATAATTCTATGATATTATTAACAAAGCAATGTTAAAAGATCATATATGATATCATATTAATGTATATGATTATTGAATAATTTAATAACAATTATTTCACCATTATTCAAGAGTTTAACCTACCCCAAACAAGGAAAAGTACAAGGTAAGGGTTTATTTCGCAATCTCTTCTTTATCCGAGGTTGTTTATACGTAATAATCTACTGAGATCTTCTTTATCATCCACATCCATGTTTCTTAAAAATGTATTTCAAAACATTTTTACTATTTAAAATAATATGGGTTAAAGTCATTTATACCCTTGTTTGAAGTTTTATAAGAGTTTTATAAAGTAATCTTTCCATCATTTTCCAAACAAGGTGCATTTTAACTTTTTCGACAGAACTAAGGTAAGAATGTTTTTTTAACTTATACGGCGGGTGTAGTTATTTTTTGCCGTTATAAAATCGTCGAAGCTTCCCTTACAAGCTTATAAAAATATTTTCAAAGAAAATGTTTTATTTTATAAATATATGACTCTTAAATGATTTCAAAATAGAATGATATATTTCTCTAAAAAGAGTTTTGATTTCATCTATGTCAACATCCTTTGATGGATTTTACGCTTATTTGAAGTTGATTTATTATGATACAAAACTTCTATATTGTATTGAAGGTTTTGTGATATGTTTGACTGTGGATGTGCTATTTTTATACCATTTATAGTTTATGGTGAAAGTATTGACATTTTTTATGCTTGTTTTAAGACGAATGTTTATGTTATGTTTAAAAATTTTCATATAGGAATGCATTGGACTTAATATGTGACGAGTGGAGCCCGCTATAGCTCCTCGATGCATCGGTAGGTCTCATGAGACAAACTAGTGTCTTGGCACAAGGCCTTGACAAAATCGTATTTGTAGTCTTGGCACGAGGCCTTGGATATGTGATTATGATGTTCGGGCATTATGCATTCCATCATTATGAAAGTGGTTATTGATATTGCATGTGATTATTCAATTAGTAGAATATCCATGTGAATAAGTAAATGGAATTATGTCATCTTATTTTTTCCATACTATGTTGAAGTTCAAGTTTAAAAGGCTTTTGTTTTAAGTTATACATTTTCTTAAATGTTTATTCTTATTTATGAAAATTTCCGCTATATTTTTATCCTTACTGGGCATTTGAGCTCACCCCTTTTCTATATTTTATTTTTCCTAGGATGTGAAGAAGTAATTTATGAATGACCTTCAGGGATAGTATGTGGGGATATGAGTATGGAAGATAGAGACTATGTTGTTGTAGTAGTTTTTCACTTTATGATGTGATGTAAAACATTATGAATATATCTAGTGTTTCCAAGGCTACTAAACATATCGGTCTTTAGATATTTGATCATTCTTGTGATCATGCCAATTTTATGTAATAATGCACCGACTCTAGGTAACTGGGTTCGGGGCGTTACAATTAGGATTTAATGAAATGAAATATATTCATTGTGGTCAAAAAAAGCCGCCTAAATTAACTAACCATTAAAAAATAACATTTACACTCGTTAAATAATTCATAAAACAAAGAGATTCGGGACATTTGGAATCATTAAAACTTATATAATTACATTAAAATCATGTTATCACACTTCTAGACGTTTTATAAGAACTTCCAAAATTATCAGAAAACCAATACAACCACAGAACCATGACACGAATGACCTAAATATAGTGAATATAGATATGATATCTTAGTAAAATAGTTATAAAACAATGTAAATGAATAATAATTAATCAAATATACTTTTAAAAGGTTTTTAATAATGTATTTAATAAACATAATTTTGTTATTTAGGATTCCATATTTATTTTCCAAGCCAGTTGGAACTCGTGGAAAGGGAACTTCTGAACAACCCGCTTCTATTTTAGGTTATGATTTTCCCTCTAAACCTTCCTTTATCTCTATATTATTCTCTAGTATCTCTTTTTTATTTTTTATATATGTTACTCACCTATATATCTTGTTTATCTTACCTTTCATTATTGTGGATATGAAGGTTTTTAATGAACCCTTCTGAATTTCTTCTTTAAGGTAAACACAATTAAAGGGAACTTGTATATTAATTATCTCATTTAATATAATAGTACATATAATATTTCTTAATATTCTATAGTTTCTAAAATAACTCTTTATTTTATTTAAAATAATTCTTTTTTTAGTTTTGGTTTGAAATAAAACACAATATTCTTGTCCCCTTTAAAGATCATGTACAATTTTCTTAAAAACCATTCTTAAGAGGGTCATTTATAAACATACTTACCCACTCATTTATTATGAAACTTTTTTACATAACCTTCCTTTCCATGTCCTATGATTCTTTATTTAGTTTCAAACGTCCATAAATAATTTAACCCCTTATTCTCATGGGAATATTTGGGATATGACTATTTGTTATTCCTTAAGAAATTATTTTGTAACCCATTTCATACTCTTGAATTTTCCTTATATTTAAACCTTAGGTATGATTTTCTTATGGAGAAAATATATGTTTATAAATATTTTATTGTGATGGGTGGGCCTAAAATTATATATCCCTTCAATACATGGACAATTTTTTCATCTCATGATATAGCACATATGGTGCACAAGTCGTAAGCCTAAGAAACTATGATATGTTATCTTGGAAGTGAGCCTTGACTTATGTTAATGATGTTGTGTTTTATATTATTTACAAATTCTTATTATGTCATGATATTATTTTATTTTCTTTCATATTTCATTCCTCCATCATATATGATCATTCTCTTTTAAGATATCATGATCTTATGATATTTTCTCCTTTATTCCATGCCTCCATCTTATATGATCCGTATGTTTTATGATATCATGATGTAACTATTGATTCATATGTATTCACCATGCTATACTATGATTATTACCTTGTGTGGATTTATAGTTCACCTTTTTCCATTACGTATTTCTTAGGGATATTGTAAGAAAAAAATTTAATTGGATTTAGGAGCATATTATGGATATTTAAATAAATATGTTGTGGTTTAGGATTCATTTGATTTTTTATGTATCTAATCTTCCTAAGACACTAGGCCTCTAGATTTTTTATGTTGGGTTTTAAAGATTGTTATTTCAAAACTCATGTAATTACATAAGTATATGATTCATGTAGAAAAAAAAATATCAAATCAATGCTTAATTATTATTAGAAATTAAGACTAGAGTAAATTAGATTAAATAATTTAAAAAAAATAAAATGTATCCTAGAAAACAATATACCAATCCATATATTTCATCATATGTATTTTTGTTCTAATTTATATACAATTGGAAACATATATTGAACCATGAGAACCAAGTGAAAAACTATATATGGTATATAGAGACAATTAGAGTTTTTTTTCAAATTCCCATTTCTAGTTTGGTTTGTAATTATGTTACAATTTCCAACAAGTCATCTCCATTAAACAAAGGGTTCCCCTCTACTCAACCTTTCCAATTCATGGACACCCCCAATAAATAAAATCCTTTCCCATATTGGAGCAATTTTATTTTTTTATAACATAAAATAAAAAAAGAAATCCCCTTTATATTATTGGGATAAAACATATTCCCAATGTATCATTAGGCATGGGGGCAGTTTTTTTGAAGGAAGAGTGCTTTCTTTGGGTATTTTTTAAAGAAGGCACTGAACACAAAAGTCCCTTCATTATTGAACAAAAGAAGAAGGTGCCTATATATTCAGAACCTTCTTGATCAGTATTCATAAGAAGGAGCCTTCTCAAAAGGTGCCTTCTTAAGATAATTTTTAACAAGGCATCCTTAAGAAAGGCTTTCACCTATGGGGTTTTTAAAAAAATGTTTTTTAAAAAAAAATTGTAGATGGATAATGTAATTAATAATAATATGAAAATTAATAATTTATAATAGTATATATAAATAATATAATAAAAAATATATATAATTTGGTATTTTTAAAAATAATAATAATTATTAATGTAATTAATATTAAGCATTTTATTATTAGTTTAGTTAATAATATTATTATTATTACATATAAAAAATATAAAATTATAAATAAATAAAATATTATTATTATTATATATAAAAAATACTTTATTATTTATTAAATTAATTAATATTTTATTTTTATATCCAAATAAATTAAAAATAATATTATCATCAAATATTTTTATTATTAAAAAATAATTAAGCACATATAATCATTTAAACTTAATAAATATTTATAATTAATAAAAATATTAATTATATTATTATTTAGTATTATTACATAATTATAGAATTAGATTTTAAATAATATTTTAAATTATTATTTTTTTTATTTTTTTTATTTAAATATTAGTTATATTACTATTATGGTTATTATAAATGATAAAAAATTATATTAATAATTTTTAATAGTAACATTATTAATAAAAATTATATTTTTTATAAAAAATTCTTAAATAATATTTAATTTTATTTATATTATTGACTAATTTATTAGTTACATTAAGAATTATATTATTTACATCATTATTCATAGTTATTGTCGTAATTCTTGTAAATAATTTAAAATATACTTAATATCTATTAAGAATGTATTTAATAAAATTTAACTATAATAATATAATTATAATTATAATTTTTTATTTTTGGAT
The DNA here is from genome assembly GCA_963277665.1 of Viscum album. Taxonomy (NCBI): domain Eukaryota; kingdom Viridiplantae; phylum Streptophyta; class Magnoliopsida; order Santalales; family Viscaceae; genus Viscum; species Viscum album. Next base: position 1,747,454,798 of record OY728129.1, on the reverse strand, counting down.
GTTCCTTTTATTTCCAATTAATTTATATTTGTACAATCAATGTTTCAAATTTCATGTAGATATTTTATACAATATTTTATGTAAATCAATTTTTTGAAGTATAAATGTTATATTTTTAATCAATAAAGATTATTTCACATAAATTATTTAGGGTATGTTCATTTTATTATTATTTTTTCAACTATTTCTTAAAATTTTAATTCATTTTTTATGTTTTATTTATATTTGTGTTATACTTAATATTTTATAAGCTTCCAAATTCACCTACTTGAAATGTAATAATATGTTTTTAGAAAATGTCGACCTTTAAAAGCATACACCAAAAAGGGAGAGTAAATCAAATGAGTTCAGATTATTGTGAAGTCACACAAAAAATAAATTCATTGATTTTTGAATTTTATGAACTAACAGTGCATGAAACAGGGGTTTTGTTTTCTTGAGATGGCTGAAAACGTAGTTTCCATAATTTAAAACACAAAAACATGCGTTTAAGTATTAAAAACATAGAAACAATATCCAATTGATGTAAAATCTTATAAAATTCATCTTAGTCTCATTTTTTGATGTGTGTGAGAAGAGAATGCATCAATAAGATGTGTGATGTGCTTATACGAACTAAATAAAAAGTTTTTAAAAAATTAAGGTCTTTAAAAATGTGTTCCATAAATGACAAGCCGACGAAATCAAAATTGATTTCTATAAAATCAAAAAACAATATCCATTGATTGATTTATGAATTTTAGGAACTGACGATGTGTCAAACCATGGTTTCATTTCCTTGAGATGGCCGAAAATGCAGTTTCAGTAATTGAAAATGCTAAAATATAAAATTAACTATTAAACCCTAGAAAACGATCTCCAATTGATGAGAAATATTATGAAAGCTATCTTAGACACATTTTTGGAATGTGTGAGCAGACAACACATCAATTGGGCATGCTATGCTCTCGTACGAACTCAATAAGGATTATTAAGAAAATGTTGATCTTTTAAAATGTGCGCCATAGAGAGTGTGCAGAAAAATAGCTTGGATTTCTATAAAATCACATGACCGCAACCACTGAATGATTTTTGAATTTTAGGAACTGATGAGATGAAAAACTGAGGTTTCATTTTCAGGATATGACTGAAAATGAAGTTTCAGTAATTTGAAATGCTAAAACATGTGTTTAACTACGAAAAACCAATAAAATTATCTCTAAATTATGTGAAATCTTACGAAAGATTTCTTAGACTCATCATTGACATGTGTGAGTATACGTCATGTTAATAAAGCATGAAATGTGATTTTCTGAACTAAATTAGTTGTTTTTAGAAAATGTTGGTCTTTAAAACATACACCACAGAGGGAGATCCATCCAAATGAGCTAGGATTACTATGAAATCACAAAAAATACAATTATTTATTTTAGAATTTTAGGAACCGATGGAATGTAAAATAGAGGTGTCATTTTCCTGAGACAATTGAAAATGCGGTGTCAATAATTTGAAATTATAAAACAAGTGTTTAGCTATTAAAAATATAGAAAAATATTTCCAATATATTTAAAATCCAATGAAATCCATCTTAGACTCATTTTTTTATGTGTGCGAGAAGACAGCGTGTCAATCAGACATGTGATGTGCCCGTCTGGACTAAATTAACTGTTTTTATAAAATTTTAGTATTTAAAAACAAGGACTACAGAGGGATATCCAACCAAATGAGCATAGATTTCTATGAAATCACAAAAATAGATCTATTGACTAATTTTTTAAATTTTAGTCACCAACGACGCGTCAAACCAAGGTGTTGTTTGCTTAAGATGACTAAAAAGGATGTTTCAGTAATTTAAAATTCTAAAACATGAGATTAACTATGATAACCATAAAAAATCCCCAATTTATTTGAAATATTATGAAAGCTTTATTAGACTCATTTTTGACATGTGCATGCAGACGACACATTAATCAGGAATGCAATGTGCTTTTACAGAATAAATATGGATTTTTTTAAAAATATCGGTCTTTAAAAATGTGAACTATATAGGTTGATCCAGAAAAATGTGATATAATTAATATCAAATCATACAACCGCATCCACTGATTTATTTTTGAATTTTAGGAAATAATGGTGCATCAAACCGAGGGTTCATTTTCTCGAGACGACCATAAAAGAAATTTCAGTAATTTAATATGCATAAACATATGTTTAACTTTGAAAACCATAGAGAACAATCACCAATTGATGTTAATTATTATGAAATATTTATCACACTCATTTTTACAGGTTTGGGAAGATGACGCATCAATCAAGCATGCGATGTACTTGTATAGACTAAATAAGTAGTTCTTAGAAAATGGTAGTCTTTAAAAACGTGCACCCTAGAGGGAGATTTAGAATAATGAGCTCATATTTATATGAAATCACATGAAAACATCCACTGATTCATTTTTAAATTTTAAGAACTCACAGTGCATCAAACTAAGATTTTGTTTTCCAGGGATAATCGAAAACACAGTTTGAGTAATTTAGAAATCTAAAACACATGTTTAGCTATGAAAACCACATAAAATGATCTAAACATGATCTAAAATCTTATAAAAGCTATATTAAAATAATTTTTGATGTGTTCAAGGAGATATTGTGTCAATTGGGTGTGTGATGTGCTCATACGGATTAAATAAGGAATTTTTAGAAATTATCAATTTCTAAAAACATGTACCAAAGAGGGAGAGTTGTCCAAATGAGTTCAGATTGCTGTTAAATCACATAAAAATAGTCATTGATTTATTTTTGAGTATTAGGAACTAATAGTGTGTCAAACTAAGGGTTTTTTTCCCGATATGATTGAAAACATGGTTTTGGTGATTTTATAGCCCAAAACATGTGTTTAACTATGAAATCTATAGAAAATAATCTCCAATTGATGTGAAATATTATAAAATCTATCATAGACTCATTTTTCATGTGTGTGAGTAGATGACTTGTTAATCTTACTTGTGATGTGCTCGTACAGACTAAATAAGAAGTTTTTAGAAAATGTCGGTCCTTAAAAACACGTGTTATAGAGGGTGAGCCAGCCAAATGAGCTCAAATTGTTGTGAAATCACACAAAAATAGTAATTGAATAATTTTTGAATTTTAAGAATTAAAGGTGTGTCAAACTGAGGTGTTATTTTCCCAAAAACAATAGAAAATGTAGTTTCAATAATTTAGAATGCTAAAACATGAATTTGACTTTAAAAACCATAGAAAAAAGATCTCTAATTGAAGTTAAATTTTATGAAATCCATTTTAAACTCATTTTTGATGTGTGTGAATCGAAAATGTGTCAATAAGACATGCAATGTGTTTGTACAAAATAAATAAATAATTTTTAGAAAATTCCATTCTTTAAAAATGTGCACCCCATAGGGTGAGCTGTCCAAATGATATTGGATTGCTATTAAGTCACACGACTAAATCCGTTGATTTATTTTTGAATTTTACTAATTGACGTCATGTCAAACTGAGCATCCTAAACCACTTCAAATTCTACCTGAGTTCTTTTCCTCTAAGATTGGTGCACCTGATATGATGTGTCATGGGTTTGATTAACCTCAAGCACATTTCTAAAACATTTCATGGACCGATGACACTGCATTAGTTATTTCTCGACGTTTTTTGATCTTTCATCAAAGTATTTCATGTATCTATGAAATTTATGAGAGAAAATACCCATGATTCATAATTTTATAACCGATTGAAGACACTGTTAATGCATTCAACAATGTTTATATTCATGTTCCCATATTTCTTCCCTTCATCAAATGCCAATGACCATTTTCGATTTGGTATGTGCATCATGTACTTGTATACATACTCATTTATTATTCTTATTTCTTCCAAACATTTAAGTAAAACCTGCTATGTTGGTTCATATACTGTAAAGTCATGTGATAAAAATTTAAAAAGTGAAAATTAATATAAAATATTCATGCATATCTAATGTGGAGAAAATTTGATCCTATACCTAAGTTGATGATTTGTTTCTTCACGTTTTTATCATGAAATTTTGTCCATATATTGCATGAAATAAGTCTCGCATAGTAACAATGGTAGGCATGTGGGGGTAACCAACCATTATATTCAATATTCACAACTTATTTGATAGCATGATGATGATCTCAAATAAGGCATATCCCATACTTATTAGTGACATGAACGCGCATAAAATAAAGAAACCAACTCTATGATTCTAGATTATCTTTCTCAGCAATTGAAAATGTTAGTAGAAAGGGAAATTTACTTCCATCCTAATTTGAAGTAATCAATAGAAATACATTATAATTTCTATATAGAAATGTTTCATCTTCTTTTATTCATTGTTTGTAGGGTGGGAATGTTGTGATACATTGAAGGAATAACCATATTATTTAACAAAATCAGACTTTGTCTATAGAGATGTGATTGTTCACCACATTATCCACTATTTCAAATTGATTAATAGCCTAACCAGTTCGAACCAATCACTCGATCCAATAAGGAAACAACTAAAATGAAGTTTCCCAATATCCATAAACCATGTCAATAGCTTTCCAATTTTCAAGTCATGCTTTCTTATATGAGATTTTATATGCATACTCACTCTCCATGCATTCTTATATTAACTCAAAATGGACATCCAAATTCATTATGATTATAACAAAAATAACATAGCATATGAATGTCGAGTCGAGGTGTCTATGATCTTTAGTTAACCTTGGATTCAAAAAAGTGTGTGGTCCTAAATATTTTTTAATTTTCCACCAAGTTGAATTTCTAAAAATGGTTTCTCGTAATCACATATTGCATGTGTCACCAAAATGTGGAAATTTTATAGAAAACATTGATCTCATAGACTGATCCATGGGATAACTGTAATGGCTCATCACATGGTACTTCTTTATAACTGTTTGTAATGCCTCTTTGATCTCAAATTGTTTTTCAATAGACAATTCATTGTCATTTGATTCAATAATGATTTTTTGGAAAATACCTAGGAACTCATTTATTAGTGTCACTGTCTCCCAATCAAACTCAGGTACCATTGGTTTAATATACAGCGAGATTTTCCCCGATTTTCAATGTTGTATTTCTGGATCATTAACTTACATCATCTCATCTTCTCAATGAGGTACTTACTCATCCTCCAAATGATCTTCATAGACATAATTGATCACCCAAATATGTGGATCAGATACAAAAAAAGATGTTGTAAGAACAGCTACATGTACTGTCATCTAAAATCAATTCTCTTCTATTTATGTATTTTCTTCACTTGATCCACCTTGAACAACCAGCTCATATGTAATCATATCCACCTCAGCAAATCCACCATCGACTAGTATGTTTTGTTTTGTTTGAGTGGTATCTTCAATTATACTAACATCAATATATATTTCAATCTCACTAATTATTCCTTGATATTGGTATATATCATAAACAAGACTCAAATGTTCATCGATGACCAAATGATAACGCATGTAATATAAATTATCTTTAGTTTGAGAAGATCTATAAATAGTAGATGATATACACTGATTTCCTACAATCTTTAATTGACCACGAATTTTACTGTTAGCTGCATTCATCACATCACATCCAATAAGATTTACAAATCTTACAGGACCACTAATATACAGTATCCCTTGTTCATTATCTATTATTTCACCTTTATGATGTACAAACATATGTAGTTGTTTGGCCATATTTCTGAAACTATTATTTGAAATTAAATTTCATGTTCAATATATACATCAACATTTCTTCAGATAAATCATAAACCACCAAACATCAGCTATTATTATTTTGATTATAATTTCTCTGAGAACAGACAAAACTGATAGTAACTATGGGCAGTCGTGATGCAGTAGAGAACAAATTATTAAAACATTAAAAACTAAGCAATAATATTTTATATACAATGTAATATCATATAAATATATAGAGAACTTTATTTTATAGAATATAATAATATATATACATGTATTATACAATTGAAATTTACAAAATCGTTAATTTCACTAACATAAAATATCAATTAACAATTAACTTACTAATTAATATTTTTTACAGTGAAATAGTATATTAATTACCAAATTAGTAATTAACCAAAAATATATTTTATACAATGAAATAATATATATATTAATTATGGTAGAATAATTTAATTATAATATATTATTTGTTTATTATAATAATATGTTAATGTATATTATAATAATAATTACAATGCAATATTATATTATATATCATACTTTATTATAAAATATTAATTTAAAAATCACTAATTAATTTACTAATATATTTTATACAATTAAATTATATATATATATATAAACATGCATAATAGAATGAAATAATTCACATGAAAGTATTCATGGAATATATATATACATATATATATATATTTACAATAAAATGAAATAACGAATATATGAAAATTAATTAGAAACAAAAAAATACCAATTAATATTTAAATTAAATAACAATTTCATTTTTATTTTTAAAAAATTAAATATATCATCAAATGTAAAATTGAATTATTTGATTTAATTTTTCTATGAATTAAAATTAAATACAAAATAGTTAATTTTTATAACTTAAAAAATAAACTTATAATTAACTCACTATTTAATATATATATTTTATAGTGCAATAATTTATTAATTACAAAATTTCTAGTTAACTAAGACATAATATATCTTACAAAACGAAATTACATATATATTAAATATAATAATATATTAATATATATAGTATACAGTATAATAAATATATTAACTAGAAAATCAGTAATTAATTTAGAAATCTATTCTATACAATTAAATCAAACATATAAAATGAAATAATTATTATACAATACAAATAATGTAATGTTGTACAATTGTCAACAAATTAATATAACACATTAAATAAAATTTTAAAAAATTAATATAATTATTACAATAAACATTATTTACATAAAATACACCAAATATTAAATTAAAATTTAAAATATATATGTTTTTTCTACAGGGGATTCATGAGGGAGGGGTTTGTCGTAGGGGTTCACGAGGGAGGGGTTTGCGATGGAGGGGTTCATCACAGGGGTTTATAAGGGAGGGGTTCGATGGAGGGGTTCATGAGGGAGGGGTTCTTCACAGGTGGTGGCATGGACCAAGTTGTGTAAAATGGTATTAAAGATCCAGATCTGTGATTTTTCGAGAAGTAGGATCTGACTTCAATGATTTGATCTCACATGTTGCTCAAAATGGTCTCTAAAAACAAGATCTATGCTTCGTCAAGAGTTGGATCTAGATTACAGATGGAAGAATTGGAAGTTTTATTTTAGGATGAGTTTGGTGGAGCATGACGATGGAGGGGGGTCACTGAATGAGTGACGACTTCCAATTTTAAGTAGTGTTTTAAAGGTCAGTAGAAGGCACTCTCTCACGGAGTGCCTTTGTTTTTTTATTTTCAATGAAGGAAAATTTCTGGAATGCGCCTTCTAAAAAATTTATATGAAGAAGGTGCTTTCTGGGAAAGTGAATTTTAAATATATTTTTGGGAGGGTGAATTTCAAAATAGTACCTTCTTAATGATAAATTTTAATAAGGCACATATAGGAAAAGAAGCTTCCAAATTAAAATTTCCTATCATGTGCTCTCTGTGTTCTACTGACTAAAAAAAAGAAGCCTTATATCATGAAATATTTTAGTTTTTTCAATATTTAGGTAAAATATGTTTATATTATTATTATTTATAGAAAAAAAAATCATTATTAGAAGTTGAAATATATTGCATGGGGAAATGGAATCGTTTCCACAGCATGTTCACATTAAAAGTGGTTTAAAATGTATGATATAAAAGCACTAACAATTCAGAAATGAAAAGGTAACGGTGTAGATAGAATCTAAAATGTGTCATTTTATTTTCCTCAAGGACCTGGTGATGGTCTATGATATTACTATTTTGTGGGTTTTTTTCCACTCAAGAACATTATAGTTTACATAGTGCTCTCACTTTGTTCTCTTCAATCCATGATCTAATATTTCTATATCATTATGAAAACATCATGATAAATTCTTTTTTTAAAATGGTAGGCCCTTATTTGAAGTATTAATATACCCACTGTGAGTTCTTATATCATTCCTTGGGTTCTAAAGAGAAAACATAACACTAACTTTGTTTGAAAATATCCATGAATATGTTTTAGCAATATACTGTTGGGTTTTTTTTTTCTTAATATGATAATTTATTTTATTTACATTTCTATTTTGTAAATATAATCAAACATGAATTCTACCCATATGTAGCTGATAAAATATTTGGTTCTCTTCACCTTTATCTGGCTACTTGAGTTTCTTCTTTCCAAGGTACTCAAATGTAATTCCTCATTTCTCCGCTTATTTTTCAGTGTCAGAAATTCATTCAATTAAAATATTTTTGTTTAAACAAAAAATATCATTTTCAACAGTTTTGGTTTCCAATGTTACCCTTTATTAATATGAGGGAACACTTTTGAGGGAGGAAGCATGAGAAAAATTCCAAATTTCATAGTACAATAAGTGGGGTTTGATGCATGAATGATTTCAATATAGAGAAACACCTTAGTGGGGGGAAGTATTCAGGGAATTCTCACTTATTGTGTACTCATGGGACAAGATGGCCTATCATTTTGAAGATATTATCAAAGATCATCCAGATACAAAGGTAAATTCCCTTCATTGAATATTATATAGGGAGAATGTTTCTGGTAGTCTGAAACACACAATTAATGATTTTGTGATTTTTAATGGTGTTTTATGAACCCATGTTATTATCTTGTGAGGTTTCTCACCTTTTTGTGCAAAAGTGTTTCTTTAAATTAATTTTCTGTCAAGTTATCCAAATTTCATTATGACATCAAAGAAAAAAAATCAAATAATTTTACAGAAAAAATGAAAATGGGCCTTAACCAACCTAATAAGGATGGTCCATTATTATTATTTTGAATCTTTATTATGACATGTTCTTGTAATAATGGTAATTAAATAATTAATTATAATAAATTGAACATCCATCCCTTAACACAACTCACACCAATACCCTTGGAATAGTGATAGATTTATTATTACAAAAAACATTTAATCAAAATTGTATAAGAATATATAAACCTAAATCCCAAGAATTTCAAATTGTTTGATACATATATAATTTATAAAAAAACACTATATTTCAATCATTTTAAACATTGGTTTGAAAAATCACATTGTTACAGAAAATTTATCACAAACATCAACAAAATTCAAAAACATTAATATTATGCAGTCTTTGGACCCCAACCCCCTCTCAAAAGAGTCCGACCAAGATACCAGTGGCCGAAAAAACCAAACATGTTCAAGAAAAATAGTGCGCTTGTGTAAAAATAATTCTTATATATGTAATACTATAAATAAGTTAAACATAAATATGAAACAATGCATTAATAAATTTTCACTTTTAAATTGAAAACATATATTACAAGTCATACCAAACACACTATTTTTTGGATTAATGTTTAGTTAAATTCTATATGTTAGAAATGATTTATGGATCATTTTTCTAATGTATCAAGACAATCCAAATGAATTTTATCGAATCTATGTATGTGATATGTGTTATGAACTAAAATTTCATTTTTAAACTAAAAACATACCTTTCGAGTCATACTGGCCACTTCTATGATTTATCTAGGTTGTCTTCCCCTATTATTAACTGTGTGAACCTTCCTATTTTTCTTTTTACAAATTGGTTAAACCATATAAACTAATGGTTTGTCTAGTGTAGGTATTTTGTTTTTAATTTTTTTTACAGGTAGGAAAATTTAAAATCAACATCTAATAAATTTATGAATGGAATGAAATTTAAAAAATGGAGTTATTGATTAACTATTTCCAATACCTAAAATTATGTTTTATTTATCTCTATTTTTCACTTTCTTTCTCTCCCACAATTCTTTCTAGAACAGTGTATACATTGTATCATTTTATGTTTGGGGGATACTTTCCTCACCTTTATTTTTGATACACTTGGATTATTTACTATATTCACAAGTCTAGGAGAAATTTTCATTGAAATCATTTTTAAAACTTAAGATCCTTTTACACATATTTAAATAGAAGATAATGTTAGGTTAGAAATTGTTGAAATTCATTTTTAATCCTGTTTATTTTTTTATCATGATTTCCATTTTGAGTAAATTAATTATAATTTTAGGCTCTTATAATTACTTTTTATTGACTTATTACTAGATATTATGCCCCAAGTGATTTCTATTTATTTTTATATACTCCCATTCTCGAGTGGATTCTAGATTACGCTTCCATACTCTTTTCTAATAATATTTCATAACAGATACTTAGGACATGTAAACCTATCAGAACATACATTGAGATCTTATTGAGGATATGATTGAACAAATACACTTTTTAAAATGATTGAAGTAATATTTATTGATACCTTTTTCATAAGATATACCTGTAAATCTATCTTTCTTTATCCCATAGTATCTAAGATTAATCTTATGAGGAGGGATCCTTTTTAAACCCACTATACCCTTCTACCCTAAACTTGGTACGATGTATGATTGTCTTTTGAAAATGTGTGGGGTAATTTTCAGGACTAGTGGACATGGGGTGTTACTATTGAGGTCATGTACAGTGACACTTTCAACAGATTTCTATGATGTGGTTCAGGATTACTTTTGGAATTTCTCTTGTCATATTCCTTTGTAAAAATAGGGTTGTGTATTAGGAAGTTCAAAAATCACCATTACTAGACCGATGAATCTTATGATGGATTGTGTTTGGTTATGTGATGGATGTGATATCTTTCCTAGACATTATTTTCAAAAAAATAAAATAAAATAAAAATAAAGCGAATAGGGAACAACCTTAATACTTACTCGACATATTCTTGGACCCACATTGAGTTGTTGGATCATAGTCTCATTTTTTATAGGAGGAGTTAGTTCATTTCACTATTCCCGATTATCATGCATTATACTATAGATATTACCCTCTTTTTATCATTATTTCATGATATTCCTACCAACACTCATCCTTAGGGACATTAGAACCACATTGTGGAATCCCTAATGATTAATTTTGTATTTTTATTTAAAAATTAGAGATGATAGAAACGATGGTAGCCTATGTTGATAAACAAGTATTCATGATATCAGAATAACTCCAGTTACATTTTTCCTTGAGTGATGAGACAGAATTCATTGTGAGGTAAATTGAAAAACGGGTATAGTTTCTAAAAAACAATTATCAAAATTTAACTAAAAAAAGATAGAATATGAATAAAGAACTTTATTGTAAGGAAATAATGATTTTTTCTACATGATTGATTCTAGAGGACTTACCTTTTCTACTTGCACATAGTTTTATTTTCCAAGTAGTAATTCATGTTTTCTGTTTAATTTTTTTTCATTTAGAATCCTTATTGAGATGGTTTTTTCTTGTAGACAAGAAATTGTTCTAGTTTGGGGGAATTTGATAAGCTGATTTCATATAAAATTATTGGATACATTTTTTAATGTTTAATCATGGTTGAATTTATATTTCACTTGGTTTTGGTTTGTTTATGTAGTAAGTAATAAATTTAAACTCAAATGAAGAATTGATGAAAATGGAAAAAATAGGATTTACACATTTTGGTAGGAGTTCAAGATGTGTATTCTTTATTCACAGCATCCCTGGGGAACAAAGGCCATACCATGTATCATTTCAAGAAATGAGTCTAGTACACATCATGTAAACACATTAAATGTCATGATATCTTCAAAATCATAATCCCAATTGAATTATATGAAATGAAGGATGTGAAATATGTGAATCAAATAAAATTAATGTATAATATACAAGATGAAAAAAGTTTGAGATCTCATCAAGTCAAAAATTTCACCTAAGGATTCTATGTGATTCAAGATTCTTAGAGGAGAATGTGGATCTTATATACTTGACATGAATCTTACTTTCATTTCATGTAAAAGTTCATTCAAAATCCACATAAATCCATTACATGATGTGAATAATTTACACCTTCTATAATTTTAGAGAAAATATATATTTGTGTGCCTCTTCCATTTACAAATGACCCGGGACTTCAGCATCTTCTTTCATTTTCTCCCATATTTCCTCTCTATATTCCTTATGAACTTGGCTATAATTCAATACTTTACTCATTTTATTTAATAATTTTGTATTTTTTCCATATCAAATCCATTGTTCGATCGTTTCAATTCTGTTTCCATTTCGACATCCATTCGATACTATTCTACATTCTACGTCAATGGTTACTTTTTTTCATGATTCTTCATTCAAAGTAAATATTAGATTTATTCTTTTATGAATTTCAAGTGAAAATTAATTTAATATTAATTTCTATATGATTATGCTGAGAATATTTATTATTCTTTTGATTTTGATCAATGGTTTCTTGTATAGCTAATCCTATTAGGGTCAAGGGTTGATAGTAAGGGTGTTTCAGAGCCTAATGAATCTATAAAATGAACCTTGGTATACATATGGGTAGTAATTAGGTTAAAAACATTTTAATCACTTTATATTCCACATCCCTGACCATGGGTGGTGAGATTTAATGAACCTGACCTAATTGGAGTTGAGCAGGATATGACCATTAGTCTGTGAGGCTTCCTACCATATAAGTTAAGCGTAATACATCTAGGTTGTCATCTATGCCAAGACCAAGAGATATTTATAGCATAGGTAGATCCAATTGTTTTGACTATAACCAATTGGTGACCCTTGTAACACTTTGTAGCTTAAGCCACAATAATGTCCCATAATATATTTAGGATTACATTTTTCCAAAATCCCTAAAAATGAACCTTATCCATTCGTTGTTATCTTATATAAATAAAAACAACATAGTTCTAGTGAATGCAAATTTTAAGAGTGAATGTGAGGAATCCTTAAGTAGTGTTTGAAAAGCTAGATTACTTGTCTTCCAGTTGTCTCTCTGGGTTTAACCTCACACTAATATTCACTACACCTTAGTAGTATGTGTAGTTTGGGAATAATAATTATAAACCTAATCCATGTGTGTGCGAAATTAATGATTCCATGTGGGTCGGTCAATGAGTCATACCTATCCCACCATGTATTAGATTGAGGTACAACTAAGTCCTATATATCAAAAATGACTTATGCAGTTTTTTCATAATGTATGAAAACAATCTTAATTTATTTTATAAATTTTGAGTATGTCATAATTTTTTGTTAAAAAAAATCATTTTTAAATAAAAACATACAGTTTGAGTCATACCGGTCACACCGTGTGTCATATTGATGTATGGTTGATTACTACATATCAAAAATGACATAATGTTAATTTTTATAAAGTATCAAGACAATATGATGGTTTTTTCTGTTTTCAGTGATTGAAACATGTTCTTCACTAAATTTTCTTTTTAAAATTGAAAACACACACTTTGAGCCATACTGATTGAACCTGTTTCAGATTGACATCTGGATGATTCATACATGTCAAAAATGAATTTTTAATCATTTTCCTAATGTATTAGGATAATCCAAGTAGGATTTATTTATTTTTATTTAGTTACACACAATTTTTATTACAATTTCATTTTAAACATGAAAGCACACATTTCGAGTCATACAGGTCACACTGTGTATCCGATTGAGTTATGTCTGATTCCTACATGTCAAAAATGGCTTATGGATCAATGTACTAATGTATCAAAACAATATTATTGTGTTTTCTTAGTTTTCATTATGTCACGCATATTTTGAAATAAAATGTTAATTTTAAATAAAAACACACACTTTGAGTCATACTGGTCACACTATGTGTCAGATTGATGTGTTGTTGATTCATAAACTTCGCAAATAAATTAAGAATAATTTTCAAAAAGTATTAAGAAAATTTAAGTGTTTTTTCAATGTTTTCAACCAGTGGAACATTTTTTAAACTAAAATGTAATTTTAAAATAAAAAACATGTACTTTGAGTTATACTGATCATATCAAGTGTCGGATTGACGTGCGATTGATTTATATACATCATAATTGAATTATGTATTTTTGTTATAAATTATCAAGACAATATGATCTTTTTTTCTCAGTATTTAGTGAGTGGAACACATATTTAACTAAAAATACATTTCTAAAATAAAAAATAAGAATTTAAGGTCATATCATTCATATTGTGTATCAGATCGAGGTAACACTAATTCTTACACATTAAAAATGAACCACGGATCATTTTCCTATGTATAAAAATAAAGTTAATGTGTTTAATTGGTTTTTAATATGGAACATGTATTTTTTACTAAAATTTAATTTTTAAATAAATACGTACACTTTGAGTTATATCATTCACATCATGTGTTAGATTGATATGTGGTTAATTCCTATAAGTCAACATGAATTAGTGATAATTTTCATAACATATCGATACAATCAAATTATGATTTCTAGGTTTTTATAGGGCGACAAAAATGTTTAACTAAAATGTCATTTTAAAATGAAACACACACATTAAGCCATTCTGGTCACACTTTGTGTCATATTGACATGAATTTGATTACTATAAAGCAAATATGACTTATGGATCATTTTCCTAAAGTATCAAGATAATATGAGTGTTTTTTCTTGAGTTTCAGTGAGTGAATCAAATTTTTAACTAAAATGACATTTTTAATCTAAAAACACACATTTCAAGTCATATTGGGAACACCATGTATCATCTTGAGGTACAAAAAATTCATACAAGACACCAATAACTTTTGGATCATTGTATTAAAATATCAAAAAAAAATAAATGTGTTTTACGGGGTTTGACTATGTCACATGTCATTTTAGGTCAAATGCCTTTTTTAAACTGAAACCAATAATTTTGAGTCATGTCTATCACACTAGGTAATAGAGTGAGGTACTATGGATTCATACATGTCAAAAATGACTTATAGATAATTTTAATAAACCATCAAAACTATATGAATGTTTTTTCTTGGTTTTGAGTATGTTATGTGAGTTTTGAACTAAAATGTCATTTGCAAATAAAAACACAGAATTTGAGTCTTATTGGCCACACTATGTGTTAAATTGATGTGAAGTTGATTTTTAAATTTAAAAAATGACTTATGGATCAATTTCCTAATGTATCAAAATAATCTGAGTGTTTTTATTATATTTTGGTGAGTGAGAGACATTCTTAACTAAAATTTCAATTTAAACTAAAGACACACAATTTGAGTCAATTATAATCTGAAAACAAAAACTAATAAACATTAAAAAATCATATTAATAACTAATAACTCTATGTTGAGAAAAAAATAGAACCTGAGTGAATCATCCATGTTAAAGACTTCATCAAGAACTAATTTTTCTCGGATCATTTTATGATCATCTTTGAGAACAAACTATCAGAGAAAAATCATGTCTTGATGAAGTCATCTCATCATGATCATTGTAAAAATTAAATAAATTTGTATTAAATGAAAATAATAAAGAAAATTAATAAAAAATTTGATAAAATTATTAGAAAATTAACTAGATTAGAAGTAGCAAGACACCTCTTCATGGTGTCTATTTATATTCAGACACCATGTAGTTTTCCCATTCATTTCTAAAAAAATATATTTCCTATTTTAGTTATATGGAATTTTAATAGTCATGGTAGAAATTAAAAAACAGAAATAAAAAAATTAATAATAAATATTTTAAATGAAATTATAATTTTCATCTCAAATAAATCTTCAAGGAATCTAGTTTCTTGACGGAATATGATATCTTTAATAAATTTACAAAAAAACCACAATCTTTTACATTAGTTGTTTTTTGAACACTACAATAAAACTGATAAAAATAAATATTTTTTTTGATATATTTTTTAATCGTGAACTATTATAATATATACTACAGTACTTATCCTATAATAGAATTTGATAGAATACTTTTCCTCATGGTCCCTCCTCACACCATAATTTTTTTCTATTTAAACTTCTCACTATCATTATTTTTTAAATTAAAACCTAATTTTAAATTTATAACAAGATTTTTATTTGTAAGATGTTGAACTTAGTGTATTTAAAATTAATAAACAACATCATGTGTAGTTGTTTTTTTTGGGAATCCATGTATTGAATCCAAAAAACAAATCTTTAGATTATCCAAAATGAATGATATGTTAAAACATTTCTCCCTAATAACCAAAAGGAATAAGTAGTGAGTTAAAATAAAATATATTTCATACAATTAAATTATAGAGTTTTACCCCTACATCATGGGTATTAAGAAGAGTCTTATATGTGTAAGTTTATTTTCAAACATTGCCACCAGGTTTTACATAATTATTGAATGTTCCTTTTTTCCAATGATCTTTTTTTATTGATGTTAGGTGAGGACTGATGATTATAAATTTTGGTTCATAGGTTTAAAATTAAAAAAAAAATTACTACTATATATGCCTATAAAAAATAGGAATATTATTTAACTATAAGTAACATAGTTTATCATCTATTTGACAAACAAATTATGAAAATCCACTTCATGTATTCATTTACATATAAGAATCATATACATCTATTCTTCAGGATTTCATCTATATTATTTTGGCCAAGAAATGTTGAAATTTCCCCTCAAATAGTGGAAAATTATTTTTTAACATCCTTTTTTTACTTTTAAATATTTTCTTTTAATCGATGTTTATGTAGGAGACATTATAAATAATAGTTTCAACATTGGTTTTAGTAAAACCGGCATCTAAATGTAAACTAAAAAGAAAATTTAAATGTTTTTTCAACGTCATTTTTTATAAACCAATATTTGAAATAATATTCCAAATCTATTTTAATGTAAAAAAATATCAAAAATATAGCATGGATATTTTCACATTGGTTTTTAGTAAAACCAGCAATGAATGTCTTATTATTTAAATGGGAAAAAACTATGAATATTTTCAATGATAGTTTTATTTAAAAACCATCATAAAAATAAAATTTCAATATCAATTTTTAAATAAAAATAATTTTTAAATTCGTACTAGAAAAATATCATATGACTTTCATCGTCAGTTTTATTTAATATCCAATGTTGAAAGTGTGTTTTTCCATCAGTTTCCTCTATAATATTGATTTTGGAGGATTGAATTTTATGGTTAAAATTAGTTTTATTTTCCTAGTTATAATTAATGTTTCCTATTTTAATTTTTTTTTCTTTTGGAATCCATGTTGTTATGTTTTTTTCTTGAGGCTAATTAATTGGCCAAGTGTGGGGGAATGTGATAAGATGAAATTATATATACATATTCAATACATATTTTTATGGTTTATTCATGATTTATTCAATAATACATCATTTTTTGGTTTATTTTAATAGAAATAGTAAATTACGACTCAAAATAAAATTTGATGAAAATTCTACAAATAAGTTTTAACATTTTTTTATCTTATACACAATGTGTAGTCCACAATAACATAATTTCTACAAAGCCACAAACCTACCAATAAATACATTACATGATGTGAATCCTAGAAATGATGAGTACATTGAATACATAACAAAAAGATTTCAAAGATTATAATCCTACTAAAAGTTAATCACATGCACGAAGTGAAGTGATTTTATAATGTGAAAAGTTCAAAGGCTTACCCAGTAAAATATATGAGGCAATTATTAGATAGGGATTACGGATATCAAATACACAACATACCAAAACATTAATCGGTGTGTAGATGTTTGGAAAAAGGTTACATAATCTAGTACATAATTTTCATTCCGTACATATCATGTATGTTTCCATCTTATTAATATTTGAGCACTCCTCTTTGAACAAAGAGCCATACACACTTTATTTCTCT
Source organism: Viscum album (assembly GCA_963277665.1). Classification (NCBI taxonomy): domain Eukaryota; kingdom Viridiplantae; phylum Streptophyta; class Magnoliopsida; order Santalales; family Viscaceae; genus Viscum; species Viscum album. The sequence goes on along the minus strand of OY728129.1, from coordinate 1,747,436,942 downwards.
CCCATTTTCTTCCATTTTTTTCATATTTTTGTATTATAAACCAATTTTAATTCATTCATATAAGTTTTTGGTTGAATATTTTTGTTTTTTGCTTAATCTATATTTTTTGGAATCCCTTTCCATTTTCGATGTTTGTTTCATCACCGCTCGTCGTTCTTCATCAACACTTACAATGTTATTCATTGTTTCTTTTGTAATAAAGGGTCCCCTAAACCCAAATATGAAGTACTTTTAATTACCATATCATGTGTTTAGTTAGATAGACATTATGTTAAATTACCAGTATAGTTTAGATATTTATGTATCCACTATTAAATGATAATTTCCATAGATTAATTGTCATATCAAAAGGTTATAAAAGATCTCATGCTATAATAAAAAAACTGGATATACTATGACATTAATATTAAACAAAGGTCTTATGTTCTAGATATGTCTTACTGATTAGACAATGTAGATGTTTAACTATCAGGTCTAGGGTTCTGATATTCATTGATACTTATTATCATGAAGTTCACACTTTTTGATATCTAGTAGTGAGATCATGAAGACAAACCTGCCAATAGAAACACTACATGTTTTAGCTGCCATTGGATGTTCTTATCTAGGAAATTTTTTATTTATCTTGACACTTGAGATCATTAACAATGCATTTCATTTGATCATGTACTTTGATGAAAGGAAAATTCATGATAATGAAATTATGTCAAGGTATCTTATGTTTGGGGCATCATTGGTGGTATGGAATTGGATGAATTGTCTTGAATGAATGTATCGCTTCTAGGTTATGGAAGTAATATATATAAATGTTTAGGTTGATTAGGCTATTAGAACTTTCATAAGACCATTGACATGGAAGTTTAGGTTCAATCCATCCAGTTAGATCAACAAATAATAAATCAAGAAAAGGATGATGACATGGGTGTGTGTCCTAATTTATGAGATATCAAAAGACAAAGTGATTTTATTACACGATTTGTGTTAGTAGGTTGGTTACTCCTATTATAAATATCCTTATATTTTTAGGGGCCATGATGGGTTTCTAGATCCCACCCTTAGTCTGATAATATTATTCACCAATATTAAGATAAGGTCCTAGAGGGTCACACACAATAGCATATTCCAGATTCTTTTCTATTCAGTTGAATAGGTATATTATACTTGGTGGTCCAAACCCTTGGGGTCCAAATTTTGTCCAAGGTGACACGATCTCCAAAGTAATTAATAAATTCATACTATTAATGTTAAAAATAATTGACATTGAATTTATTTTTTTAAATGTATTTATAAGTTTCAAAGTAAATGCATGGAAAATACGAATTGAATGAATATTTATATAAAATATTCAAGGTTCAGTTAATATTTTTGGTTACAACAAGTCGAGTTAACCTATTGAGTATTGTCATGTGATATATTTATTATATTACAAGAAGGTGTTAATAAAAATAAAAGATATTTATAACCCAGTTTAGTAGTCAAAATATGTTTTCTATAGTGTGTTAATTATTCGGGGGTCGGTCAAGCATTTGGGGGTAATTTTTATTACACTATAAATTGAGGAGAGGGACTCATTAATAACAGCTCCCTACCTATATCTATTATTCTATATCCCTCATTCTAGATAGTGAGGCTCTGAATCTAGGAATTCGGATTGAGAACCCTATAATTAATCACCATTAATGTGATGTAGTGATCATCATAGCATCAAAGGTGTCGTCCGATCTCTATTCTTGTGTAACACCCTAATATTCTAAAGTATGAATATTGTACTCGACATCATGCATGAAGCGTGACCCCAAGAACATAAGGGGATATAATCCAAAAATAATTAAAATATATTTTAAATATATGATATATCTTTTATTTAACATGATACTAAGTTAGTGTGTGTCACACGCTACAACGAGTTTCTTCAAATGGCTTGCGTTACACGTAAGACAAATTTTTACTAAATAACGATATCCCATTAAAATATTATATAATAAGATCTAACCCAAATGTTAAATTATTAGTAATAAAATGGTTTAACTATATTATTAAAATCTATTTTTACACAAATATAAAATAAATTCATTGGAAAAAATTAATTAGAAATGAATATGAAAACTGATTGAATATAAAGGAAAATATTATTATTTTCATGCTTACAAAGCAGTCTTACCCTAATAAATTAAATTAATTAAATATAGTGGGTGATATTAATGTGATATATATATATATATATATTAAATAAAATATTTTTTATATTCATCCAATATATTTTATAGGCATAAGATAAAAATAAACCCAATTTTATGAACAAAATACTATATTATTGTTAAGGCATTTTTACCGCCTTTTAATAGAGAACCTATTTTAAAACCAATTTTTGATCCTTTTATAAGTTTAATAGGTCAAAATAAACTTTATATTTGGAATATAAACATAAAAATTAGGTTAGGGAGACTTTTTGGTATTTTTATGTGATGTTTTATGTTTTAATGAATAATGAAAAATATTGTATTTTAGTTCAAAACTACCTTTTCATCTGATTTATTTATAAGGATAAATTTTATTTCAGAGTTTTTTTAAATTTTAATTAGAAAATTTTTTTATACATTAATCCAATTTAGGTCATATTAATCAGTTTCACCTTGAAATTTACTATAAAAACATATAAATCTTTCGAATGTTTTTTTACTTTAGAAACCTGCATTGTTGTCCCGTCTGTGAGACAAAATTTAAATTAATTTCTGCCACTTTTGTGATTAAAATTTATAAAAATAGATTCCATATATGGAATCATAATCATTTATATTTAAAAATATGGTTAAATTATTTTTTTATCAAATATAATATTGAATTTAATTAAAATTAATTTCAACAATTATGGTAAGATTAAGCATAAAAATGGACTAAACCTTAACCTTATGGGCCCAAATGACCTATACACATCTCAAATATTGATTTTATTGACATATTTCAACCCTATACCAAATTGTATTTAAATTTTACCACTATTGGATCCACTTTCAATGTTAAAAATTTTTATGGAATTCCTTTTTCAAAATATTACAATAGTGCCACTCCTCCTCCAATATAAAAGGACCTCTTCTCCTCACACATACTCACACCTCTAAAGAAACTTTTTATAGACCAATATCTTCAAAAATATATAATAAAAATATTCAAAACATTCGATCATGATAACCATCAGTAGGAAGCAATCCAAGGAATCCTTTTGGTACAAATAAAAAGGAGATACAAGAATAAGAGGTAACAAACATCCTTATGATTTTTAGTTTTATTACCATTATCAACCCCCTAAACTATTATTATTCCATTAATATATAAAAATACATTATCCAAAATATAATAGGATGTTTTTATGTAACTTTTTAGACCTACACTTACACACACACACACTCATCTAATGAGAAATGAACACACTGTTTATGTGAACGATGAACTATCACCTCATGAAGCAAGGATTTTTCATTCTTCATCTACCACCCCTCATGATGGTAATTATAATGGAATATGTAATTATATAATATATATATATATGATATTTATTATGTTATTGTGCTTATATAATTATTTTCATAACACATACCCTTATACTCTCCATTTTTCATAAATATGATAACATCACATGTGGAAGTGTGGACTACAGCTCCCTTAATGCGATGTGATTCATACACACTATACATGGAACATATTAAGGATACTATTAATAGAAATAAATGAAATATATTAAAAATTTATGATACTATAATTATAATATACATGTATATTCATATCATTTACTTTTCATTCTTTTAAAATATGACAATGAATTGAAAGTAGTGTTCATGCATACGTACAGCCTACCGTCTCCATGAATGGTGCATTACGTTTCCTATATACAATTATTATTGATTATTATAAATAAATTTATAATTATTATATATGATAATAAAGTCATGATTTCAATTTTTAAGATGATGATATCATGATTTATCTAAAAGGAACCACAAATAACATGTCAAAACATATATGAGAAAACTAGGCAATTAACACCAGAAAAATTGAAAATAATGAATGATTTTAAACACTAGGGTTATAATATATTATAATAATATGATATATGATATTAAAAACATTATTATGGTTTTGGTGTAAGTTAGTAACAAATTTTTTACCACTATACAAGAGTATAAATACCACACAATAAAATGATGTTCAAGATAAGGGATTCTAGTCTTAATTTTATTTCTGTGAGGATTACAAAATATACACCACTTAATTATTTTTTAAGTGTATCTACTATCAATTTTTATAGATTATATCATGAATCCTTTTCTTCTTGGTATGATAAAATTACCTTCATGGGGATTATGTGTTAAAGTTTTCAAGTGGTATGGGACACTTTGGTATGTTTAAATTTTATTTTTCTCAAAAATGTTCTTAATGGTTATCATTTATATCTCACTTACTTTTGTGATTGTTAAATTCATCATGAAAAAATAACTCAATTACAATATGTTTTAATTGGAAATTTCATTGAATATCCATATTCTCACATAATGTATATTATTATGTCATAAACCTTGTATATTTTTACATACGATGTTCACTTTGAAAGTTATTTGATTAACTGGTAAATTATTGAAAAATGTGTATCTTCTATTCAATACAGATACATTTTAATAAAGAATTTTTTTACTAAATATATGATTAATGCATTGGAAATTTATTACATGGGTTGGGGGTCATTTAAGTCAAGCTCTATGGGTTGGGTTTAGTTAATGCAACCCCCCCCCTGATGCATCAGTAGTATGATGAGACAAATTAGTTGGCCAAATCAGAATAGTTTAAACTATCTCTTGATGATAAAGGTATTATGTACCTATGAAATGTGATGTCTGATACTTAATCATTAAATTTATTAATAATTATATTATTATTTATCTATGATATTTTTCATTCACATATATATGGATGAATTAAATTTTATGTTCAATTATTTAATGGAATATGTTTTAAGTTTCTTACACTTCCATATTGATATTTCCTTATATCCTTATTTGAATATAATTGTATTATCAGTTATTTAACTTTCCATGTTAATTTATTCTCATTAACTGATCATTGTTTCCTTTTTACTTTACCTTACTGGGGATTTGATCTCACCCTTATTATGTTTCCTTTCCCTGGGTTATGAAGTGGAATTATTTAAATAATATTTCAAGGATTCTATTTATTAATTATTATTATGTATCATGTTTATATTTCATATTTCACAATATATTATAGTTATAATTTATTTAATATGGAATTCCAATACTAATAAACAAATTAGTACTTCAGAATTTGATTCCATGTAATCATTCCAAGGTAAAAAAAATAGTGCACAAACCCAAGGCTCCTGGGGTTGGGGTGTTACAATTTGTATCAAAGGAAGTTTAGCACCATCATTTGAAAATAGATTTAGAAAAAATATATTAGGGAGGAAAACCCTGATATATACATTAAAGATAAGTATAAAATAACTTTATAAAATTTTGTTAAGATAGAGATTATGTGGGTATTCCTAGTAATAATCCATATTTGGATACAAAAAGTGGATGTGGTTCTAACACATATATACAGTGGAGTAACAACTTTAACAAGGTGTTTCAGGCGTAACTCCGAGTCACCTAGTATACGATAATGGTCCTTACTGTGCACCTAGTTTCACACTCATAAGGGTTAATCCTAGGATATTTCACATTTTCCTTACCTACCATTATGAAGGATTTAATTGTAAGGATTTACCCAAGTTAACAAATGTTTATAATTCTAGTATTTATAATGCATAAATTTATGTTATGTGATATACCATATTTAGAGTTCTATAACATTCATAATTTTATGAGCTAGTCCAATATATTCAATTGTTTAGAAATGGAACCTATTAGAAATAATGAGAACTCCACCAATGCACGTGTTCCAAAGAGTAAGAAGAACCATATTTTTATGGTCTTAAGAAATTTTTTTGAAGGGAAATAATCTCCTATGTATTATAATCATGTCATGAAATAATATCATGTGATAATTATAGAAAGAAACACCCTAATACTTTATTAAAAGTAATTGATGTTTTCTAGAAGTGTAGAATGAAATTAAGCCATGCTTATGATTTCAATGGTAAGAAAAAATATTCCAATCTAAAATTATTCAACTGTAAGGAGATGGGATACTATGAAAATCAATGTCTCAAGCATCAAATCATTATTTTATAAATAATGCTATTAGATAATGGTCAAGTTCTACTATTTCCACGAATGAAGAGGAATTATTATTATCCCTATACAAGAATTATGTCATTTTGATATTTTATCAGAAATGTAATGGTTATAAGGATTATGTAATATATGACACAACTAAAAAATAATGACATTTCCACACATATAGTGCCGCAATTTTATGAATCACGGTCAGAGAGAACTTTATTTCCACCATTTACAACTAAACTGTGGAAATTATCGAGATGCATATCCCCCTACCCCCCACAACCCTAACACCCATTCATCCATCCCACTCTCAGATGCTCAAATGGCCCACTAAAAACCCTTACCTTACTTTCTCAAATACTTGAACACCCCACCAGAACTCCCTTACCTACCTTTATCAGGAGAAATTAACCCCTTCCCACCTGAAATCCCTTCCCTGCCTCTCTCAGATGATCAAACCCCTCCCCAACTACACTCATGAAGAAATCAATTCGGTCCTGATCGAACCCCCTTCACTGCCTTATATCAGGATGATCAAACTCTCTTTCCTTGCATACATACTCTCATGTAGAACCCATTCGGGTCCCTGCTCTCGTTGCATCAGCTCACACAAAATAACCCTACCCACGCTTCTCTCTAGTGACATCGATTGAATCCTACCTGCTCCATACTCTCCCTTCTATCACAATTCACTCATTCCCATATGTAAGAAAATTATTCTTTCCCTTTTAATGAAATGAAAAAAAAATTATTTCACCTCCTGGGACATGGATCAAATTTTCCTCTCATTGGAAGTCTAACCCAATTCTTCTTTCCCTTCTACTGTGATTCACCCTCTCATTGTATTTCACCTTTGGTTGCATTTTCATTGTTCATAGATACCAACTTCTCCAATTGTGAAACATTGAGGCTAATTTGTTCTTCATTCCAAAAATTTCTGCAACACAATCTTCTTGTTGTAGGTGAGTTCCCTTTTCTTCTTCCCTTTTACCACTATTTAATTTTTCATTTCTTAAAAAAATTATATTCTTATTTCCAATTTATTATGTATATTTGCGTTTTACATATTTGATATACTCATATATTCCAACTGTATATGTTTTATATCAATTTTTAATTTGATTTATATGAATTTTACATATGTTTCATTAAAATGAAAATTTTACGAATCGATGAAAATTTATAAAATATGATGATGAAACTAAGTTATTACTAACTAATGTATATAATAATTGGAAATTTTTTAAAAGTCTAAATAGTAATAGTGATGAATAATTTTATGAAATATTTTATTAATATGTTTGTGTTTGTTTTATAGAAGGTTAAAGTTCTTTTATTGATGGTGGAAGTAAACATGTGGATTCGTTTTCCAATATCACATCAAAATAGATATTTTATATTCCTAAATTCCATTTTGTGTAATAATATGTTAATTTTATGTAAAACATAATCTATTTTCTTCTCTTAAATGTATTTTTGTGGTTTACATGCCTTCTTACCATTTTCCCTCCCATTCTTCGGTAACACACAAAAAATTATGCAGGTAAGGGGAACTAATCATATCTCTTCTTTTTTATTAGGAAACATTTTCTAATATGACATTTTTATACATATATCCATTTATCCGAAATTGTTTTATTTTTAAAGTTCATTTTCTATTGACCTTTAATTCCATTCAAATGTGTGAAAGGGATCCTTTTTTTATTAATATATTCATGGTCACTTTCTCCCAACACATTCTTTGTTTTTCTTTATGTATCATACATTCTATGTTTTAATGATTGTTAAAAGTATTTTTATTTAAAATCCGAGTATTTTTAATAAAAATGATTTATGAAATATTTATTTTTTAACAAAAAAATATTAAAAATGTAAAGGATATTCATGTCTCTTATTATCTTCTTTTTCTACCTATAGAAGAACATGTACTCTATACTCTTAATTTTTTCGCTGAAAATTTTCTAATTTAGTTAAACTCTGAAATTCATATAATAGTGGTGAGTATCCATTTAATTGTAATAGTAAAAACAATCTTTGTGTTAAAATTTGAAATTTAAATTCAAATATGAACTTTCAACATCCTTAAATATATATTGACTTCCTTTCTATATTAGCATCAAATACCATTGTATAATAGTGGTAAATCTGAAATAAAATTAAAATTTTAGACAGTTAACTACTTCCAATATGTTATAATATTTTCTTTATTAAAGAATGAGCCCTTTGATCATAAAAAAATTTTAAACCACCGAATATTTAATTTAAGTTTCATATTGATGATCCATTTTCTGATCTAAGTCATCTAGACCACACAAGAATAATTTTAAATAGTTATTTTTAAGTAAATTTTTATGTCTATCAAACAGAATTTTTTTTAGTCTTGATCCTATTCAATACAGAGGGTAATACTTTTTTTAAAAACTAGAATGACTCTTACAAAAGCATGAAATGAATGTTACATCTTCTTTTTATGTCTGAAGTGATTTTTTATAAATTCTAGAATGACTCTTATAAAAGTTCAATGATAGTCTTATGAAATTCCTTTTCTTTAGTGAAAAATATCATGAAATCTAACAATTAATCCTAAAAACTGCCACATCATTAAAGATAAATCTAATAAATTATGAATGTCTCTTATGAAATCTCAGAGTTACTCTTACTAAATCCAAACATTATCATATTTCCACTGGTATACTCCTATTTAATTATATGTAGAACATTATGCTTATTAAATTCTAATTCCTTTTCTATTATCCATTTATTTATTCATAGTTACCCATTTGAATTAGTAATATCACTCTTATTTATAAAACACTTTCCTAAATATCCACTGATCTTGTTCAAAATTATCATTATGCACATTCGGAGGTTCTCTTATCTTAAATGATTTTTCAGACTTGTCAAATTGACCCTTAGGATTAATGTACAATGATTCTTGAGAATTTGAGTTACCCAATTTATCAATACAAGTCTGATCAATTCTAAAAAGCCCAAGAATCATTCTAAAACACCTTCGATCATATTCCAATCAACATTAAAACTCTTAACAACCTTCACCAAACATAAAAACCATTTTCTTTGTAATTTTAAATATTACATACATCTTGAAAACAAAATCCTACATAGTTAACATATCAACTCCTTTAGTTCACTAAAACTAAATCCCTATAAAAATACAAAAACACCCCTTATATTTCAATCACATCTACATGGGTCAAAAATATCCATAAAAACATCTTTTGGTCTCAATAATCTCCCCATTGGTAAATTTTTTGTCAACCAAAGAGCATAAATCACTATCAAACTCATCAAACAAATTAAAACAAAATTATATAATAATTGTAATCCAATATAAGTTAAATCAGATTAAGAAATAAGAACATTGAATAATAAAATAATGTTTTTAAAAAAATAGAATGCATAAGCTCAGGGGGTGTGGTGGGGGCAGGGTGTGTAGGGGGTGTAGGGGGAAGTGGGGGTGAAATCACAGTATTATGAACTACATATATATATATATATATTAAGGAACAAATTTTACTATTTTTTATTATATTTATTAAAAAATTGGATTTATTTTATTATAAAATACATTTTACTTGTTTGGTTATGGATTTTATAGATTGTGTAATCTAAATGGACAATTCTTGGTTTTTAGAATTTGTTGGCTTGCTTAAATATTTAGTTTATATAACTTCATTTAATTTTTATTTGCATTGGTTTAATTTAAGTTGGGTTGTATGGATTCTAGTAGTGTTAGTTTTATTGCATTTAATTTGGCTTAGTCCAAATATATTTGGTTTAGTTTTGGTATACAAATTTAGGTTCTTATTTTATTGAATCAATTTGGTTGGATTACATTTATTTAGTTATATCCTTACAGATTTTATTATGTTTTATTTAAACAAGGTTGGTTTTTTCATTTGTAGTAGTATTAGTTATATGTTCTATTTGATTTGGATCTAGTCACATATATTTGGTTTAGTTTAAGTCTATATCTTTTGGTTCATATTATTTTAGTGAGTCAATTTTGTTTGATTAGTTTTATTAAGTTAGAGTATTTGGATCAACATGGTTTGTATTCTTGGTTGATGTTATCATTGGTGAAGGTCATTTTGGGTGTTATAATCATGTAGAATTTAATGATGGTTTGTTGTAAAAACCCGAGTTTTTATGATAATTATTCTTTTTAATTCATGACTTATGTTGTAGGATACACCAAAGGGAGCTTGTACTACACACATCCCTAACTTGGCTTACATTACACGCAATCGCGTCCTTCCTTGATAGCGTGTGTAGTACGCAATACCGGGTTTCACTAAACAACGATATATTATTATAACATTATTATAGACTAGAATTTATGAATAGTATTAACTAAATTTTGAATTTTATAACATTAGTATCCATATTACACATTTTCTAGAACATGGTTTGATAACAAAATAAATTTTTCAGGTAAAATAAGTATTTTTCAATAAATCCAGTTTTTCCGCCTTTTGATGGCGCACCCAATTTAAATCTAGTTTTTGACTTGTTTATAAGTCTAATTTGAAAAAATAAAATTCTTATTTGGAATAAGGATATAAAAATTTACTTTGGATAAAATTTTCATATTATTTTGATAACTTTCATATTTTAATGAATAGTAAAAACATGCTATATTGTAATTAAAAACAACGTTTTTCATCGCAAAACTTTATATGGTAAAATTATAATATTGAATTGTTTAAAAGTATAAATATAATATATTTTTAAAATTTAATATAATTTATTTCATTACCATTAATTTTACATTGAATTCATAGGTAAAAACATTTCAATCTTTAGCAATGTTTTAACTTTTAAAACCCATTTTCTTAACAACGGGATTAATTTTAAATTAATTACTGCAACTTCTGTGTTTTGAATTTTGTAAAATGGATTCCATATTTTAATTTAGTGGTTCTAAATTATGTTAATATGTTACTTTTATTTTTTTGATATTATGAATAGTAACTACGGTAATTTTTATTTAATGCAGTTAATGGTAAATCTGGTAATTAAGGGTAAACATAAGACCATAAAATTACCCTAACACCTGGAAAAATTCTATTGGATGACTGAAAGTCTACAGATATCACCTAAGGGTCGGATTAGATTCATTTCATTGACTTTTGACCATGAAAAAAATTTAATTATTATTAAAATCAAAGAAAGTGACAACATGTCACTCTCTTAAATCTTATAAGTATAATAATTTTACATTAGTGATAAACTTCATGAAACATCAAACATTAATACTCTCCAGAAATATAATACAATTATCTACATCATTTGAATTTATTTAGAATTTTTAGGGATTAAATAATTATCATTAAAGGTGACACAATAGTGATGTTGAAATTATTTTATCGATTGAAATATCAAATAAATGGTTTTAAAAATATAAAAATAAATATTATATGAACTATTTAATGTTCTCCACTAATTTAATAGATAAATATGACATGTTATTAATTTATTAAAGCTTTTAGTTTGAACATATATTCTGTGAGGATTTTATTTAAATTCAAATAAATGAGTAGTGTCAAAATTCACACTATTGTTAATTTATAAAAATAACATAATATAAAATTGTTTAAAAATCACAAAAATATTTAAAAAATATAAATTAAAATTTATATGGTCTAAAATTTCATACATTATCCAATTATAGACAATTCACAACACCTAAGTAATTATTTATAACAATTAAAAATTTAGAATCTTATTACCATAAATAAAATTAAATAGATTAAATAAAGATAAATCAAGTTGATAATGTTTAAAATAAATTCCCAACATGTATAAATTTTATTGGTTGATGATATTAAAACCCTATCTCATCTAATATTCGGATTTGAGTCATTTTGGAAGTTTTTATGTGCAGTTTGAATTTATTATAAATTAATATTTCTTATGTTTCCAAAGGTTCCCCTCTCCTCCCTTATAAAAGGGCACCTCCTCCCTCTTCTCTTTACACAACCATGATCCTTCAAGCACAAAAAACCCTACCCATTTCCCTTCTCCAATTCCCTAGAAACATTCTGTATGTTTTGGTCTTCTTAAAAGACTAACGCTATTTCCTTAAGAGGAAGCTTAAAAGAGGTGCGTCGAAGAAGAGGTGCGTCGAAGAAGTGGTAATATCTTCTAACAATTCTTTCAAGTTTCTTTCTTCTTAATCTTCTTCTACTTTATTTTTTTCATCATAAATTAATAACACCAGTATCAGTAATATACTGATATGTTTTATAAATATGAAACAACCTTATTTCACCTTATATCCATCCGACGAAAAACAAAATCACTACGCGTGCGTACGTATGGAATACCGTCTCCACACCGTGGTGTAATCTGTTTTTCCACCACCACCTTACTTGGATGGGTATAATGGTGTAATGAATAACTATATATATATAGTAATTATAACATGATACTAATTCTGAGATATTATATCATCTACTCTAATTCCATTTAGTAATTACGGGAACAATATCATCGCTCGTGCGTACGTATGGATTACCGTCTCCACGACGCGATGAGATTCATTCTCCAAGTTAACCATTCAAGAATGATTATAAAGTATATATATTAAATAATAATAAAAATTATGACATATTATTGATATTGGACTTATGTATATGTTATTTACTTACTTCCATTCAATTTAAAAAGAAACAAAAACAACGTTCATGTGTACGTACGGCCTACCCTCTCCATGAACGGTGTATTTATTTCCATTTATCGATCTATTATATATATATATATATTATGAAAATATATTATATATAAATCATTTTTTACATTCTAGAAATAATTAATCATGATCTAAGTAATCATATGAATAATTACAAGTCAAAACACGGACAATAAATGAAACGATTTTACCCAAAACGCTACTTTAACATGAATTTACAAAAGAACGGGTAATATAAAGTCATAAGTGAACCATATATGATATCATATCAATGAATATGATTATTTAATAAGTCAATGACATTATTTAAATTATTATACAGGATTTTCTGATACATACAAAGCTTATCAGACATAAGGTAAGAGAAAATCTTGCAATCTCATTTTTATCTGAGATTATTTATACTTCAGAATTTACTAGGGAATTTTTATCATCCACATCCATGTTTCATCAATATGTAATATTATTTATATCCTCCTAAAATTTTTTAAATCAAATTTTACTCATTGGTGAGTTTTTTGTAAAACATATGGAAGGAATATTGTTTTTGTTTACCATACGTGGTACTTTTTACTTTTCTGTTAAAAGTCCAAGAAAAATGTTTTTTTAACTTATACGGCATGAACGGATTTTTACGGTTTCATAAATCCTTATTTTCCTGAATATTACTCTACAAGATTTCATAAATATTTTCAAGAAAATCCTTTTCTTTTAAAATTCCATTGAATTTTGTGAAAAGAAAATGATTTTGAAAAACAAAGTATAATTTCCAAAAGAATTCATTTCAAGTGTTTTATCAAAACCATTTTCCATATAAGATGACATCATTTAATATGTGTATGTTTCAAGTATAATGTCTCTATGATTTACATGGTTTCACTTTTCTTATGATTAAATGATATCCAATTTTTATAGGGATTATGTGATAATGGGTTGATGTTTATGAAACCAATTTTATTCTTTGGGTTATGATAAATGTTTTAAGTTTATTTTGTAGCACAAGTAAGAATTATTTAATTATGAGATGGGTGGGACCTATATATCCTTCCAATGCATTGGGTAAAGATGTATATCTCATGAGATAGACATGGATGGAATAGTAAGTTAATTCGGTTTAGTGATACAGGACTGGAATGAGGAGTGAACTCGATTCAGAAAGGGACTTTTTCCACTAAGATGGTCATGGAAGCAATGCCTTGGCTACTATAGAAATCATAACATGAGATTAATGGTTTCCACAATTACATGTTTTATTCCCATTAGATTTTATCATGATTAATTTTTCTTTATGATCTATGCCTTACGTATTGCCATGTTTTATGTCATTGCTCAAGATTTTTATGTTTAAACATTATGTTCATGTTTTTAAGTTCAAATGTATATGGTTTGTTTTATTTTATCCATGATTACCCTTACTGAGCATTTGATCTCGCCCTTTATGTGTTTTCTTTTCCCCAGGATTTAAAGAAACGTTTTAGGTAAGAAAACAAAAGGGGAAGATCTTTATGGGAGATGTTGATGATCTTTCACCACGATTAGAAGATTATGTTCTGATTTTCCAAAGACACTAAACTATTATGGTCCTTGAGTGTTGGTTCTTGTTATTTATTAATTATTCCACAAATGTAATGTAATGTTCATGTACGTCAATTACGGGTCTCTACAGTTGGTATCAGATGAAAGTTTTAGTTAACCTTTGGAAAGTGGGATGCAAAAACTTTAGTGAGATCCCTAGAGATATGTCTAAAGTATGTCTAGGGATGTCCCTAAGGTTAAGTATAAGTATAGGTTATAGTCCTAGAATTATGGTAACAATCTTAGAATTAACCCTAAGATGTTAAATATTGAAGATACTCTCCCTTTATTATGTTGTTTTCCCTAGCATGATTTTTACCTCTCACTCTATTCTTTTTGGGTTTTAGACGATGGATGGAACCTGAAGGAATCGTACTGATCAATGTAATGGACAATGCAATGATTTTCCTCTTAAACAAACCAATGTTATCAGCGGTGGAGTGAAATATATTATTGCTATACATACACAAGCTATGAATCATTATGGACTTCCAAATGAGCATAAAAGGGAACAATATTCAATTAAGTCCTTCATGAGGCAACGTCCACCTTCTTTCAGTGGGTCTTCTGATCCACTTATTGCTAAACAATGGATCAGTACCATTGAAAAGATATTTTCCATACTTCGCTGTTTGGAACATGAAAAATTCATTCTGGCTATTGACCATTTAGAAGGTGAAGCAGATCAATGGTGGACTCTAATTAAGAATATGATGCCCCGAGATGAAATTGAATCCATGGAATGGGATTAGTTCAAGAACTTATTTTTTAATAAGTAATTCCCTTGTATTATTCAAACAATGATGGAAAAGGAGTTCCTTGATCTTAAGAAAAAGGATGATGAATCTGTTGGTTTATTCAAAGAGAATTTTACAAGGCTTTCAAGGTATGGATTTGTCTTTATCATCAAACCTGAAATTAAAGTTTATTGGTTCTTCAATGGCATAAAACCAAGTCTTTGAAAGGCATTATCTATAATAGACTTCAGTAGCTATGAAAAAATTGTGCATTTTCCTATCAAGGTAGAAATGGAATTTGGTGTTACATATCCATCGCATGGTTTTACAAGAAACGAAAGATGGAGTTCAAGGAGAAATCTCAGAACAATGGTGAAAAGAATGTGAATGTTTCTTTATGCTCAAAGTGTGGAAAGAGGTATGGTGGAGATTTTATAAAAGGTACTAGAAAATGTTTCAAGTGTGGAAAAGAAGGTCATCAACTAGCTGAGTGCCAAATTAATGGGAAAAAGGTTTCTAATGACATGAATAATGAAAAGACTGCAGATAACACACCACCAACACTTCAATGCTTCAGGTGCAAGGAAATGGGGAATTATGCTAATCAATTCCCTAATCCAAGGGTTAATGATGATCAATGTGAGAAACCTCTTAAGGCAAAGGATAAAGGGAAGTCACATGCGATCACTATTTGTGATGTTGAGTATGAAAATGGTGTTGTGTAATGATTAAGTTTTTATGTAATGGGATTTCAAAATTGTATCATGGAATCTCATTTATGGTATCGTGGAATTTTGTAATATCTATGTATTGGTTTTCAATAATTATATGGTACCGGTAACCTTGAAAAGTGATTGAAATATTTTTGGAAATAAGATGATATGTGCATAATGAAGGGATAAAAAATAAATGAAATGAAGCTCATGATTGATATAAGGACAAAGTTAAATCATGGTTTGAGTATATTGAAATTTTGAGATTTTGGTATGTGGAGAGTGTTAACTTTTGACAGCAATCATTTTTTTACTAAAGTTCAATGGGTATTCATTTTTCAAAAGAATACATGATTAAGGTATTCACATGTTTGGAATGTGACCAACAACAAGATATATATTATTATATATGGGGGAAAATGAAGTAGTTCACATTCTCAGTAGATGAAATTTCTAGTAATAGGACATAAGTATTTTTGATAAGCCTAATTGTTGGAATGGAAATCATATAGTATTGATTAAGGCTATACCTTTTTGTTTTTATTTATGAAATGTTATGATAGTATAGTTTTAGAAAAAGGAAAACCTGCAGGATGGGCGACAACCCATCATATCAGACAAGGTTGTGGGAATTGAACCCACAACTGAAGTACGACAGGACTTCATCGCCTAACATTGTCTTACAGGAAGTCCCTGGTTAGTAGAAACTAGTTTTATTTTATTAAGCGGTATGATAGATGAAGTATAAGTCCATTTTAGGAACTATATACGATTAATCTCACCATAAATGGACTTATGTATATAACTTTTGCTAACCTTTTGTTTGAGACAGATGGAATGACCTATCATTCTATCACATGATCTGCTAACACTTCACAGATGACAAATTCAACTTCATTTCATTAAGAGATGAAGTGGAAATTGGTCAAGGCACAAACAACAATGAGATTGTACCAAAATCAAGTAAGTATTTCTTCTATTTCAAATTTTTTCAACATTAGGGAAATGATATTGAAAACCAAAAATGTTGTCTCGGTGCCCTTATATCTGATTAATTATATGGTACCTTAGATCATCAAAAATTTATGGCTTTGTGATTGTTGGATTTTTCATATCCATTTCTTCTACCACTCTTCATCAGAAGTTGATGGTTATATTTCTCTTTTATATCCATATTTTCACCTATGTTCTCTCATATAGTTACCTAGTAATGAGTTAATTTAGGTAACTGTTATGTTTCTTTTCTTTTTAAAATTAAGTTTTAGTATTCTTTTTTACGATGTGGGTTTCTATGAAAGAAACTTTCAAGTAGTAAACCATTTATAACCCCGACGAATTTCGAGGGCGAAATTTATTTTAAGGGGGGTAGAATGTAACAACACAATATTTTATGAGAATTATTATTTTTAATTTATTTCTTGTGTTTTACGATACACCAAAGGTAGCTTTCATTACATGCATCCCTGACTTGTCTTGCATTACACGTAATCGCGACCTTCCTTGATAGCGTGTGTAGTACACAATATAGGGTTTCACTAAACAACAATATATTATTATAATATTATTATGGACTAGCCATTATGAATATTATTAACAAAATTTTAATTTAATAACATTAACATTCATCTTACACATTTTCTAGAACATGGTATGAGAACAAAGTAAATTCTTCGGGTAAAATAAGTATTTTTCAAAAAATGCAGTTTTGCTGCCTTTTGATGGTGCAACCACTTTAAATATAGATATTGACATGTTTATAAGTTAAATTTTACTAAATGAAATTATTCTTTGGAATCAGGATATAAAAATTTACTTTGGATAAATTTTTCAAATTATTCTAATAACTTTCATATTTTAATGAATAGTAAAAACACACTATATTTTAATTAAAAACAACTTTTTTCATCACAATAATTTATATGGTTAAATTATAAAATTGAATGTTTTTAAATTATAAATATAATATATTTTTACCATTTAATATAATTTATGTCATTACCATTAATTTTACATTGAATTCATAGGTAAAAACATTTCAATCTTTGGCAATGTTTTAACTTTTAAAACTCGTTTTCTTAACAACGAGATTAATTTTAAATTAATTACTACAACCTCTTTGTTTTGAATTTTTAAAAATGCATTCCATATTTTAATTCAGTGGTTTCAAATTATGTCAATAGGTTACTTTTATTTTTTTGATATAATGAATAGTAACTACGGTAATTTTTATTTACTGCAGTTAATGGTAAATTGGGTAATTAAGGGTAAACAGAAGATTATAAAATTATCCTAACAGCTTCCAAAATTATATTGGATGACTAAAAGGAAACCCATATCACCTAATGGTTGGATTAGATTCATTTTATGTATTTTCTACAATGAAAAAAATTTAATTATTATTAAAACCAAAGAAAGTGAGAACATGTCAGTCTCTTAAAGCTTATAAGTATAATAATTTTAATTTAGTAATAAACTTCATGAAACATCGAACATGAATAGTCTCCAGAAATATAATAAAATTATCTACATCATTTAAATTTATTTAGAATTTTTGTGTATTAAATAATTATCATTAAATGTGACACAATAGTGATGTTGAAATTATTTTATTGATAGAAATATCAAATAAATGGTTTTAAAAATATTAAAATAAATATTATATGAACTATTTAATGTTTTCTACTAATTTTCTAGATAAATATGACATGTTATTAATCTATTAAATCTTTTATTTTGAACATATCTTATGTGAGGATTTTATTTAAATTCAATTAAATGAATAGTGTCAAAATTGACACTATTGTTAAAATATAAAAATAACATAATATAAAATTGTTTAATAATCACCACAATATTTAAAAATTATAAATTAAAATTTATATGGTCTAAAATGTCATATATTATCCAATTATGGAAAATTCACAACACATAAGTAATTATTTATAACAATTTAAAATTTAGAATCTTATTACCACAAATAAAATTAAATAGATTAAATAAGGAAAAATCAAGTTGATAATGTTTAAAATAAAATCACAACATGTATAAATTTTATTATTTGATGATATTACAACTCTATATCATCTGATATTTTTATTTGAGTCATTTTGGAAGTTTTTATGTGGGGTTTGAATTTATTATAAATTAATATTTCTTATGCTTCCAAAGGTGCCCCTCTCCTCCCTTATAAAAGGGAACCTCCTCCCTCCTCTCTTTACACAACCTTGAGTATTCAAGCTCGGCCAAACCCAACCAATTTCTATTCTCCACTTCCATAGAAAACTTCTGGAGGTTCTGGTCTTCTCAAAAGACCAACTCTAGTTCTTTAAGAGGAATCTTATAAGAGGTGCGTTGAAGAAGAGGTAATCTCTTCTACCGATCCTTTCAAGTTTCTTTCTTCTTCAACTTATTCTTCTTTATTTTTTTCATAATAAATTAATAACATCAGTATCACTCATATACGGATATGTCATTATAAATATGAAACAACCCTATTTCACCTTCTATCCATCCTATGAAAAACGAAATCACTGCACGTGCGTACGTACGGAATACCGTCTCTACGTCGTGGTGTATCTGTTTTTCCACCACCACCTTACTTGTATGGGTATAATGGTGTAAATAATAACTATATATATGGTAATTATATCATGATACTAATTATGAGATATTATATCTTCCACTCTAATTCCATTCAATAATTATGCGAACAATATCATCGCTCGTGCATACGTACGGATTACCGTCTCCACGACGCGATGAGATTCATTATCCAAGTTAACTATTAAAGAATGATTATAAAGTGTATATATTAAATAATTATAAAATATATGACATATTAATGATACTGGACTTATTTTTATGTTATTTACTCACTTCCATTCAATTTAATAAGGACACGAAAACAACGTTCATGCGTACGTACGGTCTACCTTCTCCATGAACGGTGTATTTCATTCCATTTATTTACCTATTATATATATGTATATTCTAAAAATATATTATATATAAATCATGTTTTACATTCTAGAAATAAGTAATCATGATCTAAGTAATCATATGAATAATTAAAAGTCAAAACATGGACTATAAATGAAATGATTTTACCCAAAATGCTACTTTAACATGAATTTACAAAATAACGGGTAATATAAAGTCATAAGTGAACCATATATGATATCATAACAATGAATATGAGTCATTAATAAGTCAATGACATTATTTAAATTATTATATCGGAGTTTCAGATACATACAAAGCATATAGGACATAAGGTAAGGGAAAATCTCGCAATCTCATTTTTATCTGAGATTGTTTATAATTTAGAATTTACTGGGGAATATTTATCATACACATCAATGTTTCCTCAATGTGTAATATTATTTCTATCCACCTACAATTTTTTAAATCCAATTTTACTCATTGGTAAGTTTTTTTAAAAGATATGGAAGGAATCTTGCTTTTGTTTACCATACGTGGTATTTTTTGACTTTTCTGTTAAAAGTAAGAGGAGAATATTTTTTTAACATATATGGCATGAATGGATTTTTACGGTTTTATAACACCTTATTTTCATGAATCATACTCTACAATATTTCATGACTATTTTCAACTAAAAAAAATTCTTTTAAAATTGCATGGAATTTTGTGAAAAGAAAATGATTTTGAAGAAGAAAGGATATTTTCCTCAAGAATTCATTTCAAGTGTTTTATAAAAAACCAGTTTCCATCTAAGATGACATTATTTAATATGTGTATGTTTTAAGTATAATTTCTCTATGATTTACATGGTTTCGCTTTTCTTATGATGAAATGATATCCATTTGTTTTATACGGATTATGTAATGATGGGATGATGTTTATGAAACCCATTTTATTCTTTGGGTTATGATAAATGTTTTAAGTTTATTTTGTGGAACAAGTAAGAATGATTTCATTATGAGATGTGTGGGACCTATATATCCCTCCAATTCATTGGGTAAAGATTTATATCTCATGAAATAGGCATGGCTGGAAGAGTAAGTTAATCTGGTTTAGTGATACAGGACTGGAACGAGGAGTGAACTCGATTCCGAAAGGGACTTTGTCCACAAAGATGGTCTTGGAAGAAATGCCTTGGCTAATATCGAAATCATAACATGTTATTAATGTTTTCCACAATTACATGTTTTATTCCCATGATATTTTATCATTATTAATGTTTCTTTATGATCTATGCCTTACGTAATGCCATGTTTTATGTCATTGCTCAAGATTTTTAGGTTTAAACATTATGTTCATGTTTTTAAGTTCAAATGTATATGGTTTGTTTTATTTTCTCCATGCTTACCCTTACTGAGCATTTTAGCTCACCCTTTATATGTTTTCTTTTCCCCAGGATTTAAAGAAAGGTTTTAGGTAAGAAAACAAAATGGTAAGATCATTATGGGAGATGTTAAAGATCTTTCACCACGATTAGAAGATTATGTTCCATGTTTCCAAAGACACTAAAATATAACGGTCCTTCAGTGTTGGTTCTTGTTATGTATTAAGTATTTCTCAAAATTAATGTAATGTCCATGTATGTCAAGTACGCGTCTCTACATTTTTCTATTGTTGGTTCTTGATTTTCTTGATTCAATGATGAAAATGGAATTTCAGGTGAAACTGGGTCAGGAGAAGTGGTTTTCATTATCATTGGTATTGAGTTTTAGATGAGGAGATTCATATTGGAAACAATGATTTGATTGATATAAATGGGTCTAGAATAATGGTGATAGTGACCGATGATATAGACATTAGGTGTCAAATGATTTCTACTCTCACATTGATCTCGATATGTGTCTTATCTTCTCCCAAATCCTATGGTGAGTGGATGAACTACATGCTAATATTAATTTAAGAATTTGAATTTTGGTTCTTGTCTATAATTTATTTTTGGGTATTTTGGTAATCTATTTGGTTCATTCACAATTAACACAAAAAAGGTTTTTTCTAAAAATTACAAAACAAAGGGGAGTTAGAGATATCATTCAATGAAATAAAATATTTTTTTATAGTTTATTTTATTTTGGTTTGCAACCCATTATTTATTTTATATTGGTTCTATTCATATCATTGGGGTGGGGAAAATAGTGGGGGTAGTGGGGGTAAAGGATGGGACAGGGGATAGGGTGAGTTTAATGGGGTGGTGGTGTAGTGGGGTGAGGATAGTAGGGGTGGGGGTAGTGGGGGTGATGGAGGGGTGCAAGGGGGAGGGTGGGTGATGGGGGGGTGAAAGTTTAATATTTTTTGCTAATTATCCAAATGATTCCTCAATAATACTCTCCCTGATGAACTGAATGACATTCGTCAGGGTAGATTCAGAGTGATATGTAGCCAGAACACTAGTTTCAAGAGATGCAATTTCTGAGTCTAGAACTGTCTTTCCCAATCATAAGCTTGATCCAGCCAAACCTCATTCCCATGTACCATATGAACTAACTAAAATGAAACCCACATTTCATATTCCTTAAATGAGAAAACCATCTTTAACAGTCCTATTCAATAATCAATTTCTCATTTCACGTTGTCTGGCCAAATACTCTTCCTTTTATCTATTCTTGATGCATGTTTTGTACTTTAGTATCATCCCGAGCTTATAATGAATATTTCACTATAGAGTTTCAAATAGGACTAAGTGTTTTTTGTTATTTTTAAGAATCCTGACACAAAATCCTTTCCAATTCCATCCACCAAAGCCCAAAAATAAGGAATCAACCTCTCATTACAGTTGATATATTTCTACTGGAAAAAACAAAAAAAGTTCATGATTTCATTCAACTCCTACAAGCATGGAAACAAATCCTAGTGTCATTTTCTAACCTGATTATTTCCATTTCAGTTTTCGTATTTCCTTCTGGTTGTTTTCCTCATGTATATCTTATTAATGTATTTATCTTTTCTCTTTGATCTATCCACTTTATATTTTTAACATTTATGAGTTAGAAAATCTTATCCCATCTATTTAATCCCTCCCATAGAGCTATAAATAAACATAAAACCAATAGTATTGAGTGTAAAATTTTAATTATTAGTATCCCACCCCCCTAAAAAACCTCTCATGTAAATTTAGATGAAGTAGGGGGAGTGGTTGGTGAAGTAGGGGGAGGGGGAGGGGTTGTGCAGGGGAGGGGGACGGGGAAGGGATAGTGTGGTATGGGGGAGGGGATGGGAGGGGTTGCTGTAGTAGGGGAGAGGGGGAGGGGTAGGGTCTATGCAGGGGAGGGGGATGGGTTGTTCAGGGAAGGGGAGGGAGAGGGAAATGGGGGTGCAGGTTGGGGGGTGGGCAGTAGGGGTACAGGTGGGGGGTGTAGTGGTGGGGGTGAAGGGTGTATGGGGTAGTGAATGGGTCAAGGGAAGTGTAGGTGTAGGGGTAGGGTTTCAAGGGGCGGTGGGTGTGAAGGGGGTAGGGTCAGGGGTGGGGTTGGGGTTGGGGTTGGGGGCAGTTGTATTCTCATGTTTATTTTACCAGTCTTTTTGTGGAGTTTTTTCTTGCTGGTGTTGGTGATGAGATTTAGGTTTTGTTTGGTTTTTTATTTAATTTATTATGTTGTTTGGTCGGATAAGTATTTGGAATTATGTTTTATAGTTAAAAGATGGTGGTGATTTTAGGTTTTTTCTTCTGATGGTGATGGATCCTAGATGTGTGCTGATATAATTCCATCCCACCTAACTCTATCATGGTGGGATGTATAGTGATGGTTTTTGTTATTGGTGATGTCTTCACTATGTATTTTCCCTTAATTAGGATTTGGGGGGTTGGTTATTTAGTAGAGTGTAATTATATAGCTCACTTAAGTGGGATGGATTTCTTATAATGTTTCCAACAATGTAGATTCTGGTGGTCTAGACCCTACTAGAATCTAGATTTGGGTGTCCTGGTTTGTCTTTAACATATAGAAGTTACATAGAATCTGAATTTTTAGTTTTCATGAAGCATATTATATGTGGTTAGAAATAATCATACACAATGAATAATTTTTTAGGTAGATAAGAGTATCCAATTTCATGGTTCCCCTCTTCTTGATCTTCTTCAATTTTAATTTTAAACAAATGAAATTCTTAGGCACTATTTAACCTTGAATTTAATTTTTGGTATGTGGCTTATTTTATACTTTGTAGGGGGTGTTTTGGGGTTGTTCTAGGGTTGTGTAAGGGTTTGTGAGGGTGTTCAGGGGGTGGTGGGGTTCAGGAGGGTGTGGAGGGTGTGTGTGAAATGTGTGTGTGCAGTGGGTGTGTAAGGTACATGGGTAGGGGGTGTGTAGGGTACAGGGGTAGGGGGTGTGTGAAAGGGGTGGAGGGAGTGGGTGCTAGGGGTGTGCAGGGTGTAGGGGGTGGAGGGAGTGTGTGCATGGGGAATGAAGTGTGAATTGGAAGGGGGAGGGGTGTTCTAGGGTTGTGTTGTGGTGTGTAGGTGGTGAGTGCTAGGTGTGTGCGGGGGTGGAGGGAGTGTGTGAAGGGGGCAGGAAGTGTAGAGTAGAGGGGGAGGGGTGTGTAAGGGTTGTGATGGGTGTGTGTTGTGTGTTTATGGGGAGAAGCAGGGTTCACCATGACATGTTTTTCAAACATTTTTTTTTAAAAAGATTTTTTATTCCTTATGTAATATAGTATTTTTAACGAGAATGTGTGCTTTTGAAAAGTCAATGTTTTGGCTTATGCTTTTCTTTATTGAATGGTTGTTTTTGAAATTTTCATCTTTATTAATGATCATGTTATTTAGTATTGGGATGTACATATCAATATGAATATTATTTTTTCATTCGTGGTTATGACTTCATGTATAATTTATCATGAATAGTTGACACAATGATCATATATATATATATATATATAAGAATTCATCATATCTAATTTCTTTTCCCAGTATTTATTTATAGGCAGTTTCTTATGATGAGGCCGGTTCTATCCACCACCATTGAAGATATTGAGTTTCACATCATATTTGGGTAAGTTTTATTCCGTTTTTTTTATTTTTTCTAATTTTAATTAGATATTTTGTGATTTTTGGGTTCCTTATATTTTTACAGAGTGTTTTGGATCTCGTTGGGGAGCATAACCTCACATACTCAAACTCCCATGCCCTTACTTTGAAAACCTAGTCTCTCATACCATGCTATGTATCCCTTGACATATACCAAGATGAAACCACACATAGCCTATTACCATTCCCTTAGATGAACATAAAAATTTCATTCAAATATCTACAAATGACCAAACCAATAGATGGGTGTTTTTAGTTGTCAAGATTGGTTACTGGTAATGGATGCATGCCTAGGATGGTTTTTCCCATCAAAAGACACACTGCAAGGGTGTACAAGGGGGTGACTAGGAGGGGGGTTGGGTGAATCGGTGTGTAGGGGGGTGTAAGTAGGGTGTTCAAGGGGGTGCAAGGGGGCTTGGGTGTGGAAGGGGGATGTGGTTCTGTCTAGGTGGGGGGCTATCTAGGAGGGGGTGCAAGGGGGCATGGGTGTTTATGAGGCGGCTTTCCAAGAGGGAGGGGGTGTCTAGGGGGGAGGGGGTGTCCAACGAGGGTTATGGGTGTGCAGGGGGTGTGCAAGGGGGATGTCCAGGGGGGGTCAGGGGAATTGGTGTGAAGAGGGGTGGTCAAGGGGGGCTGTCCGGGGGGGGTCAAGGGGGCATGGGTGTGTAGGGGGGTGTTTAGGGTGGTTGTCCAGGGTGGTGCAAGGGGGTGTCCAGGGGGGGCTGTCCAGGGGGCTTTGCAGGGGGTGGGCTACTGTAGGGGGTGTTCAAGGGGGCGCATGGGGGATATCCCGGAGGGGTTACTACGGGGGGGGGGTACTACTGGGGGGTACTATAGGGGGGGATACTGCAAGGGTGAAAGGAGGTTGTCTAGGAGGTGGGCAACTGCAGTGGGGTGGGCTACTGTAGAGGGGGTTCAAGGGGTGTCTAGGGGGGCTTTGCTGTGAGTGGGCTACTGTGGGGGGTTACTAGGGGGATGCAAGGGGTGTTCAAGGGGGTGCAAGGGGGATGTCCAGGGGGTGGGCTACTGCAGGTGGTGTCCAGGGGGTGGGATACTGTAGGGGGGTGCAAGTGGTGTTCAAGGGTGTGTAAGGGGGATGTTTGGGAGGGGTGGGCTTCTGCCAGGGGGCATTCAAGGGGGAAAAGGGATTCCCATAGGGGGTGCTAGGGTGGGTTTTCAAGGGGATGCAAAGGGGATGTCTAGGGGTGAAAGGGGGGTGTCCATGAGGGAGGGGGTGTCCAGGTGGGAGGGGGTGTCCTGGAGGGGGGGTTCAGGGGGCATGGGGGTGCAGGGGGTGTTCAAGGTGGTGTAAGGGGGATGTCTAAGGGGGTGCAAGGGGTTGTCCAAGGGGGCTTGGTGGTGTAGGGGGTTGTTCAAGGGGGTTTAAGGGGTTGTCTAGGGGAGCATTTGGGTGTTCAAGGGGGTGAAAGGGGCTATCTAGGGGGTGGAGGGGGTTTTCCAGGGGTTTCAAGGGGGATGTTCAGGGGGCAAGGGGGTGCAGGGGGGAATGGGGGTATAGGGGGGTGGGGAATTAGGGGGAACTGGATTATTATTATTTTTATACCATAAAAATGATATAGCTGCTATTTTTACCGTGGTAGTAGTGCCCTAGTGCCATAGTGTTAATCATGGAATTAGGGGCCTAGTGCGAGGGTTTAACTATGTTAGTAAGGTGCCTAGTGCCATAGTTAAAACCGTGGAAGTAGGCCCCATACAACCACGATTAAACTATGGAAATAGGAACCTACTTCCACGGTTAAAACTGTGGCACTAGGACCCTACTACCACGGTGATTACAACCACAGTTTTCCAAAATTGTGGTTTTAACCTTCTATGGTCTTCGGGCCCACAGTCATGGTTCCAAACCGTGGCCATAAGTGAAATTTCTAGTTGTGTGAGTATTTTATTATAATAAAGTTTTCATTAAGTATTTGAGCTCATATGATAATTTCTATCAAGAAAATTTATTTAGTAGAAAGTTAAATTCTTTGGAAAACAAATGATTTTGGGAAATAAAACCCTTAATATGTTTTTGATGTTGAGATAATGATGAAGAAATTATTGATTCGTACAAGTGTTGACTAACTTGAAACTTATTAATGACTTGTTGACAAGTAGTATATTAAATCCTTGATGGTGTTCTCAACACTTTCAACATTAAGGAATATATAAAATGAAATGTTTATTACATAATGAATAAGGAGGAATTCATGATTCCAATAAGGTATTATGGTGATTCAAGTTATTACAATATTTCAAGAGGATACATGAGGAAGTTATTCACTACTACAAAAATGGGCTTTATGAGCACTCAAAATGGGCTTTAATAGCGCTAAAAAAGTGTTGTAAATCTCATCACTGATATGGGGGGTCCCTTTTATCATTGCTCCGAAAAATGCAGATAAAGGCCTCTTTTATCAGCGCTAAAAAAAGCGCTGATAAAAGGCCCCTTTATCAGTTCTTTTTTTAGAGCTGATAAAATGGACTTTTAACAGTACTTTTAAAAAGTGCTAATAAAAGTAAAAAAAAGGATTATATAATGCTGGGAGAGATTTTAACAGTGGTTGACCCCCCCTATCAGCACTAGGCGGACCCCCCCCCCCCCCCCCTCAAACCCAACCCTCACACTCTCCCATGCATGTAGCCCTATGTTTCCACCCAAACTAGAACCTGTGACCTCCCCCCTTTCGCGGCTGCACATTTACCATTAAGCCATTTTTTTCTCTATTTAATGATATATCTATATATTTATATAAATATAGTTATATTTATTCGTATATTAATATAAATTCATATTAATATAGATATATTTATTCATATATTAGTATATATATTCAATCATATATTAATATATATATATATATTTATTTATACATTTTTATCTGTATATTAATTTATATATTAATATATACATATAAGATTAGTTTTAAATTCATTTATGAAAAAATATGTTTTTTATGTGTGTTTATAAATAAATAAATAATTAAATACATACATATATACAACACACATACACACACACAGACACACAAACACACTCACACACACACACACACACATATATATTTACGAATAAATACACATATATATGTGTATTTGAAAATACATAGAATGTTAAAACGACCATAACTTATAATATAGAATCTCATTTCAACTCCACAACTAGTAAAATTGAATAAAATGAAACAATCTTCGATATGATATGTGTTACAGGCCTAACAGACATCTGGATCAGAATTTATACTTATTTTAATGATAAAAAATTAGGGTATCATGACTAAAAACTCAGTTTTGGAGGACTTATGGGACTCTTTGGCCTTGAAAAATTTGACAGAAGCTTCGCTATGGTCACCAGCGTGTAGAGCTCATCGCAGGCTTCGATTTGATATGCTGTAGAGCTCAAACGGACACCTGAATCAAAAGTTATGGTTGTTTGAAGTTTGAGTTACATTTTCAACTTATTTTAGATCTTTTATTACTTTTTTTTGATTTTTTGGGTCTTCAAGTTGTTATTAAATTATTTTTAATAAATAATAATTAGAAAATTATTATTTAATAATATTTTTTGAAAATATTTTAAAGCAATTTTCACTAAATTTCTTATATTTTAAATGAAATAGTCTGTTTATAAGTATCTAAAACATATTTAAAAAAATATTATATTTATATAAATATAAATATACTTATATAAAAATAATTTATTTTTCATGATTATTTGAAACATAAAATTTATCACCGGTAGGAAAAAGCGCTGATAAATCTCCCCTTTATAAGTGCTTTTTTAGCGCTGATAAAGGCCCCCTTTATGAGCGCTTGTTTAGCACTGATAAAAGGGTAGCGCTTCCCTTACCTGTTTTTGTAGTAGTGATTAACATGTTTGGAATGTGAAAATTTATATATGCTTCTTGTTAATTAAATTCTAGTGATAAGTTAATTTTTTAAATTCAATGACCGTCCTTCTAAATTATTGGATCGTAATATTTTGGAAAGGCCAACCATTTATGAAATGATTTAAGCTTAACTTTGGATTTGGTTTTAGATATTGGTATATTACATAACTATATGATTAATCTTATTCTAATATATGATGTATAAATTGTTAAAGGTAGAACTAAATGATAATATTTTTCTTATAGAAATTTAACAAGTAATTAAGTTTTTTTATATTATTATAGAGTGAAATAATTTCTCTACTCTAGAAAAATGAAATTGAAACAAAAAAAATTTATCCTTGTACCTTTGTTTCTGATGAATCAAGTGGACCCTTATATGATAATGAATTTATTTCCTTGTGATTGTTAAATTTATCTTAACCATATTCTAAATAACTCACCATCAGGACTTAACTGTTATAATTTTATATATCCATGTTTTCATTTCCCAAATATGTTCTCCTGCTAGGGAACCTTTTATGTGACCATTGTACTTTCCATTTTCTCTTATTAATAATATATGTTATTAACCCTATTTACTATGTGGTTTTTCAACAATATTTTATTTTCAAATTTAATCCCTTGATTACTGAGAACAATTTTAATTTGTGAGGTCACAATTTAATTAAGGTGAGGAGAATATAACATCCCAAAATTCTAAAGTAAGAATATTGTACTCGATAACCTGTAAGAAATGTGAAACCATTCCTGTAATGGAATATAGTACCTGTAAACTTGAAAATATATTTTAAATATATGATATATATTTCAATTCATGTGATACTGAGTTAGTGTGGCCACACCCAACAATGAGTTTCTTCAAACAGCTTGCGTCACGCAAAACCAAGTATTATTGAATAATGATATATTATTAAAATATTAGAAAATAAGATATAACCTAACCATTATTTTATTATTTATAATAAGTCTTAAATATCTTATTAAAATATATGGTTTACAAAAATATAAAATGAATTCCCTGTTAACAAATTAATTAGAAATGAATATGGAAACCGATTAAATATAAAGGAAAAATATTATTATTTTTATACTCACAAACTTGTCTTACCCTAATAAATTTAATTAATTAGATTTAGTGAGTTATATTAGTGTGATATAAATATATTATATATTCAATCAAATATTTTCTATATTAATACAATTTATTTGATAGTCTTAAGATAAAAACAACCCCAATTTTATGCATAAAATACTATCTTATTATTAAGGGATTTTTATCACCTTTTATTGGAGAACCTATTTTAAATAAAATTTATGATACTTTTATAAGTTTAATAGTCAAATATAAACTTTTAATTTATAGGATAAACATAAAAATTAGGTTATGGTGATTTTTTTGGTATTTTTTATGAAGTTCCATTTTGTATGAATAGTGAAAATGCTGAATTTTAGATCAAAACTTCTTTTTTCATCTGATTTATTTTTAAGGTTAAATTATATTTTAAATTGTCTTTAATGATTTATTATATAATATTTTTATAAATTAATCCAATTTAGGTCATTGTAATAAATTTCACCTTAAAAGTAAATAGAAAAAGCATAACAAACTTATGAATATTTTTACTTTAAAAACCCGCATTGCATCCCGTCTACGGGATTAAATGTAAATTAATAAATGAAACTTTGGTGATTGAAATTTAAGAAAAATTGATTCCATATTCAGAATCATCATAATTTATAATTTGTAATAAGTCCAACTTAGTTTATGACCAAAAATATTAGTTAATGTAATTAAAATTAATTACAATAATTAAGGTAAAATTAAGCTTAATAAGAGACTAAACCATAACCTTAAGGGCCCAAATGATAGAGAAACTTTTCCGAGAACTATTTTCTAGACATATTTCAACCTCATCCCACTTTTATATAAATTTTATCATTATGGGAGACACTTTCAATGTGAAAAACATGTAGGGATTCCTTTTTCCTAATATTATAAGAGTGTCACTCCTCCTCCACTATAAAGGGCCCTCTTCTCCTCCCACTTTCTCACACCTCTCAATCCACTTTGGATCAACCAAAATCTACCCAAATATATCCTAAACATCCCTACCATAATCCTAGAATCCAAAACTTGGTCAATAATTTATCCAAGGAATCCTTTTGGTACAAACTAAAACGAGTTACCTGAATTAGAGGTAACAAAATTCCCCAAGATTTTTAGTTTTATTTCAATTATCCGCTTCCTAAACTATTATCATTATAGAGTTATATAAAGAAACCAGTATGTTCAATAAAATGGGTTTTTTATGTTATGGTTTCAACCTACACTTACACATACTCCCATCTAACGGGTAACAAACATAATGTTTATGTGAACGATGAATTACAGCCTCACAAAACGACCATTGTAAGTTCTTCATTTATCTACTCTCATAATGGTCATTATGATTGAAACTATACTAAAAGATGACATATATGATATTTATTTTTTTTTCTTTTTCCTCTTTAATTTTTTTTTATAACTCTCTATTTGGTATAAATAAGATAACATCACTTGTGGAAGTGTGGACTACTACCCCCTCAATGAAATGTGATTCAATCATGTTATACCTAGAACGTATTAAGGATAATATTAATAAAACTATAAGAAATATATTAAATATTTATGATAATGTATTTGTAATATAAATATATATACATATCATTTACTTTTCATTATTTTAAAATATGACAATGAAATGAAAGTAGCATTCATGTATACGTACAACCAACTGTCTCAATGAATGGTGCATTTCATTTCCCATATTCAATTGTTATAGATTATTTTAACTAAATATATACTGATTATATATGATAATTAATTCATGGTTTACATTTTTTAGATGATTATGTCATTATTTATGTTAATGTAAAAATATACTTAAAAAACTAGGTAATTAACACCTGAAATAGTGAAAATAATAATGGTTTGTTAAAAAATGGGTAATAAGATATTATAATAAGATGATATGTGATATTAATAAAATGATTATTGTTTTTTTTATAAGTTATTAAAATATTTTTAAACACTATACAAGAGGATAAAGACCACAGAAAAAGGAAGGTTGAGGAAAGGGATTCTTGTCTTACGTTTCATTCCATGAGGCATACCCCATATACACCACATACTCCTTTTATGTGGTGTATCTATTGAAACTTTTTATACATTATATCATGAATCCATTTTATTCATGGTATGAAAAAATTTCATTTATGGGGATTATGATTTAAATGTTTCAAGTGGTATGGGACACATTAGGATATTTAAACATTATTTTCCTAAAAAATGTTATTAATGATTATCTTTGAAATATCACTTCCTTTTGTGATTGTTAAATTCATCTTGAAAAGATCACTTTATTAAAATAACTATCATTATAAATAACTTGAATGACCATATTCTCAAATAATGAATATTTTTTTTCCTCAACCATATATCATTTTATATATGGTGTTCATTTTAACAGTTATTTGATTAACTGGGGAATTACTGAAAAATGTGTATCTTATATTCAATACGGATACATTTTGATAATGAAAATTGCTTATTAAATATATGAGGAATGATTTTTTACATTCAATGCATGGGTTGGGTATTATTTAAGATAAACCCTATGGGTTAGGGACAGGTTAATGAAAACCCCTTGATGCATTGGTAGTATAATAAGATGAATTAGTTTTCCAAACCAGAAGAGTTTAAACTACCTATTAATAGAGAAGGTTAAATGACCCAAGGAAACCTGAAATGTGATAATTAAACATTAATTTTATTGATAATTCAATTATTATTTATCCATGAAATGTTTTGGTGGAATATCTATGGATGCATTACATTTTTAGTTCCTTGATTTTATGGCATGTGTTTTCAGTTTCTTACCTCACCATATTCATATTTCCTTATCTGGTTGTTAGAATAAAATTTTGTTTTCAGTTATTTACCATGCCATGTTAATTTATTTTTATTTATTTATTATTTCTTCCACTTTACATTCCTTTAATGGGTATTTGAGCTCACCCTTATTATGTTTCATTTCCGTAGGTTATGAAGAGGAATACTTTGAATAAGATTTCATGGATGTTGTTTATTTTTTTCTTATGTATCATATTTCCCAATGTGTTATAGGTATCATCTATATAATTTGGATTTCCAAGACTGTTAAATTGATCATTCATTTGGGTTTTGATTCCTTTTTATCATGCCACCATAATAAAATAATGCATCGCCTTTGAGATTCTAGGGTTGGGGTGTTACAACTAGCACCCATAATTTGACGATCGACGCTCCGGAAGTTTCATAAAGCACGTGTGTAATGTATGGAGGAATTCAACCCCAAATTATTCGATAAATTATCTATAATGATGATTATACAACGTAAATTGTTTCATACCCAACTAGGTATTTATGGTTTGTAATTTTTTTCTTAAAACTATTTATGTGGAATCCTTATCTTATACGAGGTAATGTTTCACCGACGATGAGGAAGTCATGTCATTCTTCGGAGGAAAAATTTTAAAATCCCACTTTCGGGGCTTCCACTACGTGTTTGGAACATTGAATTTATGTTAGAGTGAGGCCTGATAATTTAATCCAAAAAAAGTAAATTTGCATTAAAATTCAAAGAGGACATTATTCGGATCCCAACGCTTTAGGTGAAGAGTAAACCCGACCTCAGATGGGATAGTTACAGCCATCAGACATTTTATCGCAGATTGAAATTATTTTTTATGGGTATTATTTTTATAAAAAAATATATATATATTTTTATATTTTTATATTTATTTAAGTGTTTTAATATTCAAACCTGTCCCAAAAAATGGTTTCTGGTGAACACCAATTTGTCGGCCGGATTTCAGTTGTTGGAAAAGGGTTAATAGATTCAGCCCTAATTCCACCAATTTTGAAAATATTGTTCAATAAAAATTAATAATTTTTATTAAATTATTTCTCATATCACTCTCGGTGGATCACACTTCACATTTTCTTGCCTCCAATCTCCATGATGTGGCCAGATCCGGTCAGATATCATCTGTGTGGGTTTCCTCGAGGTCGTCTCCTTCCTATGGCCTCCTACACTACCATCTCCACATGGCGCCACCACCGTTGTGTCGTGGCCAGACTGAACCCCAACCTAATCCTTCCCGGCACCACCTGACACTCGTACTCCATCAGGAAGATCTAATCTATCACCACCTTAATTCTATGGGCGTTGTGCCTCCATTCAGTCGTGCGTCTTAACCCCCCCCCAGGCCAAATCTCTTTGCTGGGAGGCATCCTGCCATGTCTAACTACCCCTACTGGTGACCCTTCTGGTTGCGTGTCCCTGAGTGACCCTACCAAGGTTATATCCACCCCTAAATGCATCCATGAAGATCCTATAACCTGGTATGGGTGTGGGTGGATCTTCTAGGCCCAAAATACTCCTACACAGGGTTTTCACTGTGCAGAATACGCCTTCACGGGTTCGGCCCAACCCCCAGAGGCCAAAACCATGGTTTTTGGGGCCCAATTAATTTTTAAATAATAAAAAATTAATTAATTTAAATTTGGTTTTAAATATAATTAATAAAATATTATTTTTTTGGTTTAAAAATTAATTTTAACACTACAGGATAAATAAATTTAATATTTCTTTTTAATTAAATTATTTAATTAATTTAATTTTTTGTTTTAAAATTAAATTAATAAATGAGACTGAAAGATAAAAAATAGTTGAATTAAAATAAGAGTGAATTTTAATTCAATTAAAATGACCTCGAGTATATTTTAATACAATTTTAATTTTATTTTTGTATTTAATTTATAATATTCCGATTTAAACCATATTAGACTTATCATGAGCTTAAGACCAACCAATGTATGTCTAGTGCATTTTTGTTTTATTTGTTTTATTTAATCATTGAAATGGGGATTTTTAAAAATTATTTTATTTTATGTCAATCTACAAATCTTCTTAGTGTCATTATATATATAAGAGAATGTGTGCCCATTTTCAGAGTTTTATTTTATACTCCATGTTCCCCTCACCTACAAGCATTTTTTGTTTTATAATAACGAGATGAGCAGTGATTCCCTTCGTGCCATGTTATGGAAATGCATCAGATAGGAGGTTGATGCATTGGAAGGGAAGGCACCACAACTAAAGTCATAAGTGACGCAACTCAATGTATTACCCCCAGGTTCTAGTTTTATCCATTATTCACTCAATGGATAAACCATTAGTATCAACTCATGATCACATAAATATTTTAATTTTTCATGTTTTATAATTATGTGAATGTGTATTTTACGCGTAATCACATAGAATAATAAACATGCCTACAGAGATAAAATGAACATGTGGAACGATGAATATTTTTCTATTTATTATATGGTTTTTTATAAGTGTGATCGCATAGTACATTATTAGAAGATAGAAAATTATTTCTTTAATCTTATAAAAATAATAAAAAGTCCCTAAATAAATGTTAAATCATAACCTCTGTCCATCATTTAAATTTAGACAAAACTAGGTGTTTGGGGTGCTCGTCATTCCATAGCTAAGGGTGGCTCTTACTACCTGGTAGATCATATGGGAGTGGTGGGATGACCTAATAGAAGTGGTAGTAAGGATTATCCATATAAAACATTCAATCATTTTAGAGTAAAGCATTGAATAAATCATGTTATGTTTTTAGAAGTGGGGAAAACACTCAATAGATCAAGGACTTCCAGTTAATGCGGTTGGCTTGTCAAAATACTACCTTAAACCCTCCAAGTACTGGCATTGTAATATCTTGTATACAATGAGAGGAGGGGAGGATCCTTTCCACTATAATAATCAATAATCAAAGTATTCTGATTCTAGCATAGAGGGTTCCAATAATTCTATAAAACAGTTGGAAACCTTTAATTATTTATGTAAATAATCAAAATGTCTAAAACAGTAATTAAGATAAATGTACTAATATTCTATAATTATATTTTTCTAGAAAATATAAAGTTATACCACAAGAAATACAATGTTAAATAATGTACAAATTAAATTTCCTCACAAGAAATATTTTCCATGAATAGTATAGGTGTTTGCACACAATACTATGGTATAGAAAATTCAAGGTGCCAGTGTCCCCAATACCTGTTAATCAACCTCAAGAAGTGAGGGTGAGAAATATTCATACATGAGGCTCATTTATGTAGAATATTATAGTTATTTAATAATGATATAATCAACATCTGATGCTACTTGCAGTCACTACATTAGAACATGGGTGATAAAACATGTAGTCTCATCTCCGAGAAATTTCCAAGTAGATAGTGAAGCAAGATATGAATAAGGTGATGATTATACTAGAAAGGTGTAAATTTAAAGATGGATCATGATCATTAAATGGATCCCTTTCTCATATACTTTTCACCCTTTTACTCAAGTCTCATTTTGGGTTACAAAATGAAAATTATCAAGTAAACAATTTATTACCTATTTTTGTAAGATTCCCCAAGTAATTAAGAATATTAAATATAGAGTGATCTTTAAATCTTATGATGAAAAAATTGAGAGTTAAGGTGAACAATCCAATATAAAGTAATGTCATAAGAACATTCGCAATGTACTTCAATGCAAAGAGGTGTTAACAAGATGTTATTTTCATTACATATTATGAAATAAAACTATGGAATTTTAATCGTAATAAACTGAATTAAAGAATCATGTAACTAATTATTCTTCAAGATTATTCATCACATAAAAGTAATGTTTCAATCTTACTTCATGGGTTTTACTTACTATTTTTTTGTGACATATGTGTATCAAAATATAGTAACCAGGTATAAAAATATTAAAAAATGAACATTTTATACATTAGAGTTGTGATGTAAGGAATATCAATGTTTACACATGAAGAAACATCATTTATATTTCATGATGCACTTCACAAATAATTGTGAAATCCCATAATAATATTCCAACCCTAATGACTAATGGATACTATAACAGTTTTATTATGATGGAAATACATTAAGTCACAAGGACATGTGTTTTGATCCAAAGAGTTTGTTAGGACATAAACAAACATGCATCTAGTAAAACCCCATTTTCATCAAAAGTAATTATCCTAAAAATAATTTAATATATTGGATAAATCTATAAGATAGAAAAGATATAGTCTACTTGAAGACAATAATTCTATGTAAGGGTGTACTTATATTTTGAGATAATGCGAGCAATATTGACCTGGGTTTAGTCAATGCTTAAGAGGCACATATAGTTGGAATAAGAACTAGTTCCATAAGTGCATGTGGAACCTAAATGTTCCTAAGACACATACTGATTAGGGAGGTTAAAACCATAGTGATGGTTTTTAATTCACCATGTCTAGTGATACATTATTCATTGTGAATAATAATTCCTAGAAGTTTCTATTATATGGAATTTTTCTGAGATTCTCAAGATTAATTAAAATTTAATAATGGATTCCATGTATCAAAATGAAAAGGGGATTATTACTTTAAATACTATGGTGGGTATTCAAATCAGATTATACATGGATGGTACAAGTCTAGTACTAGTAATGATCGATTGGTTATACCATGTTGGTATGCCGAAATCCATTATAATTTTAGTTGTTATAGCTACTTTATATGATAATTTTATTGATCATTGTATATCAAGACCACCTTTCATGGAAGGTGTCTAATCAAAACAACCAGAATGAGATAGTGACAACATAGAATTCCAATAGGGTTGCAAGTTAATAAAATCCATTATAATATTAAATTATGCATCTATATCTTATTTAATTAATTTATAATTAATATTATCCATGTGTCTACCATAAGTTAGTGAGAGATTCATTGTTTTCCAATTAAAATATATTCGAAAACAGATAAAAAACTAATATTGATCTAACAGTTAGTTAAGACTGGGGTGAAAGTTATTCTCTAGTGGTTGAATTAATATAGCAACCTATGTTTTTTGGAGAAGGATCTATTGATGTAGATCTACTGGTTTCTTGGACCTAGTCGATCATATATATATTGACATGTTATTGTAAAATACAAGGTGGAATAATTCTAGAGAGAATTGTTTCTAATTTTACATGGAATAATATCTCTTAGTGTACATGTCCATAACATGGGAGGAGATTAACGTGGTGATTTGAAATCCACAAACTTAAGAGATGGATTAATCCCACATTCCATGCTATGTAAAAAAATTTATTTTTCCAAGACAAACTTTATAAAAGACTAATATTACTTATATCCAGGAGAAATATATGTTAATCTCTCAAAAACTATCTCATTGTACTTAGGAAACTACAAAAGATATATACCTGGTAAGTGGAGAAGAAAGGAAACTATTTTTCAGGGGACACAAACTAGAATTCCTTAGATCCATGTGAACTAATATCATAGTTAGGCTAAAGGTGATTAGTGATACAAGATAGTAAAAGATATTGGTATACATACCTAAAAATACCAAGTATGTTGTAGCTTATAGGGCAGCTAAGAAGTAGTTAAATGAAACAATTTGTTTTACTTCTTATAATCACACCAAGTAAGTAAAGTATAATCATATTGTAAATTATATTATTCTTAATAGTCAATATGTATAGTTATGATAGTGGATAAATGGGAATACATAGATATACCCTCTCTTAAGATGTTTTACTCAAGTAGATGAGTTCGCTATGGTAGAAATTCCATGTGGAGGAAACAAGGCAGAACCAACAACTAAAGTTGTGACTCAACAAAAACATGATCTTAATCATGTGAGAGATGACATGTTTGGTTAGTAAGTTTTCTCTTGTGTGCGTGTGAGTATTTTAATAGTGAGTTTCCTAAACCTAACTATGCATTAATTTTGATTACCATGTCTTGTGTTCAATTAGATATACATGATATAAACTTACCATTAATGTGTATATATTTCTATGTCCATTATTAAAAAGGTAATTTTAATAGATTAATTTTCATATCAAAAGGTTTTAGATCATAGGATACAATGAGATACTCAATTTACTATGATATTAATATTAAAAAAAGTTCATATGATCTAGATACATCCTACTGATGGGAAACAATATATGATTGACTATCTAGTAGTGAGATAATAAGGATAGACCCACCAATAGGAACATCGCATGTTTTGGTGTCATTGGATGTTCATATATATGAACATATGTATTGGTCACCATTCTTTACATCATTAACAATGTGTGGAATTTTATCTCATACATTGATGCAAGGAAAAATAAATGATAATGAAATCATGGAGAGGTAGCTGGTGTTGGGTGTTTCATTGGTGGTATGACATTGGTTTAATAGTCAAGAAAGGATTTTTCACATAGAGGTTAAGGACGTAATATGACTCGGGCCATGTTGACTATGATGGTATTACCTTCATAAAACCATATCCATGAAATTTGAATGTAAATCCAGATAGTTAGATATAAAAATAATAAATCATGAAAAGGGTGATGACACATGTGTTATTCCACCTTTATGAGATATAAAAAGACAAATAGATTCTATTACATAGTGCATGTTCATAGGTTGGTTTTTGCTTCTGTGACTATCCTTATCTCTTTATGGGCCATAATGAGTTGCTAGATTACACTCTTGGTATGTGAATAGTATTCACTACTATCAATATAATGGCATATATGGTCACACACGATATCATATTCAATAATTTCCACTATTTATTTGAATTGGTATATTAAAAAAGGTGGGCCCCACCATTGGGGTTTGGATTTTGTCCAAAGTGATTTGATCACGAAATTAATAAATAAATTCATATTATTCAAGTTAATAAAATTTGGAATTCAATTTATTTATTAAATTTATTTAAATATTTTAAAGTAAATACATGGAAAATATTAAGAACAATCCATTTTATGTCATCTGTACAGGAGTTTGCACCCTCAAGCTATCATAGGAGAAACCCTAATGAATCCCATTCCTTTGTAGATATCATCACTAGAAAACTGATAGGAATCCCTAGTTACAAACCACTATCCTTCGTATATGTTGTTGAAAGCTAAGTGGTTATGGCTGATTTGAAGACCACCAAATGAATTGATACGAAGAAATACTGACATCGAGGTATTTTTTACGATTTCTTTCTCAAAAGAAGAGGTATAATTTCTCTCCTCAAATATTCATTTTTTATTGGTTGTAAAATTTATCAAATGAAGACCCTCAATATTCTTCCTCTACAATATCTTGGAAAACATAGGATTTATGAACTTTCACATCAGTTTGATGAATTCATCACATGTTATTTTTCCTTTTTCATTGGAAAATGACTACTATAGGATTTGAGTGAGTGGGTTGTGGTCTTCCGAGGGATGATTTATGAAAGTATTTAAATGGTCCCAAGACATTTTTATTGACTCAGAGTCACATATTTCCCCCATATGGCTGTGTTTCCCTAGACTTCCACTGCATTTCATTAAGCATAATTCTATCTTTTTCATTACACGTTTTTTGGTCATCCCCAGAAGCTTGAAAATACTTCCCTGAATCTATCATAACCTTTAGTCCCTCTAATATTTACTGAAATTTATTTTTAAAAATATATTCCATCACACTTTTGGATTAAAAATGGAGACAAAGTATTTATTTAGGAGGTTGTTTTCAAAAATTTCCAAATCTATTTTAAGAGATGTGCTAGAATTCAGAAATCTGGCGAAGAATGTGAGAATAAAAATCTTGCTTCATGCCCCCTCTCATTTTAAATCAATATGGGTTTAAAAGAAAACTAATAAAGAATCTATATTACTCATAAAAGGGACTATATTGATATTCTTTCCAAAAAGAACTCTTTGGGATCTCCTAATAATAATATTACCCCTACCAGCCTCTCTGGTCTTGTAGAGGAAGTGAAAAATGACCATTTTGCGAATGAAGATAAGGAATTGTATCATAAACATGAAACCCTGGGTATATAGATTAATAAAATATATCATTAAGAGAAATATAATTATCAATTTGAATCTAGAGAATTTATTCAATATGATTTTTGAAATTTTCTCCATCTTGAGGAATATTTTTTTAAAATTGAGAACTAAAAAAGGGAAGCAATCAATGATTGATTCCGATGGTTTTGTCAATCTGAGTGCCAGGAAACCCCAAAAATGTAGGGACCATTATAACATTGAGATAACCATCATCACACTATACCTATCCACCACTAAGAATGGAATAAATATTATTACTCCACAGACTGTACCTACTGAACATTTATCTACTTCCTCTGATTCAACTAACTCAGAAATCTCTACCAGTGAGGATGAAAATTAAAATGACCCTGCTTTTAGGGATTCCTTTTAAATTGAAGAGAAATTATATTTTTTAGAAGATCTTGACTCTTGGATGGAAGATAATGATACTACCACCATCCACCAATACAAAAATGGAAATATGTCTGGTTATTCTTACCTTGAAATAAAAAAAAGGATGTTTATCAAAGTGGTGGACGTGTTTAGGAAAAAACAAAATAGAAACATCAAATCTATTCCTTGGAAATAACTCATTTTTTGTGATGGAATTGGTTCCTGTTTGAATTGAGTCTTTTTTTTTCATTTTAGTGCTCATCCTATTGAGTGTGGTTCCATATCAATGAAAATTTGACTCCAGCTATGTTTCTTTTCATCTACTATTGGTGATGAAATTCGTTCTTATAAGGGAGAGAACTAGTCAATTATCTAGATTTAATCATAACTCTAAGGGGAATTAAATACCCCAAAACCACCCCAAAGGTCATCCTTCATGAATCTCAGTGGCTGGTCTTCCCACCTCTACGAGGCAGCCTCTGTGATCCTCTCCACAGCATCCCCAAACCCTCTGATGGTCCAATGCATTATGACAAACTGTGTCCTCTCTATGACGTCTGCTATCTTCAAGGCCCACTTTGTACCATTAGCTTATGTTATTCTCTTCATTAAGTCACACCCCTCTACACAGACAACATATTCCAACAGAACTCTTCCTCTCCGTAGTGTCATTCCTTTTCATGGAAAGCTCTACAACTCACATTGACCATCATTACCAATAAATAGAAGGATATCCCCCTCTCAAACCATTTTTAATCCTCCCTTTTCAAATTAAAAAGATTTTCATTTTCAATGAACTTCATGAAACCCACTGATGGATCAGCAAAGGTACTTGGACTCTTCGATCCATTATTATTTGTGTTCTTCCCAGCCTCCACCTATGGTGGGGATGCCCTTCACGATTGATTATAACCTTCTCAAAGGAAGTAAGCCCTTCAGGGTGCTCTAGACTTCATGAAGCGTAGAGCCTTAACAAAGTACTCTCCAAACAAAGAGTGATTTTCTAAAGTGAATCTATACTCCATCGATGACTTCTCTTCATGAAGACACTTACCTTCGTGAAGACACTTCCCTTCGCAAAGGAGATCCCCTTCACGAAGCGATCGGGATTCGCCAAGCCCTTACACTTCAAGAAGAATCCAATATTCTTGAATCCCATTCTCTTCATCAAGAACCTCCTACCAAGGTATCCTACATTGCACACCCCTCTTCCATATGGCCCTCCAAGCTCATATGAAGTGACTTTAAAGTCTCTTGAGTGGTGCCTCATGTTATGTTACTCTGCCTCATGCTTCTTCGCATAGGCATGCTAATGACTATTGCTTCTTCTCATATCCACACATACATGATTCTTTCAATGGATCACTCCACAAAATCATCTCCACACAACATTACTGGTGTCTTTTCTTCACCAAGGGTTAAAATTCACCAGTTATTTATGTCCTAGGGGTGAGGAGTGGATCCTCATAGTCCGAGTTGTAATATATTAAACCACCTAGGACCTATGTCCTCAACACATGATGTTAAACAGTGAACACTACATGAGTGATAGGTACAGGAGGACCTCAAAGGAGATGAGAGATGACACCTTATCACTCCCCTCTCCCATTAGGATTTATTATTCTACACACCTCAGGAAGTCTCCTTGTAATCCCCCACAACCTCTAATGAGGTATTCCAGGTACAGTGGACATATCCTCCTTGTACATTTAGACCACTACCCAGGCTTCCCTCCTGGTGTAAGCCCATGTTTCTTCTTTGGGTCACTAACCACACTTAATCCCCACTCTATTCCTCATAAACGCACCTTTCATGATGTGATTGCGAGGTCTTTGTTGCCCCTTTTTTCTCACACTGAGAATGAATCATGTGGGATTAGAGTAAGACTTGACCTGGAAAACCTATTTGGTCCACCTTAGGGTGTAAGTCCAATATCTCATATCCTGAACTAATTAGACTTTTATCCTTTCCCTTCTCAAGAAGGATACATAGGAAACCTCCCTAAGGCTCCAGACCATCACCCATCAGTCTCGACTACTTCACATTTATTTACCCTTTTGTCTCACCTGGCTTCAAATTGTATGCCCCTTTCTTCCCGCATGAAATTTAACTGTATGATCTTGAACTACGTGAGTTTGGATCTCTGCCTCCTAGGACAGGGTACGTAGAAAGCCTCCCTGAGATTCAATCCCAAACACCGGTAAACTTTAGTGTCCCCTTTGTTTGGACCCACATCCTTGGTCCCATTCTTAGTGTTGTTAGATGAGCACCTGTGATACTAACCATGCATAATCCCCCCAAACCTAATCCATAATCATCCAACCAAGAGTGTCCCTCTTGTGATGGATAGCTAACCACGTGTAAGCCCCAACATATCTTTGGGTTATTGTCCTTCGTGTACACCCTGACTCAATTCCCCATCCTAAACTATGTATACATTGATTCCATATCATGAAGAAACATAGGAAGCCTCTATGAGGTTCAAGACCATAACTCAAGTCCCATCCCGGTCTCTCCCTTGAGCCCTTGTGTTCTAGGAAGGCCATGACCCAACCCAGAGGCTCTACTTCCTTCAGGTCCCATCCATGAATCTATTCTCATATGTTGCCTTATACTGTGTCCCATCATACCACTGAACTATGTTGACTTTGATTTTCCACCATGGGGATACATAGGTAGCCTCTTCAAGGTTCAAACCCAACACCACCATCATCTTCATGTCAGTTCCATCTCATTCACCATCCACTTCATTCAACTCTCCATCATCTATTCTGATTCATACATGGGCCACCACATCCCAGTGGGATCACACCATTTCCTTAGGTATATAACCTTGAATAATCCA
The DNA here is from genome assembly GCA_963277665.1 of Viscum album. Taxonomy (NCBI): domain Eukaryota; kingdom Viridiplantae; phylum Streptophyta; class Magnoliopsida; order Santalales; family Viscaceae; genus Viscum; species Viscum album. The sequence continues at coordinate 1,747,392,870 of OY728129.1, read as the reverse complement.
CACACAATCCATAAACATCCAACCAAGAGCATTCTTCTTGTGATGGTCCACTATCAATGCATAAGCCCTAGCATGTCTCTGGGTCATTTTCCTTCACGTAAACCCCAATTTCAAGCCTCACCCATTTAAACTACAGGGGTTTTGATCCCTATATCCTATACATGGTACTTAGGAGGCTTACATGAGGTTAAATACTAGCCAATGTTAGACCTTGGTGTCCCCCTTTTTGGGGTGCACTCTCCCCGATCCGCCCTCAGTGGTGTCCAAATCAGCTGTCACGGTGTGAAATATTCCTTTTGTGGGACACACCACCTTGGGTCTGCTCTCACTAGGTGTTCTGATCCTTCCTTTTAATACACCTTATAGATGATCCCTCCTAGGTATGTACCCATCTGATTCACTCCCATCAGTGTTTCGATCAGTCTGATCCATATTCTTTAAAAATTAAACTCAGGGCATACCTCGTGTTAAACATGGGATGCTGAGGAAAAACTTAGAGACATTCCACTGGAATATAATTACCCGCACATTATTTGGGTTGCCTCAGGATTCCGATTCCTCAAGAATACCAATCATAATGGGAAGAAACTCTGGTGTACCAGTGTTTCAGCATCTAGACATGCAATTGATGTCCAACGTGACTACTCCCTTGACCAGAGGTTGATTCTCTAAAATAAACCCTTGTAATGTCCTCATATAATCAGTGTAATTAATTAGTTTCTGAGAATATATGGAACTAGGAATGTTATTCATGTACAATGTCTTAAATCTATAATGGAGAACCAGACTAGGTGACGAGTTCGGAGGAGAAATCCATGTATGGAGGAACCGACATCCAATCATCCCATTTAGATCGGGGAGAAAACATCCCTGAAGAAGTGACGGATGCCACCCACCATTGGAAATCAGAAATGCAGGGTGACAACTACATGTACATGAATTAAAGATGTTCACCCATTGAAAGCGTCATAAAAAATGGTGAACCAGAAGTGAATTTTCTCCTCAATATGAAGATTAGAAGAATTTGATACATAAGCAGATTAGCATGTCATCATATCCAGTTGTCCTGCGCCAGGTCCCACAAAGAAAATAATGGGTCTAGTATGAAACACACCAATGTTTGAGGCATTTGGTAATTGGGAATCCCAGTCAGCAATGTTGTCAGTGTGGATATTTCTATCCAGTCATGGAATATTGAATGTTGCTAGGGAACTGGGAACACTTTCCTATTTTCTATAATGATGGCTGAATTTTCTTACTTTCCAGGACCCAAGATCAATCTATAAGAAACTAATTATCTCCCTCCCATGGACATAGGGGAAGGGGCCGTACGAATGTGATAATTCCCCATAGCCTTATCTCCTCTGTGATGGCTCCTATGCTCGCAGCTACTAGGCGCCTGCACCCCCTCTCACCCTCTGAATTTATTCAGAGGAGGGTGATTGAGAATCTTGTTCACCGATATGAATAGAAAGGGGTCATCCTAATGAGGTACTTGGATCACCAATACATAAATTCCTTCATTCCCCCTCATTGTCTCCACCCCCAAGGGCCGCACAGGGATCCGCTTCTCCCCACTCCAACCATTGATAACTTCACGAGCCTATCCCTGGAATGATCCTGCGACTCACTCCCTTATGCTGACGAAGTAAGGGATGTCTGAGTCCAACCAACTAAGACTTCAACTTGGGATCCACAAAGGATGGTTCCCACCCAGCCACATTAGCATTGATGTCCAGCCCTACAGACTAAAGAGTAGGTGGTTTATCCCCATCTATAGTCGGCTCTAGTTCGGCTGACCCGGCATCAACACCAAGTGAACAATCATGAGTATGCTAACCAGGGGGAATCATCGTCCACATATTCAATTGCTCGAGCCAACACTATCATAAGCAATCAACCCAATACCATCATTGTGAATGGGAACCTCTCAGTTATATAGATGGGACACTTACATGACTGGATGAATTTGAAGCACCATTCCCCCTATGAGTATGTTGAACTGGCTCTCCTAGTTACTAGGGAAAGAAGAAAAATTCTCGACCCAACTGTGATGATGACCATATAGTATGGAGGTCCTCCCCATACTAGTATCAAACATAGTGGAGGTCATACCCACTTTTTCTTTTAGTATGGAGGTCCTCCTCATTACAAAATCATCGACTCTAGTGGAGGCCCTCCTCAATTCATTGACATTCAGTATGAAGGTCCTCTCCGTGATCCTCGACTCAAGTATGAGAATTTTCACCACATACTCGGTTCCCAACGTGTGGGTCTTCCTTGCTCAATCACCCAATATCATGGAGGCCCTCCCTAAGTCCTTATTGATTTTAGAGAAGGTCCTCCCCATGTCTACAATCAGAAAAGTGGAGGTCCTCTCCCACTTCATCGACAATGAAAACGGAGTTCCTTATTCTCTCTAGTATAATCAGTATGAAGTCCCTCCTCATGCCATAACTACCTGGGACAGCCAATGAGGAGTTACTCCCCACACTACAGAAGACCACCATAGAGGTAATCCCCATGTGTTTAAAAGCATCAGTGGAGGCCCTCCCTGCTCCAGTAGTATCAAACACGGAGGTCCTCTCTATATTCCCTTAGACATTTATTTGGGTTCCCCTCATAGCCCAAATCTTCAGAGCGGGGGACCTCCCCATTTTAGAAACAACTGATATAAAGGCCCTCCTCACATACCATCAAGTGTGAGTAAAGGACCTCCCCACTATTGCACTAATCTGTATGGAGGACCTCCCTAGGCTCAAAACCTACCTTGTCCTGAGGAACCATCCCGGGGCAGGAGGGTGGGTCACCACCACCAAAAAAATCCTAAGAAGCTTAAAACTATGATGAAACCTATCTTCTTTTTAGTTTCTGAGGTGGAGTGTGATTCAATGATGGAACCCTCACCCCGATCTTCTGTGTTGGGGGATGGGGCAGGAAAAAGGTTCATAAGCCTCATCCTTATAGAATGCGGGGTACATCAGATCCCTACATCCCTTTAAAGAAAGATACATGAGGAGGAATATTTGACCCCTTTCTATGGCTTGACTGTGTAATCCTCCTTATCATCAATATGATCATTCTCTAAATCAACCATAGATCATGAAGAGTTGTTCTGGGGACCAATATAGGATGAGAAGAAACATAAACACCCACCAATGGCTGCAACCCTGGTGCGGGAATTAGTGTTCGTTATTCCTTATTATAGGTATGTGGTGGAACAATCAGTTCATTCATTTGAAGATAGACCAAGATGTGGTAGCTTGTCAGCACGCATACCATAATCTCCATTGGCCAGTCTACTGTCACAATGATCATCTTTAGTGACATTATCGGTCTCACAACCGACTTCAGTCGAAGAGTGGGGTAATCAAGCACCAAATCCAAATTCTGAGATAAGAATATTGTGGTCCATACTTATAGAGGACCATTTCCAAGATATATTCTAGAACACATCAGTATAAGGTTTTAGTATTCTAGACTCCCTCATCTAGGAGGAGGTCATATGCTTCTGCCAAAATATTTGGGCAACAAACTTCCATCTCCTTCATCAATGGGTGGCATACCCCAAGAGCCAGTAACATTTTGACAACATTGGCCAGCAATGTCGCATGGTCAACTTGGTTTCTCTCCCCGTGGCATAGTTCCCTGAGTCATCTGGTCATCATCAGATCATCCAGCAAGGATGAATCCAGATCCTTACAGTGCTCCACATAATTATTAAAAGGATTCCTCCCATGTCCAGATCCTTGTTTGGGGGAAGTATGTTTCCCTTAATTTTAGTCCTATCTGGTTCTGGCCTGATGTTCTAGGTGATATTGAGGATATGCCTTCCGTTACATTCAATGTTAAGATGGATAACCTATTAGAGGAGGATACTTAGGTGGGACTCATTTAAGAGAACATACCCCCAGGGATGGCACCACACATGTTGGATACTTTGGGAAGTGTTTCTCGCCAACAAAAAAATTTACTAGGCCTTCATGCACATTCCGAGTCATTACCCTTTGGTCAGGACCCCAATAAGGGTAAAGATCATGTTGGGACCGTCAATCCCTCTGACCCATATATATTAGTGCAGAAGATGGAAAATGACACAGAAATGGTTGTGTTGCATCAACATCTCAAAAAAACATAAAAATATGGTCGATTACCTTCTTGTCAAACATGTAGTGGGATGACATCTGGATTACTATAATCCTCGACCGGGGTAGCAGGGGCATGTACAGCCTCCCCCAGGCGAGGTACCTCTGGGTGACCTTGACCATAATGTCTATATAGATAGGGTAGAGGCTATATTTTATTGAAAGAGGGAATTATATGAATCGCCAAATCCACTGGAGTTGCGTGATAAACCTCCTTAGGACCCATCTCCAATTCCCCCAACCGCTCCATAGGTCTTTCCTCTGGTATCCTTGCAAGTCATCCAATCAGCCGCTCTACAAGCTGTTGGGCATGCTTACCTTGTTTAAGAACCCTCCAATGCATTGGTGGTAAAATATCCCCGTAAAGATAGGAATCCCTTCCAAGATGATCTGATGGCCGCTCTCATTGCCCTCCTTGAGGCTTTGGAAACCCAGCAAGTGGCAATCCTGCATGACGATAATCCATATCGGGCATGGGTGGACGATTTGGCTGCACCCCTCAGTTTTAGATATCCTACATTCACCACCATTAATGGGATTGGAGACTGACTACAACATCTACACCACTTCATTCATGATTTGGACCAATGTTGGGAACTCCATCACAATAGGAGGCCACCAAACTCGGTTGTTGTGTGTAGACACTAGAAGGCGCTACATTTGTCTGGTATAGCCAACTACCCATTGGGTCAATAGCTGGTTGGGAGAATCTTCATAGGAAATATCCTTACTAATTTAGTTCCACCACATGGAAGGAAATCATTATTAACCACTTTAAATGAAATCAGATGACCATAGAGTGCATCTCCATCTTTGTCTCCAGGTGGAAGGGCCTGACATATTTCGTTGATATTCCATTAACCAAGGAGTCGCTGTTAAAAATGTGCATGGGTAATGGGAAGACTGAATAGGTCCTTTCTCTAATCACTCAGAACTACCTGGGGGTATTTCATGATTTTTATGAAAAATCCTTACAACAAGCCAGACAGGCACATCCATTGCCCCTACAGTTCTAGTGTGAAATGCCACCATGGCCGATTCCACAGTATTATAACACATAAAGGCCCCTAGCCCATTAGAGTTAATACTAGTGGAACCCCCTCCACATCTCTATCTAGGACCACCACATTAGGTATGGCCTCAGGCCTAACAACACCCACCTCAGAATCCTTACGCACCCTTGTGTAATTCAGAACCACCGCCTAGGTGGGATAATTAGTTTCCACCTCCTCAACAGGCCCTGATAGCCCCTCTTTAGGTCAAGGCTCCCAGCGCTCCTTTCCCAAACTGAAGTTACTTGAATCAGGGAATCTTATAGTTTCCAGAATGCAGAATACCCAAAGAGGAAGATCTCATTGATCACCCCAATTACTTCCCCTATCACTGGATCTTTGCGAACACCCTCAAGAAGTGTTATATATTTAAAGACTGGATCCAAGACCAGGTCTATTACATTCTAGTTAGGTTAGGTCCAACCCTAGTATAGGTGGAATCTATTTTTATAGATCCTTACAATGACATTGAGGGTTTAAGTCAGTAGGCTTATGGTCATGGGTCTCAAAAATATGATGGCCGGATGGCTCACAAAGTGGTTTTCTGTGCACATGGTTTTATCCATGCATGTTTGAATCGACTCAAGAATTTAGAAGTCTTTGTGTTACCTTCATACACTACTTTTGTGTCAACATCATAGTCTTCCACTTCCTAGAAGGGAAGGAATCGACTACACAATGGACAAAAAATTCCCCTACTGATGCCATCATCATCTTCTACTATCGGTGATGTCATGCCCCCATAGATGGAGATTTACCACAGAATCTACCCTATGATGGAGTATTATTCATGTGGTGATAAAGGGTTTGCTTTGGTTAATATTGTTGATCTAGTAAACCCCTACATGGTTCCCAATGATGAAGAGCGCTGAATAGATACTACCAGTTCCCCTAGCCGACGCCAGTGTCGACGGAGCTGTGGTTATGTGAATTGTTGAAATACATTAGTCAGTGCTTACATATAAGATATTCATGACACCAAGACTAGAAAAAAGTCTGGACGTAGAGATCAACATGTCTATCCTTCTCATTTGGTTTCATCAAATCTACATCCACTATTGTTTGTGCTACTTGATCAGGAAGATCCACCAAAACTATGTTGTGGTCAGCCACATTATGTCATGGATATACCTTATCCATCTAGCCCTCATCCGGTAGTCAATCTATGCAATTATACCAGTGACCAATAGGAAATTTCCAAAACTATCTAGAATCTTCCGGTTAAACTATAAATTCACATCAAACCTCTTCCCACAGAGCAACCTCCTTTTAGCAGAAGTGTACGCATTACATGGAAGAATGAAATCCTCAAGCATCTTTCCAGCAATCCTGAAAAGCTCTCCATCCTTGAGGATCTTATCCTATTAGTGAATATTCATGAAGGCCTTACAGAGGATTTAAGAATCCCCCTCTATTTTGAGACGTAGGTAGTAGCCGAAGAATCCTTACATGGTGAGGCAGTTGAGAATGTGGAAATTCATGCCATTATCTCCTTCTCTATAGAGGATTAAATTTCCCCTATACAGGGGAAAATTTTCCTACTACACATCACTATCTATTTCAATGGAGTGAAGGTTCACCACTGTATTTTTGACATAGGCTCTGGGATCAACCTTATCCTGACCCAAACACTTCAAAAGACGAGACTAACCAAGGCAGATATGAGTCCCTCTTGTAACATAACAAGTAAGTAATGAATAATAGATATTTTTATCTATGTCTATTAATGATTAAGATAGTGTTATAGAGGCTTAAAATGAAAATAAATACAATCTTATGCATGGAATACACTAATATTCTTAAAAGATTGTTTTACTTCCTTTTGATGGCAAACCATTTTTGAATCTATATTTTGACAATTTTATAAACTATGTTTGTCAAAATAAACTTATCCTTTATGATTGGGACATCAAAATTTACCTTGTGTGAATTTTTGGTATTTTTCTGACAATGTTCATTTTTTAATGAATAGTGAAAAATACTGCATTTTACATCAAAACTTCTTTTTAATCTAATTTATTTATATGATTAGATTATGTTTTGATTTGGTTTTGAAGTGAAATTAGAATATATTTTTACCATTTTATCCAATGGTGGTCATTGGAATCAATTTCACTTTGAAATTAGACTTAAACTGGTGTCAATCTTTTGATACTTATTGTTTTGTAAAAACACGCTATTTGCTCTGGCAGCGGGAATTAATTATTAAATTAATTAATGTGTCTTATATGATTTGAATTTTGTAAAATAGACTTCATTTTTGAATTTGGAATATCAAATATAGCTTAGGGTGAATTTTTGGTAATTTTCTGAAAAACTTCAATTTTTGATGAATAGTGAAACCACTAAGTGGTAATCAAGCAAACTGATTTTTCAGTTAAATGAAAGTTTACCACTAATGTGTATTGAATTTTTGAAAATCCGACATACATGGTTGTCATTAAGAAGTAAAATGTGGTTCAATGAGATTAAAATAATTTTTTGGTGAATAGTAACTTATTAAGTTTTTAATCGCGATTAGTGGTAATTAGTGTAGTTTAAGGTATAAATAATGATTTAATAATATGAAATGACCTAGACACATGTCCCAACCTTATTGTTTGTGTCATGGCAGACCAAGACAAGCCATGGGTCATCTTGGGGACCCCATGGAGACATTTTGGTTGGGAAATGACATAAATAACTTTTTATTTAATGTTAAAGTGAAAATGACACAAACACAATATGTTTTACGAAAACAATTTTTAAGTGGGGTTATACAAGTCCAAATTTTGATTATAAATAGTCATTGGAAATATAAAACGATTTCCTATATCATAGTAGTTGTTTTATAATTTTTAGAAATTAAATAAATTTAATTATTTATGACATAATAATGATGCAGCGATGACATCATTATTTGACGATTTAAATAAAATAGAAAGATAATGTAAAATCTATGAACTACACATGTCCAAAACCAATTGGATGAGTGGATTTCGAACCCTTATCCCCTTATACACGAATTCTATAAATGTGGGACCTTTTAAAACTGAAACACATTTTCAAGTAAAGTAATATTTCTTTACTTTCCAAAAGTGCCCCTCCTCTCCTCTTATAAAAGGCCCCCACCTCTACCTCATTTCACACACTATTAAAGCCTTTGGCTTGGCCAACCCCAGACCATTTACTCTCTCCACATCCCTATCCTCATCCTAGAGGATTCCCCTTGGGCAGAATCCTTTCAAAGGAATCATTTAGGCTCAAATCAAAAGGAGTTACACTTTTAAAGGTAATTATTTCTCTCATGTTCATTTGTTTTATTTTGCTTCTCCAACCCCCTAAACTCTTTTTATTTACTTCTTTTGTAACAACACCAGTATCTTCAATATACTAGGATGTTGTTATAAGATTTATTTGAGCTACACTCTCACACAACTACATCAAATGGTTAAAGAACATACGGTTTCCGTGGATGGCGAAATTCTGCCTCCCGAAACGATGATTGTTCAATACTCATTTAACACCTTCAAAGGTGGCCATTATGATGTCACTATTTTTATATATGATATATAATATGTTTATGTTTTCCGTATTCTTATGTTTTTTTTCATTTTGGGCATACCTTTATGGTTCCCATTATGGGTAAACACGATATCTTCATTTTAGGAAGTGCGGACTACCGCCCCCTAAAAGTGATTTGATTCGTTAATACCATATGTGGGATGTGTAAAGGATAAAGTTAATGATATTATATATGTTATTATACTGGAATTATAATATACTCTTATATCATTATGATTCCATTCCAGAAAATACGAAATAGAAATGGAAGTAGCATTCATGCGTACGTACGACTTACCGTCTCCATGAACGGTGCATTTCATTTCTTACCTCTAAATGTGATGTAATATTATAAATACATGTATATGATGAATATATATGATATATATGTTATCCAAAACATTAATATCATTCTGGATATAATGAAACGTTGACCAAATTAACAACATGTAAGTGTAAGAGGTCTATTTTTGACTTAAGAACCAAATACCGACAAAATGAACATTATTAACTTAAATGAGTACATGATGTTCATAACATGGTATAAAAGGAATAATGAACTTGAAAAAGGTTCATAATAAAGTAGAGATTAACTCATGTTTATTATTCAGGACATTAAAGAACGACCGAGTCAAGTCGGATACGAGGTATGGGACTTCGTCTCAATCTCCTTTCGTTGAGGCATATTTTATTTTATACACAACTTTCTTTTATACGGTGTATAAACCCCTTTGACTTTTACGTTTATTCAAAAGGAATATTTTTTATACGAAGCGTTTACTAAACGACAAAAGGGAATGTTTTTGTCGTACGTATGCGGCGACAACAACTTCTCCGCCGTCATGACCGTTATTTGAGTTTCGGCTTCCTCTACAAGCCATACCTTCTTTTTAAAAGAAAAATAAATACCATTTTTTACTTTTCTTTTATTTTGGAATTGAAAATGGTTTTCATAATATTTTTATATCAATGTGTGGTATTGATATCTTGTGATTGAATGGTGGAAATGTTATGTTTCCTTTATGCATGTTTTATGTGATACGTTTATGTTGAGGTTCTTGGGTATTATTATGAAGACGGGTGGTTCCGTGATAGACTAAGGGCGGGTGAGCCCGTTATAGCTCTCCAATGCATTGGGTAACGCGAAGGAGTGAAATGTTAAGGTTTCTCCAAAGAGATTTTAGGGAATATACTGTGATGGGTATTCCAAAACTTAACCAAGAGGGTTACTCCCTACGTAAGAATGTTATGAATGCCTCAAGTTACCTTTATGTCTTATGGTTTCTATGATTTATTCATGATTTTATGAGGTATGTTAAAGTTCCTATGTTTTATGGGTATAGTATGATTTCATTCTTATGTATATATGAACTCATGTTTCCTTTCCATGTTTTTTTTATAACCCATACTGTGTTTTTATGCTCATCCCAAGTTTTTGAAATGTTTTTCACAGGTCAAGGGAAAGGTACATGATAAGATGATAGAGTCAAGGATGTGTCAAGAAATAATCCCTGTTTTATTTTAAATGTGTTTCCATTGATGTGAATGAAGAATACTATTTTTATGTAACCACTTTGTTTATATGTGGAATGTAATGCAAGTTTTATGATCTAATTCTCTAAAACTCTAAACCCAAAAAGATCATCAATGTGTAATCTTGTAATAACTCAAGATTAAGTAAGGTTTAAGGCGGGGGCCTTATAGTTGGTATCAAAGGTCGGTTTAGATAACTTTAGGAGTTAGAATTATATTAAATGATTATCCAAAAATATTTTTTTTTCGAAATGATATAGCACATAAAGATTACTATGTTGCTTCATCTAAGACATGTTTGTTCAGAATGGTTTTCCGCAGAGGAAACAGGGAAGCAGTGCTAGGAAGGCATACAGAAGGAAATAACCTTCCGAATCAGCATCCAGAAATGGTCGGAATTGGAACTGAACAGTTTGTTGCCGTAATGGCGCAGTTGACTCAAGCGATAAATGGCGGTGGAATCCATGCACGAGATCAGCCAGATAAACTGCAGAGGAACATGTCAGTGGTGGAACATTTCATGAGGCAACATCCCCCATCATTCAGAGGATCATCTGACCCTGTGCTAGCTGAAGGGTGGATTAAATCACTGGAGAAGATTTTTGATGTCATGGGGTGTTCAGAAAATCAAAAGGTTAGTCTTGCTATTTACCGTTTGGAGCGTGAAGCAGATCAGTGGTGGTCTATGGTTAAAAATATCAGGGACGCCAATGAGATTGATGCTCTTGACTGGGATGAATTCAAAGGTATGTTTCTTGAGAAGTATTTTCCTAAGGCTGTTCGACTTAGGATGGAAAAGCAATTCTTGGAATTGAGGCAAGAGGAAGACTCAGTGGCTGCCTATGTAGAAAGGTTCACTCGATTGGCAAGGTATTCTCCAAATTTTATCCGGGACCTTGATAGTAAAATCAATCGTTTTTACTCGGGATTAAAGCCAAAGTATCGAAGGGCATTAGCTTCTCGTGAGTTTAAAAGTTATGAAAAGCTTGTTCGATGTGCTGAGAAGGTGGAAATGGAGTTTTCTGATGACCAAGTTTTCTATAACAACCAGCAGAAGAAGAGACCGAGGTGGCAGGAGAAAGGTAAGAATTCTTCAAAAAAGTCTGATGGTAAGAAAACTAAGTGTCCAGTTTGTGATAAATGTGGAAAAAGGCATGCTGGGGAATGTCTTCTGAATTCTGGAAAGTGCTACCGATGTGGTAAGATGGGACATAAGGCTCGTGATTGCACTGAAAAGGATCAAGCTGAAGGTAAGAACAAATTTGATTTACATTTAGTGAAGTGTTATAAGTGCAATGAGATGGGTCACTATGCAAACGAGTGTCCGGAAAAGAGCTTGATTGATGGGAAGCAGTTAGACTACAAGCAGAAAGGGGTGGTGAAATCCTTTGCAACTACTTCAGAAGATGTCGGGCCATCAAATGAAGTTGTATCAGGTACTTTGTTTGTTTTTTCAGATTATGCCAGTGTGTTGTTTGATTCGGGGTCTACACATTCTTTCATCTCTGAAACCTTTTCTAGTAAAATGGGAATACCATCTCAAGAAATGACTCCTAAACTTTTGGTAAAAACACCTGGGGGAAATGTTGAAGCAAAAAGAATTTATAAGAATCTTCCTATCCTTATCTGTGGAAAGAACCTACTTGCAAACATTATTGCTCTACCTCTAGTAGAGTTTGATGTTATCCTGGGTATGGATTGGCTCTCTATTTACCATGCTAAGATTGACTGTAGAGCTAAAGAAGTTTCTTTTCAGAAAGACTTTCAGTTTGTTTACAAGAATGAACCCTTACTTTTGATAACATATCAAGAGGCCGAGAAACTTGTAAAAGATGGAAATGAATGTTACCTTGCACACGTCGTTGAAAATAAAGGAACTGTTCAGATTTATGATGTGCCAGTGGTAAATGAGTATCCTGATGTTTTTCCTGATGAGTTGCCTGGAATAATACCAGATCGGAAAGTTTAGTTTACTTTTTACTTAGTTCCTGATGCTAAGCCAATTTCAAAACCCCCTTATCGAATGGCACAAATTGAAATTTTAGAGTTGAAGGAGCAATTGCAAGATTTATTAGAGAAAGGTTTCATTAGACCTAGCACATCACCATGGGGTGCTCCTGTTTTATTTGTTAAAAAGAAAGATGGTTCTATGAGACTTTGCATTGATTATAGAGCCTTGAATAATATCACTGTTAAGAACAAATATCCTTTGCCTCATATCGATGATTTGTTTGATCATCTCCAGGGAGCTCAGTTTTTTTCAAAGATTGACCTGAGATCGGGGTACCATCATCTGAAGGTAAAGGAGGCAGATATTCCGAAGACCGCGTTCCGTACGAGATATGGCCATTATGAATTTGTAGTAATGCCTTTTGGGCTAACCAATGCACCTTCTGTATTCATGGACTTAATGAATAGAATTTTCCATGAGTTCTTGGATAAGTTTTTGGTGGTTTTCATTGATGATATTTTGGTGTTTTCTAAAAGTAAAGAAGAGAATGAAAGATATTTAAGGGTTATCTTGCAAACCTTAAAAGAAAAGAAATTGTATGGGAAATTCAGCAAGTGTGAGTTTTGGTTGCAACAAATTTCTTTCCTTGGTCACATTGTTTCTAAAGATGGAATAACTGTTGATCCTGCAAAAACAAAATTTGTGCAAGAATGGTCAAGACCCACAAATGTAACCGAGATTCGTAGCTTCCTTGGTTTGGCGGGCTATTACCGAAGGTTTGTTAGAAATTTTTCACGGTTATCTAGTCCAATGACTAAGCTAACTCGGAAGGGTGTGAAGTTTATCTGGACAAAAGAATGTGATGATTGTTTTCAGGAATTGAAAAGAAGATTGGTGAATGCTCCAGTTTTGGCACTACCTTCCAGGAATGGTGAGTTTGTTATATACAGTGATGCTTCATTGAAAGGACTTGGTTGCATCCTAATGCAGAATGATCAGGTAATTGCTTATGCTTCACGACAGTTGAAAACTCATGAGGTAAATTACCCTACACATGATTTGGAACTAGCTGCTATTGTTTTTGCTTTAAAAAATTGGAGGCATCATTTTTATGGAGTAAAGTGTGAAATATATACCGATCACAAAAGTTTAAAGTATATATTCACTCAGAAAGAGTTAAACATGAGACAGAGGAGATGGCTAGAATTAATCAAGGATTATGATTGTACAATTCATTACCATCCGGGAAAAGCAAATAAAGTGGCTGATGCTTTGAGTCGAAAAAGTAATGCTTCATTAACAATGTTGCGGTTGGAACGTGATCCTTTGGTTAACGATTTGATGAACTTTGGCATAGAAGTTGTTGGTGCAGGAAGTCCTTCTATTTTGTTTCAGGTATCAGTGAGATCATCTCTATCAGATAAAATCAAGCAAGCACAGAAGCAAGACAGTGAGTTGCAGGAAAAGGTAGAGCTGGTTCAGAAAGGTAATATGCCTGAATTCAACATTTATAATGATTATGTTTTGAGATTTGGTAAGAGATTGTGTGTGCCTTGTGATTCACAGTTGAAGAGAGAGTTGTTATGTGAAGCTCATAGTTCTCTGTTTTCAGTTCATCCGGGCAGTACTAAGATGTATAGAGATCTGCGGGAGTATTACTGGTGGGATGGAATGAAAAGAGATATTGCTGATTTTACTGTGAAGTGTTTGACATGTCAACAGGTTAAAGCAGAGCGGCAGTTACCGAAAGGGATTCTTCAGCCTTTACCAGTGCCAGAGTGGAAATGTGATAATATACCCATGGACTTTGTTGTTGGATTACTGAAGACATCTTGAGGTAATAATGCAATTTGGGTTATTGTTGATCTCTTGACCAAGTCTGCTCATTTCCTTGCTATACGAGATACTTTCTCTCTTGATCAACTTTCCCATTTGTATATTAAAGAGATAGTCAGGTTACATGGAGTTCCTCTCTCCATTGTATCGGATCGTGATCCTAGGTTTACTTCTAACTTTTGGAAGGGCCTTCAGAAGTCTTTGGGTACTGAGTTAAATTTTAGTACAGCTTTTCATCCTCAATCAGATGGGCAGTCAGAACGAACAATTCAGACATTGGAGGATATGCTACGAGATTGTTCTATGGATTATCAGGGAAGTTGGGACCAACATCTTTCTTTGGTTGAGTTTTCATATAATAACAGTTTTCATTCCAGTATACAGATGGCACCATTTCAGGCATTATATGGGAAGCGGTGTCGAACTCCAGCTTTCTGGGATGAAGTGGGTGAAAGGAAGTTGATGGGACCATAATTGGTAGAAGAGATGGCAGAAAAAGTTCAGCTGATTCAGAAACACATGAGAACAGCTCAGAGCAGGCAGAAGAGTTATGCGGATAACTGGAGGAAGGATCTATCTTTCGAGGTAGGTGATCATGTTTTTCTCAAGGTTTCTCCTTGGAAAAGTGTGATGAGATTTGGTAAGAAAGGAAAGTTGAGTCCGAGGTTCATTGGACCATACGAAATTCTGGAGAGAGTTGGATCAGTTTCATACCGAGTGGCTTTACCTTCGAATTTATCTCAGGTACACAATGTTTGTCACGTTTCGATGTTGAGAAAGTACATGCCAGATCCATCTCATGTTTTGAGTCCAGAGGTAGTTCAGCTAGAAGAGAACCTATCTTATGAGGAACAACCGGTCCAGATTCTTGACCACAGGGAGCAAGTTTTACGGAATAAAGTGATTCACCAGGTAAAGGTTTTGTGGAAAAACCACATAATTGAAGAGGCAACATGGGAATCTGAAAATGCAATGAGGGATAAGTACCCCCATTTATTCGATAAGTAAATAAATTGCGGGGATGCAATTTTCTAAAGGGGGGAAGGATGTAACATCCCAAGTAAGTAATGAATAATATATATTTTTATCTATGTCTATTAATTATTAAGATAGTTTTATAGAGGCTTAAAATGAAAATAAATACAATCTTATGCATGGAATACACTAATATTCTTAAAAGATTGTTTTACTGCCTTTTGATGGCAAACCATTTTTGAATCTATATTTTGACAATTTTATAAACTATGTTTGTCAAAATAAACTTATCCTTTATGATTGGGACATCAAAATTTACCTTGTGTGAATTTTTTGTATTTTTCTGACAATGTTCATTTTTTAATGAATAGTGAAAAATACTGCATTTTACATCAAAACTAATTTTTAATCTAATTTATTTATATGATTAGATTATGTTTTGATTTGGTTCTGAAGTGAAATTAGAATATATTTTTACCATTTTTTCCAATGGTGGTCATTGGAATCAATTTCACTTTGAAATTAGACTTAAACTGGTGTCAATCTTTTGATACTTATTGTTTTGTAAAAACACGCTATTTTCTCTGGCAGCGGGAATTAATTATTAAATTAATTAATGTGACTTATATGATTTGAATTTTGTAAAATAGACTTCATTTTTGAATTCGGAATATCAAATATAGCTTAGGGTGAATTTTTTGTAATTTTCTGAAAAACTTCAATTTTTGATGAATAGTGAAACCACTAAGTGGTAATCAAGCAAACTGATTTTTCAGTTAAATGAAAGTTTACCACTAATGTGTATTGAATTTTGAAAATCCGACATACATGGTTGTCATTAAGACGTAAAATGTGGTTCAATGAGATTAAAATAATTTTTTGGTGAATAGTAACTTATTAAGTTTTAAATCGCGATTAGTGGTAATTAGTGTAGTTTAAGGTATAAATAATGATTTAATAATATTAAATTACCTAGACACATGTCCCAACATTATTGGTTGTGTCATGGCCTACCATGAGAAGCCATGGGTCAACTTGGGGACCCCATGGAGACATTTTGGTTGGGAAATGACATATATAACTTTTTATTTAATGTTAAAGTGAAAATGACACAAACATAATATGTTTTACGAAACCAATTTTTAAGTGGGATTATCCAAGTCCAAATTTTGATTATAAATAGTCATTGGAAAGCTAAAATGATTTCCTATATCATAGTATTTGTTTTTTAATTTTTAGACATTAAATAAATTTAATTATTTATGACATAATAATGATGCAGCGGTGACATCATTATTTGACGATTTAAAAAAAATAGAAAGATAATGTAAAATCTATGAACTACACATGTCCAAAACCAATTGGATGAGTGGAGTTCGAACCATTATCCCCTTATCCACTAATTCTATCAATGTGGGACCTTTTAAAACTGAAACACATTTTCAAGTAAAGTAATATTTCTTTACTTTCTAAAAGTGCCCCTCCTCTCCTCTTATAAAAGGCCCCCACCTATACCTCATTTCACACACTCTTCAAGCCTTTGGCTCGGCCAACCCCTGCCCATTTACTCTCTCCACATCCCTATCCTAATCCTAGAGGATTCCCCTTGGGCAGAATCCTTTCAAAGGAAGCCTTTAGGCTCAAATCAAAAGGAGTTACACTTTTAAAGGTAATTCTTTCTCTCATGTTCATTTGTTTTATTTTGCTTCTCCAACCCCCTAAACTCCTTTTATTTACTTCTTTTGTAACAACACAAGTATCTTCAATATACTAGGATGTTGTTATAATATTTATTTGATCTGCACTCTCACACAACTACATCAAATGGTTAAAGAACATACGGTTTCCGTGGATGGCGAAATTCTGCCTCCCGAAACGATGATTGTTCAATACTCATTTAACACCTTCAAAGGTGGCCATTATGATGTCACTATTTTTATATATGATATATAATATGTTTATGTTTTCCTTATGCTTCTGTTTTTTTTCATTTTTGGCATACCTTTATGGTTCCCATTATGGGTAAACACGATATCTTCACTTTAGGAAGTGCGGACTACCGCCCCCTAAAAGTGATTTGATTCGTTAATACCATATGTGAGATGTGTAAAGGATAAAGTTAATGATATTATATATGTTATTATACTGGAATTATAATATACTCTTATATCATTATGATTCCATTCCAGAAAATACGAAATAGAAATGGAAGTAGCGTTCATGCGTACGTACGGCTTACCGTCTCCATGAACGGTGCATTTCATTTCTTACCTCTAAATGTGATGTAATATTATAAATACATGTATATACTGAATATATATGATATATATGTTATCCAAAACATTAATATCATTCTGGATATAATGAAACTTTGACCAAATTAACAACATGTAAGTGTAAGAGGTCTATTTTTGACTTAAGAACCAAATACCGACAAAATGATCATTATTAACTTAAATGAGTACATGATGTTCATAACATGGTATAAAAGGAATAATGAACTTGAAAAAGGTTCATAAGAAAGTAGAGATTAACTCAAGTTTATTATTCAGGACATTAAAGAACGATCGAGTCAAGTCGGATACGAGGTATGGGACTTCGTCTCAATCTCCTTTCGTTGAGGCATATTTTATTTTATACACAAATTTCTTTTATACGGTGTATAAACCCCTTTGACTTTTACATTTATTCACAAGGAATATTTTTTATACGAAGCGTTTACTAAACGAAAAAAGGGAATGTTTTTGTCGTACGTATGCGGCGACAACAACTTCTCCGCCGTCATGACCGTTATTTGAGTTTCGGCTTCCTCTACAAGCCATACCTTCCTTTTAAAAGAAAAATAAATACCATGTTTTACTTTTCATTTATTTTGGAATTGAAAATGGTTTTCATAATATTTTTATATCAATGTGTGGTATTGATATCTTGTGATTGAATGGTGGAAATGTTATGTTTCCTTTATGCATGTTTTATGTGATACGTTTATGTTGAGGTTCTTGGGCATTATTATGAAGACGGGTGGTTCCGTGATAGACTAAGGGCGGGTGAGCCCGTTATAGCTCTCCAATGCATTGGGTAACGCGAAGGAGTGAAACGTTAAGGTTTCTCCGAAGATATTTTAGGGAATATACTGTGATGGGTATTCCAAAACATAACCAAGAGGGTTACTCTCTACGTAAGAATGTTATGAATGCCTCAAATTACCTTTATGTCTTATGGTTTCTATGATTTATTCATGATTTTATGAGGTATGTTAAAGTGCCTATGTTTTATGGGTATAGTATGATTTCATTCTTATGTATATATGAACTCATGTTTCCTTTCCATGTTTTTTTTATAACCCATACTGAGTTTTTATGCTCATCCCACGTTTTTGAAATGTTTTTCACAGGTCAAGGGAAAGGTACATGATAAGATGATAGAGTCAAGGATGTGTCAAGAAATAATCCATGTTTTATTTTAAATGTGTTTCCATTGATGGGAATGAAGAATACTATCTTTATGTAACCACTTTGTTTATATGTGGAATGTAATGCAAGTTTTATGATCTAATTCTCTAAAACTCTAAACCCAAAAAGATCCTAAATGTGTAATCTTGTAATAACCAAGATTAAGTAAGGTTTAAGGCGGGGGCCTTATACCTCTGACCTAAAAAATCAAGGTTATGATATGACGGAGTAGACTCCAGTTTAAAAAATTCATCTGAATACCCAGTTCAGTAGCATAGTTTCCATCATCGATTTCATGGTTGTCTCATAAGACACCTCTTACAACACGTTAATGGGTAGTTCATGGATCCACCTTCATGCAGCGGTCCCTTCTTCATATCACCAATGCTCTAAGTACTCCCTTAACAGTTGAGTAGGTGTACTCCACGGTGATGTGTCTCCCTTTTACTCTTATGAATCCCTCTACCTTGATGATGACTATATTAAGAGTAAGGACAAGTTGATTTAGGATAATGAGGTTGAACACACTATGGTTGTGACCAACCCATGGATAGACCTAGATGACACCTAAAATTTCCCAAATAACCGATTGGAGGACATGACCCCGAACTTGGGACAATGCTTATTTTTCTCTGGAATGAATGAGATGCACATTCCCATGTTTATGGAATTTCATGAGATCACCTTGTATTCTTACACAAATTAGGCTCAAGTGATCACGGGTCCCCCTACACCTATATGGTATCAAGATGTCTTCCCCATGGAAACAACAATATATCATAATTTCTTGTTTCTCTAGGATAGGATAAAAATAATCAAGAATACGTGCCACAATTGATTTGATATCATCAAAAATGGACCCTTGGGTCGAAGTCCAGATGAGATCAGGTCAACATCTTTCATCGCTATGGTTTCATCAGTGCAGGAGCCCCCCGATGAGTAGTCCACCGCTGATTAGGCTGGCACCGATGTCTCGTTAGGACCTATCACCTCCGAAGAGTTTTTACTTTATAATGATCTTATCATGATGGATGAAGAAGAGGACTTGAGAGACACCCCTACCACATTCAAAGAGGGTTTCTCAACTACAGTTGATGAATTGGTACAGGTGAACCTCTGTAATGAGATAGATCTGAAACCAATGTTGATTAGCACCGCTATGCCTGTCCAAGATCTACAGTGATATTTGGAGTCCCTACAAAAAAATTATGATGTATTCTCTTGGAGTTAAGAAGATATTACATGGCTATATCCTCAGGTCTTTTTCCACCATCTTGGTCTTCCAACGTATCATCGTGGGTTCAAATAGCCTCCCAGAAAGATGCACCCTTATCATAGTGTCATGGTCAAGGATGAGGTTGATGGACTCCTCAGAGAAAACTTTTTCAATGAGGTAAAATTCCCCAAATATTTAGATAATATTTTTCCCATCAAGAAGTAGAACAGACATATCAGAGTCTGTATTGACTTCCGGGACCTCAACCGTCACTGTCTGAAGGATGACTTTCCCCTTCCAGTGACAGAAATGTTAATAGAAACTACCATTGGGTTCCATGATCTCTCATTACAATATGGGTATTTAGATATAATCAAATCTGAATGGACCCCAAGGATAAAAATTTTACCACCTTTAGGGAACCACAATGTACTTTTTTCTACCAGGTAATGCCTTTCGGTCTAAAGATTGCAGGTGTCACTAATTAGCGTGCCATTCACCACATATTCAATCCAATCCTTGAGACATTGGTGGAATGTTACATGGATGATCTCATGGTCAAATCTCACTAGTGTCAATACCATCTCATAGATCTTGAGAATGTGTTCGGCTTCCTTTTTTTCCCACCATCTGAAGACATTACCCTTGAAGTGTGACTTTAAGGTCACCTCTTGAAAGTTTCTCAGCTTCATTGTCAGATATTTAGGAATTGAGATCAATCTAGAAAAGGTTAATTTCATCAGTCAGATAACTCCTCCGAGGAACATTTGGGAGCTCTGGGGCTTTCAAGGCAACTTATCCATCATACGCTGATTCATCAAAAATATTGTTGGAAAGTGTAACCCATTTTCCTAGCACATGATGAAGGGTGATGATTATCAATGGGATGAGGAGTGTCAGACTACTTTTAAAGAAATCATGAAGTACCAGCTACAACCTCTAGTTTTGATGCCACCCATTTCTGGAAAGTCACTGGTCATTTATGTGACTGATCTGGAATTGTCCTTTAGCATGCTTCTCACCTAGAAGAACAATGAGGGATTGGAGAATAATTTATACTACCTCAGCCACATGCTCCTTGATACATAGACCACATATTCCACTATCAATAATAGCTTCCTTTCACTGGTATTTGAAGTGTAGAAATTGGGTCATTAAATGTAGCACCATGAGATAAAGACAGTGTACCAACTTTATCCACTGAATTACATCCTAAACCACCCCATGTTGATAGGTTGTCTAGCTCGGCGTGCAGTGATCCTTCAATAGTTAGACATCAATTTTTTCTCCTAGAAGGCTATCAAGGGACTAGCATTGGCATATTTTTTTACCGCCCATCCATTTCCTGTAGAGCAGGCTCAGGATCTTGACTTTCTGGATAAGACAATTCTCTCAATGTATCAAGACATTCTTTGTTGGAAAATTCCTTTTGATGGTGCTTCCCAAAGCCATACCAGTAGAAGACTCGATGATCCCAGACTCAACAGAGTGAGCCTAAGTGTCATCTTTATCACCTCTGCACAAGATTTCTTGTCTGATTTAATCCTATTTTCATAAATCTATAACAACAACGAGGAAGAGTACCAGGCTCTCATCACTAGTCTCACGTTGGACCAAGATATTGACGTTCCCCATCTCCATGTGAAAGGGAAATCCGAACTAGTCATCAAGAAGATCAGTGGTGACTACGTTGTTAGGAAATTGGAGCCCATACAACTGTTAGAGCATACTCGACAGTTGATGGACTAGTTTGCTTCCCAGTAAGGAGTTACTCATTTCCCTTGAGTGGATGGCTTGGCTAGACTGGCTGCATCTCTTGTAGATCCTGACTAGGATGATTTTATTATCCATGTGGTGCATCGAAGATTCATCGTTGCCATCACTCTGGATGATGATGAAAACCCGCATGTAATCCACCTTACCATCAGTGCCTCTAGGTCCCCCTACCATAGTGTTGGAAGAGACTCTTTACTAGAGGACCCCCGTTATCGAGTATCTCCATCATGGTAATCTCCTGGAAGTCTGAGCGAAGCATGAGTAGATTCGATGGCGCACAGTGCAGTTTACCCTCTAGAGTGTTCCCAATCATGATCATATCCTCTATAGATGTTGTTTTGATTGGATTCTCCTTCGTTGCATTCAAGGAGTTGATATTTCTTAGGTCCTGCAAGAATTTTATTACAGTTCCTATAGGAATCATCAGAAAGGCTAAAACTCTCTCATCAGATCTAAAGATTGAGTTATTTTTGTCCCACCATGATCTGTTACTGTATAGAGTTTTCCAATAGGTGTCATGCATGCCAGATCCATGATAATTTTGTGCATTGACCACAAGAGACTCTCTATACTACCAATTACTCTTGGCCCTTTATCGTCTGGGGACTCTATGTCATGGGATAATATCCACTAGTGATAGCTCGCCAGTGAAGGTTCATCCTTACTGCTACAGATTAATTTTCCAAGTGGTTAGAAGAAATTATTCTAAAGGAAGTCAAGAACCATTCACTTGTCGACTTTGTGATATCCAATATCATTCATAGATTCAGATCCCCTCACATCATCCTCTATGATAACGGAACCAACTTCTTTGCATCTGAACTAAAGAAATTGTACACCAAGTAAAATATCCATTCTAATAATATCTCTCTCTATAATTCACAATAAAATAGTAAGATCGAGGTATTCAACAAAACCCTCTCTAACATTTTTTAGAATATAGTTGGTTAGAAAAAGAAGAGTTGGCTGGAAAAACTCCCCAATGATCTATGGGCTTACTAGACGATGAATATAAATTCAACTTAGTTGACCCCATATTCCTTAGTGTATGGGATAGAGGTAGTCCGGCCCCTTAAGATTCAGTTACCTTCATTATGCATAGCTATCTAATATTAGCAGGCACCAGAAAAAGTAGCATAAATCTATCTAGATGAAATGAAAGTGCTTGATGAGAATAGGATTTTTGCCTTGAACAATCTAGAAATGCATCAAAACAAGATATCCATAGATTCTAATAAAAAGTTTGCCTCTTCTCTTTCTTACTAGGGGACGTGGTGTAGGACCAGAGAACGCCAAGGATACTCAGCAGGAAGCCACCAAAGTTGGATACCAAATGGGAGGAACCTTATATCATGAACAAGTTTTACCCAAATGGCTCATACTCTTTGGTCACCAAGGATGGTGAGCATATTACTCCTCCCACCAATGCTAAATTCCTTAAGCAATATTTTTATAAAGAGTAACTCCCCCATCATCACTGCATGATGTTAAACTATATGGTTCATCCAGGCTGAAGGATGTAAAACTACCTTGCACTCATCCTGAATGATGTTAAACTATATTATAGTTTGGCAAGATGTTAAACTTCCTACACTCATCCTAGAGGATGTAAAACCGCTCACCCTCATCCTGAAAGATGTTATAATGTAAATGGTCTAAGATCTATAACCTTAAACTAAGATCTCCCACATCCATGTCGCATGACTTTAAACTACACAACACATCAATAACTACGTATGGCTTGATTACCATCTGTATGGGATATGTAGTAACTCCCAAACCTTTCATCTGTGGCCCAACCTTGGGTCCCTTCACCTTTTCAGCCTCTTGGCCTGAGTACTCACCTAGGATTGTACAGTGTGGTACAAATTATATGTCCTCCTTTATGTAAGGCTATTTTTTCCATGCCACTTACATCCCCTTGAGAAACTCCTCTTTTCTACATCTTTATCACATGACATTAAACTGCACAGCAATCCTAGAACTACATTTGGATTGATTCCCATCCTTATGGGATACATTGGAATGCATGGACATTCCGTCTTTGGGTCCCTCCCAACAAAAATCTTCTCCTCCATTGCATTTACACTCTGCAGGGGTATGTGGTGTGGTGTGGGATTACTTCATCATTCACGTTGAGTTTTCAATCACCACATCGCATGCCTTGTTGAGTCAATAAGGTTTTCCTTATGACTTTTCCATTCCTTATTGTTTTCAAAATCACAAACACCTTATCTTAAGGAATATTGCTTTTATAAGAAAAATTTCTTTCTTAAGGAAAATCGTTTTCTTATGGAAAATTGCTTTCATCAGAAAAATGCTTTCTTAAGAAATTGCTTTTCTAAGCAAAATCGCTTTTATAAGAAAAATTATCCTTATCTTATTTTCATCCATATTTTATTAATTATGAGATTCGGATTCATTTCTATTTTCTTGGAATTGTTGAAACTTTGATATAAAGCATTCTGTTTTAGGATTCGGATTCTGGATAAGAACTATAAGGAAGTTTCATTCCGAATTCCGGATATGAACTCTGACTAAGTTCTATTCCAGATTCAGGATACGAATTCTGAAGAAGAATTCTCATTACAAATTCCAATGAAGAATTCTCATTATGAATTCTAATGAAGAAATCTCATTCTGAATTCCCATTACGAATTCCAATGAATAATTCTCATTACAAATTCTGTTGATGAATTATCATTACGAATTCTGATGACGAATTCTCATTACGAATCCTGATGATGAATTCTCATTACGATTTCTGATGGCGAATTCCTATTCCGAATTCTCATTCCGAATTCACCTATTAAACAGAATTTGAGTATCTTTGTTTTATACACTCTGAATTAATTCAGACTCTAAAAAATATCTTTGTTAGACTCCGAACTTTTATATTGCTTGCACTTCTAAAATTTGTCTACTCTTATTATTTTCATTACACTCCGAACCTTTACTCCGAAGAGTTCATTCCAAACCTTTGAGTTAGAATTAAAACGATGTCATACTTTCAGTTACACTTGTTTTGTTATAAAACGATGTCGTCTATTTTGTTATAAACTAACTGTTGTCTAAGTGACACGTGTACAGGTCCCTCTGATCTTTATGGAAAATATGACCGTTGGAGAAGGAGCCGACCTTACCTATAAATAGGATCTCATTTGAAAGAGCTCGTGGCTAATAAAAGTGCTGAAAGGCTGACTAATTTGCTTGAAGTGATTTCTAGAGAGAGAGACTCTTATTAACTCTCAAAGATATGTGCAACTCCGAATGTTGGTGATTACATTCGAGGGCTTCCGGGGATAGGAAGACAGAGGTGCCGACTACCTTGAAGTTCGAGGGATTTCTTGCTGAGGAAGACAGAGGTTGCCAACTACCTTAAAGTTGAGGGCTTGTGGGGATAGCAATACAGAGACTCTGATCTTCATATCGAGGGCTTACCCTAGTGTGGGTAAGACAGACTTGCTTGAAAGTATAAATCAAGGGACCTTTATCCAAGGTTGTTGGATACCCTTCTCTTTGGGTTAAAAGATTTATATCTTGTTACTTGTAGTATTACTACTTGATTATATTCCGCAGCATTTTCTAATATAAGGAAAGTATAACTTTCTTATACTTCCTTGTACTCTGTTTAATTTAGATTCTATACGCTTTAAGGTAGAATCTCATATTGTAATCTTTTGTTAAGTGTCAACTTCCAGAACCATATTTCTGGAACCTACGTTCGGAATCTCTTTCCATGTTTTCTTTTGGAATTAGAGGTGTTGTGAATCTACTTAGTTTAACTTTGTTAAACTTAGCCATTTCCTTCTCTTAAGGAAAACATAGTTATTCTTAACTAACTTTAAAGGTTCCAAAGGAATTTTTAAAATTTGCAATTCACCCCCCCCCCCCCCTCTTGTAAATTAAGCATCTACATCACTATTTCGATCCTACATTTGGTATCAGAGGAGGTCTCTGAAATACTTATACTCACAAATAAGTTTTTCTTGCTCACTTTCTCATTCCGAACATTTCTCATTCCGAACATTGTTATTACGAATCTTTTCTACTAAAAAGGTTGTGTGCAAAGTTATTTTAAGAATGGAAGGAGTTAATGTTGGTTCAATTGATAATCTGAATCCTACAAGACCACCTATCTTTGATGGTAATGACTATGAATACTGGAGAGATCGTATGAAGACTTTTGTTATCAATACTGGAGTAGACAACTTTTTTATGCTTACTGGTGATTATAAAATTCCTGACAAGGAAGTTAGAACCTTTACTAACCAGGAAAAACAAGAATATCAACTCAACTATAAGGTACGCAATACTTTACTTTGTTCAACGACCAGAAATATATATAGTCAAATTTCTTCTTGTGAAGAAGCTAATTGTATATGGAAGAAGTTAGAGGTTACACACTTTGGAACTTCTAAGGTGATTGAGACTAGAAGAGCTATGCTTAGAGCTGAATATCATGGCTTCAATTTTCCTTATGGAGAACCTATCTGTAAAGTTCAACAAAGATTTATGACTATTGTCAACAGTCTAAAATCTATGGGATAGAAAGGTTTAGATGATGAAGCTCTTGTGGATAAAATAATTGATATTATTCCCAATGAGTGGGAATCCAAGAGAACAGCTATAGATGAGAACAGGAAGGTCACTCAAATTACTCTTGATGAATTATTTGGAACTCTTCTACAACATGAAACTAGAATGAAGAGAGATGCGGACAACATCAAGAAGAAGAATGGAAATGGTACTGTTGCTTTTACTACAACTTCAAATCAGATGAAAGCTAAGACTCCTGAGAGAGTAACCATATCCAAGTCTAAGAAAGTTATTTTCCAATCCGAATCAAGTGAGAGTGAAGTTTCAGAAAATGAATTAGAAAATCTTTCTCGAAGGATGAACAAGATAGCCGGCCAGAGAAATTTTCAATCTAAGTATAAGAAAAAGGAAAGGAAAGATATGAAAGATGGAGAAGTTACTTGTTATGAATGTAAAAGAGCTGGACATATTAGACCAGATTGCCCTATGCTCAAAAATAAAGAAAGGAAGGAAAGACATTCAGACAGGAACAGAAAGAATTATTATAAAGCTAAAGCTAAGAAAGTTCTGAAAGCTAATGACACGTGGAGTGCCAGTGGTGGTGACTCTTCAGATGAATCTTCTGATTATGAATCTTCAGGACATAAGAATCTTGTTTTTATAGCCAGATTACCTATTGATAATCATTATCTTATGGATAAGGTACAAAATGCTGAATCATTGACCAATGTTTCTTTAAATTCTAATGATAGTAAGTATTATAACACTTCTGATGAAGAATCATCCTCTGATGAAGAAAATACTTTACCCACTTATGAAGAAGTCTCTAGGTTTGCTGAACTTCTTGAGATTGAGAATTCCAAATTCAATAAGAAACTTGATAAGGCAAACTCTAGGAATTCTATTCTTACAAAAGAGATATCAGATCTTTCTAAAGATCTTGATAAGAAAAATGCTGATTTTGAAAATATTTCAAAAAATCTTGAGGAAGTAAGTTCTGAGAAGAACAAACTTTCTAAAGAATTAGAAAAAGTAATTTCTAAGAAAAATGTTTTCGATCCAAACTCTAGTTCTAAAACTAATGATTTTGAGGAAAAAAACTTGGTTGTAAAACTCAAGTCCAAAATTTTTTCCTTAAAGAAGTGTTTATCAAACTTTACCCATGGTAAAGAAAATTTTGATAAAATGTATTCCCAAATATGACCTTTAAGAAATAAATCCGGATTTGGTTATACCCATGCAAAACCTATTTTTAGTAACAATTATTTTGTTCCTCAAAGTGCCCCATTTTGTACCAAGTGTCAATGTGGTGGTCACTGGGCAAAGAATTGTTCCTTAAACAAAATCCAATCTCTAGGATTTCACAAAGCTTACTTTTCTAAGAAGATGTGGGTTCCTAAAATTTTATTGTCTAGAAATCTCGGATCCAAACAAGTTTGGATTCCGAAAATCTAATTTTCTTATTAATTTCAGGAAAAAAAAGAGAGTACCAGCAACAATACATGGTACATGGATAGTGGATGTTCCCAGAACATGACTGGTAACAAAAGTTTTTTTGAAAAGATTATCAAAACGAAAGGAGGAAAGGTAACTTTCGAAGATAATGCTAAGGGAGAGATTGTTGGTATTGGTAATATTGTTTTTCTTGGTAAAACCTTGATTTCAAATGTTCTTTTTGTTAAGGGTCTTAAGCACAACCTCATTAGCATAAGTCAGTTATGTGATGAAGGTTACCTTGTGAATTTTAGGAATGATAAGTGTTTAGTTCACAATTCCAAGGAAGAATTTATTCTCTCAGCCAATAGGCAAGATAATGTCTACACTTTGAACCTAGAAGACCTCAGGAGTCAAGATTTACCTTGCTTAAGTGAAATTTAAGATCATTCCTGGTTATGGAATAGAAGATTAGGACACCGTAATATTAGAAACCTATGTAAACTCTCTATGAAGAAACTAGTTATGGATCTACCGGAGCATAGATTTGATTTTTCTAAAGTTTGTGATCCTTGTTAATATGGAAAGCAACATAAATCTAGTTTTAAGTCAATCAGTGAAGTCTCAACAACCGATGCATTACAGTTAGTGCACATGGATATTTTTGGTCCAACACAAACTGGAAGTATTGGAGGAAAATACTATGTGTTTTTTCTAGTTTATGATTACAATAGATTTACTTGGGTCTATTTTCTAGCAAAGAAATCTGAAGCTTTTTCCTATTTCAAAATTTTTAGAGCTCAAGTTAAAAATGAGAAAAACCTTCCATTGAAAACTATTCATAGTGATCATGGAGGAGAATTTCAAAATTCATATTTTGAAACTTTTTGTAGTAAGAAAGGTATTACTCACAATTTTTCAGCACCTAGAACTCCTCAACAGAATGGTGTATTTGAAAGAAGAAAGAGAATTCTTCAAGAAATAACTAGAACCATGTTGAGTGAATATTCTATTGCTAGACGTTTCTGGGCTGAAGCTGTAAGTACTGCTTGCTATACTATAAATCGAGTTTTGATTAGACCTTTTCTTAATAAAACTCCTTATGAGTTATGGAATGGTAGAAAACCAAGACTTTCCTACTTCAAGGTTTTTGGTTGCAAAGTATTCATTTTGAATACTAAAGATAATTTACATAAATTCGCACCAAAATCAGATGAAGGAATTTTCTTAGGATATTCCATAACCTCTAAGGCTTATAGAGTTTTTAATAAAAATACTTGTACTGTTGAAGAAACAGTACATGTAAAATTTGATGAATCAGATCCATTTGTTTTTAAACCATCCCAGCCTTCTCCCTCGTATGTGTTTTCAAAAACTGATTGTCAACCTTTGATAGAAGAACCTTCTGATAAGGAAATTGTTCTAGAAGATACTTCTGAAACATTTACCCCATAATACTTTCTACCCTATGTTGATGAACAGGTTCTACAAAACCCAAATCAGGTGTTTCTTAAGAATCATCCCAGTGATAGTATCATTGGTGATGTAAACCAACCTGTAAGGACTAGAAGTTCCTTAAGAAATGAAGTAGAACATCTAGCATTTCTTTCCCAATTAGAACCTAAAATCACTGATGAAGCTTTAGGTGATGATGATTGGATCAAAGCAATGCAAGATGAACTAAATGAATTCGAAAGGAATAAAGTCTGGACCTTGGTTGAAAGACCTAAGGAAACTTTTGTTATTGGAGTAAAATGGGTTTTCAGAAATAAATGTGATGAAAATGGAGTCATTGTTAGAAATAAAGCTATACTTGTTGCTAAAGGCTATAATCAGCAAGAAGGAATAGACTATGAAGAAACCTATGCTCTAGTAGCTAGACTTGAATCTATCTGTATTCTACATTCCTTTGCAGCATTCTTTAATTTTAAACTTTTCCAAATGGATGTGAAATGTGTTTTTCTTAACGGTTATGTTCAAGAGGAAGTTTTTGTAGAACAACCTCCGGGCTTTGAAGATACAAAACATCCTGAACATGTTTTTAGACTTACCAAAGCTTTGTATGGCCTTAAACAAGCCCCACGAGCATGGTATGATAGACTCACTGGATGTTTGCTTCAAAATAACAATTTTAAGGGAAATTTAGATCCAACCCTTTTTATAATGAAAGATAAGAAAAATGTTTTGATTGTTCAAATTTATGTTGATGACATTATATTTGGTTCAACTCAGCAATCTTTGACTGACTCTTTTGCTAGTCTAATGAAATCTGAGTTTGAAATGAGTATGATGGGTGAGTTAACATTTTTCCTTGGTTTTCAAATTTCTCAAAAAACAGAAGGAATCTACATATCTCAACATAAGTATATTAAAGATCTTCTTAAAAAGTATGGTTATGACAACACTAAGAGTATAAGTACTCTCATTGGTACCTCAAACTCTTTAGATCTTGACGAAGCTGGGAAACTAGTAGATCAGACATCTTTTAGAGGTATGATAGGAAGTCTACTTTACTTAACATCTAGTCGACCAGACTTAATGTTTTCAGTATGCTTATGTGCAAGATACCAATCCAATCCTAAGGAGTCTCACTTAAAGGCAGTAAAAAGAATTTTTCTCTACCTTAAGGGAACCATGGATCCAGGATTATTTTATACTTCTGTAAATGATTTTGTTCTAAAAATATTTTCTGATGCTGACTTTGGTGGATATAGAATGGATAGAAAAAGTACATCTGGAACTTGTCATTTCTTAGGAGATTCTTTAGTTTCTTGGTCCTGCAAGAAGCAACATTTTGTAGCACTCTCCACTTCTGAAGCTGAATATGTAGCAGCTGAAAGTTGTTGTGCACAAGTGTTGTGGATGCAACACACACTCACAGACTATGGCTTGAGTTTTACTAAAACTCAAATTTTGTGTGATAACACAAGTGCCATTGCCCTCAGTAAGAACCCTGCACATCACTCTCGTGCAAAACACATAGATAATAGACCTCACTTTATTAGGGATCACACACTTAAAGGAGATATTATTCTTCAGTTTATCAGAACGAAAGAACAACTTTTTGATATTTTCACAAAATCTTTGCCTTCTGATAGATTTGAATATATTAAACAGAAGTTAGTAATGATAACCATAAGGTAATCTTTCTTAATTAACTTTCTGTTGAAAAAATCTCCTTACAGTAATAAACTCCTTTTCATAGGGGGAGTACATTTGATTGTTTGTTTAAAAAAAGTTTTTCAAAATTTGTTTTCAAACTTTTCGGAACGAAGATTTCCGGAATGGAACTTCTGGAAATAAAATTTTCCAAAATGGACAT
The DNA here is from genome assembly GCA_963277665.1 of Viscum album. NCBI lineage: Eukaryota > Viridiplantae > Streptophyta > Magnoliopsida > Santalales > Viscaceae > Viscum > Viscum album. The sequence continues at coordinate 1,747,362,096 of OY728129.1, read as the reverse complement.
GATCGTACAGAATACTTCTGGAATAGAAGTGTTCGTATTGAAAATTTCCGAAATGGAAAATTTCTTACTAGAATTTTCATAACGGAATTTTCATACTAAATTCTTCGTAATGTCTTTTTCGTACTAAATTCTTCGTAATGTGTTTTTCATACTAAATTCTTCGTAATGTGTTTTTTGTACTAAATTTTTCGAAATGTATTTTTCGTACTAAGTTTTTCGTACTAATTTTTTTTCCTTACTAAGATTGTTTTTCATACTGGGTTTTCCATAATGAATGTTCCGTAATGAGTTTTTTGTACTAAGTTTATTTTCCATAGTAAAATTTTTGCGAAATCTGTCTTCTCATAATAAAGTTTTTTTTCTAGTCTTTGTTATATTACCCATTACAAATAATCCTCCTAATCCAATCCGAAAGGTATGATTACCTTACTCAAGTTTTCGTAGTCATATTTTTCTTCCTGGCATTTTCATGTATTATGTTTTCAGATTTTAGTTTTCTTAATTCCTTGTTTAAATAAAAACCTCAAAAATATCGGATTCTAGTTTTCTCCAAATTCTAGAGTTGTGGGTGCAAGGGCTTATCGTACCGAGGAAAGGTGATAAAGACAGCTTGAAGAAGAGTGAGATCTATATCTTAGATTTTCTGATAAATCTAAGGAAGTTTAACTTCATGAGGCACATTCTTATAACCATTGAGAATCTTAAGAAAGGAAATCTCCGAGCTCAGATCGTAATGTACCCAGCAATATTATCAAAGTTGATAGTTCGGTGCCTTGAATATTTCAAGGAAGCTTGCAGATCTAAGCCAAGGGTTTGTAAAATTTTGTTGGTTAGTGATGACACCCTTAAGAGGATGGATGTGGCTTTCAACAAGGATATTGGAGAGTTCGTTGATTTTCCTAATCAAGAAGAAACGGTTCCGAAGGCTGCTGAACCAGAATCATCCAAACCAGTAAAGAAAAGAAAGTTGAAGGAAGTTGCAACTGAAGTCGAAGATCCTAAGTCTAAGGAAGTTCAAACTGCTCCTCCCAAACCAAAGAAGAAGAAGGCCTATCCTGATGAGGTTGTTGCAAAGTGGATAGCAGATAAAGAGAAAAGGAATGAAGGGGATCCGCAGTTCGGATTGGACCCTGCGGAAGCTAAGGCCCTGAAGGAGAAAACTGCTGATGAGCTTCAAAAACAAGAAAAGGAAAAGAAGCTTAAGAAGAAGATGTCAGAAGTCGAGGCAGTCCAAGCTTTGTTGAAATTTAATGAAATAGTATCCGGAAGCATTCCAGTTCCAATCTTTCTCCATGGAATCTCTACCTGAGACTCCAGGAAGAAACCTTGATTTTCCGGAAGAGACTACAGCTGAGCATGTTGAGAAAATCGAACAGATTCAGCAAGTGGGTGAGGAAGAAGAAGTTGCTGAAGGAAGTGGTAAAACAGGAGATCTTTTGAAACAAGTGTATGATTATAAAGGATCACCTTCGGAACATCTATCACTCCGAACTTCAGAGGCTGAATCCTCTAAGTTAGAAACTCCAGAGAAGGATAAGAATGAGGAAGATGTTGTTCAAAAAGTTGTTGATGAGATTGTTCAAGTGTCTACTGGCGAGCAGAAAACTCCTGATCAAGAATCAATTCTGAAAAAAAGACAAGGGAGAGAAACTCCTTGTTGAAACTCTGAAATCAGTGGCTAGCAAGAAAAGAGAATTTGGTGATTCATCTAAAAGGAAGTTGGAGCTTATTGAGGAAGAAAACTCTCCAAGAAAGATTTCAGATTCAGAGTCATCCTCGTTGGGGCATGACTTTGTTGTTCAGTCCTTAAAGAAGTTGGTGGGAACCATTCCGACCTTCTCTAGTATTGACTCAAGATGCCAGATGCTCCAACATGCTTTGAATCAGAAAACTGACTCTGTATCTATGGTTATGGACAAGTGAGTTGAGATTGAGGCTCAGTTCAAAACATTTTTTGTTGGTTACGAAGCTCATAGAAGATCTTGCAAGAGGATGACAAACTGGTCGAAGAAGACTGTTGAAGAGATGAGGTTATTCGATGAGTTTCAAGACACTGTTAAAGATGCCTTTGAAACCAAGGACAAGAAGATAAATGAGTTAACTTCTTCCTTTGAAGAGAAACTGACAGAAGAAAAGAACTTCCAGATTCAAGAAGTGAGAGATCTGAATGGGAAGCTGAATTCCGTTTCTCAAAACTGGAAGTTTGAAAGGGATCATCGGATTGATTTTGAAGAAAGGATGAAGGCTCAGGAAGAAAAGATCAAAGCTCAGGAAGAAAAGATCAAAGCCCAGGAAGAAAAAATTGAAACTCAATCCGCAAGAATAGTTTTCTTAGAGAAGCAAGCTGAAGAAGATCATAAAGACCTGAAGAAGATCAAGACTATTCTAAAGGGGCTCATGTCGAAGGAAAAAGATCTGAAATAACCAAATCCGATCTTTTTGTTGTATTCTTTTTGTTGCTAAGATTTCAAATTTAATGAAAGTCGTGCGTGTCGTTTCTATTGTTGTCATTACTAATTTTTTCAGGTACTTTGTTATTTTTTTTCCATTCCCTCCAATTCTCTTTGAAAATCACAAAGGGGGAGAAGGAAAATATCCTTAAGAAAAAGAAGAACTCTAATAAGAGTTTATCAAAGGGGGAGAAGAAAAAGATCCTTAAGAAAAAGAAAAACTCTAATAGGAGTTTGTTTAAGGGGGAGCTTTTTCATTAAAGAAGACCTTCTTATTTATCACTCCGGAAATCTGAATACGATCCTTAGAGTTTCAAAGCCTAAGGGGGAGTTAGTCATATTCATCAATATCCTTAAAGAAAAGGGAGATAAGCCTTAATGTTTTTCTTTCTTCTTAGAATTTATTTTTCGTAAGGATGTTTGTGCTTTCCAAAAAGGGGGAGATTGTTGAGTCAATAAGGTTTTCCTTATGACTTTTCCATTCCTTCTTGTTTTGAAAATCACAAACACCTTATCTTAAGGAAAGTTTCTTTTAGAAGAAAAATTTATTTCTTAAGGAAATTCTATTTTATAAGGAAAATCGTTTTCTTAAGGAAAATTGCTTTCATAAGAAAAATGCTTTCGTAAGAAATTGATTTTATAAGAAAAATCGCTTTTATAAGAAAAATTATCTTTATCTTATTTTCATCCATATTTTATTAAGTATGAGATTCAGATTCATTTCTATTTTCTCGAAATTGTTGAAACTTTGATATAAAGCATTCTGTTTTAGGATTCGGATTCTGGATAAGAACTATAAGGAAGTTTCATTCCGAATTCCGGATATGAACTCTGACTAAGTTCTATTCCAGATTCAGGATACGAATTCTGAAGAAGAATTTTCGTTACAAATTCCAATGAATAATTCTCATTACGAATTCTAATGAATAAATCTCATTCCGAATTCCCATTACGAATTCTAATGAAGAATTCTCATTACGAATTCTGTTGACAAATTCTCATTACAAATTCTGATGACGAATTCTCATTACGAATCCTGATGATGAATTCTCATTATGATTTCTGATGACGAATTCCTATTCCGAATTCTCATTCTGAATTCACCTATTAAACGGAATTTGAGTATCTTTGTTTTATACAATCTGAATTAATTCAGACTCCGCAAAATATCTTTGTTAGACTCCGAACTTTTATATTGCTTACACTTCTAAAATTTGTCTACTCTTATTATTTTCATTACACTCCGAACCTTTACTCCTAAGTGTTCATTCCAAACCTTTGAGTTAGAATTAAAACGATGTCGTACTTTCAGTTACACTTGTTTTGTTATAAAACGATGTCATCTATTTTGTTATAAACTAACCGTTGTCTAAGTGACACGTGTACAGGTCCCTCCGATCTTTAAGGAAAATATGACCGTTGGAGAAGGAGCCGACCTTACCTATAAATAGGAGCTCATTTAAAAGAGCTCGTGGCTGATAAAAGTGCTGAAAGGCTGACAAATTTGCTTGAAGTGATTTCTATAGAGAGACTCTTGTTAACTCTCAAAGATACGTGCGACTCCGAATGTTGGTGATTACATTCGAGGGCTTCCGGGGATAGGAAGACAGAGGTGTCGACTACCTTGAAGTTCGAGGGCTTCCTTGTTGAGGAAGACAGAGGTTTCCAACTACCTTGAAGTTGAGGGCTTGCGGAGATAGAAAGATAGAGACTCCGATCTTCGTATCGAGGGCTTACCCTGGTGTGGGTAAGATAGACTTGCTTGAAAGTATAAATCTAGGGACCTTTATCCAAGGTTGTTGGATACCCTTCTATTTGGGTTAAAAGACTCATATCTTGTTACTTGTAGTATTACTACTTGATTATATTCCGCTGCATTTTGTAATATAAGGAAAGTATAACTTTCTTATACTTCCTTTTACTCTGTTTCATTTAGATTCTATACGCTTTAAGGTAGAATCACATATTGTAATCTTTTGTTAAGTGTCAACTTCCAGAACCATATTTCCGGAACCTACGTTCGGAATCTCTTTCCAATTTTTCTTTTGGAATTAGAGGTGTTGTGAATCTACTTAGTTTAACTTTGTTAAACTTATCCCTTTCCTTCTCTTAAGGAAAACATAGTTATTCTTAAATAACTTTAAAGGTTCCAAAGGAATTTTTAAAATTTACAATTCACCCCCCCCCCCCCCTTGTAAATTGAGAATCTACATAACTATTTCGATCCTACATGCCTCTCCCCTGAGAGCTCTTCACCCTACTTTTTCCCCACTCCTCTCCTCGAGTTGTCTTCTCTTAATCGATACCATCAACTCGTTTTAGTGCCTCACCAATGTACATGGATTCATAGTGTCATGGGACCTAGAGTACAATATTCTACATAGATGTTCCTTCTTTGGGTCATCATGATTCTCACATTCCTTAATTTGGGGGGTTTTATAAACTTTCGCATCCAAAAGGACCCCCAAACAATATGGATTCTAGGAATTATGGCTCTCCAACCATCTTGTTCCAACATCCTGAAGAATTTCGAACAAAAAACTGACACAAGTCTCACGTTGCGAATATGTTTAGCAGTCTATGCCCATTTGTTTTTCTTATTTCATGTCACACAATGAGGATGTTGTGTTTAGAAAACAGTCCTCTATTATCTTCCGTCGTTACACCATCCTTATTATGCCCCAAATATTGTTCTCATGATTTATGTATCATTTCACTTCATCACATTCATGTGTAACATTGACACTCTTAGTGTCATCCCCCTCTATTCAAATTTGTTTGTTAAGAGGAATAATCAATGTCATGGTGTCTTCTATAGATCCACACCATTTACACTTCTGTGTATTCCATGTGTTATGAAGATATTCTCCTCCCTTGTTTCCCGCATCGAGCATAGCTCACGTGGGCTTAGGGACTTGGTCATGTCTTATGCCCACTTGGAGCAACCTCACTTATTTCAGTCTGAGCTCTAAAACCTTAATTTAAGACACCCATAGTCCTTACCACATTACATTAAATTTCTCATAATTTTCAAGAACTACGTGTGGATTGGTTCCCATCCTCATGGGATACTTAGGAATGCCCAGACATTTTGTCTTTGGGTTCAGCTCAAGATCCAATAATTATCTCTTCTGTTCGGAATTTTGTCCATAACTCTTATAGGATTGTGTGGTGTGGTAGGGGACTTATGTCCTTATTCACATTGGGTCTATAATAGCCGCACCACGTATGCCCCCTTTAGATCTAGTCTCTCCCATCTTCGTCCTTACTGTATGATGTTAAACTAAAAAATATTTCTAGAACTATGACTGGATTGATTCCCATCCTCATGGGATATGTAAGAACACCCAAAAATTTCATCTTTAGGTCCAGCCCCATGTCCTTTGATCATTTATTTCCCCCTGTCCTGAGGTGTCCCCTTGGGATTACACACAGCATGGTATGGAATTTTCTTGTCCCCGTTCACGTCTGGTATGTTTTATCACATCATATTCATCCCCTTTAGAACCTCGTTATTCTCTATGTGTCCACTCCATATAAATTTAATCCATGACTCCTGGTCTCATGTGACTTTAAACTATTACATCATTTCCAAATGATGTAAAAATGCATAGGCTGGTTCTGTCATATGACCTTAAACTATGGCACTATAGTCCTGGCAGCACAACAAAAAAAGTTACCACAATGTGGTGTCCTCAATTGAGGGGAAATCATATTTGAAATTGGTCATCCAATATGCCATTTGTCAATTCCTACATATGGATTTATTCCAACAGTGATTCCTAGATTCTCAATCATAGGTTTTTTACATAAAAAACATATCCACCAAAAATAACAAACAAGATAATTCAAATACCACTTCTTTTAGTGCATGGTCCAGACTTTCATGACAGTATTTCCCTTGTCATTGGTACCCTACTGTTCCATTTCCAAGAACTATATATGTAACATCCCAAGTAAGTAATGAATAATATATATTTTTATCTATGTCTATTAATTAATTATATAGTGTTTTAGAGGCTTAAAATGAGAATAAATCCAATCTTAAGCATGGAATACACTAATATTGTTAAAAGATTATTTTACAGCCTTTTGATGGAAAACCATTTTTAAATCTATATTTTGACAATTTTATAAGCTATATTTTTCAAAATAATCTTATTATTTATGATTGGGACATCAAAATTTACTTTTTGTGAATTTTTGGAATTTTTCCGATAAAGATCATTTTTTTAAATGAATAGTGAAAAATGTTTTATTTTAATTCAAAACCTCTTTTTAATCTAATTTATTTATATGATTAGATTATCTTTTGAATTGGTTTTGAAGTGAAATTAGAATATATTTTTACCCTTTAATACAATGGTGTTCATTGGAGTCAATTTCACTTTGAAATTGGACTTAAACTGGTGTCAATCTTTTGGTACTTATTGTTTCATAAAAACACGCTATTTTTCATGACAGCGGGAATTAATTATTAAATTAATTAATGTAAATTATATGATTTTAATTTTTTAAAATAGACATCATTTTTGAATTCAGAATATCAAATATATCTTAAGGTGAAGTTTTGGTATTTTTCTGAAAAAACTTCAATTTTTGATGAATAGTGAAACCACTAAGTGGTAGTTAAAGAAACTGATTTTTCGTTTAAATGGAACTTTTCCACTTCTGTGATTTGATTTTCAAAAATCCAACATACATGGTTTTCATTAAGAAGTAAAATGTGGTTCAATGAGATTAAAATAATTTTTGGTGAATAGTAACTTTTATGTTTTTAATCGCGATTAAAGGTAATTAGTGTACTTTAAGGTAAAAATAATGTTTTAATAATATGAGATGAGTTTGAAACATGTCCTACCCTCATTTTATGTGTCATGTACGACCAATAAAATCCATGGGTCAACTTGGGGAACCCATGGAGCCACTCTGGTAGGAAAATGACATTAATATCTGTTTATTTAATGTTAAAGTAAAAATGACACAAACATGAGTTATTTTACTAAAACAATTTTTACATGGGGTTATACAAGTCAGCCTTTTTATTATAAATATTAATTGGAAAGCTAAAAATATTTCCTACATCATAGTATTTTTTTAATAATTTTTAGACTTTAAATAAATTAAATTATTTATGACATCATGATGATGCAGTGATTACCTCATTAATAAAATATTTAAATAAAATGAAAAGATAATCTAACATCTATGACCTACACATGTCCAAAACCTATTGGATGTGTGGATTTCGAACCCTTATTGCCTTACCCTCGAATTATATCAATGTGGGACCTTTTTAATCCGAAACCCATTTTAAAATAAAGTAACATTTCTTTACGTTCCAAGAGTGCCCCTCCTCTCCTTTTATAAAAGGTCACCACCTCTACCTCCTTACACACACTTCCAAAGCCTTTGGCTCGGCCAAACCCTACCCATTTTGTCTCTAAACTTTTCTCGTTTACTCCTTGAAGCCTCAGTTTGGGCATAAGTCTTCCCAAGGAAGCCTTTGAGCTCAAACCAAAGGGAGTTACCCGATTTTAAGGTAATGTCTTCACATGAGTCCTTTTGTTTTATTTTACTTCTCCAACCCCCTAAACTCTTTTTATTCATTTCTTTTGTAACAACTACAGTATCTTCAATATACTAGGATGTTTTTATAAGAATTATTCGAGCTACACTTACACACACCTACATCTAATGGTTAAAGAACATACTGTTTCCGTGGATGGCGAATTTCGGCCTCTCGAAACAATGATTGTTCAACATTCTTTTAACACCTTCAAATGTGGACATTAAGATGACACTATATTTATATATGATATATAATATGTTATTGTTTTCCTTAAGATTCTGTATTTTTCATTTTGGGCATACCTTTATGGTTTCCATTATGGCTAAACGCGATATCTTCATTTAAGGAAGTGCGGACTACCGCCCCCTCAAAGTGATTTGATTAGTTAAATACCATATGTTGGACGTATAAAGGATGGAGTTATGATATTATATATTATATTACACTATAATTATAATATAACTTTATATAGTTATGATCCCATTCTATAAAATACGAAATAGAAATGAAAGTAGTGTTCATGCGTACGTACGGCTTACCGTCTCCATGAACGGTGCATTTCATTTCTTACCTCTAAATGATTATGTAATAATATAAATGCATGTATATGTTGGATATATATGATATATATATGATATATACATCATGATTATAATTCTGGATATAATGGATACATGAACAACTTGTAATTATAAAGGGTTTATTTTTGACTCAAGTACCAATGATCGTTAAAACGACCATTATTAACTTAAATAATTACATAGTGTTAATGACATGGCAATAAGTGATATAAAAGGAATAATGAACTTGAAAAAGGTTCTTAAACAAGTAGAAATTAACTCAAGTTTATTATTCAGGAGATTAAAGAACGACCGAGTCAAGTCGGACCCAAGGTATGGGACTTCGTCTCAATCTCCTTTCATTGAGGCATATTTTGCTGTATACACAACTTTCTTTTATACGGTGTATAAACCCCTTTGACTTTTACGTTTATCCAAAAGGAATATTTTTTATACGAAGCGTTTACTAAATGACAAAAGGGAATGTTTTTTTCGTACGTATGAGGCGACAAAGACTTCTCCTCCACCATGACCATTATTTGAGTTTCGGCTTCCTCTACAAGCCATACTTTTTTTTAAAGAAAAATAAATACCATGTTTTACTCTTCTTTTATTTTGGTATTGAAAATGGTTTTCATAATTTTTTTATATCAGTGTGTTGTATTGATATCTTGTGATTGAAAGGTGGAAATTTTATGTTTACTTTATGCATGTTTTAGGTGATAAGATTATGTTGTGGTTCTTGGGCATTATTATGAAGATGGGTGGTTCCGTGATAAACTAAGGGCGGGTGAGCCCGATATAGCTCTCCAATGCATTGGGTAATGCGAAGGTGTGAAATGTTATGGTTTCTCAGAAGGTATTTAGGGAATATACTGTGATGGGTATTCCAAACGTAACCAAGAGGGTTACTCCCTACGTAAGAATTTTATGAATGCCTCAAGTTACCCTTATGTCTTATGATTTCTATGATTTATTCATGATTTGATGAGGTATGTTAAAGTGCTTATGTTCTATGGGTAATGTATGTTTTCATTCTTATGTATATATGAACTTATGTTTCCTTTCCATATTTTTATAACCCATACTAAGCTTTTTATGCTCATCCCAAGTTTTTTTTGAAATGTTTTTCATAGGTCAAGGGAAAGGTACATGATATGATGATAGTGTCAAGGAAGTGTCAAGAATGAATCCATGTTTTATTTTAAATATTTTTCCATTGATGGGAAAAATGAATACTATCTTTATGTAACCACTTTGTTTATATGTGGAATGTAATGCAAGTTTTATGTTCTAATTCTCTAAAACTCTAAACCTGAAAAGATCCTCAATGTGTAATCCTGTAATAACACAAGATTAAGTAAGGTTTAAGGAGGAGGCCTTATAGTTGGTTTTAGAGGTCAGTTTAGATACCTTTAAGAGTTAGAATTCTATTAAATGATTATCCAAAAATATTTTTTTTATGGTCAAATTGAAATGATATAGCATTTTAAGATTACCATGTTGCTTCATCTAAGACATGTTTGTTCAGAATGGTTTTCCGCAGAGGAAACAGGGAAGCAATGCTAGGAAGGAATACAGAAGGAAATAACCTTCCGAATCAGCATCCTGAGATGGTCGGAATTGGAACTGAATAGTTTGTTGCAGTAATGGCACAGTTGAATCAAGAGATAAATGGTGGTGGTATCCATGCACGAGATCAGCCAGATCAACCACAGAGGAACATGTCAGTGGTGGAACATTTAATGAGGCAACGTCCCCCATCATTCAGAGGATCATCTGACCATGTGATAGCTGAAGGGTGGATTAAAGAACTAGAGAAGATTTTCGATGTCATGGGGTGTTCAGACAATCAAAAGGTTAGTCTTGCAATTTACCATTTGGAGGGTGACGCGGATCAGTGGTGGTCGATGGTTAAAAATATCAGGGACACTGATGAGATTGATGCTCTCGACTGGGATGAATTCAAAGGTATGTTTCTTGAAAAGTATTTTCCTAAGGCTATTCGACTTAGGATGGAAAAACAATTCTTGGAATTGAGGCAAGAGGAAGACTCAGTGGCTACCTATGAAGAAAGTTTCACTCTATTGGAAAGGTATGCTCCAAATTTTATCCGAGACCTTGATAGTAAAATAAATCGTTTTTACTCAGGATTAAAGCCAAAATATTGAAGGGAATTATCTTCTTGTGAGTTTAAAAGTTATGAAAAACTTGTTCGATGTGCTGAGAAGGTGGAAATGGAGTTTTCTGATGATCAAGTGTTCTATAACATCCAACAGAAGAAGAGACCGAGGTGGTAGGAGAATGGTAAGAATTCTTCAAAAAAGTCTGATGGTAAGAAATCTAAGTTCCCAGTTTTTGATAAATGTGTCAAAAGGCAAGCTGGGGGATGTCTTCTGAATTCTGGAAAGTGCTACCGATGTGGTAAGATGGGACATAAGGCTCGTGATTGCACTGAAAAAGATCAAGGTGATTTTGAGTTCAAATTTGATTTATAGTTAGTGAAATGTTTTAAGTGAAATGAGATGGGTCATTATGCAAACGAGTGTCCGACAAAGAGCTCGAGTGATGGGAAGCAGTTAAACTACAAGAAAAAAGGGGTGGTGAAATCCTTTGCAACTACTTCAGTAGATGTTCGGACATCAAATGAAGCTGTATCAGGTACTTTGTTTGTTTTTCAGATTATGCTGGTGTGTTGTTTGATTCGGGGTCTACACATTCTTTCATCTCTGAAAACTTTTCTAGTAAAATGGGAATACCATCTCAATAAATGAATCATGAACTTTTGGTAAAAACACATGGGGGAAATTTTGAGGCAAAAAGAATTTATAAGAATATTCCAATCCTTATCTGTGGAAAGAACCTACTTGCAAACCTTATTGTTCTACCTCTAGTAGAGTTTGATATTATCCTGGGTATGGATTGGCTCTCTATTTACCATGCTTAGATTGACTGTAGAGCTAAAGAAGTTTCTTTTCAGAAAGACTTTCAGTTTTTTTACAAGAATGAACCCTTAATGTTGATAACATATCAAGAGGCCTAGAAACTTGTAAAAGATGGAAATGAATGTTACCTTGCACACATCGTCGAAAATAAAGGAACTGTTCAGATTAATTATGTGCCAGTGGTAAATGAGTATCCTGATATTTTTCCTGATGATTTACCTTGAATAATACCAGATCGGGAAGTTGAGTTTACTGTTGACTTAGTTCTTGATGCTAAGACAATTTCAAAACCCCCTTATCAAATGGCTCAAATTGAACTTTTAGAGTTGAAGGAGCAATTGCAAGATTTATTAGAGAATGGTTTCATTCGACCTACCACATCACCATGGGGTGCTCTTGTTTTATTTGTTAAAAAGAAAGATGGTTCTATGAGACTTTTCATTGATTATAGAGCCTTGAATAACATCACTATTAAGAACAAATAACCTTTGCCTCATATCGATGATTTGTTTGATCAGCTCTAGGGAGCTCAGTATTTTTCAAAGATTGACCTGATATCGGGGTACCATCAGCTGAAAGTAAAGGAAGCAGATGTTCTGAAGACTGCGTTTCGTACAAGATATGGCCATTATGAATTTTTAGTAATGCCTTTTGGGCTAACCAATGCACCTGCTGTATTCATGGATTTAATGAATATAATTTTCCATGAGTTCTTGGATAAGTTTGTGGTTGTTTTCATTGATGATATTTTGGCGTTTTCTAAAAGTAAAGAGGAGCATGAAAGACATTTAAGGGTTATTATTCAAACCTTAAAAGAAAATAAATTATATGGGAAATTCATAAAGTGTGAGTTTTGGTTGCAACAAATTTCTTTCCTTGGTCACATTTTTTCTAAAGATGGGATAACCGTTGATCCTACAAAAACAAAGGATGTTGAAGAATGGCCAATACCCACAAATGTAACAGAGATTCATAGTTTCCTTGATTTGGCAGGCTATTACCAAAGGTTTTGTTAGAAAGTTTTCATGGTTATCTAGTCCAATGACTAATCTAACTCGGAAGGGTGTTAAGTTTATCTCGACAAAAGAATGTGATGATTGTTTTCAGGAATTGAAAATAAGATTGGTGAATTCTCTAGTTTTGGCACTATCTTCCAGGAATGGTGAGTTTGTTATCTACAGTTATTCTTCATTGAAAGGACTTGGTTTTTTCCTAATGCAAAATGATCAAGTAATTGCTTATGCTTCACGACAGTTGAAAACTCATGAGGTAAATTACCCTACACATGATTTGGAAGTAGCTGCTGTTGTTTTCTCTTTAAAAATTTGGAGGCATCATTTGTATGGAGTAAAGTGTGAAATATATACCGATCACAAAATTTTAAAATATATATTCACTCAGAAAGAATTGAACACGAGAAAAAGGAGATGGCTAGAATTAATCAAGGATTATGATTGTACAATTCATTACCATCCGGGAAAAGAAAATAAAGTGGCCTATGCTTTGAGTCGAAAAAGTAATTCTTCATTAACAATGTTGCGTTTGGAACGTGATCCTTTGGTTAAGGATTTGATGAACTTTGGAATAGAAGTTGTTGGAGCAGGAAGTTCTTATGTTTTTTTCATGTATCAGTGAGATCATCTCTATCAGATAGAATCAAGAAAGCACAGAAGCAAGACAGTGAGTTGCAGAAAAAGTTAGAGCTGGTTCAGAAGGGTAAGTTTCCTGAATTCAACATTGATAATGATTGTGTTTTGAGATTTGGGAAGAGATTGTGTGTGCCTTGTGATTCACAGTTGAAGAGAGAGTTTTTATGTGAAGCTCATAGTTCTCTGTTTTCAGTTCATCCTGGAAGTACTAGGATGTACAGAGATCTGCGGGAGTATTACTGGTGGGATGGAATGAAAAGAGATATTGCTGATTTTACTGTGAAGTGTTTGACTTGTCAACAGGTTAAATCAGAGCAGCAGTTACCAAAAGGGATGCTTCAGCCTTTACCAGTTCCATAGTGGAACTGGGAGAATATATCCATGGACTTTGTTGTGGGATTACCGAAGACATCTCGAGGTAATAATGCAATCTGGATTATTGTTGATCGCTTGAATAAATCTTCTCATTTCCTTGTTATACGAGATACTTTCTCTATAGATCAACTTTCCCATTTGTATCTTAAAGAGATAGTTATGTTACATGGAGTTCCTCTCTCCATTGTATCTGATCGTGATCCCAGGTTTGCATCTAACTTTTGGAAGGGCCTTAAGAAGTCGTTGGGTACTGAATTAAATTTTAGTATAGCATTTCATCCTCAATCAGATGGGATGTAAGAACGAACAATTCAGACATTGGAGGATATGCTACGTTCTTGCTCTATGGATTATCAGGGAAGTTGGGACTAACATCTTTCTTTGGTTGAATTTTAATATAATAACAGTTTTCATTCCAGTATACAGATGGCACCATTTGAGGCGTTATATGGGAAGCGGTGTCGAACTCCAGCTTTTTGGGATGAAGTGGGTTAAATGAAGTTGATGGGACCAGAATTGGTAGAAGAGATGGAATAAAAAGTTCAGCTGATTCAGAAACACATGAGAACAGCTCAGAGTAGGCAGAAGTGTTATGCGGACAATAGGAGGAAGGATCTCTCTTTTGAGGTAGGTGATCATGTTTTTCTCAAAGTATCACCATGGAAAAGTGTGATACGATTTGGTAAGAAAGGAAAGCTTAGTCCAATGTTCATTGGACCATATGAAACTCTGGAGAGAGTTGGATCAGTTTCTTACCGAGTGTCATTACCTTCGAGTTTATCTCAGGTACACAATGTTTTTCATGTTTCGATGTTGGGAAAGTATATGCCAGATCCATCTCATGTTTTGAGTCTAGAGGTAGTTCAGCTGGAAGAGAACCTATCTTATGAGGAACAACCGGTCCATATTCTTGACCATAGGGATCAAGTGTTACAAAATAAGGTGATTAATCAGGTAAAGGTTTTGTGGAAAAACCACATGATGGAAGAGGCAACATGGGAATCTGAAAATGCAATGAGGGATAAGTACCCCCATTTATTCGATAAGAAAATAAATTGCGGGGACACAATTTTCTAAAGGGGGGAAGGATGTAACATCCCAAGTAAGTAATGAATAATATATATTTTTATCTATGTCTATTAATGAATTAGATAGTGTTTTAGAGGCTGAAAATGAGAATAAATCCAATCTTAAGCATTGAATACACTAATATTTTTAAAAGATTATTTTACAGCCTTTTGATGAAAAACCATTTTTAAATCTATATTTTGACAATTTTATAAGCTATATTTGTCAAAATAAAATTATTATTTATTATTGGGACATCAAAATTTACTTTGTTTGAATTTTTGGTATTTTTCCAATAAAGTTCATTTTTTTAAATGAATAGTGAAAAATGTTGTATTTTAATTCAAAAGCTCTTTTTAATATAATTTATTTATATGATTAGATTATCTTTTGAATTGGTTTTGAAGTGAAATTAGAATATATTTTTACCATTTAATCCAATGGTGATCATTGGAATCAATTTCACTTTGAAATTGGACTTAAACTGGTGTCAATCTTTTGATACTTACTGTTTCATAAAAACACGCTATTTGTCATGACAATGGGAATTAATTATTAAATTAATTAATGTAACTTATATGATTTGAATTTTGTAAAATAGACATCATTTTTGAATTCAGAATATCAAATATAGCTTAGGGTGAAGTTTTGGTATTTTTCTGAAAAACTTAAATTTTTGATGAATAGTGAAACCACTAAGTGGAAGTTAAAGAAACTGATTTTTCATTTAAATGAAACTTTTCCACTTTTGTGATTTGACTTTCAAAAATCGGACATACATGGTTATAATTAAGAATTAAAATGTGGTTCAATGAGATTAAAATAATTTTTTGGTGAATAGTAACTTTTATGTTTTTAATCGTGATTAGAGGTAATTAGTGTAGTTTAAGGTGAAAATAATGTTTTAATAATATGAGATGAGCTTGACACATGTCCTACCCTCATTGGATGTGTCATGGCCGACCAAGAAAATACATGGGTCAACTTGGGGACTCCATGGAGCCACTTCGGTAGGAAAATGACATTAATATCTTTTTATTTAATGTTAAAGAAAAAAATGACACAAACATGAGTTATTTTACTAAAAAAAATTTACATGGGGTTATACAAGTCATATTTTTTATTATAAATATTCACTGGAAAGATAAAAGGATTTCCTAAATCATAGTATTTTTTTATAATTTTTATACTTTAAATAAATTAAATTATTTATGACATCATGATGATGCAGCGATTACCTCATTAATAAAGGATTTAAATAAAATGAAAAGATAATGTAAAATCTATGACCTAAACATGTCCAAAACCTATTGTATGTGTGTATTTAGAACCCTTATCTCCTTACCCACGACTTATATCAATTTGGGACCTTTGGAATCCGAAACTCAATTTAAAATAAAGTAACATTTCTTTACTTTCCAAGAGTGCCCCTCCTCTCCTCTTATAAAAGGCCCCCACCTCTACCTCCTTACCCACACTTCCAAAGCCTTTGGCTCAGCCAACCCCTGACCATTTTGTCTCTAAACTTCCCTCTCTTACTCCTTGAAGCCTCACCTTGGGCATAATTCTTCGCAAGGAAGCCTTTGAGCTCAAACCAAAGGGAGTTACCCGATTTTAAGGTAATGTCTTCACTTGAGTCCTTTTGTTTTATTTTACTTCTCCAACCCCATAAACTCCTTTTATTAATTTATTTTGTAAAAACTCAAGTATCTTCAATATACTAGGATGTTGTTATAAGAAGGATTAAAGATAAACTTACACACACCTACATCTAATGGTTAAATAACATACTGTTTCTGTGGATGGCGAATTTCGGCCTCCCGAAACGATGATTGTTCAACATTCTTTTAACACCTTCAAAGGTGGCCATTAAGATGAAACTATATTTATATATGATATATAATATGTTTATTTTTTCCTTAAGCTTCTTTATTTTTTATTTTGGTCATACCTTTATGGTTTCCATTATGGGTAAACGCGATATCTTCATTTAAGGAAGTGCGGACTACCGCCCCCTCAAAGTGATTTGATTCGTCAAATACCATATGTGGGATGTATAAAGGATAGAGTTATGATATTATATATGATATTACACTGGAATTATAATATACCTTTATATCATTATTATTCCATTCTATAAAATACGAAATAGAAATGAAAGTAGCGTTCATGCGTACGTACGGCTTACCATCTCCATGAACGGTGCATTTCATTTCTTACCTCTAAATAATTATGTAATATTATAAATGCATGTATATACTGGATATATATGATATATATGATATATACATCATGATTATAATTCTGGATATAATGGATACATGAACAACTTGTAATTATAAAGGGTTTATTTTTTACTCAAGTACCAATGATCGTTAAAACGACCGTTATTAACATAAATGATTACATAGTGTTCATGACATTGCAATAAGTGATATAAAAGGAATAATGAACTTGAAAAAGGTTCTTAAACAAGTAGAAATTAACTCAAGTTTATTATTCAGGAGATTAAAGAACGACCGTGTCAAGTGGGACCCAAGGTATGGGACTTCGTCTCAATCTCCTTTCATTGAGGCATATTTTGTTTTATACACAACTTTCTTTTATACGGTTATAAACCCCTTTTACATTTACTTTTATCCAAAAGGAACCTTTTTTTATATGAAGCTTTTTACTAAATGACAAAAGGGAATGTTTTTGTCATACGTATGCGGCGACAACGACTTCTCCGCCGCCGTGACCATTATTTCAGTTTCGGATTCCTCTATAAGCCATACTATTTTTAAAGAAAAATAAATACCATGTTTTACTTTTCATTTATTTTAGTATTGAAAATGGTTTTCATAATGTTTTTATATCAATGTGTTGTATTGATATCGTGTGATTGAAAGGTGGAAATGTTATGTTTCCTTTATGCATGTTTTATGTGATACGATTATGTTGTGGTTCTTGGGCATTATTATGAAGACGGGTGGTTCCGTGATAAACTAAGGGCGGGTGAGCCCGATATAGCTCTCCAATGCATTGGGTAACGCGAAGGAGTGAAACATTAAGGTTTCTCCGAAGAGATTTAGGGAATATACTGTGATGGGTATTCCAAACGTAACCAAGAGGGTTACTCCCTACGTAAGAATGTTATGAATGCCTCAAGATACCTTTATGTCATATTATTTCTATGATTTATTCATGATTTGATGAGGTATTTTAATGTGCTTATTTTTTATGGGTAAAGTATGATTTCATTCTTATTTATATATGAACTTATGTTTCCTTTCCATATTTTTATAACCCATACTGAGCTTTTTATGCTCATCCCATGTTTTTTTGAAATGTTTTTCACAGGTCATGGGAAAGGTACATGATATGATGATAGTGTCAAGGAAGTGTCAAGAATGAATCCATGTTTTATTTTAAATATGTTTACATTGATGGGAAAAATTAATACTATCTTTATGTAACCACTTTGTTTATTTGTGGAATGTAATGCAAGTTTTATGTTCTAATTCTCTAAAACTCTAAACCTGAAAAGATCCTCAATGTGTAATCTTGTAATAACTCAAGATTAAGTAAGGTTTAAGGTTGGGGACTTATAATATATGTCTTGATTCCCATATTCGTGGTATATATAGGAATTCCCAGACATTTCGTCTTCATGTCTAGCCCCAGGTATCTCAAATCGTGGTTTCTTTCCAGCCCTTTGGCCTGAAATCTTTCTGAAGTACATGGTTTGGTGAAGAACACTTGGGTCCTCATTCACATTGAGTTTCTAATATCCATTCCATGTACTTACCCTTTTGGGATCTTCCTTCCATTATTTTTACATTCTTCTCACACGATAGTAAACTGCACGACATTTTCAGAACTTTGTATGGCTTGATTCACATCCTTATGGGATTCATAGAAATTCCTATACATTTTTTTCTATAGTTCATCCCTAGGTTCATCAACCAATTTTCCACATTCTCATTTGTACTTATCATCCTCTATTATGCCTCACCAACATGCTCAGATTCATTGTGGTTTATGACATAGATGGTTGGATTCCACGTGAAAATGATATTATTCATTTCCAAGATTCACATCTCTATTTATTTAGGTTTTGATCATATTTCACATTTGTAATGACCCATAAGTGGTATGGATGCTCGACCTTATGACTCACCTACCATTTTGGGCCAATGTCCGAAAGGATTAAAATGAAATTATGAGGCAGGTTCTGCGTTTCAAATACATTCAGTGGTCAACCTTTATTTTTTATTCCCATTTCAGGTCACACAATATAGATGATGTGTTTAGAACATAGTTAATAGTTATCCTCCATCATTACACCACCCCTATTAATCCTTGAATATTTTTCATGTGACTTGTGTCCCCTTCCACTACATCATTTTCAAGTGGAATTTCAAAACACTCAATGTTATACCTACATGCACCTATGGATGTTAAAAATGGTGACTCAGCATCGTGAGGGTCATCTTTGACTCCACATTGTCTCCCCTGGCTCTGTATTCCATGTGTTGCAAAGATCTTTTGTACCCTTATTTCCCACATCGATCATAGATCATGTGGGCTTAGGGAAATGGGTAATGTTTCTAAATACGTGGAAGAACCATAATTCGTTTAATCCAAACTCTATGACCTTAAAATAGGAGCTTTGATCCCTTAATTTGAGAATCATGACTTTAAACTATGTGAGTTTTTAAGAAAATTTGTGGTGTAGTGTGGTCTATTTTACCCTCATTCATGTTGGGTCATTTTATGGCACCACATCACATATTTCCACTTTGAGAATCTTCCCATTTTTGGTCCAAGCTATATGACCATAAAGAAATATCTCTTACATCCTTATCTTATGGTGCTAAACAATATCATCAACACCCAGGTTGTGTGATGATAAATTACCTAGCTATTCGATGTATTTACTCAAGAAGACGTTTCCACTTCTGGTATTGGACGCCTTTCGTACCACCTTCAAGAACCATGTATGGATTGATTCCCATCCTCAGGGGATATGTAGTGATTCCCAGACATTGGTTTGTGTTCCACCCTCATCACCATGAAACCTCTTGTGCCATTTTAGCCTGATTTTCCTTAGAATTATGTGGTTTGGTGTGGACTTATGTCTTTATTCACATCAGGTTTGTAGTAACCACACCACATACCTCTCTAGAGAGTTTTCTATTTTTATATCTTTACTGCATGACAATAAACTGCATGGGAATGTCCCCCCACATCATAATCAATTGGGCACCTTATTGTACGAGCTCTAGGACCTTAAACTAATATTTTTACCGTCTATGTTCGTACGATGTTAAACTGCATATCAATTATGATATACCACATTAAAATAGGATATTTCTCCATTTAGGTATTTTATGCCTACCTTAAAACCTTTAAAAACTATGTTTAGATTGATTCTCATCCTTATGGGATACATAGAGACACCATGAAATTTTGACTCAGGCCCAACCCTAGGGTCATTAAACCTTTTGGCCCCTCAACCCTGATTACAGTCCAAACTTTATAACCTTAAAATAGGAGCCTACAGTCTATGAAATATGACATTAAACTGTTAGCCTTGATCCAGGAAGTATAACCATAAAACTATTTGCAACATTCTGGCCATATGATGTTAAACTATTCCACACATCATCCTCACCATACGATGATAAACCATGTGTCTATCATTCTCATTTTCATGATGTAAAAATACAAGGAATTTTAATCCCTCACTAGAGAGGTTATGTCTAGAAGTAGGCATGATCTCTATTTTGACCGATACACTCACCCAATGCATTTTTTTCATGTTGGCGTAATTCTATGAGTGTGGGACTCAATTAAGACAACCCATCACTCCACCCAACACTTTTTGTGCCCCTAATCAAGATCCTCACCCACTTTAAAATATTAAGAGACCCCCAAATGGCATGGATACACATATATATAGTAAACCTACCATTTAAGGCCATCATTCTGAATGATATTAGAAGACACTTCGAGTTTGGACCTGTGTTTCGAACATAGTCAGCGGTTGGCCATCATTTGTTTGTTCCCATTTTAAGCTAACATGATATATATACTAATGTTTTGAACATGGTCAGTAGTTATCCTTCATTGTCATGCCACCATTAATGTGTTCTAAATTTTGGGTATCGTGATTCACACTTCTCATCCCCCATTTTATTTGGATTGATTCCATCACCCCTATAATTATCTTGTTTGAGTGCTAG
The DNA here is from genome assembly GCA_963277665.1 of Viscum album. NCBI lineage: Eukaryota > Viridiplantae > Streptophyta > Magnoliopsida > Santalales > Viscaceae > Viscum > Viscum album. The sequence continues at coordinate 1,747,341,247 of OY728129.1, read as the reverse complement.
AGCATGTTGGGAGTGGATGGTTTAGATGTTTTTATAATTATATTCCCTAACAGTGACCCCCTATCTTCCCGAAAACTCATGGAGGACATTTAGACCCCAGATATCCAGTGATTGGTTGGCACTATCATATTTAAAGGGAATAAATATGTGGTCATCCCTTGTTTCTCACATCGGGCACGACCCACGTGAGTTTAGGAATTGATCACTAGATATTTCATAGATTTTATTGAGATGTAGCAGTCAATGAAAATAATGGGATTCATGCACATAACTTGAATAAACAATAAGACATAAAGATATGTTTGGGAATTTGGGAAAGCTACAACTCCCACGGATTGGCCCCCCAATATATAGGTTGACCTCATCAACAGAGAATTTTAGTTCCACCACTCTATGATGTATGGACTCCAAAATTTTATTTCACCTGTTGAGCTCCCTATCCTCTTCGTTGGCTGTGAGGTGCAGTTCATCGGCCCTGATGCTTTCTCGGTCTTCATCAACTTGGATATTGTCCATCTCTTTGGACAATAACCTCATCTTCTCCTCATCTTCAATCAGTTGTTCATTTAATTGAGATGTAATTTATAATTGGGAACTAATGAAGTTGGAATGTTCAAACACCCCCTCCCTCAAACAACGGGCTTCTTGCTAAACCTCCTAGAGTTTCTAAATATTGACGGCCTTATTCCACTGCCATCTGACACTGACACCACATGAATCATCCTAAACCTTATCAGTAAGGTAATATCAAATTAGTGCATGAGGTTGTTAGAAATATACTCCACCAGAACATAGTTCTCACAGCAAGGGGAGAATTTTCCCCATCTGACTTATCCACTACGATTGCAGGGTTTTATCGATAAAGTGCCTAATCATCTTCTAGGAATGGCGACAGACAATATTTCTATCCTCCTCATCGTAATCAGTGTCGTCCCGGTCCTCTGGGTTAGCAGGTTCATACTCAGAAAAGGCCTCCCAGAGCTCAATAGTAGGATCTTTCTCAGACTAGTCTTCATTGTAGAATTCTAATTCAATTATGTTCACTAGGTCAACTCTAGACTCATCCCTGCTAGCAGTATCTCTCATCATCGTCATCCTCTCATAAGGAACCATGTCCTGGTCAGCTGTGACACTCTATTTTATACGGATCATCACCCCTATTTGGGGTAGTTCCTTGGGTCTTCCATCCATTTGCATCAGCAACATGTGTACCATTATGGAAACTGTGTAGGCATGGGTCACATTAGCCAATTTGACCGACCAGACAATAGGTAAAACTGTGAAGCATGAGACTTATCCTCGTCAGCTGCTTGATCTCAAATTATGTCCATCATCGTTGGGAGGCTAGGTCATGGACATTCATATATGATTGTGGGCTCTGATGATTCTGAGGAGGCTACCCCTACTTCCCAATCATTGCTGGATCCTACCACCACTATCTCTCTGGATGCAGGTCTCGATGCTTGGCCCTCTGCACCTGTCACTCCTTCATACCCATCAGCAGCAGGTGTTGATTGAAGATTCTTATGCACATATAAGTGTCAGTTGAGAAACCAAGATAAGTTAATAAGGGAACTGGCACAATAAAGGGGAGTGGGAACTTACTTCTATGGTTGTGGTGAACTCTCCCAACGAGACCCCTCCCCCCCAAGGCCACTATTTCACCTTCTTTAGGAGAGGTTCCCTTGGAACCCCCCTCCATTGCTTAGTATAAGTCTCCCTCATTATCTTCTCCCCCCATGATTCATCTGCATTATCTGGAAAAGGGAAACACTCCTCCATCTGAGCCACTGTCAGCTCTGTAGGAGTAGTCATTTTCCGTAACACCCTTTTCTAGTGCGACATTGGCCGCATGTCGCCATGGGAATGTATTACTTCCTCCATCTCCATTAAAAAAATTATTCCCTTGATAGAGGTAGTGTTTAAGATGACATTCAAAAATCCAATATCTACCAACACTATCCCATTAATGTTCAAAATTTTCCATAGGATGGTAATTCTTAGGTATTGTTCTCTCTTTTCACAATCTTTTCATGCCTCTAGAAAGATGACATCAGAGGGAATTTCTACTAGACCCAGCAGATTCTATAAAGCATGAGGGGGGGCCCTGTGAAAGACCAAGGATGATTCACCTCTCTTCTGGGCCCTCTAGGGTGGATCTACTGAACCCAACACTATCACCTCTCCCTCTTCACTTCCAACCAGTATAGGTCTACGGTCTCCTTACTTGTGGCCTACTGCCCCTGCCATTATGACCTCATCACCTTGAAAAATGTTCACGCCAACTTTTGATGCCCCCCAATTGATCTGTTCAACATCGAGGTGTAGGGACCACCTTGTTGGCCAGAATAGTATGTCTGTTCAGCATCTCCCCAAGGTAAGCAGTCTCCCATCTCTGTACATACTTGTAAACCAGTCCAAATGAAACATTAGACAGAGGAAACTCATTCCACATATTCACATCGTCCCTTGTAAACATCATCTATAGATGTTGCATCATGCAATGGTGGTTCTCATGGTTCTCATTTGTAAACACATGTGGAGTCAGCCTCTGCATACACCGAAATTGTTGGGAGAACCATTGTGCAGTATGTGGTTCACATATAAGCTCGGTATCTACATATTCCACCATAAAACCACAATGAAAATATATAATATACGAACATTTCTATATAATATCTATTACATCATCAGTATAATCTCTGTTTGGAAAATGGAATGTGTGGAAGATGAACTACTTTGCCCGCCCCATCTTCCCAAGCACGGTCATTGCATCCTACTTCAGTGGGGTGATCCCTACAATTTTCAAAAAATTTGGCTGAGAATTAATCCCAACAAGATCAATGGGGTTAAGATATTGGTATCCCCCCATGTGTGCCTCAATCTAGAATAAAAAAAGTGGAACGACCAACACCTGATGGCCTCTTTCCCCCACTAATGTATTTGAGTAGATGGTACAACTTCGCTATCATTAGTATTCCCAAGTTGATGTGGTACCCAATCTCTAGTTGAACCTCCATGACAAATTTACTTGGTCATACCCCCATGTCGGAATCTTTGACTAGTAATATCCACCCACAGATCAGCACTGAGATAAACCCGGCCAGCCTGACTATTGGCCACTGCTCAGTCTTGATGTTGTATCCCCATAGTTTCCACTGGACATCTTACTAGATCTTCTAGTATAAACCATATTTACCCCAATGAGATCCTTTTGGACCTATGGGGGTCCTCATCGGTATCGTTTCCTCCTCTAGTGTAAAATTCAGGAAATATCCAAACCACTACTTAAAGTGGATGTCTTGGGTGTTCTTATTATCCTCGTCTGTACTTGGTACTAGCCTCAGCAATTCCAACACCAAAGAAAAAATCTACTACCTGTCCCCCCCCCCAAATTTTTTGTGGGGAGGAATTCGTCATTCATACCTCCAAGGATTGTGATGCTAAAAATTTGATGAAGGTCCCATAATCTATTGCTAACCTCCCCATCATCCATATAGAACATGTTGGTATCTGGAAACCACTAGATTAGAAATTCTAATATAAATTCCCTTGGTTAAGCCTAGTCACCTCTATACATTCTCAAATTCTTCACAGGACACACATGCCCAATTGGCATAGGCCCAGTTGTCAGTGAAGTTTCCACCCTGGCATAAATCCCAGCTTGTGATCCACCCCTTGTCTGGATTTCCGATCCCTGCCTTGATGATCATCTTGTACAGGGGTGGGGATGTCTCATGTGTTAGTGCCTTGATGTTGATATTGTTTACATGATTGTAATGACAATGTACTATTAATGGGGTATGATATTTTCCAATATGCCCATCCATATTTTTGTACCACTGGTATTTCTTGGGGGTTCCCCTAAAATAGTAGGCTAGCTCATCCTTAGGGGTGTTTGGATGGAGACTTCATCCCAAAAACCAGATCCATACAACAGTAAGTGATTTCACAATTGGTATTCATTCTACACCTCTATCAACTACTCTATCAATTATTGATGATCAAAAGTACTCTGGATATACTCTCCAATTTTGATGTCGTTTTCCATGGCCTCCCTTCGAGCAGCGTCAACATGAACCTCTCACGCAGCCTCTTGATCGGCCATGATCCTGAAGACTTGGAGAACTATTTCTATTTGGGGTGCGAAGGCTGATTGAAAAATCATTTACATAGGCTTTTCACGAATCCATTGAACAAATAAAACATCAAATCACTTCTTCTCCATGGAGCAACCATGACTATAGTCTGCATCACAGAGGAGGAAAGGTATCGTGATGCCCCAGTTCGCTAAAAGAATTTTCAAATCATTGGACCAAAGACCTCTTGTTCGCCAAAAGAGTCCACGAAGAGGATCGGTTCATGAAGAAAAATCACCAAGGTAATGGTTCATAATTATCCAGATGAGGAAAATCAACTCAAGATGCCTATATATAAGCATGGTGGGCCTAGACTTCCCAGTGACTCGCGGATTGTCTTCACGGAGATCCCTGGGACCTCTTCATGGCACCCCTCACCCGTTCTGAGTGATTACCCTCTGGGAATACCTTTTTATGATGGCATCTGTGACAAATATTCATGTTTGTCTTGGTGGCATAGTTGTGCGATTCTTCATGCGGATGATCCTCTTGGTATTTTCAGCATCTTACCATCAGAATCCGCTCCACTTTTCCTTCAACACTAATTCTAAGGGGTTTATTTTTTGGAACTAAAATTCACCCTGATAAGGGAGAGAAATAATAAATGATATAGATTTAATTAGAACTTCAAGGGTCCAAAAATCCATTGAAACTATTCTGAAGGGCCTCCTTCATGAAGCTCTTTAGCTGGTCAGCCTACCTCTATGAGGCCGCATCTATGATCCTATACACAGCATCCACAAACCCTCCGTGGGTCTGATGCATTATGACGGACCGTGTCCTCTCCATGGAGTCGCTGATCCCCATGGACCACTTTTCACTATCAGCATCATCTATTCTCTCTGCTACATCATACACCTCTATATGACTGACGTATTTCGACAGATCCATTCCTCTCCACAACATCACTTCTTTTTTGTTTCAAGCTCGATGACCCTCACTGACCTTTGTTTCCAATAAATAGAAGCCCCCCCTAAAACCATTTTATTAAGACCTTTTCAATTTACAAATCTCCCATTTCAGAAATACCTTCATGAAACCCGCTGATGGATCACCAAAGGTACATGGACTCTATGATCTATGCCTATTTGTTTTCTTCCCTGCCTCCACTTGTGGTGGGGATTCCCTTCGCAAAGGAATATGACCTTTGTAAAGAATGTAGGCCCTTTCGGGTGCTGAAGACTTCGAGAAGCATATATCCTTCATGATGTACTCTCCAAACAAAGAGGGATTTGATAAATCTACTCCATCGATGGCTTCCCTTTGTGAAGAAACTTCCCTTAGTGAAGGCCATCCTCTTCATGAAGTAACCAAGATTCACCAAGCACTTTGTCTTTGCAAAGAAACCAAGCTTTGAGAAAACCATCCTCTCCACAAAGCACTTCCATATAAGATATTTTACTTGGAAAACCCCTCTTCCATAAGGACCTCCAGGATCATATAAAGTGACTTCAAAGTCCCTCGAGCGGTGCCTCATGTTGCATTCTTCTGCCTCATGATTCTTCTCATAGGAACACTAACAACCATTTATTCTTATCATAACCATGATAATGTGATCCCTTCAATGGATCACTACACAACCTATTCTCCACCGGTCATTATTGGTGCCTTCCCTTCACTAAGGGTGAAAATTCCCTAGTTATCTAAGCCCTAGGGGTGAGGAGTGGATCCTCACCATCTAAGATGCAGGAAATTAAACTACCAAGCACCCACATCCTCGACACATTTTGTTAAAATTTTATCACTATATTAGTGATAGGTCTAAGAGTACTATGAAGGATAGATACACCAAAAAATTCTCACTCCCCTCTCCCATTGGGATTTATCGCCATGTGCACCTCGAGAAGTCTCCACTTATGCCCTGACACCCTATGATGCGGTATTCTAGGTAAGGTGTCCATATCGTCCACATACATTTGGACCCCTACTCGGGATTCACCCTTGGACTTATCCCTTTTTCCTCTTTGGTATGCTAACCATGTGTAAGACTCACTCTATTCCTCACAGGCACACTATTCATGACGTTATCGTTAGGTCTTTGTTTCCTCTTGTTTTTCACACTAAGCATGAATTATGTGGTCTTAGAGTAATCATCGACCATGAGAACCTCTTTGGTATACCTTAGGGTGTAAGCCCCATATATCATATCCTAAACTATGTGGACATTGATCCTTTAACTTATCAATAATGGTATGTAATAAGCCTCCCTCAGTCTCAAGCCCATCACCCATCGGTCCTGACTACTTCATGTTGGTTTACCCTTTCATCATGCATGATGTGAAACTATGTTCCCCTTTATTCCAACATGACATTAAATTTTATTCTATCGAAGAATGTGTGTTTTGATCCATATCTTCTGGGATAGGGTACATAGGAAGCCTCCTTGAGATTCAACCCCAAACACTAGTAAACATCAATGTCCTCTTTATTGGGACCCACATCCTTGGTCCACTGATTAGTGGTTTCAGACGAGCAATCAGGTAGCCAACCATGCATAACCCCCATACACCTAATCTATAATACTCCACCCAAGAGTTTCCCTCTTATGATGGACTTCTAACCACGCGTAAGCCCTAACATGTCTTCGGGTTATTGTCCTTTGGGTACACCCCGACTCTATGCCCCATCTTGGACTACATATACTTTGACTCCCTTCCACAGGGATATGTAGGAATCCTCCTTGAGGTTCAAGACCATCATTCATTTTCTATCATGGTCTCTCCCTTGAGCCTTTGTGTTCTGGGAAGGCCATGCCCTAGCCTGGTGGTTCTACTTTCTTCGGGTCCCATCCATGAATCCATTATTATGGGCCACCTTCTCAGGGGTCCCATAGCCCCATAGAACTATGTGGACTTTGATTACCACCTAATGTATATGTAGGAATCCACATCAAGGTTCAATCCCAACACCACCATCATCTTCACATTGGTTCCATCTCATTCACCATCCACTTCGTTCAACTCTCCATCATCCAACCTGATACTTACCTGGGCTGCCACATCCCAGTGGGATCATGTCATTTCCATGGGTAGTTAACCAAGAATAATCCCTACATAATCCACAACCATCCAACCAAGTGTGTCCCTCTTGCGATGGGAAACTATCAATGTGTAATCCCCAACATGTCTCCAGGTCATTTTCCTTTATGTACAACCCAATTTCAAGCCTCACCCATTTGAACAACATGAGTTTTGATCCCTATCTCCTGGATAGGGTAAATAGGAGGCCTCCCTGAGGTTCAATCCCAGCAAATGATAAATCTTGTTGTCCCCCTTTCTGGGGTGCAATCTCCCTGATCCACCCTCAGTGGTGTCCAGATTAGCTTTCATGGTGTGAACTCTACCTTTTGGGGTACACAACACCCTAGGTTCTCTCTCACTAGGCGTTATAATCCTTCCTTATTATATACATTAAAGGTGGTCTCACCTAGGGATGTACCCATCTTATCCACTCCCATCAGTGTTCCAATCAGTATGATCCTTCTATGATAGACACTAACTAGTAGAATACTCCATGTTAATCATGGGAATATGAGGAAAATATCATAGAAATTCCTCTAGCATATAATTCCCTGCACTCAATATGTGTTTCCATGAGCATCCATAAACTTGAGAAGCCCTATCATAAGGAGAATAAATATAGGGGTACCTGTTTTTCAGCATCTAGACATGCCAGCGATGTCCAACCTGACTACTCCCCTAACTGAGGATTTCTACCCTAACAAGACCCCTTGGAATGTCCTGATAGAAGAATTGTAATTAAAAGGTTTCCATGAATATATGGCATTGAGAATGAGGTTCATAAAAAAACATCTTAAATCTATAAGGGAGACCCAAACTAGGTGACGAGTTTTGAAGAGGAATCCACAGAATGAGAAACAAAAATCCCATAATCCCATTATGATGAAGGAGAAAACTTCCCTGAAGAAGTGACAGATGCCACCAGCCATTGGAAAGTAGGAATGTGGGGCGATAGCTGCACAACCTCCAAGTAATGATATGCACCCCAATGAAAGTGTTAGAAAAATAAACATAGGAGGATTATTTATGGATTTATTAGTATTGAATAATTGAAGGTTTGTATTGGTCAACTAGCTCCTGTATAGACATCTTGGGCTAAAAACATCACCGGCATGCACTCCATTGTTTTCAGTTTATCAGACTCACCACTTCTTTTTGGCAGTGTAGGGAAAATAGGTGGGGATTATTCAACTTCTAAAATTCTTCCACTGCTATTATTATTCCTCATTCTCTAGGTATGTTTTCTCAATTATTGATCATTCCAATTATTTTTGTCACTTTTGGTAGGGTCTTGTTGTATGAAGCACCTGATTTTGGTATTCTTATCATAGAATCTTCATCTGCACCACTTTTCAATCCCATGTTGGTGTAAGCTCTTTACAACTTTCACTTGTAATATAACTTTTGTTTTTTAATAAATTTATTTCAGGGCTTGAACTGGGTGACTGGTTAATGTCACCTATTTTCTCAAAAAAAATAGAAAATATTAATTGAACGAATATTAGTTTAAAATATTCAAGTTTAATTTAATATTTATAGGAACATCGATCTGAGTTAACCGCTCAGGTATTATCATGTAATATATATGTTTATATTATAAGAAGGTGATAATAATAATAAATGATATTTATGATTCAATTTAGTAGTAAAAATATTATTTTTATATTGTGTTAATTATTCAGGGGTTGGGCATGCATTTGTGGGTAAATTACATCACACACTATAAATAGAGAAGGAAAGTTATTTGTTAATAACTCTTTACTACCTCTCTCACTCTCTTATTTTCTATCGCACATTCTAGAGAGAGAGTTTATAGATCTGGGAATTTAGATAGAGCTCCCTCTCATGCATCACAAGCAAGGTAATTTTTTGATCATTAGAGCATCAAAGGTTTCATTGGATCTTCCTGTTAACAACCAAAATTCAATGATCATTGCTTCTGTAGTTTATTTAAGTGCATGTGGATGAGCTATAGGAATTAGGCCTAAAATTCTTTGAGTAGAGATATTTAATGATGAGAAGACATCGAACACAGCTTTTGATCCAACTAGATATTTATAGTTTTTATTTTTGTTCTTAAAATTGTTCACGCGGGATCCTCAACATATACCGAGCAATGTTTTACTAACGAAGACTAATTCAAGTCGATCGTCAGTGTAAAAATTTTAAAATCCCATTTTTGGGGCTTCTATTGCATGCCCAATACCCTCATTTTCTTCATGTATATTGAGTTTTTTATTTGATTCACATTTATTTTTGTTTTTTGATATTGATTATTAAATATTTGTAATCATTTATTTATTCTTTATCATCTATTTCATGATTTTTCATAGAATGTTTAGTATTTCCCTACTTTTCATCAACATCGTAATGTATGGATAATCCACATAGGGTTAGCTGTTGAGAGTAGGTGTGTTCCTAAGACTAATGAATCTATAGATTGAACCTTGGTAACCATATGGCCAGTGATTAGGTTAATAATAACGTTTTATCACTTTTTTTTCACACCCTTGACCATGGGATGTGAAATTGAATGAACCTAACCTAATTAGAGTGGAGAAGGTCTAAAACTATTATTTTTTAATATTTTTTCATAGAATCAAAAAGTAATGAACCTAGGTTGTCAGCTATACCATAAACCTGGTACAGTTTTAGCAAGGGTATATCCCATTGGTTTGGCCAAAAAAATTGGTGAATCATTCACCACTTCACAGCTAAGCCATAGGACTATTCCGAGCTAAATCTAGGATTATCAAATATCAAGATTTCTAAATTGCACCATGGTCCCTTCCATTATATATGAATTAAATCAAAACTACTTATCTTTAATAAAAACCAAACTTGAAAAGTGAACGTAAGGAATCCTTTCCAAGGACATTGTGTAGTTGGTTGTTGACCTGCTAGTGATCCTTGTGGGTTTGACCCCCCATTTCAACTTTACTATGCTCTAAGAGTAAGTGTAGTTTGGTACTATAGATTTCTAATCTAATCATCACCCGCTTGAATTAAAAAACACATGTGGGAACATCATATATTCATATAAATATATTCAAATCAAGTTATTTTCAATTTAAATTAAAAATATATACATTTCTCTAAAAAATAATATTTTCCTAAATACAAATTATATTATTTGAGACATTAAATTTAAATTATGAAAACACCATATTTATATTTTCTAAATCATTCAATATAAATTAAATCATATAATGAATAATAATTCATATATTAGATAAATAATACCAAGAACATTAAGTCATTCATTCATACAACCATATAATTTAAATTAAAAATTCAATAAACAAAATAAATAAAGAAATTAGAAAACTAAAATTTCTAAATTGAAATTTTACATTTCGATAGTTGTAAATTTATGTTGATAAACAAATATGAGAGAGGTTTTCTAAAGAATATCAGGTAGGAATGTGGTCCCCTAAGTCACATAGAGGCCTCATGGACCTCCTAAGAATAATACACAAGGGATATTTACTTAAAAACATCCCCTTTAAAAGATGTCCAAGGTGTTTATGAAAACATAACATGTTCACTTACCTTTGTAGGGTCTAACCACCAAAGTAATCATGTCCTGGTGAGGGAGGAGATCTCTCCCCACATTCATCTCAATGAGCACAGTTGCTCTAGGAATATCTCATGGCCAAACCCTTGGACATGAATCCCAAAAAACCTATTTTAATCTATATGATCTTCCATCAGTAGCCAAAATTTCTATCTAGTACACAGGGTTCAATTGGGACCCTTGACACCTTGTAAAATTCTATAAGAGGTAATCATTTTTGTTTAACAGAATCAAAAAAATTCAAAAAGTCTCACCACCTATGGTGGTGGAGCCACACTTTCCACATACATATAATAAATGAATAATACCATAGGGAATATGAATATCAACCACCTAGAATTTATAATCCTTTTCCCCATTTATCATCTATTTGGTGACTCTCATTGAGGCTCGCGAAACCCAACCATCCATCGTCCAAAACAGTTGTGGTCCTAACTAAAATCTGAAAAACAAAAAAAATTAATCAAATTATAATTATAATTAGTTAATTAAAAAAATTATACGAAATTAATATATTAATTAAATAGGATAAATGCCTAGAATTTCACCAGTAGGCCTCATTGCCTCGAAACCATGACAAATTACTTAGCATGACCTATAGTGTACTCCCAAAAACATTTCTCGACCAATACCTATCCAATGAAACAAATAAAAATCCTAAAATAATTTAATTTATGTAAAAACTTTTAGAACATTCCAAACATCTATGTACCTCTTCAGAATGATGCATGACCACAGGAAGATGTTGTCTTAGGACATCACCATTTTAAGTAGGACAAAAAACACAATTTGAGATTCCAATTGAACTATATAATTAATTTAATTAGACCAAAAACATAAGAAAACCTAAGAAGTTTCTTACCTGCATCCAAATGATGTTTGATAATGAGAATAAGTCATCACATGATACTCTCTACGCAAGCCATAAGAAACCCCATTAAGAACAATCAATTCCAACATTCTTCAGTGGAATAGAAACTGAAATATAAACCAAGATAAATGAAAATAAAAATAAAAAAATAGAATTGAGAGATCCAAGGATGATATAAAAGCCTAAGATGCACCATAAATCTCTTATGAATGGCATAAAAACACCCATTGATCAAGGGATATGAGAAGAAGGGAGGGAGCTTAGTCAAATAGAGAGTGCCTGTGTGAGAGGGAAGGAAGAAGTGGTATGGGTCTTAAAATCACACTAGGATAAAGTGGTATTTTCCCACATTTAAGGATCTACAAGGTTTTTCCACACATATTCCAAACTATGAACCAACCATTTAGATGGTTCTGCAACCCTCTGAGATCGTCGCATGGTTTCCTCTACAACCTCACACAATTTGAATTACACATTTCATCTAACCTCCATCCCCAACAATATTGAATAGTTTCCCATTAAAAATTCATGGGTTCCTCAAAATCATGTGATAAACATGCCATAAAACCATAATGTATAGAAATTGAACTTAAAATTCCCCGTCCTTCAGAGTTCCACATGGTTTTCCTTGAACTGCTCACCCCAAACAATGATCCAAGGGAAAAAACCTCACAAAATCCTAAAATTTAACACAAAGCTCCTGAGTCCCACTACAAAATATGAGATACCTTACAAGAATCATTCCATATAAAAAATCATCACTTAGATATTTTCCAACTCTCAGGATTCTATATTGAATATCAAGTCAAAATTTGACCTATTTAGTAAAATAAAATTCAAATTCCTTATATAATTGTTTAACTCATACAATCATGGGGTCTTACAAACTCCAAAAAATAATACTGTTTTCCATGATAAGTCTTAGTAGTAATAAAACCACATCTATCAACTTATTAAGGCCATCCATTTACTAAACAACCACATTTCATTTTGAACATTTAAAGCACATATGAGGCATAATCTAAACATCAGGGTGCTCAAACCACTAAATCCTGGTCCAAGGATGATGAAAAAAATTGAAACACTGATATGATACTTATAAAAACCATCCATATTCAGAAACATCTATGTCATTGTCCAATTGATTGTATTTCCTTTAGCACTCCCCTCCATTGAACATGGATCAGAATTCCGGATTATAATCTACAATGTGTTAAACTATCAGAACCACCTATCCCTACATATTTGAGGAGTCCTCTTGACACCATTATTGTGGTTCTTGATTAATTGTATCTAATCACATATGAAAAAACTGATCATACCTATTATAGATATCCATTATTGAGAATGTGTTTCCAATACCAGTGACATTCCAAAGTTAAACCATCCATGTTCATTTCCATTATCATGTCATAACAGGAAAAATGATGCATCATTGACCCAACCACATTCAGATTACCTCAAAACCATCCCAACCATGATGACAATGCTCAGAATCTATCCAAGATCACATCAGAACTCCTATCTATCATTCTTTATAGCATACAGATCAACTCAGATCTATTTTTTTCTCAATGACATAAAGTCCAAAATATCCTTCTAATCATCGATCTCATTATCCCATATCCCCTAAACATGAATGTCATATAACTCGTGACTGAAGTCACACTCCCCACCATAGGAGGGTCTTTATCATTGTACTACCAAATCAACTCTGAAGTCATAACAAGGGAAATTCCCTCAAATAGTAATTGTTGCCCCCCAAACTATATAAATTCACAAAAATACTCCCTATGCACTGAATTAATTGGTTTCATAGAAAACACACAAGACACTCCTACTGGTTCACACCCTTTCCATTCTAGGAAAAAATTCCTTTAATAAACTTTTAGGTTGGTTATTCCACAACACTCGATCCATTTCTCAAATAGACCACAATACAAAAACCTTCATTTATTCCATCTAAAGCTCCTTGTCATCGTGATAATGAGAAAATCATAAAATTATCTATTGAACTTCATTCAGCTCACTACCACCCATAAATTCTCCAATCAAGATAAACATTCATAATCAATGTGTGTTTCCTAATCACATCCCAAAAAGTAACAAGAATATTATATTGTACCACCAATAAGAAGAAACATGAATCATGTCACTGTGAGTTACCCACTACAAAAATTAGCCTCAAATGTTAAACCACTAAACTTGATCCTCCAGTATGTCAGTCACATCTATCCAGGAGCACCCCTGACACTCCTATTCGAAATCAGGCACTTCACTTGTGTAATGTTCTATCACATGACCACCAGCTACACAAGTTTCATTCTAAAATCATAATTAAGGGGAAATCTAGTTAAATAATTAGTAAACCATGGAATCAACATTCCAAAATCCACTCTACGGTCCCATATAACCATTGATCATACACCACATGTTGAACCATAATCTGACAAGGGCACTAATTCTCATTGAGAATTTTTACACTTGATCTCACCCTTAAGAATCATAACCCCATTGGTCAACGTCTATGAATATAATAAAATTATCATAGATGGTATATGAAAATAAATCCACTTCATATGATTCTGTTAAGTGGGGTGTAATTCCAAGATATATGGGAAAAAACATATCAGTTATTACTGACACTTTAAATAATTGAGCCGAATATTAGTAGCCAATTAGGGTTTAAATCCATAGAATCATGTTCTCGTGTTGATCCACTAGGTTCATTTCACATCCTGTCAACATGGATTATATCACCATCCTAATTATCAAGAATCTCATCATAGGTCTTCATGACCTGTCATAAAGAAAATTATAGATAGAAATCATCCCATATGAGTATAATTACATCAAGTACTTATAGGAAAAAAACTATATGAGAATTTGTTGAAACTTTAAAAAAATGATCCTAAATAATTTGTGAAATCATACACTAGTAGACTTATAATTCATGTGAATCACATATAACCTGATATGATTCAAGAAACACCACTTGCTTTCACAAGCTAAGAGTAAAATCCAATCATTTTCATCATTGAAATGGGATAAGAGCCAATAATACAAGATAAATAAAGAAAGTCGGCCACAAATATGATTCTCAAAAGGTGAAAATAACATCCAACTATAAAATCGCAATGAAAATAATGTCTCATATACTGGTAAAGTGGGAATCTTACCAGAACAAGTGTTATCAATTCACCAGTCCAATATCCATCATAATATCTAATGAAATTCTAAATATTTAGTAAAGAAAATGTAAAATCAAGGAGAAATAAAAACAAAACATAATCTAATGCCACCTTTTATGATCTTTTTATGACTAACATGATGTACAATATTCAAACTATTTTTCCATAAGACCTCAAGAATGATTCTATGTACACCAGAGGTTACCGACAAGCAATGGGTATATGAGGAGGTACTGTAGGGAGTATATACCCCTTGTATCTGAGTGAAAATTCATAAAAACAACTAACCACAATACGTCATAGATAAAATACCAAAAAATAAATAAATAAAAATAATACTGATAACAAATAAAATGTATTAAGGCTCAAACAACCATTTCATTCATACAACTAATATTCCACTGGTCTGATTACATATAAAGACCAATATAAACAATAAAAATGTTGTCTCCAAGAAATCCTTAATATATACCTCATCTGGTCTCTTAATACAATATAATATATCCTTCCTAATAATAAAAAACTGATTTCAGGCCTTGCACTAACCTGTACCTAATAACAAGTTAACATCTGCTCAAGTACCCAAGTGTCATGGTTGTTGGAGATGGGGGTGAGTACATAACTTAGTAGGTAACCACCAATGCAGTCTCATAGATAATAAGTATATATAGTGATATTTTTATGTGAAATTCTTAGTTAAAATAAATAAATAATTTTTTAAAGAACAAGCCACCATAAAACCATCTTCAACTTAATGTTTGCATGTCTCTAATAACGTCATGTAATCATACTGACCATGGTATCATAGACTTCCCCATGGGTGTATACGAGATAAAGTATCAAATTCCACCCAGAAGGGTGTTTTCTAGAATATAACGAACCTCCCCTATAGGAGTTTTCAATAGACATCATGGACCTCCCCTATGGGAATTTTCTATATTCATCACAAACCTCTGTTATGGGAGTTTTCTCATCTATGTCATAATCCCTATAACCACCTCAGCTAAGGGATGATATTTTAAATATCATAGACTACCCCTATGGGAGCCTTCTCTATTCATTTATCAATCTCCCTAAGGGAATATACAAAAATCAAGAATCAATATTAAATATATAAACTTGAGTGGCCATATTCCAATCCCACCATGAAACCATTGACAAATTCTCTGTGTATGAACCATATCATCACAACATAAACATGATCAAGACATCTATATGGGTTCTAAGTTGAAACCCACAATCATCACTACTCATTCCCATACGCACCCTCTCACTAGGGTCATATATCACAAGGGAATCCATTAGGGTTACTTATGTATCATTGAGGCCTCATGAACCTCCTAGGAATATCACACTAGGGAGATTGCTTTATAGACTCCCTTTTCCTAGGGTTCTAAGGTCAGTGTAAACCCATTACCCATTTTTTAGTCTTTATAGGGTCTAAAAACCAAGTGGAATATCCATGATGGGAAGGAAATCTCACCACACTATCATCTCAATGAGATCAACATCTCTAGGAATATCTCAAGTCCAACCTTATGGCCATGTATCCTAAGGAACATAGTTCAATATATATCCTCATCCATCGATGGATAGAATTTCTAACCAGTACATGGGGGACCATTCGGGCCCTCGATACCATGTGTAATTAAATCTAACAACTTAATTTTTATTAAAGAGAACCAAATCCTAAGGTGGTGGGACCACGAATGCCATATGATTATAATAAATGAATAATACCCTAGGGAATATGCATAAGGACCACCTTCCATTTAGAATACTTTTCCACTTTATCCTCTAACCAGTGAATATTTTTTATGCTTTCCAAGCCCACCTTTCCATCGTCTAAAATTCCTGAGGTCCTATCTCAAATTCAAACCACCAATTTAATTAATAATAATAAAATTATAATTAATTAATTAATTAAAAAAGTCTAAAAATTTTATATTTTAATTAGATGAACATAAATTCCAAGAATCACACTGTTCGACCTTGTCACACTAGAATAGTGACCAACCACTCACCATGATCTGTGGCATACTCTCAAACACATTCAGGGACCAGTACCTAACCAATGATGCCAATAAGAATCCCAATTTAATTTAATTTAAGGAAATAATTTTATAACATTCCACATAAAGATGTATATCTCTAGAACTATGTGTGACCCTAAATAGATGTCATCTTGGGATGTCCCCTATGAAAGCATACCAAAATCCCCCATTGGAGATTCCAATTCAATTATCCAATTAACTTAATTTTAGCTGAAAACATAAGGGAAAAAAGATGTGGATTTCCACCATCAAAATGACATGTGACATGGGAAAAAGTCATCACAGGATCTGGTCTATTCATGCCACATGAAATCCCCAAAAAGAATAGTTGATTCCACTATGATTCAGTGGAATTATAACTAAAACTAAAACCAGTAGAAGAAAAATCATTGAAAAGATAATGGTGGCATCCACATAGGCTTCTTAGTTGATGACATGCTATAAAGTACCAAATAAAATCATTAAAACACCCCTTGATTGGGGGAGAATAGAATGTGGGAGGGATCTTGGTTTGATAGGGTGTGGAAGCATGAAAGGGAATTAAGAAGGTGGGATAGGTCTTTAAATAACATAGGGGCAATGTGGTCTTTCCCCACTTTTAAAGAGAAGCACTATTTTACAAACCATGTTCCAATCATGTGGGTGGAATTGAAACCCTATGACACTCTCGCATGGTTTCATATACAACCTTTCATAGTTTTTTTGACACCATGCTCCAAGACTCTAGTCAAAACCAAGTTAAATAATTTTCCCATGAAATTATATGATTTACAAAAAATATTTCACTAATAGTTCTAGATAATCATGCTCCATAAAAGCTGAATTAAAAATTCCTTGAGCTTCAAGGTGTCACATGGTTTCCATAAAACCATGTTATCCAAACCATACTCTCTAGGTAAAAACCTCCAAAACTCTTGAAACAAAAACTTATGATCCTGAGGCCCAGTCGAGCACCTGAGCTACATTTGGAGCCCAATTCTACACCAAAAATCATCACTTAGAGAAATTTTAACACTCATAATTCCATTCATAGTATCTAATAAAATTTTTAACCCATCTAGTAATTCAAAATTCAAATTTCTTGTGGAAATATTCAACTAATATTGACCCAAGTTCTTACAATCTCATTTTATTATAAATTGAAAATATAGTTCAGATTATAGTCAGTTCACTACCTCCTTGAACAAATTATTTAATTTTTTATCACCACCTTCATGGGTGGATATAATTATAATTTAAGGGTTAAATAAGATAATAATAAGTATATTCTATTCTTTTTATATTCTTGAATGGGTAAATAAATATGGGGATTAAAGGAAATAAAATATCTTCACCCTGGACAGAAAACACTGCCTAAATTAACAAACCATTAAATAATAACATTTAAACTTGATGAAACATACATACAGAGGAGTAATTATGGATATTTAGAATCATTTAAACTCCTATAATGAAATTAACATCATTTCATCACACTTTAGGAGTTATTGAACCATTTCAAAATAACATCAATAATTATCAACAAACCAATCTGACTAAGGAACCGTGACACGAACGACCTTGAGACAGTAAATATAGATATGATATCCCAATAAAATGGTTATAAAACAGTATAAAATAATAATATTTAATTGAATATACTAGTAATTTTTTTTAATAAAGTATTTAATAAATCTATTTTTATTATTTAGGATTCCATATGTATGTACCAAGCAAGTCGGGACTCGTGGTAAGGGAACTTCTAAACCACCATCTTCTATTTCATGCTATGCTTTTTCCCTCTAAACATCAATTTATCTCTATATTCTTATAATTTATTTCTTTTTTAATTTTTATATATTTTCCTCTCATATATATCTCGTTTAATATACCTTTATTTATACGGGATATTCAAGATTTTAATTTTTCCTTCTAAATTTCTTAATTACAGAAAACTCAATTAAATGAAACTTGTCTATTAATTATATCATTTCATGTACCAGTCCATCTAGTTTTTATTATTCTTTTATGGTTTATAAAATAACTAATTATTTTATTTAAAAAATTTCTAGTTAAATTCTTGTTTAAAATAAAACACATTGTTCTCTCCCCCTTTAATGATTATGTACTCTTTTCTTAAAAACATTTCATAAGAGGGAGATTTCAAAACCTACTCCTCCACTCATTTCATATGAATATTTTATACATAACCATATTTTACTTTACATATGATTATTTATTCAATTATGAATATACAAAAATTCTTTAATCCCTTGTTTTCATGGGAAATTTGGGATATGACATTTGGTTATTCCTTAAGAAATGATTTTGTAACCCATTTCATACTCAAGGATTTTTTTATGTTTATGCCTTATGAATGATTTATTTATGTCGAACATATATGTATATAAATATTTTAATGTGATTTGTGGGCATAAAATTATAGATCCCCTCAATACATGGACAATTGTTTCATCTCATGAGATACTATATATGGTGCATGAGTTGTGAGCCTAAAAACTATGATATTTTTTCTTGGAAGTGAGCCTTGACTTATGATTATGATGTAATGTTTTATTTTGTTTCCAAATTATTATGATTCCATGATCGTATGATATTTTCTTCCTTATTCCATGCCTCCATCATATATGATCATTATCTTTTAGGATAACATGATCTTATGATATTTTCTTCCTTGTTCCTTGCATCCATCTTATATGATCCTTCTCCTTTTTGAAATCATGATGTGCCTTTTAATTTGTATGTATTCACCACGTTATACATTGATTATTCCCTTACCTAGAATTAAAGGTCAACCTTTTCCTTTATATATTTCCTTGGGATATAATATGAAAAAAATAATGGGTATATTCTGGAGATTTAAATAAATATGGTGTGGTTTATGTTTAATTTGATGTTTTATATATATAATATACCCAAAAAAGAGAGACTCTATATTTATGGTTTTTGTTTTAAATATTTTTATTTTATTAAACATGTAATAACATGATTAAAATATTTAAGTACCAAAAAATGGTGACAAATCCCTACTTCAGATATGACCTTTAAAAGATCACCAAAAGGGAATTTACAATTCAAAAATAGTGCTGATAATCAATGTGTTATTCAAAGGGAGGACCTTTTATCCGTTCTAAAAAGATCATTGATAAAGGAACCTTTTATTATTACTAAAGGAATATGCTGCTAAAATGAGTTTTTATCTATGCTAAAAAAGTGCTAATAAAGTCTCATTTTATCAACATTTATAAAAGACCCCTTTTATGAGTGCTAAAAACACTGAAAAATTAAAAAAATTAAAAAAAAACATTTTTTCTACAAATTTTAAATGAGGACCCCCCCCCCTTTTATCGGTGTCTAACCCCCCCCCCCCAATAGCACTAATCTAGCCTCCCTACCCCCTTCAACAGCACTAGGAACCCCACCCCCACCCCTTTAAAATTAGTGAAGGCCTCGACCATAGTTTCCCAGAGTTGGTGCATTATATTAATTCATTAGCATAGATATAAGACATGAATTCCTAGAGATCAAAAAGTTTAGTAGTTATATAATCCATATTACATACATGAACTTTACATTACAAATTTGAAATTAAATATAAAAAAGAGATTCCATTGGAAACATCTATAACTACTGAATTATCCCTACAAGTCATTTATAATATTCATCTTCACATATTGGGGAAACATTAAACATAAAAAAGGAGAGATATTAGGTGATCGGTAAGGATAAATAATATAGAGAAAGCATAATTAATAATCCATGGTGAATAAACAATAGTACAGATTCCATTAAAACAAAATCTTGAGCATAATATGCTAGGAATAAAAGATTATTAAAAAATTCCATATTAAAATATAACCATGGAGATTTTACTAGTATAATAAGAACATGGACTATCAATTATTAGTTTCATAATGAGTAAATACATACCATCATACATCATAAACTTACCATCAAGGCCTCGGCCAAGACACCATACATAATGGGTAAAAATCCAGTCTAGTTTGTCTCATAAGACAAACCTATTCATCAAGGGGATATAGAAGGACCCAACCATAACATAATAATTCCAATTCATTACTTATTTGAATGGGTATAAACCAAAACAAGATATATATATATATGAAATATAAATAACTTTCCCCAATCTATATACATAATATATAACCATTCTGAGTAGTATGGTGAATGGTATTAAGATAACACATATATATTAAAACTGTTCATAAAAAATTTAATAAAATATTGAGGATGATAAAAATGATGGATAAAAATCAATAATGAATAAAATTTAATAGTGTTTTTAAAATAGATGTAAATACTCTAATAAAATTATTTAGGAATTCTTGTGAGAAATACCCTTTTACTTTTATAAACAAGAGTCCTTTTGAAAAATTCATTTGTATTTGTTTTGATTTTTTTATAAAACCAGAACTGAAAAAATGTATTTTTTCATGAAAAAATTTGGGAATTTTTTAAAATATTGGTTTTCAAAACAGATTATAGATGGTACTCGAAAATGGGTAAGAAATTGAGATGTTACCTTTAATTGAGTTTGCTTATTTGGGTATGGGACCCTTTAAATTTTGTATATTCCAAAAAATAAAGATGAAATGATCAAGATATCTATTTTGGGAATATATAAATAGGATATATAAGTAGTAATCAAAAATAAATAAGCATTAAATTAGTGTAAAGATAGTGAACGAAAAAATTAAAAGGAAAAAATGAAGGTTCGGATAGAATCCCATACCTTATGGTTGAATGTGTTCAACAATTGACCATAAGGTCCCAGAATTTGAAATTGGACCATTAATAATTTCATTAAAAAACTATTATACATGTATATTATTTATTATAATTTTATTAAATTCATTAATGGACTTTTTATATGTTATAATATGGACATCTCTCATTCTTGAGTGTTCGTTCCATTGATTTTCATGATCGGTTTTATTGATTATAAGTAATGGAGTTCCGGTAAAATTGGTATGATTCTACAGAATTGGAATTACATGTTATTAATTAACAAAAATAATTTTAATTGGTATTGTGTGTTATTATGTTTCCCTATATTATGATTAATCATTACATAACATGTTAATGATAACCGTTTAACTTAATTTTAGTGGCTTTTCAATCACAACGAAGTAGTTTTGTTATATTATTTAATATCATGAATATATAATGGTTATAGAAAATTAAATAATATATAATAAGTATTTTATAATCTAGTTAAACTATTAAAATGTTTTCATGACCATCCTTGAAGTAAAAATTGAAGAACGAAAGTTCGTCGCCCACAAAGGTTGTAAATCGACACCTCTCAGACGATGATTTTGTTTTAAAAATAACATAGAGGGAGTAAGAAGATTGATAGTGGATATTCCATTAAAATTATTTCATTACAGTATATAGATGATTATATAGTTTTCATGATCATTTTAACATAGGAGGTGAGGATTCGATTAGAAAAAATGAAATTAAATTTTAAAAAAAGGAAGAGGATTTTCATCTTGAATTATCCTCCTTGAGAACCACATTAGAGAAATGAGTTTTGGTATTTTGGTAAGAAAAAGACCTCATAGAAATGCGAGAGATACTAGGAAATATAATTTAGGAAAACAATTTAAGATCTTCAAGATTTACAGTTGTGAGTGGTGGTATTTATAGAGGACAAGAGGGGAGTTTCATTGAATTTTTTAATAATTAGTTTACTATTTGTCTCTAGACTATGAATAGTTTTAGAATTATAATGAAATATATTAAAATAATAAATAATATTTCTATATTATGTATTACATCTTCCATACATCATATATGACTCAATAAATTATGAATTTACCATTTATCGTAAATTATCATATTTTACTCTTCACAAAAAAAATCAAGTATTTTAAAAAAAATCCCAAAAATTCACCCTAACCATTTTTTGACATGTAGAATTAAAAAATGAACATCATTTTATGAAAATAATTTTCTATATATAAAAATCTTAATATATAATTAAAACCATCATTTATTAAAAAAATACAGATTTTAAATTTATAACAGATTTTATATCACTCTGAAAATTAACTAGGGTTCCATAAAATTATCCTAAAATTATAAGAAACAAAAATTTTAATTTATGAATCAATTTTATGAAAGTAAGTTTTATTTTATATAATTTTATTAATTGTAAAATTTTAATTAAATATTTATGACTTAAAAAAATACCAACACTTAATTATTAATTTTTTATAATATTCACTTACGTATACTATAATTTAACTATATGATACTTTCACTTATGAGATGACTAAATTTTATTCATATTTTATGGGTGATGTTACTTTTCATTTTTCTAGTTTACTATTTATAAGGGTCATATTACTATTCCTAAGTTCAAGTAACTATTTCATCGGAATGGGTTTCTTAACTTCTAGAAATACCTCTTATTTAATTCATTCTTCATTTATAAATACTGTGTTGTGTTCTCTATGCGTTTTTATGTGATTTATAATATATAAAATAAACATAGGAAGGGAAATCACATTGATATAATTTTGGGACATTACATATCCCCTCGTACAAAAATTTAATCCTCAAAATATCGATAATGTCCCCTCATAAAAAGGTTTGGGTAGTTCTTCGTGATATGTTCTTTAGGATCCCATGTCACCTCATCAATTTTATGATTTCTTCAAAGAAACTTTACCATCTGAGTCATCTGATTCCTCAGCACCTATTCTTTAGTTTCCAGAATATGGATAGGCTCTTTATAGTAAGTTATGTTAGGTTCTAATTCTATAGTTTCATAAGTGAGTACATGTGTTGGTTTTGGAATGTACGTCCTTAAAAATGAGACGTGGAACACACTCTATAAATTAGAAAGGCTAGTCTACATTTCCAAATGATAAGCCACAAATCCAATTCACTCTATAATTTAAAAAGGTTTAATATACCTGGGGATAAGTTTCCCTTTCATTCCAAATCTTATCACATCCTTCCATGGAGATTCTTTCAAGAAATCAGGATCTCCCACTTGAAATTCCAAATCAATCCTTAGATTATCGATATTTCTCTTTTTCCTACATTGATATGCATTGATATGATTTTGAATATTATTTTCATTTTATGTTGTTTCCTTCATAAGATTAGGGCTTACAAGATACCTTTCAGAAAATTTTCCCCCAACAAGTTGGTGTACAAAATCTCTTTCAATACAATGCTTCAAATAGTTCCATTTGAATACTTGAATGGAAACTATTATTGTAGTCAAACTCCAAAAAAGGTAAATAATGTCCCACATTCCTTTAATTTCAAGTTAGAATGATCTCAATATAGAAACCTGATATTGACATACATGGGCATTATATTTCTTTTTGTAGAATACTTGAGACATTACACCAATATACACCCAAAGACCATATTAGTTTAGTGTATTTTCTAACATGGAACATAATATTCTAACTTGGGGAAAGATATTAAATATATCCCATAAATATCATCCACATTTTTCCTACCTAAAACCTATATTTATATCCCATAAAAAAGAAAACATAAAAAGGGTGAGATCAAATGCTCAGTAAGGGTAAACATTGGAAAGATAAAACAAACCATAACATAAGAATAGATAGGAAAGTACAACCTGAAACAAAGCTTCTGACCATTTATTAAAAAGAACGAAAAAAGTAATATAGAGCGGTGGATGGGGTCAAACAACTGGAATGCCCTCAACCACCAAGAATAGGTCTAGAGATCATAACATGACATATCATTTCCATAATAAGAGTCACCAGCAGTCTCCCACTCAGATTGAGACTTATCCTGATTGAAGATTTTCAAGATATTTGTATCCACTTTCCTTGACACCTTAGACGACGATCTGGTAGACACGTTTCTAGGAACATTAGTATAATCCTTATGTGGTCTCCTCTTAGAGGGGAGACCCTCACTATCAGTAGTATTTGGATTGACACTTAATATTTCATCCTTGTAATAGGTGTGACCACCACTGCCTGAGACCCTAATCAGGGTACTCATATTCTCCTGTTCATCCTCAGAAATTTTTCCCCATTTCTCAGGTAGTTCAGATACCTAAAAATGCTTCTGG
Source organism: Viscum album (assembly GCA_963277665.1). Taxonomy (NCBI): domain Eukaryota; kingdom Viridiplantae; phylum Streptophyta; class Magnoliopsida; order Santalales; family Viscaceae; genus Viscum; species Viscum album. Next base: position 1,747,316,297 of record OY728129.1, on the reverse strand, counting down.
ATTTCTTTCTGAAAATCAACATGTTGTTGCACATCACTCTGATTGGAGACATCAACCTAGAAAGTATCAGGGGTCACCAATTCTGGATCCCGCATATGGGTGTCCTCAACTAGAGTAACCTCTTTAACCAAATCAGATAGAGTATTAGAAGGGAGACTATGAGCCTCCTTCACAGATACATCAATTTGAAAACCTTTTCCAGTATTAGGAACTGGCTCGTTAATTGAATCACCATCATGAGCAGTAGACATTGGAAACGTCGAATCCTTCATCTTGGACTTCCTATGACAGTGGGCTGTTGAATGACCCACCCCACATTTCTCACAAGATACATTCTTCTGACATAACTCTAACGAGTGTCCAAAATCCACACATACATTACAGAAAAGAGGATTATTCTCATACTCGACATCAATTTGAATGTTATCAGAAGGGGTGTAAAGGGTTACCTTGTCAATCAGAGTGAATAAGATCAACCTCCACCAACATCCTAGAAAAATGAAAAAACCAAACATCCTCAGTCTCCTTGTCAAGCCAAATCGGAGTCCCAATTGCCATGCTAATGTCATGTAAAATGTTTGGATGCTATAGGACCCAATTGAGTCCATGAAGATGAATCCAAAGTTGAGAAAATGCATTTCTTGAATGTGATACATTAAAATATAAAGACCATTGATGCAAATGCAACCAACCAGGTTTCAGAAACAGGGTTCCAATGCTCTATGCTCGATGCTTCAAGTCATCAGATGGAAAAAGGCAATGAAAAAATCCTCGACCAAGAGAAACGCATTTCCAGTTAGAAAAAACCCACAAATGTGAGGTTATGCGAATCAAATCATCAAGTTTCCAGGTTTTTTCACCTTTAAGAAGAACAATACGTGCAATCAATGAATTTTTACCAGTTGACATTCTCTCAGCAAGCACTGTAGGGTTGTCTTGAGCGTTAGCTAATGAACCCTTACAAAGGATTCTACTTGGACATGAGTCCTTGAATAGGGCCAACGAACCAGTTCCATCCTGCTTCAACCCTGAACTTGATTTCTTCACCACATCAGAGTAGGATTGAGAACCAGTGATACCATCACCGAATTACCACATCAACGCATTAGGGTTCATAGCCGCCGCAACATCATCCGGATTCCGAAGATCACCACAATGCATGTCAATCTTCAATGATGTAGAAGATCATTGTGACGCCTCCATTGGTCTGACAAAAGGATCCGAAGATGACTGTAGACCAGCCTACAAATTAGGTTTCACCGCAACCGTTGGGTTTCCAACATTGACAAAAGACTGAGTGCCACAAGCAGACACCGAGGAGGGAATCGTTGTTGCCACACCACCGGGAGAAGGGAGACGATCGAAACCAAGGAAAAATGGAAGCGCCATGGCCAATCGAAAACCCTAAAGACCATCATCATGGAGAGGAGCTCCCACATTCTATAGTGCCATAACATAAGAATATAAAAACCTGAACATAAAGTTTAAATATCAAAATCTTTAGTAAATAAATAAATCTTGGCAGTACGTAAGGAATAGATTATAAAAGAACATTAACCATAAAAAAGCATTTTAATAGAATATAGAATTATGGAAAAAAATAAGAACATAATATTATTGACATAGTATATAAGGAATTTCTACCAATACCATATGTTGATACCCCTTTCTGTCACAAAGTCTAATGACTGAAAAAGTGAAATACCTTAGTCCAAAGTGATTCATCCTTTGAAGAAACATCATAAATTGGAAATGGTATAAAGAAGTATTTCTTTTCACTTAGGTCATGAAAGTTTTATCATAGTTGCACAAGTATACTTGCATGCTGCCTAGTGGTCGCGCAAGTTACTTGCACGCCCTATCGGAAATTCACCCAGGGTCTTCACTAGCCTATAAATACCCCCTGTGGACCCCCCATTTCATGGACAGAAAAATTCCAAAACTCATATTTGAGCTCCCGGCTCCCTAGTCTCTTCTGGAAGTCTTCCGAACACTTGTAAGGTAATTTCTTACCTAGAATGGAAGCTCTAAAGATAGGGAACAAGGCCTAAGTGTTGAAATTCATCAACACCTACGCGCCTAAGTGTCAGACACTTTTTGGAATTGAAGACACTTGCGCGCCACCTTATCCCTTCAATAAAAATTGTGCGCCACTCTTTTGGAATCCTTTGGGGATAATATTAAGGGCTTGATCCAATTCTCGCCCAAGTATTACCCTAAGGGTTGACTGTTGCGCATTTACCCATGTGTCGTGCAAGTATACTTGTGTGACCAGGACATGCACGCCTCTCTCTTTTTGGGTGCCCCTCCTACCTATTCACTTGTTTTATTCAAATTCACCTCTCCTATTCAAGGTTTAGCATTCAGAATCCAATTCAAATCCATTTTTGGCATGATTCCTTGGTTGGCTTCCTTGTCTAAAAGGAATTATATGGAACATCTCTCAAAACCTAGTGATTTACATATCTTTATGTCACTACGGTTAGATATTCCATTCATTCAACCTGATCCTTTAAAATGATAAGACTATTCATGGGCATCCTTTTTAGGACTAATCCCCAGTCATAATTCCTCTAATTTGGGCATCCTTTTCATAAGTAAGCCCCAAGACCCCTTAATTTTGGGCCTCCTTTTCAGGACTAAGCCCCAATCATAATTCCTCTAATTTGGTAATCCTTCTCAGGAATAAGCCCCACTCATAAATTCCATTTAACTTAGGCCTCCTTCTTAGGAATAAGTCCTAAGTCTCAAGTCCCCTAACATGGGCCTCCTTTTTAAGAGTAAGCCATAGTCTTCAAATTCCCTTAATCTGGGCTTCTTTTTAAGGAGTAAGCCCCAACCATCATTATTTTAATATGGGAATCCTCCTTAGGAGTAAACCCCAAGTTCCCAATCCAAATTACCTTAACCTGGGCTTCATTTTCAGGAGTAAACCCCAGTCATAATTCCCTTTAACTTGGCCCTCTTCTTTAAGAGTAAGCTCTAGTCATAATTTCTCTTAACCAGTCTTAATTTACATTTGATTTGGACTTCCTTACCAGGAGTAAAACCCAATCATAAGTCCTCTCTAATTTGGGCATACTTCTTAGGATTAAGTCCTAAGTTAAGTATCCAAATCTCCATAAAGCACATATACCTTTATGGACCTTTTTCCTGGCTTTCATCCCTGAAGTAAATCCTATTCTTCATCCATCTGGGCAGTCATACATACATAAGCCCCACATCCATTCTTATAATTGCATCTTTTAGGGAATAATTGTTTGGTTTTACCAATACCTCTTGTTTCCCACACCAAGCATGAATCACGTGAGCTTAGAGTGTAAAAGTAATTATGATATCTTTCTTTGAGCCATCAATCATGCATAAACATCATACTTCTTTAGTTTAACTACTTGGGTTCTGATTCCTTTTCTAAAACAAAGGATACATAGGTATCCCATCTACGGGTATGATCCAAACTCTGAAATAATCTATGTCCTTTGGAATGACAATAAACTTCAAGTGCCCCGCTGAGTGGCTTTAAAACCAGTATGGTTATCATAATGACCAAGAGATTTCTATATAATGTGTCAAAGGATACCATTGACTAAGAATCTCTAAAAAAATACAGATGATTATCTATTGATGAAGAACCTTGAATAGAAATAAAATATTCTCTAAATCTCATACATATTAATCATTGATTGTCATATTTAAAGGAAATCTCCTTTTCATACTTGGTAATGTAATAAGGATTCACAAACATAACTTAAATCTGTAAATAGAGTCCCAGAGTAGACAATAATTCCCCCCAAAAGGGTGTGATGAGTCTGACCTCCCATCCTCTCGACCAATGAAAATTCTTAAGCCTCATCAGTTCATAACTAGTGAGAACCTACCTTTGGAAAGTTGGTCCAAATGTATATAGAATCATTGGATGTTTCCGGTTCTATGACCAAACCTGTTAGAAACCACTTGGAATGTTTGAACCTTAAATCAATGAGGTCATCCCCATTTCTGGAGGAAATAGAAAATGGTGAACCCAACGTGAATCATTAACCAAGATAAAATGATGTTTTACTTATTTTTTAGGCCCCTATTTAAACTCAATGAGAGGCCCAACAAAACAATCAATAACATATGTGCTCATCCAAAAGATGTAGTGTCCGAACTTATCTTGATTATGTCTACTATATCAAACATGCACTCTTTTCTAATATCTTCTGCGTTAAATAAATGGCTTCGCTAAAGTTAACACCTGTGAATACTTCTACTGTGAATGCATTTTCTACTACTCCTTATGGATCATCATCCACTCTGAGGATGACATCACCTACTCAGCGTCTTCAATGATGGGTATCAAATGCGCTGGTTAAGGAATACCGTCAAAATGGTTCCATTCTAACTCTGGAGGCTGCTCAAAAAGCCCTCCAAGTTAATAATTAACCCTAGTCATCCGGACAGTGACGACCAGAGATCAAGAAGCAGGCGGTGCTAACAACCGTATCCAACTATTTCGGGTCATTATCCCTGGAATGCAACAACCCTTCCCTCCCATATTCTGAGAAGGTGAATGAGAAGGTCACTCAAAGCCTTAATTCAAGGAAACAAGAGTCCTTCCCGAGGACTCCCACTAATAATCGATGCCAGACTCGTGTGGCAGTGCACCCTCAACATAATGAGGGTGTCGTCTCCAGGTGTTCGGATCAGGTTCCTTAAACCCGGTCAGGAAAGACGAACCACCAGAGCCGACGACCGATTAATAGTGAGCATGTTCTTATCTCTGCCATCTCTAGAGAATTCCACCAACCTTACTTGGTGGAAAGCAACGAGCGGGCACACACACCCGTCTGTTTTAATTCGGTTGTCCAGCGGACTCATATGGCAGCAACATGTCATTCCCTCCAGGCAATTTCGGCGGAGTACTATAGATAGGAACATACACATGTTTATAAGTCATCAGCTAGTCAGAAGACTCGTCTGACTACATACGATGAAGCCCGCCAACCCAATGTGTTGACAACTGGTAAACAAGCACATAAACCTGCTTACAATCATCAATCCTACCAGAAGCCTCTTCTGTCAGTATTGAAGGAAGATTGTCAACCATGTTCGGTGGAGTGAATTAATCAGGAACATACACCTGCCAGTATTGATCAAGCCTACCAACAGTCTCATTTGGTTGCACTCGGAGAAGTCAGTTGGAAAGCTCCGGTGACAAACAGGAGGCATACTCAATTCTCTGCCCCCACACATGAGTACTGTCAGAACACACTGGAAGGAAAAGGAGGACCGGAGCAGGAACACACACCTACTCCAAGAATGGAATGGATTTATATTCCCATTCCGGTAGCTGAAGTCACCAAACATATTCTAACAATGCTGAATGAGCAGAAGAAAATCCTTGCTCATATTCTGGATGCCTACCAGGATATTATAACAGCTTCAGCAGCATCACAGATAAAGAAATGAGAATTTATCTATACCAGTGGAGTGACACATCAACAGTTCACTCCAGAACAGACACACACCTCTGTTCCAGTCCAAAAGGGTTGTGGGGCATACTCCCCCATATCATACAAACAACCAATTCAGGCACATACACCTGATTGTAGTGGAGATAATCAGCCTAACCTGATCCTTTCTGCTGATCAGGTATATACACCTACCCATAATAATCTCTTTTGTCAACAAGTGGTTCCTAAAGTGAGTAAGAAGGCGTCTAAGAAAAAGACCCATCCAGCACAGTCAAGAAATCTAGTGCCAATCTGTAACAAGGCCTTTCTCGATGCTAGAGTTCATGATGCAATTAGACAGTTATCTATTGCAATTCAAGATTCTACTCTCTTAGTTACCAATAGTCCGAACATTAATTCCAAAGGTCTGCACCAGATACTTCCTCGTGAAGGCTTGCTTCATGACAGTTCGGTCGATCTCGAAGTTTCATCTTCAGATGAGAGCCACAAGAACCCTCTGTGTGGCCATAAGATCAAGGAGAAAAATGGTTCTTCTTTTGCTATAACCCACCATGGTAGTCCTCCCCATGATGATGAATTTAGCTTCGAAATTCATCTCTGTAGTAGTAATTCACATTGCCTAGAAAATTATCTAATAAAAAATGTAGTGATGAGAAAGCCCTCTTATCTTGAGGCACTTTCAAATGTGAATCCAGTCAGTTCTGATGCTTTACCAATAGCAGGTGAAATACTTTATCAATCAGAAGATAGTCCGAGGTGTAGGTCATTCTCCAAACCACCCCTGAGTCATGCATCTTCTAGTTTGATAAGTGAATTCTCTACCGATCTTGTTGAATCTGATGAAGAAACAAAGAAGCACCAGCTTTGGACTAAACATGTAGAAGAATATTCATTGAATGATAAAGAGTAAGTGATGAATATGAGAAAACAACTGGTGAAAGGTGAAGTTCCAGTTATGTTTTGTCCTTTGTCTGACTCTCAGTATGACATTCCAGAGATGTTGAGGGAAGATGGTATACAAGATATCCGTCTCAACATGTGGAAAAATATTTGTCAATTAAAAAATAAAATATTATCTTATGATGAATATGAAAATCATGTAAATATAATAGAAGGGTTACAACGCAAAATTGACTTTTAATCTCTCTCAGTTTCTCGATATCTGAAGGCTGAAAAGTAGTAGAGATCCCTTCAGTATTCATGCCTTGGCACACTAGAAGATTGTGCCAGTTAATTTCCAATTCCCCATCTAGTATTCATATGAGGGGATGGGGTGTCCATGGAGCACTACATTTCACTATACTCTCTATCCAACAAAGCCCGCCGAAAATGGTTTCATGTAATTTTATTGCCCATGGTCGGCCACAGCCAATTGTCTTTGTTTGTAATCAAAGGCTTGGACAAGAACAGGCCTCAACTAGTTCTTCCCAAAATCAGGAATACAAAGAACAAGTTGTTGAATTACTCATGCATCAAGCAAACAAGAATATTGAATAGGCTTCTCGTTTGGAGCGTACACATCATCAAGTGGCAGAAGTGTCAGAAATCATCCAATGGTCCTTTGAACTGGGTGATAAGTGTGGATGCAGGTTAATGCATCCAGCCAATTTTTGTACTAATGTCCATAAGATCAGGAGATATTTGTAGAAGGTCTCAGGTATATCTACTCAAGAAACACCCCATATTTCCAGACTAGGGACTCTTTTAGCCCAACCCTCAGAATCAACAAATAGGATTCGAGGAGTTGGGTAGGAACATTATGAACAGCCCCAGTCCATCAGACTGGGGACTTTTTCAAATCCTCAATCTCTTCCTCAGAGAAAGTCAGTCTTCTCTCGATTAGGGAAGAAGTCCCAAGAGTAATGAAGAGCCAAATTACACCAAATTATGGTTTGTCAAGAAATTGCTGAGGGATCAAATCAACAAAAGGTAGTGTCTCAACAAATACATAGAAGAAGACAATATCGCAAAAATGTTGATAGAAGAGATGCAATGTGTTATGCATCAATTAATTTCATCAATGTCGTTGTTGCTAATTCCCCAAATGAGGCTCACTCAGAGGGATCAGATGAAGAGGTTCCTAATCAATAAGTTGTACGCATAGACACAAATGAAGAAGGTGTTTGTACATGAAATCAAAGGATTACCCAGAATCTAGGTATTCCTTCAAATAACCAACTTCCCCCTCTCCGAAAGGCATCCAACAAAGGAAAAGGGAATAATTAGGTTACATAACCATTCTATGGAGAAGGCCAATCACTCTCACTAGATAAAAGATTCGCACAACAAGAGGAAGAGATGAAATAATTAAAGAGGTTGAATGCAGAACTACTTCAAAGTAGTCTTCCTCCCAAGCATGCTGGAGTCAGTCAGCCAAGGGAATTTGTTGCAGCTACTGAGATGGATCAAGAATATCCTCCTTTATCAGTACACCCTCACAGGTCTAGTCTTATGGTTTAGGTGCAACTACAACTGGTGGTGTTATCATTAGTTGTAGTACCATCCACCACATTTGTCCAAGCTCTAGTTATTGCACCTTCTCAGGTCCAAGCTCCACCGGATGTTTCTCAAAAGTTAATGACTACCATTGAGTCATTAATAGATCGGTTGGAATATATGGAAGGAAAGCATGCACCATTTCAACTGGAGAAGAGATCTTACCCTGAATGGGTAGACGCAATTCCTCCCCCATCAAATTTTGAAAGTACCACATTCCCAAACTTTAATGGTTCGGGAGACCAAGAGCAACACATAACACATTTTGTTTCTCATTTCAATCCTATGATGGGAACCCCTCAACAACAAGAAGTAGTCAAGCTCAGGTGTTTTGTACAGTCATTACAAGGGCCTGCTTTTGTCTGGTATACAAGCTTGCAATCTCGGTCAATTACAGGGTGGGAGGATCTTCGTCAATAATTCCTTCTTCAATTCATCTCAACTTTGTCAAAGACAACAGTTTTTGATCTTAAAAACTATAAGAAAAGGGATAATTAAAGGTTTTCAGATTTCATTGCTCGCTGGAAGGAATTAACATATTCTCTAAGCTTAGTACTCTATCAAGAAGAATTATTGACAATCTGTGTGGAAAATTTTCATGATGAGTTTCGCACACCGTTGATCCCTGTGAGATACATAGGAGGGATTTGAGACCTTACTTCGATCACTGAGCAGATTGAAGACTCTCTTATGAAGTCTAAGGATAAAGCTCGTGTAATTCCATCAGCTCCAGGAAGGAGAATGGGTAAAGAAGAAACTACTACAGTTATGCTTAAACAAGCACCTATACTTGCTTCTACTACAAGGCCTTCATATTCTCGAAGGGATCCACCTCCTGAGTGTCAAAAATAGAGGTTTTTTCATCAAGACAATCAAATAGATCAATGACGGAAACAATTTGAGGATCTGAATAGAAAATTCTACTCTTTCTGAAATGAACAAGTTCTTGGTTACTTCATTTCGGCTCTGGAAAAGAATTTGGTTCAACTGCCAAGGCCCAAGAGGCCAAACAAGGAAGGAGATGAAGACCATCTCAATTATTTCCCATTTCATCAGATGTTGGGGCATCAAATTCAGGAGTTTTTTGTCTTCAAAGACCTCCTGCAAAAAATGGTGGACTTGGGACAAGTCAAATTGAAAGGTTCTTCAGCTCAAGTAGCATGTGTTACTGCTACAAATCCTGAGGAAGAAGGCGAGTGGAAAGACGTCAAAAGCAAAAATGCGCAAAAATATGATGATTGGATGGTTAGGAAAATGATCAACTAAACTTGTGCCATTTTAAAATTGCAATTGAAGAAATAAATTGTGTCTTCTACAATGAATGTGACAACAAAACCCTCTTCATCAGAGGGAAAATCCTCGAAGAAATGGCATAATTCAAAGAAAGAGGAACAATTAGAAGAAGATGAGATAATGTCAAAGCCCAAATTGTATTTGACTCTAGCAGATTTTATGTCATCTACTTCGAAGAAACGAGCACCACCCCACCAAATGGCACAGCCTAAATAGGCTAATCAGGCAGAGTCTTCATCAGATGAAGAGTTGATCTTTGGTTCTGTTAATATGATTCATTTAACAGATCCTTATGGCAGTCGCAGTTTTGATCTTGATGAGCCTAAATTCCCTGTATCAAATAGAGGAATTGGAAGGAGTTCTAGAGTTCTGTGATATAGAGGAAGACGTGGAAATCCCAAAAACCACTATTCCAATTCTACCACTTCTAGAACTATGTATGCAGTAGAAACTCGTGGAAGAGCCCTTCAGTGGGCTCAACGAGAACAAGAAAATTCTTCCACCAATAACAGATTCAGTACTGGTACAGTTATTCTGTAGGATCGGTTAGAGGTTCTACCTTCTTCCTCTTAGCAAGTAAATAGACCTATTCGGTCTAATCTTCCAAATCCAGGAGTACTGCCAACTCCTACCCTGATACAAGATGCATCTACTTACAAAGCATCAACCTCTAAGGCACCTCTGAAACCACATGTTCCTATTAGAAAACAAAGACCTTTGGATTAGAAATATGATGTTTTGAAACATTTCTCCCAAGTACCGGACAAGTTATCAATTCTGGATTCTTTGAATCTATCCAAGGATCTTCAAGAGGCACTCATTGAGGCTTTGTCAAGTCCTTAGAAGTTCAAAACTAAAATTGTTTTGGCTGAAGTCTATCATGTAGAGAATAATCCTGCAGAATGTCATGCAGTGATATATTTCATAGATGAAGATGAAGATGATGTCATGAATGGACATATTAGACCTTTATACTTATCTGGAAAGGTCAATGGTGCAGACATCTGAAGAGATTTCATTGATAATGGTTTAGGAGTCAACATCATCCCCATTCTTACACTTCATCGATTGGGACTCACAGAATCTAATTTATCTCCTTCTACTATGATGTTGTAGGGATATGATAAAAATGAACAAGAACCACTCGGAGAGATTACACGTGGACCTCAGTTTGGAGACCTTGTATCCAATTCATATTTCATGGTTGTTGATCCTGACATAGCATTCAATTTTTTTCTTGGAAGACCATGGCTACATCAACATGAGGCTATCCCTTCATCATACCATCAATGTCTCAAATATAGTTTCGATGGTAAAATTGGGACATTGTATGGTGATAAATCCCCCTTCAAAACATGTGAATCTCAATACATTGAGGCAGAATTCTATCACATGAAGGGTAAGGAGAAATCCACGGCAAGGTAGGTTACCAAGGTTAATGCTCCATTTGGTTTGGAAAAGATTCCAAAAAATCTATTTACACATGTGAGTGCATTTTATGTGTTTCCTATCATTCAAATTGATAGGATAGACCCAAATCAAAATACTCTAATAGAAACCTCTATAATGTCAATTACTACAATCAAGCCAGATAGCATGGGAGAAATTGTTGATTCACTAAGCAATGATGAAAGCTCAAATGGTGATGTCTTCATTTCATCTAATAAAATCCATCAAGTCTATACTTCACCATCCAGGCCAGAATAAGTTATATCAATGTCAGAGGTGAACAATTATGTCGATTCTCAATCCATAATCTCCTCTTTATTACCCAAGGAAGACCCTTCATCATCAATCGGGTCGGAAATGGAAGCTTCTTCTTCAAGATGTTCAAATTTTAACATCTCTTCTGATCATAGAAATTCAACTTCATCATCTACTATACAAGTAGAAACAGAAGAAATAACACATGTTGAAGAATAAGATTAGATCTCAGGGATGCTCCTCCAGCATTTGAAGAGGGTATCTCTACCACCGTGGATGAACTCAGAGAAATAAATCTAGGTACAAAAGAATATTCACACCCCACTTTAACTAGTGCGGCCATGACTCTTGAAGAGTAAGAGATGTATATTTCATTTTTAAAGAAAAATCGAGATATATTTTCTTGGAACTATATAGAGATTCCAGGCCTTGATCCTGATATTGCTACTCATCGTTTGGGTTTTCCATAAGAACATCGAGGATTTAAGCAAGCTGCAAGAAGAAGACACCCAACCTATAATTCCAAAATTGAAGTTGAAGTGGATAATATTATCAAAGCTAAATTCATCAGAGAAGTTCAATATCCCAAGTGGTTGGATAATATTGTCCCTGTGAAAAATAAGAATGGACAAATTAGAGTTTTCAGTGATTTCAGAGATCTTAATCGGCATTGTCCTAAGGATGATTTTCCAGTTCCGATTACAGAACTCTTGATTAACGAAACAGCTGGATATGAAGCACTTTCCTTCATGGATGGATATTCTTGATATAATCAAATCTGAATGGCTCTAGAATATGAATAATCTAAAGCTTTCATAGCCCCTCAGGGTGTGTTTTTCTATCAGGTATTGCCCTTTTTCCTGAAGAATGCTGGCGCAACATATCAACATGCCATGAACCGTATCTTCAAACCCTTTTAGGGAAATTTGTTGAATGTTATGTGGACAATTTGGTGGTTAAATCCAGGCAACGTTCTAATCACTTGGATGATTTGGAAGTCATATTCCAAAAGCATCGGCAACATAATTTGAGGATTAACCCCTTGAAATGTTCTTTGGGGTGACCTCAGGAAAATTTCTCGGCTTTCTTGTACGCCATCGTGGTATTAAAGTCGATACTGAGAAGACAAATTCAATCCTTGGTATGTCACCTCCTCATAATTTGAATGAATTGAGAGGACTTCAAGGAAACTTGGCCTATATTTGGCATTTAATCGCCAAATTGGCAGGAAAAAGTTTACCCTTCACCAAATTGTTGAAGAAGGGAGTCACTTACCAGTGGACTGAAGAATGTCAAGAAGCATTCATTATTCTCAACAAGTATCTCTTGAGTCCACCAGTGTTAATGCCAGCTGTTGAAGGAAGACCACTTATCCTCTATGTGACAACTTTAGAGAGATCATTGGGTGCCTTTCTTGCTCAGAAGAATTATGCTGGGAATGAAAATAGACTCTACTATCTCAGTCGGACAATGCTTAAAGCAGAAACCCGATATTCAAATATTGAGAAGTGATACCAAGCATTAATATTTGTAGTTCATAAATTGAGACTCTATCTGCAACATCATGAGGTCCAATTGGTATCTCTCAATAACCCACTCAAATTCATCCTTATTCTTCCAATGCTTACAGGATTTCTAGCAAGGTGGGCAGTTATTTTGTAGCAATTTGATATCCAGTATGTGTCTTAAAAGGCGAAAAAGGGATAAGCACTGGCTGATTTCCTTGCTGAACACCCTTCAGCAGAAGATACATCTTTAGATATTGAACTTCCTGATGAATAAGTGTTATCTATTTAAGATAATCTTAAAATATGGGAAATGTACTTTGATAGTGCTTCCAGAAGTCCAATAGGGAAGAAAATGGAAGATCCTAAATTCAACAAAGTTGGGTTATGAATTGTACTCATTTCCCCGGAAAAGGAAGTGATACCTTATTCCTTCTCATTTTTGGGAGGCGGTACAAATAATGAAGTAGAATACCAAGATCTTATCACAGGATTGGATTTGGCTCTTCAAGCACAAGTGAATCACTTAAAGGTGAAAGGTGATTCAGACCTGGTAATCAAACAAGTCAATGGGGATTATGAAATCAGAAAAGAATAACTAATCCCTTTGTATGATTATTTCAAAGAGTTAATGGAGGAATTTACTTCAAAGACGACATTTTATTATGTCCTGAGATTACAAAATGCTCAAGCTGATGCATTGGCTAATATTGACAAAACTCTGGAAGATCCAAATCGGGATGAGACAACCATCAGTATTCCCCATCGTCGTACAATTTCACCTTATGTTCAAACTAGAACAGAGGAAATCAATGAAATTAGTCTCATTCTTGAACCATATGGTCATACTATAGGATGGATGACACCTATCATGGAATACCTTCAAAATGGAACACTTCCACCTGATAGAGATGAGAAAGAACAAATCTGGAAATGTGTGGTCAATTTTACTCTTTATGATAGCCCAGATCACCTAGAGAAAATTCTCTACAAAAGAAGTTTTGATGGAGTTCTCTTCAGATGCATTGATAGGGAAGAGACAATGTATGTCATGAAAGAAGTTCATGCAGGAGTCTGTAGTGCCCACCAGTCTGGACATAGACTATCTAATCAAATTTGAAGACTTGGATACTTTTGGCCTTCAATGATAAAAGATTGTGTTAATTTAAAAAAAACTGTCATTCTTTCCAAGTACATGCCAACTTCATTCATCAACCCCCAGAGTTTCTTCATACAGCTAAATACTCGTGGCCATTTGTAACATGGGGAATGGATGTAGTGGGACCTTATTCTTTCGGTTATAGCCAAGTAGTTTAAGTATATTCTTACTGCTACTGACTTCTGTTCCAAATGGGAAGAGGCAATACCCCTCAAAGAAGTCAGTTCTAAATTCAGTTTTAGCTTCATCAAGTCTGACATCATTACCATATTTGGTGTCCCTCATACTATATTGACGGACAATAGCACCAACTTCTGTTCATCTGAGGTGAGGAAGTTGTATCAAGAATACAACATCAAATCCAATCATTCATCTCGGTATCATGTAGCATCCAATGGCCAGATAGAATCCTTCAACAAGAATCGTTCAAATATACTACAAAAGATGGTTGATAAAGATAAGAAATCGTGGCCTAATAAACTCTTTCAAGCATTATGGGCTTATCGGACCACCACCCGCACTATAATGCGGTCAACACCATATTCATTGGTATATGGAAAAGAAGTAGTCTTTCCCATTGAGGTTCAATTACCCTCGCTTAGAGTAGCCATTTTTGATCAGTCATCTATAGATGAACAGTCTCAAAAGATATTGGATGAATTGGAATGGTTAGATGAGAAAAGATTGTGCACCATACACCACATGGAAGTCTATCATAATCGAATAGCACGAGATTTCAACAAAAAAGTTTTTCTTCATTTATTCGTTCAGGGATAATTGGTATTGGTTCTCAGAAATCCAATGATACCAGGAAAGAAACCTCCCAAGCTAGAGCCAAAATGGGAAGGAACTTATTCAATACATAAGGTCTACTCCAATGGAGCTTATTATTTAATCTCAATGGATGGAGAACTTATCACTACTCCAACCAATTCTAGATTTCTGAAGAAGTATTTTGTGTAATGCATAATTTATTTCGTCCAAAAAGAAGTTAAATTGAACCATCCACTGTCCATGGATATGACCTTAAAATATTTTCATCCATATCATCTAGCAAGACGTTAAACTGCATCATCCACGGTCCATGATTATGACCTTAAACTATTTGCATCCCTTTCATCCAGCAAGATGTTAAACTGCATCATCCAGGGTCCATGCATATGACCATAAACTATTTGTATCCCTTTTGTCCAGCAAGACGTTAAACTGCATCATCCAAAGTCCATGCATATGACCTTAAACTATTTTCATCCCTTTCGTCCAGCAAGACGATAAAATGCATCATCCCCAATCCATGCATATGACCTTAAACTATTTGCATCCTTATCATCCAGCAAGACATCAAACTGCATCATCCATGGTCCATGCATATGACCTTAAACTATTTGCATCATTATCGTACAGCAAGATGTTAAACGGCATCATCCTCGGTCTATGCATATGACCTTAAACTATTTGCATCCTTATCATCCAAAAAGACATTAAACTGCATCATCCCTGGTCCATGCATATGAACTTAAACTATTTGCATCCTTATCATCCAGCAAGACATTAAACTGCATCATACACGGTCCATGCATATGACCTTAAACTATTTTCATCCATATCGTCCAATATGACGTTAAACTGTGTCATCCTAACTATATGACTCTAAACTGTACAGAAGTCCCTTACATCCAGCAAGACGTTAAACTACATAATCTATCTTCCAACATGACGTTAAACTATGTCATCGTCCAACATGATGTTAAACTGTGAAAAATTCCCTAATATATCCTACATGACATTAAACTGTGTCCTTTTTTGTCCTCACTGCATGACATTAAACTGCACAGTCCCCCTTTCGTCTAACATGACGTTAAACTGTATTGTCCTCATCATCTTAGCTATAGGACACTAAAAATGTGCAATATCTTTATTGTCCTACATGACGTTAAATTGTATTTTGTCCCTACTACATGACACTAAACTGTGCAGCACAAATAGTCCTCACTACAAGACTTTAAACTGCATAGTCCCTTCATACGTCCTACATGACATTAAACTATGCATCGTTAAGGTTGTTGCTACCTCTTGGTTCTCAAACCGAGTATGACTCATGTGAGCTTAGAGTAAACTTCAACAATAATACCCTCTCGGGGCTGCTAACCATGCGTAAGTCCCAACACCATTTTGTTGTGGTTCATTGTACTCAAGAACGACTTGATCACCAATTCATTCTTTAATTGAACTACATGAACTTTGATCCTTTCCTTCTAGGATAGGTACGTAGGAATCCTCCTGAGGTTCAAGCCCAAAATCGATCTCTTCACATCGGTTCACCTCCATCTCATATGATGTTGATCTGTGAAGTAGCCCAAAAACCAATACTTTTTACATTGGTTCACCATCTTCCTTTCTATATGATGTTAAACTATTCGCACTTTTTGTCTTGTATGACAATAAACTACAACATTATTTTTCACTCTCACCTGAGAGGGAATCATTATTTACATTGATCTCCGATCATGTTATCTTCTAAAGACTATGTTCATACATGTCAATGCCTGATCCTTTTATCTTGGGTCAAACCATCATTGCACTAAAGCCCCCTTTCACCCTTCACTTGTACGATCCAAATTTGTACAAAGTGTATTTCAAGAACTACGTGAGGCTTGATTCCCATCCTTATGGGATATGTAGGAATGTTCGAGCATCCCTCGAATCCAGCCCTAAGTCTTTGGGCCGAACCCCAAATTTCACTTTCAGTCCCCTGGCTGAAAAGTCCCTATGAAAACACACACAGTGTATTCATTATTATGGTCTGAGCTCTATGACCCTAAACTAAGATTTCCTATACTCTCATCCCACATGACGTTAAACTGTATTTCAAGAACTATGTATGGCTTGATTTCTATCGTTGTGGGATACATAGTGAAGTCCAATATTTCAATTCAGAACCCATCCACAACATGATTATGGTTAGCATTGGTCTTTGTATCTCTACATGCTTTGAAAAAATGCCCATTTTTATGTTTCATACTCCTAACCTTGAATACTTCCAGATCTCCATAACCATTTTCTTGACTTCTGGTCACAAAATGTTTGATACTTGAGAGTTATTTTTCCTAACTATGCAGCACATGCCCTTAGGCGGCCTTGCATAAATAGTCTACATAATAGACTTGTCAGCCAAAAGATGTTATTATTTGACTATGGATACATTCCCCTTAGGCGTCCCTGCATAATTCAACCCCCTAACGGGTTTGTTAAATAATGGTAACTTCATTCTTGGGAGAAAAACCTCTTTTTTCCTTATTTGTCTTAATGAAAATATGTAGGGATCAGAAAAAATAGCCATCCTTAACATATTTGTCTCACACTCTTTTTAATTATCTTAAAGTATTCAAGTCTATGGTTTATATTTCCCTTCCCTACGTTTGGGTTAGACCTTCGTAGGAGTGACATTCATCCAGTTCTTAGACAATCTTGTTTGGAAATATCTTCTCCATATTCAAGTATCTCACTTCATACAGCAAACTCTTTGATTTGGAAAATTTGAATCCCCATAAACTTCCACTGGCTTTTTAGCAGTAGAAATGTAAACTTCTGAGAGTTCTTTTTCCTGACTATGCATCATGTGCCCTTAGTCGTCCTTATATAAGTAGTCTACATAACAGACCTGTCAGCCAAAAGATGCTATTATTTGACTATGAAGCCAATGCCCTTAGGAGGCCCTACATAATTCAACCCCCTAATGGGTTTTTTAAATAGAGGTAACTTCATTCTTGGGAACTACTTCTTCTAATGCCTTTTATCCATTTTTATATCATTCCTCAGATTCAAAATTTCTTAAGTCATCATTTACATATTTTCCCTCATACTTGAACATGATAATATGTTTTTAGATAAATTATCAAGGAATTGAGTCAATGTTAATTCATTTGGTCAAAGATATTTCAATCTTAAACATTAGACTTTTATGTCCAACATGCATGACTTTAAACTTCCAATAACCACAAAGACCCCTGGTTTCTCTTTTTTCCTCAGAGTCAAATCCTCTTTTCTCTCTGGATCCAACTATGAGGGGGGGATTTTGTTGACGCTCCTTTCCATCACAAAGTATAATGAATGAAAAAGATAAATATACTTAGTCCAAAGTGATTCATCCTTTGAAAAAACATCAAAAATCGACAAAGGCTTGAAGAAGTATTTATTTTCACTTAGGTCGCACATGTTTTGTCATAGTCGTGCAAGTATACTTGCATGCCGCCTAGAGGTCGTGCAAGTGACTTGCGCGCCCTATCTGAAATTCACCCAGGGTCTTAACTAGCCTATAAATACTCCATGTGGGCCCCCCATTTCAAGGACGGAAAAATTCCAAAACTCATATTTGAGTTATCGGTGCCCTAGTCTCTTATAGAAGTCTTCTGAACACTTCTAAGGTGATTTCTTTCCTAGAATGGAAGCTCTAAAGAGAGGGAAAAAGGCCTATGTGTTGAAATTCATCAACACCTACACGCCTAAGTGTCTGACCCTTCATGGAATTGAAGACACTTGTACTCCACCTTATCCCTTCAATAAAACTTGTGCACCACTCTTTTTGACTCCTTTAGGGATAATATTAAGGGCTTAAGCCAAGTATCACCCAATTATTACCCTAAGGGTTGACCATCGCACAAGTACCCATGTGTTGCGCAAGTATACTTGTGTGACCAGGACTTGCACACCCACGCAGGACTTGCGCGCCTCTCTCTTTTTGGGTGCCCCTCCTGCCTATTCACTTGTTTTCTTCAAATTCACCTCTCCTCTTTACATTTTAGCCTTCAGAATCCAATTCAAAGCCATTTTTGGCATGATTCATTGGTTGGCTTCCTTGTCTGAAAGGAATTCTATAGAACATCTCCCAAAACCTAGTGATTTACATATCTTTATGTCACTCTGGTTAGATATTCCATTCATTAAACCTCGTCCTTTAAAATGATAAGACTATTCATGGGCATCCTTTTCAGGAGTAATCCCCAAGTCCCCTTAATTATGGGCCTCCTTTTCAGGACTAAGCCCCAGTCATAATTCCTCTAATTTGGGCATCCTTTTCAAGAGTAAGTCCCAAGACCCCTTAATTTTGGGCCTTATTTTCAGGACTAATCCCCAGTCATAATTCCTATAATTTGTCCATCCTCATTAGGAATAAGACCCACTCATAAATTACATTTAACATAGGCCTCCTTATCAGGAATAAGTCCTAAGTCTCAAGTCCCCTAACCTGGGCCTCCTTTTTAGGAGTAAGCCCCAGTCTTCAAATTACCTTAATTTGGGCTTCTTTTTCAGGAGTAAGCCTCAACCATAATTATTTTAATATGGGAATCCTCCTCAGGAGTAAGCCCCAAGTTCCCAAAATCCAAATTCTCTTAACCTGGGCTTCCTTTTCAAGAGTAAGCCCTAGTCATAATTCCCTTTACCCTGGGCCTCATCTTTAAGAGTATGTTCCAGTCATAATTTCTCTTAACGAGTCTTAATTTACCTTTGATTTGGGCTTACTTATCTAGAGTAAAACTCAATCATAAGTCCTCTCAAATTTTTTCATCCTTATCAGGATTAAGTCCTAAATTAAGTGTCCAAATCTCCATAAAGCACATATACCTTTATGGACCTTTTTCCTGGGATTCTTCCCTGAAGTAAATACTAATATTCATCTATCTAGGAAGCCATACATACATAAGCCCCATGTCCTTTATTATAATTGCATCTTTCATGGAACACTTGTCTAGTTTTACCAATACCTCTTGTTTCTCACACTGAGCATAACTCACATGAGCTTAGAGTGTAAAAGTAATTTTGATATCTTTCTTTGATCCATCAATCATGCATAAAACTCATACTTCTTTACTCAAACTATGTGGGTTTTAATTCCTTTTCTAAAACAAAGGATACATAGGTATCCCATCTGTGGGTACGATCCCAACTCTGAAATAATCTATGTCCTTCTGAATGACAATAAACATCAAGTTCCCCACTGAGTGGCTCTAAAACCAGTATGGTTATCATAATGACCAAGAGATTTATATATAATGTGTCGAAGGATACCATTGACTAAGAATATATAACAAATACAGATGATTCTCTATTGATTAAGAACCTTGAATACATATAATATATTATCTAAATCTCATACATATTAATCATTGATTGTCAGATTTAAAGGAAATGTCATTTTCATAATTGGTAATGTAATAAGTATTCACGAACATAAATTAAATATATAAAGAGAGTCCCAGAGTAGAAAATAATTCCCCCCAAAAGGGTGTGATGAGTTTGACCTCCCATCCTCTCGACCAATGAAAATTCTTAAGCCTTATCAGTTCATAACTAGTGAGCACATACCTTCAGAAAGTAGGTCCAAATGGATATATAATCATTGGATGTTTCCAATTCTACGAACAATCCCATTGGAAACCGCTTGGAATTTTTTAACCTTAAATAAATGAGGTCATCACCATTTCCAGAGGAAACACCATCATAGTGGACAATGTCCATTTTTGAATTGGGTTTACATGTTGTTCTTGCCATGTATTACTAAACAAGATTTACTTGCAATTCCAGGTCGTCATTACTTAACCAGATATGCTTTATATTCTAGTAATATTTATCTCATGAGATATAAATATTTACCCAATTAATTTGAGGTAGATTTAGGTCCCACCCATCTCATAATGATATCATTCTTACATGTGCCACAAAACATAAATCATTCATCATAACATAACCCATGAAATAAAATGGGTTTCTTAAACATCTTTTAATTATAATCCATATAAAATAAATGGATTTACAAAAAATAATTCCATCATAAACACAATAAAATAAATTTAATAATATTGATATAAACATAACCCTATTTTATCTTAGATCGAAAATAATTTTGATAAAACACGTGAACTTAATTCCTGAGAAAAATATAATTTCTTTTTCAAAAATGTTTTCTTTTCTAAAAATGAAACACAATTTTAAAAGAAAAGAATTTAGTTGAAAGTAATCTTGAAATCATGTAGAGGAATCCTAATGGAAAAAAGGTGTCATGAAACTGTAAAAATCCATTCATGGCATATAAGTTAAAAAGGTATTATCCTCATACTTTTGCTGGAATAGTCAAAAAGTACCTCAAATCAAATAATGACAAAATATTCATTTCATACCGTTTAATAAAAATTCGTAAAGTGGTAATATTAACTTTTATTTTTTTTGAATAATGGAAATAAAATTACATAAATAGTAAACATGTATTTCGATGATAAATATACCCCAGTAAATACTTACAAATAATCAATCTCAGATAACAATGAGATTGCAAAATTATCCCTTACCTTCGGTCTGATTTCTTTTATATATGTCTAAAACTCCTATACAGTGGGTTTAAACATATTATTAACTTGTAATATAACCATAATAATATCTATGGTATCATATATGCTTCACTTATGAGTTTATATTACCTTTTTATTTATCAATTCCATGTTAAAGAAATGTTTTGGGTAATAATCGTTTTATTTATCGTACATGTTTTGACTTGTTATTATTGATATTATTACTTAGATCATGATTTAATTACTTAAATAATTTAAATAATAATTTTTATTTCATAAATATTATTTATATAAATAAAAAAATAGATGGATAAATGAAATGGAATACACCGTTCATGGAGACGGTAGGTCATACGTACACATGAATGTTGTTTCTGTTTCCTTATTTGATTGAATGGAAGAAAGTAAATGAAAAATATATATACATAAATACAGTAGAATTATTATGTCATATATTTCATTCTCATTTATTATATATACTTTATAATCATTCTTGAATGGTTAACGTGGAGGATGAATATCATCACGTCGTGGAGACTGTAGACTATACGTACGCACTAGTGACGATATCATTCAGTTAATGGTTACATGGTATAAAATTAGATGGTAAATTAATTATTAAGAATAGTTATAAAGTTATATTAATTATTTAAATCAATTATAATCATCATTATACCCTTAAAAATTAAGTATTGTTGAATAATAAATTACACCATGGCGTGGAGACCGTAAGTCGTACGCACGCACCCATGGTGATATTGTAATTCATAGGATTGATATAAGGTTGTATAAGGTCTTAAAATAATTATAATACAATATAAGCATGTATTATATGCTTTATTTATTACTTTAGTATGAAAACAACATAAGAAGAGGAAGTATAAGAAGAAAATAATCTTGAAAGAGGTGATAAAACAATTACCTCTTTTTTTAGTATCTTTTTTTGGTTTTCACAAAAGGTCTGCATAGGTTGGATTTATGCCCAAATTGTGGAATCTATGAGTTACTAGAGGGATGTTGGGATCTTAATTTAGCCGAAGTTTTACCATCCAAGGGGCTTGAAAGATGTGATTATATGGGTAGAGATGGTGTCCTTTTATAAGAGAGAGGAGGGGAACTTTAGGAAAGTTTTGAAATATTATTTTTTATAAAATGGTTTTCAAATTAAAATAGTTATAAAGTTATAAATTTCTAGGATAAGATGATAATGGGTATAAATACTCTCAACCAATAGGTTTTATACAAGATTATGTCACAAAATTAACCTTATCATTTAGCTTTAACCCTTAGTTAAAAACATTAACTCTTACTATGTCTTCTTGTATTTTTATAATCTTTGGATACTATAGTTACTATAAAATGACAAAAGAAAAAAAAGTTGATAATTAATGAAATTTTAACATTATATAAGTTAGTTGGATGAATATTAGATTTTTATTACTATTATATCATTTAATAAAATAGTATTCATTTTAAAAAATTATTTACGTCAATTATGACACTATTTAGTAATTGATTTCTCATAAAGCCATAACAATGTTATTAGTGAGAAAAGACTATATTAACTCAAAGATAATAATTAATAGTTATATATAAAATTATTTTATGGCATCCTAATTTTCATATAACATTCTTTTTAATATTTATAATATCATTTATTTGAATCTTTCATTAATATGGTAATCATTGTATCATCATTGTGTCAGAAATAAATTTATTTATTTAATGTCTAAAAATTATAAATAAAATACCATGATGTATTAAATATTTTTTTTATTTCTAATTATTATTAATATTCAAATAAATTGGTTATATAAACCTATATTAAAAATGTTTTAGTTAGAGATACATGCTTAGGTTATATATCTCTTTACATTAAATTAAAAATTCTAAAAGATCATTATCACACCCAAGTGTCTCCATGGGGTATTAAAATAGACCAAATGATAATCATGTTCTGAAATATCTCATCTAATAGGATTAGGACACGTTTTAGTGTAGTTTTATATTATTGTAATATTATTTGTTTACCCTTATTTACCATATTTACCATTTAACTATGGTAAATAAAAATAATTACTGAAGTTACAATTCCTAATGTCTAAAAATAAAAGGTACGTATTTAAACAATTGGTAAATTATGGTTCCAAATATGGAATCCATTTTTCTAAATTCAAAACATAGTATTTGAAGAAATTAATTTAAAATAATTTCTGGTTGTCAAAACCAGAAAGAGGATTTTTAAGAATTAAGAACAATCAAAAGATTAACATGTGTTTAAGTAAAACATAGACGTGAAATTACTAACACTAACAAAAATTGTATTAAATTATAAAAAAATAATACAATTTCACTTTAAAAGAAATTAAAAAGATAATATAACTATATAAATAAATTAGATGAAAATGTATTTTTGAATTAAAATGAAGTATTTTTCACTTTTCATTAAAATGTGAATTTTATCAGAAAAATACCAACAATTCAGCCAAAGTAAATTTTTATGTCCAAAATAAAAATGAGAAGTTTATTTTGTCAAATAGTATATATATAGGTGTTAAAAAATAGTTTTTAAATGGGTTCTCCATCAAAAGGTGGTAAAATTTCATTTTTTGAAAAATACATCATTTATCCAAGAAATTCTATTTTTTATTATATCGTGTCTTAAAAATACATAATATGAAATCTAGTGTTATATAAAATTAAAAAATATCTCAACACTAACCATAAAAACTGTTTTATATCCCATTAAATAAAAAAATTAATAATATATTGTCATTTAGTGAAACTCGTTATTGCGTACACGTAAGCTATCGAGGAAGCTCGCTCTTGAATGTAACACAATCCAAGTAAGTGTTGCGTTTAGTGCAAGCTTCCTTTGGTGTTTCATTTAACAAAATCCAAACCTAGTTCTTTTTTACATTTAAAAAAATATGTACCCAGTGCTGCGTGAAATAAATTCTATCAAAAGAACATGAAATTGTGTGTAACACAAGACAAGAATAGTATTGTGTATTATACATGCTAATACAATGTTGCTTATAGCGCATGATAATATTACTGTAGTGTACAACACATGACATTAAAGAAATTAAAATGAATCTATCACATAAAATCTCATGGTGTTATAATATACCCCCCTTAAAATTAATTTCTCCCTCGAAATTCGTCTGGGTTATAAAAGGATTACTACTTGAATGTTTCTTTTTTAGCAACCCACATTGTAAAAAGGAATAATAGAACTTCATTTTAAAATGGAAAGTTAGAAACTTAATAGTTACCTAGAGTAAATCATCACTAGGTTTCCCCATTGGATAACATTAGTGGGAAGTGAAAACCTGGATATAGAAGAAAAATCTACCCATCAGGTTATGATGGATAGTGATATAGAACAATGTTTGGAGAAATTTAACAACCAGAAATCCATAAATCTACAATGATTTAAAGGACCATCTGATTCATCAGATAAGAAGGTACTAGGTTAACAATTTTGGTTTTCAATATCCATTTCCTAAAGTTGAAGAACATGGGAAGAAATACTTACTTGATTTTAGTATAATCTCATCATTGACCATGCCTTGAATAATTTACACTTCATCTCTTATTCAAATATATGAAGTTAAATTTTTCATTACTGAAGTGTTAGCAGATCATGCAATCTATAAATAGAATTATAGGTCATTCCATCTATCTTTATCACAAAACATTTAGCACAAGTTATAAAATATACATAATTCAATATATGGTGAGATTTATAATATATGGTTCCATAAATGGAGTTATAATTAATTTATCATACTGCTTAAATAAAATAAAACTAATTTATAATTACCAGGGACTTCCCATAGGCCAGTGGTAGGCAATAAAGTCCTATCATGCATTAGTTGTGGGCTTGATTCCTAAAACCATGTCCAACATGATGAGTTTTCACCCGTCCTATGGGTTGTCCTTTTTCTAAAACTATAATATTATAACATTCCAGAAAAAATGTTTTATCCTTAAAAATACTATCTAATTACCATCTTAATCCATTCCAACCTTTAGTATTATCCAAAATAATTTTGTCCTAACTCACAATAACAAAAACAATTACAATAAAGTTAATATAAAAAGCATTTAAATACCTTAATTTATCCCCCAAATATCATAATATATATATATGGCCACATTCCAAAAAATTTAATGACTTCATCATGCATTCTCTTGAGTCATGGTAATAATCTAAATTACCAAATATCTTTTTTGAAAACATGCATGTTTCCATATTCCAAAATTTATTGGATATATACCTTAAGTCACAAAAATTTGTATAATTCATCCATGATAGAATAACCCACTAGTCAATAACTCTATAACTAGTTCCCAATAATATAGAATCATCCAATTAACTTATTCAAATCCAACATATCTTTATCCAAACATCATTATCTGAATATAAGGGACATATTAATGGTTATCTTCACCTTAATCATCGGTTCTCAAAATATAACACCTTACCCTTAAATCACTTTTCTATATCCATATAACTATTCAACATATACTTTGAAATAATTAAATAAATAATTATACTAAAAATAGATATATATTCCAAGGTTCATATAACCTAATCTTTGAAATATAAAACATATACACCTCAATCATCCAACTTTATTGTTAAACCATTACTTAGGATACATTATCTTCATCTTTTGTAAAATATGAATCATGTATTAAGGTTTATCAGCCTCAAGATTCATAGGTTTAATGTAAAAAATACTAGAAGAACATCACATACCCTTCACATTTCATTTACAATCTCTTTATCCTCATTAGTATGACCAATACTCAGATTCTATTCATGATGTTTCCACGTAGGAAATCTATCTTCATAATTCTCATATTTTTTACATATAAAACATTCAATGTTTAATTATGTTCTCTATAGTTCTGTATATTGACTAATACATGAAATCAAAGTGTGATAAATATAGATCAGAGATTAAAAACACATAAGTATGGTAAATTACTTATAATGTTTCAATCTACGATATCTTTGTTTTAACCCTAGGTTCTTCCTAATTATCACAAAAACCCTAGGATTGTAATCTATACTTGATTTATCCTTAGGAAATCCCTATATATATAATTAGAAATATCTCTAGGTATCTCACTAAATTTTTCACATCCTAGTTTCCAAAAGTTGACTAAACTTTAGCTTTTATACCATCTATAGTGACCCAATCCTGATTTACATAGAAATTGCATTTCTTTTGGTGGAATACATAATAAATATCACAAATATATGCCCAAAGAATTTATTAGTTTAGTGTCTTTGGAAACATGGAACATAATCTTTTAACATGGTGAAAGATCTTCAACATCTCCCCTAAAGATCATCCCATTTTGTATTCCTACCTAAAAACTTTCTTTATATCCCGAGGAAAATAAAACATAAAAAGGGGGTATAAAATACTTAGTAAGGGTAAAAATTTAGAAGATAAAACAAAAAATAAACATAATAATGTAAAAATAGTAATATAATATTTAAATATCAAAATCTTGAGTCATGAAATAAATCTTTGTAGTATGTAAGGCATAGATCATAAAGGAACATTAACCATGATAAAATAGAATTGGAATAAAACATGGAATTGTGTCAAAAAATAATAACATATTATGATTTTAATAGTATACAAGGCATTGCTTCCAAGAGCATCATAGAGGACAAATTCCATTACTTAATCGGGTTTACATTCCATTCCAGCCATGTATTACTGAACCAGATTTACTTGCCATTTCAGCCATGTATTACTGATCCAGATATACTTTACAATACAATCATGTATATCTCATGAGATATAAATATTTACCCAATGCATTGGAGGGATATATAGGTCCCACCCATATCATAATTAAATCATTCTTACATGTTCCACACAACATAAATCATTCATTATAGAATAATCTATGAAATAAAATGGGTTTCTAAAACATCATTCCATCATAATCCATATAATATAAATGAATTTCATATAAATAATTACATCATGAACACAATAAAAAAAGTAATAATATGGATAGAAACATAAACCTATGTTATCTAGTATTTAAAATAATTTTGATAAAACACTTGAACTTAATTCCTGGGGAAAATATTCTTTCTTTTTCAAAAACGTTTTCCTTTATCAAAATGACACACAATTTTAAAAGAAAAGAATTTAGTTTCAAATAATCTTGAAAACTTGTAGAGTAATATTCATGGAAATAATGTGTCTTGAAACCATAAAAATACATTTAATTTTTATAGGTTAAAAAACATTATCCTTGTACTTTTGTCAGAAAAGTCAAAAAATATATCAAATTGAATAACGAAAAAATATTCCTTTCATACCGTTTAATAAAAACAAAAAAAATTGTAAAATTAAATTTAAAAAACTTTATAAGAAAGGAAATAAAATTAAATAGTTATGAAACATGTATGTGGATGATAAATATACCCCAGTAAATACTTACAAATAAACAGTCTCAGATAATAATGAGATTGCAAAATTATCCCTTACCATAGGCCTGATTTATTCTGTATATATTTGAAACTCCTATATAGTAGGTTTAAACATATTATTAACTTCTAAAATAACCATAATAATATCTATGATATAATATATGATTCAATTATGACTTTATATTACCCGTGTATTTATCAATTCCATGTTTAAGAAACGTTTTGGGTAATAACTGTTTTATTTGTCGTACGTGTTTTGACATGTTATTCTTGACCTAATTACTTAGATAATGATTTAATTACTTTAATAATGTAAAACATGATTTATATTTCATAAATATTCAGTATATAAATATATATAAAATATGGATAAATGAAATGGAATACACCATTCATAGAGACGATAGATCGTACGTACACTTGAACGTTGTTTCTGTTTCCTTATTGAATTGAATGTAAGAAAGTAAATGATATATATATATATATATATTAATAAATACAATAAAATTATTATTTCATATATTTCAAACTTATTTATTATATATACTTTATAATAATTCTTGAATGGTTAATGTGGAGAAATAATCGCATCACGTCGTGGAGATGGTAGGTTGTACGTACGCACGAGTGACGATATCATTCCATTAATGGTTACATGGTATGGAATTGGATGGTATATTAATTATAAAGAATAATTATTGTGTTATATTAATTATTTAAATCCATTATAATCATCATTATACCAATCCAAATTAATTTTTATTTAATAACAAATTACACCACAACGTGGAGACAGTAAGTCGTTTGTACGCACGCATGGTGATATTGTTTTTCATAGTACGAATAAAAAGATGTATAATGTTGTTCCAAAATTATAATAACATATAAAATTTTATATGATACTATATTTATTACTTTACTTTGTAAAAAACCTAAGAATAGAAATTATAAGAAGAAAATAATTTTGAAAGATGTGATAATATAATTTCCTCTTTTTTTGTGTATCTCTTTTTGATTTTCACAAAAGGTCTCATTAGGATGCATTTGTGGCCAAAGTGTGACCTATAGGAATATGATAGGGATTTTTTGAGATTACATTAGTAGAATTTGGATGAGAAAATGGTTATTAAAGGTATGAGTAAGTGGGTAGAGGTGGTGACCTTTTATAAGAGGGAGGAGGGGCACTTTAGGAAAGTTTTGAAATATTATTTTATTATAAAATGATTTTCAAATTATAATAGTTAAAAATTGATAAATTTAAAATATAAGATGATAATAAATCTAAATAATCTCAACCAATAGGCTTTAGAAAAGTTTAGGTCACAAAATTAACCTTATCATTTAGCTTTAACCCTTAGTTAAAAAAATTAACTCTTACCATGTTTTCTTGTATTTTTATAATATATGCATACTATTGTTACTATAAAATTCCAAGAAAAAAAATTGGGTCATTAATGACATTTGAAACATTTTATAAGTTATTTTTACGAATCTTAGATTTTAAGGACTATAATATCATTTAATAAAATTGTATTTGTTTTAAAAACTCATTTATGTCAATTTTGACACTATTTGGTAATTGATTTTTCTAAAAGCCATAAAAACATTATTCATTCAAAAAAAACTAAATTAAATAAATTATAACATGTATTATACATCTAGAAAATTCTTTTATCTCATCCAAATGTTCATATTTTATTTATTTTAATATTTATAATATAATTTATTTGAATCTCCCATTAATAAGGTAATCATTGCATCATCATTGTGTCATTAATAAATTTATTTGTTTAATATCTAAAAATTATAAATAAGATACCATGATGTATTAAATCTTTTTATAATTATAATGAATATTTATATTCAAATCAATAATTTATATAACCCAATATTAAAAATGTTTTAGCAAAATATACATGTTTATGTTATATTTATCTTTACTTTAAATTAAAAATTCTAAAAGGTCATTATCACACCCAAGTAGCTCCATGGGGTCTCCAAATTGACCCAAGGATGAACCTGGTTATAAATATATCATCCAATAGTATTAGGATACATTTTAGGTTAGTTTTACATTATTATAATATTATTTTTCACCCTTATTTACCAGATTTACCCTCCAACCATAGTAAATAAAAATAATTATAGATGTTAATGTTCATTATGTCCCAAAATAAAAGGTACCTATTTACACAATTTGGAACATATGATTCCAAATATGGAATCCATTTTTCTAAATTTAAAACTCAAAATTGGTGTAAATTAATTTAAAATTAATTCACATTGTCAAAACCAGAAAGTGGGTTTTTATAACATTAAAAACTATCAAAAGATTCATATGTGTTCAGGTCCAATTTAAATGTAAAATTAATTACAATGAACAAAATTTTATTAAATTATAAAAACATATTCCAATTACACTTTAAAACCAATTAAAAAGATAATATATCTATATAAATAAATCAGATGAAAAGGAATTTTTGAATTAAAATGCAGTATATTTCACTATTTATTATAATATATCAAAAAAATAACAAAAATTAAACCAAAGTAAATTTTTATGTCCCACTTACAAATAATTAGTTTATTTCTTAAAATATAATATATAAAAGTGTTAAAAACAATATTTTAAATGGGTGCGCCATCAAAAGATAGAAAAACTGCATTTTTTGAAAAATATTTCTTTTATCCGAAAAAATTGAATTTATTCTTATATCATGTCTAGAAAATATAGAATATGAATGTTAATGTTATTTAATTTAAAAATGTTTTCAACACTATTCATAACTTATAGTTAATATCCCATTAAATAATAATATTTTAATAATATATTGTTGTCTAGTGAAACTCGTTATTGCATACAATGCATACTATCGAGGAAGGTCGCTCTTGTGTATAACACAAGACAAGTCGGTGTTTCAGTTGATTAAATCTTACTTTTGTGTTATGTATAACATAATCCAAACATAGTTCTTTTTTAAATTGAAAAAAATATATACAAAGTGTTTCATGAAATGAATTCAATAAAAATAACTTGAAATTGTTTGTAACACAAGCCAATAATAGTGGTGCGTATACTACAAGATAATATGTTGTAGCGTATAGCACATGATAATATTAGTGTAGTGTAAAAAATAGTAAATAAAATAAATTAAAAATAATTTATCTCATAAAATCATGGGGTGTTGCACTCAACATGTCTTCTAAAGTTTGGATTTTCCTTTCTTACTAACCGTTTGTTTGAGGGTGATAAGCAGTACTCAAATGAAGCCTAGTATCCAATGCTTTATGAAGACTTTTCAAGAATTTTGATATAAACCTTGGATCAGGATCTGGAATAGTTGATATAGGTTCTCCATGAAGTCTTAAAACTTCATTAATATATAGTTGTTCTAGGTGCTCCATTGTAAAATCCTCCCTTACAGCGAGGAAGTGTGAAGATTTGGTTAGCTGATGAAAAATCACTCATATTTAATCATTATTTCATGGAGTTTTTGGTAATCTAGTGAGAAAATCCAAAGTGATGTCATCCCATTTCCATGTATGTATAGGTAAAGGTTTCATGACTCCTATAGGGTGTTGTATTTTATTATTCACTTATTGACAAACTAGACATCTTAATAAATAATAAGAAATTTCCCACTTCATGTTATCCCACCAGAAATGTTCATTCAAATAAATAAATATATATATATATATATATATTAGTGATAATAGGGTTTATAGAGAAATTTTAACTATTGGAAACATCCAATAACTCCCTTTTTAGCTTGGGTATAAAGGGGACAAAAATCATTTACCTGAATTTCAGAATTCCATCTTCATACAAGAAGTCTATCAACATCCCATCATTTAAAAATTTAATTTTCTTTTGAAGATTATCATCATAAGAATGATAACTTTTAATAATTTCTAATAAATATGGTTAGGACACCAATTGAAAGAGTGATGATGTTTCACATTCCTTTATAATTTCTATATCCATTTTTCTAGATCCATCAACATAGGGTCCTTGTCAATAATCATCTTTTTTAGAACCCCATCAAAATTCCTACTAAATGCATCTTCTACCTTATTCACCATACATGGGTGGTAGTGTATTGAATAATCATAATCCTTGAGTAGCTCAAGTAATTTCATTTCCCCCATGTTGGGTTTTTTATATGATAAGACATATTTTAAGATCTTATGGTCTGTATATATCTCACATATTTCACCATACAGATATTGTATCCATATTTTTAGAGAAAAGATTACAATTGCTAACTCAAGATCATGAGTTGGATAGTTATGTTCATGAATTGTTAACTACCTTTGTGCATATTCAATAACTCTAGCATTCTTCATAAAGACACACTTGATTAATTTCATTGATGCATCAAATTAAATAAAAAATCCACCATTTGCTGGTGATAGAGTCAATATTGGAGCATTCAGTAACCTCTTATTCAATTCTTCAAAAAATTCTTCACATTCATTTTTCCATATAAATTTAACCCCTTTATGAGTATTCTTGGTTAATGTGTTAGTTAATCTGGTAAAATTATGAACAAAACTGCAATAATAACATGTTAAAACAATAAAACTATGTACCTCAATTATATTCATTTGTGTAGGTTGTTCTTGAATCGCCATTATTTTCATGAGATCAACTGAGAATCTGTCCTTAGAGACAATATAGTCATGAAAAGAAATTTTTTGAAGCAATAATTCACACTTGATAAACTTTCCAGAGAACTCTTTCCTCTAAGAATCTCCAAAACAACCCACAAGTGGTTCTCATGATCTTCATAACTTTTGGAATATATCAAAATATCATTTTTAAATTCCACAAAAATTTCCTCAAGAAATTCCTTGAAACTATTTTCATTATATCCATAAAGGTAGAAGGCGCATTATTGAGTCCAAATGGACTTACTCTAAACATGTAATTTCATTACCTAGTTCTAAATGTTGTCTTTCGAATATCTTTATTCCTCACATGAAACTGATGATATCCATATTGATGTTCAATATTATAAAATTTTTAAACTTCATGGAGTTGTTAAAATAAATCATCAATGAGAGGTATGTGGTAATTGTTCTTTATTGTAATAGCCCTAATTTCTCTATAATCAATGAACAAACTCATGGATCCATCTTTCTTCTTGAAAAAGAGAACAGGGGATTCCCATAGAGAAACACTAGGGTGAAAAAATAATTTATCACTCAATTCATCTTTTTACAGTTATTCTAATTTCATAGTGTCCATTCTATAAGGATTCTTTGATATAGGTCTTGCACCATGAATTAAATCAATAGAGAACTAAAATTCTTACTCTAGAGGATGTCTAGATATATCCTTTGGAAATAAATCAATATATTCCTTCACAATATGTACATTTTCAATTTGAATATTCCTTTCCCCATCCATATATGATTTTTTCTCTTCCTCCACAAGAAATTCATTTAGTAGAGGTACTAGGGGTGGATCCAGATAATAATCAGATGGTGATGTTTCTGATCTAAAGATAAGGGATTCAATATCCTCTTCACCAATGAAAATTCCATTCTTTTAGTAATATATTTTTGCATCATATTTTTAATCCAGTCCACACTGAGGATTATGAAAAAGTAAATCACATGTATGATGACAGAGTTAGAAACTAAGGAATGTTTATGTGTCAAAAAGGGGACTGACCGAAACATCTTTTTGGAAATTATACATCCCTTAGGAGTTTTTAATAACATCTCCTTTATTAAATCAAAAGAGAAATGTCTACTTTTCTTGGAAAACTGGGAATGTAAAAATAAATGTAATGATCCAAAATCAAATAAATAATTTTCTAATATTGAGGAAACAATTAAAGTACATGCTACCACATCATTAGGAGCTTCAACCTCATCAGTTTTGACTGCATAATATTGGTCTTGTAGTCTTGAATTTATTTAGGGAATGTTTCCTTAATGCTTAAGATAATCATTTTCATTGTAACAACTTGAAATTTTGAATAAATTTTGTTTCCTAACTTTGTGTGTTATTTTGTTTTATACTCAACAAAACTATTTCATTTAATAAAATGAGTATAATTAAAATAAGACCGTTGGGTTTCGACTGTTATATGACCATTGGTCAATATGACTATTGAAAACTAAATTTTTCAATTATTGTCTATAAATACAAGTGATCTTGATTAATTAATATAGAAATAAGATTCTATGGCCCCATCCAGTAGTCTCGGGCCGATCGAAGCCCATTTGACAGAACTCGGGAAGGAGGTAGCACCTTTGGGCTTTGCTCTGGATGAAACCCAAGTCGAACTTCATTGTGTGAAGCTGGAATGGAATCTCCTTTACAAGAAGTTCAAGCTGATAGAAATCACTACTCGGGAAATGTTGGTCGAGCCACCCCAAAATTTTATCACCCTAGAACACCTTAATTTTAGGTCATATGCTGGTGTTATAAGGGGTTATGTAACGAGACCATAACCGCCTTGTGTGATCCTTTGATTTAAATAAAAATTTTAATTTCTTCTTATGATGTTGTTTGTGAATTTCCAAATGTCTGGATAAATATAGTATGCATATTATTGATGAATTTTATAAAAATTATATTTTAAAAATATTTATGAAAACCTTAAATAATTAAAAATGTGTAATGATTTTCAAAAAAGTGTCTTCTATAGTTGTGTTGAGTATGAAATTTAGATTCTAATAAGATCAACTTAATTTTTGATGAATAGTAAATTATGAATAGTGATTTTACGTTTAGGATTAGTAATGTGACCAAATGGATTTTAATCTCACTTAAATAAGGTATTAATATAATTTAGGAACCTTGATTAATTAATGTGATTCAATAAAATAGGTAAATACCTATTTTAAAATTATTGATTAAGTGTTAGTATTTTTGGGTGAATAGTGTTTTTTATTTAAAAATGAAATTAAATATATTTAGAAAATTATTTTCATAAAATGGAGTTCATTTTTGAAATCTAATCATCGATATTTGGTTAAGGTGAATTTTTGGGATTTTTCTGAAAAAGTTGATTTTTTAGTGAATAGTGTTTTTATTTAAAAATTAAATTAAAAATACTTAGAAAATTATTTTCATAATATGGAGTTTATTTTTGAAATCAGAGCATCGATATTTGGTTAAGGTGAAATTTTGGGTTTTTTCAGTGAAAGTTGAATTTTCAGTGAATAGTGAAAATACAGTTTTTGAGTTTCGGGTGTTTAATGACATCATTAAGGATGTATTAATTATTAAATAATTCTGGTAGACTTGTTAATAGTAAGATAAGGTATGAGGTGTCCCATGTGGCTGATACCATGGGAAAATACCATGGGCAATCCCATGGTTTTTCCAATACCACCGATGAGGTGTCCCTTGGCAATTAATGCTTTGTCCCCTCACTTATCTTATAAATACCAAGCCTTTCCCTCATTCATTTCATTTTCAAATCCTTCCCAACGAAGTTATAGTCTCCTTACCTCCAAAATAGCCCTCCCAAGGTTCCCTCAAGCCTCCAAAGGTCCCGAACATCAAGATTTTGAAGTTACACTTCAAGGTAAGGGATCCTACCTGTCTCTTTCTTTTCATGTATTCTCCTTTACATCATTTATTTTAAGCTCAATGTTCTTATGTTGGGGTTGTTCTTTTATATTCATCCTAATTTCCTTTTCATTTTCATATGATTAGAGATCCCCTCTTGCTCTCATCAATTCATTTTAAGAATGTTTAAGTGGCGCTGTTAGGCTACCAAATTTTTGTAAGGGATTCTTTCACCCATCTCATTTTCATGTTCTATTTTTATGTCAAGCCTTTCAAGTTCCTTTTTATTATGTTAGGGTATGATATCTATATCCATAATATTTTTCTTTTATGTTCATATTATGAGAGACCCTATGTTATCTCATCAATTGTTTTTTTTGAAGTTTTAAGTGACGCTGTTAGGCCGACGAATTTTCATAAGGGAAATATTATTTTTGTCTTCCATCCATGTTTTTAATTTCATATGTTATGTCTTTAAAATTTCATTACCATGTCCTTATATACTTTTTATTCTGTCCCTATACTCTTTTATGAATCATTTATGAGTGGGTGACCCATGTCCCCTCTCTTTTCAATATTTTCTAAAACCCTGTAACATAGTCGTTATGCTGCAGAATTTTCGTATCAAAATGTCTCTCTCTTTTTCTCAAATTCTTTTACTTTATTAAGTGAATACTCAAAGATCTTTCCTCTATATGGGTATTCACATATATATCAAAATTTTCTATTTTAATTCTGGGATTTACATACATGAAACCCACTTTCCTTTTTCGTGGGATTAAAGTGACATAAAGATCATGTCTTTAAAGCAGTTTTTAAAATGTTTTGATTATGAAATGAAACCCATTTCTTTTATGGTATATGGGTTATTTATGAAATTTTTGATGATGATATATGTGGCTCAAAAGATAATAAAGAAAAATTAATGGGTGTGCCCTGATAGCGCTCCAATGCATTGGGTAAAGACTTAATCTCTAGAGATGACCATTTTAACGATACCTTGGTGGATGGCCTTGGTAATTTTTTTTAATGACACCTTGGTGATGGGCCTTGGTGATACGAAAATAATTTTCTAAGTTAAATATTGTAGCCACATCTTCAAGTTATGAAACATGTTATTTTTATTATGATATTCCTCATGATCTCTTTATCATGCCTTAAAGTTATTTTATCTGACTTTATTGATATATCTCAAGTTCACATGTAAAATGTTTCTATTGTTTCCCTTACTGGGCATTTTACTAACTCTTTCCTTTGATTTATTCTCCCAGGTTATGAGATGTTGTAATGAATTTATGATTAACAATGAATAAGCTTTACAAGTGGTTTATATGAATGTTTTATATTGTTCTCGTGTTTTATTTCCTGATTTCCAAGACACTAGACTTTAAAGATCTTCTGTTTGTAAAATGTAATGAAATGTTATTTAACAAAAAGTCGGGATGTTATAGTTGGTATCAAAGGACAGTTTAGTTATTTATGGAAATTAGGATATGAAAAATTTAGGAAGAACCCTATAGAAAATTTTAAATATAGGAGATCTTCCTGGTATTCTGGTTAGTATTGAGTAAGTGGTTTATCAAGAAAATACATCCATGTCTGGATACGAGCAGGTAGAGGTGGATCTGGCACATATGTACATAGGGGTAAAACCCGAAAACACCGCATTGAGCTAGACTCAAATGGGAACTGGTACACGACAATAGCTCTTGCTGCACTATTGGTTATGACACTCCCGGGGGATATGTTTGGTTAATCGCAAGCTTTTTATGAATTCTTATGAAGGAATTATAGAAAAATGTAATTTTTCTAAGCATGAAATTTTAAGACATAAAATTATTTTTAGTTAAAAGATTCATAAATGAAATAATTTTCTCACGAAGGATTTATTATTTTAGAAAATTTCCCCATCATCTAGGAAAATGTTGATGTATTTTCTGAGGAGTTACCTGGACTTTCCCTAGAAAGAGATGTAGAGTTCTCCATTAAACTCATACATGGATCTCATCCGATGTCAAAGACGTACTATAGGATAGAAAATGTGGATCTAGAGGAATTAAAGAAACAACTATGAGATATTTTGTATAATGGGTATATCCGACCAAGTGTGTCTCCTTGGGGAGAACCAGTTCTCTTTGTGAAGAAGAAGGATAGATCGATGCAGCTATGCATTGATTATAGATAACTGAATGGGATCACAGTGAAGAACAAATACTCTCGTCCATTAATTGATGACTTATTTGACCAACTTTGTGGGACTCAATTCTTCTCTATGACTAATCTTCGTTCTGGTTATCATCAATTATGGGTGAAGAATAATGATATTCCAAAAACTGGATTTCGATCAAGATATGGGCATTATGAGTTTGTTGTTATGACCTTCGGACTAATGCACCTTCTATTTTTATGGATCAAGAATAAGTTGATTTTGGAAACTTATGTTTTATCAAATTGTTATCCTTTGTATAGGAAAATGATTTGGTGATTAAATGATACAGGTTATTTTGGATGATGTTTCTCTTTTAGAGTACTATATGTCTAAGATAATACAAAATTTAAATTAAGGAGTAATGGTTGAATTTTTTTGTAAGAATTTATGTATTTATTATGGACATATGGTGATTTGGATTATTTCTATAAAACAATGAAGCTATCAAAGAGAATATATGAATAGGTTAATTACACTTTAGTATGATACTTTAATAGTAGTTGATGTTATTTGGAGATAAATGTTAAGATTTTTTTTGGAAAGACTATGTGATTAAATCCTTTTGAGTTTTTGGTTCCAATCTTAGTTTGGATTATTCTGAAGTATTTTAAGGATGGTTTTGTATTGAATGGTCTTTCTAGAACTTTGGGTACTTTTTTTGAATTTTTGAGATTAATATTCATATTTCTTTTTATAAATTATTATCCTTTTGGGGGATTATATGTTCTCGTACTAACCTTTTTAATTTTAGTTGATGACTAAAGATAAGGGAAAAATATAGTTATTCTTTGGCAGATTATGTGATTCTCTAGAATATGATTCTTGTGCTTTTGATGAGACCAAGTCTTTCTGAATGATCATTGTTTGGAGAAAAGTTTAGTCTTGGTGGAAACTTAATAAGGGATGAGACTCTACTTGAATGTAAATATATTTCCATCTGTTTTTATTCTATGTAGTAAATGAATTCCTCGAAATTATGAAAAGGAACGTAAAAAAAATGTTGTTGGTTTATGTTTCCTACTTGGTAATGAAAGAACATTAAACACATCTTAAGTTTGTGATCTTCTTGTGGTTAATTTTCTCCTAACCATGTTTTCTATCACTCTCCATCAGAACATGGCCCTTTGTTTTCTATTCCATATCCATTTTTTCCTAAATGGAATCCTAGTATGGGTTAACTTATGTGACCTTTGTACTTACCTTTATTTATTTTAAAGTAATAGTTTTACTAACTCTTTTCTGATGTGGGACATTCAATGAAGTTTCCAAGCCCAATTTTAAAATTGCGAGGACACAATTTCTTAATGGGGGAATATTGTAACGACCCAAAAGTTTGAATAAATTTTGTTTCCTAACTTTCTGTGTTATGTTATTTTATACTCAACAAAACTATTTCATTTAATAAAATGAGTATAATTAAAATAAGACTGTTGGGTTTTGACTGTTATATGACTGTTGGTCAATATGAATATTGGAAGCTAAATGTTGAGATTATTGTCTATAAATACAAGTGATATTGATTAATTAATATAGAAATAAGATTCTATGGCCCCATCTAGTAGTCTTGGGTAGATTATAGCCCATCTGATAGAACTCGGGAAGGAGGTAGCACCTTTGGGCTTTTCTCTGGATGAAACTCAAGACGAACTTCATCATGTGAAGATGGAATGGAATCGCCTTTGCAAGAAGTTAAAGCTGATAGAAATCACTACTCGGGAAATTTTGGTGGAGCCACCCTAAGATTCTATCACCCTAGCACACCTTACTTTTAGGTCATATGCTGGTGTTATAAGGGTTTATGTAACGAGATCGTAACTACCTTGTGTAATCATTTGATTTAAATAAAAATTGTGATTTCTTCTTATAATGATGTTTGTGAATTTTCAAATGTCCGGATAAATATAGTATGCATATTATTGATGAATTTTGGAAAAAGGATATTTTAAAAATATTTATGTAAACCTTAAATAATTAAAAATATATAATGATTTTCAAAAAATGGTCTTCTACAGTTGTGTTCAGTATGAAATTTAGAGTCTAATAAGATCAACTTAATTTTTGATGAATAGTAAATTATGAATAGTTAGTTTATGTTTAGGATTAGTAATGTGACAAAATGGATTAGTAATCTAACTTATAGAAAGTATTAATATAATTTAGGCACCTTGATTAAGTAATTTGATTCAATAACATAGGTAAATAACTGTTTCGGAAATTATTGGTTAAGTATTAGTCTTTTTGAGTGAATAGTGTTTTTTATTTAAAAATTAAATTAAAAATATTTAGAAAATTATTTTTATAAAATGGAGTTCATTTTTGAAATCAGAGCATCGATATTTGGTTAAGGTTAAATTCTGGGATTTTCTGAAACAGTTGATTTTTTTAGTGAATAGTGTTTTTATTTAAAAAATTAATTAAAAATATTTAGAAAATTATTTTCATAAAATGGAGTTCATTTTTTAAATCATTGCATCGATATTTGGTTAAGGTAAAATTTTGGGTTTTTTTTGAGAAAGTTGAATTTTCGGTGAATAGTGAAAATACAAGTTTTGAGTTTTGGGTGTTTAACGACATCATTAAGGATTTATTAATTATTCAATAATTCTGGTATACTTATGAATAGTAAGATAAGGTATGAGGTGTACCAAGTGGCTGATACCATGGGCAAATACCATGGGCAAGCCCATGGTTTTTCCAATACCACCGATGAGGTGTCCCTTGGCAATTAATGCTTTGTCCCCTCACTTCTCTTATAAATACCAAGCCTTTCCCTCATTCATTTAATTTCCAAATCCTTCCCAATGAATTTATGGTCTCTTTACCTCCCATGGTTCCCTCATGCCTCCCAAGGTCCAGGCCTTCAAGATTTTGAAGTTACTCTTCAAGGTAAGGGATCCTACCTCTCTCTTTCTTTTCATGTATTCTCCTTTATGTCATTTATTTTAAGCTCTATTTTATTATTTTGGGATGTTATTTTATATTCATCATACTTTCTATTTCATGTTCATATGATAATAGAGCCCCTATTTCTCTCATCAATTCATTTTAAGAATGTTTAAGTGGCGTCGTTAGGCTGCCAAATATTTGTAAGGGATTCTTTCACCCATCTAGTTTT
Organism: Viscum album; assembly: GCA_963277665.1. Lineage (NCBI taxonomy): Eukaryota > Viridiplantae > Streptophyta > Magnoliopsida > Santalales > Viscaceae > Viscum > Viscum album. The sequence goes on along the minus strand of OY728129.1, from coordinate 1,747,276,005 downwards.
CAAGTTCTATTTTTATGTCAAGCCTTTCAAGTTTCTTTTTATTATATTGGGGTATGATATCTATATCCATCATATTTTTCTTTTATGTTAATATTATTAGAGACCCTATTTGATCTCATCAATTCATTTTTTTTATGTTTTAAGTGACGTCGTTAGGCTGTTGAATTTTCATAAGGGAAATCTTATTTTTGTCTTCCTTCCATGTTTTTCATTTCATATGGTATGTCTTTCAAATTTCATTACCATGTTCTTATATACATTATATTCCGTCCCTATACTGATTTATAGATCATTTATGAGTGGGTGACCCATGTCCCCTCTCTTTTCAATATTTTCTAAAACCCTGTAACATAGTCGTTATGCTGCAGAATTTTAGTCTCAAAATGTCTCTCTCTCTCTTTCTGAAATTCTTTTATTTTATTAAGTGAATACTCAAATATATTTCTTCTATAGGTGTATTCACATATATATGAAAATTTTCTATTTTAATTCTGTGATTTACATACATGAAACCCACTTTCCTTTTCCGTGGGTTTAAAGTGACATAAAGGTCAGGTCTTTAAAGCAGTTTTTAAAACATTATGATTATGAAATGAAACCCATTTCTTTTATGTTATATGGCTTATTTATGAAATTTTTTATGATTATATATGTGTCTCACATGATAATAAATACAAATTAAGGGTCCTCCCTGATATTGCTCCAATGCATTGGGTAAAGACTTAATCTCTAGAGATGACCATTTTAAAGATACCTTGTTGAATGTCCTTGGTAATTTTTTTTAATGACACCTTGGGGATGGACCGTGGTGATATAGAAATGATTTTATAAGTTAAATGTTTTAGCCACATATTCAAGTTATGAAACATGTTATTTTTATTATGATATGCCACATGATCTCTTTCTCATGACTTAAAGTTTTTTTATCATGACTTTATTGATGTATCTCAAATTCACATGTAAAATGTTTCTCTTGTTTCTCTTACATGGACTTCTACTCACCATTTCCTTTGATGTATGCTCCCAGGTTATGAGATTCTATAATGAACTTAGTATGAACAATGAAGAAGCTTTATAAGTGGTTTAGAAGAGTTTTTTATGTTGTTATCATGTTTTATGTTCCTAATTTCCAAGACACTGGACTTTAAAGATAATCTGTTTGTAAAATGTAATGAAATGTTATATAATAAAAAGGTGGGATGTTATATTCATAATGTCTCATCACTTTGAAATTGTATCATTGAACAATGGTATATTTCTTCTTTCCCTTGAAATCATAGACTTGGTGGCATTTTTCTCCCATTTGTAACAAACACTCATACCCTTCTGGCAAGTACCTGGGTGTTTCTTCCCACAATTATCACATCATGGAAAATAAACTCTTCCCTTATTCCCCCTTTCCTTATTTACTTTTCCAGATCATTAAACAACCATGTTATTATCTTTCTTTACTTTGAAGATATATGAATTAGAAAATTATTTTTTTATCTTTATAGCACATGATACTATGTCCACATATGATGAGAAATTTTGAGGGACCAGTTCCCATTAGAGGACATATTTTAAACCATCGAATAATTGATCAATATTTCTTCTTGGATTATTCATATAATCCCCAAAATTACTTTATAACCATGTAATTTTGGATTCATACTTCATATCATTTTCATCCTCTTTCTATCATAGACTTAGGAATTGTCTCTCTATATCAGCTTTCTATTCATAAGGAAAATATTTCTCTAGAAATTTTTTCTTAAAATCCCTCCATTCCATATTTTCAATTTCTTAATCATCCTTTTGGTTTTGAATCAATGACCACCATTTATCAAAATCTTCTGAGAGATGATACATTTCCATGATAACCTTCTCCCTTTCGTTACTCCCTAAAGCGATAAATATATTCTCTAAGGAACTTATCCACTACTCTACTACAAATGGATTTGTAGTCCCATTAAATGATGGAGGTAATTTTCTTATAAAGTGATCTTACATTTCCCCTCTATATTGTGGATCGATATGGTCTATATGGGTAAAGTTATTTTTGATAACCTAATTCAGTTTTCTTATTATAGTTATAAGTTTCTCATAACCATTCACAACTCCAATTTAGACATCATTATCTTGTATAGGAAGGAAATCCCTAAATGGGGTATGAGAATTAATAAAGATTATATTCCTTCCACTAGGTTCCATTTATAAATAATGGAATACACTATATTTTTTTTGAATCATAATTTTTAATCTCAAACTAGCAAGATACTTAACATAAATGGAAATTCTATGCATAGTTATTTTCATAATTATAAACATGGTTTCTTTGGGAACATATTTACTTTTAAATCCTTTATAATGGAAAATGTGACTTGTCCTAAGAATATCACCTGGGAGTGTTAAAATAGGTCCCTAGTAAGGAATTTTTTCATTTACCAGGTTACCCTGAGTCAAACTCGGGATACCTTTTTGGAGTTTTTATTCCTAGGTACATATGTTCTAGAACCACATCTACTTTTATTATCCAGGCAGGGATGTTTTTCTAGGAAGATCCACATAATATATACCTTACCAAAATTCTAGTGTGTTATTATATTCTTATTCTTAATGTCTATCCCAGGGTTATATTCCCTAATCTGTGTTTTCTAAATCTAGTTTCTAATGTTTCCACTAAAATTTCTCTCGTACCAAATATAAATATCCAAACCCCAATTATCTAGAGTCAATGACTTATATTAATTCATTATCATATATACAAGAAACAAATCCTAATGGATCATTTGGTTTAATAGTTCTACAAACTAGATTACATACATGATCTTTAAATTACAACTTTGAAGGGAAATACAATATATAGATTATGTTGGAAACATCCACAACACCTAAGTTATCCCTGAAAGTCCTTCATAAAATTTATATTTATATCCTGGGAAAAAATAAATGATAATAAAGGGTTGATCACAGGTTCTCAGTAAGGGTAAATAATATAGTATAAGATTATGTAATAAGTCATGGTGAATAAATAAAATTACACATGGAATTAGAATATAATAATGAGCATAATATGGTATGAATAAAATATGACTAAATAATTCCATAATAAGACATAAACATGGATATTATACCAGTAAAATAATCATATGGACTATCAATTACTATTTTTATAATGAGAGACTGCATAATTTCAGACATCATAAACATATCTTCAAGGCCTCAACCAAAACACCATACATAATGGGTAAAAACCAAGTCTAGTTTGTCACATGAGACCTACCGATGCCTCGAGGGGCTATATCGTGCCACAACCATAACTTAATAAGTCCAATTAACTCCTCATATGAATAGGTATAAACATAAACAAAATATACAAATGAAATATAAATAATTTTCCCCAATCTGAAAACATAATCAATAACCATTTTGAGTAGTATGGTGAATGGTATCAAGATAGCACATCCATGGTCTAAATATTCATAAATAATTTAATAAAAAATGGTGGATGATAAAAATAATATATAAACCTAAATAAATAATATAATTAAATAGAGGTGTTTAAATATATGTAAATATTCTAATAAAATCGTCGATGAAATCTTGAGATAAATACCCTTTTTACTTTTAAAAAATGAGTTTTTTTGGAAAATTCATTTGTATTTGTCATGATTTATTTTATAAATGAAAAAATGAAAAAATGTAGTTTTTCATGAAAAATTAGTTATTTTATAAAAAATGGTGTCTTAAAATAGATTATGGATGGTACTTGAAAATGGGTAAGAAATTGAGATGTTTCTTTTAATCATGTTTTCTAATTTGTGAAGGGGACCCTGAAAAACATGTATTTTCCATAAAATAAAGATGAAATTATATGTATATATGATTTTGGAACATATAAACAGAACATATAAGAATTACACAAAATGAAATAACCATTACATTAGGGTAAAGATAGTGAAATAATAACCAGAAGGAAAAAATGAAGGTTCGGGTAGAATCACTTACCTTATGTCCAAATGTGTTTTATCCATGACTTTAAGTTGTTGGAAAATGAAATTAGACTCATAAATAACTTTAATTAATAAAATATTATACATATATATATTTTATTATAATTTTATTAAGTTCATTTATGTCCTTTTTGATAAGTTATAAGATTGAATTCTGTCGTTCCAGAGTGTTCGTTTCCTTGATTTTCATGATCGGTTCACTTGATTGTAAGTAATGGAGTTAATGTAAAATGGGTATAATTATATAGAATTGGAATCACATTTTATTAATGAAAAAACATAAGTTTTATTATTATTACTTATTATTTTCCATATATGAGGAAGAATCATTAGATAACATGTTAATGATAATTGTTTAGCTTAATTTTAGTGATTTTTCGATCACAACGAACTAGTTTTGTTCTATTATTTAATATTATGTATATATAATGGTTCCATAAAATTAAATAAAATATAATACATATTTTATAATCATTTACAACCATAAAAATGGTTTCATGTCCATCCTTTAAGTATAAATTGATTAATGAAGGTTTGTCATCCACGAAGGTTGTAAATCAGTACCTCCCAGACAATGATTTCATTTTTAAATTAAAATAGAGAGAGAAAGGAGATTTAAAATAGATATTAAAATAACATGATACCATTCCATTATATATATGATACTGGATTTTTCATGATCATTTTTATATTGGAGGTTAAGAGAGAATAAAAATAAAATAAATTGAAATGAAATTAAAATAAGAAGTAAAAGGATTTACATCTTGAATTATCCTCCTTGAGAACCTCCTTAGGGAAAAGGGGTTTTGGTATTTCTTTAAGGAAAAGTGTTCTTGGATGTGGGGGAGAGACTAGGTAAGATTATTTGGGTAGAAGGTTTACAATATTCGAGTCTTAGAGGTGTGAGGAGAAGAGGGGGTGAGGGGTGGTATTTATAGTGGAGGAGAGGGGGGTTTCATTGAATTTTCTATTAATTAGTTTACTATTTGGATCCTGAATATTAATAGTTTGATAATAATTATAAAAAATATTAAAATAAAGGTTATTTAAGTATTATGGGCTTATGTTTTTCATGCATCATCAATGAATCAATAAATCAGGTATTTAGCATTTATAAAAAATTATCGTATTTTACTATTCACCAAAAGAATCAAGTATTTTATAAAAATCCAAAAAATTCACCTGAACCATTTTTCGATGTTTAGAATTCAAAAATGAACTCCATTTTATGAAAAAAAATTCCTTAATATGAGAAATTTAATTTTCAATTAAAGTCATCATTTACTCAAAAAATACGTATTTTAAATATATAATTGACTTCATAACACTATAAAAATTTAACTATGGTCCCATAAAATTATCCTAAATAATAAGACAAAAAATAATTTTTTAATACATTTTAAAAAAATATATTTTCTTTTAGATCATTTTATTAATTATATGATACTTTCACTTCTGAGATGCCTAAATTTTAATTATACTTTCATTAGTGAGGTTATTATTAATTTGTATGGTTTACTATTCATAAATGTCATATTACTATTCGTAAGGTCAAGTAACATTTTCATCATTATAGGTTACTTACCATCTATAAATACCTTTTATTTAATTCATTCTTCATTTACAAAGATTATATGGTTTTCTCTATGTGGTTTTATGTTATTTATAATATATAAAATAAACATAAGAAGGAAAATCTCATTAATAGAATTTTGAGTTGTTAGAAGAGTGTTATGCACTACCTCACTCACCTATGCAGGCCCCCACCTTTAGTGAGTTTTGAACCTAATATCTCCCCCTCATAATCCTAATCCTTTTCCACTCACCTATATTTTTTTATTCTTTATTTTATGATATATGTATATATATATAGATTTTTAATCCATATATATATATATGTAAATATATATATATATATAATATGTTTTGTGTGTGTATGTTTTTTTATAAATACATACATACATATATATGTGTGTGTGTGTGTGTGTGTGCGTCTATAAATATAATTATAGATATTTTTATTAATTTTCACATACTATATATTAATATTTATATACATATATTATAATATGTAGATAAATATATATATGTTTGTCAATACACACACACACACACATATATATATACATTATATATACATTAATTGTATATGTATATAAATATTCATACATTTTTATTTTAAATAAAATATATATTATTATTTATTTATATAAATTTTATATATTGATAAATATATTTTATATGTAAATATGTTTAATTATTTATTTATAAAATTAAATTTTTATGTGTGAATATATAAAAAAAATATGAATATATTATTATATAATTGATTATAAATAAAAGTACACTGAAAAAATGGAAAATTTTCAAAACCATAATATCAATATGAATGTAATCCCTAGGAATAAATTTAGTCCCATTGAAAACGGGTAAGAAGACCCCCTTAAATGAAGTTAAAATTCAATTGAATGTTAAAAAATTGGGGTATCTTGATAAAAACTTAGTTTTAGAGGAATTTTGGGCCTTTTTCTTTGAAAAATGTGATAGAGGGTTCCCATCTCTCACTAATACATAGATCACATCATAGGCTTTGATTTGATTTGTGGAAATGCTCCAACGGACATCTACATCAAAAGTTATGGTTGTTTGAAGTTTAAATTATGTTTTTAACTTATTTTATATCTTTTATTGATTTTATGATTTTTTATCATCAAACTATTATTAAATTACTATTACTAAATAATAATTAACAAAATAATGATTAAAAATATTTTTTAAATTATTTTATAATCCATTTTCAATAAATATCTTATATATTATGTGTAAATGACTATTTATCCTCATCTAAAACATATTTTAAAAAAATATATTTTATATTTATATCAATATAAATATATTTCTATATTTATATATTATTTTTAATGAAATGTAATTTTTTTAAATATACCCTTTATCTATGCTAGTAAAAAAGTGTTGATAAAGGCCCTATTTGATGAGCGCTACTAAAACAATCATTGATAAATGGATACTTTTAACTGCGCTTTTTTAGCATTGTTAAAATGCGTTTTATCAATGATTTTTTAATGATGATAAAGATACCCCCTTTATCAGTGATTTTTTAACATTGTTAAAGGTTGGCGTTGTAAAAACTCATTTCTGTGGCAGTGAATTAAAGTTTAATTATTTTTGAAAATTAGGACTAGAGTACACCAGTTTAAATTATTTAAAAAAATAAAATGATTTATAGAAAACAATATCCCAATCCATATGTTTCTTCATATGTATTTTCAGTCTAATTTTTAAACATTTAGAGATGGATATCGATTCATGATCATGAAGTCAAAAACTGCATATGGGGCATCGAGATAATTAGAGTTTTTTTAAATTCCCATTTTTGAACCAGATTCCATATCTCCAATAGTTTTTGATGATGCGTGCTCATTTAATTTCTTAGGCTCAGAACTTTGCATGCTATTTGAGGACCATTGGTACGGTGATGAGTTTTCTGGTTTGGTTGGCAATTATGATACCCTTGCTAAAAGGTTATCTCCATTAAACAAATGGTTCCCCTCTTCCTTTTCAATGCTCGGATGACCCCAATCCATAAAATCCAACCTCATAATGGAAGATGAAGGACACCACATGGAAAAAGATAATCATTTTATCTTCATGTTCACATTAGAAGTGATGTAAAATGAATGATATGAAAGCCCCAGTAATATGGCATGGAAATGGTAGAGGTCCTATCAGAATCCAAAATAGGTTATCTTCTTGTTTCTTACTCATAACATTGGTTATTAATGATATATTCATATGCAATGGGTTTATGAGATTGGTGGAATTCATATCTTATACTCATACTAGAACTCCATGAAAAAAACAATCATTATCATTGCACTACATGTTTGATATGATCATGCCAAACCTTTCATTAAATGGTTCTATATAATTGTGGGTGAATTTAATAATTATTATAAATACTATTTTATTTTAAATAATTACACAATGAGGTATAATATTTGGTGTTTTTGTCCTAAGAGATTGAATTTGATTGAATCCAGTATAGAACTGATTTCCTTAATTAAATAATATTTAATTCTAATTTTATTGGAATCGTTATCATAATTAAATATTTTATATTTAATTGAAGATAATTATGTTATGTTAAAAAATAATTAATGATATTGATTTGAAACATGAAAACACACACATATTAAACTATTATTTTATGTCCCCTCACCTCTCCTTTGATGTAGGGGATAATTGCACATAAACACTCAATAAAATTGATTGGGTGGATGTTATATTGTATTAATTTTAACTTTTGGTAAACAAAAATATGTTTGGTGCCTAGTTCACTCAAAAATGTTTTCACTGAACAAGGGCACAAACAAAGACATCAAATTCATATAAAACATGGTGTTACTCTGACCATTAAATACATAAATTGAAAAGAGTATCAAATATTTATGTACTGATTTTTTATAAGTGATTTTTTGGTTGGTCCCTATAGAATTAAATTATTATTTTTAGATTCATTTTTAAAATATTATGTTCACCCAAATTTCACTATGACATAATCAAAGACATAAAAATTTATTTATTAGATAATTTAATTTTTATCGGAGGAATAAATGAGAAAGGTCCTTAATAGACCTAAGATGATTGATCCATTATTTTCTTGAATATGAATTATAGAATATTCTTATAGTGTTGTTACTCAGACAAAAAATTATATTAAATAGTATATACATCACTTACGAACACTAAAAACCAAATTATTTAATTAATAGATGATAATAGTGATAGATATCTTAGCACTAGTGTAGAAAAAATTATTTAGGCCACCATTTTTTACGTCGGTTATATATAACCGATGTGATAATCTGTGAAACGTGGTTTTTTACGTCAGTTATTTTATAACAGACGTAACAAATGCATTGAGTAGCTTTTTAACGTCGGTTATTTTAATAACTGATGTTACAAATCAGGCGTGTTCAGTTTTTATATCGGTTATAAATTAACCGACATTAAAAATCAAAGTGCGGGGGTTTTTTACATCAGTTATTTGATAACCGACGTAAAAACGAGATATCTAGGTGTTTTTTACTTCGGTTATTTTATAACCGACGTAAAAAATCAAAGCACGGGGGGTTGTTTACGTCGGTTATAAAATAACCGACATAAAAAACAAGCTATCTACGGGTTTTTTACATCGGTTATAAAATAACTGACGTAAAAACGCGTTATCTACGGGTTTTCACGTCGGTTATAAAATAATCGACGTAAAAAACCAAAGCGCGGGGGGTTTTTTACGACGGTTTTAAAATAACCGACGTTATAAATGTAAAAAATTGTTTATAACATCGATTATTATATAACCGAAGTTATAAAATATTTAAAAAATTAAAGCCTCGTGGACTGTCATTTAAGATTTTTTGATCGACAGTCCGCCGGCTTGTCTCTCTCGTGCGGTAAACCCTAATCGGCTCGTCGATCGACCTGCGTTAAACTCATTTTGGCTTCATCGTTTATCATCTTTACTCACCTCGGAGCTATCATCTCAACTCGCAACACTCAAGTAATCCTTCCACGAATTTATTTCGTTTGTTTTTTTCCCAGATAGTCTATATTTATGTTTTGAGATTTTTTTGTTTAAACTAGGTTAGATTCTTCCATTTCAAACCCTATTACATCTTTTTGAATATCGTTGGCACCGGACATTTGTTTTAATCTTGAGTTTCTTGTTTTTGTATATCTTTATAAAACAAATTTTGATATATTACCTTGCATTTCATGACTCAAAATCCTGCTATGTTGGAAACATATTTGGGGTTATTTATTGAAGGACTATAGTGCGATTAAGGAAAGATTTGGAATATTTCCTGATTTGACCGGTTTGAATTTCATTATCAAAAATAAATTTGTGGTATGGTTGATTCATCCATTCCGTTTATCCTATATTTCATTTAATGCTCAGGTTCATCTAACAATTTTGTAGTTGGATAACCAATAATGTTTATGTGATTAGAGAATTAAAAGAAATTATCATCATATATAGTGAATCATCCTTGTTGATTGTCTTATCATAGAATAGGAATTAATCATCCATATTGAAGATGTCATTTTTGTAGGAAACAAAAACCATTAATGTAAACCATTTATCATTCATTAATTTAACTAAAATAAATATTTACACATGAGTTTTTATTTATTAAAACTTGTTTTAAAACAAAATAAGTATATGTTTTTGTTTGTTTTAAGTTTGTTTAGTTTACTTTATCATGTTTATAACCATTACATGAATTATATATCTATTATTTTTTTTCACTGACAATTACTTTACCATGTTTACCATGTTTACCAGGTTTACCATTTTTACCATGTTGACCATCTTGACCATCTTTACCATCTTTACCATCTTTACCATCTTCACCATTGTTTAACATGCTTACCATATTACCAATGTTTACTATTATGTAACTTAGTACACTTTTCTATTTTCTGATTACAGTAGTATTAAAATATTTGAATTTGTATATTTGTGAACTGATGTTTGTTTTTTTGATTTGAAGGATAATGACAGATCATTCAGATGATCAACCACATGATTCTGGAGAGGATCATATTGCTGGTCATAGCTCTGGGGATGAACATTCACATGCTCCTATTACGACAAAGAGTACAAAGGTTGGTAAACGTGGGTGCACACGTTTACCAAAATTATCAGTTGCCCGTACACAGGATCAGAGGATAGTCGTTGAGTTTGATGATGATGATATTCCTAGAGGTTCGAATGCAAAAGATTTTAAGAGTTTTGTAGCAACTCAGGCTAAGAGCAAAGTAAGCATTCTGTATGATGATTGGAGAAGTGTGGATAAATCGATTATCTCTCAGTTGTGGGAGACGATTTTGGTAAGAGGTTTTGTCATTGTTTGACTATTCTGTTAATGTTTCTAGTATATATAATATGTTTAACCTCTTCTTTATTAGATGAAATTTGATATTCCTGACACTGGAGGAGTCAAGAAGAAATACTTATCGTTGGCTACCAGGAGATGGAGGGATTTCAAATCAACCCTCTCATCTGATTTCATTTATGGTCATAGGACTCATGACAATCCATGTCATATATATCCTTTTATAGATGAAGACGCGTGGAGACAGTTTTTTGAAAGTAGAAGAAAAGAGTCATTTTTGGTAAGGGCAATGTAAAATTTTATAAACTTTCTTATATAAATGATTTTATTAATGTTTTGTTAATGATTTCTTATTCTTAAATTACAGAAAACAAGGAAATCCCATCAGGAGATCCAATCTAAAAATGTATACCCTCATAGTTTATCTTAGGGAGGGTATGCATTATTGGAAGAACAAATGATGGGAGAAAAATTTCAACAACTAAGAGCTGAGTCTTCAAGCTCTGGAGAGGTGGAACCTCTATCCCCTCCATCTAGACATGAAAAATGGAAGAGAACTCGGAAGGGAAAAAAGGGAAATATCTTTCGGAAGAATCGAGAATCGTAGCTGAGAGGATTGTAAGATATCTATTTTATTTATTTAAGTTAACTATTTTCTTCATATAATTTCAATCATTACAGAAATGCTCAATTAATTAATACAGGACTCTCTTGTGGAGCAGTGTTTAGAGGGGACATTTACAGCTACTGGGAGGGAAGATATTTTATTTGCAGCATTGGGAAGGCCCGAACATCCTGGTCGTGTAAGAGGATATCTGACAGGTGTATCGGTAAGAAAAGTGTTTCCACGTTCTTCAACTTCTAACATTGAGGGGGTTTATAAAAAAAATATAATCCTTGGAGGCTGAAGTTCATAATATTAATGCGACGATGGAGGAAAAGATTAGAGATTCGGTGCAGCCTATGTTTGCAGAAATGCAAAGAAAATTTCATACTGCAGCTCCCACTCCTCCACCTCCCCCTGCAGACCCCATTATTTATCCTCCACCTTCACCAGTAGCTCACACTCCCCCACCTCAGCCTGCGGACCCCATTTTTTATCCTACGCCTCCGCCACAGCTTCCTACTTATTGCGAGTTGTATGTTGATGATTCTCAACATCATATAGTAGCATATGGGTTGGTATATTTTATAGGAGATACAGTTCATCATCAACAATTAGAGGTAGAGAATCATAGGGTCAGTGTACAGGATATTATAGATAGATCAGCTAGGATACCAATACCTACAGATGAGGTGGAGACAGTTGGACAGAGTATCGTCCATTTTTTAATTTGGTCATCCAGACTTCTTTGACTCATTACCATAGAGGTATGAATGTTATATCTTTTATTTAATTTTTTTATAAAAGTTGTTTTATCATTTGAAAACTAATATATGTTTTACAGGAATACTTCAAAGGTAAAGAAATATTGTATAGACAATAACAAAGAAAAATGGCTATGACATCAGATACAGATTCAAATTGTCTTGACAGATTGTTAAGATATTCACATTTTTTTCGGGTTATTATGAGTTTCCAATGGAAGCTCATGTTTGTGGATGTGAAATAACAGTGGGGATTATAAAAACTGATATCATGGAGCTTGTTACTGGAGATAAGTTGGGCATCAACGTGGTGCAAATTTTTTTCATGTAAGTCTTAACACCTTTTCCCTACGTTATATTTATTAAAAATGTATACTTATGTATGTTTTGTATTAGGTATATTTATAAAATTTGTGAGAGGAATGAGCTGACAGAAGTATATGGATTCATGGACCCGCAATTGATTTCCCCTGAAGCATGTGCATTGATTGAGGAACAAAGAATGGTTTATATTGCTGAAAGATTTGAAAATAATATAATCACACAATGTTGGATGATTCCTTTTTTTGAGAGGTATGAAACACATTTCTCTCAAAGAGTTAATTATCTTTTAACATAAAAAAACACTAACGTCAAATTTCCTTTTATCAGTGATCATTGGATGTTAGGGGTTTTTTTCCAAGGAAGAAATCCCTTTATTGGATATGCTCTGTCCATGGTGATGTGTAGGAAAGTTTTAAGAATATATTGGAAAAGTAAGTTTCAATTTTTCAATATTTTTATATATTATAATGAATTTTAAATTTACCCCATTCGTATTATTTTCTAATAGTGCATGGGCCTACATTCGAAAAAACACAAAGAAAAGAGGTGCAAAGATCAAATATGTAAATGAGAAGGTAAATATCCATTTATAATTTGTACTTTTTGATTTATTACATAAAAATAATATATTGAATTTACACTCATTCAAACAGAATTTTCATGAACAACAAGGCCTCATCGAATGCAGATATTATATGTTAAGATTTATGTATGAAATAATAACAATTGGGACAGTTGTGAATTTTGACCTGGTATGATTTCCTCTTAAACGTTGCTATAATATTTCAATTTGATTTATTCATTATACACATTAACTACTTTCTTTTTCATTTGTACCTTTTTGATGACCCTAAACCCTATACTTCTGAAGACATCAAACACTTACAAGTGGAGTGGTCAAATTATTTTACAGGTTTGATTGAATTTTAGTTGATTGTAATGTAAAATGTAATTTTGAATATTGTCATTGTAATTGTGTATTTGGTAGTTGTTTAGGTTGGATTTAGTTTTTTTTGAAGTTGACAGTGTAAGTTTTGAATGTTATATAAGTGAATGTTTAATTTTGCTCTGCTTCTTATTTTGGTTTACTTATGATGGTTTTTCTGGTATGGATTTGGGTCTGTGGGGGAGGGGTTCCAAGGGTGTGTGGGGGTGTTCAGTGGGGTTGGGGGTGTCTAGTGGTCTGGGAGGGCTGTCCGGTGGGGTGGGGGATAGTCCAGGGGGGTGGAAGGGCTGTCCAGGGGTGTGGGAAGGCGGTCCAGGGGTGTGGGAGTGTTGTCCAGGGGTGGGGGGTATACATGAGGGTGGGGGGTTGTCCAGGGGTGTTTGGGGCTGTCCAGGGGTGTGGTGGGGGCTGTCAAGTGGGGTGAGGGGGTGAGGGGGTGTTGTTCAGGAGGGTGGGGGTTGTCGAGGGGTGTTTGGGGCTGTCCGGGGGTCGGGGGGCAGTCCAGGAGTGTGGTGGGGGCTCCAATGGGGTGGGCTAGGGCTGTCCAAGGGGTATACATGAGGGTGGGAGCTCCAATGGGGTGGGGGAGGGCTGTCCAGGGGGTATACATGAGGGTGAGGGATCCAACGGGGTGGGGGAGGGCTGTCCATGGGGTATACATCAGGGTGGGGGCTGTCTAGGGGGTATGTTTTATATGTTATCAATGTACATGCTTAATTTTGATCTACCTTTGTTTTTGTGGTACGATTTCTTGATTTGTTTTCTAGTTGATTCTGGTGGAGAGCATATGACTGCATTCAATTTAAAAAAAATGGGTTTATCATGTCAGTTATTTAATAACCAACGTGATAAAAGGCCTGGAAAATGGTTTATCACGTTGGTTATTTAATAACAGACGTGATAAAGGGCCTGGAAGATGGTTTATCACGTCGGTTATTAAATAACTGACGTGATAAACCCCCGCCCCCCGGTTTATCACGTCGGTTATTGAATAACCGACGTGATAAACCCCCTCCCCCCAGTTTATCATGTCGGTTATTAAAAAAATGACGTGATAAACCCCCTCCCCCCGGTTTATCACGTCGGTTATTTAATAACCGACGTGATAAACCCCCCCCCCAGTTTATCATGGTGGTTCTATAATAACCGACGTGATAAACCCCCCACCCCCCGGTTTATCATGTCAGTTATTTAATAACCGACATGATAGACAATTTCCCTGTCCTTTTATCACGTCGTTTTTTTAATAATCGACGTGATAAACCATTTTCTAGGCCTTTTATCATGTCGGTTGTTAAATAACCGACGTGATAAACCCTTCGAATTTTATTTATCACGTCGGTTCTAAAATAACTGACGTCATAAACATCGCGATTTTATGTGTTTGACGTCAGTTTTTAAATAACCGACGTCAAAAACATTATTTATAACATCGCCCGTATTAACATCAGCTAGAAACCGACGTAAAAAATGAAAAATAACCGACGTAAAAAAACATTTTCTGCACTATTGTAGCATTGGTTAACATTTAATAAAAATAGCAAAGGAAAAGATAAGCCTGCAATCCCAAGAATATCCATGTGTTCGATATAAGGGATCCTTTTTCAGTGATAGTTTAGAAATTATTAAGGGGTTTCTTTATCAGTGATTTTTATAGTAATAATAAAGGGGACACTTTAATAGTGTTTTTTTAGTTTTGATAAAAGATAACATGGAGCAGTATGCTACTGAAATTATAGTACACTACAATAAACAATACAAAAATGAATTCCAATTAAATTTACATCATGAATAAAAAATACTATATTACCAATATTTCAAAATATTTATTTTTACAATTACATTATTATGTTCAATTTATTACAAACATCAACAAATTCAAAAACATTAATGTTTTGATGCCTTTGGACTCTGACCCCCTCTCAAAAGAGTCTGATCATTCAACCATTTACTGAAAAAACCAACACAGCTCAAGAAAATGTGCAACTATATAAAAAACAATTACTATTTTAGTAATACTATAAATTAAAAAATTAAACATAAATATGAAACAATACATTAATAAAAAACCACTTCTAAACAGTAAAAATACACTTCGAAGCATACCAAACACACTATGTTTCGGATTAATGTGAAGTTAATTTCTCTATGTCAAAAATGATTTATGGATAATTGTTATAAAGTATCAAGGAAATCCAAGCGAATTTTCTCAATTCTATGTATGTGACATGCTCTTTTAACTAAAATGTCATTTTAAATCTGAAAACATGCATTTTGAGTCATACTTGTCAAACCATGTATCAGATTGAGGTGTGATTAATTCAAATATGTCAAAAGTAAAATATGAATCATTTTCCAAAAGTATCAAAAAAATTGAAATTGTTTTCTCAGTTTTGATTATTTCAAGTATCTTTGAAACTAAAATTCAAATTTTAAATAAAAAAACCATAGTTTAAGTCATATCATTCACACCATTAGTCATACTGATGTGGAGATGATTCTTGAGTACATTTTCTAGGTTCCCAGTGAGTGACACACGTTTTTAAATAAAATGTCATTTTAAAACTAAAAACACACACTTTAAGCCATATTGGTCACACCATGTGTCAGATTGACATACGGATGATTCCTACATACAAAAAATGTCTTATGGATAATTATTTTAATGTATCAAGACAATCTAATCACATTTTTTTTGTTTTCAATGAGAGGAACATTTTTTAAACTAAAATATCATTTTTAAACTGAAAACACACATTTCGAGTCATACTAGCCACACTGCATATCCGATTAAAGTAAAAATGATTCTTACATGTCACAAATTACTTGTGGATCATTTTACTAAACTATAAAAACAATATAAATGTGTTTTATTAGTTTTGAGTATGTCACGTGTCTTTTGAACTAAAATGTTGATTATAAATAAAAATAAAAACTTTGAGTCTTATGAGTCACATCATGTGTCAGATTAACAGGTGGTTGATTCCAACACATCAAAAATGACTTAAGGAACCTTTTCCTAAAGTATCAATACAACCTGGTTGTTTTTCCATGTTTTCAGTGAGTGACATGCATTTTTATCTAAAATGTCTATTTAAAAACACAAACCTTGATTCATATTGGATACAACGTGTGTCAAATTGATGTTTAGTTTACTTATACATGTCACTAATGATTTATTAATAAGTTTTATAAAGTATCATGAAAATTTGATAAATTATTCTGGGTTTTCAGTGACTGAAACATGTTTTTAACTAAAATTCCATTTTTAAACTAAAAACAAACATTTAGAGTCATATCGGTAAAAATTTATATCGAATTGTGGTATGATTAATTCCTAAACATAAAAATGCATTGTGGATTGTTTTCATAAAGTATCAAAATATTTGGAATGTTTTTTCTTATTTTTGAGTATGTCACACATTTTTTATCTAAAATGTCAATTTTAAATAAAAATATTCACTTTGAGTCATACCGATCACATCATGTGTCTGATTGACTTTCAGTTAACACTTACACATCAAAAAATAAATTAATAATCATTTTTCTAAAGTATCATGGTAACATAATTTTGTTTTCTTTGTTTTCAATGAGTGAAACAAGTTTTTAACTAAAATGATATTTTTAAATTAAAAACATACATGTTTAGTCATACCGATCACAACATGATCTAGATTGATGTTAGACTGATTAAATATTTTCATAAATGAATTTTTAATCTTTTCTCAAAAGTATCAAAACAATCCAAATTTATTTTAATGGTTTTTAGTTAGTGTCACATGTTTTAAACCAAAAAGTCATCTTAAAATAGAAAATAGAAATTTCAGGTCACGTCGATCACACCATGTATCAAATTGAGGTATGTTAGATTCTTACACATCAAAAATGAATTATGAATAATTGGTATAAATTATAAAAAAATATGAATTTGTTTTCTCAGTTTTGGGTATGTCACATATCTTTCAAACTAAAATGTCAATTTAAAATAAAAACAGACACTTTGAGGCTGACCGATCACATCGTGTATCAGATTGACATGCAGTTGATTCATACACATAAAATTGACATAAGCATAATTTTTATAATGTATCAATTAAATTTGAGCGCATTGTCTAGGTTTTCAATGGGTGTAAAATGTTTCAACTAAAATTTCATTTTTAAGCTAAAACCACACGCTTTGAGTTATACTGATCAGATCATGTGTCATATTGATGTGAAACTGATTCCTACACATCCCAAATTAATTGTAGATCATTTTACTAATGTATAACAAAAATTCAAGCTTTTTTATAGTTTTAAGTGAGTGTCACACATTTTTAACTAAAATGTCATTTTCAAACTGAAACACACATTTTGAGTCATGTCGTTTTCACCTTATATCAGATTGAGGTACAACTGATCCCTACATGTCAAAAATGACATATGGATCATTTTACTGAGTATCAAAAAAATATGAATGTTTTTTCTCAGTTTTGAATATGTCATATGTATTTTTGACAAAAATATCAATTTTAAATAAAAACACAAACTTTGAATCATATCGGTCACACCGTATCTGTCGGATCGGTGTACGATTGATTCTTATATGAAAAAAATAACTAAAGGAAAATTTTCTAAAAGTATCAAGACAATTACAGTGTGTTTTAAGGTTTCTTAGTTGGTGACACAAGTTTTTAACTAAAATTTCATTTTTAAACTGAAAAATGCACGTTGAGAAATACTAGTCACACTGTATTTCATATTGTCATACAGTTGATTAATAAACATAAGGATGACTTATAGATAATTTTCCTAAAGTATCAATAAAATATAAGTTTGTTTTCATGGTATTTAGTGAGTGACACGTGTTTTAAACTAAAGTGACAATTTAAACTAAAAACACACATTTTGAGTCATAACGGGCACACCATGTGTCAAACTGAGGTACAACTGATTCATAAATGTCACAAATAACTTATCAATCATTATATTTATGTATCAAAACAATATGAATATTTTTTCTTGGTTTTGAGTATGTCACACATCTTTTTATTTAAAATGACATTTTTAAACTAAATACACACTTTTCAATTCATATCGATCACATAGTATATTGGATTGAGGTGTGGTTTTTTTTTATACCACAAAGGAATTTTTGATATTTTACCCAACGTATCAAAGAAATATGAATTGGTTTTTTTATTTTGAGTATTTGAAATGTGTTTTGAAGTAAAATTTCATTTTCAAATAAAAACACACACTTTGAGTCATATAGGCCACATCATGTGTGTAATGGCTCGGACCTCTCTGGCACATTCCTTTGTCGAAAAGAGGGCCATGAAGTGTTCTGAAGAGTAGAAGGGACTTTTCCCACACTTTTCAGATTTTTTGTAACTACACATTGTGTAGTTTGAGTACACGTCATGTACCACCTTTCCGGGTATTCCCTGTGTTGAAGCCATGTCCTTGCCGTGTGAAATACATGAGTACACGCCGTGTGGCCAATACTACATGATGTGTAGTTCCTCCCTGTGTATGCATTACCCTCAAACAGTGTGTTAACCAATCAACAGCCATGTTCCGTGTTGAAGTCGTCTCCTTGCCATGTGAAATAAATGAGTACACACCATGTAGACAATACTACACGTTGTGTAGTTCCTCCCCGTGTATGTGTTACCCTCAAACCGTGTGTTGGCCAGTCAATGACCATGTTCCATGTTGAAGTTGTGTCCTTACCATGTGAAATAACTGAGTACACATCATGTGGAAAATACTACATATCGTGTAGTTCCTCCCTGCGTATGCGTTGCCCTCAAACCGTGTGTTAACCAGTCAACGGCCGCGTACTGTGTTGAAGGCCGTGTTGGAATCCGTGTGGTGACTGTGTGAAATGGTTGAGTACACGTCGTATACTTTAGTTTTTCTCACCTATAAAAGTAGGGGTCCTCTCCTCATTTTCAAATCACTCCTCTCCTCCCCTCTCCTTCAAGCAGAGCTCTCCCAAGAGACTCCAAGGCTCCTTTCCTCCATAACATCTTCCTCCGAGCTCCGATTTACGATTTGTCAGTGGCCACGGGATCATAACGACGAGGCGGAACTTCTGAACTTGGATCTGTTGATTTCCCTTTGGCCTTTCCTTCCCATCTTCCACCCGAGGAGGTTATTTTGGGTTTTTTCATAAGCGACGGATGCTGAAAGATGTCTTCTAAAGTTGATCCTGGGGAGTGTTGTGATCATAACCTGTTGAGGTAGGGATCTTACCTTCGTCTCTCTAGTTTGTGCATCATGCGGGGTGGGAGTCCTCTTGTTTGTGTGAAACACATTTTAACCGGTTTAATAAAGATAATAATTGGCTTATATAATGGGGATGGGAAGTTTGTGAATGCAGTTACATTATTTATATCCCGTGTTTTTATGTTGTGAATTGAATAGGCTTATGCCTACTGAAAATCACGGTTGTTGGGGGCCTTTGCTTACACAATTAAATGATTCCCTATCTTTCTAGACCTTTTATGGATGGAAACTTTGTTGAATGTGGAAATTAGTTAATCACATAAAGTTTTCTGATTAAATACCTGGAACCCTTGTGTGATCACCCCGGTTGAACAAAAATGAAATAATAAACATGTGGGTGTTGATTAGGGTTTATTTATATGAAGGGGGTGTTTTGTGGGTTGTTGTGGATCAGGTGAGCAGCGGGGCTATGGTTGGCTTGTTTGTGGGTTGGTGTGAATTCTATGTTGGTGATGGGCAGCGGGGCTACAGGGATGGGTTCGAAAGTGAAGGAACTATGGGTTGTGAATAATAAATTAAAGTGGAAGAGTTAATGAATGGTGGGGCATGGTAATGGAACGGAAATAATAATCAATGGGATTGGTTGGTTGATAATAAAGGACATGTTGTGTTTCTTGTGTTTTTCTAACTTGATTTGTGGATAGCAGGGATATGTTTTACGAATGATTGATGTGGTTGGTTGTGGATAATTGCCCAGTAGTCAAGGAATTAATAAACTGATTCTGTTGAAAAATAAAAACCTAAATGGGGTTGTGGTTGTTTGTTGTATGCATGCTTCGTAGTAGTAGTGCTGAGGCACGTTCTCAGTTCTTTGTTTAGAAGCCATAGGTTGGGTTGTGTGTCTGGTATACATATATATATCTGTATCTTTGTGTTTTGTTGCACCCCACCCATGTTGAGCACTTAGTGTCGAACACTCCCATTTCACGGGAGAGGGTGTTTTCCCATTAGTTACTAGCTCCTTCCTGCCCCTTCCATAGGCCTTGATGGATTGAGGAGACCTTACACCCAAGAGTCTTTAGGTAAGTTTCTATTTTGGTGGTTTTAGCCCAAGAATCTTCGGGAAGATTTACTATTTCCCAATAATCTTCGGGATGAGGCCCATGTGTGTGTGGGCGGGATACGTGGTTGTGAGGCCCAGGTGTGTGTGGGCGCGATATGTGGTTGTGAGACCAAGGTGTGTGCGGGCGGGATACGTGGTTGTGAGGCCAAGGTGTGTGCGGGCGTGATACGTGGTTGTGAGGGCCAGGTGTGTGTGGGCGGGAAGAGTGTGGCAGCGTCAGGACGTTCACCGTTAGAAAGAGCAGCTAGCTAGTGGGAAATGGTGTGGGGTACCCAATACTCTTGTTCTTATATACTACTACTACCTTTTGTTTTGTGTTTTTGGTGACCGTGGCTGGTGAGGTTAGTTGTATAGAATTCCTTGCTAGGTTTTGGTTTCTTCTATTGTTCTCACGGGACATTAGGATGTCTCCCCACTTGTGCACGAGAGCTTTAGGTTTCCCTACTGAGTATACTTGTATGCTCACCCAACATTTATTTTCAGGTTTCCAGGAGGACTACCAGGGCTGTGCGGGACCATACTAGTCAGGACAGTTGGATTTGTTGTAGTTTTATGTACTCTTGTTTCTTTTGGTATTTTACTTTTGAGCTTTCTTGTACTTTTACTTTGATTTAGAATTGTTTAAACATGCATGTGGGATTGGTTTGGGTTTATTTCCATTTACTTGTTCTCTTTTCTTTTTGTGTTTGACTCATCCTATTTCCTGATCTTAAATAATAAAAAGGGTAATGCCTCCCATATTTTTAAAATCTCATACCCTTGGTGTTAGTCACCACCCTGGGGCCTACTGGAGGTGGGACTCAAGGGTCATTATCTCCCTTTCGCCATTGCCATCTTAGGAGGGGCATCTTTGGTGGGAGGGGGTCATGAGAGAATGGTATCAGAGGGAGGTTGAGAGATAGGATGGAGTTTGGAGTTAGGCATAGTGAGGATTGCATGGGATGGTAGGGAAACAGTGTTGGATGATCATGGTGCATGACATTGGACAGGGAAGACCGGCTAGGACACGGGATTTTAGGTCTCCCTGTGATCCGATGCAAGGACTCTGAGCCTACCGAATGACCAAGTGATACTACATTGATTGCAGAGTAGAGACCCTAGGGAAGGTACATGCATCATTATGAATGTGTTTTACTTGATTTGGATGTTCTAAGAAAGAAATTGAAATAAAATGCTAAAATAAAACCTTGAAAATTTTCCTTACTATTTGGGCTTAGGTGATCCTTATTTACCGTACATCTATGGCACCTGGACGTCATCCCCTGGTGAATCAGACAGCAGATTCAGGCGGTCGATCAGTTGAGGATTGACCGAGAGGAGGAAGATAGCCAGTGGCAGAAGACTCTCCATTCTTTCCAGCAGCAGACCCTCAAGAAGTACAAGGGTAGTACTTTAGATATAGATATGGAGGGGTGGATTGAGGAGCTAGGGATCGCTTTTAATTTGATATGTTCTTTGAGGGAGTACTGGGTTCCCCTAGTAGTCAGTCAGTTGAGAGGTGCGGCGTGTCAGTGGTGGATGCTCTACATCAGAGCGAGGACAGAGGAAGAGGTTCCGTGGGATGACTTTGAGAAGGAATTCCAAGAGGAATTCCTTTATTCCATGATCAAGATGGAGAAGCGGCAGGAGTTACTCTCCCTCCAGTAGGGGAGTATGTCAGTACGAGAGTTGGGGATCAAGTTCAAGGATCTTCTACACTTTTCTCCAGATCTATTTCCGTATGAGGAGTCTCCGGTGAGACGTTTGGAGGTGGAGCTTCATCCTTCACTCTAGTATGCAGTCACCCCTTCACCCTTCCGACATACTTGGTAGTACAGAAGAAGGAAGAGGTTATGGAGAGGATGCACTCGTAGGGAGGTGCACCACGTGAGGTGATCCAGCCGAGTTCGTTGAAGGGGAAGGTAGTCAGCAGTAGGTCTCCTGCGACAGGACCTTTGAGATTTAAGACAGTGGGGAGTAGGCCCTAGCAGTTCTAGTTCAAATCTTTAGGTCCTCATCCCTTTTTCACAAGCCCAGGACCAAATTGTTTCTCTTGTGGAGGTTTCGGGCACATTCAGAGTCAGTGCCTGGCCCGAGCTCAGTACTATGGAGGTGGGAATTTTCAGCACCCGCCTCAGCATCACCAGTTGTTGGCAAGGCCCTTCCAGTATCAGCAGGACACTACTCCTCCAAGGGCATACATTGCAGGAGGAGGCCGACCTCAGGGTGATCCTCAGGTACCTCGACCAGGGTGTGGTCAGGGAGGTGGTCAACATCAGAGAGGCAGATTATCTGGGTGTGGACAGTTGCATGCAGTAGAGTTGGAAGCTCTGGTAGGACCAGAGGTGGTGCGAGGTACGATTTGTTTGTTCAGCACTCTCATTTCTGCCTTGTACGATTCGAGAGCTTCTCACTCCTTTGTTGCACCTGGTCTAGCCCATGCCTTGGGACTAGATGTAGATAGACTTTCTGTACCATTGGTGATGATTACATCATTTGGAGGCCAGACCAGTGTATCTTGTGTTTGTCGGGGATGTGGGCTAATGTTGGGACCACATAGATCTAGTGGGGACCTTCTTTTTCAACAGATACATCCATATGATGTCATCCTAGGCATCAACTGGTTGTTTTTTGTTAGTTTCATTATCAACTACTTCCGAATAAGAGTCGTGTTCTCCGACGTGGATGGGCAGCGTGTATCTTTTGTTGGCGAGAGGATCTATCAGGAAGTAAGTCGGCATGTGAAGCCTCTCCTTTCCTTGTTAGGTGGGCTATCATTGATTTCAGCTGATACAGAGATTATGGATGTCCCAGAGGTTGTTGGGGAGATCCTCGATGTTTTTCCCGAGGAGGTTGTGACTCTACCCCCCTGACGTGATGTTGAGTTTGGAATAGAATTACAGTCCAGTGCCCATCTTATCTCGGTGGCCCCTTATCGGATGGCACCTTTAGTGTTGCGGGAGTTGCGAATTCAGATTGATGATTTGATGGAGAAGGGGTTTGTTTGACCCAGTGTGTCACCATGGGGTGCTCCAGTTTTGTTTGTGAAGAAGGTAGATGGTGGTATCAGGCTGTGCATAGACTACCAAAGGTTGAATCAGGTAACGGTCAAGAACCGTTACCCCCTTCCAAGGATAGATGATCTCTTCGACCAACTGAGGGGAGCAGGTTGGTTTTCTAATATTGACCTACGATATGGATATCATCAGCTGAGGGTAAAGGATAGTGACATCACCAATATGGCTTTCAGGTGTAGGTATGGGCACTTAGTGTTTTTAGTGATGCCGTTTGGAGTTACGAATGCACCAGCTATGTTCATGGGACTTATGAACATTGTCTTCCGAGAGTTTTTGGACCAGTTCATCATTGTGTTTATCGATGACATCCTGATCTACTCAATATATAGGAGGAGCACGTTGAGCATATCAGGGAAGTCTTGGAAGTCCTTCGACACCACCAACGTTATGGGAAATTCTCTAAGTGTATGTTCTTGATGCAAGAAGTACACTTCCTTGGGAATGCGGTGTCTCAGCATGGAGTATCAGTGGACCCGTAGAAGGTGGAGGCATTTGTTTCTTGGGCGGCACCCAAGAGCGTGGCAGAAGTTCATAGTTTCCTGGGGTTGGCAGGTTATTATCGGAGGTTCGTTTCATACTTCTATCGAGTTGCTGCTCCATTGACAGCTTTGACTAGGAAGAACTAGGTCTTCCTATGGAGCGAGCAGTGCCAGAGAGCTTTCGACTACCTGAAGGATAAGTTGTTCAGTGCTCCAGTACTCAGGTTTCCAGAGGAAGGGTTGTTGTATGAGGTGTTTTTTGATGCTTCTAGCCTTGGTTTGGGGTGTGTGCTGATGTAGAAGAAGGGTGTGATCTATTATGGGTCTAGGCAGTTACGCCCTCATTAGCATAACTATTCCACCCATGACCTAGAGCTTGTAATAGTAGTGTTTTCACTGAAGTTTAGGCAACATTACCTCTTTGGGGAGCGCTTTGTGGTCTTCTCAGATCATAAGAGCTTACGTCATATCTTCTCCCAGCGTGACCTAAATTTGCGGCAGCGGAGACGGGTCGAGTTTCTCCAAGACTATGACTTAGAGATCTCTTACACTGAAGGTATGGGAAATGGTGTGGCTGATACCCTGAGTAGGAAGCCTCATAAGGAAGTGGTTAAGGAGTCCGCTAATTCTTGGAAAGCGATGGGAGAGTTGGATGCCTTGCACTTGGATGCAAGGGTAGAGGGTGTTAGAGGCTGTTTGTTTCAGATGATGGTGCAGTCTCCATTGTTGCAGCGGGTGGAATAGTCTTAGTGGGGGGACACCGAGGTGGAAGTAATGCGGGATCGTGTCGATCCGAGAAATTCTCCAGAAGGATGGTCAGAGGACAGCCGACATCGGATGCTTTTTCATGGAAGGTTGTTCGTTCTAGAGGCGATGCATGAGGGAGTTCTCTGTGAGTTCCACAACTCAGCCTTGGCGGTGCATCCGGGAGTTTCAAAAATGTACCAAGGCTTGAGGGAACAGTTTTGGTGGCCCAGGGTGAAATGGGTAGTGGAGGAGTTTGTGGGTAAGTGCCTAGTGTGTCAGCAAGTAAAGGTTGAACACCGTGTTCCCAGTGGTTTGTTGAATACTTTAGATGTCCCCAAGTGGAAGTGGGATGACATCTCGATGGACTTCATCACAGGACTACCTAGACCTCAGAGTGGTTATGATGTTATCTGGGTAGTGGTGGATCGACTAACAAAATCAGCTCACTTCTTAGCAATTAAGGAGTCGGGACCGATGAGTACCTTAGCACAGAGTTACGTAGAAGAGGTGGTGCATTTTCATGGAGTTCTGAAGACTATCGTCTCAGATTGGGATACTCAGTTTACCTCACGAGTTTGGAGGGGGTTACAGCATGATTTTGGCACCCAGCTACTCCTTAGCACTGCTTTCCACCCCCAGACTGATGGATAGACAGAGCGGACTATACAGACATTGGAGGACATACTACAAGCATACATTCTGGATTTTAGAGGATCATGGGTGTGACACTTTCCTTTAGTAGAGTTTTTCTACAACAACAGCTTCCACTCTACTATTAGCATGGAACCGTTTGAGGCTTTGTATGGAAGACCATGTCGTTCACCCATTTTCTGGGTATAGGTTGGTGAGACAGGTGCTCTTAGGCCAGAGGTAGTACAGAGCACCATAGAGAAAGTAAATCTTGTGCGTGAGAGGATGAAAGTGGCTCAGGATCGACAAAATTCTTATTCTGATCGTCGGAGGAGGCCCATGGAGTTTGAGGTGGGAGATCATGTGTTCTTGAAGGTTTCCCCTTGACGGGGGCAGTGGAGGTTTGGGAAAGGGAGCAAGCTCTCCCCTAGGTTCATCAGACCTTACGAGGTGCTGAGGCGAGTCGGCGAGGTGGAATATCAGCTAGCCCTGCCACCTCAGTTGGAGAAGGTTCGTGACATCTTCCACATCTCTCAGCTTCGTTGGTACTTACACTATGACTATCACATTATCAACTGGGGGGAATTGGATATGGGAGACTACTCAACCTTTGAGGAATGACCAGTCAGAATCTAGGATCGTAAAGAGAATGTGCTCCATGGATGAACCATAACCTTGGTTCGTGTGTTGTGGAGGCATGGTGGCCTCGAGGAGAGCACTTTGGAGCGGGAGGAACAGATGCATGCTCAGTACCCAGAGTTGTTTTGACTTGTGTTTTTCCTTGTTCTTCTGAGCTTTGTTTTGATGTTATACTCTATACCTTGATATATGGAATTCTTGGCTTTTCAGTTGTGAGACTTTTGTTTCCTTATTCTCTGGAAGTTTGTAACATGTCTGGATGTGTGGGGAATGGAAAAACCTGATCCTTAAATGAGACGCATTAATGAGGATGTGATTGAACCTGTGCGGGCGAGTCAGTGCCGCCTAAAGAGGATAATATCTCGACATGGGAGAAGAAATTTCCTCAAACCACGTGTTCGGGAAGTGTGTTGGTTGTGCAGTGTTGGGGGGCAGTGTATGTTGGAAATCCTAAAATATGTAGTAGGAAGACCCAATCCTTTATCGAGACGCATTAATGCAGATGTGATTAAATTCGTGCAGGCGATTCAGTGCCACCTAAAGTGTATAATATCTCAACATAGGAGAAGAAATTCCTAACACCTATGATTAGGGTTGTTTATTGGGTTCCTATTATAACTAGAGCCCTAAGAGGTATCTTGTTGGGTTCCTCTGGGTTGGTTTTGAATTCTAAGAGGGAAGAATGTTTTATGAGGTATCTAATGTAATGTCTTGGACCTCTCCGGCCCATTCCTTTGTCGCAAAGAGGGTCATGAAGTGTTCTAGAGGGTATAAGGGACCTTTCCCACACTTTTCAGAATTTTTGTAGCTACACACCGTGTAGTGTGAGTACACGCCATGCACCACCTTTTCGTGTATACCCCGTATTGAAGTCATGTCCTTGCCATGTGAAATAAATGAGTATTCCATGTAGCCAATACTACACGTTGTGTAGTTCCTCCCCACATATGCATTACCCTCAAACCGTGTGTTGACAAGTCAATGGTCGTGTGCCGTGTTGAAGCCGTGTCCTTGCCGTGTGAAATAAATGAGTACACGCCGTGTAGACAATACTACACACTATGTAGTTCCTCCCCGCGTATGCGTTACCCTCAAACTGTGTGTTGACCAGTCAATGGCCATGTGCCATGTTGAATCTGTGTCCTTGCCGTTTGAAATAAATGAGTACACGCCATGTGGACAATACTACACACCGTGTAGTTCCTCCCCGCGTATGCGTTACCCTCAAATCATGTGTTGACCAGTCAACGGCTGCGTGTCGCGTTGAAGGCTGTGTTGGAAGCCACGTGGTGATCGTGTGAAATGGTTGAGTACACGCCATGTACTTTAGTTTTTCTCACCTATAAAAGGAGGTTTTCTCTCCTCATTTTCAAAGCACTCCTCTCCTCCCATCTCCTTCGAGCAGAGCTCTCCCAAGAGACTCCAACGCTCCTTTCCTCCATAACTTCTTCGTTTGAGCTCTGATTTATGATCTGTCAGTGGCCATGGGATCGTAACGATGAGGTGGAACTTCTGAGATTGGATATGTTTCTTTCCCTTCGCCCTTTCCTTCCCATCTTCCACTCGAGGAGGTTTTTCCGGGTTTTTCCAGAAGCAACGGACACCAACAGACGTCTTCTAAAGTTGATCCGGGGGAGCGTTGTGATCAGAACCTGTTGAGGTAGGGATCTTATCATCG
This sequence comes from Viscum album, assembly GCA_963277665.1. Lineage (NCBI taxonomy): Eukaryota > Viridiplantae > Streptophyta > Magnoliopsida > Santalales > Viscaceae > Viscum > Viscum album. Next base: position 1,747,247,887 of record OY728129.1, on the reverse strand, counting down.
TCTCTCTAGTTTATGCATCATGCGGGGTGGGTGTCCTCTTGTTTACGTGAAACACATTTGGACTGGTTTAATAAAGTTAATAACTAGATTATATAACGGGGATGTGAAGTTTGTGAATGCAGTTACATTATTTTTATCCTATGTTTTTATGTTGTGAATTGAATAGGCTTATGCCTACTGAAAATCACGGTCATTTGGGGCCTTTAATTGAGCAATTAAATGATGCCCTATCTTTTTAGACCATTTATTGATGGAAACATTTTTGAATGTGGAAATTGGTTAATCACGTAAAGTTGGCAGATTAAATACCTGTAACCCTTGTTTGATGACCTCGATTGAAAAAAACTGAAATAATAAACATGTGGGTGCTGATTAGGGTTTATTTATGTGAATGGGGTGTTTTGTGGGTTGTTGTGGATCGGGTGAGCAGCGGGGCTGCGGTTGGCTTATTTGTGGGTTTTTGTGAATGCAATGTTGTTGATAGGCGGCAGGGTTGTAGGGATGGGTTTGAATGTGAACGAACTATGGGTTGTGAATAATAAATGAAAGTGGAAGAGTTAATGAATGGAAGGGCATGGTAATGGAAACGAAATAATAATTTATGGGGTTGGTTTGTTGATAAGAAGGGACTTTTTGTGTTTCTTGTGTTTTCCTAACTTGATTTTTGGATGGAAGGGATATGTTTTACGAACGATTGATGTGGTTGGTTGTGGATAATTTCCCAGTAGTTAAGGAACTAATAAACTGATTCTGTTGAAACATGAAAACCTAAATGGGGTTGGGGTTGTTTGTTGTATGCATGCTTCGTAGTATCAGTGCCAAGGCATGTGCTCAGTTCTTGGTTTAGAAGCCATAGGTTGGACTGTGTGTTTGGTATACATATATATATCTGTATCTTTGTGTTTTGTCGCACCACACCCATGTTGAGCACTTAGTGTCTAACACTCCCATTTCATGGGAGAGGTTGTTTTCCCCTTAGTTACTAGCTCCTTCCTGCTTCTTCATCCATAGACTGTGATGGCTTGATGCGACCTTACACCCAAGACTCTTCGGGTAGGTTTCCATTGGGGTGGTTTTAGCCCAAGACTCTTCAGGAAGATTTACTATTTCCCAAGAATCTTTGGGATGAGGCCCAGGTGTGTGCGGGTGGGATACGTGGTTGTGAGGCCTAGGTGTGTGTGGGCGAGATACATGGTTGTGAGGCACAGGTGTGTGCAGGTGAGATATGTGGTTGTGAGGCCCAGGTGTGTGCGGGCGGGATACGTGGTTGTGAGGCCCAAGTGTGTGTGGGTGGGAAGAGTGTGGTAGATCTAGGACATTCGCTGTTAGGAAGAGAAGCTAGCTAGTAGGAAATGGTGCGGGGTACCCAATACTCTTGTTATTATATACTACTACTATATATTGTTTTGTGTTTTTGGTGAGCGTGGCTGGTGAGGTTGGGTGGATAGAATTAATTACTAGGTTTTGGTTTCTTCTGTTGTTCTCATGGGATATTAGGATGTCTCCCACTTTTGCATGAGAGCTTTAGGTTTCCCTACTGAGTATACTTTTATGATCACCCTACGTTTACTTGCTGGTTTCCAGGAGGACTACCAGGCCGTGCGGAACCCTACTAGTCAGGACAGTTGGAGTTGTTGCAGTTTGTTGTACTCTTGTTTCTTTTGGTATTGTACTTTTGAGCTTTCTTGTACTTGTACTTTGATTCATAATTGTTTAAACATGCATATGGGATTGGTTTGGGTTTATTTCCATTTACTTGTTCTCTTTTATTTTTTTGTTTGACTCATCCTATTTCCCGATCATAAATAATAAAAAGGGTAATGCCTTCCATATTTGTAAAAACGCATACCCTTGGTGCTAGTCACCACCCCGGGGCCTACTGGAGGTGGGACTTCGGGGTCATTATCTCCCTTCCTCCATTTCCAGCTCAGGAGGGGCATCTTTGGTGGGAGGGGGTCGTGACAATGTGTTAGATTGATGTATGGTTGATTCTTACATTCCACAAATGACTTGTAGATCAATTTCTTAAAGTATCAAGACAATCTGAGTGTTTTTATTCATATTTGGTGAGTGGAACACATTTTTAACTCAAATATAAAATTAAATTGAAAACATACACTTTGAGTCATTTATAAACTGAAAACACACACTATTAAACATAAACAGATCAAATAATTAAAAAATTACTCTATAAAAAGTGCGCTTTAATTAATTTTCTAGAACATGAACAAAGAACTAATAAAGGGTAGTATTTATCATAAATTTTATATTATAAATGAAAGAAGATAGCCTTTTTCAGTTATTTTTTCTATTATTGATAAAAGTACTATTTTATTAGTGCTAGAAAAAACCGTTGCTAATGGTACCTTTTATCAGTAATAAAAAGTCACTGATAAAATCCACATTAATCAATGATTTTTTCTAGAATTGATAAAAGTGGGATTTATTGGCATTGACTAAACACTCATAAAGGGTACCTTTATTAGGTCAATAAAAAAATAGTGATAAAGGTTACCTTTTTTCAGTGCTAAAATAAAATTGATAGTTAAAGCTTCCCTTTAACAATACCTTTATTTTTTCACTAATAAAATGCATCCTTTATCAGTGATTTTTGCAAGGGCTTATAAAATTTATATTTCAAAAAATATTATATATCATTAGAATCATATTTCTATATATAAATATATTTATATTGATATAAATATAAATATAATATATTTTAAATATGATTTATTGAATACTAAATGTTCATTTACACTTAATATATAAGATACTTAGTAAAAAATAGATTAAAAATTAATTAAAAATTAATTTTAATTAATAATTCTCAAGTTATTATCGAGTAATATTCATTTAATAATAATTATATGACATAAATATTCAATAAATTAATTAACAGTTTAAGGTAAGTTGAAAATAGTATTTGAACTTTAAATGATTGTAAATTTTGACCAGATGTCCATTTGAGATCTACCATATATCATATTGAATCCTCTAAAGATATCTAATCCATGTTGGCCTAGGTGAACCCTGATTACTATTTTTTTAAATTATAAAAATGTTTATAAAGCCTCTAAAACTAATTTTTTAGTTGAGATATCCATATTTATAATATTCGATGGGATTTCAGCTTCGTTTTGGAGGATCTTCTTATAGTTTTACAATAGTAATTGAATTAATTCCTAGGTATTACATTCATATATATATTATGGTTTTGAAATTTTATTATTTTTTATATTTTATTTCTATCTATAATTAAATTTTTGTAGGTTTTCTTATATTTAAACATAATAAATCAATTGAATAAAAAAATATTTACCCATATTTAGATGAAAATATATATTTAAATATATAAAACATATAGAAATATATATTTATTATTCATTTTATTTAAAATATAAAAATTAATTTTATTTACCTTATAAAAATGCATTAATAAATAAATATATACCTATAAATGTAATGTTTATATATAAATATGTGTGTGTAAATAACAAAATATATATATTTATGTGCTCTAATGTATATAAATAAATCCATATATGAAAATATTTATGCATGTATGCGTGAAATATAAATGTATATGTGTGTGTGTAAATATGTACATGTATGTGTGTTTCATTATTGTGTAAATAAATCATATATAAAGTTATTTTTATTAATATATCATCATCAATAAATTCAGTATATAAACATATTTATAAAAAAATATTTATAAATACATGATAAAAAAATTAAATTTAAATATAAAATTATATCTGAATATGTATAAATATATAAGTAAATATATAGACATATAAATATATATGTAATTTATAAAATTTATATCTAAATATAAAATATATAGACATATTTTAAAACTATATTTAAAAAAATATATGAATCATATGGAATTAATCATTATCCATTTTATTTAAAATAATATATAATTATTATTTTTTGTGTTATAAAAATATATGAATACATATATACTTTTAAAAAATGTATATATAATGTTTATACAAACATATGAGTGTGTATTAATAAACAAATATATTTATATTTATATTCTAATATATGTAAATGAATATTAATATTTAATATATTTAAATAAATATAATTATATATATATCACACACATAAACATATATTTTATAAATGTATTTTAAAATAATTATATAAATATATGAATTTAAATGATATATGATATATATAAATATATATAAAGAGAAACATCATATAATATATAATAAAATAAGACTGGTGTAGTGATAAAGGCATTCAAATTGCACAAGGGAAGTCCAAGTATTGATTCCAGGCATGTGCATAGGTGAATGAGAGGCTGAGATGTGAAACAATCAATAGAATAGGTGGTAGGGGAAGTGCGAATTCTAGGTGGGGTGTGGTGGGTTGCTGAAATCCACTGATAAAGGGATATTCTGAGTGATGATAATTTGTGTGTGGGGGTGCTCTATTTCTTTTCAAATTATATTATCGGTAAAAAAAACACACATAAAGTCCCATTTTATCCGCACTTTTTTATTATCAATAAAGGCCAACTTTTAACATCTCTTAGATAAATAGTTCTTTTTTACTACTAATAGGAATTTTAAAACCATGATCTTTAGTGAAGAAATAATTTTAATAAATCATCCAACCATCACTTATAAATCACCCACACAAACTCTATTTTTTCAATGTGTAGGGTTGGTGGTTGGGTTGTTGATGAAAAAACCTCCATATTTGTTCAATGACTATTTTAAGAGATGAAATATACAATATGTATACAATAACTACGAAAATTTATAGGATAATTTCATTGAATATTTGATTGTAGTTATTTTGAATAATAGTGACTACAATGATTATCTAATTTTCATAAGGGAGATCATTAATCACCCTTGGCACTTTTATTATCAAAAGAGGAAAAATAATCAATGCTAAGAATTTTTTCTATATTATTTTTGTTAAGGATCATGGAGTGTTAAATGATACACATGAAAACTGTTGTAAAGAAAAAAACACATATCGAGAGATAAAAATTCAATTATTCTTTTCTACTATATGAAGTTATATAATAATTTATGACTAGAACCAATAAAAAGAAGAGGGAGAATAAGAAATCCTATGAAAACATGAAGGAAACATTCTTAACTCTTGTGTTTTTTAACATCATTTGTAGTTTATTCATTTACAAGAGCTTCACCTTGAAGTTTCATTCATTCTCTATAAAAATTTATCTACCATTAGTTAATATAATCTAGAAGTAAATGTGTGATAGAACTGTTTTAACTTCTATATATCATATATTTCCATGAAGTTGAAATTACATATACTCAATGGTGGATTAAGTTTCATATATTTATAATTATCAATGGTTAATGTTTTAACTACTTGTATATTGTTGTGATACACTTGGTAAAATGATATGAATGACAAAAAAATAATTATTATATGAAGTGTTCTTTCTTTTTTCTCTATTAGGTGATCCCTTGGGAAAGGATCTGAAAAAAATCACTAAGCATGTATTGAGTGTTAGTGGAAAAGAATATGGGATTTTCTTATATCCCCAAACCATTTAAGAACCTTTTCTTGTCATACTATTTAATTTATTTTATTCCAACTACCTTAAAATCATAAATAGAAGGAAATATTTGAACAAATTTAATATGGAACTTTAAGTTTTGTGAAAATAATTTAAAGAAGTCAATTCACCGTCCTCTTAGGTCTCTCTCCTTAAAATATCTGGGATAATATTTTGTATCATTTCAAGACTCTTGAGATCTATACATCGGTTATTTGGAACTTGAATCTTAATTTTCAAAAAGATTATATTTTTTCCTTAACAAAATAAAGGGAAATATCTAACAGAAAATGTCTAATTTAAATAGTTAATTTGAGAGATGGTGTGTTAATTATTAGAGATCCTTATATTAATATTGATAAGTATAGTTGATATAAATATAGAATGATTATCTACTTGAATAATTTTTTATTGAATTTTTATATGAATGTGATTAATCCATATAATATTCCATCCAGTGAACCTGGGACATAGAATGATACTCAAGAATCAAATTATGATTTAAATTTAAAAGTTAATAATGATATCATTTGTGTATTTGGACCAAATTAATTAAATATATTTTATCAATGTGAAAATTCCTATGATAAATAAGAAACTATAGTTATTGCCTATGAAGGAATAAAATGTAACACAATTGAGGTAAAACACAACAGAGATTAATTTTTACCCAATCCTTATTTTTAAAGGATAAATTATAACTCTAATGAATGGAAGTATCACTAAGATAGTTAATGAGGTTAGTTCTTTTAAAACTACCATTCCATAATCAAATCAATAATTAATTGTTCTTGGAGTTCATCCTACTAAGTATAATGGAACATATACTACTATTATACATTATAAACCTATCAAATATCAAAAAATAAAGATATTAATTGGAAATATCATGATATAAAAAGATTAAATGCAAGAAGAAGTTTATGGTGAAATGTTATCCAATATAGAAAATGATTCTATTAAAATATCTACATCATATAAGGATAAAAATTATAAATAAACATATTTTAACTCTTATAATGAAGAATATTTTTGTTTAGATTCCGTTGAGGAAATTTTATAGATTTATAGAATATTTTGTATATTGTTCAAGAGGATAAAGGGATCCATGAAAACCATTGAAATATTTAATAAGGATGATGGGAATGGGTTATATGCCATGAATATAAGAATCGTAGACATTTAAAACTATACTATCCTCATCTCAAATCTAAAATAAAATTATATTAAAAGATGAAAGTAAAAGGAGATATTAAATCTACTTGAAGTTATTGTGAGGACTCAAGTTAGGAATCTCATTCTAACCTTGAAGTTGGGAATCAAAATCAAATGGTAAATCTATATCTTATATCTCAGTTTGAAGAGGTACAATCATTCAACTCTTTTAATTTTGAATCATAAAATTATATCTTTATGAGATTAATAAGTATTATTTTATTCTTAAATATAAAAATGATTCTATAAGGAAATAACATATAAATCTCAAGAAGTGTTATTATTTGGAAAATGTTGAAATGATTGTTTTTATAAATTTATTATAGAATTAATGACTAAACATGATAAATATTATTATTCTTGGTTTATATGTGATGCTAGAATTAATGAATTATTAGCTGAAGTCAATTTTTTGATAACAGACGCTAGTGTGTCTACTAAAGTATTCGATTGTCTTAATTAAACCATTGGTATTATTAATGGGAAAAAATGAAAACTTTTAATTTGATGAAATATTATAAATCCTAAGATTTATAGTAATTATTTTGTGCCTGAGTCAAATAGTTAAAACATGTCTACTGTTGTATGTTTTAATTGTGAAATTTTCTGACATTATGCTAATGATTTATGCTTTATAATTCCTCAATTTTGTGTTATTATTCATGCCTATATTTGAAAATATTTATCTAGATCTATGGTTGGAATTTCTATTCAAAATAAATTTTTGTTTTACCAAAATATTTTATTTCTAACACTAAAGGAACTAAAATCATATGTGTACCAAAATACATACTTTTCTTATATTTTTGTAAGAAGAGTACAATAGGACATAAATGTTAAATATATTAATGGTGGGTGCTCAAATTATGTGTATGAAAATTTTCTAAAATTTATATTCCTTATCATAGTTTTATGGAAGTCATGGAAATAATGTCATTTGAAGGATTAGTGAAGTACTATGTGATGGATTTCACTAAAAATTTTCTTTCATTTGTAAAAAAATGTCTTTCTTTCATTTTTATTTATTGTTATGATGGCAGGTAGATGTGTGCTAATTATTTTATATATGGGGATAATTTTATGAAAGTTATATCTTATTTCCTTCTACATTACCTATTAATATTTTCTTCCAAACCTAATATAATCATGTTATTATGTTTCTAATGTACTTTTCATATAACCAGTGCATGTGTTAATCATTTATATATTTTACTGATTAATCTACTATTATATATATTTAAGTTTAAAATTATTCTTTTTAATTTATATCTAGTATGCATAATCTTTATAGTTATACTTATTGTTATTCTAACAAGATCTAATATGAATGTTATTATTTTTCTTGTTAGTAACTATATTACTATTTTGTTTAATCACATATTCTGACACTATTTTATTATCTCTCATGATAGAATGATTATTTAATACCCTAAAGTTCATTGATATCACTTTTCTTACTTATAGGGGAGTTGTCTTAATTATTTTATTAACACAAGTTGAACTATTGTTTATACATAAATCAATGAATATTTTTATCTTATCTTTTTATCCATATTTTTAGAAGTATCATATAGTAGGTATTTAATTTTATGAATATTCACTTCCCAATATCTCCAAAAAAATGTGTTTTCTATATTCTATCTTTCTAAGTAAAATAATTTTATACTAATGGGGGATTTTATTGCATTACCATTTTATTATTTCATTAATATTTGATAAATATTTTAAATTTGTATGAGTCTGGTTATTCATTTTCAAAATATGTTAAACATGTTGCATAAACTGTTCATATTTTAGTTTACCATGACTTTCTTTGATATTATGAAGCATGATATATTTGTTTAAATTATACAACTTCAATATGTTTGTTTATTATTCTAACATATTTTTATAGGCATTTTAAAGGGGAGAATGGAGAATGTCAATTATATTAAAGCATTCTTAATCTATTATTGTTTATTAATTGAAATAATTTTTTTATATTCTTAATTATTTATTAGAAGGGTGATAACTCTATTTTTATAGGAAGAATGGGTTCACTTTATTAGTAATGTGGGATTTTATTCTTTTTCATGACCCTAGTGATTTTGTGTTTTATTTATTTAAGTCAGATTGTGTTTATTATATTTTATTATTTATTTTTACATGATCTATTATTTCTTGTCTTATCCTTTATTATCCTTACAAAAAGGGGGTTTGTTTTTTATTTTTAGATTATATTTTATGAGTTAATGGTTTTTAATTATCTAAAAGGGGGATAATATTGAGTGAATCATTTAAATTCTTCCTTATTTATGTTTTGATAATTACTCCAGACCTCACTCTTTATATTATATACTTTTCATTGGTATGATATGGTATTAACTGTTTATATATATTAATTATTCAATTTATTGTTATATATATAATTTTTTATAAATTGTTATGTATATAGCTATTATGATCTATTATTTATTAGTGTTCACTGGTTTACATTTATTCTGATCATCTATTATTCTAAAGTTTATTTCTATAAAAATAAAATTTTATATAAGAAAATTGTTTGTTAAAATAATTATTTTGAATATATAAGAAGTTTGAAATTTATATGTTGAGATTTTTATATTCTATATGAATTCTAGAAATTCATCCAAGTCGAAATAATATGCACGTTGAAAAATATTTTACAAAATTTTTTGAATACATTATGTATTTGAATTTTGAGAGTTTCAATATTTCCAATATATTACATATTGATGAAAATCATACGTACAAAGTAGTGCATATTACTTATGAAAGGAATTTTATTAAAAATATTCTCCAGATATATCATACTATGGAGTAAAGGCCAGGTGATAACAAGATTGACGGTTAAAGGAATCATTACATGATAAAATATATCACCCCTTTAATGAACGGAGAGGTAATATATGAATTTGTATAAGATATTATTTATGAATATTATTATGGTTTTTTTGGTATTTAAAAATTAATGTGTTTGAATCTTTAGGAGGAATTTGTTTTATAATATTTAAGGGATCATTAAATGAGTTAAAAAAAATTTAAATGGGTATTTTTACTACCAAAATTTTAGAGAATATATATGTTTTCCTTAAATTTGATTATTCAAAGTATTATTTCAAATGAAAATTATTAAATGTAAATGAATCTTTTGAGGATAAATTTGAATAATCTTTTGAATATTAATTTTGAATAAGTATTTTAATGACTATCCTATTTTGATGGAAGAGATTTCATATAATCATTGACTTTATTGTTATAAGAAGATAAATAAAACACAATGGTTAAAATTATTTCTATATTATATATTTTTATTTTTTGTCTATCGATTAATGTTACATGATATACACTACAACTACTAAAGAGTAAAAACATATTTTAAGATCCTAAAAAATTCAATTATTAGTTCTTTCTATAAAATTTATATCATATTTTATGATGGGACTGAAGAAAAATAAGAACAAGAATTTGGAATCATGTTTGAACTTGAATATCACTTTCTAATGTTGAAGTATTTGTTAAAGATCATTTACAATGAAGAATTTTCCAAGTGTTTTAAATTGAAGTTTTATTCATTATATGTTGAATGAAATATACCATTAATTACTAGAATCTGAAAGAATTGTTTTAATGGAACTATTTAAAAAATTACATGTCATTTATTTATTTTTAGTGAAAAATTATTGTACTCAATTGTATATATTTTTTTATATACTTGTACTTAGTTATGGTTGATTTATTAACTAATTTTTCTTAGTCATAAGGGACATAATAAAAGGATCTAGAGGACTAGAAAAATTCTTGTTGCCAAAAATTTCCACTACTTTAACTCATTTGGTAGATCCCTAAGATAGGGATCTAAATAAAATAACCATGACTGCATTGGGTGTCAGTTTAGTGAACTAGGGGATGTTCTTATAGCCTAGAACCACTAAAATTAAGAAAATTATGAGTCTTTATTTTTATTATATATATTCTTCATTATTCAATTAAAATAGAGGAAAAACTCAAACAACTTTAATAGGGAACTTTATGATTAGTGAAATTAATTTAAAGAACTCAATCCACCTCTCTCTTTAGCTTTTTTCATTAACTTGGTTGTGACAACACTAAAAACATTACAACCCATCACCATCCCAAATTATATTCATTATTAATCATATTCACATTACATATGAATACACACAAATTTAATCATAATTTTATAACTAAAAGTAAATACTAATGAATAATAATGAAGGACTTACTGATCTGAGTCATTATACCAAGTCAAAATTTTGTCTTTGAAGGAGAAATAAAGATCTTAAACTCTAGATAAATATACAACCCTGATAAAGTGTCATATAAACTAGGTTTTCAAAGGGTGAGCCAATACTCCACAAAATAACCATAGGAACTTCATAAATATACTTCATATTAATAATAGATGATAAACCTTGAATAAAATTAACATAATTCTACTTTTATTAATATCACTTCATTATATTTTTCCTTAGTGGGCATTTGTAAAATGAATCATTTGACACCTCCATGGATGTTATCTCTCATTAAATAACATAAATCACAAATCCAAATCTCTCACATGGAATGGAAAACTATAAACCTCTAAAATTAACCACCAAGGGGATCCAACAAGCCCACATAGGTAATCAAATGTATAGGCCAACGATTATACTATTATGGATTGTTGTAGTAAAATATAGGAAACACAAGTGTTATTTTCCAATAAAATTACCCCCATACATCCATTTTCATAGAATTTATGTATTGGGGGAAATTGATCGTAAGGTAAACAAGCCTATCAGCCCGAGTCTCCTATAATTATTCCTCTTATAGATTCCAAATAAAAAATTGAGGAGTACTGATTGAAATGTCACTTCTGCCAATCATCCACTAAGGATAGGGTGTGGATTCTATTTTTCAAGATAATATAAGAGGTCTGAGAAAAATACCTTTTCCCTATGATATTTTTGAGAGGGGTCACATCCGTTATATCCCTATATGGGATTGTTCCCAAGCTATCCCAATAGGGAACCTTTCATCGGCCTTTTATTTCAGTTTGATCCCATGATATCTGATGTGATTCCTATTTTATGAGTCATCTTATTTGAGGTTATATATCTCACTAGGGAGCCCATTTTCCCAACCCTATGATATGATTCCATACCTAGTATTTTATACTAGGGAGGTTATTCACCAAGACCCTTGATTTGGGATCATTCTAATGGTTATCAATATGAAGCCTAGAATTATTTCATTTATATTTACTCCTAGTCAAACTAAACTAGTCCATCCCACATAGGCTCCACCCCCAAAACCCTTATTAGGGTCAATGATAGTTTTAGTCATGGTCCTTCATCTCAATCCCTCAAATTCCACCATCTACCTTCATAAAATATTTTGAGTTTCACTATGAAATTTTTTTTTCATGTCAAAAAGGATTTGAGTCCTGATACCACAATCTCCACCTTAATTTGAAAAATAATATGAGTTAAGATCTTCCTCTTGGTTACCGAAAAATACATAGTCGAGAGACCGCTCATGGACCCAAAAAAGCCTTCATTCAAGATACACCTCTTAATTTTCTAATTTTCTCTAATTTTATATTCTCCTTATAGTTACCAAAATTCCTTGAATTGCTATACACCTCTTAGTTTTCTCAAAATCCTTAAGTTGAGATACCCCTATTGGTTTCTATAAATTACATGGATATCCTCTTCTTAGTTTCTAAAACAATTGAGTTGATATACTTATCCCGGTTTCCTTAAATTCCTTGAGTTGAGATATACCTCTTAGTATCCTTGAATGTATTGATTTGAGATACTCCCATTAGTTTTCCTAATAGCTTGAGTTGAGATAGTTATCTTAGTTTCAAAAATTACATTTGTTAAGATCCCACTTGGCATTGAAAAACTATTTTACCTAACTCATTTTCCAATATAAACCATAAGATACCACACATTCATAACTCTCACACCAAACAATGTTTCAGTACCATTTGCCTAGTATTCCACCCCACATGATTTTATACTTTTCAAAATAGGTATAGGATGTATGAACTTAAAAATACACACCATTGGTCATGGATTCACACCCTAACCTCAGTATATATTAATTAATAATTTATTTATTCGTTTTTAATCTAGGTTTTCCAAACTTGTTATCTATATTTTGGAAATATAAAGAAATTTAAGAATTTCATTTGTTGCACAATTAAAAAATGGTTAGTTTAAACCATTTAGTGATAGTGTGATATGGTTTTTAGTTTTTAGAAAAGTTATTAACATAGTTGGTGAATGATTGTACCAACCATGAATCAAACCATGTGATACAACCATGTGTGTCTAGTGAAGGGTCCACATTTTGGTAAACCATGGGAGACAACTTTGAAACCTTTCCAAAACATTAGAAAAATTCAATTTACGATTTTATCCTCTTTATTCTAAGTCCAAAAGACTTCATCCTTTCCCCATTCACATGAACCTTTTCTATAATATCCCTATACATGACTTCCCCTTCCTCCATTGTATTTTTTTACTCCCTTCAATTCTTGGTCATTAATTCTAAGTAAGGTTCTCTTTATCACCATTTCTATCATCCTAACTATTCATTCCTCACTATGTCATTATGAGGTGGTGTTTGAAAACCCCAATGTTTTTTTGGTTCAATTAACTCATGGTTTTAATTCCTATGGTTTTCATATTTCTTCTTAGACCCTTCTCTCTCCTTATCTAAAGGTTTCACTTAAACCGTACTTGATATAGGTAGGTGTTTCTATTTTTTCCTCTTTTCTTAGTAATCCATTATATGATTGAGTTTTTGTAAATTCATTTCTTAGAAATTATATATGGTTTATATTTATTTAAATTCATAAAAGTCTTTCTAAAATGAAATAATATTTAAGAGGATTTTGAAACCCTTAAATTGATTTACATGTGGAAATTAATTGGTTTTAAAGTGATATTTTTTAGGATTCTCTATTTAATGTACATTAATATGTTTCATTAAATTATTAATTTTTTTATTTACTTACTAATTATACTTTTTTGTAGTGTTTGTATAATGGTTTAGTTATGTTGTGTGTCGTTGATTTGTGTTTATTTTATTTATGTTTATAAAGTGGAGTTCTCCACTTAGTTCTTAAGTGACTTTTTAAATTCCAATGACTTTAAATTGGTTTTTTGAAGGGGATTATAAATTTGGGTTTCTAATTAATGATTTTTAGGAATGTTTAGCACCTTGTATATTGTGTTTATGAAATATTTCGGTTTTTAATTGTTTCTTGAAAGAAAAATTTGGAATGGAAACACTACTTTAATGACTGAAGGCAAGGTTGGACCCTTATATAAATGGTTTCTCTAAAATTGTTCTTTACCCTTTATTAAACCCCTAGTAACATAATTTAATGTGTGATTTAATATGGTTTTTATTGATCTTTTTTTTAATTTAAGTGGTGGCTTAATTAATAATGGTGTAAGAGGGTGGTTTTAGGTTTGTTATATGAATGATTTTCCTTGTGGTTTATTATTAATATGGGTATGATAAATCACAATTACTTTCTAACCCTCAATAACAAGTATCATAAGGATACAAAGAATCATTGTGAGATTTTGAGATACAGTTGTCATTCTATTTATGTTTATGCACAGACTAGCATCCCCTAGTTATGTGTTATGACCCCCACTAGGGGAGTGCCACTGGTGAGGATAGATATATCATGTTGTGTGGGTACTTTCTAGTAAGATCATAAATTGGACCACTATATGGTTCCTATTGAGTGCAGCTAGGATTGTCTCACAGAATTTTTACTAGTTACCCATGATTATGTACAATTTATTTTAACTCCTTTATTATTTAATAGATTATATTTTCTCTTTATTATTTTCATTGACCTCCTTATTATTATAATTGATGATTCTATTTTTTATTATTATATTATTATCTTAGCATTTTATGTTTCATTTGGGTCTATTTATTTAATGGTTGAATTACATGTATTTTTTTAGTAATTATTCATTGATGTTTGACACTATTTTTTATCCATTGACCTTGATTTATATACATACTCAATTATGTGCATGGATTCTTATTTGTATTTATGTGTTTCAAAATTTATTTGGGTAAATTTAGTTTTTTTCTAGAAAATTATTCTTAAAGTGGTTTCAAAAAGTATTTGTAAATAAGAATTTAAAAAGGGGTTTTGAAATTAAAAGTGAAATGTTTAGTTTTAAGTAGTGTTTAGTTTTTAAAAAAGAGAATTTATGAAATTTTTGTCAGTTGTTTTCCAAGAGAATAGGAAAAAATTATTTAAAATGTTATATTTCAAAAAAATGTTTTTGGAAGATTTGGAAAACAGTATAGTATAAAATCGTTGATAAAATATTATTAGGATATCTATACTCACACCTTACTTATACCTCTAAGTGTTTTTAGACTAATTAGGTTTTGTAAGTCCATTTTTTGGTTCTCAATAATCCCTAAATTGTGGGATTATTTTTTTAAGACACTCATGTAATGGTTTGTGTTTGAGGTTGGATATTTGACTTGGGGTTATGAGGAGACTAGTGGTTAGTATTTTTGGTTTCTTTTGTAGAATTTAGATGGTGGTGTATCAACCAAGTGAGCTATTCTTTCATATTGGTTCCATCACAGTTTTGTTATACTTATATTAATTTGGTTGTTTGTTTTAGTTTTGAGTTATTTGGTTATCTTTTTGACTTAAATAAAAATATTTTTTTTCTACATGGATGCCTAATTTTTGGATGCACCATTATATATTTTGGGTTGAATTACACTACATGTTAAATATTGTTTTTCTAAGACAAATTATTCCAAAGAGTATGTTTTGATGCCTTGTAACTTGTTAAAAAATCAGGGGGATATTTAATTCCCTGAATTAGGTGCCCAAATTAGGTGTTTCTTATGTTGGTTTGTGATGGAACAACCTTAAAAGTCACCTAATATTTTTTACACTACCTTTAAGGGTACAATATTAGTCATCAAAGTGGATAGAATTATCTGTGTTTTGATATACTTTGTAGGGATATATAAGAAACCCCTTTAATGACATCAATACCTTCATTATCTTACCTTCTACCTATATGGATAGTTGTGAACTATGGATTTCATTTCTATAAGGCTAGATACTATAGTTTAATAAGAATATTTTAATCAAATTATAGATAATATAATTCCCTTTTACAATGGCCTTATAAATTCATTAGTGTCTATTAATAACTTTTTTCAAAGGGTAACTTGTATTATTATAATGAATTATTTAAATGGTCATGATTTAAATATATAAGAGAGTTTTAGAATAAATAGCAAGAACCCTAATGGGATGATCTAACCTTCTATCCTTTTTTTCTGAAAAAAGGTGTCATGGTTACCACCTAGGGTGATTGGGAGACTATCATTTTTTAGAAAGAGGTAAGGGTACTAGAATAAATTAGATCCCAAAAAGGTCACATCAAAATATTGTGGCCTATGGTAAAAGTAAAAGGATGGTGCTGGGTTAGGCTACATAGATGTATTATTTTTGTGGGTGAACTCACAAAGAAAATTACGGTCATGTTGACTACTCTTGTGCGAGTGGTTTATATTGAGTTTAAAGATAACTTTCTACTCTTATTTTTGAAAATAATAATTCACTACATTATTTCAATTTATAATATTTATTTCTTCCAAATATTAAATTTGTGCAGAAAGTATTTAGTTCTACTTGATAGATAAATTCTATTCAACCAGGTTAGGAATGTCATTTCTAATGGATAGAGGAATTCAACTTTACCAGAAAATGGCCTATAAATTTTGTTGAATGAATAATTAAAAAGTATATCATATAGTGACTTAAAAATATTATTATATAATGACTTACAAATTATATCATATAGATACTTACAAAGTCTACTGAATGAATAATTTCAAAGTATATCAGATGGTGACTTAAAAATTCATTGAGATGGGAACTTACAAAGCCAATTAGATGGTTACTTACAAAGCATATCAGACTTAATTCTACAAAGTCTACCAAATAGAGATGTATAATTTATATCAGATTAAGTTTAACTATTTGTACTAAGAAGACTTTATTTAAGGAATTTTAATGATGTTGTGCCTCATGAACATCAAAATAAGTGTTGTAATGCTGAACTCATCCATAGGTGAAGATGTTGAATTTGACATCATTGTAATTGATCTGGAAATGTACATAATTTATCCATAATTGATTGTTTTCCCAATGTCTATAAATAGGACTACATCCTTGAGGAGAATTAATAATTAACAATATGCACTCTAAAGCTTTATGTTGAGGTTTTTTGAAATCATGTTACTAATTTTTTTCTATATTGTAATTTTTGGAGAGATATCTCAAAGAATGCACTATGTGGGACTTATATTATAAATTCCATAATTTTTAATGTTGTAATTGATGGTTTTATGAACATGTGTTTGAGGTATCATAGGGATAAAGAGATAGAGATTTGTACATTTATGTTTATTTAGGTGTACTAGGGATTGGGAGAAACAACTTCGTTTAATCAAGCTAATCGAGGGATTCCAGGATTTGGAGGACAAACATTTATATATTGTAAAAATTGAGAATACCTAATGTTAGGTTTTCATATTTCCATATCAATTTTGGTGAAATTGAATACCACACATATTGAAGGATCTATATGTTTTTTATATCCATTTTTATAAAATGTTCTTAATTTTTACAATATGAATTTTTTAAAAAGTTTATATCATGATATATAAACTTTTTTGTAACTATGAAAGTCATAAAGTAAATCTAAAAAATGTTCTTTCGATATCCTTTCTTATAAACAAGTTATTGGGAAGTTGTAAGTTTAAATTTATATAATATATAATTCACTCCCCCCACCTAGTAGTATTTACAATAATTTTATGATCCTATATCTTTCATAACGTGAAAATACATATAAAGGGTGATGAGATTAATGGTAGGAATAAAAAACAATAACCCCTCATGCAATGTAAAAAAGTCGACATGATGTGGATTCATATGCAAGGTAGGGAGGAGGAATTTACTCCTCAATGCATTTCATATAATACACACAATAATAATGGTAATGAAATACATTAAAAAACATATTTAATTATAAAATTCAACAAAATAATAGAGAAATAACAATCTACTACCACAAAAAAACCGTTTCATAAGTGGCTTTGGTGTTCTAGGAAACCACTTAGCAGCCACTTTTGATAGCCATAATAAATTGGATCTCAAATACAACATTAATATTTTCTTAATGAAATAACATTATTTATTATTAGTTTTTTAAAAAATATCATTCTATATTGGATTATGGAGAAGGTAGGGAATTATGGTTGGGATGATGGATGTGGGGAGATGATGAAGGAAGGGAATTGGGGTGAGACAACAAAATATCAAAAAAATATGGATTTAATAAAAAAATTCATAAACCTAATAATGTATAAAATATTTAAGGATGTGGGTGGGGAGATAATGAAGGTATGGAATTTGTGAGGGGAAAAAATGTCACACATTCAAGAATATTTTCCACTCTTTCAAGTGTCAAGATATAGCTAAAACCCTTATCGGTATAAATTACCTCACCATTATGTATATTTTTTGGGTTAGAATAATAAGAATATACACAATAGAGGGTGGGGTGAGTTTTATCCCTTTTAATAATCTTGAAACATTCAAATTTTATCCCTCTTGGAATATTATAAAGATATGAAGTGTTCTCATCTTTAAGAAACTTGTGTAGTGGAAAACATAGATGAAGACCAAATGATTTCTATAGTCATTCGGGGCATGCAGATCCCCCATCCCACTCCACCAAAACCCTCTCAGTGATCTTGGTGATAGTTACTAAATAGGTCCTCTTATTATATGAACTCCATAACTGAGTATAGGCATTTGACACCTTAGAACATGGAAGGTTAGTTTATAGTAAAACCATCAATCCACAACTTTATAATAGAATATTATACTCCACCATGACTAAGTATGATCAGATGATACTATAAGAAATCAAGATTGATTGATTTATTGAGAAACATATTCAAATCATGTTTAAAGTACAAATTGACAGATAATAGATCTTTTTCTTTTTGAATAAGGTTCATTAAGAAATAATATCTTGGAAGAGATATTGGTTACAGATGATCTTCAAGAATTAAAACAATATAAAGTATAACATTTTCATAACAATTTAGAAACCACACAATAGATAAAGAACATGTAACACCCCAAGCTTCCACGGTACGTTTCCCTTCGAATAATGCGATAGCGTGTGTTGTACGCAACCTCGAGTTCTAACACACACCATAACTAATTAAAATAACCGTTGTGAATAGTAATACCTACTTTTTGAAATCATATATATTCAATATTTCAAAATGGACTTCATTTTTAGATTCGGAATATCAAAATTAGCCTAGGGTGAAATTTTGGTACATTTCGGATAACTTTCATATTTTGATGAATAGTGAAAATTTCTAAATTTTAATTAAAAACAACTTTTTTAATCAAAATAATTAATAGTGATAAATTGTGATTTTGAGTGGTTTTAAAGTATATTTAGAATATATTTTTACCATTTAATATAATGTTGGTCATTGGAGATAATTTTACAATTAAACCGAACATAAACAAGTGTCAATCTTTTGATAGTTATTACCTCTTAAAAACACGCTTTTTGTTTTGACAGCGGGAATTAATTTTAAATTAATTTCTGCCACTTCTGTGTTTTGAATTTAGGAAAATGGATTCCATATTTGGAATCAGGATGTCCAAATTAGGTAAATAGGTAACTTTTATTTTTACACATTTTGAATAATTACTGCGGTAAATATTATATTTACCATGGTTAAAGGGTAAATCCGGTAAATAAGGGTTAAAAAAATAATATTATAATAATACAAAGTTACCCTAAAACGTGTCCTAACCTTATTTGTGGACACATACCCGACCATGCGCATCCTTGGGTCAATTTGGGGACCCCTTGGAGCCACTTGTATGTGGTAGGGACACATTATATTAATAAAGTTAAAATAAAAATAAAAATGGCAAAGCTTACATCTTTTAGAAGAACAATTTTTACATAGGGTTATACATGTTGGATTTTCGATTATAAATATTCATTAGAAAGCTAAAAAGATTTCCTACATGATGATATTTTATTTATAATTTTTAGACATCAAATAAGTTAAATTATTAATGACACAATAATGATGCAATGTTTACCTCATTAATAAATCATTGAAATAAATAATATTATAATGATTAAAATATTATCTAAAACCTGTCCAATTCTTATTGGTTGATGTTATTTAGAATATGAGTCATCTTATCTTCTACCTCAATGATTTTTGGACCATTATAAACCGAATATAATTATATTATAAAGTAATACTTTCACTCTTTCCTAAAGAGCCCCTCCTCTCCCTTATAAAAGGAGACCACTTCTACTCATTCCTCACACCTCTCAAGCCACTTGGCTCGTCCAAACTCCGCCCAACTAAGCTCCCCACATCCCTATACTCCTCCTTGAAGCTTCCCCTTAGGCAGAAAGCATTTCAACAAGTCCTTTGGTTCTAACCAAAGTGAGTTACCTAAATTAAAGGTAACGGTTTCTCTTAAATTATTTTCATTTATTTTGCTTCTCCAACCCCCAAAATCTTTTTATTTCCTTTCTTTTGTAACAACACCAGTATCCTCAATATACTAGGATGTTGTTATAATATGGATTCAAACTACACATACACACAACTCCATCTAATGGATGATGAACATAATGTTTCTGTGGATGGCAAACTAACGCATCACGAAACGATGATTGTTCAAATACATCTTACCGCCTCTCATGGTGGCCATTATGATGGCACTGTAATTAAATATGATATTAATGATATATATTTTATATATAAGCTTCTGTAATTCCATTTTATTTCATACCATTATTCGTTTCATGTTTTATATACATACGATAATTTCATTTGAGGAAGTGCGGACTACCGCCCCCTTAAAATGATATGACTCGTTCATACCACACATGGAACGTATAAAGGATGGTGTTAATGAACTTAAGTAACATGTATAAAATATTATATTATACTGGAATAGTAATATACCTATGTATCATTGGTATTTGATTCTTTTAAAATAAAAATTAAATGGAAGTAGCGTTCGTGCGTACGTACGGACTACCGTCTCCACGAACGCGATGAGATTCATTTTCCATCGTATCCATTCAAGTATAATTATCATATGATGATTTAAAAATGATGTTTAAATACTTGATACCATTCTGGATTTGAATAATATACAACTTATACTTTACAAACATGGCTTATGTAACAAAACATATAAAAGAAAATGAGTAAGTTAACACCCGAAACGACGATAATTTTAAGATATTATTATCAAATCAGTATTAAAAGATCATATATGATATCATATTAATGTATATGATTCTTGTATAATTTAATAACAATTATTTCACCATTATACAGGAGGTTAACCGACCCCAACAAAGGAAAAGTACAAGGTAAGGGTTATTTCACAATCTCTTCATTATCCGAGGTTGTTTATACGTAATAATCTACTGGGATTTCTTTATCATCCACATCCATGTTTCTTCGAAATGTATTTCAAAACATATTTATTATTTACAAGAATATGGGTTAAAGTCATTTATACCCTTGTTTGAATTTTTATAAGAGGTTTATAAAGGAATCTTTCCGTCCTTTTCAAAACAAGGTCCTTTTTAACCTTTTCGACAGAATTAAGGTAAGAATGTTTTTTTAACTTATACGGCGGGTGCGGCTATTTTCCACCGTTATAAAATCTTCAAAGCTTCCTTTACAAGATTAGAAGAATATTTTCAAATTAAATGTTTTATTTTATAATTATTTTATTTTTAAATGATTAAAAAAAAGAGATATTTCTATCAAGTATATGAAAATCCAGTGCAAATGTATACGTATTTAACGCAAGCTCCAAAATGTTTTTAGAAAACCCGACTCTCGAGTGTGCTAGATAGGAAGGGATTGGGAGTGGACCCATCATGGCCTGTAATTAGTCGAGCAGTCTCAGAACTAGTTATTTTGTTTTCATAAGCTTGCATAATGTTTTCATAAAAACACTGGAGTATATTTGAGTAATTTTAAACGTAAGTATCTTCTAAAACAATTTCATCGGTAGGTCTCATGAGACAAACTAGTGTCTTGGCACAAGGCCTTGAAAAAATTTATTTGTAGTCTTGGCACGAGGCCTTGACTTTGTGGTTATGATAGTCTGTCATTATGCATTCCAACATTATGAAAGTGGTTATTGATTTTTCATGTGATTATTCGATTAGTAGAATATCCATGTGAACAAGTAAATGGGATTATTTCATTTTACTTTTGCCATACTATGTTGAAGTTCAAGTTTAAAAGGCTTTTGTTTTAGTAATTCATTGCCTTAAATGTTTATGCTTATTTTTGAATGTTCCGCTATATTGTTATCCTTACTGGGCATTTGAGCTCACCCCTTTTCTATGTTTTATTTTTCCCAGGATGTGAAGATGTAAGTTATGAATGACCTGCAGGGATATTATGAGGGGATTATAGTGTGGACTGTGGAAACATTATGTTGTTGTAGTAGTTTTTCATTTTATGATGTAATGTAAAACTTATGAATATATCTAGTGTTTCCAAGGCTACTAAACCAATCGGTCTTTCGAGATTTGATCTTTCTTGTGATCATGCCAATGTTATGTAATAATGCACCGACTCTGGGTAGCTGGGGTCGGGGTGTTACAGTTGGTATCAGAGGAAGTTTAGTACAAACCTTGGAAGCTAGATTTAGATAAACTCTGATTAGAGCACGTAGACCTAAGATGAAATTTGAGGATTAGTATAGAAGAACTTCCTAGAATTTTGGTATTGTAGAGATTTTTTGAGTTTTCCGAGCAATAAATCCCTGTCTGGATACGATCAGGTAGAGGCGGCTCTGGCACAGATGTACCTAGGGGTAAAATCTGAAAACACCGCTTTGAGCTAGACTCTAACGGGAACTGGTGCACGACAACGGGCCTTGCTGCACTCTTGGTTACGACACTCCCGGGGGGTATGCTTAGGATAACTCTCACTATCTTTACAAATCATTATGAAGGGTTTATGAGTATATACTTCCTCAAAGAAAACATTTTTATGATTATGGATTATATCCATAAATAGTTCAATTTATGTTAAGTGTTTTATAAGTATGGGATTATGTATTTTGATTCATAAACTGATCTAGTTTATGCCATTGTTTAGAAATGGCGCCTAGTGGTAGAAATGGAAACCGTATCAATGCACGCACTCCATGTAGGGATTTCCCTCCTGCTCAAGATAATTATAGTGGGGCTGGTGATGCAACTGGTGCCGATCAGCTAATCACCATACTGGGACAACTTACTCAGGTTATGAATAATAACCTTACCCGTATGGAGCACCCTGATCCGCAGCGTGGAGGATCAATGTTAGATCGATTCATGAGGAAACAACCACCAACGTTCAATGGGAGTACAAATCCCTTAGTAGCTGAGCAATGGATAAATTCCCTAGAGAAAATATTTCAGGCTTTGGGAGCAGTGAAAGGGAAAAAGTTATCATGGCAGTTTACCGCCTCACTGGAGATGCTGATCAATGGTGGTCATTGATTCAAAACATGAAGGAAGATGATGAAGTATCAAATATGGAGTGGAGGGAGTTCAAAGATCTGTTTTTAGAAAAATACTTCCCTCGCGACCATCGAGCAGATATGGAAAGGCAATTTCTCAGTCTGAGACAAAAGGAGGATGAGAATGTCACAAAGTATGAGGCTAACTTTACAAGGTTAGCGAGGTACGCTGGTGATTATATTCACAACCCAAGAAGTAAGATTGATCGTTTCTTTTATGGGTTAAAACCATTTCTCCATCGAGCATTAGTCTCACAATCCTTTTCATCGTACGAAGACATTGTCTCATGTGCTATCAAGACCGAAAAGGAATTCTCTACGTCTTATGACTTTAAAGCAAAGCAAGAGAAGAAGAGACCTGCTGATCAATCTGGGAATGGAAATAAGGGGAAGAAAGGAAAGGTTGAATATACATCATGTGGTAAATGTGGGAAGAAACACCCCGGTACTTGCTTGAAGGGAATGGGAGTCTGTTACAAGTGTGGTGAAAAAGGCCACCAAGCTCATGATTGCAAGGGGAAGAAGGAAGCTACCAACGTTCAGTGCTACAATTGCAGGGAGATGGGGCATTATGCAAATGCATGTCCTAAGCGTCAGGAGAACTTACCTCAGAAAAGGCCAAGGGATCAAGGCCAGGCTTATGCTATCACTACCGCTGAGGTAGAAGCTCCGAAAGACGTGGTGGCAGGTAATTTAATGGTTTCCTCAATTTTAGCAAATGCATTATTTGATTCTGGATCATCGCATTGTTTCATATCTTCCCAGTTTGCTAAGAAAATTAGATATTTCCAATTTGATTTAATAAGGGAGTTGTCAGTTAAAACTCCTAAGGGAAGTATCGTTGTAACAAAGTTTTGTGAATCAGTCCCCATTAGAGCACATAAATTTTCTTTATCTGCTGATTTCATCGTCATACCTATGATTGAGTTTGATATAATCCTCGGTATGGACTGGCTTTCGGACTATGATGCGAAGATTTATAGTAAGAAGAAAGAGGTTACGATTCTTGATGATAATGATAAGGAACACATTATTTTTAGAGCAGAATCGTCACCACCTAATTCTTATTTAGATCCACCCCTAGTAGCTCAACTAAATTCAATTATTGGGGAGGAAGAGAATGAAGTAACTATCGGTGAGGAAAGGAATGTTCAAATAGAGGATGTACCTGTTGTGAAAGAATTTGTAGATGTATTTCCGGAAGATTTACCTGGACATCCTCCAGAACGAGAAGTTGAGTTTTCCATTGATTTGATTCCTGGATCAAGGCCTATATCGAAGACCCCTTATAGAATGGCCACTGTAGAGTTAGTCGAACTAAAGAAACAACTAGAGGAATTGAGTAATAAGGGATTTATTCTCCCTAGTGTTTCTCCATGGGGAGCCCCTGTTGTTTTTGTTAAAAAGAAAAATGGATCTATGAGGTTATGTATCGACTACAGGGAGATCAATGCTATAACGATAAAGATCAAGTATCCCCTACCTCGTATTGATGATTTATTTGACCAACTGCATGGAGCTCAATACTTTTCAAAGATTGACCTTCGATCTGGATACCATCAGTTGTGTGTGAAGAAGGAAGACATTCCGAAAACAGCATTTCGAACCAGGTACGGGCATTACGAGTTTACTGTAATGCCGTTCGGATTGACTAATGCACCCTCTGTATTCATGGATCTAATGAATAGAGTTTTCAAGGAGTATCTTGATGAATTTGTGGTGGTATTTATTGATGATATCTTGGTATACTCCAAAACCTACGAATATCATGAAAATCACTTGCGCATTATCTTGAAGACTCTGAGGAGGCATGAATTATATGGGAAGTTTAGCAAGTGTGAATTCTGGCTTCAGGAGATTTCTTTTCTTGGCCATATTGTCTCTAAAGATGGAATCTCTGTTGATCCTTCTAAGACCAAGGCAATCCAAGAATGGCCAGCACCTACGAGTATAACTGAGGTACGTAGTTTTATTGGCTTGGCAGGTTATTATCGACGTTTCGTCCAGAATTTTGCCCGATTGGCTAACCCATTAACGAAGCTCACACGTAAAGGGGTTAAATTTGTTTGGACAAAAGAGTGTGAAGAATGTTTCGAAGAACTGAAGAGAAGATTAGTCAATGCTCCTATATTGACTCTACCATCGGGGAATGATGGGTTCGTTATTTATAGTGATGCATCAAAGAAAGGACTTGGTTGTGTCCTTATGCAGAATGATAGAGTTATTGCCTATGCATCACGACAGTTGAAAATTCATGAACAAAACTATCCTACTCATGATCTTGAGTTAGAAGCTGTGATCTTTGCTTTGAAGATATGGAGGCACTACCTCTATGGTGAAAAATGTGAGATTTATACTGATCACAAGAGTTTGAAGTATATTTTCTCACAAAAAGAACTCAACATGAGGCAAAGGAGATGGCTTGAATTACTCAAGGATTATGATTGCACGATACACTACCACCCGGGGAAAGCAAACAAAGTAGCAGATGCTTTGAGCAGAAAAGACCATGGAGTTCTGAACATGATGAGAATTGAAAGGGATCCAATTTTCATGGATCTAGAGAAGATGGACATGGGAATAACCAGGGAAGGTGAAACATCAATGCTTTTTCAAATGGTTGTCAAACCATCTTTACTAGAAAGGATTAAGAGTTCCCAGACCGATGATGAAGAATTTCAGAAGAAGATTAAAGCTTTGAATGATGGGAGATTGAGAGACTTTGTGTTTGAAGATGGAATTTTGAAATTCGGGAAGAGACTTTGTGTTCCCAATATACCTGATCTAAAAAGGGAATTGCTGGATGACGCTCATAGTTCCAATTTCTCTATACACCCTGGGAGCACCAAAATGTATAGAGATTTGAAGGAACATTTTTGGTGGGACAACATGAAGAGGGAGATTGCTGATTTTGTGTCAAGATGTATGGTTTGTCAACAAGTGAAAGCTGGAAGGTAACAGCCTGGAGGAGTCATGCAACCTCTTCCCATACCAGAGTGGAAATGGGACAATATTACGATGGACTTTGTCATGGGGCTACCGAAGACTCCTAGAAGGAACGATGCAATATGGGTTATTGTTGATCGTCTTACCAAGTCAGCACATTTTCTTGCTATAAGAGAAGATCTACCCATGGAACGTCTAGCAAGACTATACATTAATGAAGTTGTGAGACTTCATGGATTACCCCTATCGATTGTTTCTGATCGTGATCCCCGTTTTACTTCAAGATTTTGGAAAAGTCTTCAGAAATCCCTGGATACTGAACTTCATTTGAGCACTGCTTACCACCCTCAGACAGACGGACAATCAGAACGGACTATTCAAACCTTAGAAGACATGTTGAGATCTTGCTCACTTGATTTTCAGGGTATGTGGGATCAATATTTACCACTGGTAGAATTTTCCTATAACAATAGCTTCCATTCAAGTATTCAGATGGCACCATATGAAGCGTTATACGGAAAGAGATGTCGTACACCAACCTGTTGGGATGACGTTGGTGAAAGAAAACTTGTAGGCCCAGAACTGGTGGAGGAAACGGTGGAAAAGGTGAAGGTAATCCAAAATCACATCAAAGCAGCTCAAAGTAGGCAGAAGAGCTATGCCGATAATAGAAGGAAGGATTTGGAATTTCAGGTCGGTGATCATGTTTTCCTAAAGGTATCTCCATGGAAGGGAGTCATACGTTTTGGTAAGAAAGGTAAATTGAGTCCCAGGTACATCGGACCTTTCGAAATTCTAGAACGAATTGGGGTTGTAGCTTACCGATTGGCAATGCCGCCAAGTCTCTCCAAAGTTCACGATGTGTTCCACGTATCTCTGTTGAGAAAATACATGCCTGACCCAACGCATGTACTCACCTATGAGGAATTAGAACTGGAACCTGATCTGTCTTATTGCGAAGAGCCCGTCAGGATTCTTTATACAAGAGAACAAGTACTGAGAAACCGGACGATGCGTCTGGTAAAAGTTTTGTGGAGAAACCATAAGATGGAAGAGGCAACGTGGGAACCCGAGGAACTTATGATGAAGAACCACCCGAGTCTTTTTATGCAGTAATACCCTAGAAATTGCGAGGACGCAATTATTTGAAGGAGGGGAGAATGTAACACCCCAAGCTTCCACGGTACGTTTCCCTTCGAATAATGCGATAGCATGTGTTATACGCAACCTCGAGTTCTAACACACACCATAACTAATTAAAATAGCCGTTGTGAATAGTAATACCTACTTTTTGAAATCCTATATATTCAATATTTCAAAATGGACTTCATTTTTAGATTCGGAATATCAAAATTAGCCTAGGGTGAAATTTTGGTACATTTCGGATAACTTTCATATTTTGATGAATAGTTAAAATTTCTAAATTTTAATTAAAAACAACTTTTTTAATCAAAATAATTAATAGTGATAAATTGTGATTTTGAGTGGTTTTAAAGTATATTTAGAATATATTTTTACCATTTAATATAATGTTGGTCATTGGACATAATTTTACAATTAAACCGAACATAAACAAGTGTCAATCTTTTGATAGTTATTACCTCTTAAAAACACGCTTTTTGTTTTGACAGCGGGAATTAATTTTAAATTAATTTCTACCACTTCTGTGTTTTGAATTTAGGAAAATGGATTCCATATTTGGAATCAGGATGTCCAAATTATGTAAATAGGTAACTTTTATTTTTACACATTTTGAATAATTACTGCGGTAAATATTATATTTACCATGGTTAAAGGGTAAATCCGGTAAATAAGGGTTAAAAAAATAATATTATAATAATACAAAGTTACCCTAAAACGTGTCCTAACCTTATTGGTGGACACATACCCGACCATGAGCATCCTTGGGTCAATTTGGGGACCCCTTGGATCCACTTGTATGTGGTAGGGACACATTATATTAATAAAGTTAAAATAAAAATAAAAATGGCATAAGCTTACATCTTTTAGAAGAACAATTTTTACATAGGGTTATACATGTTGGATTTTCGATTATAAATATTCATTAGAAAGCTAAAACGATTTCCTACATGATGATATTTAATTATAATTTTTAGACATCAAATAAGTTAAATTATTAATGACACAATAATGATGCAATGTTTACCTCATTAATAAATCATTGAAATAAATAATATTATAATGATTAAAATATTATCTAAAACCTGTCCAATTCTTATTGGTTGATGTTATTTAGAATATGAGTCATCTTATCTTAGACCTCAATGATTTTTGGACCATTATAAACCGAATATAATTATATTATAAAGTAATACTTTCACTCTTTCCTAAAGAGCCCCTCCTCTCCCTTATAAAAGGAGACCACTTCTACTCATTCCTCACACCTCTCAAGCCACTTGGATCGTCCAAACTCTACCCAACTAAGCTCCCCACATCCCTATCCTCCTCCTTGAAGCTTCCCCTTAGGCAGAAAGCATTTCAACAAGTCCTTTGGTTCTAACCAAAGTGAGTTACCTAAATTAAAGGTAACGGTTTCTCTTAAATTATTTTCATTTATTTTGCTTCTCCAACCCCCAAACTCTTTTGATTTCCTTTCTTTTGTAACAACACCAGTATCCTCAATATACTAGGATGTTGTTATAATATGGATTCAAACTACACATACACACAACTCCATCTAATGGATGATTAACATAATGTTTCTGTGGATGGCAAACTAACGCCTCACGAAACGATGATTGTTCAAATACATCTTACCGCCTCTCATGGTGGCCATTATGATGGCACTGTAATTAAATATGATATTAATGATATATATTTTATATATAAGCTTCTGTAATTCCATTTTATTTCATACCATTATTCGTTTCATGTTATATATACATACGATAATTTCATTTGAGGAAGTGCGGACTACCGCCCCCTTAAAATGATATGACTCGTTCATACCACACATGGAACGTATAAAGGATGGTGTTAATGAACTTAAGTAACATGTATAAAATATTATATTATACTGGAATAGTAATATACCTATGTATCATTGGTATTCGATTCTTTTAAAATAAAAATTAAATGGAAGTAGCATTCGTGCGTACGTACGGACTACCGTCTCCA
This sequence comes from Viscum album, assembly GCA_963277665.1. Taxonomy (NCBI): domain Eukaryota; kingdom Viridiplantae; phylum Streptophyta; class Magnoliopsida; order Santalales; family Viscaceae; genus Viscum; species Viscum album. The sequence goes on along the minus strand of OY728129.1, from coordinate 1,747,218,317 downwards.
CGAACGCGATGAGATTAATTTTCCATCGTATCCATTCAAGTATAATTATCATTTGATGATTTAAAAATGATGTTTAAAGACTTGATACAATTCTGGATTTGAATAATATACAACTTATCCTTTACAAACATGGCTTATGTAACAAAACATATAAAAGAAAATGAGTAAGTTAACACCCGAAACGACGATAATTTTAAGATATTATTATCAAATCAGTATTAAAAGATCATATATGATATCATATTAATGTATATGATTCTTGTATAATTTAATAACAATTATTTCACCATTATACAAGAGGTTAACCGACCCCAACAAAGGAAAAGTACAAGGTAAGGGTTATTTCACAATCTCTTCATTATCCGAGGTTGTTTATACGTAATAATCTACTGGGATTTCTTTATCATCCACATCCATGTTTCTTCGAAATGTATTTCAAAACATATTTGTTATTTACAAGAATATGGGTTAAAGTCATTTATACCCTTGTTTGAATTTTTATAAGAGGTTTATAAAGGAATCTTTCCGTCGTTTTCAAAACAAGGTCCTTTTTAACCTTTTTGACAGAATTAAGGTAAGAATGTTTTTTTTAACTTATACGGCGGGTGCGGCTATTTTCCACCGTTATAAAATCTTCAAAGCTTCCTTTACAAGATTAGAAGAATATTTTAAAATTAAATGTTTTATTTTATAATTATTTTATTTTTAAATGATTAAAAAAAAGAGATATTTCTATCAAGTATATGAAAATCCAGTGCAAATGTATACGTATTTAACGCAAGCTCCAAAATGTTTTTAGAAAACCCGACTCTCGAGTGTGCTAGACAGGAAGGGATTGGGAGTGGACCCATCATGGCCTGTAATTAGTCGAGCAGTCTCAGAACTAGTTATTTTGTTTTCATAAGCTTGCATAATGTTTTCATAAAAACACTGGAGTATATTTGAGTAATTTTAAACGTAAGTATCTTCTAAAACAATTTCATCGGTAGGTCTCATGAGACAAACTAGTGTCTTGGCACAAGGCCTTGAAAAAATCTTATTTGTAGTCTTGGCACGAGGCCTTGACTATGTGGTTATGATAGTCTGGCATTATGCATTCCAACATTATGAAAGTGGTTATTGATTTTTCATGTGATTATTCGATTAGTAGAATATCCATGTGAACAAGTAAATGGGATTATTTCATTTTACTTTTGCCATACTATGTTGAAGTTCAAGTTTAAAAGGCTTTTGTTTTAGTAATTCATTGCCTTAAATGTTTATGCTTATTTTTGAATGTTCCGCTATATTGTTATCCTTACTGGGCATTTGAGCTCACCCCTTTTCTATGTTTTATTTTTCTCAGGATGTGAAGATGTAAGTTATGAATGACCTACAGGGATATTATGAGGGGATTATAGTGTGGACTGTGGAAACATTATGTTGTTGTAGTAGTTTTTCATTTTATGATGTAATGTAAAACTTATGAATATATCTAGTGTTTCCAAGGCTACTAAACCAATCGGTCTTTCGAGATTTGATCTTTCTTGTGATCATGCCAATGTTATGTAATAATGCACCGACTCTGGGTAGCTGGGGTCGGGGCGTTACAGAACATGTATGTCTATAATGTGTATCCCTAATATATTCTTTTTCGAGATGTAGCAAAATATTAACCAAGAGATATATCAGTAGTAATATATTGATTAAATGTAAAATTATCAAAAAAAATTATATCTATAAAGATTATCTCTTTATATAAATAGAGATGATGTAACAATACTATCCTAGAATAAACATCAATCTCTGAGAAGAAGAAACTATTAGTATTTAATAATATGGTTGAATTTATCTAGGTCAAATAGTTCCAGAAATATCACATGATAAATTTTGGTTATTTGAATTTGAAATATTGAAAAAAATCATAAATTACATTAGAAATAAGAATAATTTAATATATTGAACAAGATCCATTGAATCAATATTTAAATAGATTTAAGGAAATATTTAATCATGGTAATACCATTAAAAACATAGAAAAAGATATTAAATATTTAATTTTAATTATACTAGATCAAACATAGGGAAGACTTTCTAATTAGGGTTAAGAACGTGTGGTTGACTTCAAAATGTTGGGTTAAAGAACCACACGTTAGTTACTCAAAGGTATGTATGGTTCTAAAATTAAGCTTCTTTATGATTAGGTTTATTACAATGTGATCAATACATTCACTAAAAACACAAGGTATAAAGGTATTGTTCCATACCAAAAGTAGGGTTTGAAAACCACACATTTTAGTTACAAATATAGGGTATAAAAAGTCTTTCCATAATTCTTAAAAAAAGTTCATAATGATTTAAACAAATCTTTAACCCATAAATAATTTTAGAATAAGATAAATTTCATAATTAATATAATCCTAAAAAAAATCTTAAATTTATTTCATTATAAATACAAGCAAGGGTATTTTTGAGCATCCAAATCAATGAAAATTTAAATAATGTTGTTTTAAAATTGAATGAACAACAATCTTCTACTTTTTTAGCATTATAAAAATCATACAAAAAACTTAGAGAAAATATAAGAAATGTAAACACAAATAAAATAAAGCCTTAAAGAGATATAACAGAAATTATAATTCCCATATAATGCTTTATAATATGAGGAAAAATAAAGAATATTTTAGAAAATTTATTTTTTCAAAAAAAGATATCTCTTTTAAATATTTACATTTATAATTGTTATACGATTCCACCTGTTTAATAAATAAAAGTCATAAGAATGTTGTGTTTTCCCAAATTTCTCCCCATCTTGTGATATCAAAATTAAAGTATTGAAAAATGTTATATAAAACAATTAATTTCTTCACAAGACTGGAAGTAATTTTTTTTAAGCTAATAAAAAAATTATTCCTATATAGTTAATTGAGTTAGAAAGATAAAAACGAAATAAATAATCATAATATAATGAATAAAATTATTTCATTAAAATTTAACTGTCATTACAAGAAATATTCTTCTGAAAAATATTAGAAGAGGGATTGGATGTGGAAAATTGATCTGGTTCAAATGAGGTGTCACATATAAATGAATCTTTAAACACCTCATGAATATACTTGAGAACTGATATTAGGACTTCAAAATTCTAAATAAACATCATGGAAAAATGTTTCATCAAAAGAATGGACACTTTTCACATTTCCAGATCTGTAAATAAATTTAATTTTTGAAACTCATGGAAAATATTTGTGGACTTTATAAACTTATTCATTATTTCACTTGGATGATTAAAAATATTTTTAATACCTAGTTCATTCTAAGTTAATCTCCAAGAATATCTTTTTGATTGACCACCAATTTGTTAATTGGATTTCAATCACATTATAGGTTTAGAATCAGGTCATTTATTATAGGTAAAACTAATGTAATAGGTTCAAACCTCCTTATCATATTTGGAGAAGTTTTATGACTTGAAGTATAATCCCTTGGCTTGAACTAGTCCTTATTTATTCAAATTAACTCCATAATTATTTCCTTAATTATCCAAAATTTGACATAGAAACTAATTCTCTTTTTATTTCCTAATATGGTTAGTAATAACCTCTAAAATGAAACAATATAACTTCTATAAATAGAATTTTCTTTTGGGATTTTTAGATAAGTTTGAACTTATTCCAACTCTACTCTAGGAATAGTTTATCTTTTCAAATATTCCAAAGATTTCCTTGAAACATAAATATCACTCTTAAAATTTTTATTTAATTATTTTGTCTAAATAAATTTACAAACTAAATATTCAATTTCATTATACATTGAATCAGAATATTCTTCTTCTATATTTCATGAGGGTTTTCTATTTTAAACAACAACAAGGGACTTTCCTTAAATATTTTCACTGAATGAGGATAAAAGACTTAAAATAACTTTTATTTTATCACCATATTTACTAACAACCTTCTCCATGGATTCCATGCCAATAGAAACATTATGATTTTTAATTTTCTAAGTAGTTTTTACTAGATATGTGTGTACTTTATCACTATTTTTGGTTGGATTAGAGTACTCAAGAGGGTGGGGGAGTGAATTGAGTATCTATAAAAATTTTGGTTAAAAATTATCAATTGAAATTCCCCAAATTTAAAATTAAATTGGATAGTTAAGAGGTAGTGAATTTATTAGAGCTTTACTATTCAATTAATTTCCCAAAAGATTGATTAATTCTCAGTTTTATCAATTTTATAATTAATAAAACCTTTTAAACTAACCTAATAAGTGAATACTATTATAAAAACATTCCAAGACTAACTATCAGAGTTCAATTTAGTTTTATGAAATATTTGATAAAACATAGTACAACTAAAAGGTAAAAACATAGAAAAAATAAAACAACTGGTTCATCCTCAAGAAGAGACTTAATCCGCTACACTTTTTGATGGCCTTCCACTAAACAGTTTAAATTAATAAATAGTTTGATCCACACATTGGATTGGGGTTCACAATATCACACAAGGTTGTCTAGGTCACCCTTAAACACTACCACAGTTCTTCATTGAAAGACCACCAAATAGTTCACACATGACCTCTTACATAGTTCAACATGGGATACAAATAGATAAATAGAGTGTAATATTAAGGATATCAAGTATCCTCTAGTTATGCAAAGGATTTAGTTTGTGTGTAACAGACAGATACACAAACTGCCCAGAAATGTAACTAAAATAAACAAAATAGATCTAAAGATATAGAGTTAGTTTTAGAAGGATATGTGTGTTATGTGGTGGAGATTTGGACACATTTGATAAATTTGATTTTAAGTTTGAGTCCTCTTCTAGAATTTGACTCTAAAGAAGATTGTCGTAGCCTCTATGTTTTGTCTTATAGGATTGAGTATGGGTTTTCATGTATATTATTCTCCTTATATGATATGCTGATGTAGTTTTTCAATTTTATGTTCATCTTGGTTGATATTTACTTGAGTGTTCTTAATTATTGTTATTGAGTTCACAGTGGTTTCATGAGGGTTGTATATGTTCTTTTTTATATCTCTCTCGCACACAACATTCACCACATCCCCACACCTCTACATCTCTTCTGTCTTCACAAATGCTTTGATTCTTGAGGGCCAACAAAGAGCATGTACATTCCATGTGCATAGGTTCATTGTACCTTATACTATTTTCTAGAAGTCCTAAAATGGATTATAAAATATTTCAGTATCAATAAATGACACAAATATGACCATTAGAAATAAAATTAATAAATGTATATTTAAACAATCTATCAGGGACTCGTCTGTTGGCGTCTCCTTATGTTGGTGACTCAACCCATCAGTATTTCAATATTTCAGTATTTCTATATGTATGTGAATAATTACATAGGTATCTTGTTCCTTCTATTAGTGAGAAATTTGATCTATTAGTGACTCATATCAATGGTGAATCCTTCCTTCTATTGGTGAGATAGTTGAACCAGTGGTGAATCATTTCAACTGATAGTGATTCCTTGCGTCGGTAGCACCATGGAAAGGTAGGTCACTCGGACTGATGGTACTATGTCAGTTATTCATATAAAACTATGAGTCATCTGCATCACTATCATGTGCAATGGTGATTTTTCTGCATCGGGTGGGACATATTCAATGGTGAGTCCTTCCAATAGTGTCAGCTTCACATATGATTGTTTGATCTGTCAGTCAGTGAGTCATATGTCTATCAATGATTCATCTATCTATCAGTGTCAGTGACTCATAATTAGATATTTCAGATGTTCTGTATGTCTTACAGTTCATCAAATTTAGAGAGTGTTAAAATACATAAGTAGACATAGATAATCAGTTATAATCTTTTTTAGACTTTAAAAAACATAAATATTTATATGATTGAAATGATCTAATTTTCCAGATAATTCATTGAAATAATTTAGGATCTTTGAAACAATGTAATATATATGTTAATATATAACATGATTTGTGATAATTAAAACCATTATAGTCATAGATAGTGTCCAACTGTATCTATGGTCCAACAATCTCCCCCTTTTTGATGATCACAAATCATTAAATTATTAAGTACCATTGAAAAAACAATTAAAATATACAATCTGATTATGATTTCTCCTTATTGGAGGTGAAATGAATCAGAGGTAATAATAATTCTTAGTAAAATTATCACCCTTTTGTGATTAGAAAAAAGTGTAAAGGGGAAAAGAACACTACAAAAGGAAAAATAAAAACATTAAAATGTCATTCATTTGAAAAGTAAATTGAATTAGGGTCATCCCAATAAAAACATATCACACCACACTACATGGTAGGGTCAAGGGGTTCCTTCCCCTTACTAGAAGGATCAATGGATGGTTCATCAGAAGGAGTAGGTTGAGAAGCAAGAGGGTTTGAATGGATTTTTAGAGGAGGTAGAGGCACTCTTTTAGGTATAGTAGAAGCTAGGGTAGGTCAATTCTAAGAAAGAATCCAAGGCTGAATAGGATCTTTAATGATGGGTCTAATCTGAGATAAGGCCTAAGAAACTGGCATCTAATCTTGAGCAGCCACTGAACCAGCATGGCCAAGTGGTGCAGTAAGAGGCACCATAGTGGCTTCACATTTAATATGGAGATATTTTTTTAATATCTTGATGAAATATTCAATAATCTATCAACAATATTTCATTTCCTTTTCAAAATCATATTTATTTTATATTAACTTGTCCAATAAGGGATAGAATTTCCCCATCTTCTGAATCTGATCCTTGAAAGCCTTTGTTACTGGAGGAAGAGTAAGATTGGTGGCCAAATACATAAAGAGATGGTTTATTTGATTCTTTGTGATGAGTTTAGAAAAAAATCATTAATCTTTTTGGTCATCTTATCCTGAGTGTGTGAAGAACTCCTAGTATAATACTTCACATGGTCACGCACCTTATCTAAAGTGTCCTCAACCTTGACCATACTAGCAATTAAAGCTTGAAACTCTTGTTTGAAAACTGAACTAACATTTGTAAGATATATAGATTATAAAGGATGAACTGTTTGAGCAGAGTTTGAAGAAAGAGAAGAGGAGGAAAGTTCCTTAACTTATTTTCTTAGCTTGGAAAAATCAAGATATTTAAAACGAGAAGCAAGATTCTAAAGTCCTTTCATGATACTTCTATTGTATTTTTATACTCAGTGGTCAAATCATTGATACAAGTGGTTAAATTCTTCATATTATTCTTGATCATGGTTTTTATTTTCACATTTTTTTCTGCATTTCTAATCAAATTTGGATGAATTTCATTTATCACTTTCTTGGAAAACAAAATAGCATCGGCTTGAGATACACTAGTTGAGGATAGAGTAGAACTAGAAGCTCCATATTTCTTTACACCTTCAACCATTGATCAAATTACTTTCAAAATTTCAGTGATCTCAGTTTTCTCTCTCCTAGATTCATCATTATCATACCTCATTTGAGATTATACTGAGTGTCTTATGGAGGAACATATGTATTTCTTGAATTTTTCAAAATCGGACTTAGTGAATCAGTCACTAAAAGAGATCTTAGCCAGTAGTTCCCTTACAGAAAGTGGAAATACTTCATCTCAAAATATTTATAAACTAATCCTAGTTCCACATAACCAAGATTCCTCACCCATTCATCCAAAATATAATAATCTAGAGGATTAATAGTATCAAGACTTATTCTTCCAATTTGATGCTCTTCATCAGCTTGAGATACTTTTCTTGGAGGATCTCCCTCAATGTCATATTTCTTGGAATATTTCTCCCCCTCAGTCAATACTACAGCATCCCACCTTTTTAAGACATAAACTTTCATTACATTATACAAAAACGAGGATATTTAAGGTTTAGTGTCTTGGAAACCAGGAACTTAATACATGACAACAACAACAAAATATTCTTAAACACTTGAAAGGATTATTCATTTTTCATCCTAAGTTGATTACAACATCTCATAACCTGGTATCATACATCAAAGGAAAGGGTGAGTAGAAGGCCCAATAAGGGTAGTAAGAGAAACATTTTACATGTGAACTTGAGATACATCAATAAATTCATGATAAATAACTTTAAGGAATGGGAAAGAGATCATGAAGAATATCATAATAAAAATAACTTGTTTCATAACTTGAAGATGTGGCTACAAAATTTAACTTAGAAAATCATTTCTGTATCACCAAGGTCCATCCCCAAGGTGTCATTAAAAAATTACCAAGGTTATTCACCAATGTATCCTTAAAATAGTCATCTCTAGAGATTAAGTCTTTAACCAATGCATTGGAGCACTATCAGGTTGCACCCTTAATTTTCCTTTATTATCATTTGATCCACACATATAATCATAAATAATTTCATAAATAACCCATATATCATAAAAGAAATGGGTTTCATTTCATAGTCATAATATTTTAAACACTGCTTTAAAGACGTGATCTTTCTATCACTTTAAACCCACAGAAAAGGGAAGCGGGTCTCATGTATGTAAATAACAGAATTTAAAATAGAACATCTTGATATATATGTGAATACCCCTATATAATAATGAATTTTGAGTATTAACTTATTAAAATAAAATAATTTTATAAAAAGAGAGAGACATTTTGAGACGAAAATTCAGCAGCATAACAGCAATGTTGCAGGGTTTTAGAAAACATTGAAAAGAGAGGGGAAATAGGTCACCAAATAATAAATGATCCATAAAATAGTATAGGGATAAAATATAAAAGATATAATAACATGGTAATGAAATTTTAAGGACATACCATATGAAATGAAAAACATGAAAGGAAGACAAAAATAAGATTACTCTTATGAAAAATTCGACAGCCTAACGGCGTCACTTAAAACTTCAAAAAATGGAATTGATGAGATTAAATAGGGTCTCTCATAATGTGAAAATAAAAGGACAGTATAATGAATATAGAGATCATACCCCAACATGGAAAAAAAGGAACTTTAAATACTTGACATGAAATTTGAACTTTGAAAATGGGAAGAGTGAAAGAATACCTTACAAAAATTCGGCAGTCTAACAGTGCCACTTAAACATTCATAAAATGAAATTATGAGAGTAATAGGGGATATCTCATCATATGAACATGAAAATGTAAGTACGAGGAATATAAAATAACATCCTAAAACATAAGAACATGTAGTTTAAAAGAAATGACATAAAAGAGAGTACTTAAAAAGAAAGAGAGAGGTAGGATCCCTTACCTTAAAACGTAACTCTTAAAACGTGAAGGTCGAGACCTTGAGGGCCTTGAGGAACCTTTGGAGGACTCCTTGGGAGGTAGTGGGACCAGAACTTCATTGCAAAGGATTTTGGAATCAAAAGGATGAGATAATGTCTTGGTATCTATAGGGGAAGTGAGGGGACAAGGCATTAATGGCCAAAGGACACCTCATTGGTGGTATTGGAAAAACCATGGGCTTTCCCATGATATTTGCCCATGGTATTGGACACTTGGTACACCAAATACTTTATATTACTATTAATAAGTCGACCATAATTTTTTCATACTTATTACATCCTTAATGATGTCATTAAACACCCGAAACTCAAAAACTGTATTTTCACTATTCACTGAAAATTCAACTTTTTCCAAAAAATCCCAAAATTTCACCTTAACCAAATATCAATGTTATGATTTCAAAAATTAACTCCATTTTATGAAAATAATTTTCTAAATATTTTTAATTTAATTTTTAAATAAAAACACTATTTACAGAAAATTCAACTTTCTTAGAAAAATCCCAAAATTTCACCTTAACCAAATATCGATGCTCTGATTTCAAAAATGAACTCAATTTTATGAAAATAATTTTCTAAATAGTTTTAATTTAATTTTTAAATAAAAAACATTTTTCACCTGAAAAAAACTAATACTTAACTAATATTTTCTGAAATAGTTATTTACCTATTTTATTGAATCACATTACTTAATCAAGGTGCCTAAATTATATTAATACTTGTTGGACTGAAATTTTTTGATAAATGACAATTATGATTAATTATGTTTTGATAAATACAAATTATGATTAAGTATGTTTTGATAATCCCAAATGATGTTTATTATTTAAACATTTCATTATTTTATTTAATATTTAAAGCCTCAAAATATAAATACTTTCAAATATGTCCAAATGATAACTCTTTTATAATATATTTAATTCATTTGGTTAATTAAATTTGTATATGCTTCACTGTATTCTAACTTTACTCATTATATGAATAGAATGAATAAACAGACACTTAGTCACTGTTACCCCGGAGCTACCGGTATGCAAGTCTACCATTACAGAAAGGTCACTATTACACCAGAGCTACCGGTATGTATAAGCCTACCATTAGAGTAAGTCTACCAGTAAGAAAGAATGCTATCAAGAAAGAGTAACTGATATAGCTATAGAAGTCTACCGGTTTAAGGAAGTCACCACTAATCAAGTCTACCTATACTAGGGTCTACCGATACAAGGAGCTACCGGTACAAGAACAAAGAGCTACCTATAGGATCTCACCACTACACAGAGACCTACTACCACATAAAGCGACCGGTACAGAGATCTACCATTATAGAGACAAACAGCTAAAGATACAATTTGACCGTTATAATCATTCTACTACTTAAACTTTTATGATTTATTTAAATTATACTAACGGTCATATTTGATGATTTTAATGCATCTGCTATTAATAAATGATAGTGGTTGGAATTTCAGGAACCGTACCTCGTACTTGTAAAAAGGTAATCATTCCCATTGCCGGAGCTGAAGATATAAAAGGGATCCTTAAAAGAAACCAGAAAAATATACACATATACAGAATAGAGAGGAAACATCCTTACACTCTCTTACTTGAAGAACACTAGACATACACGAGGACATTCATACATGAAGATAACACGAGCTAAAATTTAGTCAAGGAGTGAAGAACTACAATGATCTCTTCATGCACTCAAGATGATCAAAATGAAACTGAAAGTCAAGGAAGCAAACAACACTCTATTTTTAGACAAAAACCAGAGAAGGACTTAGAAGAATTTCTGATTAATCGAAAGGAGTCCAGAGCTGCACTTCAAATCACTAGATCATTCTAAACTCATATCTAGTCTCTCTTTGTGATTATTTTAATTAAATTTTGAGTAGTGTGTATACTCTGTATATTCCATACACAAACTGTCTCCTGTGCTAAACTGGAGGATTTATAAATCCTCACAAAAAACTTCTATAACTCTCTTGTATCCCACTGTGAATAGTGGTTGAGGTCAAGTAGGACCTGGACAGCCTGTGTTCTTTTGTTTTTATTTTCCCACAAAGAATTGTGGTAGAGTTCAGAGGAGCTGGATAGTCTATGTACTATTGTTTACCCTGATATAGGGTGTGTATCAAAGTTTATATAAATTGTTTGAGATGACTAAGTCTCGGATTGAGACCGAACTTCTTGTTTTAAATTTCTGTGCATTTTACTTTTGTTAAAATTATTTGTTTTGAATATTCTGCTGCTAAGTAATTTGAAATATAAATCTATTTCAATGTTACTCTGATAGTTAAACTATAAAGTGTTTATAACTTTTGTTAGCCAGTAAGTTAGTTTCAAAAGTTAACTAATCTTTAGATTGAGTTAACTGAGAAGTAATCAATCTCTTGAGAAACTAATTGAAAACTTACAATCTTTATAAATTCACAACAGTTTAATTTTTATTTAATTTGGGGGATTTTAATCATAAAGTTTATAATAGAAATTTTAATTGGAACTAAATTCACCCCCCCCCCCTTCTTGAGTATCCACTGAGACCAACATTTGGTATCAATGGATTCTTTTTGTTTATAAAGGATTTCGAAACACTCTGTTTTTCAACTGTGATTTTAGTTGTATCTTAAAGATCTTAAATTTATGTTAGTTCTAAATTTTATCTCTTTAAATATATTTGCTAAAATTTAGTTATGGATAATAGACTATAAGGTTCTTCTACCAATAGGCCACCTTTCTTTAATGGTGTTAATTATCCCAAATGGAAACTGAAATTGAAAATTCATTTAGAAAGTATGGGATTTGATATCTGGACTGCCATAGAAACTCAGTATAAGATTCCAGAAACTAAAATAACTACTTGGTATGAACCTACTAAAATATCTTACAATAATAATTGTAAAGCTTTGAATGCCATGTATTTTTCTTTAGGAGATAAAGAATTTAATTGAATATCTGCTTGTAAAACTTCTTACAAAATCTGGGATACTTTGGCTGTTTCTCATGAGGGAACAACTAATGTTAAGGAAATGAGATGAACACCTACACTATTAAATATGATAATTTTAAAATGAAGCCTGATGAACCAATTTCTGACATGTATCTCAAGTTCAACCAAATTGTAAATACAATGAGCTCACTGTGAAAATTTGTTCCTGTAAAAGAGGAAATCATGAGGATATTAAGATGTCTTTTAGAAAGATGGAGAGGCACATCAGTCTCCATAAGAGAATCATGTGACATTATTTCAATACCTATTAAAGAGCTTATTGGTAAGTTAATGATGTATGAAGAATAGATAAAGGTAAAAAAAGAAGAATATGATGAATCAAAGAGAAAGTCATTGGCATTTAAGTATACTGCCTCAAAGAGCAAGGACAAAGAGAAAGCTCACATACCTACTGAAAACTCGAGTAGTGATGAGAGTGAATCTGATAGTGATGAAAAGATGGCTCAAATAGCCATGAGATTAATGAAATTCTACAGGAAGAATAAATTCTTCATAAAATCAAACTACAAAGTAAAATATAACAACAAAGGTCATTGGAATAAGAATTGGAAAAAGTTTGATAGAAGTGATGAAATTGTTTATTATGAATGTAAAAGGAAAGGACATGTAAAAGAAAACTGTCCAAAGTTAAAATACAAGAATAAATATGACTACAAGGACAATAAATATAAGAAATACATGAAAGAAACCTGGAGTGCTTCAGAAGACAGTTCAAGTGAGTTTGGTTCTACTAAGGATGAAGAATCTCAAAAATCTAATATGTGTTTCATGACAAACATATCTGAGGTAACATTGGATACTCCTGCCTTAAATTCTTATTATTCTGGAGTTGATTCTGATTATGAATTAGAAAATATGTCTAGTGAAGAATTATTTGAATATTGTAATATGCTAGAATAAACCTGTAATGAATTTAAAGATAAGTATAATACCATGAAGAAACAGCATGCTTTGACTATCTCTGTTAAATATACACTTGATATAGAAAAGGAAAAGAATGCTCGACTGTTAAAAGAAAATATTGAACTGAAATTGTCCAATGAGAAACTCAGAAAATACTTAGATAAGTTCACAAATAGAAATAATACTCTGACTCAAATTATTGAAAAAAAAGTGGCACCAAAGTATGCTACTGGTTTGGGATACCAACCTGGATAGAGATAGATTACTAAAACTAGATGTATTCCTAAATCTGGATAGAATTATGTTACTTCTAGTTTTAGAAATTCATATGCTTCAACTAGTTATTCACATAGTTATGGATCAAATAAATATTATATTTCAAAATCTATTGATTCTGTAAATTATATGAGACCCATAAGACAAATATGGTTACCAAAAGTTTTTCTTGCTAACCTGTCTAGACCCAAGAAAATATGGGTACCAAAATCATTTTCTGTTTAAACCTTTTTTGTAGGAAAATTTCCTGAAGAGTTCCCATAAGAAGATATGGTACTTGGACAACGGATGTTCAAGCCATATGACTGGAGATTTCTCGTGTTTCAAGAGGCTAATCAAGGTTGATGGAGGATATGTCACCTTTGGTGAAAATTAAAAAGGAAAGATCATCTTCTTAGGCCAGAATGGTAACACTAATTATGTTTTAATTTCTAAAGTATTATTTTTTGATGGACTTAAATATGGTTTTTTAAGTATTTCTCAGTTGTGTGATGATGGTTTCAATGTTAAATTTGAAAATGATTCTTTCCATATATTTGATTCTGAAAATGATTTGGTATTTACTAATTTTAGAAATGAAAATGTTTATGCTATTGATTTGAATTCTTTAGCTAAACAAAAAATTATTTTCTTAAATTATTTTCATAAAGAGTCTTGGATATGCCACAGAAGATTAGGACATTTCAACATTCATTCACTTAGAAAAATGGCTAGGAAGAACTTAGTTAGAGACCTACCCAAACTTGAATTCCCATCAGACAAAGTTTGTAATCCCTGTCAAAAGGGAAAGAAACATAAATTTTCTTTTAAATCAAAGAAAGAAGTTTCAACTTCTCAACCTATCAAGTTGGTTCACATGGATTTATTTGGACCTTATAGAGTTTCTAGTTTAAATGTTAAGCACTATGTTTATGTCTTAGTAGATGACTCTTCTAGATACACCTGGGTAAACTTTCTTGCTCACAAAAGTGAATCTTGTTCTTACTTTATTAAATACTCCAAGTCTATAGAGAACCTTAGTGGACATAATATTAAGACCTTGAGAAGTGATCATGGACATGAGTTTGAAAATCATGAGTTTGAATCTTAATTCTCACACAATGGCTATAGTCACAACTTTTCTGCCCCTAGGACACCTCAACAGAATGGTTTATTTGAAAGAAGAAATAGAACCCTTCAATAAATTGCAAGAACTATGCTTAATGAGTATGATTTACCTGTTTATTTCTGGGCTGAAGCTGTGAATATAGCTTGTTATATTATAAATAGAGTCTTCATTAGATTTGTTCTTAAGAAGACCCCTTATGAAATGTGGAATAATAGGAAGCCTAAAGTTAGTTACTTCTGAGTCTTTTGATGAAAAGCCTTTATTATTAATAATAAGGATAATCTTGGGAAGTTTTCTTCTAAAAGTGATGAGGGAATATTTCTAGGATACTATACAACCAGTATATCTTATAGAGTCTTTAATAAAATAACCAAATGTGTGGAAGAATTTGTTCACATCAAATTTGATGAAACTGGTCCACATAAACCTAAGTCTTCTCTTGAAAATCTTGAAGAAGATATGTATATTCTAGACCATAATGATAAAATAGGTGAACCTTTTGTAAAGACAACCAGTTCTGGAAATATTCTGGAATCTATTTCTGGTGAACCCAAACCTAGAGAAGAACTGAAAATTTATAGTCCTGCCTTTACTAGATCAACTAGGAATCTATAGAATCATCCTTTATATGCTGTTGTTGGTAATATTGATAGAGGGACATAGACTACATCTTCTATAAGAAATCGGGTTGAACATCAAGCCTTTATTTCATAGTTATAACCTAAAAATATCAATGATGAAATCAATGATGAATTTTGGGTTATGGCAATGCAAGAAGAATTAAATCAATTTGAAAGAAACAAAGTCTGGGAATTATTTGACAGACCTAAGGAAACTTTGACCATAGGCGCTAAATAGGTTTTTAGAAAAAAGGTTTATGAGTCATGAAACATAGTTAGAAACAAATCAAGGCTAGTTTTCACAAGGTTATAGTCAAGAGGAATGAATAGACTATGAGGAAACCTTTGCACCTGTAGCTAGACTAGAATCTATTAGGATTTTACTTG
Source organism: Viscum album (assembly GCA_963277665.1). Classification (NCBI taxonomy): domain Eukaryota; kingdom Viridiplantae; phylum Streptophyta; class Magnoliopsida; order Santalales; family Viscaceae; genus Viscum; species Viscum album. Next base: position 1,747,202,784 of record OY728129.1, on the reverse strand, counting down.
CCTATGCTGCTCATCTGAATTTCAAGTTATATCAAATGGATGTTAAAAGTGATTTTCTAAATGGTTTTATAATTGAAGATGTTTTTGTTGAACAACCACTTGGATTTACTAATCCTCATTTTCAAAATTGAGTTTTTAAACTTTCTAAAGCTTTAAATGCTTTAAAACAAGCTCCACGAGCTTGGTATGATAGACTTAGTAATTTTCTTATTTCAAAAGATTTTTCTAAAGGGATTGATGATCCAACACATTTTATTAAAATAATTTCTAAAGATGTTTTAATAGTACAAATCTATCTTGATGATATTATTTTTTGGATCTTCTAAAAATTCTTTATGTTCTGATTTATCAAAAATTATGCAAAATGAATTTGAAATGAGTTTAATGGGAGAACTCAAATATTTTCTTGGTTTTCAAATTTTTCAAAATAAATATGTTATTATTTTAAATCAAAGTAAGTATATAAAAGATCTTTTAGAATTTTTTGGTTTGGAGAGTAAAAAAGATAAGTGAAACACCCATGAGTACCACCTGTAAGTTGGATATTGATGAATCTGGGAAACCAGTTGATCAAAAAAATTATAGAGGTATGATTGGAAGTCTACTTTACCTTACTGCTAGTCGACCAGACATTATTTTTATTATATGTATGTGTGCAAGATTTCAAGCTAACCCTAAATAATCCCACTTTCTTGTTGTTAAACAAATTTTCAAATATCTTAAATAGACTACTAACTTAGGATTATTTTATCCAAAAGGAAAATCTTTCGATTTAATAAGTTATTCAGATGCTGACTTTTCTAGTTGCAAGTTAGATAGATAAAGCACATCTGGAACATTTCATTTATTGGTAAAATCCTTAGTATCTTAGTTTAGTATAAAATAGATTTCAGTTGCATTATCAACTACTGAATCAGAGTATATAGCTACTGGTAGTTTCTGTGCACAAATTCTGTAGATGAAACACACTTTATTGTACTACAGATATGATTTTAAACATGTTTCAATAAATTGTGACAACATTAGTGCTATTAATATTTCAAAGAACCCTCTATCTCACTCTAGAAACAAACACATTGATGTTAGGAACCATTTTATAAGAGATCATTATCAAAATGGTGATATAACTCTTGAGTTTATAAGCACTGAACATCAACTAGCGGATATATTCAAAAAGACTTTAAATTTAGAGAGGTTAAGTTACATTAGACATGAATTAGAAATGATAAACCGTTAGAATACCTCACCGTTAGGCAAACTCACCATTAGACAACCTCACCGTTAGACTACCTCACCATTAGACAACCTCACTGTTAGACAACCTCACTGTTAGACTACCTCACCATTAGACAACCTCACTGTTAGACAACCTCACCATTAGACAACCTCACCATTAGAAAACCTCACCATTAGAAAACCTCATCTTTAGACAACCTCACTGTTAGAAAACGTCACCGTTAGACAACCTCACCGTTATACTACCTCACCATTACCATTATCACTAGTAGGGCTTACCATTAAAATTCTCACCAATATAACATATCACATTGTTTTATTTTATTTTCATTCTTAAAGACAAAGCTTTTTAGTGTTTTATTTTTTTTATTCCTAAATGATATAAAATCAAGTCTAAAATTTACTCAATCCACCATGAATTCTACCCATTCAGATTCTCACCATCATGCAAACCCAAACCTTCAGACTTCACGTGAACCCTAAGTCTATGGTTTTGGAAATGGATCGTGTGAAGAGACTGATGCTTAGTGAAGGAGATTCACTAAGTGATAAGCAGAAAAAAGTCGATTCAGGAACCAGTTCCAGTGGCACTATTAAGGAAAGAAGAGATCCTGTGAATCCGCATCTGACCAAAAGGGAGATAGTGATTGAAAAAGGGCTATGCGCTGAATTGTTGTTATATAGTAAATTATTGATCCTAAAGATATTATAGGAGAAGGGATGGATTGAGTGTTTTGCGAATAACAATGGACCATACTTCCTGGTTTTGGTGAAATAATTTTATGCACATGTTCGTTTTGAAATGTTAGAAGAGGAGAATAGGATGATTTCATTTGTGAATGGTAAAGTGATATGTTTCTCATCTAGTGAATGGGATGAAAACCTTAGAGTACCTCATGAAGGAGAGTATGGATTTTCTTCTAAATCCATACCTGTAGCCAGTGATCATTTTGAATATGAATCTATACTTCTTGAGATAACTAGAAATGGAACCCCAAGGAAAGTGATTGCAGTAGAGATGGAAGGTGAGAACAGATTGTTGTTCTAGTTTATCCAACATGTAATTAATCCCAGTAGAGGGGATTTTTCCACTCTAAAGTTTAAATACATATACTTGTTGTATCTTTTGAGGCATGGAGTGAAGGTCAATCTATGAAGACTATTGATGATTCTAATAGAGGACATGATAAGACCAAAATCCAAGACCAATGCTTTGTTTTTTGCAAAGTTTATATATGTCATGATAAAGGTAAAGAAAATGGTTGAGTATGAAGATGAGACAGTGGTGGTGAAGGATAATTTTTTCATTACTTGAACAGTATGCAAGTATATGAAAGTGAACTGGAATCCATGGAAGAATTAATGGTTGAATGATGAAGGAAAGGTATATGACAAATACAATCTTGTGGACCATCCTTTTAGGACAAAGGATGAGAGGGATCTAGTTCTAAGACCTGATGAGGCCATCCCATCCTATAGTGATTATGAAGAAGAAGAGACCTCTATTAAAGAAGGAGGGGATCATGAACTTCCTCCCAGCCCTACACCTCATAGTATTTCTTATGGGAAAGCTAGTCCTCCAGCTATTTTTCCCAGAAGGGAACCTGTTTTGGATGAGGTTGATGAGGAGACATCAGAAGAGGAAGAATGACCTAGTGATGAAAGATCTTTATCCAAGAGAATAGATTAGAGGTATGCTTTTAGTTTGAGTCTATAGATTGGATTTTCTGTTATGCCTGTAGAGGCTGATCTAGTTGAGCTAGCAGACCCTATACCTGAACCTGTTGAGCTTCTTATTATAGAGATAGATATGGTTTTTGATGATTCTAATGAGGAAGACCAGCCGGATAATGATATTGAGGTGAATTCACTGATTGAGGGGGAGCATCCTATCAGAATTGGTACTATTTCAGTAGCCAATGAAATTAGAGACTGGACAAAACACCCAGGTTTTGTAGTTTTTGGTTTGGACTACCCTAATTCTGAAAATGAGGCATATTTCAGTAGACCAAAAGTTAACTATAATATTCTGTTTGAGTTGCTACCTGAGGATGTGGTAAGAAAACCATATTTGGATCAGTTAAAGTCTGACCTTAAGTCATCATTTATGGAAGAGGTAATAATAATGGAAACCTCATTGGTATCATCCATTCAATCTGTTATGAATGAATCTGTGGCCAGTATTGTGTCTCAAAGAGCCCCTACATTTGTACCTTAAAATCAAGTTACCAGGGCTGATCTTGAATCCATAAAGGATGAGTTGAAGGAATCCTGGACTGTATCAGTTGAAGAATTAAAGAGCTATTTTATTGAAGAGCTGAGAATAATGTAAAAAATCAATGAAACTCCCTCTTGGATGTATTGTGTCAACCACTATGGAAGAGATGATGCATGAAGTCAAGGCATGCCAAAATCATATTTCAATCTTGGCAGAGAATGTTGAATCTCTAAAGAAGTCAATTGTCTCTATAGAGTCTTCTATGAGCTCTAAATCTCAAGTATACAATGACTTGGCCTTTGTGAAAAGTGTTTTGAGCCAGATGGTTTCAGTTTTTGAGTAGTTTGAGACTTCAGTGGAACATCATGTTAGCACCCAGGACTCTCTTGTGAAAAATCTCATCAGTGGGCTGACTCAATCTTTTAAATAAACAGTTGACTCTATTGTTGCACCTCTGAATTCCACCAGATCTTCTTTGGACATTGATCAAATTTGAGCTTTGATTAAAGAGGATCTTGGGTCAGCATCAACAAGTGGCTCTATGGACTCATCTGCCTTAACTCAGGTGGTGACTACCTTTATGGATATAGGGAAACTTGTTCATAATTTTCTGAGAGAGGCCACTGATTCTCAAAAAGAGGTCAAAGATAAAGTTAATTCTTATTTTCAAAAATTGTATACCAAGCTTCAGTTGACCAACCATTTCAAACTTATTTTGGAAAATATTAAATTGCCTCCTATAAATCATGCCATGAGAGACAAAGTAAGCAAGCTCAGGGAGCTGACTCCATCTTTGGATAAGTTTTTATAAAACAAGGATGAATTTTTGTCTGCTATGGAGAGGGGGGAGGAATTATCATGCACTTCAGGAATTTGTTGTTGCCTTTCTTACATGTTGATGCTAAACCTGTAATAGTGCCTCATGCTCTGCCTGTATCTGCTTCTAGATCTTCAGCTTATGCTTCTTCTTTCCAAATGACCCCAGCTCAAGCTATTCGAATTTTAACACCTAGGATTCCTCAGAGACATATTCCTTACAGATCTGATCATGTATCTGTTGCTGCTCCACCTATAATCCTTACAGGAGTTCCACAGTCTTCTTCTCAACCTTCTGAACCTAAGTCAACCTCATATCCTAAAGGAAAATACAATGTGGACATTGCAGAAGTGGATTGAGTGGGTCTATCTATGTTTGATAGGAATTTTGTGTATTTCTTGTATTGGTTTTGTATCTTGAACTCTTGATTCCCTACTATATATCACTTTTTGGAATCTATTTTTCTGTATACTTCCTTTATTTCTGTTTTTACTATTCCACATGTTCTCTAATACATTATTTTCACCCTTCTTTTTGCTAATCACAAAGGGGGAGAAATCCTTGACTCACAGAGAAAAGCGAACTTAACAAAGGGGGAGATATCTTTAGTAAGGGGGAAATATCATTGAATTTATTCTATCATTGATATATTTAATTATCTATGATACTTTTACAGTTCATTATCTCTACTATATTTAAAACTGCGTTGACACACACTGAGAAATCATAACTATTGTATTTTGAGTCTGATACATTTTGGATTACAATGTCATAAGTTGTGATTATCAAAAAGGGGGAGATTATTAGACTCACCTATTTTGATAAATCAAAATTTATGACTAATTATGTTTTGATAAATCCCAATTATGATTAATTATGTTTTGATAATCCCAAATGATGTTTATTATTTAAACATTGCATTATTTTAGTTAATATTTAAATCCTCAAAATATAAATACTTTCAAATATTTCCAAAAGATAACTCTTTTGTAATATATTTAAGTCATTAGGTTAATTAAATTTGTATATGTTTCACTATATTCTAACTTAACACATTCTGTGAATATAATGAATAAACAAACACTTAGTCACCGTTACACCAGAGCTACTGGTATGTAATTCTACCATTACAGAAAGGTCACTGTTACACCAGAGCTACCAGTATGTAATTCTACCATTATAAAAAGGTCATCATTACACTAGAGCTACCAGTATGAAAGTATACCATTACAGAAAGGTCATCGTTACACCAGAGCTACTGGTATGTATAAGCATACCATTAGAGTAAGTCTTCCAGTAAGAAAGAATGCTATAAAGATAGAGTAACTACTACAGCTATAGAAGTATACTAATATAAGGAAGTCACCACTACTCAAGTCTACCGATATAAGGATCTACCGATACAATGAGCTACAAGTACAAGAACAAAGAGCTACCTATAGGATCTCACCGCTACACAGAGACCTACAGCCACATAAAGCGACTGGTACAATGAGATACTGTTACAGAGACAAACAACTACCTATACAAGCTGACCGTCACAAGAATTTTGCTACTTGAACTTTTATGCTTTATTTAAATTATACTAATGGTAATATTTGATGATTTTAATGCACTTGCTATTATTTAATGATAGTGGTTTGAATTTGAGGAACCGTACCTCGTACCTGTAAAAAGGTAATCATTCCCATTGCCAAAGCTGATGATATAAAAGGGAACCTCAAAAGAAACCAGAAAAATATACACATATACACAATAGAGAGGTGACATCCTTACACTCTCTTACTTGAAGAGAACTAGACATACATGAGGCCATTGATACAAGAAGAGAACACAAGCTTAAATTTAGTAAAGGAGTGAAGAACAACAACAATATCTTCATGCACTCAAGATGATCAAACTGAAACTAAAAGTTAAGGAAGAAAACAACACTCTATTTTTAGACAAAAACCAGAGAAGGACTCATAAGAATTTCTGATTAATCGAAAGGAGTCCAGAGCTACACTTAAAATCACTAGAGCATTGTAAACTCATATCTAATCTCTCTTAGTGATTCTTTTACTTAGATTTTGAGCAGTCTGTATACTCTGTATATTCCATACACACATTGTCTCCTATGCTAAACTGGAGGATTTCTAAATCCTCACACAAAACTTCTATAACTCTCTTGTATCCCACTGTGAATAGTGGTTGAGGTCAAGTAGGACCTGGACAACCTGTGTGGTGTTGTTTTTATTTTCCCATGAAGAACTATAGTAGAGGTCAGAGGTGAAGGTTTCGGGTGCAGTGGAAGCGCGTGGGTGGATGTGCCCACTTGGCTTTTCTTCATTAGCAATGATCAATCCGGGATCAATACGATGATAAATTCCAGTCTCCACGGATCGAATCACAGAAAAAGACAAAGAAGATGGTTTGTCCCGGAACCACAAACAAGGATCGTTACAGGTTGATTATAATTAATTTAATTAATTATAAAGAAATACCTTTTGGGTGTTCTTTATTCATTGATTTTCTCGATCACATTGTTGATGTGATCCGTCGTTGCATTGTAGAAGCCAAGTGTAGACTCCCTCTAGTGGTGATCCACATGTGTACCTCGTATATCTGGACATCGCCACAGGATTCTCTGGGTGCTAGCGTGGAGAAGCCTTTTCTTGCATTGTCCGCCTTAGATCGTCTTGATCTGATGGAAGAGGATCTCTCTCGGTCTTGAGAGTGTTCTTGGAGGAAGAGGTTCTTTCGACCTTGAAAGAATTCTCCAGAGATGTTGTGCACAACGATTCTCTTGTGTAGGAAAAGAGTTGGGGTTGTGAGGATATTTATAATCGAGTTTGAGGTTGTAGAGTTATGACAATAAATAAACACGTTACGCATTTCATTTATTTCATTAACTTTTATTGAAAACCCCCATGTCAAATAATAAATTCCTTGACATGCGCTCATGCGGATTATAATAAATATCATTTAATAAAACGATATTATATCCTCAAAATCCCGACTGGAAAAACTACACGGCGTGTAATAATAAATACATGGTGTGTACTTGTTTTTCATTGAAAACTACACGGCGTGTACATTAAATGTACACGGTGTGTATATCTTGTTTTCATTTATTCATTTCCTTTCCAAAATAAAACTACACGACATGTACATTTAATAATACACGGTGTGTACTTGTTTTATTTTATTTTTTCCTCCTTCATTTAAAACAACTTAGGCTTCCTTGAATAATTATTAAACCACGTACGGGAATAATCTTTATTCAACTTGAGATACTTGAATAAACTTAGTGTGTGACCCTCTAGGCCTCTTTCTCGTTGGCATTAGGCGGGCTTGTCTAAAGTCCAAGATTACTATCTACCAACGGGTTAAGGCACCCAAGAGAAAGAAGTTGACGCCGCATTGACGTATCACCTCATACGAACGCTTACTGTGTAATTTAATCCCTTTGTCTTGATATCTCATCAAGCAGGTTTCATGTAAGTGTCATAAACCTATATGCTTGATCTTCCATTCTTTGACTACCTGAAATAAACTCGTCGTTTACACCATGGCCATGGAATTTAATGTGACAGTTATATTTCAATCAAAGGGTCGAGATATCAACTTCCATAAATGGAAGGGACAAATCCTTCCTTGACTTATCCATTAACAACATGTCACTCGTGACGCACCCAACATACCCTACTTCCCGCCAACTATCTGCATGATGGTTTTCGTCAGTAAATCTAAGTGTGCGAGTCATGACATGAGTTAATGATAGTATTCCAGTCTAAGGACCATTACACATGCTCGCAGATAGCAATATCTGATGACACCAAGACATGCAGAATTACTACTGGCGGGTCTGTTCTCATAATCTCCCATCTTGGAGATTACCAAGTGCGAACTCCATGAGAGCGAGTCTCGTCTTCTTACAAGTACTCACACATGACGGTCTGTATACTATGTGTCCTATCATAGTATGTCATCCAACCACAGAACTTTATTTAAGAATATTGTTATAGCATTTCAAGGTTCTCATCATAGCGGGGATCTGCTATGACCATATTAATGCAACAAATATTCCAGGACATTATTATATTATAGTCATGCAGAACAATGAACAATATATAATAAGTGAACATTCATGTAATCAAAGTACAAAATAGTTGGTTCTGAGGACACCAACCCTTACAAGCTCCCACTTGGACTAGAGTCAACTGCCTACAACCTTTAGTCTGCAAGACCTCACATGATGATCATATTTCTTATGAGTCAAGGCTTTAGTCAATGGGTCCACCACGTTGTCTTCTGTGGAAATATTGCTCACTACAACTTCACCTCTCTGAGAAAAATCCCTCAAGAGATGATACTTCCGAAGTATGTGCTTTATCTGCTGATGGAACCATGGATCTTTTGCAAGTGCCACCGCTGCAGTATTATCATAATAGAGTGTGATAGGATCTTTACTACTCGGTACAACATCCAGCTCTTGGACGAATAATTGCATCCATACTGCTTTTTTAGCTACCTCAGAAGTTGCGATATACTCGGACTCCGCTGTAGAATATTCCACCACACTTTGTTTTGATATCTTCCAGCTCACTATACCTCCATTCAAACTAAAGATGTATCCAGTCTGTGACTTCATGTCATCTTGATCATTCTGGAAACTAGCATCTACATGTCCTCTGATGATTAGTTCCTCATCTCCTCCATAAACCAGGAACATATCCTTAGTACGCCTCAAATACTTAAGGATAGTCTTGACTGCCATCCAATGGCGGTCTCCTGGATTAGCTTGATATCTGCCTACCGCACTTAATGCGTAAAAAAACATCTAGCCTCGTACATAGCATAGCATACATGACCGACCCAATCGCGGATGCATAAGGGATCCTTTCCATCCTCTTTCTTTCCTCATGTGTCTGAGGACACATTTTCTTGGAATGATGAATTCCATGTGACACTGAAAACAATCCCCTCTTGGATTGTTCTATACTGAATCTCTTCAGTATCTTGTCAATGTATGTACTTTGACTCAGGCCCAGCATTCTCTTGGATCTATCACGATGGATCTTGATCCCAAGAATATATGCCACCTCACCCAATTCTTTCATGGAGAATCATTTATGCAACCATGCCTTAACTGATTGTAAGACAGGTACTTCGTTTCCAATTAGAAATATGTCATCAACATATACTATTAAGAAAATGACTGCACTTCCACTAAACCTTTTGTAGACACAATTCTTACATTCATTCTTAACAAAGCCAAATTCTGTAATAGCTTCATCGAAAACGAATGTTCCATGACCTTGATGCTTTCTTTAATCCATAAATAGATTTTTGAAACTTGCATACCTTGTTGGCATCCTTTGAAGTCACAAACCCTTCAGGTTGTGTCATGTAGACATCTTCTTGGAGGTTCCCGTTAAGGAAAGCTTTTTTGACATCCATTTTCCAAATTTCATAGTCATGGTAAGCAACAATGGCCAATAGGATTCTGATGGATTTCAGCATCGCAACCGGTGAAAAGGTTTCATCATAGTCAATTCCTTGACGTTGTCTAAAACCTTTTGTAACCAGTCGTGCCTTATAGGTGATGACTTCCCCTCTATGTCCAGTTTCTTCTTGAATACCCATTTATTACCAATAGGTTTTACATCAACTGGAGGATCTACCAAAATCCAAACTTGGTTTTGGTACATGGAATCCATTTTAGAATTCCTGGCTTCTTTCCATTTGGCAATTTCTGTTCCTTAAACTACTTCCTTGTAGGTAAGAGGATCATCATTGTCAACCAATAATGAGTCACCATCCTCGGTGACAAGAAAACCATATCGTTATGGTTCTCTCACCTCTCTCGTACTCTTACGCAGTTCTTGTGTCTCTGGAACAGATTGTTCTTCCATGCGGCTCTGTAAAATCTGTTCTTATACCAACTCATGTGTATCTTGATCCTCGACTTCATTGAAGTCTATCTCGCTCCCACTATCTCTTTTGGATATGTGCTCCCTCTCAAGGAATATGGCGTGTCTTTCCACTGTAACCTTTTTGCCTGAGTGGTTGTATAGGTAATATCCCCTTGTTTCATTGGGATATCCTATAAAGATACACTTTGTGCCTTGGGGCACGAGTTTGTTACCTGAAGAGGCCTTAACAAATGCTTCACTACCCCACACATGTAAATTCAATAACATGGCTTTGCGTCCACTCCATAACTCATATGGAATACCATTTATCGATTTAGTTGGTACTTGGTTTAGTATGTGCACTGCTGTTTGTAATGAATATCCCCAAAAGGATAATGGAAGACTCGCATGACTCATCATTGATCTCACCATGTCCAACAGGGTGCAGTTCCTCCTTTCACTTACACCATTCCACTACGGTGTGTAAGGAGGAGTGAGTTAAGATAGAATCCCAAACTCCCACAAGAAATCAATGAAGTCCTGATTAAGATATTCTCCTCCTCTATCTAAGAGGAGTTTCTTAATCTTCTTACCAAGCTGGTTCTCAACTTCATTCTTGTATTCATTGAACCGATCAAAAGAATCTGACTTATACCTCATTAAATAGATATATCCATATCTACTAAAATCATTAGTAAAAGTAATGAAGTACGAGAACCCACCCCTTTCTTCAACTAGAAATGGTCCACACACATCTGTGTGAACTAATTCTAGAATCTCTTTACCTCTTTCACCTTTCCCACTAAATGGGGCTTTGGTCATTTTGCCTTGTACACACGCATGACATACACCAAGTGGTTTTAGTTGGAAATAATCTAAATACCCATCTTGATGTAATTTTGTCAAACGTTTCTCATTGACATGACCTAGCTGGTGATGCCAAAGTTGGGTGTGGTATGAGTCATGTGAATTAACTTTGTTATCGATTTCCATTACTTGGTTTGTGTAGTCTAACACATAAAGGCCGTTATATAAATGTGCCCTACCAAAACAAATTTTATCTTTATAAAAGTAGCAACATTCATTTCCAAACTTGAATATGAATCCATCAGTATCTAATCTGGATACTGAAATAATGTTTGTAGTAACAGAAGGCACATAATAACAACTTTTCAAAACCAAGACCATCCCAGTAGGCAATGTGAGGTGGTAGTCTTCGATAGCTACAACAGCGAGTTTGGCTCCATTGGCTGCTCGTAGATCTACCTCCCCTCGATCAATCTTCCTTAATATACTTGGTTCCTGTATTTGGATACAGATGTGAGCACCACAAGCAGTATCTAATACCCAATTAGTTGAAGCAGATAGATTGCATTCGATAACAAACACACCTGAATCTTCCCCTTGCTTCCTTGGATGGGTCCAGTTTTTCTTCCAGTGGCCCTTCTTGCCACATGCAAAACAAACATCATCTTGTTCCTTTGCCTCCCCTTTGATATTCTTTTTCTTGGAAGGCCTTGAAGAAGCTTTGGGCTTAAAGCTCTTCACCTTCCCTTTTCTTTTATTCACCATGAGGATAGAAGGCTTTTCACGCTTCATGTCAGTTTCCACTTGGCGAATGAGGATGAGAAGATCAGATAAAGACTTCTCAATGTTGTTCATATTAAATTTCACAACAAAGTTTGAGAAGCTCTGGGGAGTGATGCAAGAATGAGATCGGTACCCAGTTCTTCGGGGATTTTAAACCCTATAACCTCCAAGTGCTCAATGTAGCCAATGAGCTTGACTACATGAGGCCCGGCTAGGGAACCCTCTCCAAGCTTGCTCTGAATTAGATCCTTGGAGATATCAAACCTTTCTTATCTTGCTCTCTCCTGGTATAGACCAAGGAGATTCTCGAGCATGCTATAGGCATCCATGTCTTCATGAGACTTCATGAGATCACTAGACATTGATGATATCATGAAACAATGAACGTTGAGTGCATCGTTCAAATGATGATCATATACTAGGAAATATTCATCACTCGCCCTTGGGGTAGGGGAATCAGGAAGTGAGGACTCCAGCATGTAAAACTTTCGTTCATGGCATAGGATAACCCGAAGGCGCCTAAACCATTCCTGAAAGTTATTGCCGGTGAGGATGTTGTCTTTATCTGGAATTGATTGCAGAGAAAAAGTGGTTGATGAGTTTGTTATCTTGATTCTATAATTTAAAAGATCAGATTTATTAGTACTTTCTTGATTATATTTTTATGAGAAATAATAAAAAATTTAATTCTCCCACTATTTTATCAAGTCCCAATGGCCCTCACCATTGAACTCGAAATGTCCAGTTACTTTGACATTCTAGTGGAAAGGATCCATATTTCCCTTTTCATAACCCCAACAAGGGTTGGTCAAGCTATTTGAAGGTATTTAGGTAGGCAGGTCTTTGCCAACTGTGAGCTTACAGTTCCTTGATCTGTTGAGTGGACTCCCCAATCCTGAAATCCTGACTTGGATTTCCTCAACTCTTGCCTCCAATATTACATCAAGCCTAGCAAGGGCTAATTCTCTTGATGTAATATGGTTAAGTCAACCTAAAACCTTACATAAGGGCTTCCTTTATAAAAGTAAGTGTCCCAACAAGGGTTGGTCAAACACATAGTTTTATTGAGTCTTGCCCTTAATCAAGTAATGGAAGGCTTGGTCTGACTTAATATGATATTTGAGGGATTTTATTATTTATTCTCATTTTTGCATTATCACATGCTTGTTAATATTAAGTGATGTTTTCTTAAGTGATTAACCATGTTCCAATAATGTTTACGCATAGTCCGGTTTTTATTTTATTCCATCTTTGTATGCTTGTTGATTTTATTAATTATGTGGTCACGACAACACATACATAATAAATAAACCATGCAATCAGACAGAAATAAAATAAGATGGCGTGATCATGAGCTTCTATTTGGTCATCTTATCTAGCGGTTTTGATAAGATAACCATGACCTAGGGAAAACACCTTGAACCTGATGGTTCGTGTTTTGCAGCTCCCACATGTCCACCTTTGTATCTTCTTGCGTCGGTTTTGCCTTAGCTTTGGTATTTGAACCATCTCCTCTGGCTTGGGAGATCATCCATTACATGGGTTTACATTAAAGAAACCATGGGCACGCAGGCCCTACATTTTATTGGAAGAAGGCTCGCAGGCCAACAAATTTAAATAAAATAAATTTAAATGAAACCATACACATACAAAGGGTCTTTGGTCTAGATCATGATCATCCATAGTATTCAATGACATTTACGCATATTTAGAATTCAAATTCTTTTAATCATTCTTTTATTTAAGATAAGACGCGCTCGAATTCAATTAATTGTGATCTTATAATTAATCAATTCTTTATCTTAAATTCCTTTCTGAATTTCCTTGAGATTCTTCTCATCCATATTCTTTGTACGGGTCTTTTTTCATTAGAGGAAACCTAGTGAAATTCCATTTCTAGAAAGTACACGACGTGTAGTTTATAATTACACGGCGTGTATTTTTCTTTTCACACTTTATCCAAAGTTCACGCTGGGGATTTGGTGTGTTTTCTATACTTTGGAAATTTTAGAGTACACGGCATGTAGATGAATCATACATGGCATGTACTTCCTTGTTACGTGGTAACCGGCCTGGTGATCCCATGTATGCGGTACGTGGCTTATCTTTGTACACGGTTTCACCTGGGTCGGAACGGAATACACGGCGTGTTACTCCAACATACACGTCGTGTATTCCTGTTTCCATGCGCCATTCAATTCTGGTCAACACAGCGTGATTAAAAATTAGGCATAATCAATTTACACGGCGTGGTTTGGCAGACCAGTGCTGGTTCGTTGAACCTAAGTACACGGCATGTAGTTTTATTTACACGCCGTGTAATCCCATGTTGCACAGACAGAAAGAGCGGCTCCTCCGGATGAGTTCCTTGTTTTTATTTTAATCAAAAATTAAAATTAAAAGGTCATTTCTGTGATATGAATCGAGAAAAGAAGGAGGAAGAATAGATCTCATTAATTCAGATTTATAGAATGATTTATTTCGAATTGAATCAAATATGAATGAATAAATTATCAACGAAAATTAAATAACTATAATCAACATTGTAACCTGCCTCTGATACCATTTTAAGGTTTCGGGCGCAGCAGAAGCACGTGGGTTGATTTGCTCACTTGGCTTTTTGTCATTAGCAATGATCAATCCAGGATCAATATGACGATAAATACCAGTCTCCATGAATCGAATCACAGAAAAAGACAAAGAAGATGGTTTGTCCTGGAACCAAAAATAAGGATCGTTATAGGTTGATTATAATTAATTTAATTAATTATAAAGAAATACCTTTTGGGTGTTCTTTCTTCGTTGATGTTCTCGATCACGTTGTCAATGTGATCCGTCGTTGCGTCGCAGAAGCCAAGTGTAGACTCCCTCTAGTGGTGATCCACACGTGTACCTTGTATCTCTAGACGTCGCCAAAGGATTCTCTGGGTGCTAGCATGGAGAAGCATTTGCTTGCGTTGTACGCCTTAGATCATCTTGATCTAATGGAAGAGGATCTCTCTCGGTCTTGAGAGCGTTCTTGGAGGAAGAGGTTCTTTCGACCTTGAAAGAATTCTCTAGAGATGTTGTGTACAATGATTCTCTTGTGTAGGAAAAGAGTAGGGGTTTTGAGGATATTTATAATCGAGTTTGAGGTTGTAGAGTTATGACAATAAATAAACACGTTACGTGTTTAGTTTATTTCATTAACTTTTATTGAAAACCTCTATGTAGAATAATTAATTCCTTGACATGCGCTCACACTGATTATAATAAATATCATTTAATAAAATGATATTATATCCTCAAAATCCTGACTGGAAAAACTACATGGCGTGTAATAATAAATACACTGCATGTACTTTTTTTTCATTGAAAACTACATGGCGTGTACATTAAATGTACACGGTGTGTATATCTTGTTTTCATTTATTCATTTCCTTTCCAAAATAAAACTACACGACGTGTACATTTAATAATACACGGTGTGTAATTGTTTTATTTTATTTTTTCCTCCATCATTTAAAACAACTTAGGCTTCCTTGAATAATTATTAAACCAGGTATAGGAATAATCTTTATTCAACTTGAGATACTTGAATACACTTAGTGTGTGACCCTCTAGGCCTATTTCTCGTTGGAATTAGGCGGTCTTGTCTAAACTCCAAGATTACTGTCTAGCAATGGGTCAAGGAACCCAAGTGAATGAATTTGATGCTGCATTGACGTATCACCTCATACGAATGCTTAATGTGTAATTTAATCCCTTTGTCTCGATATCTCATCAAGTTGGTTTCATGGCAGTGTCATAAACCTATATGCTTGATCTGTCATTCTTTGACTACCTGAAATAAACTCGTCGTTTACACCATGGCCATGGAATTTAATGTGACAGTTCTATTTCAATCAAAGGGATGAGATATCAACTTCCATAAATGGAAGGGACAAATCCTTCCTTGACTTATCCATTAACAACATGTCACTCGTGACACACCCAACGTACCCTACTTCCCACCAACTGTCTGCGGGATGGTTTTCGTCAGTAAATCTAAGTGCGCGAGTCATGGAATGAGTTAATGATAATCTTCCAGTCTAAGGACCATTACACACACTCGCAGATAACAATATCTGATGACACCAAGACATGTGGAATTACTACTGGCGGGTCTGTTCTCAAAATCTCCCATCTTGGAGATTACCAAGTGAAAACTCCATGAGAGAGAGTCTCTTCTTCTTACGAGTACTTGCACATGACGGTCTGTATACTATGTGTCCTATCATAGTATGTAATCCAACTGCAGAACTTTATTTAAGAATATTGTTATATCATTTCAAGGTTCTCATCATAGTGGGGATCTGCTATGACCATATTAATGCAACAAATATTCTAGGATATTATTATATTATAGTCATGCAGAACAATGAACAATATATAATAAGTGAACATTCATGTAATCAAAGTACAAAACAGTTGGTTCTGAGGACACCAACCCTTAAAAGAGGATCTGGATAGTCTGTGTACTGTTGTTTACCCCGATCCAAGGTGTGGATCAAAGTTTATATAAAATTTTTAAGAGGACTAAGTCTCTACTTGAGACTGAACCTATTGTTTTAAATTTTTTTGCATTTTACTTTTTCTAAAATTATTTGTTTTGAATATTCCACTACAAAGTACTTTGAAATATAAATCTATTTTAAAGTTACTCTGATAGTTAAACGAGCAAGTGTTTATAACTTTGGTTATTCAGTAAGTTAGTTTCAAAAGTTAACTAATCTTCATATTGAGTTAACTGAGAAGTAATAAATCTCTTGAGAAAATAATTGAAAACTCACAATCTTTATAAATTCACTACAGTTTAATTTTTATTTAATTTGGGGAACTTTAATCATAATGTTTTTAACAGAAATATTAGTTGGAACTTAATTCACCCCCCCCCCCCTCTTGAGTATCCACTCCAACCAACATTATTTTCTTAAGTGAAGTTACTTAATCCAATTAGTCACATTACTAATCATACGCATAAAATAACTATTCATAATTTACAATTCACAAAAAAATAAGTTGATCTTATTAGATTCTAAATTACTTACTGAAAACATTTCCAGAATACCATTTTTTTGAAAATAATTGGACATCATTAATTATTTAAGGTTTACATAAATATTTTAAAATATCCTTTTTCCAAAATTCAACAATAATATACATCCTATTTTTATTTGAAAAATTGAAAATTCACAAACTTCACCATAAAAAGAAATCACAATTTTATTTATCTCAAAGGATTACACAAGGCAGTTACGGTCTTGTTACATAGCCCCTTATAACACTAGAATAGTACTTAAGTGTAAGGTGTGCAAAGGTGATAGAATATGAGGGCGGATCGACCAACATTGCCAGAGTAGTGATTTCTATAAGCTTGAACATCTCTCGAAGGCGATTCCATTCCAACTTCACACGTTGAAGTTCAGCTTGGGTTTAGTCCAGAGCAAAGCCCAAAGGTGCTACCTCCTTCCCAAGTTCCATCATATGGGCTTCGATCAGCCCGAGACTACTAGATGGGGCCATTGAATCTTCTTTCTATATTAATTAATCAATATCACTTGTATTTATAGATAATAAACACAAAATTTAGTTTCCAACAGTCTTATTGACCAACAGTCATATAATAGTCGAAACCCAACGGTATTATTTTAATTATACTCATTTTATTAAATGAAATGGTTTTGTTGAGTATTAAATAAAATAACACACAAAGTTAGGAAACTAAATTTATTCAAAATTTCAGGTCGTTACAATCATCCCCCCATAAGAAATTGTGTCCTTGCAATTTTAAAATTGGGCTTGGAAATTTCGTTGAAATTATCACATCAGAAAAGAGTTAGTAAAACTATTACTTTAAAAGAAAGAAAGGGAAGTACAAAGGTCACCCGAGTAAACCCATACTAGGATTCCATGTAGGAAAACATGGATATAGAAGAGAAAACAAAGGTTCATGTTCTGATGGAGAGTGATAGAAAATATTATTAGGATAAAATTAACCACAATAAGATCACAAACTTATGATGTGTTAAACGGTCTTTGAATACCACGCAGGAAACATAAACCAACAACATTTTTGTTTTACGTCTGTTTTCGTAATTTTGAGGAATTAATTTACAACATAGAATAAAAACATATGGAAATATATTTACCTTCAAGTATGGTTTCACCCCTTAATAAGTTTCCACTAAGACTAATCTTTTCACCAAACAATGAGCATTGAAAAAGACTTTGTCTCATCAAAAGCACAAGAATCATCTTCTAGAGAATCCCATAATCCGAAAAAGAATAAATATATTTTTCCCTTATCTTTATTCAGAAAATAAAACTAAAAATGTTAGTATGAGATCATATAATCCCCAAAAAGGATAATCCTATATAAAAAGAAATATGACTATTAATTTCCAAAATTCAACAAAAGTACCCAAATTTTCAGAAAGACCATTCAATACACAACTATCCTTAAAATTATTCAGAATAATCCAAACTAAGATTGGAACCCAAAACTTATAAGGATTTAATCACATAATCTTCCCCAATAAATCTTAACATTTATCTCTAAATAACATTGACTACTATTAAATTCTCATACTAACGTGTAATTAACCTATTAACATATTCTCTATGCTAGGTTAATAATTTTCCAGAAATAACCCAAATCACCATATGTCCACAATAAATACATAAATTCTTAAGAAAATCAACCATTCCTCCTCAATTTAAATCCTGTAGTATTTTATTTCCCTTAGGAATATAATACTCCAAAAGGAAAAACATAGTCCAAAATAACCTTTATCATTTAATCACCAAATCATTTACCTATAAAAAGGATATCCATTTGATAAAACATAAGTTTACAAAATCAAATTATTCTTGATCTATAAAAATTGCAATTGCATTAGTCAGTCCGAAGGGAATAACAACAAACTCATAATGCCCATATCTTGATTGGAAGGCAGTTTTTGGAATACAATCATTCTTCACCCTCAATCGATGATAACCAGAATGAAGATAAATCTTAGAGAATAATTGAGTCTCATGAAGTTGGTCAAATAAGTCATCAATTCTTGTAAGAGAGTATTTTTTCTTCACTGTGATCCAATTCAGTTCTCTATAATCAATGAATAGCTACATCGATCCATCCTTCTTCTTCACAAAGAGAATTGGTGCTCCCCAAGGAGACACACTTTGTTAGAAATTCCCATTCTCCAAAATATGTCATAGTTGTTTCTTTAATTCCACTAGCTTCACATTTTCCATCATATAGGGGGTCTTTGACATCAGTTGAGATCCAGGTATGAGTTCAATATAGAAATCTACGTCTCTTTCTGGGGGAGGTCCGGGTAACTCCTCAGGAAATACATCAATGTATTCTTAGATGATGGGGACATTTTCTAAAAGAATAAATCATTTGTCATAAAATTATTTCATTTATGAATCTTTTAACTAAAATTGATTTTATGTCTTAAAACTTCATGCTTAGAAAATTACATTTTTCTATAATTCCTTCATAATGACTCATAAAAATCTTGCGATTAACCAAACATATCCCCTGAGAGTGTCGTAACCAAGAGTGCAGCAAGGCCCATTGTCATGTACCAATTCCCATTCAAGTCTATCTCAAAGAATTGTTTTATGGTTTTACACCTATGTAAATCTGTACCAGAGCCACCTCTACTTGTTCATATCCAGACATGGATTTATTTATTTGGAAACCACTCACTCAATACTTCACCAAAATACCAAGATGTTATCCTATATTTAATATTTTAATTAAAAAACCTTGTAAAGTTTTCAAATTCTAATTTCCACAAATAACTAAACCTTACTTTGATACCAACTATAGAATCCCACATTTTTAACACGTAAACTTTCATTACATTATACAAAATCGAGTATCTTTAAGGTTTAGTGTCTTGGAAACCAGGAACTTAATACATGACAACAACAAAAATCTTCTTAAACACTTGAAAGGATTCTTAATTATTAATCCTATGTTCATTACAGCATCTCATAACCTGGGAGCATACATTAAAGGAAAGGGTGAGTAGAAGGCCCTGTAAGGGAAGCAAGATAAACATGTTACATGTGAACTTGAGATACATCAATAAAGTCATGATAAATAACTTTAACACATGAGAAAGAGATCATGAGGCATATCATAATAAAAATAATGTGTTTCATAACTTGATGATGTGTCTACAATAATTTCCATATCACCAAGGTCTATCCCCAAGGTGTCATTAAAAAATTACCAAGGTTATTCACCAAGGTATCGTTAAAATGGTCATCTCTAGAGATTAAGTCTTTACCCAATGCATTAGAGAGCTATCAGGGTGCACCCTTAATTTTTATTTATTATAATGTGATCCAAATATATCATCATAAATCATTTCATAAATAAACCATATAGAATAAAATAAATGGGTTTCATTTCATAGTCATAACATTTTAAAAACTGGTTTAAAGACGTGATCTTTATGTCACTTTAAAACCACAGAAAAGGGAAGAGGGTCTCATGTATGTAAATCCCAGAATTTAAAATAGAACATTTTGATATATGTGTGAATAACCTTGTAGAATAAAGAGTTTTTAGTATTCACTTAATAAAATAAAATAATTTGAGAAAAATAGAGAGACATTTTGAGACGAAAATTCAGCAGCATAATGGCAATGTTGCAGGGTTTGAGAAAAAATTGAAAAGAGAGGGGATATGGGTCACCCACTCATAAATGATCCATAAAATAGTAGAGGGACAGAATATAAAGGATATAAGAACATGGTAATGAAATTTTAAGTACATACCATATGAAATGAAAAACTTGAAAGGAAGACAAAAACAATATTTCTCTTATGAAAAATTCGGCAGCCTAACGGCGTCACTTAAAACTTCAAAAAAAAGAATTGATGATATTATATAGGGTCTATAATCATGTGAACATAAAATGATAGTATTATGAATATATATATCATACCCCAACATGTAAAAAAGGAACTTGAAAGACTTGACATGAAAATAGAACTTTGAAAATGGGAAGAATGAAAGAATCCCTTACAAAAATTCGGCAGCCTAACGACGCCACTTAAACATTCATAAAATGAAATGATGAGAGTAAGAGGGGATCTATCATAATATTAACATGAAAATGGAATTAATAGGAATATAAAAGAACATACTCCAACATAAGAACATGGATCTTAAAAGAAATGACATAAAAGAGAGTACTTAAAAAGAAAGAGAGAGGTATGATCCCTTACCATAAAACGTAACTCTTAAAACTCAAAGGTAGGGACCTTGAGGGATTGGGGGCACCTTGGGAGGACTCCTTGGGAGGTAAGGAGGCCATAACTTCGTTGAGGAGGATTCTGGAATCGAAAGGATGAGATAATGGCTTGGTATTTATAGGGGAAGTGAGGTGACAAGGCATTAATGGCCAAGGGACACCTCATTGGTGGTATTGGAAAAACCATGGGCTTTCCCATGGTATTAGCCCATGGTATTGGCCACTTGAGACACCTCATACCTTATATTACTATTCATAAGTTGACCAGAATTATTACATAATTATTACATCCTTAATGATGTCATTAAACACCTGAAACTCAAAAACTGTATTTTCACTAATCCCCAAAAATTCAACTTTCTCAGAAAAATACCAAAATTTCACCCTAACCAAATATCGATGATCTAATTTCAAAAATGAACTCCATTTTATGGAAATAATTTTCTAAATATTTTTAATTTAATTTTTAAATAAAAACACTATTCACTAAAAATTCAACTTTCTCAGAAAAATCCCAAAAATTCACCTTGACCAAATATTGATGCTCTGATTTCAAAAATGAACTCCATTTTATGAAAAATAATTTTCTAAATATTTTTAATTTAATTATTAAATAAAATACACTATTCACTCGAAAAAACCAATACTTAACAAATAGTTTCTGAAATAGTTATTTACTTATTTTATTGAATCACGTTACTTAATCAAGGTGCCAAAATTATATTAATACTTTCTTAAGTGAAGTTACTTAATCCATTTTTTCACATTACTAAACATAAGCATAAAATCACTATTCATAATTTACTATTCAGAAAAAATAATTTGATCTTATTAGATTCTAAATTTCTTACTGAACACATTCCTAGAAGACCATTTTTTTGAAAATAATTACACATCATTAATTATTTAAGGTTTACATAAATATTTTGAAATATACTTTTTTCAAAAATCAACAATAATATACATCCTATTTTTATCTAGAAATTTGAAAATTCACAAACTTCCCCATAAGAAGAAATCACAATTTTATTTATCTCAAAGGATTACACAAGGCAGTTATGGTCTCATTACATAGCCCATTATAACACCAGCATATGACTTAAGTGTAAGGTGTGTTAAGGTGATATAATCTGAGGGTGGATGGACCAACATTTCCTGAGTAGTGATTTCTATAAGCTTGAACTTCTCCCGAAGGCGATTTTGTTCCAGCTTCACACGATGAAATTCGTCTTGGGTTTGGTCCAGAGGAAAGTCCAAAGGTGCTACCTCCTTCCCGAGTTCCGTCAAAAGGGCTTCGATCGGCCTGAGACTACTGGATGGGGCCATCAAATCTTCTTTCTATATTAATTAATCAATATCCCTTGTATTTATAGACAATAAACACAACATTTAGTTTTTAATGGTCTTATTGACCAACAGTCATATAACATCCGAAACCCAACGGTCTTATTTTAATTATACTAATTTTATTAAATGAAATAGTTTTGTTGAGAATAAAATAAAATAACACACAATGTTAGGAAACAAATATTCTTCAAAATTCTGGGTCATTTCAAATACTTCTTATCTAGATTTCCTCTCCCGATGTTGAGTTATTTTTCTAGTATGTATAGTTTGAGCATAAAAATAATCTAGAGCAACATTTTAATCTTGAAAAACACCCTCAATAGATGTATCAGCATTAGGTTCATTAACTTTCATACTAACAGCATATGGATTCTCATCAGGAAGATCAAATTAACTATCACCGCCACTTTCACTACTTTCTTCATTATCACCAACTTAATTCTTTTCATTTCTATTTTCATCGTCAAATTTCTCATCTTTTTCTTCTCTAACTAATTTAGAACCACTTTCACCACTACCATATTCTTATTATTTATCTTCTTCTTCACTAGATTCACTAACATATTCTATACTTCCTTCAACTTTTATTTCTTCACTCCCTGTAGATTTTAGAATAGGTTCATGAGAAGGTAAGTCCAAATGTGGACTTTTAGGTCCAATAGGGACTCTTTTTGTTGGTATAATATTGTTTGGGTCACTTCTATCATCAAATGGTGATCTCACATCTCTAACAGGAGAAGCAGGATCCTCCTACTCATCTAAAGAATAGATTAATTGATCATCTAGAACAATACCAGGATCCACTAGATCCCTTAGTCTAACTGGATGGTCTATGGGATTTAACTTTTCATACAGTCTATCTTTAGCACTAACCAATTCATTCTTCGATGGGTTCTATATAATTTTCATTCTCTTACAGATGTTATAACATAAGCAGAAAACACTACATGCACTAACTACTATATCATCAACTTTACTTACATAGTCTTTCTCCTTTAGCATTGCTTAAATCATTCTAGAGTAGAAAAGATAATTTTACTTAAAACCAGGTTTTATCATCTCATTTATGTGAACCATCATATATCTGTACTTATTTTATTTTACTTCTTTCCATATTATATAAAATAAGTATACATCCTAATACTTGAGAGAAGAAAATTCCCCTTTCTAGGGATAAATATGGTGATGATTAAACTTAAATAAAATTTTTCACCCACCATTTAATTCTGAGGCAATGGGTCTCCTAGGTTTCTCATTTCTAGTTAGCTCCTTCAGAGTTGTCTCATAACAAAATAAATCACTTTATGTAGGATAAGTACATTGTTAATCATCAAACATTACTTTTTGAGGAACCTTAAGACATTCAGCCCAATGTCGTGAAGAGAAATACATTCTATTCCCTTTTACTATTGACTTAACCCAAGATATATAACTTCTAAAAAAGTTTCATATTCATGTAAAATTCATATACCAGCATTTGGTAGAAGACACTATCATTTTTTTTGAACCATTCAATCCATCTTTGATCTTACATCACCTTTAACAACAAATACTTTCTCTCTAAGAGCTATTCCACCTGAACTTATTTATTTGAGGTTACAAAACTATTTTCCAAACCATGATTCATAGGTCCTGAAGGTTTTATTGATTCACATTTTTGTTTCATGGAAGCATGAGACTCACCCTCTTCAATAGTTTTCTTCACACATTCTCTTATAATTATTTCAGTATAGAGGTCATAAGTTGAAAGATCAATGGTAAAGAGAGAGAGTGGAATCTGAGAGAGAGTAGCGAAAAAGGAGTACAGTGGATCAATTCAAATTTCAATCATTTAGGTTTTCAAAATAATAGAATCACAAAATCATGAACCGGGTTCAAAAAAATTAATGAAACAGTGTCATTTTGATAAAAACATAAAACATATTGAAATAGTGATCCATCTGTGTTGGTATGAAAGACTTGTATAAAACTAACGGTGTAGGCATGACAATGGTGTTGGCATGACAATGTTGTCATCTTGACAATTGTGTTGGATTGAAAAAGGTATCGGCATGGCAATGGTTTCGACATGAAAACAGTGTCATCATGATAATGGTTTCGACATTACAACAGTGTCGGCTTGACAATGATGTCCATGTGACAATGGTGGAAGCATGAAAACTTCACAGAAAAAGTTCAAAGGAAAGGAAACTCAGGTTCTTACTAATTGATCATTCCTAACTCATGTCTGATGTAATTCATTCTTTCATAGTTCATTATCTTGGAAAATATGTCATCAAGTTGATATTCAATTCCAATAACTTCTAAAGTGATATCAACCTTTTGATAATGATCTCTCAAAAAGTGATTTCTTACATAAATATGCTTTGTTATATAGTGAGAAACTTAGTTCATAGAAATTTTAA
The DNA here is from genome assembly GCA_963277665.1 of Viscum album. Taxonomy (NCBI): domain Eukaryota; kingdom Viridiplantae; phylum Streptophyta; class Magnoliopsida; order Santalales; family Viscaceae; genus Viscum; species Viscum album. The sequence goes on along the minus strand of OY728129.1, from coordinate 1,747,177,972 downwards.
TAGCACTTGTATTATCATAGTTTATAGGTACATGTCTAAACTAATATCCATAGTCAAGAAGAGTGTGTTTCATCCACAAAAATTGTTCACAACAGCTACCAGCATCTATATATTCAACTTCAACAATAGATAATGCAACAGAATTTTATTTCTTACTACACCATGAAACCAAAGACTTTCCCAAAACGTGACATGCCCCAAAGGTTGTCCTTCTATATAGCTTTCAGCCCCAAAAATCCGCATCCAAATAATTCACTATATCAAATTATTATCCTTTGGGTTAAAATAAACCTAAATTGATATTATGTTTGAGGTATTTAAAAATTATTTAAACAAAATATATGTGAGATTATTTGGGATTAGCTTGAAAATGGGCACACATACACACACTAAACATTATATATGGCCAACTAGTAGTGAAGTAGAGATAACTTCTAATCATTCCTTTGTAAGTGGTTTGATCAATATATTTACCATCTTCATCAAGATCCAACATATAAGTAGTTTTCATTAAATTGTCACTAATTTTAATTCTATCCAATAAAAATCATTTTAAAATATCTTTTTTGTATTTACATTTATTTAAAATGATACCTTCATTATTTTGAAAAATCTGAAATCCAAGAAAGAATTTGAATTCACCCATCAAACTCATTTCAAATTCATTTTTCATCATTTTAGAAAACTCAATACATAAAAATTTCTTGAATATAAAAAAATAATATCATCAACATATATTTGAACAACTAAAACATCTTTAGAAATTCGTTTTATAAAAATAGTAGGATCAACATTTCCTTTTGTAAAAACTTTAGAAATAATAAAACTACTTAATCTATCATACCTAGCTCTTAGAGCTTGTTTTAAACATTATAAATCTTTTTGTTAATTTGAAAACATGATTTTTAAAGTGAGGGTTTGTAAAACCAGGGGTTGTTCAACAAAAACATCATCAACTATATACCCATTTCGGTATTCAATTTTAACATCCATTTGAAAAAGTTCTAAATTAAGATGGGAAACATAATCAAGTTGGATTCTGATGGCCTCATGTTTAGCAACAGATAGGAAAATTTCATCATTGTTAATGTCTTCTTCTTGACTATAACCTTGTGTAACCAATCTAACTTCATTTATAACAATATTCATCTACTTTGTTCCTAAACACCCACTTAGTGCCTATGGTCAAGGAATATTTGGGTTTATCCACATGTCCTCAAACTTTATTTCATTCAAATTGGTTAAGTTCATCTTGAATATAAATCACCCAAAATTCATCTTTAATTGCATCATTGATGTTTTTAGGTTCAATTTGTGACAAGAAGGCTTCATGTTCAACCAGATTTATAAGAGAAGCTCTAGTCTGTGTCCCTTTATCTAAGCATCCAACAACAACATCTAAAGGATGGTTGTTGAGAGTTCTAGTTAGTCTAGAAAAGGAAGGTATAGTAACTTTCGGTTCATCTACATGTTCGGGTTCATCATCTTCAGATTCTAAAGAATTTTCAGAACTGTTTGATTTAATAGATTGCTTTACAAGAGGATTAAGTTATTTTGTATTTTTTTCAAGGTTTGGAATATCATATTCAAGGTTTTCTAGAGAGATATTAGGTTCATGTGGATCTATTTCATCAAATTTGATATTCATAGATTCTTCCACACATTTGGTTCTTTTATTAAAGACTCTATAGGCTTTACTAGATGTTGACTAAACTAAGAAGATTCCTTCATCACTCTTGGATGAGAATTTATCAAGATTTTTCTTTGTTTTAAGGATATATAATTTGCAACAAAATAACTAAATTTGGGTTTTTTATTGTTATACAACTCATAAGGATTCTTTTTTAGGATTGGTCTAATTAAGACTCTATTAATTATGTAGCAAGATATATTCACAACCTCATCCCAAAAGTAAAGAGGTAAATAATATTCATAAAACATTATTTGAGCAATGATTAAACACTATTTTGTTGAATATTTTATTGATAATAAATGATATCATTTTCCCACATTGTGTTAAATATGTTCAATTATAAAGTATTTGGGATTAGATCATTCATTTGAATATTTGATGAAAATTCCAGTTTTAACCTTTCAGAATCATGGTAGTATTTATATCATAAATATTTTTATTTGATTTATTTGAACTTAATATTTTTAAATGTTTTTATTATTTCATGGTATACAACTTTTATTCATAACACTAGATCAAAACAATTCATTTGGATGGAGTAAATGGGCCATTAATGCAATGGTGGGATGGACTCGGAAGAATGGACATGGGTTCTGTATTTGGGCCATAACTTCTTCATATGTCCTTGTCTCGAGCCCAAATTTTGATAGGAGTAAAAGGATGCATTTTATCGCGGATCATCCTACTGGAAGGACAGCTGATTCACTTGTTTTAGTGGTCAAATATGCGGTGAAATTTTGCATAAAATATTTGTCCGAGATTCCCCATTCACACTTGAAACCACTTTCAACCTATCCTCCACACCACTCTATAAATTGGTAATTTTCTCATTTGGTGGTGTTGGGATGTGAATTGGGAAGTTTATGGTAGAGGAGAAGTGGATCCACTCCAATTCTATAACCATTTCAATAAGGGTAGCTCTTGAAGCAAGGATCCCTTCGACGAAGCCTTCTTCTTCTCCTTCGTGTTGTAATGCTTTTGTTTGTGTAATAAATTTCTTTTTAGTTATTTTATTTATTTTATTTTCTAATTTTTTATTAAAATTTATTCTTCTCTTAATCTTCCTCTTTGGTCTAGAATTATTGAGTAGAAGCGTTATTGGTTTAGACCCATTACAAACCATTGCAAATGCAATTCACTTCTACGATGATTACGCCACCCATGGAAGAGTAGTCTTTTAGTAATAGATCTATCTCTTATATTATACATTAATTAATTTTGAATTAATGATATAATTTAATTCACATAATATGATAAATTAATTGAGTTTTTAATTTGAATGAAACTAAGCAAGCAATTGAATAGTTAACACAAAACACGTGAGGTCTGGAATTGTGTGAACTGTGAGAGCACAAACTTAGCCGGTAATTAAAAACCACATGGGATTAATTTGTAGAATTCAAAAATAATCCATAAACTCAATTAGTCATCATTTACAGAATGGATATTTTTCTTAATTTACCACTGACCATAATCTATCCTTAGAACATCAATCAAATCAGGGTGTTGCGATTACATGTTCTGAAGATAACCTAGGGTTTAATTCACTTCATCTTTATGGTAAGGTTAATTCTTGTAGGGTTCGGGGGTTAAAATGTTAAGGGATCATAATTAATTGGATTTTAATTTAAATTATAATGATAAATAATTGATTGAAGAGGTATATTTTGATCGATTACATCTTTTAAATATTGTCTAAAAAACATCTTCTTGTTGTGTCATTTTAATCGAAACTCATTTCAAAACTAAAAACAAAAAAAAAAATCTTCTTCCAGCAAACTTATTCTATATTTATAAACTATAACCAAATCCCATACTTTTAAGTAGTGTTTTCATTCTCTTTTATTTTATTTTTATAATACCTCTAAAAAGTTGTTTTAATTCACTTCTTCCTTTGAGAGACGGCCTTAGTTAGCCACTCTGCTGTATTTAAGTACCCCAAAATCACACTAATCATTTGAGGGTGCCCACAATAGTGTTCTTTCAAAATGGAGTTGTTGATGTGGAGGAAAGTAATTTATTCAACCATTTAGAGGTATTTATTTTATTTTTCATTTTATTATTTTCTTCGCCTCTCTCTTTCATCTTTCCCCTTTCTCAAGTTTTCATTTTTTTTCATCCTCTTCTTTTCTTTTTGGACCATCAACTCAAAATTATCATTTTTCTTATGGTCCACTTTTCCTATTTTCATTTTTTAATTTATGACATGAACTAATCCTGATAATCTCTTAGATACTGACCCTGATATTTAATGTAGCCTTAGGGCACGAATCAGACATTCTCAGTCTACGGGAAGTTTCAACATTCAACCAGTTGTAGCATTACTCCAATATCAGAACATTGAAATTGGAAGAAATTCAAATTCAACCATAAAACAAGAACCAATGGCTGAAAATAATGGAAATGAACTTAATATAACCATTATAGAATTGTATTCACATGATATTAATTATCAACCAAATTGTATTGCATACCCAAATCTCGAATCGAACTTTGAACTAAAATCTGGGTTAATTCATGTACTTCCAAAGTTTCATGGACTCTATGGTAAGGATCCCAATAAACATTTTAAAGAATTTAACATGGTTTTCTCAACCATAAAACCTAGAAATGTCTCTAAAGATCAAATAAAATTAAGATCATTCCCATTTTCACTTGATGGAGCTGCAAAAGATTGGATGTATTATTTACAACCTGAAAATGTAACATGTTGGAACGATTTGAAATTTCTTTTATTACAGAGATTTTTTCTAGCATCAAGGACCACTTCCATTCATAAGGACATCTCGGCGATCACCAAATTGGTGAGAAAATCCTAATTCAGTACTTCTATGAAGGACTCACACCTATGGAGAGGAGCATGGTGGATGTCACAGTAGGAGGGGAATTGGTGGACAAGACACCAGTAGCCACACGTGCATTGATCGACAAGATGGCCAAAAACTTCTAACTATTTGGTGATAGAGGTACACCACATATCAGGGGAGTACATTAGGTAAGTCCTTATTTTCTTGAAAGTCATTTGATTGATACCAAGTTGGAAGAATTGACCACTATGGTGAGGCAGATTTCTTTGGCTCAAAATACATCCCAATCCACTCCTTCAAGGCCTTGTGGAATTTGCACTGAGATAAGCCACCCAACTGACTGTTGCCCCCAACTACAAGAAATAGAAGATTGTGCAGTAGTATTCCCTGGGAGACCATATCAGCAACAACAACAACAACATCCCCAAAAGAAGTATGAATCCTTTGCAGAAACATTCAACCAAGGGTGGAAGGATCAATCAGACATGAGGTATGGCTCTGGGCAACAATAAAGGCCCCCTTTTCAACCAAACTTCTAGCAGCCTCCACCTTACCAATAGGGTTTCCAACAACCCCAAAAGAGATTTAAAGCTCAAACATAAACAAGTCAGAAACAAGGGAATCTACAACACAAGGTAGACTCTAACATTGATGATCTTTTGAAACAAATTGTTCTTAATCAAAAAAATATGTTGAAGAGTCAAGGTTAGGAGTTGAGGGAGATGAAGACTCGAATGAGCTAGATTTCCACTTCCCTCCATGAACTGGTAAGTAAGAATTTTGGAAATCTTACTTCCCAACCTACTCCCAATACAAAGGGTAATGTCAGTGCCATTACATTGAGAAGCAGGAAGAAAAAACTAATGCTTCTCCACCTATCATTCCACCGGGATTCACCTCAACTTTGGAGAAGCCCCATTCCATACCAACTGATGATAAACCCAAGGAGAAAGATAAAGGTAAGAAAAATATTGATGATGTTCCTCCTAAACCTATTCCCTTTCCAAATAGGGTTGTTCAAACCAAGAAGATGGCTAAAGAGGTGATGCAAAAAGAGGTTTTGGACACATTCAAGAGTGTTGAGATCAACATCCCTCTAATTGAAGCCATCAAACAAATCCAAAGGTATGCCAAATTCTTAAAATAACTCTACACCAATCGAAGATGGATCAAGGGAAATGAGAGGATCAACCTTGGAAGGAATGTCTCAACACTCATTACTCCAAATCTAGAAATGCCAACAAAGTGCAAGGATCCCAGGACATTCACCATCCCATGTACCATAGGGGAGTTACACTTCTCTGATGCTCTTTTTGATTTAGGAGCTTCAATAAATATGATGCCTCACTCTGTATTCTCTTCTTTACAGGTTGGTTAGTTGAAGCCGACGAGAGTAGTGGTGCAATTGGCGAATAGAGCTACGACATATCTAGCGGGAGTCCTTGAGGATGTACTTGTTTGGGTAAGAGACATGATCTTTCTAGCAGACATCTATGTGCTCAAAATGGAGGATGATCAGGTAAGTTATCGTGCTCCCATTATCTTAGGTAGACCCTTCATCAAAACTGAAAAAACTATCATAAATGATCATGAGGGTACACTTTCCATGGAGTTTGGAGATGAAGTTTTAATTTTTAATGTTATGGACTCCATGAAGTACCCCTCCGAGGACCATTCTTCTTTTGTTATCTCCCATTTTGATCCACCAAGTAAAAACTTCATGGATTTTTACTGTCCTATGCTTATGGAGATTATGATTATTGGTTCTAGTTTGATGTCTAAGAGAACTTCCACACCCGTTTTTGATGGAAAACCCTCTCTTGGATTTAATTTTGATGTGGATTCAAATTTTTATCATATAAAATCTGATTATGACATGGTTGTTGAGTATGCTGATGGATTTGATGCATTATTTTCTAATTTTGATGATTTCTATTCTGATATTGATGTTCATTGTGTAGATATGTCTGTTGAATCAATTTCTCCATCCATACATCACCCCCTACATTGGAACTCAATCCATTGCCCCCAAATCTTAAATATGCATACTTGCTGAGTGGTGATAGATTACCTGTTATCATTTCTAAAAAACTCTCTTTTGAACATAAAGAAAAACTTTTGAATATTTTGAGAGATAACATCAGGGAAATTGGTTGGACATTGGCAGACATATTGGGTATTAGCCCCTCCATTTTCATGCATATAATTCTCTTGGAGGATGGGGTTAAACAGATTAGGCAGCCACAAAGGAGACTTAATCCAACACTTTTAGAAGTTTTTAAGAAAGAAGTTGAAAAATTACTTGAGGCGGGTATCATTTACCCTATTTCTGACTCACAATGGGTTAGCCATGTCCAGGTTGTACCAAAGAAAACTGGTTTCACTGTTATAAAAAATGAAAATGATGAGTTAGTTCCTGTGAGAGTACAAAACAGTTGGCGTGTGTGTATTGATTATAGGAAACTAAATCAATTCACTTGTAAGAACCATTTACCACATCCATTCATTGACCATATGCTTGAGAGACTTGCAGGTGGGACACATTATTGCTTCTTGGATGGTTTCTCTTGCTATTTTTAGGTTCCCATTGTAGCAGAGGACCAGGAGAAGACGACATTCACCTACCCATTTTGTACCTTTGCTTACCTAAGGATGCCATTTGGACTTTTCAATGCCCCAAGTACCTTCCAGAGATGCATGGTGAGTATTTTCTCAGATTTCATTGAGTCCAGCATGGAGGTATTTATGGATGATTTTACAGTTTATGGATCCTCATTTGATGAATGTCTCTCTAGTTTGGGTGATGTGTTTCATCGTTGTATTGAGATAAATTTGGTCTTGAATTCTGAAAAATGTCATTTCATGGTCGAAAAGGGAATTTTCTTAAGTCATATAGTCTCAAAACATGGCAATGAAGTTGATAAATCTAAGTTAGACATTATTTTATCCCTTCCATATCCTACATGTGTGCATGATGTTCGATCATTCCTTGGACATGCTGGATTTTATCGACGCTTCATCAGAGATTTTAGTAAGATCGCTCTACCCTTATATTGATTGATTTAAAAGGATATTGACTTAAATTTTAATGATTCATGCAGGGGATCATTTGATGAGCTAAAGAAGTGTCCACTCCACCGATCATATAGCCCCCGCGATGGGACCTTCCATTTGAGCTTATGTGTGATGTGTCCAACTTCTCGGTTGGAGTTTTCTTATCTCAGAGGGAGGAGGGACGTTCACATGTGATTTTGTATGCATAGAGGACATTGGATTCTACCCAATAAAACTACAACACAATAGAAAATGAGTTTCTTGCAGTTATATTTGCTTTAGAAAAATTTTGTTCATATTTATTGGGATCTAAAGTAGTTGTTTTTTTCTGACCATGCAACTTTGAGGTACCTTCTAAAGATTCCATATGCAAAGCCACGACTTATCTATTAGATTATTCTTATTCAAGAGTTTGAAATCAAGATAAAGGAAAAGAAGGGGTCTGAGGATTTGGTGGCAGACCACATGAGTAGGCTTACTTACACACTAGAGGGTGACACCTTAGACTGGGTACCACTTCGGGAAACTTTCCCCCAATGGGCATCTCTATACCATCTCATGTACGCATCCTTGGTATGTTGATTTAGTTAATTACATTTTTTCCTCTGAAATCCCAGTAAATTTGAAGAATAATCAATTCCAAAAATTAAAAAGTGAGTCTAGGTTTTATGTGTGGGATGATCTTTACCTCTGGCGCATGTGCAGTGACCAAGTCATTAGGAGGTGTGTTCCTGATCATGAGTTTGAGTCTGTTTTCCATTTCTGTCATATACTTGATTATGGTGGACACTTTTGACCCCAGCATACTTCTAGAAAATTCTTAGACTCTATATTATATTTGATTAGATTATTCAATGATTCCCATGTGTTTTGTAAGTCATGCTCTCGTTGCCAACACACTGGAAACATTTCAAGGAGACACGAGATGCCCCAACAACCCATTTTATTCTGTGAGATTTTTGATGTTTGGGGAATTGATTTTATTGGCCCTTTCTCAAGTTCATTTAGTTTCTTGTATATCCTTGTTTCTATCGATTATGTGAGTAAATTGGTGGAGGCTAAGGCCACCATGACTGATGATTCTCATGTTGTTGTGGACTTTGTCAAAGCACATATTTTTTGCAGGTTTGGATTACCGAAGGCCATCATCAATGACCAAGGGACACACATTGGAAATTAGAATTTTCTTTCCCATCTTCAGAAGTATGGGGTGACACACAAAACATCAACACCATACCACCCTCAAATAAATGGTCAGGCTGAGGTTTCAAATAGGGAATTGAAACAAATTATGGAGAAAAATGTGCAGCCAAATAGGAAAGATTGGAGAAAGCACTTTGATGATGCATTGTGGGATTATAGGATATCATAAAAGACACCCATTGGTATGTCCCCATTTTGGATTGTTTTTGGGAAATCATTCCATCTCCCCGTGGAAGTTGAGCATCAGGCTTATTGGGCTATAAAGAAATGCAACATGGATTTGGCCCAAGCTGGAATCAAAAGGAAGCTGAAAATTCAAGAGCTTAAGGAGATTTGATTGTATTCATATGAGAAATCAAATCTCTATAAGGAAAAATCAAAAGTAACTCATGATATAATGATCCAACAAAAGGAGTTTCATAATGGAGAGAAATTCCTTCTCTACAGTTCACGATTAAAGCTGATTCCTGGTAAGTTGCGTTCCAGATGGTTAGGTCCTTATGTTGTGACTAATGTTTTTACTTATGGTGTAGTAGAGATAACATAAGAGGACAATGGAAGGAGATTTACATTCAATGGGAAATGTTTTAAGAAAAACATCGAGGGACTTCCTACCAATGCAGTTGATTTCATCAAACTGCATAACCCCATCATCACTTGAGCACATCAGCTGTTCCTGACCCTTTAACTTTTTTTTATTCATTGTCCTATTTAAAATTATACATTTCATGTGCATATAAAATCTCATGGGTTCACATTGAGTACAATTCAATATTTTAAGTGTGGGGTAGGGAACCTTTTAGTTTAGTAATTTCAATTATTTTCATGTTTAAAAAAACAAAAACAAAAAAAATTATGTGTTTTTCAAATTTTGTGTGTTTATTTTTCAATTTTATGTGTGTTTTTGAAACTTTTGAGCTGAAATGATTCTCAACAACCATTTTTAAATCCATATAATTAAGTAATACAATTTATCCCTTGAAACAAAGCTTAAATGAATACTGAAATGACATTGTTTCAAGTTCAAATATTTAGTAATTTCATGAAAAGTACACTGAATTTTGAATCCCATGCCATATCCCACTGTCTTTATATTTGAAACCACTTTCTTGTGAGGCTTATAAACCATTATTTTCATATTATTTACATTCACCTCACTTCTTGAGAGAACCAAAACATGATTGATTTAACCAGAATTTGATTTATTCCTGTCAAAACTTGAGGGTTTGAGGTACTTATGGTTAAATGATTGAGGCATTTGTTTGGTATTAAATCCCATATTTCAATGAATCCTTTTTTTAATGCCCTACCTTGAACATTTAATCCTTTTAGCCCTTATAATCCATGCACAACATGTTATGTTAGCCACATTACAAGACAATTTTCCCTATCCAACCAACTCTTGAAGTGAAATTGTATAATCTAATTGAGCTTAAGTGTGGGGGAAGCTGTCTTGTGTTGTGCTACCACATTTTTTGATACTTTAGGTGAAAAATTAAATTCTGAAGAGATGTGTTTACTACTGAAGAATAACATTATATTGAAATTTGTGCCTTTCTGGAGTGTTCATGATAAAAGAAGTTGTGCCTTTTTGGAGCTTCTAATAAAGGGGGAAATTTGTTCCTATCAAGAGCTTTTAAGAAAATCATGTTCGAGAAGATTGACATTTTTACTGTTGAAATGTAGAATGGTGTTCACATTCATTTTTTTCATGATTATGAACATGAATCAATGCTATTTCGATTGAGGAGAAGACCATATTTAAGTGAAAATTAGATTAATGCAATTTTTCTTCAAAAAGAGTCAAGCCCTCCTCATTCAGCCTCAGAATTTTTCACATCTTAATCCTACCAACTGAAAGCCACAGAAAAACCCTGAAAAGTCCTCATGATAAAAATATGTCTTTGAATCACATCGGGTGGTGATGTATGAATTTATCAATCCTATGGTGACCCTTCTATGAGTTTGGATGATAAAGACATTGCAAAAAAAAATTGATATTTGTATGATAAGAGAAAATTCAAGAGAGGTTAGTGTTTTGTGCATGGGAGGATAAATGAAGTGGAAATATATTGAATTATATAAATTAATAACTTGAAATAATGGTTTTTTATGAGGCGTGATATATTTTGTTTCTTGGTGTGGAATTGTTTAATCTCAAGGATATGTGTGTTAAAATTGGTTTTGATTTGATATTGATGTTTACTTGATATGAGGTTTTGCCCAGGATAGAAAAAGGATAATTGTTGGAGAGTTGATAAAACACTATTTTTTTGAATATTTTATTGATAATAAATTATATAATTTCTTCAAATTGTGTTAAATATGTTCAATTAGAATGTATTTGGGATTAGATCATTCATTTGAATATTTGATGAAAATTCCAGTTTTACCATTTCAAAATCACTGTAGTATTTCGATCCTAAATATGTTTATGTTAATTATTTGAACTTAATATTTTGTAACTCTGTTCCTTACATCATGGGATAAAACTTTTATTTAGGAAACTAGATCAAAAAAATCATTTGGATGGAGTAAATGATCCATTAAGTCAATGGTGGTCTGGACTCCAGAGAATAGACATGAGTTTTGAATTTTGGCAATAACATATTCATCCTTTCTTGTATCAGACCCAAATTCTGAGAGGCTCTACATGACTAATTTTTGGGCAGATCATCCTTCTTGAAGGACAGCTAATTCGCGTGTTTTGGTGGTCAATTCGGTGGTGCAAGTTGGCATAAAATATTTGTCTGAGATTCCTCATTCTCACTTGAAACTACTTTGAACCTAGCCTCCCCACCACTCTATAAATTGGTGTTTTTCTCATTTGGTGGGGTTGGGACGTGCATTGGGAATTTTAGGGAAGATAAGAAGTGGATCCACTCCAATTCTCCAACCATTTCATTAATGGTATCTCTTGAAGCAAGGATCCCTTCGACGAAGCCTTCTTCTTCTCCTTCGTGTTGTAATGCTTTTGTTTGTGTAATAAATTAATTTGTACTTATTTTATTTATTGTATTTTCTTCTATTTTATTCAAATTTATTCTTCTCTTAATATTCCTCTTGGGGCTAGAATTCTTTATTAGAAGTGTTATTGGGTTATACCCATTACAAACCGTTGCAAATGCAATTCGCTTCTACGATGATTACGCCACCCATGGAAGAGTAGTCTTTTAGTAATCGATCTATATCTTACCTTCTACATTGATTTATTTTGAATCAATGATATACTATAATTCACATAATATGATCAATTAATTGCCTTTTTAATTTTAATGACACTAATCAAGAAATTTAATAGTTAAAAAAACACACGAGGTCGGGAATTGTTTGAACTCTAAGAGCGCAACTTTAACTGGTAATTCAAAACAACATGGGATTAATTTGTAGAGTTCAAAAATAATCACTAAACTCAATTAGTCATCATTTCCAGAATGGATATGTGCCTTAATTTACCACTGACTGTAAGCTATCCTTAGAACATCAATCAAAATATGGTGTTGCGATTACATGTTCCGAAGATAACCTAGGGTTTAATTCACTTCATCTTTGTGGTAAGGTTAATTCTCATAGGGTTCGGGGGTTAACAAGTTAAGGGATCATAATTAAGTGGATTTTAATTTAAATTATAATGATAAATAATTTATTGAAGAGGTAGATTTATATCAATTACGTCTTTTAAATATTGTCTAAAAAACATCTTCTTGTTGTGTCATTTTAATCGAAACTCATTTCAAAACTAAAAACAAAAAAAAATACAATCTTCTTCCAGCAAACTTCTTCTAGATTTATAAACTATAACCAACCCCATCCTTTCAAGTAGTGTTTTCATTCTCTTTTATTTTATTTTTATAATACCTCTAAAAAAAATTTATTCACTTCCTCCTTTGAGAGATGACCTTGGTCATCCACTCTGTTGCACCTAAGTACCCCAAAATCACACTAATCATTTGAGGGCACCCACGACAGTGCTCTTTCAAGAAACTTATCATAAGTTTCTATTTCTTCTTTCCACAACTCCATTTTTTTATGTTTCCTAGGGGTAGAAAATTTATGACAATAGTCATTGTGTGATAAAAATGATTCAAAGTTTTGATTTTCAAACTGAAATCCATGATCACTTCTTAAGAATTTTATTCAAAGGGAACTTAGATTTTCCATTGTTTTAGCATACTTGGTGAAGTAAGTACATGATTTACTTCTGTGTGCTAAGAAATAATTCCATTTATACTTATAATAGTCATCTACAAGAACATAGACAAAGTTCTTCGTATTTAAACTAGAAAATCGAGATGGTACAAAAAAATCCATTTGAACAAAATCTAAAGGTTGAGAAGTTGAAACTTACTTATTTGATTTGAAAGATATCTTGTGATGTTTACCCCTTTGATAAGGATTGAAAAAATTTTCATTTAGAAACTCAAATTTGGGTTGATCCTTGACTATTCCTTTTCAAGTATTATTTATAAGTTAGTGTACAATACAGTTTCCTAATATTCTATTCCAAAGCCAAGACTCTTTGTGAAATGAACTTAAACAAGGATCATTTTGAGAAGATAAAGAATATAAGTTAATAGAATAAAAAATTTCATTTCTAAAAGCCAATAATTCTAATTAATTATTAGAGTTAAAAAAATTTCAAGCATCATTATCAAATTTAACATGAAATCTATCATCACATAATCATGAAATACTAAGAAAATTATATTTCAATCCATTAACAAAAAGTACTTTAGAAATTAAAACTGATTTAGAGTTACCAATCTAACATAAGAAAATTATTTTTTCTTTAACATTGTCACCAAAGGTGACATATACACCATCAATATTGATTAGGTTCTTGAGGATTGAATAATATTCTATCATGTGTCTTGAACATCCATTGTCCAAGTACCATGGACTCTTGTAGGACCTCTTCAAGTAACTTTCCTACATGATAATCAAACAAAAATAGATTTTGGTACCCAGACATGTTTGTGTCTAGTGACATTAGTAATCAATACTTTAAGTTCCCACATTTTCATTATGGGTATCCTATAAGAATTATATAACATATTTTAAAAATAGACTCTATTTAGCCCAGAAAAACTAGAGGAAGTAAAAGATTTTTCAGAACTTGAACTAGAAGTAGAGTTTTGATTTTTAGGTAGAAGAACAACTTTTCTAGATTTAGTTACAAAATGTGTTTTAGATGGGTTTCTCTATCCAGGATAATATCCAATACCAGAAGTGTACATAGAATCTATCTACTTACCAATAATTTGAGTAAGGGTATGTTTTCCATTGGTAAAATTTTCTAGATCTTTATTCAATTTCTCATTAGACATTTTTAATTCATTGTTTTATTTGATTAGTTGAGAATTATTTTCTTTTTTAGAATTAAGTTCAAATTCAATAGTTACAGTAAGAGCATGTAATTTCTTAAAGATTTATATTTATCTTTTAGTTCATTACATGTGTCTTACATCATGTTGCAATATTCAAATAGTTCGTCACTTGTCATATTTTTATATTCAGATTCATTTTCAGGATAATAAGAGTTGTGTGTAGGAGAGTCTAAGGTTACCTCAGATGTGTTTTTCATGGAACACATATTTTCCATGTCATCTTTCTCATCCTAAGATGATGCTGATTGACTAGAGCTATCCTCAATGGCATTCCAGGTGGCCTTCATAGTTTTCTTATACTTATTGTCCTTGTTTTCCTACTTATTTTTATATTTTAATTTTGGACAATCAGCTTTGACATGTCCTCTCCTCTTTTATTCATAGAAAACTATATCTTCTGATTTTCCATTTCTTTTCTAGTCCCTTATCTAGTTTTCCTTGTTATAATATCTTCCTTTATAATTGGGATTCATGAAAAACTTCTTTTTCATATATAATTGTTTGATTATTCTGGGAAGCTAAGACATCTCTTCATCACTATCTGATGTTGATTCATCATTTTTTAAGCTTTCAAAGAGGCTAAAACCTTCTCTTTTTACTTATTCTTAGAGGCAGTAGTCTTGAAGGCTACAGATTTTCTCTTAGGATCATCCTCTTCTTCTTTGTTTATTTTCAACTCTTCCTCATACATTATTAATTTTCCAATAAGTTCTTTGAAATTGAGTTTTATAATGTCCCATGAATCTCTAATAGAGATAGAATTTCCTCTCCCGCTATTAGGAAAGAATATGAGAAACCTCGTAATTTTTTCTTTAGTAGTAACATCTATTCCCGGAGATATCCCAGTGTTCAGAATCTCATTAAACCTAAGATACATGTCATAAATAGGTTCATCAGGAATCATCTTAAAATTTTCATATTTAATAGTATATGTGTTAAGTGTCAATTTCTTAACACTAGAAGTTCGTTCTCGTCAGATAGACAAAGTATCAAAAATCTCATGGGCTTTTTTATAGGAAGAAATTATATTAAATTCCTCATATCTTAGAGAATAGTAAAATGAATTCATGGATTTATAATTATTGTTATAATAAGTCACTGTTGTCTAATCCAAAGTGGTTATAGTAGTAGCAGGAATATTATATTCATCTATTATTGAAGACCAAATTTCAAAACCCATACTTTCTAAGTGTATTTTAATTTTAATTTTTCATTGTGCATAGTTTGTTATATTAACAAATGGAGTTTTTTCAATAAGAGCACCATCTGGTCTATTACCCATAATAAAAAATTTAGGAAAAGATTTTAAAAATATAAAAATATTGTATTAGTATAAATTTTGAGAAATTTGAAATACAACTAAAATCACAATTGAAAAGATTTTAAAAATTTAACACCCTGACCCAAGTTACCCGGAGTTGGTACATTATTTTAATACATTGTCATGATTACAAGGAATCGTGTCCTGAAGGACCGATCAGTTTAGAAGTCTTGGAAAATAGGTTACATACATTAACTTTACATTATAATTTCAAACATAAAACACAACATAGATAGTTCTTTGAGAACTCCATCATTCCCTTTAGCTTAACTCTTAATATCAATCATAATAAACTTATTGGAGTCCTGGGAAAATAAAACATAAAAAAAGGGTGAGCTCAGATCCCCAGTAAGGGTAAATAATTTCACGGAAGCTATAAACATTTATGGCAAGATGTGTGATAAAAACAACAGCCTTTTTAAACATAAAATTGAACATAATATGAAAAAAAAAATCAAAAATTACCATATAAACATGAAAATTGATATTATACTAGTCAAATAATCACATGTAATAACTAATTTCATAATTAGGGGATTCCTAATGCCGGACATCATTACCACATAGTCAAGGCCTCATGCCTAGACTAAAAATAAAATTTTTGTCAAGGCCATATTCCAAGACACTAGTTTGACTCATGAGACCTACTGATGCATTGAGGAGCTATAGCGAGCTCCACCCATCACTTACTAAGTCCATTTCATTCCTCATATGAAAAAGTTGAAACATAACATAAACATTCGTATTAAAACTAGCATATAAAATGTCAATACATTAACCATAAACCATGAATTTTATAAAAATAAAACATCCACAGTCAAAGATAACATAACTCATTCAATATAATATTTAATATTGTATTATAATAAATAAACCTCAATCAAAAATAATATCCAGTAAAGGACGCTAACATAGTTGAAAATGACGAGTAAAACTTTTTGAGAGAAATATCTTTTTTGTAAAATCATTTAAAAGTAACACATTTATAAAGGAAGTAATTTAAAATAGATTTTTGAATAAAAGTGTCTCATACCACTTTGAAACTTTTGAAAATAATTATCATTTCAAAACATTCATGTCCATATAAATACATCCTTAAAATCATTTTGAAAACATGGACATTATTTAAAAAGATTTAGAAATATAAATCCTTAAAACATTTAAAATTATTATCTTGATAAAGATTACCTTTAAAAAATCCTTAAAATATTCATTTTGAAATCATTTTTATGAAAAATGGTCATGGATGATAAAAAGTTCTCAGTAAATACTTACACATAAACATTCTCAGATAATAATGATATTGAGGAATTAACCCTTACCTTGCACTTTCCTTTGGTCGAGGGTAAGTTTAACCTCCTGTATAATGACCATAGTATGTTAATAAATTATTCAGAAACCATATTCATATTTATTATATCATACATGATTCATTTATGACTTTATACTACCCATTTTATAATGATTTCCATGTTAAATTAACATTTCGGGTAATAATCGCTTTCTTTATCGTACGTGTTTTAACTTGTTACTCTTGATTGTATAACATAGATAAAGATTTAAATACTTCCAGAATATAAAACATGATTTATATATCATATATATTTAGAATATAAATATTTATAATATACATATATATGAAATGAAGAACACCTTTTATGGAGACGGTAGTCCGTACGTATGCATAAACGTTGTTTTCGTTTTCACATCGTATTGAATGGAAGTAAGTGAATAAGATATATGTAAGTACATATACATATATATATATATATCCAGTAGCATTATTATGTCATATATTACATACTTATTAATAATATATATATTTATAATCATCGAAGAATGGTGAACGTGGAAATGAATCTCATCGCGTCGTGGAGACAGTAATCTGTACGTACGCACGAGCAACAACATCATTTCCTTAATGATTAAAAGGTATGGAATTGTATGGTATATTAATTTTACATAGACATTATCATTTCATCATAATTTTATATATATATATATTACTCATCATTATATCCATCCAAATAACATAGTGTTGAATAATAAATTACACCACGGCGTGAAGACGGTAAGCCGTACGTATGCACGTATGGTGACATTATCATTCGTAATATGGATAGAATAATGAACATAGTTGTTACATATTTATAATAACATAAAAATATATATAATATTCTATAGTTATTGTTTTATAATGGAAACAATAATGAAACATGAAGTGGAAGAAGAAAAGAACTTGTCAGAGGTGATGAAATATTTACCTCTTCTTTGGGTTCTTCCTTTTGATTTGATCAAAAAGGCTCCTTAGGTTGGATTTCTGATCAAAATAAGGCCTATAGGATCAATTGAGAGAATTTTTGAGGATTTTTGGGAAGGTTTTAGCCGAGACAAATGGATTTGGATGTGTGAATTTGAGAGAAGGGGAAGTACCCTTTTATAAGAGTGAGGGGTACCTTAGGAAAAGCTAGAAATATTATTTTATAATAAATTTATATTCGGTTTATAATGGATAAAAACTAATTTCTTTTGAAGATAATATGGGGATGGGTATAAATACACACAACCAAAAGTTTTTAGACAGGTTTGGGTAACTATATTAACCTTATCTTTTAGATTTAACTCATAGTTAATTAGTTTGACATTTACCATGTCTCTTTGTATTCTTACTCTATATGGTTAATAAACATACTCTAAACTTCCAAGATAACTCAAGTGGCTTATTAATGACATATATAATATTACTTAAGCCCTTTGTCCTAACCTTATATTTTTAGGAACATTATATCAACCAATAATATAGTATTTGTTTGAAATTTTAATTTATGTCAATTTTGACACTATTTGGTATTTTGTTTTTTGTGAAGGTCATAAAAACTTGATTACTTCAAACATGATACATTTAATCAGAAATAACATGTCATATTCACCAAAAAAATTCTTGGATGTCATAAAACCTTGGAAATTATATTTATTTTAATATTTATAATACCATTTATTTGATTCTTTCATTAATAAGGTAATTATTGCATCATCATTGTGTCATTAATAAATTTAATTATTTAATGTCGAAAAATTATAAATAAAATACCATTATGTATGAAATGGTTTTATCTTTCTAATTAATATTTATAGTCTAAAATATAACTTATATAACACCTTGTAAAAAATGTTTTACTAAAAGATATATGTTTATGTCATTTTTTCCTTCACTTTAAATTAATTAATATAAAGTGTCATTATCACTCTCAAGTGGCTCCATGTGGTCCCAAAATCAACCCAATGATTCCCATGGTCGTACATGTATCATACTATAGGGTTAGGACATGTGTTAGGGTAATTTAATATTATTTTAATATTATTTCATTACCCATATTTACCGAATTTGCCCTTTAACCAAGGTAAATAAAATATTTACCAAAGTAATTATTCATAATGTCTCAAAATAAAAGTTACCTATTAACACAATTTGGACCTCCTGATCCGAAATATGGAATCCATTTTTCCAAATTCCAAACACATAAGTGGCAGAATTTAATTTAAAATTAATTCCCACTATAAAAAAAAGCGTGTTTTTAAGAAATAATAACAATCAAAAGATTGACACTTGTTTATGTCTAGTTTAAATGTGAAATTACATACAATGACCTAAATTATATTAAATTATAAAAATATAATTTAATGACATATTAAAACCACTAAAATATATAATTTAGTACTATAAATTATTTTGATTAAAAAAGTTGTTTTCAGTTAAAATTTAGTAATTTTCACTATTCATCCAAATATGAAAGTTATCAGAAAGACACCAAAAATTTTATTGAAACTAAATTTTTATGTACCAATTATAAAGAAGAAGTTTATTTTTCCAAATTTAATATATAAAAGATTCAAATATTGTATTTAAAAAGGGTTCTCCATTAAAAGGTGGTAAAATTGGATTTTTTGAAAAATACTTCTTTTATCTAAAAAAATGAATTTGTTTCTATATTATTTATAAGAAACTCATAATATGGATTCTAAAATTATAAGGATGATATAAAATTAAAAATTCAGTTAATATTATTCAAAACCGCTTTTGAACAGCTAGTTTGGTAAGTTGTTGTGCGCTTGAACTCGGTGTTGTGTGTAGTGCAAGTTATTGAATTACTTTGAAGAAATAACGTACTATTAAATCTTGGGGTGTTATAAAAAAACCCATGAAAACTAAAAATTCCGAAACTTCTAATACCAAATTTTGGTCGGAGTAGAGTACTCAAGAGGGGGGTGAATTGTGTATCTATAAAAACTCTTTTTTAAAAGTATTAATTGAAATTCCCCAAATTAAAAATTCAATTTCCCAATTAGCTGATAGTGAATTTATATGATCTTGAATGTTCTATTAATTTCACAAAACATTGATTAATTCTTACTTGTATCAATTTAACAATTAATACACCTTTTTAAACTAACATAATAAGTCAATACTATTATAAACACTTTATAAGAATAACTATTAGATTTCAATTTAGTTTTATGAAATATGTGATAAAACATAGTACAACTAAAAGGTAAAAACACAATAGAAATAAAAAAGAGGTTCATTCTCAAGAAGAGACTTAATCCTCTCCACTTGGTGATCACCTACTACTAAGCAGTTTAAATTAATAAAAAATTTGATCAACACCCTGGATCGGGGTTCACAATAGAACACAAGTCTGTCTAGGTCACCCTTGACCTCTACCATAGTTCTTCATGGGAAAAACAAAAAACAGGTCACATGCAACCTCTTCAACAGTTCTAAGTGGGATAAAAATGGATTAATAGAGTGTAAGATTGATTATATCAATTATCCTCTAGTTATGCACAAGATTCAGTGTGTGTGTAAAATACTGATACAAAAAATGTTCAAAAATGTAACTAAAATGAACACAATAAATCTAAAGATATAGAGTTAGGTTTAAAAGGATATGTGTGTTATGTGGGGTAACACTATAATTTTTTGATGAAATGGATTTGAAGTTTGAGTCCTCTTATAGAAGTTGACTCCAAAACAGAGTGTCGTAGCCTTTATGTTCTGGCTTCCAGGTGTATGGTTCAGCAGGTATATTCTTCTCCTTTTATGATATGCTGAAATATTTTTTCAATTTGATGTTCAGATCGGTTGAGATTTACATGAGTGTTATTTTTTATTATTCTTGAGTTCACAGTGGTTGCCTGATATTTACATAAGTTCTTCTGTATATCTCTCTCACACACAGAATGCACCACATCCCCACACCTCTGCCTCTCTTTTGTCTTCAAAAATGATTTTATTCTTGAGGGTCGACAAAGAGCATGTACATTAAACATGCATAGGTTCATCGTACCTCATACTCTCTACTAAAAGTCCTATAAAGGATTATAAAATATGTAAGTATCATTAAATGAAACAAATATGACTGTTAGAAATAATATTAATAAATGAAGATTTAAATAATCGATCGATGACTTGTTTGTCAGTGTCTCCTTCTATTGGTGACTCAAACCATTGGTATGTCATTCTGTCGGTCTTGATATACTTTGGTGAATCATTACATCGGTGGATTATTCCTTCTATTGGTGAAACAATTGATATATCAGTGACTCATATCAACGGTGTGTCCTTCCCTATATTGGTGATATAGTTGAACCAACGGTGACTCGTTTCAACTAACGGTTAGTTCATGTATCGGTAGCACCATGCAACACTAGGTCACTTGGACTAATAGTAGTTCATCTTCATTGGTGAGTCATATGAAATGGTTAGTCATCTACATCAGTGTCATGTGCAATGGTGAGTCATCTAGGTTGGTGAGACATATGAAACGGTGAGTCCTTCCAATGGTTTCATCTTCACATATGCCTATTTGATATGTCTATCAGTGAGTCATATGTCTTTTGCTGAGTCATTTGTCTGTTGGTGTCAGTGACTCATTCTTAGATAGTTTTAGATGTTCTTCCTATCTTATATTTCAGAAAAATTAGAGAGTGTTAATACTTGTAAGTATATGTAGATAATCATTTTTAATATTATTTATATTTAAACTCATATAAATAGTTATATGATTCAAATGATCTGATAGTCAAGAAAATTCGTTGAAAAAATTTATGATCTTTGAAACAAGGTAAGATATAGGTTAATATATGACATGACTTGTTATAATTAAAATTGTTATATTCAGAGATAGTGGCCAATAGTTTCAATGGGCCAGCAACTATCTAAAGCAATCTTTTCAAATTGATCTTCATTTTGAGCCTTTTTCTCATCTGATTTTTAGTTTTTCTTTCCAAATATGTAACTATAACACCTATAAAAACTATTTTTTTCAACTTACTAAACCTTTATCTCTTATTCCTAAACCAAAATATCTTCTAATTTTCAAGTCTTTGTAATAAGAGCCTCACTCCTATTTATCTAAATGGTTATTCATGAGAATGGTGGACACCTCTTACATCAGTTAGATCAATTACATCAACCTTGAGTGGTATTTTTATTGCCTCAACAAAATCATCTATAATTGTTTCAAAAATTTATTCTGTATTAAACCATACTAATCCAGCAAAATTATAATTTTCTTGATCTCCCTAAGTATGAGCATCATATACATTTTGATCTTCATCATCAAAATGCATCAACATTCCTTTTGTAGTTCTCAAAAAGAAACCAAATTTTCTTAGGGTTCCATCAGAAATAATTTTACTATGATGACATCTAACAGCCATCTGAAAATTACATATCACAATATTTATATAAAAAATAGATAAATAATCCTTCCATATGGATAAAAAACATTGAAGAAATTATGAATATACCTAATAATATATATACATAAGTTTAACATAATTTCATTTAACATAAAAAACTTGAATACATGTTAGTAAAATGGATTTTCTCTTGCTTGGAAATTCTGGGATCTATTGAATACTAAATAACTTTTACTAGAACCTTTTGGTCAGCTTCAAGATCTTTTGTATGAATTTTCCTTAATAATTTAGATCCAAAAATAAATTACATAATATACTTGTATTTATGTTCTTTTTCTCCAAGATATCGAAGGTAAATGTGAATAATTGCTTCATTAGGTCACTAAAAAATCATGGCAATCTCAACTGAAGAAACCGAAATTTCCACATTATTTACCTTTGAGTAGACTACATCCTCTAATTCACCAAAGAAAAACTGAGAATTTAAAAAAAATATTTCCTTATAATGTTGAAAAATAATAATTTTTCACAATTTAAAATAAATTATAGACATTGAAAATATAGTGAATTCCTTAAAAAAGTTTCATCTAAAACATCCACTCAAAATCAATGAAATTCCTTTGGAAGACTCATCTTTCTAATCCTGAAGATCGCTGACACTTAGATTATCTTTTTTCACCTTCTTCGGTTCTCTTTTTTCTTCTCCATTTTAGAAATTATGATGGTATAGGGTTTTGATTTTAGGGTTCAAAGAGAAATTGATAGATCTAAAACTCAAAAGGGTTTGATATTGATGATAAGATATTTTAAAGTCTCGTATTTTCCATGTATTAATTTGGGATATTATACATATTATTTTGAGACTAGGGGCTGAGACAACGGGAAATTTTGAGGCCCAGTGTTCCCAAAATAAATTTTTGAAATATATAAAATATAATAAATATAATGCACACATATTTTTTCTAAAAATGTAGAATAAATCTCAAATAGGAGTATGGATCATAAATCTAAGGGAACTATTGAGTTCAAAATGTGAGTTTTTTCCTAGGAAAGACATATCCTTTATTGACATGGGGTATTTTTGAAGAATTCATCACATGAATAAATTAATGAAATAAATTAAATAAATTATTTATTTTTCTATTTCAATGTATCAACTATTTTCTCATTTCATTATACAGTTATAGAAATTCCTCGAGGTTGGCTGCTCAAACCCTGAAGATTAATAAAACCATTGGAGATATTTCTTGATGAACGATGAAAAATCAATATCAGATCATGGGTCATTATGCCAATGAAGTTTTTGGATATTTTCAATGATGAAAACACAACCTTTCTTCATCAATCATCGATAAAAAATTCAGTTAGGATTCCCTAAAAAGTTGGTTGATCCATATTGGGTTTGTGATGACCCACGACAGTTTTCGATGTGATACATTATCTATGTATCAGAGTATTCTTAGACCATTGACCATCCATTGGGCAGGAACCAATGATCTATACCTCTTCGCTGAGTTTCTCTAATGATATCATGGCTCATGGAGTGGCTTCTCACAAAACAAGCATTTCTTTGAGCATAATCCTATGCCTGACCGATGGTTATGACTGCCTAGTGGCATGGTGAATTTATTTAATATATATAGGATTTTCTATTATACATTGATTTTTATATATTTTATTGAGATGAATATATTTGGAACTGCATGTTTTCTATTTTTAGGGTGTTCTACTGAATACTATTATACTCACCCCTGCATGGGCTTTTCCCACATGTGTCATGTCTTATGAAGATAATATCCCATTTCATGGTGTATTGGGAGGATATGGATCAAGTGAAGTATAGATGGATCTTTTCAAACCAAGGTGTTTATCAAGGGCTTCAATTTTAATTAGTCCTCTCCCTTAAAGGAGCTTGGACTCTTTACAAAAAAAATTGGGCTTCTATTAGAGATATTTTTTCTGCTTTCAGTACTTTACTGTCATACTCTACAATGGGATCTTAGATTCATGCATACATTTTTGTATTTGTTTTAAATTTTAGCATTTTTTTGGGCTTCGAGTAGTCACGGGTCAAAACTTGGTGGGTCGGGTCATGATAGAGTGGTATCATAGCAGTCCATTCTACAGTAGGACCAGATTCAATGATATTGGTTCAGGGAGAAAGTGTATAATGTTTTGAGTTTTTTATTCAGGTAAGGGATTCTAGTTTTGGTTTTCTAGTTAATGTATCCATACACCAGGACTCTGATCACCATCCTTTTAACTCTGTGTAGGTAAACATTGGTTATATGGGATGTTTTTGGTATATGGATCATATAGGAATGGTCATGTTTATCATTTTTTCAATTTATCACCCTAGATATACTATTTTTAACATGCTTCATATTATTTTATTTTAGGAATCCCCCACACATCTAGCCATCTTGGATTCCACTACGTGATCACAAGGATGATTCGCCTAGTGACGAGGCATCAGTACATGGGCTTGTACAGGAGATAACACCTCTATGTGGTTTACCATCCATACCACCACCAATTGAGATGCAGCTAGGGTTGGCATTATAATCTAAATAAGTACACAGGTTGAGTTCATTACACAAGTTTCATATGAAGCGACTTGCTATATTTCTATGTGAGCCAGACCCCTAGGTTTATGAGGACTGGCTAGAGGCAGTCACTCAAATTTTCCACCTAGTGAGGATTCTTACAGATTGGATGGTAGTCCTCATGGAGAGTCTTATTAAAGGATCTTATGGGTGATGGTGGAGCTTTTTGACTTAGTCATATGAAGAGATATCTCTCTCCTTGTAAAACATTGATCGTCTCTTTAGGGAGGAGTTCTATCTAGCCACATTGTGATTGGTTAGAATATTGGAGCTTCTACATCTATATTAGGGTAGTATGATCATGGAAGAGTACTCATTGAGGTTTACTAATCTCTCACATTACTCCTTGGATATGGTGTAGGACAAATTCTCCAGATCTCAAACCTTTTGTGTGGGGCTTATGCTGGGACGCCAGGGAATCAATGATCTCCCTTTATATTTTCACCTATTATGGGTGATTAGCCACTGAAATAGGCTAATATTCATTGTTTATATTATAATATTCATGTGTTTTATTAATCATAAACACCATTTTGGTTCATTTAACACTTTGAACATCATTTCAAATTATGATTGTACGTCCTTAAAATGAATTATTACATGGTACATTTTTGGACACCTCCTATAATACAAAATTTTGTATATTTTATTTTCAAGTATCCCATGATATAAGGAACAATTCGTTCTCTTTGTATCACATGAAGATTCACATTACAAGACCACCAAAGTTGGCCTTGAATGAACAACATTCTAGGCATTATAAACTAGACATCATCACAATAATGAGATTGTAGTGGCCAAAATCCAATCCCACTAATTCTCAAAATTTAACTACAGACATATGACATCACAGGGAACATTTAATCTAGTAGTGATAAGATATAATTCATCTGTTTTAATGGATTTTCATACAACCCAAGTTGGGGATAAAATTATGGGCCATATTCTGCTACCCAAAAAAACATCCCACCAATTTACTCAAATCTAGAAAACAAAAATTAATTTGGTCTGAAAGATTACAGAGAGCTAGGAGATATCTGAATCTTCATTGTTGTCTTGTATGAACCAATCAAATTATTCCGTCTAGAATTTCATCTAGGCGCCTCTTTCTAGTGGATGCAGGATGGCTGTAACTTCGGGTCAAGGGTGGAAAAGTATCATCTCTCTTACTTTACACCACCCTAGGCCTACCATAATCAAGTGGGGTCATTTTTAATATTTAGATATTGACCCAAGCCTCCATAAATTTATATTTAAGGCAGTGGTGGTGGAGGATTTTATCATCTTTTGTGCTTGGTTTCATTTTAGTGTTACGTTATTTCCTTATTAAACATGGGAAAGGTTCAAAGAAGGGGTGTCATTTAAGGATCACCTATAAATATAGGAAGTATCACCTTATTTTTGGAAAAATAAGGGGTGTCATTTTATGAAACATGGGAAAGGTTTAAAGACACACTCAACATGGTACCTCACCATGGATTTTCAATCCCAAAACAAATTAGAATTTTATATAAAGGGTTGGGTCTGAGAAACAAATGATTCGTTGAAAATATGTTTATTTAACTTTTAAAAACAAAACCCCAAATGATTCTTACAAGTATCTAGAAATACTTTTTGAACAAAACCAAACCAGGGTAACATCACCTTATTCTGAAAATACACAAAGAACTACTATAATTCATACACTTAGGGAAGAGTAAATCCTTAGGGCTAAACTTGTAGCACTCACTAGGAAGTTTGAAGAGATAGACCTTAGGAAAATCCCTAAAATACAAACTATAGACCCTGTTTGTACAATTTGATACAAACTTGACCACAAAATAGGCAACAACCCAACCATTTCATCCATCAAGGATGTTATTCTAGGAGAACCACTAGCTAAAGTCAATGCCCTAAAATTCCAAAATAAATAATACCAAAACACATTCAACCCAAGGTATAATTACCACCCAGGCTTCTACTGAAAAGATAACCAATAACCTATCCATCCACAAGGACCGAACCCCTTACCCTACACAAAATTTCCAAAACCAAAACCAATTCCAACCACAACCAGCCCAATACCAACATTATCCTATCCTATACCAATAACCAATCCAACAACCAAAGTATCCTCTTGGGATAAACCAACCAACATAGGCCCCTACTCAATCTATCCATCTTTCAGTCCTTGATTAGTTGTGTAAGAAAATGGAGAAAATGAACTCATAAGTCTCATTAATTAAACATTAACTTCAAAACATAAAACTGGGAAGGAACCCATGGATACTGAGGTGGTACCGTTCTCAAATTTAAGGGGAATATCAAGTTACACACAAACCTCTCGTGAACATATCAAAGCAGTGACTATTTTAAAAAGTGGTAAATCCATTGGGAAACCTGAGCAAACCAATCCAGAACCATTAAAATCTTCAAAATCGTATGAAAATGATGAATAACCACCCAAAAATTCTGAAAACCCCAATGAGAATTTGAGGAACTACAACAACACCAAACAATCAAACAACATGCTCACTTCCCTCAACGCATGAGGGGAAAAACTAAACCAGAATTGAATGAGACTTTGAGGTAAATATTCTCTCAGGTTAATTTGAACATTCCCCTTTTAGATGTAATCAAAACCATTCCTATATACTCAAAGTACATTAAGGACTTGTACAATTTTAAAAGAAAATTTTCACATAAAACCAATTCCTTTTGGATGCTAATGTGAGTACCTCCATTCAAGGGACCATTCCTCTAAAGTTGAAAGACCCAGGATATCCATACATCAATGTTGAGTTAGGAGAGAACAAAGTTGTTAAGGCCCTTTGTGATCTGAGAGCTAGTGTGAACCTCATTCCTTATCCCATGTATTGTCAGTTAGGGCTTGAATAACTCCAACCCACATCTTTCACTCTTTAACTTGTTGATCGTAGTGTTCGAGTTCCTGAGGGGGTCTTAAAATATGTTTTGGTAAATTTTGATAATTTAATTTAGCTATCTAACTTCATTGTCCTTTACAATCACCCAAGATTAGGTCTTAGGTAGAAAACCCCAATCATCCTTGGTCATCCCTTCCTTGTAAACATCATCTCTGTTATACGATTCTGAAATGGGAACATGACCATAACCTTTAGAAACATGTTTCTAGACTTGAACATCTATAATGAAAAATCTCAAATGGGGGATGATGAAGAGATATATGAGATTAATTATATTGGTAGTGTTCGTAGTGAAATCTAGGAACATCAAGGAATTACTGAAGGATTTTTAATTCAAGAAGAGATTGATTTTCTTTGTTCACATGAGGGAAATCTGTTTCCTTGGCATGAATCTCTTTCATATAGCTCATTTGATGGTTTTATCGAATCACCAATCAATGATACCATTGGTGATTTAATAACATTGATTACATACCCATTCATGACATTAATCTGGACAATTTTGTGGATGAAAATTCTGTTCACATGGAACCAATTATGTCAAGAAATCTGGACAAAGAAATTGAGTTCAATATAAAGTCTCATCCTTCCTTGGAAAGTGATAACCAATTAGATCTCAAATTTAATGATGTACATACTTCACTCAAGTATTCATTTTTATGGGACAATTGAGCCTTTCCTATTGTCATTTCTTCCTCTCTTGAATCTAATAATGATATGATGCTTCTAAATGTCCTAAGAAAGCATAAGAAATATATTTGATGGACCCATTCTGATATTCCTAGGGTTATCCAACTCATTTGAACTCGTAGGATTGTTCTGGAATCTGAATCCAAACCATGTATTCATCCTCAGTGGAGACTAAATCCAAATCTTATAGATGTGGTAAATAAAGAACTTCTTAAGTTTTTGAAAGCGGGTATCATTTACCCCATTGTTGAGAGTGAGTGGGTAAGCCCAATTCAAGTTTTCCCAATAAAAGTTGGAATCACAGTGATCACCAATGAGGATGGGGACCTTCTCCCCACAAGGGTCAATAGTGGATGGAGAGTCTGTATTGAAAATAGGAAGATCAACTCTTGTACCATGAATGACCATTTCCCCTTGCCCTTTATTGATCAAGTCCTCGAGTGAGTGGTAGGTCATCAATTATATTGCTCCCTAGATGGATTCTCAGGGTATAATCAAATCAAGGTCTCCTTAGAGGATCGAGGAAAAACAACCTTCACTTGTCTATTCAAAACTTTTTCCTTCAAGCGCATGCCCTTTGGGTTATGTAATTCTACTAGGAACTTCTAGCGGTGCATGATGGGAATCTTCTCGTACATTATGGGGGATTGTTTAGAGGTCTTCATGGATGACTTCTGCATATTTGGGGATACTTTTGAGGGATGCCTTCAGAATGTTTAAAGGGTTTTTTCCATATGAGAGGATGAAAACCTCATCCTAAATTGGGAAAAATACCATTTCATGGTAAAGGAGTGACTTGTTCTAGGCCATCTTGTCTCCGGTAGAGGGATTGATGTTGATAAAGCCGAGGTTGATAACTTTCGTCACCTTCCCTCTCAAAAAACTATCAAGGAAGTGAGGTCCTTCTTAGGAAATGTAGGATTTTAGAGAAGGTTCATTAGGAATTTGAGCTCTATTTCTTGACCACTTTGTGCACTTTTGGTGAATGATGCTCTATATTTATAGATAGAAATCTGTGAGGAATCATTCTCTACACTCTAGTCAGCTGTTATCTCTCCACCTATCATGCATGCTCCAAATTGAGAAATTCCATTCAAACTCATATGTAATGAGAGTGACTTCTATGTTGGAGCAGTATTAGGAAAACCGTGTGAGAAAACTCTATGTGGCATTGCTTATGCAAGAAATCTCTAAATGATTGGCCTTAAAAACACATGTTTTTCCACATCTTTTTAATTAATTTTTTTCAATTTAATTGTTTATTTTAACACTTTTTAGTAAATAATGGAAATTTTGTATTTTTATTATTAAATTTATTATTTAATCAATTTTTATAATTAATCATGTATTTCTAGCTTTAAAATAGTTAATTTATTTCTTACTTTAATTTTAAAGTCTAATAACTTTTTATTTAGTTTGGTGTTTATTTTTTCATATTTAATAATTTAGAATTAATTAATTAATTAACTAATCCTACTTTTTCACTTAAATAACGTAGTTTCTAATTTAACAATTCATGTAGTAAATATGGATCCATTTAAAACAATATAACCTAATTATTAGATTCCTTTTAATAAATCATTAATTACTAATTTAAGTTTTGAAAAAAAAAATTATTCAAACTTTATAATTTTATGTCTTAACTTAATTCAGTTATTCAATAAAATGATAATTAATTGTCTATATTAATTTATTTATTTTGTTATAGTAGCTATTTTATATAATTTAACTTTTCTTATTATTGATTAATTTAAATCAGTTTTGTTTTATAAGTTAATAAAAATTTAATTTAAGTTTTATTTGTTTCATACTTTTTAATTATGTTTATGAGTTACTTAATTTCTCATTTGATTTTATTAATTATTTCTTTGAATTAATTATTTTGTTAGTCTTAATTTTAGTTTTTAATTTGTTCGTAATAACTTTGTTGTTTTCAGTTTAATTCCAAAGTTGTAGTGCCACCGTAACACCCTCATACCATTTCCCAGTTATCCTGCCACACTGTTTCCATTTCACGGTGGCACCGTAACACCACGCATCGCTTCCCTTTTCTACTCTTTTTCCTTACAACAAAACCCAACCAACGGTGTCACCAACAATTCTTTTCACTATCTCTTCATCTCTGCCTTGATACCACATATTGTTTCCTTCATAGTCTCATCGTTCGGTTACGGTGTCTCGGTTTTGTCACTATTTCCTCATTCCATCGTTCCTCTACCTCATCCGCAGTTATCATGAATTAGTGCCACTACCTATTGTGGGATTTGAGCCACCAATGTCAAGTCGTGCCTTGAGGGAGGAGGAACCAGCTCAGTTTTTCAAGGGAGATCCCACTTGTGTGCATCCGCTGCTGCTTGAAGAACTTGCTAAGGAAGGAGAATTCGATGTTGGTGATAAGTTCAGATCATGTTGCACCACCAAGTGAAGTTAAAGGCTTTCTAGTTCTCAACGCTTGTTGCTGCTGGAGATTTGAGGTTGAGCAGAGGAAGAGTCGGACACCGCTGAGACGTCTCCCTACTTGTGGCCATGACGTCGAGGAGAAGGAGCTGCCTAGATGGTTTTCCATCGACTAATTTTTTAATATGGGTTTTAGAAAAACCAAAATTAGGTAAAAGGGGTTAGGGTTCCGATATTTTCAAAACTGGGTCCAAGATGCGTGAACCCCGTTCACGCATCACTGACCCCGGGAAGATGCGTGAACGGGGTTCACGCATCTTAACCGCGCTGAAGGATGCGTGAACCGCGTTCACGCATCCTTCACGAAGTTAATGAAGGATGCGTGAACGGGGTTCACGCATCCTACAGTAACTTTTTTTTTAAAATTTTTATTTTTATTTTGTTTTGTTTTGTTTTGTTTTATATATATATATATATATATATATATATATATATACAAACAAAACATAAAATTCAGCAGAATTTATCTGCTATTTAATATCCAGCAGAACTGTCATTACAGCAGTCTGAATTCTGACAGAAACCATCACCCAGGGCTCTCTTTTATAAGAGGGCTTGCCCAGGAAATCATACTGCATTTCCGATGTGGGATTCAGGTTCTCTTTTCCTGCACAGAACATTCTGCATTTCTGATGCGGGATTCTGTTTCAAGTACGTGACTTTGAAAGACTATAAAATACAAACTATACGACCAATATAAATGAAACATAAAACATGGATTAAACATATAATAAATAGTCTAAAATGAAAAGAATTTCGTAAAAAGGATTGATGAATAATAATTTATAAGCTTTCAAAACCACCAACTTGAAACTTAAAAAAGTTTCAAGTACGTGACTTTGAAAGACTATAAAATAAAAACTATAAGACCAATATGAATGAAACTTAAAACATGGATTAAACATACAAGAAATAGTTGAAAATAAAAACAATTTCATAAAAAGTATTGCTGAATAATAATTTATAAGATTTCAAAACCACCAACTTGAAACTTAAAAATGTTTCAAGTACGTGTCTTTGAAAGATTATAAAATACAAACTATATGACCAATATGAATGAAACTTAATATACGGATTAAACATATAATTATTAATTACATAATAATTAATTAGTTAATTAGTAAATTAGTAATATAATAAATAATTATAAATATTCATTACAATTATTAGTTATTAATTATTAATAATTAATTATATAATAATTAATTAGTTAATTAGTAATATAATTTTTAATTATTATTATAATTATTAATTATATAATTAATGATTATATTACTAATTAACTAATTAATTAATATATAATTAATTTTTAATAATTAATAATTATATTGGTAATTAACTAATTAATTATTATATAATTAATAATTACTAATCATAATTAATAATTATATTACTAATTATAATTACTAATTATATTACTAATTATAATAAATAATTATATTACTAATTAATATATAATAATTATAGTTAATAATTATAGTACTAAATAACCAATTAATTTTTAATAGTTAATCATTATATTGGTAATTAGCTACTTAATTATTATATAATTAATAATTAATAATTAATAATTAATAATTAATAATTATAATAAATAATTATAATCACTAATTATATTACTAATTAATCAATTACTTATTTTATAATTAATAATTATATTACAAATTAACTAATTAATAATTATAGATAAATAAAAAATAATTATAATTAATAAATATATTACTAATTAGCTAATTAATTATTATATAATAAATAATAAATAATTATATTTAATAATTATATTATTAATTAACTAATTAATTATTATATAATTAATAATTAATAATTAATAATTATAATTATAATTAATAATTACTATTAAGATTTATATTACTAATTAACTAAGTAATTATCAATTAATAATTATACTACTAATTAACTAATTAACTATTATATAATTATATTACTAATTAACTAATTAATTATTGTATATTAGTAATTAATAATTAATAATTATATTAATTATTAACTAATTAATAATTATATTACTAATTAACTAATTAATTATTAACTATTTGTTATATGTTTAATCCATGTTTTAATTTTCATTCATATTGGTTTTATAGTTTGTATTTCATAGGCTTTCAAAGGCACGTAAACGTATTTAAGTTTCAAGTTGGTGGTTTTGAAAGCTTATAAATTATTTTTCATTAAATTTTTTTTATGAAATTCTTTTTATTTTCAACTATTTCTTATATGTTTAATCCGTATATTAAGTTTCATTCATATTGGTCATATAGTTTGTATTTTATAATCTTTCAAAGACACGTACTTGAAACATTTTTAAGTTTCAAGTTGGTGGTTTTGAAAGCTTATAAATTATTATTCATCAACACTTTTTATGAAATTGTTTTTATTTTCAACTATTTCTTGTATGTTTAATCCATGTTTTAAGTTTCATTCATATTGGTCTTATAGTTTTTATTTTATAGTCTTTCAAAGTCACGTACTTGAAACCTTTTTAAGTTTCAAGTTGGTGGTTTTGAAAGCTTATAAATTATTATTCATCAATCCTTTTTACGAAATTCTTTTCATTTTCAACTATTTATTATATGTTTAATCCATGTTTTAAGTTTCATTTATATTGGTCGTATAGTTTGTATTTTACAGTCTTTCAAAGTCACGTACTTGAAACAGAATCCCGCATCGGAAATGCAGAATGTTCTGTGCAGGAAAAGAGAACCTGAATCCCACATCGGAAATGCAGTATGATTTCCTGGGCAAGCCCTCTTATAAAAGAGAGCCATGGGTGATGGTTTCTGTCAGAATCCAGACTGCTGTAATGACAGTTCTGCTGGATATTAAATAGCAGATAAATTCTGCTGAATTTTATGTTTTGTTTGTATATATATATAACAAAACAAAACAAAAAATAAAAATTTTAAAAAAAAAAGTTACTGTAGGATGCGTGAACCCCGTTCACGCATCCTTCATTAACTTCGTGAAGGATGCGGGAACCCCGTTCACGCATCTTCCCGGGGTCAGTGATGCGTGAACGGGGTTCACGCATCTTGGACACAGTTTTGAAAATATCGGAACCCTAACCCCTTTTACCTAATTTTGGTTTTTTTAAAACCCAAATTAAAAAATTGCCCTTTTCCATCGGACTGAACCACTGCAAGTTACCTAGAGCCTCTGATTTAAACCAGATCTAAAAAAATTTCAAGACCAGAAACCTTTTACTCTACCACTCAAAACAGGAGGCACCGGTTGGTTTCATTGCTGGATCTGTCCGCGCCATGGTTCTAAATCCAAGGGTGTCTCTGAGTTGGTTCGTTGCTTCTAGTTTGTGAAGAACTGCCTGAAGCTGATCGTCACACACCAGTCTGAGGAGTGTTCTTCTAGAGGAGCTCCCGCAACCATCTGCTGGAGGTGTAATCCTATCCTATTGAGGTGAAGCCTCCAATGTGTTGAGGAACCGAGACAGAACTGAGGTTGACGCCGTTGGACCCATTCTCACCACTGCCGGAGTATAGGACTCCTGAGGTGGAAGGAGAAGCCGTTGCAGCTGGTTCTCGGCACCAAAACCCCAATTCTCCTGCTGCGCAGCGTGGAATGGGGGGGAGGAGATGATTAACCCAACTTAAAAATAATAAAAATAATAAAATAATTATAAATATAATATAAAATAATTATAAATAATTAATAATCATTAAATAAAATTAAGATATAAAATTAGTTAATAAAATTGATTTTTATATTAAGAGCTTAAATACTATGAACATACAAATAATAGTCATAAATTAATATAAATCAACTTTATAAATAATTGATCTTATAATAAAATTTTTAAACTAAATAAGATATTTAATAAATAATTTCCTTACTCAAAAATTTCATTAAGTTTTAATAACTAACTACTAATAATACTAACATTAATTAAGTAACATAATAATAAATTAATTTAATACATAATAATTTTATTTAATTAAATATTTAATAACAAATTAATAACTATAATATTAATAGTTATTTGAGAAAATATTAATTATCAACTTAAGTATTTTTTTAATTAATTTTAATTAACCTTTTAATTTAACTATAAATTTTAAAAAATAACTATAATATTTTTATTTTTATTTATTGTTTGTGTTTTTACTGCCTATTTTTTTCTCTATTTTGCAGGTTCATACGGGAATTGAAATCCCATCCAGATCCATTTAATCAACTCACAGGGAGTCAGTTAGATGGGCAAAGATAGCGCAACATGTCAGTCATGAAAAAACACACGTGTGCGGTGTACACATGAAGGACACTTAAAGTCGATGGAAGGTAAGATGTGACATGCAATAGATGACTGCGGTATTAAAATCATAGTATCAATAGAATTTTTAGGGGAGAAATGCTCATTCATTCCACAATCACATCCATCAGATAGCAGATCTGAACTCTCATTCTGATTCCACGCCACATAATTCGAGAGAGGAACTTCTAGGAGACACCAATAGCAGTACCAGTGACTTGGAGTTGCATGGGAGGGGCAGAAAATCGTGAACATCATTCATAGAGGGAGGATTCTTCTTCCTCTACTCTGTTTTATTACAATATATTTTCTATTTCTGAATTGAAATTGATCTTCTCTTAATTTCTTGTTCGGTAAATTGGAATTTCTATTGGTGCATTTTTTTTCTTTATTTAATTTCTTTCAATAAGAATCGGATTCCTTTGGAAAGATTGACTATAATTCTCAACATAAATATAATTTTCACTCTAATTCATCTTATTTCAACATCAATGTTATTTCGGTGAGATCAATCATTGATGTTTTTCTTTTAAAACTAGAAATTCAATCTATAGAATCTATCAGCGAGATAGATTTCTGTTGACATCTTAAAATCAAATTGATGTATGTGGTTTTTGAAGTGGCGAAATTCGAGAACAATAATACAGAGGGTTAATTATTCTGGCGAGGAAGGATTAACAACTCATTTTTTTGAGGTGTGAATTTAATCATATGAAGAGTCATTCGTTTAACCATTAGTTTTCAAATCTTCTGAACTCATTCTATGATAAATTCTTAGCACTCCTATTTATATTTCTTTTTTCGGTAGTCTTTACTATTACTTTTAGCTATTTCATTTTTTCAGTTAAGTAAATAGAAGATTTATAGAATTAGTGTCATTTGTTTTTTACTTTATAAACAAAATATAAAAAAAAGTAAAAAGTTTAAAAGTAAATGTGTCCCTAATGCCGACAATAGTGGGGGTTATAAAAAACCTTAGACTACTCATCTACCTTCTTTGTAAATTGACCATGCACCACTGTGCTAGTGTAAGTTAATAAATATATTTTTGAGGGTTGTGACAACCTCTGGTCTCATCAAAATTTGGCGTCGTTTCCAGGGAGGGCACGCGCTGAGTGTTCTTAAGGTAAAAATATAGAATTAAAAAAAACATTAAAAAAACTGCTTAAAAAGAACTATGAACTGGAACCTACTGCTTTTGTTGAACATTAAAAATCTACATCAATTTTGAAACATTGTGTGTTTAAACTCAACTATTTTTAGTTTCAAAAAAATGGACTATTTTGAGGACTGGAATCATCGACTTGAATTATACTGTGTATGTTGTAGCTGTTATGGTCACACTACTTGGAAGTGTATCTATAACCAACCACAATAGGCTACTTCCATTGAAGAGGATGAAAACATTGAATCTAGCCCTGACACCATAGCTAAGATTAGCCTAATTGATTCTAAATTGGACGCTAGGGTGGAAGTATTTAACATTTGGTTAACTCAAACAAATGAAATTCAACTTAGAGATTCTTAAGAGAAAGATCAAAGAATGAAAATATTTGAAAAAATGCTTTTGGATTTTCAATAAAGGGTTAAAGAACTTGAAGAATTTGAAGAAAACGAAAAAGAAAATGTTTATAAAAGAATTCGAAATAAAATTGAATAGGAAAGTGATAGTAAAAATGGAAAAGAAAACATTCTGTTTGAAAAATATGATTCTGTTGAACTAAATCTGGAAATAACCAACTCACTATTTCAAGACAATAACATTGAAAATCCCAAAAATATCTTTAATGGTGTTGAGTTTTACAATTTTGAAGATTAATTAAAACAAATTGAAAATGATTTCCCAGTTCTTTTCATCATTCCTTCTTTTGAGAAAAATCAATATTTTAGAAGTTTTGAGAATGAAGTCACTCGAGGTGAAGTCAAACATGAAACTGAAAACTTGAATGTTAAAAATTCTTCACCTAAAATTTCTGAAATTCTGAACATTGATCCTGAATTTGATATTGGGTATATTCTGGATGAGAACATTAAACTAGAATTTAAAGAATCTGAAATTTTTTAACCTAAATTAATAACCACTCTTCCATATTTTGAACCTGTAAACCAAATAATTTCTGAAGTTTTGTTTGATAATGAGAAATAGGGAATGATTTTTTAAGAAAGAATAAATGGTGAGTTTTCATTTCCCTATTCTCATATTAATCAATTTTCTGAAACATTGTGCAATGAAATAGAAATTAGTGTTGATCAACTTAAAGAGAATTGTCTAAATTTGAACATTCTGGAAACTAAACATATTGAAATTGAATTGCACAATTCTTCTCCTGAAATTGCATTTCAACAGTCAAATGACATGGGTTTAGAAAATGAGCCTTTTGAACATGAACAACAAAGAGAGGTTGAGCACACACTTGAATTAGGCATAATTGATTTGATAGAAGTAGTAGATGTTCAGTGTGTGTTAACAGATGAGGATCTTTCGGAAGATATTTACAACATTGTTAAACCTAAATCTGTTTGTGATAAAATAAATTCTCTTCCCTGTTTTTCACTCCCATCCTCAACTGAGTTGGGTTCAAAAGATCATCACGATGCTGATAGTAGTTTAGAAGGGGATTTATGCTTGAGTTCCATTGTATATGATTCTGTTCAGCAATCTATTAAATCCCTTGTTGAACCTACTATTCAGTACTCACCCATTAACACCCTTGATTTTGAAATTGTTAATGTTGAAGTTGAGAAAGATATTTGTGAGGACATTGTCACACCCTTTGAAGCACCTACCTTTTCTTCCCTTACTAAAAAAGTTAAATGTGTCAAATCTAAAACAAATCTAAAAGTGAACAGAATTATGCTCACAACTGTTAAAGGGTGTTTCTTAGGGATTTTTATAAGCTATGAGAGTTTGGTTGTGTTTATCTTGGGATCCCACAAATTTCAACTTTCTGTTAAAAATAAATGGGTCAAAGATATGTGGTGGTTCCTATTAAGGAAACCATGTTCACCCTGTGATTATGGTTAGTTTCTAGGTGTGTCTGGCTGGGGACTATAAACCTAGCACTGCATGGGAGGAAACCCATGGTTTCCATTTTGTTTTCAATAAAACACAAAAAAAAATTGTAATTAAATAAAGCCTAACTAATGACTTTAAATTTGGTTCTTCATGGTAGTAAACCCATGTTCTTTTGTCTGTGTTTAGTTTTGTTTCTGTTCTTGTTTTACTTTGAATAAAGTCCTATTGTGTTGCCTTCTATATTCACTATCTATAGTGGTTATTTGTCTGTGGTTTACATGCACTATGTTTTAGGATGCTGAAGCTGCCATCTAAGGAGTGGAATTTCCATGTAAATTTCGGGACAAGAACTTATTCAGGGAAGTACTTCAACTTTTTTGCATTTATTTCTAATCCTGTTTTTTCTAATAAAATTCTTCTCACTGAAATATTCTTCTTGAATTAAAAAATTCTACTACATGTGTACTAAAAATTATGTTGCATGACTTGAACAATATTAAATTTTACTGCATGTCTTGCTAATGAAATAAAAACACTACATATGTTTAGAATTCTACTTGAATTGGAATGAAATTCAGTTGAATTTCATTGTGTAAATAAAATAATTTCATTTACTTCACTGCTGAAAACTAAATATCATTGTTATTAAAACTTTCTCACTGCTTGAAACTAAGTGTGGGGGAGTACATTCTGTTGTTATTTTGAATCTATTTTGGGTTGGGGTGTTTGTCTTGAACTTTTTATACTGTGTTGTATATCCAATTGAGTTAATTCTTCTAAACTTGCTTTCACCCAAATTAATAGTGCACTTATACATCACTTATTACTTTTGAGCTGTATTGAAAATTATACATTGGGCATAAATGTTATTGTGTGTTTTTTCTAATGAACCTACTGTTAAATTATTCATTATGGAAAACAACATTATGCTGAATTTCATGTGACCCTTAAAACATGTTATAAATCTACTCTTTTGAAAATCTCTTTTGAACCTTTATTGTTAATTGTTCTTCTCCACTTTAAAAGTCAACTTTGGGGACACAGTTGAGTTTTATGTGTGGGGGAGGGGGTGAATTCTTGACTATGCTAAACTGTGCTTTAATGTGAGCCCTTCAATTTCCACTACAACATAATTATTTTTGGTAAAAAATGGTTAATTTTTTTCAAAAATTGTTGCATAATTTTAGGTATTACACTTTACTCAATTTGGTCTTTCCTTAGGAAAAGTACCTTACTGGTAGTTAAGATTTTTTTTGTATCTAAAATTAATGATATTGAATGAATGTTGAGTGATATTTACTTAGTGATTGAATGGATATCTTGGTTTAAGGACTTACTTCTGAGAGTGACATGGGTGATCTATTAGTGGAGTTACGATCATAATCCTTGGAAATGGAAGTTTGATTTTGATTCTAGGGGACACACATTTTTATTATTTATTTAACTAATTGCCTTAATGAGCCAATGTAAATGGTTTTTATAGAAATCTTTTAAAACTGGAGTAATTTGGGCATCTGAGATCCCATGGTGAGTCTCTGAGACCCTAGATGCTGGGTGCATTTCCGTTTACTATAAGCTCTCTGTACACTTTGAATAAGTGCATTGCACAGCACTTAGCACACGATACATGGCTTGGGAAAAATAAAATAAATTTTCTCAGATCAAAAATGATTTCATTAAGGTGAGGGGAATGATGAACTCTGGATGAAGAAGGGGTCAATTTGTTTATATGGGATCCATTTAGGTTGTATCATTACGGTGATTCACAAAAAAATATTTATTTTTAGAACCTGAGTAATGAGTCAAAATGAAAAGTTCATTTGGTTAAATTTTTAATTCCACTGATGTTTTATCTCTTGTCACTCTTAAAATTAGAACTTAAGCCTGGATTGAAGTTATTCACCAAGCAGTATCACATATGAGGCATTACGTCTTCATTACTCGATGATTCATAGTTATCTTGATTACCCTATGAGTGTTTGTTCTGGGAAAGACTTGTTATTAGCAATTCATTTTCTAAAAGCTTATTGACATGTTTCTGTCCTTTGTTTCAATTTGCTGGACATGTTACATTTTGAGCAAAATCATGAATATCATATTTTTGTTTTCAAAGATAATAAAACATGAGATTTTTTTAGGACAAACAATGATTAATTGTGGGGGAATTTGATGTGGCCTTAAAAACACATGTTTTGCCACATCTATTTAATTAATTTTTATCAATTTAATTGTTTATTTTAACACTTTTTAGTAAATAATGGAATTTTTGTATTTTTAATATTAAATTTATTTTTTAATCAATTTTTATAATTAATCATGTATTTCTAGCTTTAAAATAGTCAATTTATTTCTTATATTAATTTAAAATTCTAATAACTTCTTATTTAGTTTGGTGTTTATTGTTTTCATATTTAATAATTTAGAATTAATTAATTAATTAACTAATCCTGCTTTCGCACTTAAATAATGTAGTTTCTAATTTAACAAATCATGTGGTAAATATTGATCCATTTAAAACAATATAACCTAATTATTAGATGTCTTTTAATAAATCATTAATTACAAATTTAAGTTTTGAAACAAACTAAATTTATTCAAACTTTATAATTTTAAGTCTTAACTTAATTGCTATTCAATAAAATGATAATTAATTGTCTACTTTAATTAATTTAGTTTGATATAGTAGCTATTTTATATAATTTAAATCAATTTTGTTTAAGAAGTTAATAATAATTTAATTTATGTTTTATTTGTTTCATACCTTTTATTTATGTTTATGAGTTACTTAATTTCTCATTTGATTTTATTAATTCTTTCTTTGAATTAACTATTTTGTTAGTCTTAATTTTAGTTTTAAATTTTTTCTTAATAACTTTGTTGTTTGCAGTTTAATTCCAAAGTTGTGGTGCCACCTTAACTCCCTTATACCGTTTCCCAGTTATCCTACCACACCATTTTCATTTCACGGTGGCACCGCAACACCACGCACTACTTCCCTTTTCTACTCTTTTTTCTACCACAAAAACCTGACTAACGGTGCCACTGGAAATTCTTTTCACTGTATCTTCATCTCTGCCTTGATACCAAATACCATTTCCTTCACGGCCTCACCATTCGGTTACGGTGTCTCACTTTTGTCATTGTTTCCTCATTCCATCGTTCCTCTACCTCGGCCATCATTATCATAAATCAGTGCCACTACATATTGCTGGATCTGAGCCACCAAGGTCAAGTCATGCCTTAAGGGAGGAGGAGCCAACTCTGTTTTTCAAGGGAGATCATGCTTGTGTGCATCTGTTGCTGCTTGAAGAACTTACTGAGGAAGGAGAATTCGATGTTGGTGACCAGTCGAGATCATGTTGCACCACCAAGTGAAGTTAAAGGCTCGCTAGTTCTCAAAGCTTGTCACCGCTGGAGATTTGAGGTCGAGCAGAGGAAGAGCTGGACACCACTGAGACGTCACCCTACTCGTGGCCATGACGTCGAGGAGAAGGAGCCACCTAGAGGGTTTTCCGTCGGACCGAACCACTGCA
Organism: Viscum album; assembly: GCA_963277665.1. Lineage (NCBI taxonomy): Eukaryota > Viridiplantae > Streptophyta > Magnoliopsida > Santalales > Viscaceae > Viscum > Viscum album. The sequence goes on along the minus strand of OY728129.1, from coordinate 1,747,136,294 downwards.
AGTTACCCAGAGTCGCTGATTTGAACCAGATCTAAAAAATTATCAAGATCAGAAACCCTTTACTCCACCACTCAGAACAGGAGGCACCAGTCGGTTTCATCGCCGAAGTTCTCATCGTCGTGGTCCTAGATCCAAGGATGTCACTCAATTGGTTTGTTGCTGCTAGTTTGTGGAGAATCGCCTGGAGCCGATCGCCACACACCAGTCTGAGGAGTGTTCTTCCACCACAGGATGCTGGAGCTCCCGCCGCCTTCTGCTGGAGGTGGAATCCCATCCCATTGAGCTGAAGCTGCCAATGTACCTAGTCAGGAACAAGGTCAATGCCGCTGGACCCATTCTCACCGTCGCCGAAGTAGATGTCACCTGAGGTGGAAGGAGCAGTTGTTGCTGGTTCTCAGCGCGGAAACCCCCATTCCCCTAATGCGTAGCATGGAATTTGGGGGGGGGGGGGGGGCGATGATTAACCCAACTAAAAAATAATAATAAATATAATATTAAATAATTATAAATAGTTAATTAATCATTAAATAAAATTAAGATATAAAATCAGTTAATAAAATAGATTTTTATTTTAAGAGCTTAAATAATATTAACATAAAAATAATAGTCATAAATTAATTAAAATTAACTTTATAAATAATTGATCTTATAATAAAATTTGTAAACTAAATAAGATATTTAATAAATAATTTCCTTACTCAAAAAATTCAATAAGATGTAATAACTAACTACTAATAATACTAACATTAATTAAGTGACTTAAAAATAAATTAATTTAAAACATAATAATTTTATTTAATTAAAGATTAAATAATAAATTAATAACTATAATATTAATAGTTATTCTAGAAAATATTAACTATCAACTTAAGTATTTTTTAATTAATTTTAATTAACTTTTTAATTTAAGAATAAATTTCAAAATATAACTATAAATTTTTTATTTTTATTTATTGTTTGTGTTTTTACTGCCTGTTTTGTTCTCTGTTTTGAAGGTTCATATGGAAATTGAAATCTCATCCAAATACACTTAATCAACTCACGGGGAGTTAGTTACATGGGCTAAGATAGCACGACGTGTTAGTCATGAAAAAATGCATGTGTACAACGCACACATGATGGACACATAAAGTCGGTGGAAGGCAGGGTTGACGTGCTACAGATGACAGTGGGATTAAAAGCAAAGTAGCTTCAGAATTATTGGGTGAGAGATGCTCATTCATTCAACGATCGCATCCATCCAAGAGTAGATTCGAACTCTCATTCTGATTCCACCTCATATAATCTAAGAGTGGAACTTTCGGGAGACTCTAATAGCAGTATTGGTGACTTGGAGTTGCACGAGATGGACAACAAATCATGAACATCATTCACAGAGGGAAGATTCTTCTTCCTTTACTCTGTTTTATTACAATGTGTTTGTTGTTTCTGAATTGAAATTGATCTTAGCTTAATTTCTTGTTTGGGAAATTGGAAGAACTATTGGTAAACATTTGTTTTCTTCATTTAATTTCTTTCATTGAGAATCATATTCCATTAGCGATGTTGACTATAATTCTCAACTTAAATTGAATTTGCACTCCAATGCATCTTATTTCAACAGGAATGTTATTTCAGTTAGATCAATCATTGATATTTTTCTTTTAAAACTGGAAATTCAATCTACAGAAACTATCGACGAGATAGGAATCTGTTGACATCTTAAAATCAAATTGATGTATGTGGTTTTTGAAGTGGAGAACTTCGAGAACTATAATATAGAGTGTTAATTCTTATAGAGAGGAAGGACTGACAAGTCATTTTTTTGAGGTGAGAATTTGATCATATGAAGAGTCATTCATTTAACCAATAGTTTTCAAATCTTCTGAACTCATTCTGTGATCAATTCATAGCACTTTTATTTATATTTCTTTTTTTCTGTAGTTTTTATTGTTACTTTTTACTATTTTATTTTTCTAGTTAAGTAAATAGAAGATTTATAGAATTAGTGTCATTTGTTTTTTTACTTTACAAGAAAAATATAAAAAAAAGTACAAAGTTGAAAAGTAAGTAAATGTGTCCCCACTACTGACAACGGTGCGAGTTGTAAAAAACCTTAGACTTCTCACCTACCATCTCTGTGGATCGACCCTCAACCACTATGCTAGTTTAGGTTAATAAATGTATTTTTGAGGGTCGTGATGACCTCTAGTCTCATCAAGGCACAAATCAACTACACCACCACTGAGAAAGAGTTACATGTTACTACCTTTTCTTTAGATAAATCCAGGTCCTATCTCTTAGGATCACCCATCATTGTTTTCACCGACCATTCAACCATAAAATACCTTTTCCAAAAACAAGTTTCCAAGGGTATATTGATCAGGTGGGTCCATCTTCATCAAGTGTTTGATTTGACCTTTAAGGATAAATATGGTGTTGAAAATTTTGTAGTTGATCACCTATCTAGGATGGAATTAAAAGAAAACTTACACCACCTTTCTATGTCTAATTATTTTCCTAATGATCACCTCTATTTTGTAAGTGATTTCCCTTGGTATGCTGACATAAGAAACCACTTGGTTATGGGTGACATTACAAAATTTCTTGGGACCCAAGATAAGATTAAATTCTATTCTGATGTCAAACACTATGTGTTTGATGATCCTTACCTCTTCAAGTTATGTCCAAATCAATTCTTTAGGATATGTTTCCCTGAGTCTGAGCAAGAGTCCATTCTAATATTCTGTCATATAGAGACATGTGGAGGAAACTTTTCCCCAAATAAAACCACTGAAAAAGTCCTCCAAAGTGGGTTCTACTGGTCTAACCTCACTAAGGATTCCTTCCAATTCTGAAAAATTAGTCCTCAGTGTCAACAATCTGGATCCATTACCAAAAGGAATCGAATTCCCCCCTCCCATTCTAGTCATTGAAATCATTAATTATTGGGGAATTGATTTCATGGGACCCTTACCAAACTATAGGAGATACCTTTACATTATCTTAGCTGTTGATTATGTCTCGAAATGGGTGGAGGTCATTCCCACAAAGTTCAACGACCATCATGTTGTGATCTGATTTTTGAAAGAGCACATATTTTCTCAATATGGAATTCATAGGGATATAATCAGTGATCGAGGAACCCATTTATTCAACAACCCATTGTCTTCACTCATGTCTATGTATGGAATTTCTCATAAATTTTCCACTGCATACCATCCTCAAACCAATGGTCAAGCTAAGTTATTGAATATGGAGATTAAACTAATTCTTGAAAAAAAATGCCAATCCTTCTCCGAATGATTGGCCTGAGAAGCTCTTGGATGCTATTTTGGAATATCGTACAACATTCAAAACCATCCTTGGCATGTCACCATATAGGTTGGTTGATGGAAAATCATTCCATTTACCTGTTTAAATTGAGCATAAGGCGTTTTGGGGAATAAAAAAAATGAATTTTGACATTTATTTGGCTAAAGAAAAGACTAAATTAGATCTTAATGATCTTGAGGAACATATGATGGAGGCTTATGACAATTCAAGGATAAATAAAGCTAGAGATCAAGCCTAACAATCTAGGAATCTCAATGTTAAAAACTTTGAACCAGGAAAATTCATGCTCTTGTATAGTTCAAAACATCATTTACACCTGGGAAAGTTAAGGTCAAGATGGTCAGGTCCATTCATAGTGCATAATGTGTACCCCATGGGGCAGTAGAGATCCAGGATCCCACAATTGGTCACATTTTTAAATTCAATGGTCATAGGTTAAAACAATTCATTGAATCATTCAATAAGCAAGAAATAGAGGCTGAGTTAGCAGATCCAACCTATGAACCGAAAATTTGTTTTTATAGATTTAGGATCCATGTCGAGCTAACGATGTTAAACAACAGCGTTGTACGGGTGTCAACTCATGGTTTTCATGTTTCTAATCTTTGTGAATCATCCTTATTTTTCAAATAATATTAATGAATTATTTTGATATTTAAAAAAAATACTTAATTAATCGAATTTGAATATGATAGTACCTTATACTATGGACATGTTCTTCTATTAGGAGTATGGATTGGTATGAAAGGGGAGCTCCATATTCATCAATGTCATGTAGTGTGATCCTTGAGTAATACCTTACCCTGAAATTTAAAAAGAAGACAATGTATCAATAGTTTATTTTATTTTGTTTGTTTGAAGGTTAAAAGAAAAATACAAAAAATAATAATAATTAAAAATAATTAAAATGACACACCTTAGTTCATGGGGAAAACCCTTTCACAACCAGTGAAGCTGTAGGGACTCGAACCCAGGACCGAAGGGAGACAGGGGCACACACTTACTACTAACATACGGCTTATGGTGCTGACTTTTCTATATTTTTTATATATATACTTCTATTTTACTTTTTTTATTATATATATATATATATATATATATATATATATTTGTCTGTTCGTTTTTCCTTTGTCTAATAGGAACTTTGTGAGTGACAAGGATTTCAAAGGACTAAATTGGAGCAGCACAAACTTTAACTTCAACAACCAGGTGGCTTCATTCCATGATCCTCATTTTTAATTTTCTTTTGAACTCCCCTTATCTACCTCTTCAATCTTCTAAATTTTATTCTCATCTAAAATTGGTGATAGTTTTATTTTATGTTGGGGGATGAAATAAAATAAAATTGATTTTGTGTGAAACAAATTGTGAAGAAAATATGATTTGAAACAAAAAGTGTGCCTTAATATAAGGAAAAGTTCCTTTATCCTTGAACATGATAATACACATTGCACACTTTGAAATTTAATAACAAATAATTTAGCATTCCCTAATTCTGATTTTAATCCATGTATAATTTTATGTGCATAGATTTTGGAAGGTGTGGCTATCTAATGTGATCTTTTATCGTTTATATTTTCATCCAAATAAAAAAAATCACAATGCATGTCCTTTTGATAGTGGGGTATTATTTTGAGTTCAAGGGGTCCCCCAAATAAATATCATGTGTTTAGTGATCATTTTAGTTTTAATATGATTATTCAATAAAAAATCAAATGAATAAATTAAAATAAAAAAACAATAAATTTGCGTGTAGAGCAATGAAATGACCTAATGCATGGATTTCAGCACATGGGGATCATAAATCTATAGTTTTCTAGATCAGAGTTAAGAATTTTATCTCTATTTTTGGTAATTTGACTTTTTTTATTGAGTTAACTCGAGATGATTCCCACATATATAGGATTCACTTGGTGGCCTAAGGTCTTTGAGCCCGAGAGTCATCAGCAAAGACTCCCTACATGGGTTGAATCTATTGAGTGAAATTTCAATTACCATGGAAAAATTGATAAACAAAACAAAAATACACAAAAATACAATAAAAAAATTGAATACTCATCAAAATTTTAAAATGTGATTCCACCTAGCGCTTCCATCATTTTCTACTTGAATAAAGATGAACCCCCATGTTTGTTGTGATGCACAACACATCATCACGCTTAATTGATATTGGATGAAATATGGAGATTAATTTTAACAAAGGAATGGGATTTGGATTGGGATATTCTTATTAAAATATCTTATATTAAAAGATTTTTATGGGTTTCATGATTTTTTGGTATAAGTTTTTTTGGTGATCATTGTGTATTAAAATGTTTTTGGAAAAGGAATTTGAATTTCATATTATCGATATTTATTTTTCTCGGGACTAGCAAAACTGAAGTTGGGGGGTTTGATTAGCCACTAAAACAGGGTAATATTCATTGTTTATATTATAATATTCATGTGTTTTATTAATCATAAACACCATTTTTAGTGCATTTTACACTTTGAACATCATTTCCACTATGATTTTAAGTCCTTCTTAAAATGCTATATTACATGATACATTTTTGAACTCCTCCTAAAATAAAAAATGGACTTTATTTTATTTTTATATTTTATTTTTAGTTATCTCATTATTTAAGGAACAATTCATTCTGTGGGATAAATTGAAGATTCACATTATAAGACCACCATAGTTTTCCTTGAACCAACTACATTATGGGTAATGTAAACTGGACATCATCCAAATAAAGAGACATTATCGGCCAATATCCATGCCCAATGATTCTCAAAATTTAATTGAACATATATTAAATCAGGGGTAACATTTAATACAAAAGTTTGAAGAGATAATTCAAATGTTTTAATGGAGTTACATGCAGCCCAAGTTAGAGATAAAATCATGGGCCAGATTCTGCGGCCCAGAAAAACAGCCCACCAATTTATTCATATCTCGAAAACCAAAAATTAATTTGGGATAAACATTTACATAGTGATAGGAGACATATAGAGATTAATTTTTTTTATATGGATAACTCCAATTCTACTTTCTAGAAGGTCATAAAGGCGTCTCTGTCTAGTGGATGCAAGCTACCGGAAACTTCAGGTCAAGGGTGGAAAAGTCTATTCTCCCTTACTTTCCACTACCCTAGTCTTACCATAATCAAGTGGAATTTTTGTAATATTGGGAGCTCGACCCAAGCCTCTTGAAATGTCTATTTAAGTCAGTGTCGGTGGAGGATTTTATCATCTTTGGTGCTTAGTTTCATTGTAGTGTTATGTTGTCGCTTTGTGTTTGTAATCACATTTCTTTCTCATGTAAGTTGTTCAATTCATCTTAGTTTCTTAAACAATGATCTTTTTATCCTTTTATTATGTTTTTATTCATATCATGTTTATACCTTTGTCTCAATTTGTGAATTTATTCACAAAAAACCTTGTGAAATTATCACACAATGGTGGAGTGATTATTATTTCATTGTCTTTTTTATAACTTCTCAATTTCCTCCCTCATGAGTATACTTCCCACTTCCATTGAAACCATAGAATAAATGGAGGGATAACCCACTTATGGGTTGATACAAGAGAGTATAAAGGGTCGGGATTGGATGTTATTTCTCACTTCATTAATTTCTAATCACTTATTTTAATTATGAATTTTGTTTAACGATCTTTAAACTCCTTCGTAGTTGTTGAATTTAAGGCCACACACTTCCAGTGCTAATACAAAACTTTACCTTGGAGTGCTCAAAACTATTATCCTTCAAGTTTATAGGTTATTAGAATTATGCTTTGTTGGAATTAAACTAGTAATTGATGATGTTGTTTGATCTCCTTAAATGAACCCATCTCAAATATAGGATGTTGAAATAATTGAAAAATGAATTAATCCAATCCACCCTAAGAAATAACCTTGGATAAACTCATTATATAAATTTGAATTAACTTAGACCTGTTAGTAATATTTTTAACCCATCTAAAATAAACCCATGTTGGCCACTTCATCAGCAAAAACAGTCCATAGAATGTACGTGTCTGTTTGTTACTTATCTGATATCTGAGGATTCGACAACTCAAGATAAACTACAAGTGACTGCTTAACCATGAAATCTTGGGTAAATTTTGGTGAGACCAATGGGTTACTTGAGAGAGACGTGGTAGTGTAAAGACTTATATAATATTAGACACTGGTAGTGGGAGCTAGTAGTGGTCACCCATTAGTTGTGACATTAGAAAAATTTCATAGAGAACCAAGACTGCCAGATGCTTCAGGAGGTGATCCCAAGACTCAGGGACATCAGTGAAGGGCTATAAAGGTGTCTAAAATTATCCAAGAGATATGAAGTGCTTATCCTGTGATAGTCAGGAACATCTGGATTGGATTGTCTAACCCATCACATAGCTGATCGTGAGATAGTTGATGGACCACTAAGATAGAGAAAAAGGTGAGTATGGTGGTCCATAGGGTAGTGGACATAGAATAGGGACTAATAGGGTAGTAGGAGGTGGCCACATGTTCTTCATATTACCACCACCACCCCCAAGTGGTCCATGTAAGGATGAGGGAGCTGGTAGATAGGGATGGGTACAACTTCAAGTTATGTAGGTCTATAACTCTAAGGCTCTAGGGATGATACGTAGTACAATCTATGTTTTTTTTACTTTAGATTCAATACTAATAGACAGATGTGATAGTCATTTAATCCTTTCACTTCTTTGGTTCGTGACTTAGATATTTTGGTTGATCCATTGGCTCTACCCTTGCGGTTTGAGACTCCTATAGGTGGGGACTCAATAATTGTGCACTTGTGCTGATAGTACACCATGATACTTAGAGGCAAGAGTATTTTACGGGATCTATTAATTGCAGTAATGAGGCCTTATGATGGAATATTTTGTATGGACTAGCTATCCATTGTTCATGCACAAATTGACTGTTTCATGAGGAAGGTGAGGTGTTTCCATTGTAACAGAATTTGGTTTTCCTTTTTGGGTGAAAAGGAAATCTTGGTAGAGCAGGATGAGATCAAGAATATGAGAGTGATGTCGATTACTCATCAACAGGATAGCATAAATCATAGAGTAATGGGTGCTTTATGCTATTATTTTCTTGTGGTGGTGGTATAGTATGAGGACGTATTCCCTGAGGAGGAACCAGGTTTACCTCCCCAATAAGATCTAGACTTATACAATGAATTTATTCCTGATACAACACCAATACATGAACCATCATATTAGATGACTCTTAGAGTTCATTGAGAGGTGAGAGAGAAGTTCGAATACATGAAAGAGAAAGAATTTGTTATAACTAGTGTTTTCCCTTAGGAATCCCCAATTTTGTTCAGCAAGAAGGAATATGGGAGCTTGAGTTCATGTGTGGATTACTAGTCATTGAATCATGTGTCCATGAAGAATAAGAATCCACTACCAAAGATCTATGATCTCTTTGATCATTTTAGTGGGGAACGATGGTTCTTGATGATTGACCTCAGGTCAACCTATCACTAGCTATGAGTATAGAATGAGGATATACTGAATACGATATTCAAATGTCGCTACATTAACTATGATTACTTGGTTATGTCATTCATAAATATGAATGGACCTAAAGTGTTCATGGTACTCATGACAAATATATTTTATCCTTTCTTATACTGGTTCATAGTTTTCTTAATTGATGACATCCTAAAGTATTTTACATCTGAGGAGGATCATGTGATACACTTGAGGATAGTCTTGGACACACATAGAGAGAACCAAATTTACTGGAATCTCTCTAAGTGTCAGTTTTGAATTTGAGAGGTCTACTTTCTAGGACAATTCATCTCATTGGATGGAGTAATAGTGGGCCCATCAATAGTAGAGGTAGTGGTTTTTTCATAGCCACCCATGATTGCTACTGAGGTATGAAGTTTCCTTGGTTTGGAAGGTTACTATTGGAAGTTTTTACCTGGTTTTTATAGGGTGGAAGCACCATTGACAACTTTGAATCAGAAGGGGTAGCCTTTCATATCGATGGAAAGGTGCCAACCATGATTCTAGGAGCTGAGGTAGAGGTTGATGATCACTCCTATATTGAGATTTCAAGAGGAGGTTGTTGAGTACGTAGTGTTCTGTAATGCATCAGGGACTGAACTATGATGTGTTCAGATGTAGAGGCAAGTTATTATTACATGTGGTTCATGTCAGTTGGGACTACATGATTATAACAACATGACCTGAGATCTTGAGTTTATAGCTTTATCCTTTTCACTAATTATGTGGTGACACTACCTGATGGGAGACCAATTTATCGTTTACTCTGACCACAAAATTCTCAAGCATATCATCTCACAAAAGGATCTTAACTTGAGATAGAGGTTTTGGCTAGAGTTCCCCCATTACTATGAATGAGATATTCTATATACTCTTTGGAATGGGAATGTGGAGGAAAACACTCTCATCATGAGATCTTATTCTCAATTGTTGGTTGATGTGTAAATGTTGTTATCCTCGTTGTAGTAATTATTTATGGAAAAGGATAGTGCATTATATCTTCAATAAATGGTTGTTTCCCCACTAATTTTATAGAGTTTCATAGATTATTGGTGTGATGATACCGACTGTGTGACCTTATGTATTTAGATATCCACTAGACATTGTCCTAATGAACATTCTGAAGGTGGGGAGAAAACCTTCATTTTTAGAGGATGGATAATGGTACCTTTGATGTTGTAGGAGGAGGTGTTTTATGAGTTTCATAAATAACATTTGGAGGTACATCCATGTGTATAAAAGATGTAAAAGGACCTTAAACATCAGTTTTGGTGGCCAAGAATGAAGAAGGGTGTTGTAGAGTTTTTATCTCGATGACTCACTTCTCAGCAGGTGAAGGTTAAGCATCAAGTTACAACAAGTTTAGCTCAACCCCTTGGGGTTACAGAGTGGAGTTGGTATAGTATATCTATGGAATTCATGATGGTATTTTCATGTACATCCAAGGGACATGATTCTATATGGTTGATTTTAGATTGACTCACCATGTCATCCCACTTCTTAGCTATTTTAGAGAAATGTTTAGTAGAGAGAATGAGACTCCTTTACATGCAAGATAGACTCTGACTCCATGGTGTTTTTTCAATGATCATCTCACAATATGATTCTTGACTCACATATTAGTTAAGGAGAGGATCACAGGAAGCCTATGAGACTCAGTTACTCTTGAGCACGGTGTTTCACCCCCAAACTGATTGCCAGTTAGATCAAACCATCCAGGTCTTGGATGGCATGTTACAGGTATTCATGGTAGACTTTGGTCATATTTGGGAGGATCATGTACCCGTGGTGGAGTTTTCATACATCAAAATCTACCAATACACCATTATTATGTCACTATTCAAGGCTTTGTATGGGTGACCCTGTAGGTCACCACTTTGTTGGACATAACTGGGAATATCAACTCTCATGGGCCCGAAGTTCACGCAAGATATTATAGAGAAGGTACATATCATTCATGAGTGGATGAGGACTACCAATATCCATTAGAAGTCTTATAAATATTGATGATTAAGACCTCTAGAGTTCAAATAGGGAGACCATGTGTTCCTGTGAGTCTCACCTCGATGTGGATTGAAGATATTTGGTTGTAGTGAAATGTTATCTCTAAGATTCATTGGTCATTTTCAGATACTGTGTAGATTTGGTGAGGTGGCATAATGCTATAGTTAGACCGGGTACATGATTTCTACCACGTGTCTCGACTGAGGAGTTCTATGCATGACCCATCATATATTATTTACTAGGGAGAGCAGGACACCGAGAATGGGTATTCCTTTGCAGAGTACCCAATGGAGATCAAGAATCAATAGGGGAGGATCCTTCATGGTCATTAAATTCCCCTAGTTCATGTCCAGTGGTAGCATTGGAATCTTTAGGAGAGCACCTGGGAGTGGGAGAATCAGATGCAAGACCAGTCCCAACATCTTATTCAGTAGGTTTTTCTCTTTTTTAGACAAAAATACCTAATGTGGGGAGATTGTAATGTATTGGGTTTTCCATGTATTATTTTTGGATATTATATTATTTATTTTCAAGACTAGGAACTAATATAGAATGTGATTCTAAGGCTTGGTGTGCCCAAAATAAATGTTTCATATATATATATAATATTAAATATCATACATGTATAGTTTTCCTAAAAAAGTGGAATAACTCAAAAATCGGGGCCCAAATCTGAAATATGAGGGCATCGTTGAGTTCAGAATGAGGGTTTCACCCTAGGCATTACTTAACATTTTTGGGCATGGAACATTTTTGAAAAATTTATCGTGGGAATAAATGAATGAAATAAATTAAATAAATAATTTATTCTGTTATTTCGACACAATGATTGTTTTTATCCTTTTAGTATATGGTTATAGAAATCCACCAGGGTCGGTTTCTCAAACCCTAGAGATTCAGACAACCATTGGAGAGCTATATTGGTAAGTGTTGGTGGATCATGGATCCTTATGCTAATAGAGTTCCTAGATCTCATCAACGATAGAAACACAACTATTATTCATCAACAATGAATCCAAACTACAGTTAGGATGTTTTTATTCAGTATTTTCATCCCATTCTTCAACCCCAATGAACTTGAAACAGTTCCATAGACATGATTATTTCATGCATCACCGGTATATTTAAATTTGTGTAATTGTTTTGTTTATTATAATTATTACTCATCGTTTATCTTATTCTACAATAAAGGATCAAGGCCAAATGAAAAACAACTGGGGTTCATTCTATTGGTTCCGGGAACAGAGGAATCTTGGGGTAGTGGGTGATATATTAAAATTTATTTTAATAATCATTTACTGAAACCAAGAGTGAGGATCTTGCACATCCAATTTATAATTAATTTATTTAATATATAAACAAATAAATACTTGTTCATAGGAACTTTCTTCGTTGATGATTTTTTATCATCTAAAATGGCCCTTCCAGATTACATTCATTACTTTTGTGAGGATCTAAGGGTAGAATCCATCTAGTGGTGATCCACACGTGCTCCAATTGGCTTTGAGCATTGACACTCATTCTCTGGGTGCTAGCAGGATGAATTGAATATGTTATGTTGCCTATTCTTGATTGATAGTTCTTTGATCTTGATGAAAATCTCGCTTGGTATTCTCATTATTGAGAGGGAGAGTTGAGGCAGAGTTGAGGGGGAATTCATTGTGTGCAATAGTTCTTTATTCCCAAACTTGGGATCGGTTTATAATTAATTACACAATATACGTAGTCATCTATTTATAGAGCTGGGATTTCAGTTACAAAATTTAATTTAATAATATCCATTAAATATAATAATAACCATTAATGAAATTCCATGCCACATAATAATAGTAACAGTATTATTATTTTTTGGCGCACCAACTTGGAAAAAATGGATAAATAATATTTATCGACTCGTAAATAATTATTTTATCACCAGACACAATCTTGGTCCATTTGAACTCCTCTTGTATTTATTGAATACCTGAATAAATATTTTATTATATTAAATAAATATTTAGTCCATAAACTAGTAAATAAATATTTTTTAAATATTCAATAAAATAAATAAATATATTTTATTCACAATTTGGTGAATAAATATTTATTTAATTTATGAAATCAATATAACTTAAATAAAACAATTCCTTAGTCTTGAGAATAATATTTATTCCATTAATTAAATTCAAATATAATTTAATCGAGACCACAAAAAACACTTAGTGTGTGACCCACTAGGATTTTTTCTCATTGAATTATACGAGCTTCCCTAAAGTCCAAGATTAATATCTAGAAACGGGTCCAGGAACCTAAGAGAAAGAACATAAAGTCACTACAGTAAATACCACATACAAACTCTCAATGTGTAATATAATACCTTTGTCACATAATATCATCAAGTAGGTTGCAAGATGATGTCATCAACCAACAATCTTGATACATCATTATTTGAAAATATAAAATAAAATAATAATTACACCATGGCCATGGAATTTAGGGATATGGTTATATTTCAATCAAAGGTATAAGATATCAAATTCCATAAATATGGAAGGGAAAAATCCATTCTTGACTTATCCATTAATATGTCATTTGTGACACACCCAATGTACCCTACTTTCTTCCAACATATGGTGTGAAAGTTTTTCTTATAAAATCTAAGTTTGTGAGTCATTACTTGAATTAATGATAATATTGAATTCTAAGAACCATTATACACACTCCCAAATAGGAATATTGGATGAAACCAAAATATGAAGAATTCCTACTGGTGGGTCTATTCTCATAATATTTTTGTCTTGGAGACTACCAAGTACAAACTTCATGGGAAGAAGTCTCATTTTCTTACGCGTATTCGCACCTGATGGTCTATGTACTATGTATCCCATAGTAGTATGTTATCCAACCACAGAACTATATTATGAATATTTTCATAGCACTTAAAGGTTATCATCATAGTAGGGAACTCATATGACCATATCATTATGACAAATACTCTAAGGCATTTTGCATTATGGTCGTGAATAAAAATAAAAAATTTGCAATAAGGTGTTTTATTTAATATTTAATACATCAAATATTCATGTAATCAAAGTACAAATAGTTGGTTCTAGGACACCAACTCTAAAAAACTCCCACTTAGACTTGATCCAACTCCCTAAAAATTTTAGTCTGATAGACCTCATATAATAATCATGTTTCTTCTCAGTAAAGACTTCAGATAAGGGATCTGCCATATTATATTACATGGAAATAATACTCATTGAAACATAACCTCTCTAAGAAAAATCCCTCAAGATATGATACTTCCAAAATCTATTCTTTGTCTACTGATGTGACATTGTCTCTTTTTTGAGAGCCACCACTATCGGATTATCACAATAGAGTGTTATGGGGTCTTTACTTCTAGGTACCACATCAAGCTCTTGGATGAAATTGTGCATCCAAACTACTTATTTATCTACCTTAGAATTTTCAATATACTTGGACTCTACTATATAATATGTGACCAGAACCTACTTTTGAGCTCTGGTAGATCATAGAACCCCCATTAAAAGTGAAGGTGTATCCTATTTGTGACTTCTTATCATCTTGATCAGTCTAAAAACTAGCATCTACATATCCTATGATGACTTGTTTCCCATATCCTTTAAAAACTAGAAACATATACTTAGTACACATCAGATACTTAAGGATATTCCTGACTTCCATCCAATGGTAGTCACCCAGATTAGCTTTATCTATGCCTACCAAACTTAATACTTAGGTGAAATCTAGCCTAGTACATAACATAATAGACATGACTAAACCAATCGTTGATGCATATGGAATCATTTCCATTCTATTTCTTTACTCAAGGGTCAGAGGACCCATTTTCTTGGACTGTTGAATGCCATATGACACTAAAAGCAATCCCTTCTTGGATTGTTCCATACTAAATATCTTTAGTATCTTGTCAATATATGTACTTTGACATAAGATACAAAACCTCTTGGATTTATCATGATGGATCTTGATCCTGAGAATATATGTTTCCTCTCCCAAGCCTTTCATGGAAAATCATTTATTCAACTATTCCTTAATAGACTATAAAACTGTGATTTCATTTCTAGTAAGTTATATGTCATCAAAATATACTATTATGAAAATGACTGCATTCCCACTAAACCATTTGTAGACACAGGGATCACATTCATTTATTATAAAACAAAATTACATGATGGATTCATCAAAATGAATGTTCCAATACCAAAATTATTTCTTTAATCCATAAATTTATTTTTGAAACTTTCATATCTTATTGGAATCCTTTGGAGTTATAAACCCTTCAGGTTATGTCATGTAGACATCATCTAGAACATTTCCATTAAGGAAGGATATTTTGAAATCCATTTTCCAAATCTCATAGTCTTGGTAAGACAAAATGGAAAGTATAATTATGATATATTTTAATATTTCAAATGGTGAAAAGGTTTCACCATAGTCAATACCCATATTTTTTTTAAACACTTTTTCCACCAGTCACACATAATATGTACTAAATTATCCTTCTATGTCCAGTTTCTTCTTGAATATACCCTTAAAACCAATAGGATTTGCATCCACTAGATGATCTACTAAAATATAAACTTGATTTTGGTATATGGAATCCATTTTTTAATTCAAGGCTTCTTGCCACTTGGAAACATATATTCAACTTACTACTTCCTAGTATATTAGAGGATCATTATTATCAACTAATAATGAGTCACCATACTCGATAACTATAAAACCATACTATTATATTTATCTAACCTATCTTGTACTCTTATGTAGTTCTTGTGTCTCTGGAACATTTTCTTCTTCCACGGGGCTTTGTGGAATCTATTCTTGTACAAAATTTTGTGTTCCTTGAGCCTCAACTTCATCAAAGTTTACCTCACTCCCATAATTTCTTTTCGAGATGTTCTACCTTTCATGAAATATGACATGTATTTACACTATAACCATTTTTTATAAGGGGCCATATAGTTAATAACCATTTATTTCCTTAGGGTATACTATAAAGGAACACTTTTTTCCTTAGGGTACAAGTTTGTTACCTTAGGAGGTCCAAACAAATGCTTTTCTTCCCCACACATGTAAATTTGAAAACATGGGTTTTATTCCAACACAAAATTCATATGGATGACCATTTATCAATTTAGTTTGTACTTGTTTTAGTATGTGTGAAGTTATTTATAATGAATATCCCCAAAAGGAAAATGGAAGACTTGCCTGACTCATTTTTTATCTCACCAGGTCCAACATGGTGTGGTTCCTCCTTACACTTAAACCATTAAACTGAGGCTTGAAAGGAGGAGTGATTTGGGATAGGATACCAAAATCCTATAAGTAATCAATGAAGTCATGATTAAGATATTTCACACATTGTTCTGAGTGGAGTTTCTTAATCTTCCTACCAAGTTAGTTATCAACTTCATTACAGTATTCCCTACATTTGTCAGAAGAATCCATCTTATATCTCATTAAGTAAACATATCCATATATACTAAAATCATTATTAAATGTTATGAAATATTATTACCTAACCATTTATTCAATAGAAAATTTTCCACAAACATCAGTATGAAATAATTCAATAAGTTCTTTATCCCTTTCACCTTTCCCACTAAACGACGATTTTGGACATTTTTCCTTGTAAACATGTGTGACATACACCATGTGTTTTTAGTTTGAAAAAATATAAATATCCATCTTAATGTAAATTTTTCAAGAATTTTTCATTTACATGACATAGTAGGTGATTCCAGAGTTGGGTGTGGTTTGAGTCTTGTAAAGTAACTTCATTATCGATTGCTAATACTTAGTTCTTGTAATCCAACGTGTAAAGACCATTATGTAAATATGCCTTACCACAACAAATGATGTATTTATAAAATTTTCATAATTTATTTAAAAATTTGAAAATGAATCCATCTGTATCTAGTCTGGATAGAGAAATAAGTTTTTTGGTAACTGAAGGCACATAATAACCACACTTTAATACGAAGATCATTTTGGTCAGCAATGTGAGGTGGTAGTCCTCAATATCAACAATAGTAAGTTTAGCTTCATTGGATGCTCGTAGATCTACCTCCCCTTAGACAATTTTTCTAAATCTACATGGTTCCAATATTTGAATACATATGTGATCCCCACAATCTGTATCTAATGCCCAATTTGTAGAAATAAATAAATTTCACTTGATAAAAAAAACACCTGAATCTTATCCTTGATTCTTTAGCTGGGTACATTTCTTTCTTTCAGTGGCCCTTCTTTACACATGAGAAATATAAAGTATCATGGTCCCTTGATTCCCATTTTATCTACTTCTTCTTGGAAGGGTTTGGATAAGCTTTGGGCTTAAAGCTCATTTATTTCCCTTTCCATTTGTTCGCCATAAGGGCAGAAAACTTTTCATGCTTCATATATTTATCTAATTGGTGAAGGAGGATAATATGATCTCTCAAATACTTCTCAATGTTGTTCATATTAAAATTCAAAAAAAGGATAACTCTCTGGGTTTGATTCCATAATGAGATGAGTGACCAATTCTTTTGGGAGTTTAAACCATATAACCACTAGGCGATCTATGTAGCCAATGTACTTGACTATGTGAGGCCCAGATAGAGAAGCATCTCTAGGATTACTCTAAAAGAAAACCATGGAAATATCAAACTGTTACTATCTATCTCTCTCATAGTAGAGATCATGGAGGTGCTCAAGCATGATATACATATCCATGTTTTCATGAGACTCTATGATTTCACTAGACATAGATGAAAGAATCAAATATTGAATGTCGACCGCATCATTCAAATGTTTTTCATAAAATAGTAATTCTTTATCACTCCCCTCTTACATAGGTGGACAAGGAATTGAGTATTCTAGCACTAGTACAAAAAACATTTTTTACGTCATAATTTTTGACGTCAGTTATATATAACAGATGTGATAATCAGTGAAACGGGGATTTTTTTTACGTCGGTTATTTTATAACCGATGTAAACAATGCAGCGAGTATATTTTCAACGTCGGTTATTTTAATAACCGACGTTACAAATTGAGCGCGTTCATTTTTTACGTCAGTTATAAATTAACCGACATAAAAAACCAAATCACGGGGGGTTTTTATGTCGGTTATTTGATAACTGACGTAAAAAATGAGATATCAATGAGTTTTTTATGTCGGTTATGTTATAACCGATGAAATAAATGCGGCTTCTGAGACCTTTTTGACGACGGTTATTTTATAACCGGCGTAGCAAAACAATCCGCATAAGTTTTTTACATCAGTTATACAATAACCGATGTAAAAAACTGTGATTTCTGATGTATTTTTTACGTCGGTTATAAAATAACTGACGTAAAAAAAACCGTATGTGATACATTTATAACATCGGTTATTATAATAAACGAAGTTATAAATGTAAAAAAATAGTTTATAATGTCAGTTATTAAATAACCGATGTTATAAAACATTTAAAAAATTAACAAGCCCCGTGGAGTGTCATTTACGATTTTTCGATCGACAGTCCGACGACTCGTCTCTCTCGCGCGGTAAACCCTATTCGGCTCGTCGATCTAGCTGCGTTAAACTCATTTTACCTTCATCATTTATCATCTTTACTCTCCTAGGATCTATCATCTCAACTCACAACACTCAAGTAAGCCTTCCACGAATTTATTTCGTTCGTTTTTTTACGGATAGTCTATATTTATGTTTTGTGATTTTTGTGTTTAAACTAGGTAAGATTATTCCATTTCGAACCCTATTACATATTTTTTCCATCATCATCTTATTTATCATCCTAAGATCTATTAGATCGACTCTCAATATTCACGTAAGCCTCAACTACATCTATTTAGTTTGTTTTTGTTTCGCGAATGCCCGACATTTGTGGTAATTTTTGTTGTCATTGACAAATAATGATCTCATTCACCTATATTACTGCATAGAATGTTTATTTATTAAATGTACGAATTAAGAAATTATATTTCATGTGTTGTTGTTGCTTATGTTTATCCTCTTTTATATGAGAATCTATTATACATATAATGTAATGGCTTTTGACCTCTATGGCCCTTCGATGCATCGCTATGTCTCATGATTCCAAATAAAAATGGCTTCTCCTGAGGGGTGGGGGTTCTGTCTGGAGGATTGGGGTGTTGTCCAAGGGGTGGGGGCTGTCCAAAGGGTTGGGGGTGTCCAGTGGGGTGTCCAAGGGGGTAGGGGTGGGGGTGGTGTCCAGGAGGGGGGTGCTATCAAGAGGGGTGGGGGCTGTCCAGGGGGTGGGGGGGTTGTCTAGAGGGTTGGTGGGTGTCCAGGGGGGGGGGGGTGTCCAAGGGGGTAGGAGGTGGGGGTGGTGTCCAGGAGGGGTGGGAGGTGCTGTCTAGAGGGGTGTGGGCTGTCCAGGGGGTGGGGGGCTGACCGGAGGGTTGGGGGGTGTCTGGGGGGTGTCCAAGGGGGTGGGTGGGTGTGGGTGGCTGTCCACGGGGGTGGAGCCTATCCAGAGGGTTTTGGGGGTTGTTCGGGGGGTGGGGGGATGTCCAGAGGGTTGGGGTGTCTAGGGGGTGTTTAAGGGGTAGGGGGTGGGGGTGGTGTCCAGGAGGGGTGGGGGTCCTGTCTAGAGGGGTGGGAGGCTGTCCGGAGGGTTGGGGGGTGTCCAGGGGGGTTCAAGGGGGTGGGTGGGTGTGGGGGGTTGTCCAAGGGGGTGGGGCCCTATCCAGAGGGTTTTGGGGGTTTTCCGGGGCGTGGGGGGTGATTCTCAGGTTTACTCCGTTTTCTCCAATTTTCTATCAACCATGTAGGCGCCATGGTTTTCTTTGATTCAATGGAATTTAAAACTGTTATATCTAACTATATTTTGTTTTACAAATAATATTCAAGACTATTTTTTTAAATACCCATAGATTTGTTTTATATTTTAAAATTGTTTTACATTAAAATTATGATTTTTTTCATATAAACATATATTTCTCTTATCTTAAAAATATATATATTTTTGATATTTTTAATAGGTATTAATGAGTCGAAGTTGGATTACGGCACATCGAATGAGCAATGAATTTGAGGAAGGTGTTGATGCCTTTTTGGAATTTTCTAAACAAAATGTTCCAAGTAGTGACATTTTTTTCTATCCATGCCTAAAATGTTTGAATATGAAGAAGTTGAAAAGTAGAGAGAGAAAAGATCATCTGATTTGTCATGGTTTTAATCCGAGTTACATCCCTTGGATTTGGCATGGTGAAACTGGACAGAATGTCACTGATAATGATGATTCGCAAGATGGTAACTCCGATGGAATTGAAGAAATTATTCGTGATATTGTAGCAGAACAAATTGAGATAGAACCGACAGTTGCGCGTCTATATGGTGATGCTGAAAAACCATTATATCCTGGTTGTACAGATTTTACAGTTTTTTCAGTGGTGTTAAGATTGATTAACCTGAAGGCAAAACAAGGATGGATTGACAAAAGTTTTACAGAGCTGCTACAATTGATTAAAAACATTCTTCCAAAAGATAATGATCTTCCAGATTCACATTACAAAGCCAAGAAAATATTATGCCCGATGGGATTGAGATACAAGAAAATACATGCCTGTCCGAATGACTTCATTATATATAGGAGGGAATATGAATTTCTGTCAGAGTGTCCTAAATGTGGGACATCATGGTATAAGGTGAAAGAAAAATCAAAGGCTGATGTAGAGATTACAAAGCTCCCTTCAAAGGTATTTTGGTATCTTCCTATAATTCATTGTTTCAAACGTTTATTTGATAATTCACATGATGAAAAAAGGTTAAGATGGCATTCTGATGAGCGGGTATGTGATGGAAAAATATGTCATCCAGCTGATTGTACACAATGGAAGAAAATTGATGCGCAGTATTCTACATTTGGAAATGAAATTAGAAATCTCAGACTAGGGTTGTGGATAGATGGAATGAATCCATACCGAACCCTCAGTTGCACACATAGTTCATGGCCCGTTTTATTGGTAATTTACAACCTCTCTCCTGAAGTTTGTATGAAGCACAAATATGTCATGTTGAGTATAATGATCTCTGGTCCAAATCAACCTTGCAATGATATTGATGTTTACTTTTCACCGTTGATTGATGATTTGAAACTGTTATGGGCTGATGGTATTAGGATGTATGATTCTTATAAAATGGAATATTTTCAACTGCATGCAGTGCTTCTGTTCACTATAAATGACTTCCCAGTGTATGGAAATTTGTCTGGATACAGTGTTAAAGGGCATAGAGCATGTCCAATTTGCGAACAATAGACGTCATATTTTCAATTGCATCATGGGAGGAAAACAATGTACAAGGGTCATCGAAAGTTTTTGCCTATGGATCATCCTTATAGAAGACTAAAAAAGGAATTCAATGGATCACAAGAATTTGATACTGCTCCAAAACCTTTATCCCCTGATCTGTATTTTGAGAGGGTGAAAAACCTTGATGTGACATTGGGAATGACACAGAAATATGGTAATTGTAGACATATTTGGAAGAAAATGTCAATATTGTTTGAGCTACCATATTGGAGGTATCATAAAGTTAAACATAATATTTATTTCATGCACGTGGAGAAGAATATCTATGATTGTTTTATTGGAACATTGTTAGATATTAAAGGAAAGAAAAAAGATGGGTTGAATGCAAGATTAGACTTACTATTAATGGGAATACGTTTGGAGTTAGCTCCGACTCCTAAAGGAAGACGAACATTTCTTCCCCCGGCTTGTCATACATTATCGAAGAGGGAGAAAATTAGCTTCTGTCAGTGTCTTCATGATATCAAAGTGCCTCAAGGTTATTCTTCTAATGTAAAAACTTTTTTCTCATTGAAGGACCTGAAGTTGATAGGTATGAAATCACATGATTGTAACGTCATGATGCAACAAATTCTACCATTTTTATTGCGTGGAATATTTTCCATTCATGTCATAAAGACTATAATGAAGTTGTGTTATTTTTTCAATTCAATTTGTAACAAGGAGATTGATGTGAATGCTTAGACCATTTTGGAAAAGGATGCAATTTTTATACTTTGTCAATTGGAAATGTATTTTACTACAACTTTTTTTGATATAATGGTGCATTTAATGATTCATCTGGTTCGAGAAATAAAGATTTGTGGACCTGTATATCTTCGTTGGATGTATCCTTTTGAAAGGTATATAAAGATATTAAAGGGGTATGTTAAAAATCCATATCGACCTGAAGCCTCTATTATTGAAAAGTATATTTCTGAGGAGGTATAAGAGTTTTGTACGAGCTACTTGGCTATGGTGCGACACATATTTTTGCCTCCATCTTGCCATGAACGAGTTAATAATGAGGGAAAGGGGATTCGTGGCTTGAAAGTCAAATCACTGTCTGCTGAACAGATGAAGAAGATATAATCATACATCTTGAATAACATAGATGATGCTCAACCGTATATCACATTTCATATTAATGAGTTGAAACAATGTCCTCCAAAGAAGAAAGAAATGTTGATTTTGAATGAGCACAACAAAACTTTTTTGTCATGGATTAAAAAGACTTTGCTTGGTAGATCAGATGTATCAGAGATATTAAAATAGATAGTGGGTGGTCCATGTTTAAATGTGATAACATGGTTCGGTTATGACATTAATGGTTATACATTTCATACGAAAGCTCAGGACAACAGAAGTGCAGTTCAGAATAGTGGTGTATTGGTGTTTGCAGAAGTAATGCATTTTTTGAGTGCTAAGGACAAAAACCCAATTTCTGCATCAAGTGCATATTATGGAGTGATTGAATACATATGGGAGGTTGATTACTTTAAAATTAAAGTTCTTGTTTTTAAATGTAAATGGTTTATCGGTAACAATAGTGTCAGACATGATGAATTTGGAATGACACTTGTTAATATGAATAGATTGGAAGACACAACTGATTCTTTTATAATGGAAACACATGCAAAACAAATTTTCTATGTAGTAGATCAATCAGATATGCAGTGGGCTATTGTTTTACAAGGTAAAAAAAAATATGTTAGTGAGGATGAACTTGATGAAGATGCTGATTAATGTGAGATCCCTACTTCCATGGAAATATTAACAGAAAATAACGATAAGCATGTTGAAGACATAGTTTGTGCCATAAGGAACGATCACGGCGAAGGAATTTGGGAAAAGAATACATTTGTACATTCCTAAAATTACTGGTAACATATGTTTATTTCTTGTTTACATTTATTTTTTTCATAAATGTTAGATATTTTAAGTTTTTTATTTATTAAAACATGTTTTAAAATAAAATAAGTATAAGTTTTTGTTTGTTTTAAGTTTGTTTAGTTTACTTTATCATGTTTATAACCATTACATGAATTATATATCTATTATTTTTGTTCAGTGAAAATTACTTTACCATGTTTACCATGTTTACCAGGTTTACCATGTTTACCATCTTGACCATCTTTACCATCTTTACCATTGTTTAACATACTTACCATATTACCAATGTTTACTATTACGTAACTTAGTGCTCTATTCTATTTTCTGATTACAGTAGTATTAAAATATTTTAATTTTTATATTTGTGAACTGACGTTTGTTTTTTTTATTTGAAGGATAATGACAGATCATTCAGTTGATCAACCACATGATTCTGGAGATGAGAATATTGCTGGTCATACCTCTGGGGATGAACATTAACATGCTCCTATTAAGACAAGGAGTTCAAAGGTTGGTAAAGGTGGGTGCACACGTTTACCAAAATTATCACTTGCTCGTACGCAGGATCAGAGGATAGTCGTTGAGTTTGAGGATGGTGATATTCCTAGAGGTCCGAATGCAAAATATTTTAAGAGTTTTGTAGCAACTTAGGCTAAGAACAAAGTAAGAATTCTGTATGATGAATGGAGAAGTGTGGATAAAGAAATAATCTCTCAGTTGTGGGAGATGATTTTGGTAATATCCTTTTTCATTGTTTGACTATTCTTTTAATGTTTCTAGTATATATAATATGTTTAACCTCTTCTTTATCAGATGAAATTTGATATCCCTGACACTGGAGGAGTCTGGAAGAAATGATTATCGTAGGCTGCTAGGAGATAGAGGGATTTCAAATCAACCCTCTCATCTGATTTCATTTACAGTCATAGGATTCATGACAATCCATGTCGTATATATCCTTTTATAGATGAAGACACATGGAGACAATTTTTTTAAAGTAGAAGAAAAGAGTCATTTCTAGTAAGGGAAATGTAAAATTTTATAAACTTTCTTATATAAATGATTTTATTAATGTTTTGTTAACGATTTATTATTATTAAATTACAGCAAACAAGGAAAGATCATCAGGAGATCCAATCTAAAAATGTATACCCTCATAGTTTATCTCGGGGAGGGTATGCATTATTGGAAGAACAAATGATGGCGGAAAAATTTTAACAACTAAGAGCTGAGTCTTCAAGCTCTGGAGAGGTGGCCCTTCCATCCCCTCCATCTAGACATGAAAAATGGAAGAGAGCTCAGAAGGGAAAAAAAGGGAAATATCTTTCGAAAGAATCGAGAATCGTAGCTGAGAGGATTATAAGATATCTATTTTATTTATTTAAGTTAACTATTTTCATCATATAATTTCAATCATTACAGAAATGTTCAATTAATTAATACATGACTCTCTTGAGGAGCAGAGTTCACATGGGACATTTACAGCTACTAGGAGGGAAGATATTTTATCTGCAGCATTGGGAAGGCCCGAACATCCTGGTCGTGTAAGAGGATATCCGGCAGGTGTATCAGTAAGAAGAGTGTTTCCACATTCTTCAACTTCTAACGTTGAGGGGGTTCATATAAAAAAATAGAATCCTTGGAGGCTGAAGTTCAAAATATTAATGCGATGATGGAGGACAAGATTAGAGCGTCAGTGCAGTCTATGTTTGCAGAAATGCAAAGACAATTTCAGACTGCAGCTCCCACTCCTCCACCTCCCCCTGCAGACCCCATTATTTATCCTCCACCTCCGCCAGTAGCTTCCACTCCCCCACCTCAGCATGTGGTCCCCATTTTTTATCTTACTCCTCCATCACAACTTCCTACTTATTACGAGTTGTATGTTGATTATTCTCAACATCATATAGTAGCATATGGGTTGGTATATTGTATATGAGATACAATTCATCATCAACAATTAGAGTTAGAGAATCAGAGGGTCACTGTACAAGATATTATAGATAGATTATCTAGGGTACCAATACCTACAGATGAGGTGGCGACAGTTGGACAGAGTATCAGTGATTTTTTAATTTGTCCTTCCAAACTTCTTCGACTTATTACCATAGAGGTATGAATGTTATATATTTTATTTTATTTTTTTATTAAAGTTATTTTATCATTTGAAAACTAATATATTTTTAAATTTATTTTTATAGGAATACTTCAAAGGTAATGAAATACTGTATAGAAAACAACAAAGACAAATGGCTATGACATCAGATATAGATTCTAGTAGTCTTGATAGATTTTCAAGATATTCAAATTTGTTGGTGGGTCATTATGAGTTTCTAATGAAAGCTCATGTTTGTGGACATGAAATAAGTGTGGGGATTTTGAAAACTGATATCATGGGGCTTGTTACTGGAGATAAGTTGGGCATCAACGTGGTGAAAATTTTATGCATGTAAGTCTTAACACCTTTTCCCTGCGTTATATTTATTAAAAATGTACACTTATGTATGTTTTGTATTAGGTATCTTTATAAAATTTGTGAGAAGAATGAGCTGACAGATGTATATGGATTCATGGACCCGCAATTGATTTCCCCTGAAGCATGTGCATTGAATGAGGAACAAAGAATGGTTTATATTGCTGAAATACTTGAAAAGAATATAGTCACATAATGTTGGATGATTCCTTTTTGTGATAGGTATGAAACACATTTCTCTCAAAGAGTTAATTATCTTTTAACATAAAAAACCACTAATGTGAAATTTCCTTTTATTAGTGATCATTGGATGTTAGGGGTTTTTTGCCCAAGGGGGAAAGCACTTTTTTGGATATGCTCTGTCCATGCTGATGTGCAGGAAATTTTTAAGAATATATTGGAAAAGTAAGTTTCAATTTCTCAATAGTTTTATATATTATAATGAATTTTAAATTTACCCCATTCGTATTATTTTCTAATAGTGCATGGGCCTACTTTCGAAAAAACACAAAGAAAAGGAGTGCAAAGATCAAATTTGTAAATGCGAAGGTAAATATACATTTATAATTTGTACTTTTTGATTTATTACATAAAAATAATATATTGAATTTACACTCATTCAAACAGAATTGTCATGAATAACAAGGCTTCATCGAATACAGATATTATATGATAAGATTTATATATAAAATAATAACAACTAGGACAGTTGTGAATTTTGACATGGTATGATTTCCTCTTAAACTTTTCCATAATATTTCAATTTGATTTATTCATTATACACGTTAACTACTTTCCTTTTCATTTGTATCTTTTTGATGACCCTCAACCATATACTGCTGAAGACATAAAACACTTACAAGTGGAGTGGTCAAATTATTTTACAAGTTTGATTGAATTTTAGTTGTTTGTAATGTAAAATGTAATTTTGATTATTGTAGTTATAATTGTGTATTTGGTAGTTGTTTAGGTTGGATTTAGTTTTTTTTTTGAATTTTATAGTGTAAGTTTTGAATATTATATATGTGAATTTTTAATTTTGCTCTACTTCTTGTTTTGGTCTACTTATGATGGTTTTTCTGGTATGGATTTTGGTATGTGGGGGAGGGGTTCCAAGGGTGTGGGGGTGTGTTCAGTGGGGTTGGGGGTGTCCAGGGGTCTGGGAGGGCTGTCCGGTGGGGTGGGGGCAGTCCAGGGGGTGGTAGGGCTATCCAAGGTTGTGGGAGGGCAGTCCAGGGGTGTGGGAGTGTTGTCCAGGGGGTGGGGGGTATACATGAGGGTGGGGGGGGGGGGGGGGGGGGTTGTCCAGGGGTGTTTGGGGCTGTCCGAGGGTGTGGTGGGGGATGTCAAGTGGGGTGAGGGGGTGAGGGGGTTCTGTTCAGAAGGGTGGGGGGGGGTTGTCGAGGGGTGTTTGGGGTTGTCCAGGGGGTCGGGGGGTAGTCCAGTGGTGTGGTGGGGGCTCCCATGGGGTGGGGGATGTCAAGTGGGGTGAGGGGGTGCTGTTCAGGAGGGTGGGGTGGGGTTATCGAGGGGTGTTTGGGGCTATCCAGGGGGTCGGGGGCAGTCCAGGGGTGTGGTGGGGGCTCCAATGGGGTGGGGGAGGGCTGTCCATGGGGTATAGATGAGGGTGGGGGCTGCCTAGTGGGGTAAGTTTTATATGTTATCAATGTAAATGCTTAAATTTTATCTCCTTCTATTTTTGTGGTATGATTTCTTGATTTGTTTTTTGGTTGATTTTGGGGGAGAGCAGATGACTGCATTCAATTTTTTTAAAAAAAAATTGGCTTCCATGTCGGTTATAAAATAACTGACGTGATAAAGAAAATAGGAAGGGTTTACCACATCGGTTCTTTCATAACCGACGTGATAAAAAGCCTGGGAAATGGTTTATCACGTAGGTTATTTATTAACCGATGTGATAAAAGGCATGGGAAATGGTTTATCACGTCGGTTATTAAATAACTGACGTGATAGAAGGCCTGTGAAATGTTTTATCACGTCGGTTATTAAATAACCGACGTGAAACACGGGGGGGTGGGGGGTGGGTTTATAACGTCGATTATTATATAACCGATGTGGTAAACCATTTCCCATGCCTTTTATCACGTCAGTTATTAAATAACCGATGTTATAAACCCTTCCTGTTTTCTTTATCACATCGGTTATAAAATAACCGATGTGATAAACATCGCGATTTTATGTTTTTTACGTCGGTTATTAAATAACCGACGTAAAAAACGTTATTTATAACATCGCCCGTATTAACGTTGGCTAGAAACTGACGTAAAAAATGAAAAGTAACCGACATAAAAAACGTTTTCTGCACTAGTGTAGCATGTAATATTTCCAATCATGGTGTAGAAAAACCGGAAGGTGTCAAAAAAATCCTAGAAGTTACTCCTAGTGAAGAGATTGTCTTTATCCAATATTGATCATATGGATAGCGTGAATGATGATATTTTATTTTTATTATAAAATTAAAAGAAGCATATTATTATTAATTTTCTTGATTACAAATTTTGTGATAATAAATAAATTAATTGATTTTATTAAATTTCCTATTGTTTTATCAAGTTCGAACATCTCTTACCATTAAAATTGGAATGTCTCGTTTCTAAGAAATTCTAGTGTAAAGGATTCGTATTCCCCTTCTCATAACCCCCAAAAGGGTTTGTCGAGTTATTTATAAGCTATTTAGGTGGGAAAAAATTTTCCAACTGCGGGATTTCAACCCCTTGATCCATTGAGTGGACTCCCCAATAAAGAAATCCTAACATGGATTTTCTCAACACATGCCTCCAAATTACACCAAGTATAGAAAGGGATACCCCTCTTGATGTAAAATGGTTAATTCAACCTGAAAAATTCATAATAAATCTCCTTATAAAAGTAAGTGTCCCAATAAGAGTTGGTCAAACACATAGTTCTATTGATTTTTGTTCACAATCTAGTAATAGAAGTCTTAGTCTGACTTAATATTTGATTGTGGGATTTTATTTTATTATGCATAATTTTTTTATATTGTTTTATCCTTTATAAGACTTGTTAATATTTAAGTGTATGTTTAATTAATTAATTAACCATGTTTGGATAAAATAGTTATGAATAATAAATTTTATTTAAATTATGTATTTTTATATTAATTAATTCATTTATACGATCACAATCCTGTATCAATAAGTATAATTTTAATGCATTAGGTGTAAAATAAATAAAAAATTAAATGAACTAATCCTGAGCTTATTTAATGGTTAAATTACTGAGTATACATTAAATCAACCTATGAAAAAGGGTAAATAACTTCTTATGTCGGACTTGGTATGAGATACAACATTCTACATGTCCATATATGCATCACTGAGTTGGCATCATTATGGTTCCATCTTGAAGTGTCCCAACACCTCTTGGGATGATCTATTAATTTAAAATATTTATTACTTTCATGCAGGTGAGGGGAACTAAAGGATTGATTAAAGGGAATTATATAAATATCCTTAGACACACAGACCCTAAATAAAAATGGAGGGAGGGATGACTCGAAGACCATTTTTAATTTATTATTTAATAATTGAAAACCCATGTAATAAATTTAATTAAATAAATTTCAACACATACATAGGTCTTGGTCAAGCTCATGAACTATCACACATGTGATGAATATGTAAAAGTAAACGACTACCACTAATTTCATTATTCATTCTTTATAATGTTTAAGATAAATGTGTTTGTATTAATTAATTAATTAATTAATTACCTTTCATTTTAATGATAATATTATCTTATTTGGAGATACCCATCATTAATGTAATTCATGGAAAATAAACAGCAGAACCAATAATGACATATTAATTACAATAAATTAATTTATAACTTAAAATTCATTAAAACCATTATTAAACTGTCAAACAAAAAAAGGCGTGATAATCAATAAAATACGATTTTAATGATGAAATTTCAAATATAATGTAATTTTAAATTTTTTCCATTAATGGGAGACTACACAAAATGTACCTGTAGCTACATGCCATGTACCTCGGTTTCGGTATATCCACGTCACATGAATGGGGATTATGAGTGTTGACTCAGTCATATTACATGGTGTGTACATGAAAATTACACACTAAGTATCTACTTGATGTGTTCCAGGTATTCATGGTCAATTTGTGGTGTGAAATAAAAGAACCGTGTGTAATAAATTACTCAGCGCATCTAGATACAATTCCCATGGGTATACAACATGTGCTTCAGATGCACACTATGTAACCCAGTTTTACCGGCTGATGATTTGAAGCTTCCCAATGGAATATCTAGTCATTATTCATTTGTTCTTAAACTTGTAATAAAATGAAACACTAAATGAACATGATTAATATGTCAATAACATGTTAATTGAAATCTTATTAAAGAACAAATAACATAAATAAAATCTAACCATAATTTTGTGTAGATAAAAAATCAAATAAATAATTATAAATTTAGACATGACCACTCTGATACCACATTTTGGTTCCAAATACAACAGGAACATGCAGTGGTGGGTTATATATTAAAATTTCTTTTAATAATAATTGCCTGAAACCAAGAGAAAGGATCTTGCACATCAAATTTATAATAAATTTATTTAATATATGAAGAAATAAATACTTGGGCTTAGGAAAACTCTTCATTGATGATTATTGATTATCCGAAATGGACCTTTCGGATTTCCTTCACTACACTTGTGAGGAACCAAGGGTAGAATCCCTCAAGCGGTGATTTACACGTGCTCCAATGGCCTCAGAGTAACGTCACTCATTCTTTGAGTTCCAGTATGGCGAGTCGAATATCTTGTGTTGTTTGTTCTTGATCAATATTTTTTATGTCTTAATGAAATTATCTCTTGGGTTTCTTGTTTTTTAGATGGAGATGCGAGGAGTCGAGAGAGAATTATTTGTGTGAAACAATTCTATATTCCCAAACTTGGGATTGGTTTTGAATTAATTACACAATAGACATAGTCGTCTATTTATAGAACTGTGATTTAAGTTATAAAACATGATTGCATAATAGTGACTAAATATAATTACAACCATTAATGAAATCCCATACCACATAATTATAATAATATTTTTTTTGGGTGCACCAAATTGTATAAAACAGATAAATAATAATTAATGACTCATAAATAATTATTTTATCACCGGACCTGGTCATGGTTCGTTCAAACTCCTGTTGTATTTATTAAACACAAAAATAAATATTTTATTCTCTTAAAAAAATATTTTATTCAAAAACTATTAAATAAATATTTATTAAATATTCAATAAAATAAATAAATATATTTATTTCACAATCCAGTGAATAAATATTTATTTAATTTATATTATCAATATAACATAAATAAAATTATTCCTCAATATTAAGAATAATATTTATTCTATTAATTAAATTCAAATAGAATTTAATTAAGACCACCAGAAACACTTAGTGTGTGACCCTCTAGGATTCATTCTCATTTTCATTAGGTAGGCTTGCCTAAAGTCCAAGATTATTGTCTAGCAACGGGTCAAGGCACCCAAGATAAAGAACTTAATGTCGCAATGATGACAACCAAATAAAAACACTGAATATATAATATAATCCATTTTCACATAATCTCATCAAGATGGTTTCATGATGGTTTCATCAACCCATATGCTTGATACATCATTTATTAACTATATGAAATAAACTCATCAATGCACCATGTCTATGTAATTTAGGATGATAGTTCTATTTCAATCAAAGAGACAATAGATTAACTTCTATAAATATTCAAGGTACAAATAATTTCTTCACTTATCTATTAATAACATGATATTTGTGATGCACGCAATGTACCCTACTTACTGCCAACATATGGCAAGATAGTTTTCATCAAAAAATCTAAGTGTGTGAGTTGTGAAATGAATTAATGATAATCTTAATGTCTAGGACCCATTACACACGATCAAATATATGAATACCTGATGACACTAAAACATGTGGAATTCCTATTGGAGGGTTTTTTCTCATGATCTCCCATCTTTTAGATTACCATGTGAGAACTTCATGAGAATAAATCTCATCTTCTTATGAGTACACTCACCTGAAAATCTATATACTATGTGTCCTTTCATAGTATGTTATCCAACCATATAACTATATTAAGAATATTTTAATATCACTTAAATGTTCTCATCAGAGTTGGGAACTTCTATGACCTTATAAATTTGGTAAATACTCTAGGAAATTATTGCATTATAGTCATGTAGAACAATGAACAATATGTAATAATATGTTTAATATAATATTTAATACATAAAATATTCATGTAATCAAAGTAAAAAATATTTGGTTCTAGGAAACCAACTCTAACACATTCATCACATTTTAGAGTTTATGGATTTATCTCAAGATTTCCTTTTGTGATCATCGTTGGTATTCCTTTTGACCAATAGTTTGACAAATACCAAGTTTCTGATCATTGTGTGGCCATTATTTTGCACAATAGATCGAAACCATGGGTATGGTATACAATGGTGGTTGATGTTCTAGAATCAATAATGATGATGGATGAATCAATAAAGAATGAGAAATAATTGGTTTTTCTTCATTCCACTCGAGTGACACGTAGAATTACTATAGACGGTATGATTATATGTCTTCTAAATGGATTTAGAGCCCGTAATCTCGAGATCTAGTAACTAGAGTCTTGGTCATCCCTTGATATGAAGAATCTAGTAAGGAAGGAATCTCTGTTGAAGTGGTGGATGACGTAGTGTATTTCAAAAATCCCCCATTACATGGCGTGTAATTTGATATTACACAGCGTGTGTCCCCCTAGCTATCGCACTAGGGTTCCAGTTGGAGTTAAGCATCACACACCATGTGACCCGGTCACATATCTTGTGAACCCTTTTTTGAGGCTCGGTATGTACTTAAAAAAGTCAATAAACATGGGAAAAAGTACACAACAAAGTGGTACATCATGTACTTGGACATAGACATGGCTTGGAGTACATGGTCTAGTAAATGGACACATCAATCATACACAGACTCAACCATGAGACACTAGCATGATATCGGGTGTCTCTATACTCTGTGTACTGATTATACACGTTGTGTATATGGATTCTTAAATGATATATGAGGCACTTATACATGGGCAGTCATGGGGATAGTTGGAAACGCCGTGTACCCCTATTACATGATGTGTAACCCCCTTAAAGAGTGTTTGTATCACTTAATTTATGTGCATTAGAAAATTATTGGATGAGAATGTTCTATCGGTCCAGTACCTCAAGAGTATAGTGTGACATTACATACACATCATAGGATTTTGATCCCCTCTAGAGGCTAAGTCTCAGATAGGGTTGTAGTGTACCTTTGTTAGACAATAGTGAGATCCTCTATCACCATTGTTCCCTAGATGGGTTTTGTGGAATCATTGTTAAATCCTTAAGAATGGTGTTTATAATCAATATAGAAAGACATATTTTTATGGTTTATGGTATCATTGACATACGATCCCCTATGTAGTGGGTTGATCCATATTGAGTTCGTGGTGTCCCCCAGCGGTTTTAGGCATCCCCTTATCTGGGTACTAGGGGGTTCTTAGACCACTGAGATTCCACTGAGTGGGACCTAATGATCTAGAACTATTTTTTAAGTTTCTCTGATGATAAAATGGCTTATATACAGGATTCTCCCGTAATGAGCATCACTTCGAGCAGAATCTGGTGCCTGAAAGTTAGTTATGACCACCTAATGGCATGGTTTCCTTCTTGAGTATATATTGGTGTTTCTATTATACATTTAGTGTTAAATCTTGTATTTATCTTACTATAATTGGTGCTTTATGTTTTCAGTTTTCTTGATTTCCTACTGTATATAGTTATAATCACCCTTGTATGGGATGTTTTTCACATGTTTCATGTCTTATGCAAAGGAAGGCCCATTTGATGGTGTCCTAGGAGGACAGGGAGTGGGTGGAGTGTATCAGGATCTTTTCAGACCGAGGTGTTTACCAGGAGCTTACATTTGACTTAGTCCTTTCCCTTAAAGAAGGTTGTACTCTTTATAGTTTTTAGTTGGGATTTTATTTTTCCCCTTTTTCCACTTTTAATACTTTTTTTTGTACTCTATTGTTGTATATTAGATTTATGTATTAATTTTTTATTTGTTTTACATTTCAGTATTTTTTGGGCATGGGGTAGACACAGGTCGGACCTTAGCAGGTCAGGTCATGATAGAGAGAGAGGAGTAATTTTTGATAGTTTTTTATGTTGGTTAGGGTTCTTGATCAAAAATACTTTAGAGTAATCATTATGGGTTTTAATTTTTGACTTTTTAGAAATATTAATAAATACAAAACAAATAATTAATTAATTAATTAATTTTAACACATAATTAAAACAAACAGACTAAATAAATAAATGTTTTTTAATGTAAAACTTTAAAATTAAATTCTAATATGAATTTAAGAAAATAAAAATTTTATTTTAAATTAAAAATACCCAACATCCCCTTAATAAACTTGAAACTAGTAGTGGGAAGTGGTTTGGTGAAAACATCATCAAATTGTTATTCACTATTGAAAAATTGCAATGATATGTCCCCTTTTAGGACATGATATCATAGAAAATTACATCTTATATCAACATTCTTAGTCCTAGAGTGACTCATAGTATTTGTCAAAATATTAATTGTGCTTGTAT
Source organism: Viscum album (assembly GCA_963277665.1). Classification (NCBI taxonomy): domain Eukaryota; kingdom Viridiplantae; phylum Streptophyta; class Magnoliopsida; order Santalales; family Viscaceae; genus Viscum; species Viscum album. Next base: position 1,747,102,040 of record OY728129.1, on the reverse strand, counting down.
TGTCATATAAAATAGGAATATTATTAAAATTTATTTTAAACTATAGAAGTGCATGTTTCATCCACAAAACATGTGAACAACAACTCCCATCATAGATATATTCTTCCTCAACTATTGAAAAAGTAACTGAATGTTTTTTTATGTGGTCATGAAACTAAGTACTTTCCTAAAAAGTGATAGGTTCTAGAAGTAATCTTTCTTTCTAACCTATAGTCTCGAAAATCGGAATCTGAATATTAAAATAAATTAAAATCATATGTTTTTAGATAATGTAAATATTCAATAATATTCATTTCAAATATCTAAAAATTCTTTTAATAGTAGTAAGATGGGATTTTTTGGTTTTGAATAAAATATTTCACAATAATTGACATAAAATATAATGTTTGGTCTATCAGTTGTAATATATAGTGAACTTCCAATCATACCTAAATATATCTTTCCATCAATTGGTTTCCAAGCTTCATCCAAATCTAGTTTTATATTTTTATGCATTGGAGTTGAAAAATTATTACTATTTTCAAGTCCAATCTTTTTCAATAAAACAATAATGTATTTACATTGATTTAAAACATTCCCATAATATTTTTGATAGATTTAAAAACTAATAAAATAATTTAATTCTCTCACCATACTCATTTCAATTATATTTTTCATAAGTTTTTAAAAATCATTACAAATACTTTTATTAGTTAAACCAAATATAATGTCACCCACATAAGTTTTTAAGTATAAAATATCAGAACAAATAATTTTATCAAATTGGGTAGGATCTTCCAACCCTATAGATAAGTTATTTTTCATTAGAAAAGTTCTTAACATTTCATACCAAGTTCTTGGTGCTTGTTTGAGGCCATAAATAGATTTAGTATGTTTGAAAACAAAATTTGAATGATGAGTGTTTTAAAAACCTGTATGTTGTTAAACAAATACATCCACCACTAAATATTTATTTATAAAATTATATTTTTTATACATATGATATAATTTTAAATTCATATATATTTTATAAGATAAAAGGATTATAATAGATTCTAGTCTAGAGTTATTAGTATATGTTTCAACATAATATATCTCTTATTCCTTTTTATATTCTTTATCTAATAATATATCTTTATTTATAGTGATTATTCCTTGGTTATATTGCTTATTTATTAAAACCAATTTTATTCCTATTATGGGATGATTTGATGGTCGGTCAACCAATTCCCAAACATTATTTATTCTATACTAGTTATGTTATTCTTGTATAGGTATTATCCAAATATCATATTTTAATTCTTCCTCTACGGTTTTAGGTTCCAATTGTGACAATAATGTAGAGAACTTAGCTAGGTTTCCTACACTTCTTATAGTTCAACCTCCTATATCTAGATCTCCTATAATAGTTTCTAAAGGATGGTCCATTAAGGAATTATATTTTATAGGTAAGGCACTTTTGGTTTCACCACTATCATGTTCTTTTGAATCAAACTGAACTTCATCACATTCTTATTTATTTTCAAAACCATCTTTAGAAGAATCAAGTATCAAGTTGTCTGATGAATTAATAACTTCATCTGTTGGATTTTTTCTATGTTGGAATATGTCACTTTATCAAACTTCACAATAACATATTCTTCAACTATTCTTGAATTTTTATTATACACTCTATTAGCTTTAGAAGTGGAAATATATCCAATAAATATTTCTTCACCAACCATTAAAAATATTACTATGTTTATCCTTAGTATTAAATATATACACCTATCATCCAAAAACATTAAAGTATCCAACTTTAGGTTTTCTATTATTCCATAATTTATATGGTGTATTTTTAAGAAAGGGAGTTATTAAAAATTTTATCATGAATAGAAATTTGTGCTAAAATATTATAAAAAAATAGGTAGGAAGACTATATTCATTTAACATAGTTCATTACATTTCTTGAATATTCCTTTTTCTTATTTCTACAATTAAATTTTATTGAGGCGTTCTTAGAGAAAAGTGAAAAGGACCAACCAAGATCAATGTACTCTATGATAAGAGGAAGGCGTGAATCAGTGATATCTTTTTCTTTTATGTTATATTTATTATAAAACTCTCTTCACATCCTTTTAATGATTTATCCATTTTATAAAAAAACATCCACATGTCTAAATGAACATAAGTATTTACAAGGTTTACTACTCAATAAGTGTATCCTGTCCTTGGTATGGTTTGGAAATAATTTAATACCACAAAATCTACTAGAAAACAACCCTTTAGTGTGGATACAACAAGTAATAAATACCATTACAATTATCTAGCACTATGGTAAATATAATAGTGAATGTGATTCATCTATTACGAATAATTAAAATAATATTTTTCATCATGTTTTAAAACCCTCAAAATTTGGTTCTAAATATTTCACTATACCACTTCAATAACTCCAATTTTTGTAATTCCTCACCAAAAACAATTATTCACTAATCTACCCAACAATATGAAGAAAAAACTTCTCTGGATTTTGAATGAAAAATCTTTCCAATTACTAAGTCTGATTCATTAGTCTGATTCTTCCATCTAGAAACTAGTCTTAATAGATAGTCTAGAAACAATTCAGAATCGATTATTTATTTTCATTAAATTTTTAGTTCGATTGATCGGTCTGATCCAGAAATCCATGACCACAACTTCTCCATCACAATTTTTCGGTCCAAAAAACTTTATTCAAGAAATTGTGTCCTGAAACCTTTCTATAATAAATCAAAACATCAAAACACTTTATCTCATCAATGCATGAACATTGTTAGGGTACATTTTATATTGACCTCTATTTATTGGTTCTCTGAAAATAGAAAAGGTGGGAACCCAAAATTCTTTCCCCACTCAAGAAAATTTCAAAATCCTGAATATAAATTTCATTTCCACATTATCTTTGACCAATTCAGTTCTTCTTAACTCTTTTAGACTGTTCTAAAAAATTCTTGAATATTATAACCACTTCAGTTGTTTGGAACATACAAAAAAATCTTCATTCCAATACAAGTTTTCATTTCAATACTCATGATATGATTAAACATGTGTAAACCTGAAGAGTCACCATTTTGATGCTCCAAACCAAATAAAACTCATCTACCATAAAAATTTTTGCAACCTATATAGACTTAAAAAATCAACAGTGGTCTAATGGAAACTTTAACATGTTTCACCATTTCAACCACTAATTATAATTGTTTATAAATTACTCATGTCGATGACACAGTGTCTAGTGAATTTTAGCCTCTAATGATTTATTTGTGTCACAACCTTTCTAATGTGTCTTGAAAAAGTTGAAATAATTTAGAAAATTTTATCTATAAGAATGGTTGACTAAATTGTTATGCATTTTTTGATTGATCTGTCTCTGACACCATCTGATGGATTGGTCTCTATATCTCATCTAATTTATTGGTTCAAACAACTATGACTTATTTATATGCATAAAAATCTATTATTATTATCACAAAAACAAATATAGCATACTTCAATGAAATTATCTATCCAATGTATTATCAGTGTCATAATTCTTCTAATAGATAAGGGTAATAATGATTCTGATGGACTAGAGTTAACAATGAATTCCTTCACAACCTCATCAATTGATGGTTCATTCTAATAATTAGTTCATTATATGGATTAGACTGTCTGATGAATCATTAGACCATCACTTCTGAAAACAAATACTCTGACTTTAGTCAATTCAACCTCCCAAACACCAAAAAACCTTTTGGTATGGTACAACTCACACCGATTATCTATAAATGGAAGCCTTTGACATTATATTCTCTTTTATTTTACAAACACAATCTTGCATATTGACTCCTTCATGATTTTTATGGATATTAATATCCACATAACATCATTTCACTTTATTTGGAAAGTTATATGACTTTCTATTTTTCCAACACCTTCTGTATTTATAATAGAAACTTATTCAGATTTTCGACTTTTGAATAATCAAACACATTTTCTACCCCTTTCTTTCACAAAGATAGGATCACAAGTTTTTTCCAACTTATGATGTTGAGAACTATAGTCAAAACAAAGCATCTTCAGATTTAATATTGAATGTCTTAAAATAAATTCTAGATCTACTTTTTATTCTGATCCAAAAACATCATTTTGAACACAATGTGAGTCCAAAAACAACTTCACCCAAAAGAGATTTCCAAAAAAAATAAAAATGATATAACATCATAAGAACTTTTCATCTGATCTTCTAAGTTTGGTACTCATTTAACCTGCTCAAAAACACTTCTAAAGTGAATTGATTTATCATAGAGATAGAAAAATAATCAGTAACCACTTCTTCCAGTATCTGAAAAAAAACTTCTAGCCAACTTGGTCCCAACAATCTCAACCTTTGGATTTAGTTGTCGACCAATGTTTATAAATCATTGAATATTTGTAACTTGAGAAATGGATCACCAACAAACAATTCAAATCCTACATATGTGAAATCATTGTTATAAGTAAGAATCATTGATAGAAAACCCATTCCTTTCATAGGTAGTTACTTATGAAACTTAATATTGAACATCATATATTCAAACATTCCATATCTTCACAACTTCTTTCCTCCTATAAAAACTGGTTTCCCATAACCACTTCAAAAAAATTAGAATACTTTAAAAACTTACATGATAAGTTCACAACATACCCACAACTCCCCCCAAAATACATGCTTTTTTAAAAGTTTTAACACATATCAGTGGATAGGGTTATGAAACTTCATTTTTCTCCCCCTTGAAAACACTATCCAAATACAATATGAAAGAGGGGATAAAATGTCATACCTCAACCTTGGAGAGAAAGAGGTTGGACACCCATGTTCAACCATAGATTGAAAAATTCTTCCTTTGATAAAGGGTTTTGGAGAATTTTAGTAACTTGTTCCATTGTAATAACATAATCCAGCATAAGTTCATTATTCACCACATTATATTTGATGAAGTCATATTTAATATCAATATGTTTTGAATGAGAAAGTTGTACAAGATTTCTAATGAGGTGTACAATGCTCATATTATAACAACCTAAGAGAATAGGTAACATCACTTCAATATGAAAATATTCCAACTGATTCTCCATCAACATAAGTTGTGTTATAGGTTGAGTGGCAAAAATATACTCAGATTCAGCTGTGATAAGATTTGCATAATTATTTTGTATTCCAACTCAGAAAACATGACCCTAGAAAGAAAAATACACTATATTTGGTTCTTCTATTATCCACATTTAAATTCTAATTAGCATAGGTATACCCAAACAAGTCAATTCTTCCTGATATGTCATATTTTATTCAAAATTTGGTTTTTCCTATGATATAATTGAGAATTATTTTTCCATCCAAGAGATGTGAATTCATTAGACCATTTTGAAATATTGTACATAATGTAACATTATAAACAATATTTGTTCTTGAAGTAATCAGATATAACAATCTTCCAATCAACATCTAAAATTTTTAGAATAAACTTACTTCCTTCCCCACATCTTGAAATCTTGGTTCCCATTGAAATTGGTATGAAAATGGTTTTTTAATTATCTATGCCAAACTTCTTAAGAATTTATTTGGAATAATTCTATTGAGAAATAAATTGTGTTTCTTATTTTTTGATATTTTTAAGCCAATAAATTATTTCATTTCATGAATCATGGACATTTTGAACAACTAATTTTTCTTTTAAAAAATCTTTGCAAAAGTTATTTCATTATTCCTAGAAAATATAATATCACCAAAATAAATAACAAAAATGAGATAAATCTTCTAATTTTCATTTATTTAGATATTAATATCAACTATACCCTTATTGAAATTCAACACCCTTATGCATACATATAATTTATAATAGCAAGATATTAGAGATTGACTTATAACATACAAATATTTATTCAAATTTCACACATAACTTTTATCTTTTCCAATCACAAAGACACATGGTTGTTTAATTTAAAATTTTTCATCAACTTCTCCAACCAAAAATTATGAATTAACATCCATCTGAAAAATTTAGTAACTTTATTTTGTAGTAATTACAAGATAGATTATAATTGTTTCTAAACTTGCTACTAGATAAAAAGTCTCATAAAAATCAATGCCTTAAATCATTGAATAACATTTTAAAACCAATATTTCTTTCTTTATTATCAATTAACCAAATACATTCAAGTAGATTCAGAAAAACCACTTTGTACCAATAACATTTTTATCATTTTATTTATGTATGAATTCCCATGTGTCATTCATCTAAATACAATCCTACTATTCATTCACAACATAAATCCCTTCCTAATTCTAAAAATCATCATTAACATCATTCATCTCTACTTTTGAATACAATGAAGTGTGTTCAATAACCTTTGATTTTATTTCTGTTTGAACCTTTTGTTTCGGATCACCAATTACGATTTTATCTTGCACCTATTTCCATATCCTAGGATGAGATGTATGAAGTTTTTCGTTATCACGAGAAATAGCTGAGTCTGATTCATTAATCTGTGTGACATTACCACTATTGAAATTATTTTCATATTTATTAACAAAAACACTTTCATATTCTTTATCTTCATCATCTTTATGTGTTTGTGAAACTTCTTCTTCATCTATTTCAATAACTTCTACATCAATATAATCGAATAACTTTCATATTTCTTTTTGAAATATCTATATCCTCTACCATCTGAATCATATCCAAGAATGATTCCATATTCACCACTTTGTTCAAATTTTCCAAGATTTCAACCTTTCTATTTATGATGGAGGGACTCACAAAAACTCTTTAGTGTTTCAAACATGGAGTTTTATCATAGAAAAATTCATAAGGATACATATCATAACATGGCCTATGGAAAAATATCTACCAAATTTCAATAGATATACTAATTTACTGCCTTCATAAATGGGGAGAAATTCTATGTTCAATCAATATTGTACACCCCATATCAACTAAACTTATATTCTACCCTTTAGTAACACCATTTTTCTCTTTCGAGTATGGTGCACTAAACTCATGAAAAATTACATGTTTTTTAAGAATACTTCTAAACTCTTCATTATTATATTCATCTTCATTATCTATTCATAGCTTCTTCATAGAATTCTCAGAGATCATATCATATCTTCTCCTAAAACTATTAAAAAAATTGAATCTTAAGATTTATGTTTAAAATACATAATACAAGTTATGATACTAAAATAATCAATGAAATAAATGAAGTACATATCTTCTAAAGTTGATTATTTCCTAATTTTCCCAAAAATAGCTAAAAAATTAGTTCTAGGGGATCAGTTGAATGAATAATAACTTTCTTATCCATATATTTTATAATTTACCCTTTCTGAAAATTTGGAAAACACCAACATCTTCTCCTTTTTCATATCATGAGTATCACAAGCACTTCATCTCTTTGTTAACATTATCTAATTCTACTGAAACATGTGTTGAAAGTTTTTATAGCAGAACTTCTTTTTTACCATAAATCTTAAATAACATAAATTCCATGCATAACCAACTTGAAACAATTTCCCCTTTGTATGTTGTCCTTTTGTAACAACTTTTCCATTTTCAAATCTTTTAACACAAAAAAACTAACTTTTCTAAAAAACGTTATTATATTCATCAAAAAGATTTAAAATATTCAATAATTTGTCTCTCATACCATAAACAATAAAATACTTCTTAGATTTCAACTTTTCATCACAAATAACAGAAGATCTAACACCTTTGATTTTTATAGATTAATCATTCCCAAATGTCATTGCTCCTTATATAAATTCTTTCACATTAATTAAGAACATCATGTATCCTATCATGTGTGGGGAGAACACACTATCCAAAATATAGGGTATTCCTCCTTTTTTTCTTTTTTTATTTAGTTCAAACAAAATGACCTTTTTATCTCTTTATCTTCCACAAAATCCATCTTTTGAGAATTGTTATGAACATGTTTTTGTTATGATAATAAAATAAGACACCATTTTTTAAGATATCCATGTTTCCCAAAAATTTCAAAAATAGTATCCAAATGTTGGAATCTATTTTCATCTTTAAATAAAAATTTATTAGAGTTATTCTTTTTTGAGGATTGAATCACCCTTAAATATTGATTCCTTTAACTCATGGGATAATTTTAGTGTTTTTTATTAAACCAGCATAGATTTTCTATATGCTCAAATACACCGCAATACCACAGTAACCATAGAAAGAATATTTACATCTGTAACTTCTATACTTCCTATAATTTTGTACATGTTTTTTAGTTACTTTATTATATTTACCATTATAACAATATTGTGACCCAAATATCCTATTATCACCCAAAATATTCTTCTTCAATTCCAATTTAATCCCAACATTATCAAATTCATTAATTGTAACAACCTTCATTTCAAACATAGAAATTCTAGAATCTTATGAATTTTAAACAATGTTGGTTTTGTCCACATATAAAATTTTCCAAAATTTCATCATCTTAGGAAAAAATCAATATTCATTTCAACCTTTGAGGATAAATTTTGTTGATAACTATCAGGTTAACACTTTACAGAATATTTTATAACTTCATTGATCGATTTTTTGAAGCTTGTAATTCCCTACTCAGATTTAGATAACAATTCTTGAACAAGTCCCAACTCTTTCTCTATCGATTTGATTTCCAATTCAGGATGTTCATTCGAATTCTTCTATTTTGCTAGATATTTCTTCAAGATATTAATTTCTTCCAGCAACTTATATTTTTCTTCAAGAAAATATTCTTTAATTTTTATTTAAGTACATTCCTTCATCAACTTCTTGATTCCCCTTTCAATTATTACAATATTTCTAAGAAAATCTTTCAAATCTATTTTTAGATGAAATTTTAACTCATTCCCTTCAGCATCATAGTAATTGATTCTGAACTATACATCATTAACTATTTCAAAAAATGTATTTTCACCAACAAATTCTGTAAAATTACCTACTTTAACATCAATATCTCCATCTTCATCATATTTATAAAAAATCTCCCCCTTTGGGATTTAGATAAATTTCTATCTTTTCCCTTGGAATAAGATTTTGATTTTTCAACCTATTTATTCAAATATTTTCTTAGCCTTGTTTCATCTTTATCACTTTTATATTCATTCTTTCTTTGGTGAATATTTACAGAAAAGTGCCAAACTACTCCACATTCAAAACATTTTATAGTTAGATTCCCTATGTTCTTACCTATACCTATTTTTTTCATTTTTATTAAAAAGGTATAATAATTCTTGTACATTGTTACTGAACAATTTTTTAGATTAGAAATAATCAATTTCTAAATATTTTAGATTCTTCTAAGACTTTTATTACTTAGCATCATTAAAGTAAATTTATTGAACAAATTTTTCAATTATTTCATAACTTTCTCCCTTATCATTTCATAAGTAACAATATTACTATGAAGATCAAACAATGACAGTGTTTCAGGATCTGTATCTTCCAAAGATAAAACTTTGGCATCAAAATTGTCTGAATGAATTTGAATGATTATTTCAATAATAATTTAATCATCTAGATTATTTCCAAGAAATATTATAGTGATAAAAATATCATGCAACATTGTAAATAAGTCACCAATAGATTCATACTCACTGATTTTAATATTTTCATACTTCAACCTCATGATTTGTAACTTGGATTTCTATAACTTCGTATTTCCTTCAAAAATGTTTTTCAACTTTTCTAAAACACCTTTATAATTTCTAACTCCCTTCACTATAAAGTATTAAATTTTTAGAAAGTGATGAGAGTAAATCATTCGTATCCCATCCATCATTATCCATATTCACCTTATACAAAAATTTAAGAGGAACACATTCAACAAGAGGAGGAAATCCATTAGTATCATCTTCCAAAACATCATACCCAGGTCATGTATGATATGATATCATTATATCTTTTTAGATATGATAGTTTATTCCATTGAAGATTGGAATCCCCTTAATATTCACACAATTCAAATTTTCATCAAAAACATCCCTAAAAACCATCAAAAAATAGTAAATAAAGGTAAACTAAACTCTGATACCAATTAAAAATACCCAACTAAGATCAATGTAATAACTGATAGGGGGAAGGGTGAATCAGTGATATCTTTTTCTTTTATATTATCTTTATTGTAAAAAAACTTTACCTCCTATTAAATATTTATCACTTTTATGAAAATAAAACTTTCAAAAATACATAGGAACACAAGAATTTACAAGTATTACTAATAAATAAGAGTAGTAAGTTCTTGTAATGTTTTGGCAGTAATCCAATACCACAAAATCAACTAGAAAAAAATCCTTTATTATGGATAAAACAAGTAGTAAATACCCTTACACTGGTGTAGAAATATAATCATTATAAAAATACATGTTCTTATTCTAGAATGAATGATGTAAATAATATTTTATAACTATATTAGAAACCTTCGCTTTTTCGTTCCAAATATATCACTGTGTTGCTTCAATAAATTCTATTTTTTTAATTCTTCCACAAAAACAATTATTCATTACTCTACCCAATAGTATTTAAAATCAACTTCTTTGGACTTTGTAGGAAAACTCAGTCAAATAGATCAGTTTGATTCATCAGTATAATTCTTAAGTCTAAATTTTTTTGTATAGGTAGTTTAGAAACAATTTTGAATCACTTATTAATTTTTTAGAAACTATCATTTTGATTGCTCAGTCTGATATGGAAAACCAATACTACCACTTTTTCATCACACTTCTCCTATCTGGGGATAATTATTTAAGAAATTATATTAAAAAAATTCCTATGCTAACTAAAAAATTTATCACTCTCTCTCTCTTATTCATGGAAAAGTTTTAGAGTACATTGTACTTTTACCTCTATTTATAGGTGCTCTAAAAATAGAAAATTTGAGAACCAAAAAATAATTTCTTGCTCTATGAAAAATTACAGAATCTCAAAACTCACTTTCATTTCCACTTCATTTTTACCACTTTAGTGATTCCCATCTCTAGTAGATTCTTATCAAAACTTCTTGAATTTTCTCAAAACATTATCCACCAACACATTTACAAGAAATTATCCAGTCTGATATAATTTTTCATTTCTATATTCTTGATCCAATTGAACATATTCAAAACTAAAGACTTCCCACTCCAATGTTTCAATCCAACTAAAACTCATCTTCCAAAAACATTGTTGAAACTTATATAGACTTCAAAACCCAACAATAGTCTGATGGAATATTCAAAAAATTTCAACATTTCACCCTCTTACTGTATTTATTCATCAAATCCTCAGAATGATGATACTACATCTGATAAAGTTCATCCTATGATGATTTATCAGTATCAAAACATGTCCATTGAGTCATTTCCCAATTATAAAAATTCATAACGTTTTCTCTATGAAAATGGTTCACTGCATTATAGTGCTTCATCAAATTGATTGGTATTTGATCCCATCTAATAAATTAGTATCTGGAGCTGATCTCAATCATTATTCCCAAAAACTCCAACTTATATATCATTATAAAAAAAATTCTATGATTACTCTCACAAAAAAATCGGTTTTATGGTTAGAGTTAACTGTGTCTTCTTTCGTAAATATTTCAAATGATGTTGTATTTGAATAATTAGTTCACCTAATGGATCATTCAGTCTGATGGATCGATTGACCAGAACATTATAAAAATACATTGACTTCATTCAATTAAACCTCTTAGGCACCAAATAACTTCTACATCTGGTACGAATTACACTGATCATATGCAACCAGAAGGCCTTGAATTCATATTCTCTTTTTTCTATAAACTATTTATTATATCATGACTCTTTTATGATTTTTAAGAAGATTCATATCATCGTAGCGTCATCTAGTTTTTGTTGTAAATTTATATTAATTCCTATTTTTTCCAAAACCTTCTGTATTTCCAAAAAACACAATCCAATTTCGAAATATTTCAGTACCCAAAAACATTTTATACCCCTTTCATTCACAAATCTTGGATTAAAATTATCTTCTAACTTAGGATGTTGATAACTTTATTCACAATAAATAATCATCAAATTTGATATCAAATGCCTCAAATTTAATTCCATATCTAATGTAACTTATTACTCAGATAAAAAGTCTTCATTATGAATATAATGTGCGATTGAAAACAACTTCACCTAGAAGAAATTTCCCAAATATAAAACTAAAATTGATGTAATTTCCTAATAAATTTTTTCCCAACCTTATGATTCTGGTAATCCTTTCACATGATCACTAACAGTAATAAAGTGATGTGATTTTTTACATAGACAAAAAAACAAAAAAACAAAAACCACTTCATCCAACATCCAACAACCACTTACACGGAACATGGTCCCAACACAAAGAAGGTATTTATAATTCCCATTTATGATAAAAAAAGAATTATATTATTGATTCTCAAAGTCTCCTCCATAATCACTTCTTCATGAAATTATTTTAATATATTTTTTATTTTGAACAATTTTACAAAAGGTTAAAAAAATAGAAAAAAAAAATATTTTTAAATTTAGGAAATAAATCCAAGTAAATATGAAAATATCATCAGTTAAAATAAGAACATGTGATTTTTCATCCAACATTACTACTCTAGATGGTCTGAGAAAATACATATGGATAATTTCTAGTGGTTTAGATGTATCAACCTTGTTAATAGATATGAAAAATAACTTATGTTGTTTTCCTATTTGGCCTGCATTGAAAAATATATCTTTATAAAATTTAATTCTTATAAAATATGAAATTATGTATCTATTAGATTATTTGTAGAAAGTAAATACATTAGATTTTCCAAGTCAGATTTGATAAATACAGCATTCATTTGTCTTAAAAGTTAAACAAATAAATTTATGTTCACATAATGAATTATGATCCAAATTATAAACATGTTCAGTTTGGGGTTCTCTAAAGTTAAGTTGTTTATTTTAAAAAAATAAGCAGACATTATTTGAAATATCAATATAAAAACCATCATCTTAGAGTTGAGAGATACTAATCATATTATGCTTCAACTGTTGAAAATATAGGAATTTGTTGATAAAATTGATTTTTTATATCCATATGATCCATCTAAAATTATTTTTATATTCACATTAGTAATAAAGGTAATAAGGCCTAGATCTAGTTTTTTACAATGTAGGAATGTTGGATAAGTCTCCTCTCATGTTCCTTAAGAAGCCACCATCCATATTCCATACTACATCTTGGATCCTGTGGAATTTACCTCTTATTACTCTATAAAAATAAATCACATATTGGATTTTAGATTGGTTATATCCTTTTATAAATTAGATTTTTATGTACTTTTGGAGTCCTTATAAACACTCCATGTAGCCTTCATAACTATTTTACCTTTCTACTCATAATCAGTTATCATTTGATACTTTCGTTCTTTTTCATATTTCTTTTATATTATTTTAGCTATAGTTAATCAGGACTAATGTACCATTTTCTTACATTCATATCATATTGATTATTTAATTCATTTACCATCTCTCTTGACATTTTTGAAATACTTTTTAAAACCTTTCTTCTTTTTATAAAATTTACTAAATCATCTTTCAAGATGAGATAGTTCCATTCTAGAATCTAATAATTCTAAATCATTTGAAGACAAAACTTCCTATTTTAGATTTATTTAATTTTTTAGAGTATTTTTTATGGGTGGTATTTTACATTTTATCATCCTATGATCTTTATCTTTATATTTCATTTCTACTTCATTCATCATTAAAGTTCAAATCAATTTCTTCATTGTCAATTTTTTGATAGGATTGGATTGTATAATTATAGATGATATCCTATTATATTTAAGGGGAAATAATCTAAGAAATTTTAATGGTAGACCTTGTTGAGAAATTATATTTCCCAATGTAGTAACACCATTGACTACTTTAATCAATCTTCCATTCATCTGAGTGATTATTTAACCTCTTACATTCTAAAGGTGTTGAATTTCATCTTTGTAATGTTGAATATTAATTTCCTAACATTTTCAGTTCCTTAAAAATAAATTTCAATAGTTTTCCACATATTATTGTTAATATCACATTAATATACATGATTAAATACATCAGGACAAAGTCCATATATAACAACATTCATTTCACTTGAGTTGACTTCATATTTAGCTTCCTTTGTAGCATCCCACTTTTATGGGTTTCAAGAATATCATAAGGTCTGAAAATATTCATATATAATTTAATCCAATATTATTTAAATATATAATCATCCTTAATTTCAAAAATCAATAATTCCCTCTATTGATGTATGGGGCTTGAATTATGGAAATTCTTTTTTTAGTTCTTCCATCGATGGGTGCCATCATATAGACCTTTTACTTGAGATTTCTAGATCTTATCATAATAATTCATAAAGAACTACTATAATACTAAGTGTCGGGTTGGAATAATAAAAATATACACAAGAGGTGGGGGTAAATTTTGTACCTTTAATAATAATTACTTATTAAAATTTTATTATTCTTTGTATATTATAACAATATTTAGTGTTCTCTTCTATAAGAAAATTATGCAGCGGAAAAACAATAAAAAACATAACCATTTTAATAGTGGTTTAGCCCCTAAAGATCCCATATTCTACTCCACCAACACTATCTCAGGGAGATTAAATATTTTTATGAAATAGGTCATATTATCATAATATCACCACAACTGAGTATAGACAGTTGTCACCTTACAACATGATAGGTTCTTTTATAGTAAAACCTTCAATACAAAGCTTATTTTGAGAAGATAATACTCTAACATGACTAAGTATGATCATTCTATACTCTAAGAAATAAATATTTATTTATTTTTAAAGAATCAAATTCAAATCATAGTTTCAGCAACAATTGATAGATTATGGATTTTCATCTTCATATATAAGAGTCTTCAAGAAAGAAAAGATTCAAAGAGACCCTCATTGTAGACTATCTTCAATAAATACAACAACATAAAGAAATAACTTTTCAGAACAATAGAGAAACTAAAAAAATATAATGAACATGATTGTATTCACTGTATATATCTAATATATGCTTTATCGAGCTATAATAAAAGATTAACAAAGATACATGATCGCAGGAGCATCAGATCGATTAAATGGAAAAGTTCAAAACATATATGTCTCCAAAGTGTATATTTTTAGAGAAATAGAGATGTTATCACAATATTATGGTCGAACACACATCTATAATTGAGAATAAGAAACTCATAGTATTTAGAAAGACACTTGAATGGCTCCAGGTCAAACAATTCTAGAAATCAAAGAGAAATATCATAAATTTAAACTTAACAGTTTAGAGGATTAAAGGTAGGGTAGACTCAAAAGTAGGGTTGACTAATTACTATTGACTTAAAAATGTTGGATTGATGAACCATATGTCAATTCCTTAAATGTAAGGATGATTCTAAAAGTAATTTTCTTGATCCATAATTAAAAAAAACAAAGGGTACCTGATCCCTACGTTCACTACAAATGTAAGGTATAAAAGTACGACTCTATACAGAAAGTAACATTTGAAAACCATATATTTCACTTAAGAACATATCGTATAAATAGTGATTCCAAAATTCTTAAAAAATGTTCAGAATGATTTAGAAAAAAAATTATCCCATAAATAAATTAAGAACATGATACTTTCCCAAGATATGCAATCCCGAAGAAACCCCAATTTCATTAGTAAAACAAACAAGGGTATTTTTGGGCATCAAAATCAACAAGAGTTTAAAGAATATTATTGGAGCACCATATTCCAAGAAATATTAATGCAGACATGATTACCTATAAATTTTTTAATAAAACATTATATATATTTATACTACATCATAAAATGTTTAAAATGTTTTAATCAGTTATAATTAAATAACTATGACATGATTTTTTTACTTTTTATATGGATTGATTTATCATTATTTGATAAACCAACCAAAACTTGGGGTGAAGTAGTAGCCTCTACTCTCTTAGATTACCGTAACCACCAGCCTCCATTCAGTCTTGAGGAAAAAATCTAATAGCTATCAAAAAATACATTTTTGAACACACTTTTATTAAAAGTTTACTCACACACAGGTGAGGGGGTCATGGGTTTGAGATACATAAAATTTTTATATAGACACATAGGTCCTTACAAACATAGAGAGGGATGACACACATGTCATCAATGAGGAAACGTAAATGAAGTTATTAAAAATTATGTAACACCATACAAAAAAATGACATTCATTTTCAATCATTCATTGTTTTGTCATCTGCAGATCAGTCTATTATTATAAATTATATAACTGTATACAAAAAAATACAACATGCAATTTCAATCATACATTGGTCGATCATATCAAGACCAATCAGCATACTATACTCTCATTATGTTTTTTTGGGATACTTATTATGTTATACACATTATAACTTTACTAATAACTATATACAATAAATAATATATATATATAAACATAACTTTTTATATTTAGACATTGAAAAATATTTTCTAATCTTATAGGGTGTAAACTATAGCTAAATTTTTTATTAGTATAAATTACATCACCATTGTATTATATTTATGCAGTCAAGATTACATATATTTTTTTCATATTAAAATACAATATGTTACCTCACCAATGATTAAAATGTTTTAATTAGCAATGATTAAATAACCGTGACTCAATCTTGATTCTTTTTTTTCTGGATTGGTTTATCATTATTTGATAAAACAACCAAAACATCGGGGGACAGCTGGATCCTCTACTATCTCAGATTTTAGAAACCATCAGTTTCTTTTCAGTCATGGTTTAAAAATCCAGCATTGAACAACAACACCTATTTTCATGCACCCTTTTATTACAATGTTTTTCACATGAAATTGAAGGGTATAGGGATTTATAAAACATAACATTTTTGAACTAACACATAGGTCCTTACATACTTAGAGAGAGAGATGAAATTTAGGCCATCAATGAGGAAAATAAACTTATTATTTTTACAAATTAAATAACCGTAAATGAAAAATACATGATGAAATTTCAATCATGCATTGGTTGTTCATCTCAATATTGATCATCATACAATATTCTTAACATGTTTTTTGGGATAATTATTAAGTTCAACATATTGTAAAATTACCAATAAATATAGCTAATAAATAATATATATATATATATACATTATTTATATCACCTTATATTAAATTTCAATATATATATATGAATTTTTGTTTTTAAGGATGTATTTTAAATATGCCTAATACCCTTTTAAAATATTATATTTAAATATTATATTAAAATAATATAACATATATTATCCCAGTAACGATCTGCATTATGGAATTTAATTTAATATATTAATGGTTTTATCAAATTATTATAACTAATAAATTTTAAAAATAATTAACTACAATAATTTTATTTAACTATGCATCCAATAATAAATTGTACATTTATTTAATTTTTGATCAACTAAATATATATATTGAAATATATTCAACTGTATTTTTTAATTATATATATATATAAGAAACTATTGTTTCCTAAACAATATTATTATTTTATAAATAACTAATCCAAATATTATTAATAGATTTTTTTAAAAATCATTAAAAAAAGTAATATAATTTAAACTTAAATTACCAATAAAATATTATAAACTTATGTTACATTTAATATAATAAAATTGGTAAATATATATATATATATATTAAGTAATTAAACTTTCTAAAATTTAAATGATTATATTTTATAAATAATTAATCAGAATAATAATTAGTTATAATTTATATAATTTAAAAAATATTATTATTAGTATTTTTTTATTTTAATTAAAAAATAAACATATCAAATAATATATTTTATGATTAAATATATTTAAATATGATAAATCTTATAACATATATATATATATATAATTATATTCAAATAAAGGCAATAATATTTTTTTTAAATAATTATTAATAATATGATTTTTATAAAATAATTAGGGACATGCAATTTATTTTTTTATGTATCAAATTTTATATTTTATTTTTATTTTAATTTAAATATAACATAAAATATAATATAATATATTGATAAGTTGAAATTATATATAACCATTATACGCATTTATTTAAGGCTTATTCATGATTTATTTAATAATGCATTGGGATCTGGTTTATTTTCTCCAGAATTATGGAATTTGGGCTCAAAGGAAGAAATTTAGAAAATTGGAAAAAAATGGATTTTAAACATGTCATGTATCACATACATGATGTGTAGTACTCATTCACAACATGCCTGAAGATCCACAACCCAACTCTTAAAGAATTTACATGAGGTTAATATAGTAAATGATATGTACATTGATTGAATGACTTTCAGATTTAATAGATCGAAATAAATCAAAAAATGAATCACATACACAATGTACAAAGGTTTCATAATGTGAAAAGTTCAAAGGCTCACCCAGTCAAATATATGAGTTGGTTCTCAACAGGAATTTTGGATCTCAAATACATGATGTGCATCAAACATAAATGATGTGAAGATATCAGGACAGAAGTCACATAAGACAATACATGAAGTGAATTCCTTACATGTCATGTACTTTTCTAGCCTAGTATTATTTTATCCCTACTCCACACATAGAGATATTGACACACATTCTTTTTCTCCCATTTACTTCCTTAGTTTTCTCCCATTTTCTTCTATTTTCATTCTAAATTCATTTAATTCATTCTTTTAATTTTTTTTAATCCTTTTGATTTGTTGGTTAATCAACATCTATTCTTCATCCATTGTGAATTTGTTACCATTTTTTACGTCTATTTCATCACCTCAATCAATTCTTCATCAAAACCTATATTGTTCTTCATTTCTTCTTTTTGTGTCGAGAGTTTTTTATTGGATTCATATTGCTTTTATTTGTTTGATCTTGATTATTAATTTTTTAAATCCTATATTTCTTTTTTATCAATGGTTTCATGATTATATGTATAATTTTTAGTATTTCACTGATTTTGATCAACACTGCCATGCATGGATAATCCACCAAGGGTTAGGGGTCTAGAGTGGGGTTGTTCCTAAGTCTAATGAATCTATAGATTGATCCTTAGTAACCCTATGGATAATAATTATGTTAATAATAAATTTTCATTACATTATTTTGCACAACCTTTACCATGGTAAGTTCCACTAAATGAACATAGCCTAATTGGAGTTGAGAAGGACTACAACCATTACCCTGTGACACTTTCTACATAGAAATAAAGTGTAATAAACCTAAGTGATTAGCTATACCTCGACCGTGGTATAGTTTCATCATGTGTATATCCAATTGGTTTGACCAAATATAATTGGTGAATCTTGTATCACTTCACAGCCTAATCCATAGGACTCTCCAAATCTAAATCTAGATTTATCAAATGTCAAGATCCAGGAATTTGACCTCAACCCCTTCCTTTATTATCTAAATTAAATCCGAACTAATTACCTTTAATAAAAAACAAACCTAAAGAGTGTACATGAATAATCCTTTCCAAGGGTTTTGTTTGATTATTTTTTTATCTTCCAGTGGTCCTCATGGGTTCAACCCCACAATGACTCTTTACTACATCTAGTAGTAAGGATAGTTTGAAACTATAAATTTATAATATGATCACTGTCTGTGTGAATTAAAATATGTGTGAAGGTGAATTAAATTTTGGATCCATTGATGGAAATTACTATTTCCTAGGCATTAAACCTTCAGATCAAACCTTGGATTACATCACCCTACCCATTTCTTCCTTTTCATTCTCCTTTATTCTTTTACATTTTTCATCTTTAGGATCACCTGTGTCCTCCCCCACTCTCAATCTTCTTTACTGCTAGTGCATTTTCCAGGGACTCTTGACTCGTTCATGATGTTTTGATGCACAAGATAAAATTATTTTTTATCCCAATATCAATCGATCAATAACTATACACCGCCACTTTTAAATGGATGATCATAAAGATCTTGCATCGCCACACCCCCAAAACATGAAATATTCACCACCTACTAGTCAGGGTGAGCATCTAGAACTATAGTAGCACACCATAATGGACTATGACTTGTCATCCATCACTGGTTCTACTCCTAGAATTGTGTGGACACTAATTCAGAAGAACACCTATTAAATTAATCCTAGACTCATTTATATAATTCAAAACATGGGTCAATTAAGTGGGAAAAGAAGTGAAGAACCCCTAGAACATATTTCTAACTTCCTAGAAGTTTTTACTACCTTTTGTAACCAAATAATTTTATTAGATTCATTAGAAATCTATGTCTTCCCTCTCTAATTTCACGACTAAGCCAAATATTGGCTAAAAATTCAAGCTCTTTAGTGAATCATGACAGGGGAAAAAGTATCCATGATATTCCTGAAAAAATACTTTCCACCCTTCTAAAAGTGGAAGATATAGAATGAAATTTGAAACATCACTTAGGAAGATAGAAAATCAGTGTGGTAAGCAAGGGATATATTTATGGATCTAACAATAATCTTTCCACATTAGGGACTATATTTGGGGCTTTAATTGTAGACATTATACCAAGGAATCCAAACTATTGTGCATATTTTGGTATATGTCTCTACTGATGGAAGAATTATGATTAAGATTCCAAAAGTGGTCTAATCCATTATTGATGTATTCTCCAACAATGCAATTATATTGAAAAGTGATAGAGGACTACCTCAACATTTAATCCATCAGGTGGAGGAAAGCACCCACCTCACATCACAAGTAGAAGACATGAAAAGGAAGCTTGATTCATTCTAATTACCAACTATACCACCACACCCCGATACTCTTATAACAGTTATTCAATCCTATGAGATGTGTGGAGGCCTCCATTATTACCAAGACTCTTGGGTGGGTATTAAGGAACCCTAATTACAATATTTTAATTTCATTAATTACAATAAAAAAACCAGTAGTACTAGCATCCCCAATAATATCAATAGTAGAAAAACTATCAGTAGAGAAGTATACAAGTTCCAATAAGGAATCAGGAACCACTTGGGTACCCACCACAAGTTCCATCTCCTTGAACACTACAACAATTCCAAAAACCTTTTACTAGATCAAAAAAAAATTCCACCTTAATCAAAATAATATTAATTCCAACAAGCTCTACTAAGTCCACAAAAAAAATTCCAACCTCTCCAGACCAATCTTGAGAACCTGCTCACTACCTTCATGTAGAAATCATATCAAATGATGAAAACACAAGAGATGAAAATGAAAAAACAAAGAGAATCCATGTGAAATCTCAATCACCTAAATGGGTCAAATTTTAAATACTTTATCACACTAAATACCAGATACATTTCCCAGTAACTCTGAAATGGACCAGAGAGAAGAGAAAAGGGTAGTGGTTATTTGGAGAGAAAAATTATAGACTTTCAAAAACCATGAAAAGGGTAGGATGAGAAGCTGGAGGAAACTAAGAATTGGGACACCATTATCAGTAAATTAGAAAATGATAGCTAAAAGGAAGCTATTAATGGAACAATTATAGAATTAGAATCCACTACAAAATCTCCAACAAAATGGAAGCCAGAAAAGTAGGAAGTTTATGTAGGACCACCAGTATAAATTCCACCTATTCTATTCCAGAAAATAATGTGACAAGGAAATATAGAAGAATAAATAATATATTGATAGAAATTTTCAAAAAATTAAAAATCATTATTCCCTTCACTAAGGCCATCTCTCATATGCCTTCCTATGTCAAATTCTGGAAATAATTTCTTTTTAACAAAATAATGATGGATGACTTAGGTTTAATTTAAATAAAATTGTAATTCTATATTGTAGTTCTATAGAATCTTCCCCCTAAAATGAGATACCCATAAATATTTTAGTTTCCATATGCTATAATGGCATGTAACATTGGAATATAATTAAGTGATCTAGGTGAGAGTATACATATATTTCATATGAGTGTCTTAAAGAAGCTTGGACTTGAAGAATTAAAGTCAAAAAGAGTGGAACTTCAACAGGATGACTGATTACTCAAGTATCCTTGAGGACTTCTTGAAGATATCATTGTTAAAGTTCTAAAGTTTATATTTCCTCCATATTTCCTAATTTTAGACATTGAATAATAATGAGATGTTCCAATTAATCTAGGATGGCCATTTTAATCCACTAGGATGTCTTTAGTAGATTTTAAATAAGGGAGACTGATATTCCATGTTGGATATGAACAAGTTGTGTTCAACTTAGCAAAGTATTACAATAAAGGAAATGATTCCTTTGACTATCATGTTTTCTTTCCTACTGAGGAAAGATATGAGTTTATGACCATTGAGGGTCACATAGAGACCCTATCCCCTAATAAATATAAATACAATGATCATGATAATGAAAGATACTTCAAACCATTGATAAGGGACATTATCCCACAATTCATACCCTCTGTGATTAATCCACCAACATTGGAATTAAAAAAATTTCTAAAAACACTCAAGTATACATTCTTTGAGACTGCAACAACACTACCAGTCATTATCAACTCAGTATTGACTCAGAAAACAAGAGTAAAAGTTGATTAATGTTGTAAAAAGGGACAAAAACTCAATTTTATGGGGAGTGTCTAACCTTAAAGGGATAATCCCAAAAATCTTCACCAAAAACATCATGTTTTAAGTATCCAATAAACCCAAACACAAACCCCAAAGGAAAATAAACCCACTAATAAAAGAGGTGGTAAATAAAAAAAGTGATGACACTTATAGATGCTCGAATAATATTTTCAATATCTGAAAGTGAATTGGCTTGTCTGCTAAAAGTAATTCTAAAGAAGGGTGGTCTAACTAATATGAAAAAATGATGAAGATGAGTTTATCTCTACTCAAACCATCACTGGATGATGACTCTGTGTCAATTATAGGAACCCCAATACAAAGACCCAAAAATATCATTTTCCACTACCCTTTATGGGTCAAATGATAGAAATTATAGTAGTGAATTAATTTTATTGTATCTTGGATGGATATTTAGGATATAATCAATTTACAGTCGATCCAGATAACCACTCCAAAAGTACCTTCACTTTTCCCTTCAGAACCTTCTCATATCCATGTATGTCATTCGGTACGTGCAGCGCACCAGAAAATTTTCAATGGTACATGAAACATATATTACATTATATGGTGGATGAATTCTAGGAAATCATCATGGATGACATTTTAGTATATAGAATATATTTTCAGGTGTTCCTGAGTAATTTGGATCTAGTCTTGCAACACTATGAATAAAAATTCACAGTATTAAGCTAAGAAAGGTGTCACTTCATGGTCCATGGATGAATATTACTCAAACATTAAATCTCAAAAAAACTGTTTTGGAAGTGGATCCAGATAAATTCAAAGTGATAAAAGACTTACCAGATCCTATAATAGTGAAAGTGATAATGATATTTTTGGGCTATGTATGATTATTCTATAGCTTTGTTAAAAACTTTTCAAAAGCAACCCACCAATGGACAGAATTATTATCTAAAGACGCTATTTTACAGTTCACCAAAGATTTTTTATAGGCCTTACATTCACTAAATAATATCATTTTTGTATGCTCTTATCATAATTTCACATAATTGGGAAAAACTCCTTGAATTGATATGCGAAGCATGAATCATCGATGTTTGCACTGTCTTAAGAAAGTGAGCCAGAAATATATTTTTTCCCATCTACTAAGACAATCACATTGAATAAAACATAGTTCAAATAAATTAATACTAAAAATAAACTTCTGGTAGTCTTCTTTTCATTTGAAATGTTTCTCTCATACCATGTACTATCTAATTTAGTGGTCTACACTGATCATGAAAACCTTAAATATCTACTAAAAAAAGGATGAAACCCCACATATAATACATTGGATCCCACAACTAATTTTTTTTGGAATCATAATCAAGAACATAATAGGAAATGAAAACGTTATCATATACCATTTATCCAGACCCCCACTTCACAACATCAAGGGGGAAGATAATCTTGACATTAAGGGTGACTTCCCAAATGAAACCTTTTTCATGATAAATACCCAATCTCTACTGTGGTTTTTGGATATTAAAAAATATGTCTCTATGGGATCAATATAATATAATATTACCTACAATAAAAGTAAGATATTTTTATCTGAATCCACACATTGATATTGGGATGATCCACTGCTTTTTAACTATTGTATTGATGGATTAATGTGACATTTCATTTAAGAAGATAAAAAATGTTATAGAAATTGTTCATACATAACCAATAAGAGGGAATCGTGGAACCAAATTTTCCATGGAAAAATCCATCAAAAAAATCTATCATGGCCCATGCTTCATCATTATGAAAATAACTTTTTTCAAACCTACAATTTATGCTAGAAGATATGAACTATAGGGAAATGAAACTAAAACCCCAAAATACCATCCCCAAAGTTGGACTCTTCAATGTATGGGGAATTGGTTTCATGGGAATATTTCCTAATTCTTATGGTAATTTTTACATCTTATTTGGAATTAAATACATCTCAAAATGGGTTGAAGCTAAATCCACTGTTCATGACATAGAAAAGGTGGTAATGAAATTTTTAAAGAAAAATATATTTTCTAGATATGGATTTCTATGATTACTCATTAATGATTAGGTAAATGAATTCACTAATAACACTTTAAAAGGCTTTCTTAAAAATTATGGTATTTAGTATAACACTCTTACTCCCAACCACTTGAAAAAAGAGGTCAGGTTGTAGTTTCAAATACATAAATTTAATAAATCATGGAGAAGTAGGTCAATATAAATATAAAGTATTGGAGTGTAAAGATGGATGATACACTTTGGCCATATGAAAACTTAAAAAACTACCTTCACCACTACTATATTCTGATTAGTATATAGAACTCCATGCCATCTACCAGGGGAATTAGAACAATAATATTTTTGGGATATAAAAAAATTGAATATGGATGCTTACAAATATGGTGAAGTCAAAATTATCCTCATATATGAGCTATAAGATATAATGAAGGATTTATATGAGAATTAAATAATTTTTAATGAAAAGAAAAAAGTGTCAAGACCAATGAATCATGCGTCAAATCTACACTCCCAGGGATAAAGTTCTGTTATTCAATTCTTAGTTAAAATTAATCCCTAGAAATATAAAATCCTAATGGATGGGTCCTTAACATGTCATTAAGGTTTTCCATTATAGAGCTATTGATATTCAGAAAGGAAAATAACCACTAAAAAATTTTAATGGGAAAAAGTTAAAAATTTACCTATAATACTTCTAAGAAGGGTGCTTCATCACTCTCAAATTCACCTAAACAGAAACAAATCTAAATGATGACATTATTTTTATCTCTTTATAGGAGGCTTCACATATTTTTTTCTTAATTATTATTCCTATTCTTATGATATTTTTTCCCTTTCAGTATCATTATTTTTTATATTTTGTTCATGAACTTTATTGTACTCACATTACTTCATTTATCTTACTTGATTTCTCAATGTTATGACTATATACACCAGCTTATTTGTATTTTTTCAAATTGGTTAACCCTATGGATGAGTGTTTTATCTAATGGAGGTTTTTTACTTCTTTTACATTATATATGTAACCCAATTTTAAGTCACCATCCACCAATGTTCCCTAGGTAATAAAACTCATCACATGATGATCTTGATTCTCTACTTTCAATTGAAAATCTCCATTTCATTTTTTATTCTATTATTAATATACCTCCCATGATACATTCTAGGAAATTGCATACATTGTCTCAAATTAAGTTTGGGGGAGACTTTATTGAAATTTATTATATATACACTTGTATTATTCCCTATTTTCACTTATCTAAGATATATGTTTCACTGAAATCAATCTATAAACCTAAAAACTCATTACACCCATTTAAATAAAATAAAAATATTGGTTGGATATTATTGAAACCAATTTTTTAATTTTGTTTATAAATTTTAGCATGATTGCTAAGTTTAGTGCTTTAATTATAATTATATATTATTTTAATTTATTTTGATTGACTTGTTACTAGATTTTATACCCTTAGTGGTTGATAGTTATTTTATATAATTAAATTATCAGGAGTATTATAGACTTACACTGTCATATTCATTTATATTCATATCTCTTTAGAGATAACATAGGCATGTAAACCTATCCGTACTTTCACTGAGATCTTATTGAGGCTATGAATGAAAAAAATACATTTTTAAAATGATTGAGGAAATCATTGTTGGTAACTTTTCCCTAAGACCCACTTGTACATTTTCCCATCTTTATCCCATAGTTTCCATGAATAAACTTTTGAGGGTAGATTCATTTCAAGGCGATTATCCCTTCCTACCAAGGTATGATTATTATTCATGATTATAATTTAAACCAGTATGGGCGAATATTTACTATAGATAGACATGGGATGTTGTTATTGAGAATATGTTTTTTGGTACTTTCATGTATTTTACTTTAGAGTTTACCCCTATTTTGAGATTGATTTTTTACTTTCACCCACCTACCCTCAGTCTGAGATTCATTCTATCCCATTTTGATAAAGCCCTCATGATTGATTTTTTATTTGTCATTTCAAAATGGAGATGTTAAAAACAATAAAATATTGTGGTTGTGAACATGTATTTAGTGTATGAGCATAAATCTAGTTTCATTTTTAACTTGAGTGATGATATAAAATTTATTTTGAGGTGAATTGAAAAATAGTTATAGAATTTAAGTAATTTTAAAAATTGTAATTAAAAGAATAAATAATATTAATAAATAACTAATCTTGAGTCATAAATGATTTTATATAACTGATTGATTTTGGAGGATAGGATTTTTCTACTTATACTTAGTTTTATGTTATTGTTCGTAATTAATATTTCATATTTTAAAATTTTCTTCTTTTGGAATCCCTATTGATAAATATTTTTCTTGAGGATGGGAAATTTCTCAAGTGTGGGGTAATTTGATAAGATGAAATTATATATATATATATATTGGATACATTTATTTAAGGTTTATTCATATTTTGGTTGATAATGCACTGGGTTCTGGTTTATTTTCAATAGAATTAGGTAATTACGAATCAAAGGAATAAATGATGAAAATTACAAAAAAGTAGTTTTAAATATGATATGTATCATATACATGATGTGTAGTCCCCATTTACAATATGTGTGAAGAACCAGAAAACAACCCATGAAGACTTTACATTATGTGAATCTTGTACATGATGTGTACATTGATTATATGACCTACAGATTTCAATGATCATAATCCTGCTAAAATTTAATCACAAACATGATGTACATATATTTCATGATGTGAAAAGTTTAAAGGCTCACCCAGTCAATGATACGAGTCGATGCTTTGGAAGCAATTGGGAATCTCAAATACATGACATGTGGGCAACTTACATGATGTAAAAATATTGGGATGGAAGTCAAGATAGCCATTACATGATGTTCATTTTCTACAAATCATGTAATTTTGAATTATATTAATATATCAGCCCTCCTCCACACACATAGACCTCAACATACATTCTTTTTCTCTATTTTTATTCCATAATTTTCACTAATTTACATATGTTTTAATTCTAACCCCATTTTAATTCATTACTTTCATTTTAATGCTAAATACTTTTGATTTTTTGGTCAATCTACATCCTTTATTCATCCATTTCAAATCCCTATCTATTTTTGATGTCCATTTCATCATATCTCTCCAATATTCATCAACACTTTAAAATTTATTCATTGTTTCTTCATCCGTAGTGAGTTTTTTATTAGATTCACATTAATTTTTATTGTTTGATATTGATTCTTAATTATTTTAATCCTGAATTTTTTATTTATTAATAATTTCATGATTATGCATAGCATGTTTAGTATTTTCCTACTTTTGATTGACACCACCTTGTGCAGATAATCCACCTAGGGTAATTGGTTGAGAGTAGAGGTTTTCCTAAGACTAATGAATCTATAGATTGAACCTTGGTAACCCTATGGATATTAATTAGGTTAATAATAATTGTTCATCACATAATTTTTCACAACCTTGGACATGGGAAGTGAAATTGAATGAACTTAAACTAATTAGAGTTGAGTAGGACTATGACCATTAGCTTGTGACACTTTCAGTATAGAAGCCAAGCATAAAGTACCTAGGTTTTAGATATACCATAACCATGGGATTGTTTTAGCATGGTTATATTCAATTGGTATGACCAAAACCAATTGGTGATGTCATTACCCATCCCCCATGACCTGTGTTGTGACAACCCCAAGTTCGCCTCCCATAGGCTAGGGGATAGAGACTAGCTCCATGTAGGCATATCCCACAGGTGGGAGGAATTTTCCCAAGTACCTGTACACACGCACCCATCTCCTAGAAAAATCTAAAACTGAAAACACTAAGTAAACATGGATGAAAACCACTACTAAAATCCACTCAGAGTAAGGTATAAAACCAAATAAAATGGGGCAAAAAAACAAGCCCAGAAGAAAAGAAAAAGTACAAGATCCTGGATCTCATCTGTGGAAAAACCTACCTGAAGGGTAGGTACAATAATCTCTCTAAATTTCTCTAAAGTATAGAACATCCGTCTAGTCACCCTAATGAACCCCTATATCCAGTCCACCAAAGACTCCATCAAAGTTTTTGATCGTCTGCACAAGATGCGACACATACGGGTGAAGCCTGTGCAGGGGTGAGTAAAACAATACTCAGCAGGGACCTCAAACTACAAAGGTATCACTAAGAAATATACCACAAATTAATCACATGAATAATACCACAAAGTAATCATATGAAGTATACCCAAAAGGAATCACTACGAAATACACCCAACTGAATATTAAAGAAGTACATGATGTGTTACATATAAGAATTATGATTAGGAGAGTCACTAGAGTCAAATCACACTAAGTATAGGTCTATGGTACATAAAAAGTATTGTCACAAGAATCCGCACTACCCTGAAGTAATAACACAAGGAGTGTAGGTAACACACATAGTGTCAGTAACACACAGAGTGTATATAACACACAGAGTGTCAGTAACACATAAAGTGTTTTCAAAGACTGGAGGACCCACACCCTAGTGGGATAGGGGAGTTCCAACTTAGTATATGTATGACACATAGTCTGGGTAAGACACACAGTCTAGGTAAGACACACATTCTAGGTAATCACATAGATTCTAGGTCGCAGCCATCCGCATGATTCCATCCTTAGCATGCTTGTTACAGATGTACCTACACCTTGAGCCAATAGGAAGTACTCCAATATCCATGGAAACATAGATAATATAAAAAGTATCACCTATTACTGAGTCTCCCAACATAGAAAACGGGTCATCAAACAGACACATGATTTGAGAGTTATGGGCATTTAATTAAAAAGGGGATAGTTGGGTCTGAGTCTAGTATGACCCAGCCCACTAGGTCCAGCTCACCCCAACTAGGGCCAACTTGTTGCCGACTCAGTCTTTTATCCCCATTCTGGTCCACTAAAGTGGGCTATTTCATCCAACCGGGATGCGACGGCTATTGCGTTCGCTCCCTTTCAATGTAGGGAATCAGCTACATTTGACAAAGTGGTCCGCTACATGACCACCCCATGACGGTTTTCATAGGGTCCCACTACTATGGAAATTTCCATGAGGTCCTACTTCCATGGTCCTGTTGGACCTCAGCCCCTTGGTTGCGTGATGCGGCCCCCTTCTGCATCCACCGAGGCCCACCGTCAGCCTCCTATCAAAGGCTCTTGTTCCACTACCCCATGGCGATTTCTTCAGGGATCTCCATTATCGGCCTTCGAGTCAGTCACTGCTACTTTCAGGTGGCCACACTTCCATGCGCCACCGTTGGTTCTGCCATCGCTATGGTGGCCCATTTTTTAAACTAGTAAACCCTCACAATCCTTGGGTGGATTCATTAACTTCCCTGGGTTCAAGATTATCTTTTCATCACTATGGGGGTCTGATCACATTCGAAACCTCTAAGAAAATATTGACACGACCACAAGGGTCTGTCAGTGAAGAACACAAGAACAAGGATAAGGAAGGCGCCAAGAACACCCTTTAGAATGAATCTAGGTATTTTTTTCTTATCGTACTGAATTCATTCTTGTTAGCAGGATCAAGTATAATATATTAAAAATCACAAATATATAACTCCAATATTAATCATTCACTATTAACCATCCCATATAAAGGATCAAACCGTGGATCAAACTATTCATGGTTTGGTCCACATTCATCATTGGAAAAAAGAACAGTGAAATAAAATCACAAAGAAATAAACCCCCTACCTTGAGGATTGGATTGATCATTGATGAAGCACCAGTCATGTATTCGTCGTTTATCAATCTATCGACACCTATTCTGAATCTGATCATCGATCCACTACCATTCATTGTTCTTCGAAAAGAGGATTTTCCAACTCGTTATCCTTATTTTTTTAGAGCCTATAAGGATCATTTATCTGATCTCTTATCCCTAACAAGATATTAAATGAAGAAACGTATTTTAGTGTCACTATTTCACTACGTTACAACATCCCCACTTTGTTTCCTTTATGAAAGGAAATAGGTTCCTAATCACTGCATCGCTGCATTTTTGTGTCTTCAAGAAATGATAAAAGAAAAATAAAATAAACTATTTGAGGTTTATTTTTTTCTTCTTTAACACATCGAAAAAATATTTTCTATAGTCGACCCACATCGACCAAGGTTAGGTCATGCATAATAAAAACCCACTTCTCTGAACACAATTATGCCCTTGGATTTCAAATCCAAGCACTCGTTTAGAAGATAATAATACTGGGCACATGCCCTATTTTTAATAAACTTAAAAATAGTTAAAATAGTTATTCTGGGCACCTTGGGCCTCAGAATCACATGTTATCTTAGCGCCTAGTCTCGAAATAATCCCATATAATTTAAAAAAAATACATGGGAAATTTGGGACATTAAATTCTCCCCACCTTAGTTATTTACTTCCCTGAAAGCCAAAATAAGGGCTAAAAATGGGGATATTGAGCCACAATATGAGCCTCCCGCTCCCAATTTCTCTCCTAGAGATTCTCGTGCTACAAACAAACATGCACTAGTGGAATCAACCATCCAAAAAGGATCCTCTCCTGTTGATCTATGATCTCAATTGGGTACTCTAT
Organism: Viscum album; assembly: GCA_963277665.1. NCBI lineage: Eukaryota > Viridiplantae > Streptophyta > Magnoliopsida > Santalales > Viscaceae > Viscum > Viscum album. Next base: position 1,747,070,823 of record OY728129.1, on the reverse strand, counting down.
GAAAGACGCACCGTCGTCAATGTCCGTCTCACCCCATTCAATGACGTTAGATGGGTCATGTATGTATCGCCTTAGATAGGATATGTGGAAGACATTGTGCACCCGCTCTAACTGCAGAGGTAGATCCAAGTGGTATGCCACCTCACCCACTCTATGTAGTATCAGAAAAGGTCCAATGAAACTTGGAGATAACATATTGCCGCAACCAAATCTCTATATCCCACGTCAAGGAGAGACCCGCAGGAACACATGATCTCCCACCTCGAAGTCCATGGGTTTATTTCATCTATCTTCATTGGATATCTGATATCTATGTGCAGTTTTCATCCACTCCTGGATAACTTGCACCTTCTCTATAGTAGCTTGCACCAACTCTAGGCCCATGAGCACTGACTCTCTGGGGTCAATTCAACAAAGTGGAGACCTTTAGGTTCTTCTGTACAAGGCCTCAAGCAGTGCCATACCAGTGGAGTGGTAGCTATTGTTTTGCGCAAAATCCACCTGGGTTAGGTGATCCTCCCTACTATGGCCAAAAATTGAGGAGGAAAACACATATCATGTCCTATAGGACCTAAATGGTCCACTCCATCTAACCATATATATATGTGACTGGAAAACTATTCTCAAGCGTATATGAGTCCTAAACGCCTCCTGAAATCCGCTCCACAATAGGGATGTAAAGCGTGTGTGATGATCTAAGACTACCATAGATGGGAATCCATGGAGTCAAATTATATTCCACGTGTAGAGGTGTCTTAATCTCTCTACTAAACCCTGTTCCTAAATCTCTAGGTTGTGGGTTGACTTAGTGATTTGGTCAATGATCACCTAGATGGTATCATTCCTCCTAGACGTACATGGTAAACCTACCACGAAGCTCATAAATATTCCATCTGACACCCACTCCATCACCTCAAGGGGTTGAGTCAAACCCACTGGATCCTGGTTCTCGGCCTTCACTTGCAAACAATTCAGGCATCTAGAGACAAACTCAGTCACTACCTTCTTCATCCCCAACCACCAAAACTGATGTCAGATGTCCTAGTATATATTTTCCACACCTGGATGTACTGCCAAAGGGGATGTATAGAACTCCATCAAAACCTCCTCCTGTAATGAAGCCATTGCATCCATGCGTCCTCTAAAAATGATAATGTGCTACCTGCCTTTAGAATATCCATCAGGGGAATGCCCAGTGGACATTTTATCATGTGTAGTTTCACAGCTGATATCTCCGAGTTGTGCCACCATGAATTGCTGTATGAGTTGAGGAGTAACCACCATCGACTACATGTAATTTACTTCATCTACATCAGTGAATGATATCTAATGTGAGGACAAATTTTCTGAGGCCTTGTTAAGTAGCTTAGAACTAAATCTCCAGCTAAGAGAATCTACCACCACATTTCCCTTACCAAGATTATAGACTAACTTAAATTCATGGTCCTGAAAAAATTCTATCCAATGCCACTATGTCAGGTTTAGATCCTTCTAAGAAAATATATACCTGATAATGTTTTGGTCTGAGTAGACTATAAAACTCTCACCCATAAGGTAGTGTTCCCGCATTTTCAATGTGAAGACAAATGCCGCCAACTCCAAATCATGGGACACATAGTTCTACTCATGTGGTATAAACTTCCATGAAATATAAGCAATCACCTATTTCCCCTACATCAGGACATAACTGAGCATGGTTCTTGATGCATCGTATAACACTATGTATGTAACACCCACCTCTGAAAATCTTTGGAAGAGAGTGATCATCAAAGTTTTCCTCATCTTCTAAAATATTACCTGTAAATTCTTCGTCCACATGAAGGGTTTTCCATTTTGTGTCCAGGATTTCATGGATGATACAAATCTAGAAATGTAAGGTATGAACCTCTGATAGTACCCTACCAAACTAAGGAAACCCTGCACCTTGGTAATGTTCTTGGGTGTCTCCCAAGCAAAAACCACCTCTATCTTTTATGGATCTACTGTAACTCTACCCTCTGAAATGACGTGTCCTATAAAGTGGATCTATCATATATAGAACTAACACTTTGAGATCTTATCATAATGTTTGTGCTCTTAGATTAAGTCTAGGATCATCCTCAAGTGCATCACGTGATAATCATCGAACGCCGAGTACACTAGGATGTCATCAATAAATACCACTACAAACTAGTCTAGTTAGGGATGGAAGATCCTGTTCATGAGTCCCATGAACACTACTGGGATGTTCATCACACCAAATGGCATCACTAGATACTCATAGTGGTTCTATCAACATCTGAAATCCATCTTCAGAATGTCCCCATCCCTCACTCGAAGCTAATGATAGCCCAATATAAGTTCTATCTTTGAGAACCATCTTTCCCCCTTCAACTGATCAAAGAGGTCATCAATCCTCGGTAGTGGATACTTATTCTTCACGGTCACCTGGTTCGGGTGCCGGAAGTCCACACATAACCTCAACCTCCCATCTACCTTCTCAGGAAATAAAACTTGGGCTTCCCATGGTCAAACATGGGGTCTCACAAATCCGTTCCTCTATAAGTCCTCCAGTTATACCCTCAATTCACGAAGCTCTACAGGAGCCATCAGATATGCTGGTGTGGATATTAGTGTCATCCTAGAGTATAGTCCAATGCATAATTATACCTATCTACATGGATATAGTCTTGGAACATCTTCTGAAAAAAATTTCTCATACTCATCCACCACAACACGAAACTAAGGACTCATCTCATCCACTACACTACGGATCATGTCATCCAACTGATGTGTGATCGACTTCAAACACCTACATGTGAGTCCATCCTATAATGCTTCGGTTTCCTTCTTGTTGATAAAGGAAAACTTGGTCCCATCTCTACGGACACACCGCACTATGTGCCTAAAATAGTCAATATAATCCTAAACAGTGGATAACCAATCCATACCCAAAATGATGCCATAAGGCCTCTACTCTTCCACCAAATGATCCCAACTAAATCTTCTGCCCCCAATAGTAAGGGAAAACTATCAACACCAGTGCGTGATCATCAAATCTTCTCCCATAGGATTCTCTAAGCATAAGGATCGAGTCAATAGTTCCACTAAAATATCCATGTCTCAAACAAGGGTTATGGTGAGAAAAGAGTGAATGACACTTGTGTCTTTAAAAACTAAATATACGGTGGAAAAGACACAGATCTTAACTCTAATAATCCCGAGTTTCTTAGGATCATAAGCCTCTATTTCCTAGATCTACCCTTACCCTTATCCACCATCTCCCTAAGATCGGGGTGGAACACCTAGGGGAGGTCGTGGTAGTGACTCAAACCTCCTTCCACCTCATGTTTCTCATCCCGCTTTTCTTCCATGTCTTATATCTAGAAGACCACCATGTTCCTACCTTTTCCACTACCTCTGCGGTCTCTCAACTATCCCCTAGTCAGTCGTATGGCTGGTCAAACAATCTCTAGCAAGATTCCCCCGACCGCTGCACAAGTAGCACAACCTAACCTTCGGCTGACTCACTCTTCCCTAGGATCCCTGTATTGCTAATACCATGTCCTGGGGTAGTTCCATGAACTATCTAGTCTGCATGGACCCCTACGTCAGCTGTTGGCTACCCACTACTAAATACTCTACTACCTATCGCCCGATGGTAGCTCCCATCACTAGTGCCTACATTGAAATAAATCTCTTAAGGATTAGATCTTGCTCTAGTACCCCAACATGTGTAGGGATGCTAAGGGATATCAACGATGCCCTGATCTCCTAGGGTATTCCCTGATCAAAGGTATGGGCCCTAAGGAATGGTTCTCACACCATATCTATTGAGTAACGAGAAATATCAACAAATATCATTGAGTACTCTGCTACTGACTAGATACCCTACTACAGTTGTAGTTGCTACTATATACGCATGGAGAAAAACTTCTCTAGAAAGAACACCTCCCTGAAGTGGAACTCGAAGTCTGACTATGAGAGTGTCACCTCCTCATGCGCCCGATTCATCAGGCTCCACCATATCCCTGTTGATCCCTGAAGAAGGCTCGTAAATAAGACTAACATCTGTCCGGGAGGTATCCTCACTAAGCGGAAGACTCATGCCACCACCTCTAACTAGTCCCCAGCTACATGAGGATCTATCTCCCCTTGGAACTTAGGTGGTCACTACCTCTTGAAATCATATAATTCACTAAGACTATGTTCATCCTCTACTTGTAGCACAGGTATGAACTGATTCTCTCTGGGTCACGGTATCACCGATACACCGTAGAGAGGTGTTATCTCTAGCAACAATACTAGCACTGATTCCTTATTACTCGAAAAGACATTATTGTGGTTGTGCAACATAATCCTGATTAGTTGTCTGTGCGGAGGTATCCTAAAACAAAAAAATATTTACCACATTCAAAAGAGTATACTGGGTGAGCTGACTCTAACACAAGAAGAACATGGTAACAACTCAGTTACTATATGATAAATGAACCATTGATTTCCCCTGAAATTATTATTTTCATGTATCAAGTCAGAAAGCATAATTCATGGTCCTGGTGTATGGATACATTGTCTGCCATACCAACACTGGGTTCCCTAGCCTAAAATATAAACTCAAAAATCTTAACATTGTTTCCCCAAAACAAGAGTAAAATCAACTGCTCTTTGATACCACTCTATCACGACCAGTCCCTCGGGACCCGTGTCGTGCCTACCCCAATCCCACCTCTTATAGGCTAGGGGCTGGAGACTAGTGCTGGGTAGGCATATCACACAATTGGGAGGAATTTTACCTAGTAAATTTATGTACACACCCATATCTAAGAAAAATATGAAACTTAAGATACTAAGTAAACATTGATGAAAAATAGTGAAGAAACCTACTCTGATTATGGTACAAAACTAAAAGAAAATGGGCCAGAATAAAAGACCAAATGAAAAGGAAAAGTATAAGCTCTTGGATCTCATCTATAGAAAACCCTACCTGAAGGGTAGGCATAGTAAGCTATTTTAATGTTGTTGAACCATACCACGTTCATCAGGTCACACTAAAGTACCCTTGTCTCCTGTTCACTAAGGACTCCATCAAAGTTACTGATCATCTTCACAAGACACGACACGTGCAGGTGAAGACCATGTAGTGGTGACAAAAACAATTATAATTAGGGACCCCAAACCACAAAGGTATCACTAAGAAATTTACCCCAAAGGAATCGTATAAAGTATACAACTAAGGAATCAATAATAAATACACCCAACATACTACCAATGAGGTACACGAAGTGTAAACTCTATGATGTATAATCAAGAGAGTCACTAGAGTTAGCTCACACCAAGTATAGGTCTATGGTACATAAACAAGATTGTCGCATGGATCCACAGTACCCTCATGTAATAACACATGGATTATAGGTAAAACATGGAGTTTCGGCAACACATGGAGTGTAGATAACACACAGAGTGTCGTCAAAGCCTAGATGACCCGAAACATGGTGGGATAGGTGAGTGCTGACTTAGTATAGGTAAAAGACAAATTCTAAGTAAGAAACTTATTCTAGGTAAGACACACAGTCTAGGTAATACACACATTCTAGGTAAGACACACAGTCATGGTAATTACATAGCTTCTAGGTCATATCCATCCACATGATTCCATCCTTAACATGGTCATTTCGGGAGCACCAACTCATCGAGACAATAAGGTGTATGCCAACTTCCATAGAAACTCATATAGTGTATCTTAAAGGACTGAATCATCATGAGGTTCACAACACCATAAATGGAAAGTCAAATAGACACACAATTTGAGAGTTATGGGTGTTTAAGTAAAAAGGTTCTCATTGGGTCTGGGTCTGGGCTGACCCAGTCAGACCAAATAACCAAGTAGTCTTGGTCCTCTTGTTCCATCCCACCCCAACTAGGCCCAACCTGCTACTGGCCTGGTCTGGCCCGCCATCTCCAACCTGGTCCACTAAAGTAGACCAGTTTGTCTGATCGGGACATGGTAGTTGTTACGTCTGATCCCTGTCAACACGGGGAGGCCACCACTTTTGATGTGGTGGTCCGTCATGTGACCACACCATGGTGGTTGCCACGGGTTCCCGCTGCCATGGTCCAACTAGACCTTGGCCCCCTACTTCGTCCATTGAGGCCCACTGCTGACCTCCAGCCGGTGGCTCCTATTCTACCACCTCGCGGGGATCTCCCACGCCTTGTGGGGATCTCTGTCGCCGGGTGGCCTTACCGCTGTCATCACTATAGTGGCCTATTTTTCAAATTGGGGAAACCCTCACATTATTTGGGTAGTCGCCTTCACTATCATGGGTTCAAAATCGTTCTGCCATGGATTTGGGGGTCTGATCACATTCGGATCCTCAAGGAAAATCCCAAGGTGACCACGACGGTCCATCAGGGAAGAACGCAAGAATGAGGATATGAAACGCACCAAGAACACCCTTTAGAATGGATCTAGACCTTTTTTCGGGTTATCCCAAATTCATTCTTGTTTTTAGGATTAGGAAGAACAGATTAAAAATCACAAAGATCTAACTCCCACATTAATCCCTCATTTTTAACCATCCCTCATAAACGATCGAACTACAGATCAACATGTTCATGGGTTGGTCAACATTCATCCTAGGAAATGAGAATGTGGAAATAAAATCAAATATAAATAAACACCCTACCTCGAGGATTGTATCGATCATTGATGAAATGTGAGTCTTGTATTCTTCATTTTTTAATCCACTAATGTCTATTCTGAATCGAATTGTTGATCCTCCATCGTTCATCATTCGTCGATGAGAAGATTTTCCAACTAATTTTCCTTCATTCTTTCTAGAACCTCTTGGGATCATGAATCTTATATCATGTCCCTATAAATATATTAATTGAATAAATGTGTATCAGCGTCTTTATTTCAATGTGTTGTAGCATTAACCTACTGTTTCCTTTATGAAATGAAACAAATGACTTTTCACTACATCACAGTATTACTGTGTCATCAAGAAATGTTAAAATAAAAATAAAAATAACTTTTTAAGTTTATTTTTAATCTTCTCTAAAATTTCCAAAAAAGGTATTTCGCAGTTGAACCACGCCAGTCGAGGTTAGGTCCTACCTAAGCAAAACCCGCTACTCTGAATACAATGGTTCCCATGGATTTCAAATCCATTTACACATTTAAAAGATACTAAAACCAATAATGTGTGCTATTTTTAATAAAATCAAAAATAGTTCAGGAATTTATTTTGAGCACTCTGGGCCTCAGAATCACATGTTGTCTCAGCACCTGGTCTCAAAATAACCCCTTATAGTTTTAAAAAAAATATGTAGAAAATCCAGGATATTATAGGGGAATCATTCACTTCTTTACAACCTTATATATAGGACTATCCTAAGAAAAATCTTGGATTATCAAATGTCAAGATCCCTGAATTTAACCCTGATCCCTTCCTTTATTATCTGAAATAAGTTCAATCTAATTGGCTTTAATAAAAACTAGAACTAAAGATAGAACGTAAGGAATCCTTTCCAAGGGTTTTTTAAATTGGTTTCTAACATTCCATTAATCCTCATGGGTTGGACCCCGCATTTCCACTTTACTATTCCCTTATTGTAAGCATAGTTTGGGACTATAAATTTCTAATACGATCATCGCCTGCTTGAATTAAATGACGCGTGTAGGTGCGTCATATATACATATAAATAACTTCAAATATAATTAGTTACAATTTAAATTAAAAATATATAAATTTTTCTAAATAATAATATTTCCCTAAATATATATTATATTATTTAAGATATAAAATTTAAATTAAGAAAGCACTATATTCATATTCACTAAATCATTCTATATAAATTAAATTATATAAAGAATAATAATTCTTCCATAAAATAATTAATAAAAATAAAAATAATTAATACATTCATACAACCATATAATTTAAATTTATTAATCATAAAAACCAAATTAATAAATAAATTAGAAAACTAAAAAATATAAATATAAATTTTTTCTTTTCAAAAGATGGAAATATATGTTCAGAAAGAAATTTAATAAATGTTAAATAAAGAATACCAGGATGGAATATGGCCTCATAATTCACATCATGTTCTCAATTTCCTACTAAGAATATGACACTTAGGATATATCCTTAAACAAATCCACTTTCATATATATCCTAGGTCGGTCTGAACATCTGGTCTGTTCTCTAACCTCTACAGGTTCTAGCCACCCAAGTAGTCATGTCCTAGTTAGGGAGGAAATATATCCCCACATTCATCTCAGTGAGCCTAATGGATATAGGTATCTCCCATGAACAAACCCTTGTAAATGTATCCCAAGGAATATAGTTCAATCTATATCATCATTAGGAGTGTCCAGAATGTCTAGCTGGTATATGGAGGTCAATAGGGGCCCTCGACACCTTGTACAATTCAATCTCATGAATTATTTTTTGTTCAATAACATTAAAAAAATTCAAATAGGATCTCCAAATATGGTGTTGGGTCCACACTTACCACATGAATATAATAAATTCACAATACCACGTGAAATATTCATATAGACCACCTACCATTTAGAATTTGTTTCCTCATTTATCATCTAGTCAGTGACTCTCGTTGAGGCTCGCCAAACCCAACCGACCATCTTATAATAGAATTGTAGTCCATCCTCAAATATAAACCCCCAAATAAATTAATAATATTAAAATTATAAATAAATATTTAATTAATTTATCAACAAAAAATCTAAGAAATTCATATTTAAATTAAATAGGAATAAATGCCTAGAACCTCACTGGTTGATCTCGTCACACTAAAACCATAACAAACCACTAACCAAGACCAATTACATACTAAAAAACACATTATAGGCCAAGTAACTAAACAATTAAACCATGAAAAAAAATAATTTAATTTAATTCAAGTCAAAACATTTAGAAAATTCTATCCTTCAATGTACCTCTTCAGAATGATGTGTGACCAATGGAAGATGTCGTCTTAGGACGACACCTATCAAGGAAGAGAAAAAACTCAAATGTGCAATTACAGTTATACTATAAAATTAAATAAATCTAATAAAAAACATGAGAAAACATAAGAATTTTCTTAACTTCATCAAAATTATGTGTGACAATGGGAATAATCCATCACAGGATCTTCTATATGCAAGTCACAAGAAATCCCCATGAAGAACGGTTGGTTCCACCATGCTCCAGAGGAATCAAAACCAAAACCTAATCAAGTAGAAATGAAAATAAAAGAAAATATAATGGGGAGATATAAGGATGATATATAAGACAAAGATTCACCTTAAATCTCTCAATAATGGCCTCACAATACTCCTTGATCAAGGGAGAAGATAAAGAGGGAGATAGATTAGTAAGTTGGGGAGTGCATGTGTGAGATGGAAGGAAAAAGTGGTCTAGGTTTATAATACCACTATTATAAAGTGTTATTTTATGAAATTTAATGTTTTTCATGGTTTGGATGCACATTTTTTCCAAACCATGCACTAAACATACAGATGGTACTATAACCCTCCAAGATTGTTTCATGGTTTCCTGTACAACCACACACAATTTGAATGAGACATTTAACCAAACCTCCAACCAAAACCAATTTTTATGGTTTTACCTTAAATATTCATGGTTTCCTATGAATTATGTGATGACCGTTCCATAAAACCAAACTCCATAGAAATTGAACTGAAAACTCCTAGGTCTTCTTAGTGTCCCCTGGTTTCCCATAAATTGTGTACCTTAAACTATGCTTCCTAGGAAAAAACCTCCAAAAATCCTAAAATTTAACTTGAAGCTCCAGAGGCCCACCTGATAACCTAATATACCTTAAAAGAATAATTAATTGTAAAAGATAATCACTTAGATATATTCTAACTCCTACAATTCTATTTTTAATCTCCAATCAAAATTTGAACCATCTACTAATTGAAAATTCAAATTCCTTCTATAATTTTTCAACTTATACAAACACGAGGTCTTAAAATCTCCTGAAAATAATAATTATTATCCCAAATAATTCTTGGTGGTCATCCATATGCATCTATAAACCTAATATGATATTTCATTCACCAAACAACCCCATTTCATTTTGAATGCTTGAAGCACATCTGAGGCATAATCTAAACTTCAAGTAGCTCAAACCACAAAATACTGAGCCAAGGCCCATAAAAAAATTTAAAACAAGGATACAAAATTTATGAAAAAACATCCATCATGAGACTTGTCTGTGTAATTATCCAACTTATTTTCTTGAATTTGGTGTTCCTAGCCATAGAACATAGATCAAAATTGCTGATTCTAAGCCACAATGTGTCGCACAGTCATAACCACCTATCCAAACTAATTTTTGGAGTCCTCATGACACCCTTAGTGTGGTTTTTGATTCATTTTATCCAATAACATATGAAAACACTGGTCATACCTCTTCTTTACATCTCTTCTTGAGAATGATCAGATCCAATTTTTGATGTGTTTCCAGTTACACAATCATGATTCCTTTAATCCCTAGTAATCCCATGATCATATAAGAATGCTCATCGAATCCTATACATGAATCGCGGTGAAATCTCCAGGTTAAACCATCCATGTTCATTTAAACTATCATGTATTACAATGAGCACTGATGCATCACTGACTGAACCACATTTAGGTTACCTCAAAACCATCCCGAACATGAAGAAAATGCTCAAACTCTATCCAATATCACATGAGAAATCATATCTCGCATTCTTCATAACATATGGATCAACTTAGATCTATTTTATTCCTAACATACAAATTTCCAACATGATTATCTAATCACCAGTCTCATTTATCCATATTCCCTTAAAATGATGGCCACATAACTCGTGATTGAAGTCATGCTCCCCACTATAGGAGTGTCATAATTATATCACTATTGAATAAACTCCCATGTCATAATAACCATCAAACCCTAAAATGAAATTTTTTTCACCTCCCCACAATATAATTTCACTTAAAACACTCCCTAAGAACCAACTTAATAGGTTTCATATCCCACGCCCATGTCTCTCCTTCCGATTCACTCCCATTCCATTATAGGAAACAATTTCCTTTAATCAACTTTTAGGTTTGTTATACAACCACACTCAATACATTTCTAGAATATCCCAAAATAATGGGAACTCTACTTTATTGCAAATAAATCTCCTAGTCACCATGATCACAAGAACCTCATAAAATTATCCATTTACCCTTAGTCAGCTCATTAACCCTCATCAATTCTCTACTCAATATCATCATAAGTACTCAATGTTTGTTTCCTGATCACATCCCAAAAGTAACAGATGTCTTCTCTTGTACCACTAAAAAAAATAAACCTGAATCATGCATTTTTGAGTTCCATAATACTAGAACTAGTCTCAAGTGTCAAACCAATGACCCTAATCTGTATGCTATCCAGTCACATCAATCCTACAACACCCCTAGAACTCATATTTAAAATCATTCACAAGTTATGTGCCAAGTTAAATCACATAACCACCTACTACACAAGTGTCATTCTCAAATCATAATTAATGGAAAAACCCTATTTACCATAATATTAAACCATGTAATCAATATGTATGTATCCACTCTAGGGTCCCATTCCACCATTGATCAGACACATCATGTGAAACCATCATCCTACTTGGGCACTAATTCTCACTGACCATCCGTAAACATGACCGCCCCTCAAGAATAATAACCTCATCGGTCAACATCTATACATGTAATGAAATTTTACTAGATGTTATATGACAATAAAACCATTTCATTTGGTTCAATTAAAGATGTATTCATCCAATACATATGGGAAAATTCATTATAGGTTTTTACTCACACTTTAAATAACTAAACCTAATATCAGCAATCCATCTGGGTTTAAAGACAGGGAATCTTGTTCCTATATCAACCCAGTAGGGTAAATTCAAATCCTAGGAACATAGAATATATCATCATCCTAATAGTCAATCATTTCATCAGAAATATGCATTACCTTCCTAAAAAATATGGAAAAAAATCATCCTAGATGAGTATAATTCTATCAAGTACTTATATGGAAAAACACCCAATGAATACTTTTTGACACTTTAAATAACAAACCCTTAATATTTAATGAAATCACATTCTAGAACACCTATAATTAATGTGAATCCAACATAACTAATATGATTTAGGAAATGACTCTTGATTCTACAGGCTCAAAGTCAAATCCAATCAATCCTATTTCCAATGGGCTAAGATCCAAAAATACAAGATAAATCAAGAAACTAGAACACTCATATGATTCACCCAAATTGACAGTCATATCCAACTGTAACATCAAAGAGAAAAATAGGATTCCCATATCCCAGGTAATGTGAACTTCTTACAAGAATAAATTTTCTTGATGTGCCAGTCCAATATCCATCATAATCTCCAATTCATTACTAAATCTTCCGTATACCAAATCACCAAATAACAAGAAAAAAATATTCTCTGATAACACTTTGAAACATCCCGTTATAACACACTTATGTATAGTATCCATATTGGTTTTCCATAAGACCATAGGAATTCCTCCATGTACACCAAAGGTTTCCAAATATAAATGGATGTCTAAGGAGGTACCGTGGGGAGGCTATAGCCCATGTATTAGAGTAAAAATCATAAAAACAACCAAACATCGTAAATCATAGAAATAATGAAGAAAAATGAAAAAAATATAAATAATAATGATGATAAATGAAATGTATCAAGGCCCAAACAACCATTTAATATGTAAAACTTACATTTCACTTGGCCTATTATGTATACAGATGAGTATAAAGAATAAAAATGTTGGATATATGAAATCCTTGAGCCATACCTCATCCAATATGTTGATACAATCTGAGTTATCTTATCTTATAATACAAAATTGATTTCGAACCTTGGACCAATATGTACATGCTACCAAGTGAATGTTTTCTCAAGTACCCAAGTGCCATGGTCACATGAGTAGAGTGTGAGTACATAAATTAGTATGGAAACACCAATTTGGTCTCATAAATAACTAGAATATATAGTGATATTTTATTGAAAAATGGTCAACTAAAATAAATAAATAATTATAGAAAAAAAACCACCATACTACTATCTCTAACCTGAATTCGGGATGCATCTGAGCATGTCATCTAATCATACAACCCATGGTATCATAGAACTCCCCATGGGTGTATAACATATTGAGTATCTCATACCGGTCTGAAAGTTTTTTTATAGAGTTTCACGAACCTCCCCTATGAGAGTTTTTAGTATTCATCATGGACCTCCCCTATGGGAATTTTCTATAGTCATCATAGGACTCTTCTATGGGAGGTGTCTCATTTGATTCATAATCCCTATAAACACCTTAGATAAGGCATTAGCTTTTAAGTATCACTGACCTCCACTATGGGATTCTTATCTATTAATTTATCAAACTCCCTAAGTATATGTACCCAAATTAGGAATCAATACTAAACTTATAAACTTAGTTGGACATATGCCAAATCCACCCTGAAACCACTGCCAAAATCCTAGTGTACGACCCATATCATCACAAAATAAACAACCTCAAAACAAGATCTTATCTATAAGGTGACACCCAAAATCATCACTACCCATTCCCATACACAACCCCTCACTAGGGTTATATGTCACAAGGTCACCCATTAGGGTCCCTTAAGTCTCCTCAAGGCCTCATGAGCCTCCTAGGAATATCACACTAGGAAGATGGCCTTATACCCTCCTATTTCCCAGGTGTCCTAGGTTGGTCCAAACCCAGGACCCATTCACTAGTATCTTTAGGGTCTAACGACCAAGAAGTCATATCCAGTTAGGGGAGTATAGATTTCACCACAATCATCTCAATGAGCTCAATAGCTCTGGGTATCTCTCCTGGAAAACCCCTTGTACATGTATCCCAAGGTACATTATTCATTATATATCATCATCCATTAGTGGATGGAATGTCTAACCAGTAAATTATGTCCTAATGGTCCCCTTTATACCTTGTGCAATTCAATCTTAAGATTTAGTTTTTATTTAAAAACTTTAACAATTTTTAAAGAGGCCCAACGACTAAGGTGGTGGGACCACACAAGCCACATGAATATAATAAATGCATAATACCCCAAGGAATATGCATAAGGACCACCTTCCATTTTTAATAATTTTTCACTTTATCCTCTAACTAGTGAGTCTTTTCGAGGTATTGCAATCTGACCTTTCCATCGTCTAAATGACATGAGGTCCTATATCGAACCTAAAACACCAAATAAATTAATCATATTCAAATTATAATTAATTAATTGAATAATTACAAAAATTATAAATGATTGTAATTTTAATTAGATGTTCATAAATTCCAAGAATCACATTGGTCGATGTGGTCCCACCGAAACATGGACCAACCACTTGCCACAACCAGCCACGTACTCCCTAAAACATTCCAAGATTAATACCTATAAAATGATTCCAATAAGAATCCCAATTTAATTTAATTTAATGAAAACTATAGAAAATTTATAATTATGAATTACATATCTAGAAAAATGTGTAACCATAGGTACATTTTGTCTTGATATGTACCCTATGAAAGCATAGGAAAATCCCTAATAGGATATTTCAATTTGATTATCTAATTAATTTAATTTAATCTGAATACCTAAGGAAACCAAAGTGGTGGATTACCTTAATCAAAATGACATGTGATGATGTAAGAAATCTTTCATGGGATCTACTCTATTCAATCCACATGAAATCCCCATGAATAATGATTGATTCTACTATGATTTGGTGGAATCAAAACTGAAACCTAAACTAGTATAAAACAAATCTGAGAAAAAAGAGTGGTGACATCCAAGTAGGCTACTAGAGTTGAATACATTCCATCAATAACTAAATAACATGATAAAAACCCCTTTATCCGGGTAGAATATAATGAGAAAGGGATATTGGTTTTATAGTATGTACTTATGTGAGAGGGAATGAAGAAGGTGGTTTAGGGACTAAAATTGCATAGGGGAAATTTGGTTTTTTCCTACTTTTAAAGAGCCACATGATTTTCCAAACCATGTTCCAATCGTGTGGGTGGCACTAAAACCCTATAAGACTTACATATAGTTTCATCTACAATAATGGATTGTTTTTCGAACCAATACACCATTAGTCCATCCAAAACCATGTTATATGGTTTCCCATTTAATTTACATGATTTCCACAAAACCATGCACTAATAGTACCAGACAATCATGCTCCATTGAAATTGAACTGAAAATTCCCAGATCATTAGGGTGCTACAAAGTTTCCCTTAAACTATATGACTCAAAAAATTCACCATGAAGAAAACCTCCACAACTCCCAAAAAATAAAAGATCTCGAGGCCCACCTGAGCACTCAAGCAACCATTAGAGCCTCATTCTACATATAAAAGAATCACTTAGATAAATTATAACCCTAGGAATTTCATTCTAAATATATAATCAAAATTTAACCCATCCAATAATTGAAAATTTAAATTCCTTATGTAAATTATCAAATCATATACACACGAGGTCTTACAATCTCATTTTATTCTAAAATGAAAATGCTATTCATATTATGACTGGTTCACTTAGTCTTTAAAAGTATTTCATTTTTTATCACCACATTCAGGGATGGATATAATAGTAAATGAATGGTTAAATATGATAATGATAACTATATTATATTCTTTTTAATATTCTTTAATGGGTAAATAAACATGAGGGTTAAATAAAATTAAATATGTTCCCCACGGTCAGAAAAAACCACCTAAATTGACTAACCATTAATCAATAACACTTACACTTGACGGAACATATATACAATGGAGAAATTATGGATATTTGGAACCATTAAAACTCCTATAGTGACATTTAAATCATTTCATCACACTTCTACAGTTATAGAACCATTCATAATAACTTTTATAATTATCAAAAAACTAAAGCGGCCACAAAACCATGACAAGAATAACCTCAAGACAGTGAATATAGATATGATATCTTAGTAAAATGGTTATAAAACAATATAAAAAGAATAATTATTAATCAATTATACATGGAATTTTTTTTAAGAAAGTATTTAATAAACATAATTTGATTATTTAGGAGTTCAGATATATTCACCATGTGAGTTGTGACCCATGTTAAGGGAACTTCTAAACAACCATCTTCTATTTTGGGTTACACATATTACCATTAAAACTCACTTTATCTCTTTATTATTTTCATTTATTTCTTTTATATTTTGTATATATGTTCCTCACATATATACCTAATTTAACATACCTTTATTTTTTAGGGGATATTCTAGATTTTAATGTTCCCTTCTAAATTTATTCTTTAAGGAAACTCAATTAAAGGGAGCTTGTATATTAATTATCTCATTTCATGTACAAGTATATCTAATATTTCTTATTTTTATATGGTTTATAAATGAACTTATTGTTTTATTTAAAGTTATTTTTTTCAATTATAATATTAAATAAAAAACCATGTTCTTTCACTCTTTAAAGATTATGTACTCTTTTCTTAACAACCTTTTTTGAGAGGATCGTTTCTAAACCTACTTATCCACTTATTTATTATGACCATTTTTTAAATAAAATTCCATTTCATAACCAATTATTCTTTATTCAATAATTAACATCCAAAAATTCATTATTACCTTATTCTCATAAATATATTTAATATATGACATTTGGTTATGCCTGAAGAAATGATTTTGCAACCCATTCCAAACTCATGGGTTATTATTATATTTATGAATTATGTATGATTTTATTATGTTGAATAGATATGTATATACATATTCTAATGTGATTGGTGTGCCTAAAATTATACATCCCCTAAATAAATGGACAATTTCTTCGTCTCATTAGATACCTTGTATGGTGCATGAGTCATTAGCCAAATAAAGTATGATATGTTGTCTTGGAAGTGATCCTTGAATTTTGTTTATGATGCAATATTTTATGGTGTTTGTTTCCACATTATTATGGTTTCATGATGTTATAATATTATCGTCCTTATTCCATGCCTCCATCATTATGATCATTATCTTTTAGGATTTCATGATCTTATGATATTTTATTCATTATTACATGCCATTGTATTATATGATAATTATATTTTATGATATCATGATGTGCCTTTTTATTCATATGTATTCACCATGTTCTAATTTTATTATTCCCTTACTGGGATTTATAGTTCACCCTTTTCCTTTATGTATTTCCCTAGGATATCCAATACAACAAAAAATAATGGGATTTAGTAGAACATTATGTAGATTTAAACAAATATGTTGTGGTTTAAGTTTAATTTTATGTTTTATATATCTAATCACCCAAATACACTAGGCCTCTAGATTTATGGGATTCATTTTAAATATTTCTATTTTAAAAATAATGTAATAACATGATTATAATATTAAAGTAGCAATAACTAGTATCAAAAAAAGTTTAATTATTATTGGAAATTAGTACTAGATTACATTAGTTTAATTTATTTTTATAAAATACAATGTATTATAGAAAAAAATATCCCAATACATATGTTTCTTCATATGTAGTTTTGTTTTTATTTTCAAAAAAATTAGAAATTTATATGAGCATCAATTCAAAAAATGCATATGGGGCATGTGGACAGTTGGATTTTTTTAAAATTCACATTTTTTATCCATCTTCCATTTCTCCAATAGTTTTTAATGAACCATGTCCATTTCATTTCCTGGTTGGAGCTTTTCATTCCATTTTAGGATCATTGGTGTGTTGATGAGTCTTTTGGTTTGGTTTGTAATTATGATAAACTTTCCAACATGTCATCTCTATTAAAAAAAGTGTTCACCTCTACCTTCCCAATGGTTTGACAACCCCAATCGTAAAACCCATGCTCAAATTGGAAGATAAAGAACATTTCATGAAAAAAGATAATCATTTAACCACATGTTCAAAGTGGTTTAAAATGAATTATTTGAAAGAACCAACAATTTGGAAGGGAAAGAATGAAAGTAGCGGTCATGCTAAAATAGAAAATGGGTTATCTTCTTTTCCTCAAAGTCAGGGAAATGGTCAATGATCTTACTATTTTGTGGGTGTTTTCCCACTCAAGAACATTGGAGTTTACCTAGTTATCCCACTTTATTCTCATTAATCCATGTTTAAATATCTCTATATAATTTTTAGTACATTGTGATAAAGTATGTTTTTTTAAATGGAAGACCCCTATTATTAGTATTGATCTACCCACTATGAGTTCCTCTATCATTCCATGGGTTCTAAAGAGCATACTTAACACTGATTTCATTTGAAAATATCAATTATTTTGGTTTTTAGTAGACTATTTGGTTTTGTTATTAATAATCTAATTTTTTGTAGTTATTTTTCTATTTGGGCAGTAGAATCAAATGTTACTACTACCTACATGAAGCTGGTCAAATATTGGGTTCTCTTCACCATGATCAGGATGATAGATATTCTTCTTTCCAAGCTACTTGAATGTTATTCCTATGGTTTTTCATTTATGAAATGTTTAATCTCACTTATTTTACATCCCTATGAACTTGAAAATACCACCAATAGTTGCTATAAGGGTCAACAAACCTCTGAGCTAATGGATGAACCTAACTGATTTCTTTTTCTATATATATAGATGATGATTTCATAGTAATATCTTTATGAGAGGAAACCTATATTTTTTCTACCTTTATTATAGTAGTGTCCTTAGGACCTTTTTTCCCTTTTCTATAATTATCTATATGTTAATCATCCTCAACATATTTGTAGACACTTGTAGCATTTATTTGAGCTATTTTACCATTTTATCAACTATGAAAACCTTCCTATTTTCCTTCTTACAAATTTGTTAATCCCTATGGAATAATGGTTTATCTTGTGTAGCTATTCTGTTTCTAAATTTTTTTTGTAGGTATCACAATTTTGAATCAACATCCAACAAGTTTATCTATGAAATGAATGTTACTAAAGGGATCTGTCGATTCCCTATTTTTAATTCCTAGAATTCCATTTCATTTTTCTCTATGATATAATCTCTTTTTCTCCCTCAATACTTTCCAAAATAGTGAGGACATTGTCTCATTTTATGTGTGGGGGAGTCTTTTAAGAGCTTTATTGTTGATACACTTGGATTATTTCATATTTTCACAATTTTAGGATAAATTTTTCATTTAAAGAAAGATTTAAACTTAAATTATTATTGAAACCATTTAAAAAAAGACAATGTTAGGTTGGAGATTTTTAAAATCCACATTTATTCCTATTTATATTTTATCATGTTTTTTTGAGTTGAGTAATTTAATTATATTTTAATGTTATTATAATTTATTTTGATTGACTTTTAACTAGATATTATTCCCAGAATTTTTGATAGTTATTTTTGAATAATCCCATTCTTGAGAAGATTCAATTCTTACACTTTCATAATATTTTCTAATAATTTTTCTTGAGAAATACTTAGGACATGTAAAACTATCATAAATTTTATTTTGATTTTATTGAGGATATTATTGAACAAATAAAAATTTAAAAATTATTGAGTAAAACTTTTTTGACCCCTTTTTCTAAAGAAAAACCTATAAATATGTCATTCTTTGTCCCATACTATCCATAACCTTCTTAGTATGGGGCTATTTAAAGCCCACAATACCTTCCTACACTATGATTAGTATGATGCATGATTATCTTTTCAATAAGTTTGGGGGAATTTTCATGAGTGATGGAAATGGGATTTTGTTACTAAGGTGATGTACGGTGACACTTTCACTAGATTGATATGATTTGGTTCATGCTTACTTTTGTAATTTCACTAAACTTGATCCTTTATGAAAAAGGGTTGTGTATTTGGGAGGTTAAAAATCACCATTACTAGAATGATGAATTATATAATGGATCATATGTGGTTAGGTGAGGGATTCAAGATCTATACTAGACATGATTTTTTGAAAATAAAAGAAATGAAATAAATGGAAGAATGAACTTTCTTAATACTTTCTTGACATATTAATGGACCTACTTTGAGTTGATAGAGAATGGACCCATTTTTTATAGTATAAGTTACTTCATTACAATGTCCTTGATTGTCATACATTATAATGTAGATATTATTATCCATTTTAATCTTTATTTTCACTATATTCCTACCTAACTTCAGCAAAAAAGACATTAAAACCTTATTGATGAATCCCTCATGACTAATTTTGTATTTTTACTTATGAAGTGGAGATGATAGAATAAACAAAAGCCTGTTGTTAGGAACATGTATTCAAGGTATAAGCATAAATCCAATAACATTTTACCGTGAATGATTCATTATGAGGTAAATTAAAAAAATGGATATTGTTTCAAAAGAACAGTTATGAAATTTTAATTAAAAAAAGAAATAATCTGAATAAATAGCTTGACTATAAGGCATGACTTGTTTTCTCTACATGATTGATTATATAGTACTTACATTTTCTTCTTGTAATTAGTTTTTTGATTCTATGTTTTATAATTTTCCTATATTCTTATAATTTCATGATTTGATGATATTTTCTTCCTTCTTTCATGCCTCCATTTTATATAATCCTTCTATTTTATGATATAATGATGTGATTTTTGATTCATAGGTATTCAATATGTTAGACTTTGATTATTCCATTACTAAACTTTATAGTTAAGGATTTTCATTTATTTATTTCCCCAGGATATCCTATAAAACACAATAAAAATTAATGGGATTTAGGAGAAAATTATGAATATTTAAATAAATATATTATGGTTTAAGTTTAGTTTGATGTTTTATTTATCTAATCTACCCAATACACTGGGCCTCTAGATTTAGGGGTTGTGTTTTGAAGATTTTGATTTTAAAAATTAGGTAATAAAAAGAGTATAAAATTCAAGTAGCAACAACTGATATCAAATAAATGTTTTATTATTTTTGGAAATTAGGACTAGAGTACATTAGTTTAATTTATTTTAAAAAATTCATTGTATAATAGAAAACAATATCCCAATCCATATGCTTATTCCTATGTATTTTTGGTCTAATTTTCAAAACAATTAGAAATGGATATCAAATCATGAACATCAAGTCAAAAAATACATATGGGCATAGAGACAATTTTAGTTTCTTCAAATTCCATATTTTTTTATCTTGTTTCAATTTATCCAATAGTTTCTAATGATGGCTGTCTATTTCATTTCTCATCCTGAAATTTTCATTCCATTCCAGACCATTGGCACGATGATGATTTTTTTGGTTTGGTTGGTAATTATGATACACTTTCCAACTGGTCATGTTCATTAAATAAATTATGCCCCTCTTCCTTCCCAATGGTTGAATTGTAACATCCCAGGTAATTAAAGAATAAATAATTTTCATATTTATTAATATTTGAGAATTAAATATGAATTTTAATTAAAAGGGGTTGCTATGTTCGATAGCGTACCCGATACGCAACGATGAGTTTCTTTGAAACTTACGTAGCACACTAGTAATATAATAATATTATTTTAAATGTTAGTTAACAAGTAGCCGTTGTACTGGCGGGAATGAATAGAAATAACTAAAATATGAATAGATATGTTTTTAGATGTTTTTACATTTACCCAATAAAAGATAAAGGCTTAAAATACGGAAAGAGTTCAATTTTAGGCTTTTATACTCTAATTTTCACTAAAGGTTCACTTATCACCTTTTAATGGTGAACCGTCATTAAATATAGTTTTGATCACTCTTATACATTCTTTTGGACCAAATAAAACTCTTATTAAGAATCGGGACATCAAATTTTACTTTGTGTAATTTTTGGTACCTTTCTGATAAAGTTCATTTTTTTTATGAATAGTGTAAAATGTTGCATTTTAATTCAAAACCTCTTTTTAATCTAATTTATTTATATGATTAGATTATGTTTTGAATTGGTTTTAAAGTGAAATTATAAAATATTTTTACCAGTTAATCCAATGGTGGTCATTGGAATCAATTTCGATTTGAAATCGGACTTAAACTAGTGTCAATCTTTTGATACTTATTGTTTTGTAAAAACACGTTATTTGCTCTGGCAGCGGGAATTAATTATTAAATTAATTAGTGTGACTTATATGATTTGAATTTTGTAAAATAGAATTCATTTTTGAATTCGGAATATCAAATATAGCTTAGGGTGAATTTTTGGTAATTTTCTGAAAAACTTCAATTTTTGATGAATAGTGAAACCACTAAGTGGTAATCAAGCAAACTGATTTTTCAGTTAAATGAAAGTTTACCACTAATGTGTATTGAATTTTGAAAATCCGACATACATGGTTGTCATTAAGAAGTAAAATGTGGTTCAATGAGATTAAAATAATTTTTTTTGGTGAATAGTAACTTATTAAGTTTTTAATCGCGATTAGTGGTAATTAGTGTAGTTTAAGGAATAAATAATGCTTTAATAATATAAAATGACCTAGACACATGTACCAACATTATTGGTTGTGTCATGGCCGACCAAAACAAGCCATGGGTCAACTTGGGGACCCCATGGATCCACTTTTGTTGGGAAATAACATAAATTACTTTTTATTAAATGTTAAAGTGAAAATGACACAAACATAATATGTTTTGCGAAAACAATTTTTAAGTGGGGTTATACAAGTCCAAATTTTGATTATAAATATTCAATGGAAAGCTAAAAAGATTTCCTACATCATAGTAATTTGTTTATAATTTTTAGACATTAAATAAATTTAATTATTTATGACATAATAATGATGCAGCGATGACATCATTATTTGACGATTTAAATAAAATAGAAAGATAAAATAAACTCTATGAACTACACATGTCCAAAACCAATTGGATGAATGGATTTCGATGCCTTATCACCTTATCCACGAATTCCATCAATGTGGGACCTTTTAAAACCGAAACACATTTTCAAATAATGTAATGTTTCTTTACTTTCCAAAAGTGCCCCTCCTCTCCCCTTATAAAAGGCCCCCACCTCTACCTCATTTCACAAACTCTTAAAGCCATTGGCTCGGCCAACCCCTGCCCATTTGCTCTCTCCACATCCCTCTCCTCATCCTAGAGGATTCCCCTTGGGCAGAATCCTTTCAAAGGAAGCCTTTAGGCTCAAACCAAAAGAAGTTACACTTTTTAAGGTATTTCATTCTCTCATGATCATTTGTTTTATTTTGCTTCTCCGACCCCCTAAACTCTTTTTATTTACTTATTTTGTAACAACACCAGTATCTTCAATATACTAGGATGTTGTTATAAGATTTATTTGATCTACACTCTCACACAACTACATCAAATGGTTAAAGAACATACGGTTTCTGTGGATGGCGAAATTCTGCCTCCCGAAACGATGATTGTTCAATACTCATTTAACACCTTCAAAGGTGGCCATTATGATGTCACTATTTTTATATATGATATGTAATATGTTTATGTTTTACTTATTCTTCTGTATTTTTCATTTGTGTCTTACCTTTATGGCTTCCATTATGGGTATACGCGATATCTTCATTTAAGGAAGTGCGGACTACCGCCCCCTCAAAGTGATGTGATTCGTTAATGCCATATGTGGGACGTGTAAAGGATGGATTTAAAGTTATTATATATGATGTTATACTGGAATTATAATATACCTATATATATCATTATCATTTATTTCCATTAAAGTATGAGATAGAAATGAAAGTAGCGTTCATGCGTACGTACGGACTACCGTCTCCATGAACGGTGCATTTCATTTCTTATCCCCAAATGTAATGTACTATTAAAAGTACATGTATATAATGGATATATATAATTAATGATATATCTAATGATGAATATAATTCTGGAATTAAAATATACATAAGTCTCATTTAGTTTTAATTCCATTAATATGACAAAAGAAATGAAAGTAGCGTTCATGCGTACGTACGGCTTACCGTCTCCATGAACGGTGCATTTCATTTCTTACCTCTAAATGATTATGTAATATTTTAAATACATGTATGTACTGTATATATATGACATATATGATATCTACATCATGAATACCATTCTGGATATAATGAAACATTGACCAAATTAACAACATGTAAGTGTAAGAAGTCTATTTTTGACTTAAGAACCAAATACCGACGAAATGAACATTATTAACTTAAATGATTACATGATGTTCATAACATGGTATAAAAGAAATAATAAACTTGGAAAAGATTCATAATCAAGTAGAGATTAACTAAAGTTTATTATTCAGGAGTTTAAAGAACGGTCGGGTCAAGTCAGATACGAGGTATGGGAACTTCTTAACCCAATTTCCATTCTTTGGGTTAATCTCGTACTTTCAAAGTATGTCATTATATTATTATATAATATCTTGTATTTGTACTTTATTTATGTGTACTTATAGATAATGCACATAATATATCTATTTTATTTTAAAAATTATCTTTGTATGGGACTTCGTCTCAATCTCCTTTCGTTGAGGCATATTTTATTTTATACACAACTTTCTTTTATACGGTGTATAAACCCCTTTGACTTTTACGTTTATTCAAAAGGAATCTTTTTTATACGAAGCGTTTACTAAACGACAAAAGGGAATGTTTTTGTCGTACGTATGCGGCGACAACGACTTCTCCGCCGTCGTAACCGTTATTTGAGTTTCGGCTTCCTCTACAAGCCATTCCTTCTTTTTAAAAGAAAAATAAATACCATGTTTTACTTTGGTATTGAAAATGGTTTTCATAATGTTTTTATTATATCAATGTGTTGTATTGATATCTCGTGATTGAAATGTGGAAATGTTATGTTTCCTTTATGCATGTTTTATGTGATATGATTATGTTATGGTTCTTGGGCATTATTATGAAGACGGGTGGTTCCGTGATAAACTAAGGGCGGGTGAGCCCGTTATAGCTCTCCAATGCATTGGGTAACGCGAAGGAGTGAAACGTTAAGGTTTCTCCGAAGAGATTTTAGGGAATATACTGTGATGGGTATTCCAAACGTAACCAAGAGGGTTACCCCCTACGTAAGAATGTTATGAATGCCTCAAGTTACCTTTACGTATTATGATTTATATGATTTATTCATGTTTTTATGAGGTATGTTAAAGTGCCTATGTTTTATGGGTAAAGTATGATTTCATTCTTATGTATATATGAACTCATGTTTCCTTTCCATGTTTTTATAACCCATACTGAGTTTTTACGCTCATCCCAAGTTTTTGAAATGTTTTTCACAGGTCAAGGGAAAGGTACATGATAAGATGATAGAGTCAAGGATGTGTCAAGAAATAATCCATGTTTTATTTTAAATGTGTTTCCATTGATGGGAATGAAGAATACTATCTTTATGTAACCACTTTGTTTATATGTGGAATGTAATGCAAGTTTTATGATCTAATTCTCTAAAACTCTAAACCCGAAAAGATCCTCAACGTGTAATCTTGTAATAACTCAAGATTAAGTAAGGTTTAATGCTGGGGCCTTATAGTTGGTATCAAAGGTCGGTTTAGACAACTTTAGGAGTTAGAAAAGTGTTAAATTATAATATGATTGAAATGATATAGCATTTACGGATTGCCATGTTGCTTCGCCTAAGATATTTCCATGTTCAGAATGGTTTTCCGTAGGGGAAACAAAGCAGCTATGTTGGGACGACATCAGGAGGAAGACAGCCTTCCAAATCAGCAACCTGAAATGGTCGGAATCGGAACTGAACAGTTTGTTGCAGTAATGGCGCAGTTGACTCAGGCTATAAATGGTGGTGGTATCCATGCACGAGATCAGCCAGATCAACCGCAGAGGAACATGTCAGTGGTGGAACATTTCATGAGGCAACATCCACCATCATTCAGAGGATCATCTGACCCTGTGCAAGCTGAAGGGTGGATTAAAGCACTGGAGAAGATTTTTGATGTCATGGGGTGTTCAGACAATCAAAAGGTTAGTCTTGCTATTTACCGTTTGGAAGGTGAAGCAGATCAGTGGTGGTCTATGGTTAAAAATATCAGGGATGCCGATGAGATTGATGCTCTTGACTGGGATGAATTCAAAGGTATGTTTCTTGAGAAGTATTTTCCTAAGGTTGTTCGACTTAGGATGGAAAAGCAATTCTTGGAATTGAGGCAAGAGGAAGACTCAGTGGCTGCCTATGAAGAAAGGTTCACTCGATTGGCAAGGTATGCTCCCAATTTTATCCGAGACCTTGATAGTAAAATCAATCGTTTTTACTCAGGATTAAAGCCAAAGTATCGAAGGGCATTAGCTTCTCGTGAGTTTAAAAGTTATGAAAAGCTTGTTCGATGTGCTGAGAAGGTGGAAATGGAGTTTGCCGATGACCAAGTTTTCTATAACAACCAGCAGAAGAAGAGACCGAGGTGGCAGGAGAAAGGTAAGAATTATTCAAAAAAGTCTGATGGTAAGAAAACTAAGTTTCCAGTTTGTGATAAATGTGGAAAAAGGCATGCTGGGGAATGTCTTCTGAATTCTGGAAAGTGCTACCGATGTGGTAAGATGGGACATAAGGCTCGTGATTGCACTGAAAAGGATCAAGGTGAAGGTAAAAACAAATTTGATTTACAGTTAGTGAAATGTTTTAAGTGCAATGAGATGGGTCACTATGCAAACGAGTGTCCGACAAGGAGCTTGAGTGATGGGAAGCAGTTAGACTACAAGCAGAAAGGGGTGGTGAAATCCTTTGCAACTTCAGTAGATGTTGGGCCATCAAATGAAGTGGTATCTGCTCCAGGGAGCTCAGTATTTTTCGAAGATTGACTTGAGGTCGGGGTACCATCAGTTGAAAGTAAAAGAAGCAGATGTTCCGAAGATTGTGTTCCGTACTAGATATGTCCAATATGGATTTTTAGTTATGCCTTTTGGGTTAACCAATGCACCTGCTGTATTCATGGACCTTATGAATAAAATTTTCCATGAGTTCTTGGATAAGTTTGTGTTTGCGTTTTGAGATTTGGGAAGAGATTGTGTGTGCCTTCTGATTCACAGTTGAAGAGAGAGTTGTTATGTGAAGCTCATAGTTCTCCGTTTTCAGTTCATCCGGGCAGTACTAAGATGTATAGAGATCTGCGGGAGTATTACTGGTGGGATGGAATGAAAAGAGATATTGCTGATTTTACTGTGAAGTGTTTGACTTGTCAGCAGGTTAAAGCTGAGCGGCAGTTACCGAAAGGGATGCTTCAGCCTTTACCAGTGCCAGAGTGGAAATGGGAGAATATATCCATGGACTTTGTTGTTGGATTACCGAAGACATCTCGAGGTAATAATGCAATCTGGGTTATTGTTGATCGCTTGACCAAATCTGCTCATTTCCTTGCTATACGAGATACTTTCTCTCTTGATCAACTTTCCCGTTTGTATCTTAAAGAGATAGTCAGGTTACATGGAGTTCCCCTCTCCATTGTATCAGATCGTGATCCCAGGTTTACCTCTAACTTTTGGAAAGGCCTTCAGAAGTCGTTGGGTACTGAATTACATTTTAGTACAGCTTTTCATCCTCAATCAGATGGGCAGTCAGAACGAACAATTCAGACATTGGAGGATATGCTACGAGCTTGTTCTATGGATTATCAGGGAAGTTGGGACCAGCATCTTTCTTTGGTTGAGTTTTCATATAATAACAGTTTTCATTCCAGTATACAGATGGCACCATTTCAGGCATTATATGGGAAGCGGTGTCGAACTCCAGCTTTCTGGGATGAAGTGGGTGAAAGAAAGTTGATGGGACCAGAATTGGTAGAAGAGATGGCAGAAAAAGTTCAGCTGATTCAGAAACACATGAGAACAGCTCAGAGCAGGCAGAAGAGTTATGCGGATAACCGGAGGAAGGATCTATCTTTCGAGGTAGGTGATCATGTTTTTCTCAAGGTTTCTCCTTGGAAAAGTGTGATGAGATTTGGTAAGAAAGGAAAGTTGAGTCCAAGGTTCATTGGACCATACGAAGTTCTAGAGAGAGTTGGATCAGTTGCATACCGAGTGGCTTTACCTCCGAGTTTATCTCAGGTACACAATGTTTTTCACGTTTCGATGTTGATAAAGTATATGCTAGATCCATCTCATGTTTTGAGTCCAGAGGTAGTTGAGCTGGAAGAGAACCTATCTTATGAGGAACAACCGGTCCAGATTCTTGACCATAAGGAGCAAGTGTTACGGAATAAGGTGATTCATCAGGTAAAAGTTTTTTTGGAAAAACCATGTGATTGAAGAGGCAACGTGGGAATCTGAAAATGCTATGAGGGATAAATACCCCCACTTATTTTGATAAGTGAATAAAATTGCGAGGACGCAATTCCCAAAAGGGGGGAAGGATGTAACATCCCAGGTAATTAAAGAATAAATAATTTTCATATTTATTAATATTTGAGAATTAAATATGAATTTTAATTAAAAGGGGTTGCTATGTTCGATAGCGTACCCGATACGCAACGATGAGTTTCTTTGAAACTTACGTAGCACACTAGTAATATAATAATATTATTTTAAATGTTAGTTAACAAGTAGCCGTTGTACTGGCGGGAATGAATAGAAATAACTAAAATATGAATAGATATGTTTTTAGATGTTTTTACATTTACCCAATAAAAGATAAAGGCTTAAAATACGGAAAGAGTTCAATTTTAGGCTTTTATACTCTAATTTTCACTAAAGGTTCACTTATCACCTTTTAATGGTGAACCGTCATTAAATATAGTTTTGATCACTCTTATACATTCTTTTGGACCAAATAAAACTCTTATTAAGAATCGGGACATCAAATTTTACTTTGTGTAATTTTTGGTACCTTTCTGATAAAGTTCATTTTTTTTATGAATAGTGTAAAATGTTGCATTTTAATTCAAAACCTCTTTTTAATCTAATTTATTTATATGATTAGATTATGTTTTGAATTGGTTTTAAAGTGAAATTATAAAATATTTTTACCAGTTAATCCAATGGTGGTCATTGGAATCAATTTCGATTTGAAATCGGACTTAAACTAGTGTCAATCTTTTGATACTTATTGTTTTGTAAAAACACGCTATTTGCTCTGGCAGCGGGAATTAATTATTAAATTAATTAGTGTGACTTATATGATTTGAATTTTGTAAAATAGAATTCATTTTTGAATTCGGAATATCAAATATAGCTTAGGGTGAATTTTTGGTAATTTTCTGAAAAACTTCAATTTTTGATGAATAGTGAAACCACTAAGTGGTAATCAAGCAAACTGATTTTTCAGTTAAATGAAAGTTTACCACTAATGTGTATTGAATTTTGAAAATCCGACATACATGGTTGTCATTAAGAAGTAAAATGTGGTTCAATGAGATTAAAATAATTTTTTTTGGTGAATAGTAACTTATTAAGTTTTTAATCGCGATTAGTGGTAATTAGTGTAGTTTAAGGAATAAATAATGCTTTAATAATATAAAATGACCTAGACACATGTACCAACCTTATTGGTTGTGTCATGGCCGACCAAAACAAGCCATGGGTCAACTTGGGGACCCCATGGATCCACTTTTGTTGGGAAATAACATAAATTACTTTTTATTAAATGTTAAAGTGAAAATGACACAAACATAATATGTTTTGCGAAAACAATTTTTAAGTGGGGTTATACAAGTCCAAATTTTGATTATAAATATTCAATGGAAAGCTAAAAAGATTTCCTACATCATAGTAATTTGTTTATAATTTTTAGACATTAAATAAATTTAATTATTTATGACATAATAATGATGCAGCGATGACATCATTATTTGACGATTTAAATAAAATAGAAAGATAAAATAAAATCTATGAACTACACATGTCCAAAACCAATTGTATGAATGGATTTCGATGCCTTATCACCTTATCCACGAATTCCATCAATGTGGGACCTTTTAAAACCGAAACACATTTTCAAATAATGTAATGTTTCTTTACTTTCCAAAAGTGCCCCTCCTCTCCCCTTATAAAAGGCCCCCACCTCTACCTCATTTCACAAACTCTTAAAGCCATTGGCTCGGCCAACCCCTGCCCATTTGCTCTCTCCACATCCCTCTCCTCATCCTAGAGGATTCCCCTTGGGCAGAATCCTTTCAAAGGAAGCCTTTAGGCTCAAACCAAAAGAAGTTACACTTTTTAAGGTATTTCATTCTCTCATGATCATTTGTTTTATTTTGCTTCTCCGACCCCCTAAACTCTTTTTATTTACTTATTTTGTAACAACACCAGTATCTTCAATATACTAGGATGTTGTTATAAGATTTATTTGATCTACACTCTCACACAACTACATCAAATGGTTAAAGAACATACGGTTTCTGTGGATGGCGAAATTCTGCCTCCCGAAACGATGATTGTTCAATACTCATTTAACACCTTCAAAGGTGGCCATTATGATGTCACTATTTTTATATATGATATGTAATATGTTTATGTTTTACTTATTCTTCTGTATTTTTCATTTGTGTCTTACCTTTATGGCTTCCATTATGGGTATACGCGATATCTTCATTTAAGGAAGTGCGGACTACCGCCCCCTCAAAGTGATGTGATTCGTTAATGCCATATGTGGGACGTGTAAAGGATGGATTTAAAGTTATTATATATGATGTTATACTGGAATTATAATATACCTATATATATCATTATCATTTATTTCCATTAAAGTATGAGATAGAAATGAATGTAGCGTTCATGCGTACGTACGGACTACCGTCTCCATGAACGGTGCATTTCATTTCTTATCCCCAAATGTAATGTACTATTAAAAGTACATGTATATAATGGATATATATAATTAATGATATATCTAATGATGAATATAATTCTGGAATTAAAATATACATAAGTCTCATTTAGTTTTAATTCCATTAATATGACAAAAGAAATGAAAGTAGCGTTCATGCGTACGTACGGCTTACCGTCTCCATGAACGGTGCATTTCATTTCTTACCTCTAAATGATTATGTAATATTTTAAATACATGTATGTACTGTATATATATGACATATATGATATCTACATCATGAATACCATTCTGGATATAATGAAACATTGACCAAATTAACAACATGTAAGTGTAAGAAGTCTATTTTTGACTTAAGAACCAAATACCGACGAAATGAACATTATTAACTTAAATGATTACATGATGTTCATAACATGGTATAAAAGAAATAATGAACTTGGAAAAGATTCATAATCAAGTAGAGATTAACTAAAGTTTATTATTCAGGAGTTTAAAGAACGGTCGGGTCAAGTCAGATACGAGGTATGGGAACTTCTTAACCCAATTTCCATTCTTTGGGTTAATCTCGTACTTTCAAAGTATGTCATTATATTATTATGTAATATCTTGTATTTGTACTTTATTTATGTGTACTTATAGATAATGCACATAATATATCTATTTTATTTTAAAAATTATCTTTGTATGGGACTTCGTCTCAATCTCCTTTCGTTGAGGCATATTTTATTTTATACACAACTTTCTTTTATACGGTGTATAAACCCCTTTGACTTTTACGTTTATTCAAAAGGAATCTTTTTTATACGAAGCGTTTACTAAACGACAAAAGGGAATGTTTTTGTCGTACGTATGCGGCGACAACGACTTCTCCGCCGTCGTAACCGTTATTTGAGTTTCGGCTTCCTCTACAAGCCATTCCTTCTTTTTAAAAGAAAAATAAATACCATGTTTTACTTTGGTATTGAAAATGGTTTTCATAATGTTTTTATTATATCAATGTGTTGTATTGATATCTCGTGATTGAAATGTGGAAATGTTATGTTTCCTTTATGCATGTTTTATGTGATATGATTATGTTATGGTTCTTGGGCATTATTATGAAGACGGGTGGTTCCGTGATAAACTAAGGGCGGGTGAGCCCGTTATAGCTCTCCAATGCATTGGGTAACGCGAAGGAGTGAAACGTTAAGGTTTCTCCGAAGAGATTTTAGGGAATATACTGTGATGGGTATTCCAAACGTAACCAAGAGGGTTACCCCCTACGTAAGAATGTTATGAATGCCTCAAGTTACCTTTACGTATTATGATTTATATGATTTATTCATGTTTTTATGAGGTATGTTAAAGTGCCTATGTTTTATGGGTAAAGTATGATTTCATTCTTATGTATATATGAACTCATGTTTCCTTTCCATGTTTTTATAACCCATACTGAGTTTTTACGCTCATCCCAAGTTTTTGAAATGTTTTTCACAGGTCAAGGGAAAGGTACATGATAAGATGATAGAGTCAAGGATGTGTCAAGAAATAATCCATGTTTTATTTTAAATGTGTTTCCATTGATGGGAATGAAGAATACTATCTTTATGTAACCACTTTGTTTATATGTGGAATGTAATGCAAGTTTTATGATCTAATTCTCTAAAACTCTAAACCCGAAAAGATCCTCAACGTGTAATCTTGTAATAACTCAAGATTAAGTAAGGTTTAAGGCTGGGGCCTTATAGTTGGTATCAAAGGTCGGTTTAGACAACTTTAGGAGTTAGAAAAGTGTTAAATTATAATATGATTGAAATGATATAGCATTTACGGATTGCCATGTTGCTTCGCCTAAGATATTTCCATGTTCAGAATGGTTTTCCGTAGGGGAAACAAAGCAGCTATGTTGGGACGACATCAGGAGGAAGACAGCCTTCCAAATCAGCAACCTGAAATGGTCGGAATCGGAACTGAACAGTTTGTTGCAGTAATGGCGCAGTTGACTCAGGCTATAAATGGTGGTGGTATCCATGCACGAGATCAGCCAGATCAACCGCAGAGGAACATGTCAGTGGTGGAACATTTCATGAGGCAACATCCACCATCATTCAGAGGATCATCTGACCCTGTGCAAGCTGAAGGGTGGATTAAAGCACTGGAGAAGATTTTTGATGTCATGGGGTGTTCAGACAATCAAAAGGTTAGTCTTGCTATTTACCGTTTGGAAGGTGAAGCAGATCAGTGGTGGTCTATGGTTAAAAATATCAGGGATGCCGATGAGATTGATGCTCTTGACTGGGATGAATTCAAAGGTATGTTTCTTGAGAAGTATTTTCCTAAGGTTGTTCGACTTAGGATGGAAAAGCAATTCTTGGAATTGAGGCAAGAGGAAGACTCAGTGGCTGCCTATGAAGAAAGGTTCACTCGATTGGCAAGGTATGCTCCCAATTTTATCCGAGACCTTGATAGTAAAATCAATCGTTTTTACTCAGGATTAAAGCCAAAGTATCGAAGGGAATTAGCTTCTCGTGAGTTTAAAAGTTATGAAAAGCTTGTTCGATGTGCTGAGAAGGTGGAAATGGAGTTTGCCGATGACCAAGTTTTCTATAACAACCAGCAGAAGAAGAGACCGAGGTGGCAGGAGAAAGGTAAGAATTATTCAAAAAAGTCTGATGGTAAGAAAACTAAGTTTCCAGTTTGTGATAAATGTGGAAAAAGGCATGCTGGGGAATGTCTTCTGAATTCTGGAAAGTGCTACCGATGTGGTAAGATGGGACATAAGGCTCGTGATTGCACTGAAAAGGATCAAGGTGAAGGTAAAAACAAATTTGATTTACAGTTAGTGAAATGTTTTAAGTGCAATGAGATGGGTCACTATGCAAACGAGTGTCCGACAAGGAGCTTGAGTGATGGGAAGCAGTTAGACTACAAGCAGAAAGGGGTGGTGAAATCCTTTGCAACTTCAGTAGATGTTGGGCCATCAAATGAAGTGGTATCTGCTCCAGGGAGCTCAGTATTTTTCGAAGATTGACTTGAGGTCGGGGTACCATCAGTTGAAAGTAAAAGAAGCAGATGTTCCGAAGATTGTGTTCCGTACTAGATATGTCCAATATGGATTTTTAGTTATGCCTTTTGGGTTAACCAATGCACCTGCTGTATTCATGGACCTTATGAATAAAATTTTCCATGAGTTCTTGGATAAGTTTGTGTTTGCGTTTTGAGATTTGGGAAGAGATTGTGTGTGCCTTCTGATTCACAGTTGAAGAGAGAGTTGTTATGTGAAGCTCATAGTTCTCCGTTTTCAGTTCATCCGGGCAGTACTAAGATGTATAGAGATCTGCGGGAGTATTACTGGTGGGATGGAATGAAAAGAGATATTGCTGATTTTACTGTGAAGTGTTTGACTTGTCAGCAGGTTAAAGCTGAGCGGCAGTTACCGAAAGGGATGCTTCAGCCTTTACCAGTGCCAGAGTGGAAATGGGAGAATATATCCATGGACTTTGTTGTTGCATTACCGAAGACATCTCGAGGTAATAATGCAATCTGGGTTATTGTTGATCGCTTGACCAAATCTGCTCATTTCCTTGCTATACGAGATACTTTCTCTCTTGATCAACTTTCCCGTTTGTATCTTAAAGAGATAGTCAGGTTACATGGAGTTCCCCTCTCCATTGTATCAGATCGTGATCCCAGGTTTACCTCTAACTTTTGGAAAGGCCTTCAGAAGTCGTTGGGTACTGAATTACATTTTAGTACAGCTTTTCATCCTCAATCAGATGGGCAGTCAGAACGAACAATTCAGACATTGGAGGATATGCTACGAGCTTGTTCTATGGATTATCAGGGAAGTTGGGACCAGCATCTTTCTTTGGTTGAGTTTTCATATAATAACAGTTTTCATTCCAGTATACAGATGGCACCATTTCAGGCATTATATGGGAAGCGGTGTCGAACTCCAGCTTTCTGGGATGAAGTGGGTGAAAGAAAGTTGATGGGACCAGAATTGGTAGAAGAGATGGCAGAAAAAGTTCAGCTGATTCAGAAACACATGAGAACAGCTCAGAGCAGGCAGAAGAGTTATGCGGATAACCGGAGGAAGGATCTATCTTTCGAGGTAGGTGATCATGTTTTTCTCAAGGTTTCTCCTTGGAAAAGTGTGATGAGATTTGGTAAGAAAGGAAAGTTGAGTCCAAGGTTCATTGGACCATACGAAGTTCTAGAGAGAGTTGGATCAGTTGCATACCGAGTGGCTTTACCTCCGAGTTTATCTCAGGTACACAATGTTTTTCACGTTTCGATGTTGATAAAGTATATGCTAGATCCATCTCATGTTTTGAGTCCAGAGGTAGTTGAGCTGGAAGAGAACCTATCTTATGAGGAACAACCGGTCCAGATTCTTGACCATAAGGAGCAAGTGTTACGGAATAAGGTGATTCATCAGGTAAAAGTTTTTTTGGAAAAACCATGTGATTGAAGAGGCAACGTGGGAATCTGAAAATGCTATGAGGGATAAATACCCCCACTTATTTTGATAAGTGAATAAAATTGCGAGGACGCAATTCCCAAAAGGGGGGAAGGATGTAACATCCCAGGTAATTAAAGAATAAATAATTTTCATATTTATTAATATTTGAGAATTAAATATGAATTTTAATTAAAAGGGGTTGCTATGTTCGATAGCGTACCCGATACGCAACGATGAGTTTCTTTGAAACTTACGTAGCACACTAGTAATATAATAATATTATTTTAAATGTTAGTTAACAAGTAGCCGTTGTACTGGCGGGAATGAATAGAAATAACTAAAATATGAATAGATATGTTTTTAGATGTTTTTACATTTACCCAATAAAAGATAAAGGCTTAAAATACGGAAAGAGTTCAATTTTAGGCTTTTATACTCTAATTTTCACTAAAGGTTCACTTATCACCTTTTAATGGTGAACCGTCATTAAATATAGTTTTGATCACTCTTATACATTCTTTTGGACCAAATAAAACTCTTATTAAGAATCGGGACATCAAATTTTACTTTGTGTAATTTTTGGTACCTTTCTGATAAAGTTCATTTTTTTTATGAATAGTGTAAAATGTTGCATTTTAATTCAAAACCTCTTTTTAATCTAATTTATTTATATGATTAGATTATGTTTTGAATTGGTTTTAAAGTGAAATTATAAAATATTTTTACCAGTTAATCCAATGGTGGTCATTGGAATCAATTTCGATTTGAAATCGGACTTAAACTAGTGTCAATCTTTTGATACTTATTGTTTTGTAAAAACACGCTATTTGCTCTGGCAGCGGGAATTAATTATTAAATTAATTAGTGTGACTTATATGATTTGAATTTTGTAAAATAGAATTCATTTTTGAATTCGGAATATCAAATATAGCTTAGGGTGAATTTTTGGTAATTTTCTGAAAAACTTCAATTTTTGATGAATAGTGAAACCACTAAGTGGTAATCAAGCAAACTGATTTTTCAGTTAAATGAAAGTTTACCACTAATGTGTATTGAATTTTGAAAATCCGACATACATGGTTGTCATTAAGAAGTAAAATGTGGTTCAATGAGATTAAAATAATTTTTTTTGGTGAATAGTAACTTATTAAGTTTTTAATCGCGATTAGTGGTAATTAGTGTAGTTTAAGGAATAAATAATGCTTTAATAATATAAAATGACCTAGACACATGTACCAACCTTATTGGTTGTGTCATGGCCGACCAAAACAAGCCATGGGTCAACTTGGGGACCCCATGGATCCACTTTTGTTGGGAAATAACATAAATTACTTTTTATTAAATGTTAAAGTGAAAATGACACAAACATAATATGTTTTGCGAAAACAATTTTTAAGTGGGGTTATACAAGTCCAAATTTTGATTATAAATATTCAATGGAAAGCTAAAAAGATTTCCTACATCATAGTAATTTGTTTATAATTTTTAGACATTAAATAAATTTAATTATTTATGACATAATAATGATGCAGCGATGACATCATTATTTGACGATTTAAATAAAATAGAAAGATAAAATAAAATCTATGAACTACACATGTCCAAAACCAATTGGATGAATGGATTTCGATGCCTTATCACCTTATCCACGAATTCCATCAATGTGGGGCCTTTTAAAACCGAAACACATTTTCAAATAATGTAATGTTTCTTTACTTTCCAAAAGTGCCCCTCCTCTCCCCTTATAAAAGGCCCCCACCTCTACCTCATTTCACAAACTCTTAAAGCCATTGGCTCGGCCAAACCCTGCCCATTTGCTCTCTCCACATCCCTCTCCTCATCCTAGAGGATTCCCCTTGGGCAGAATCCTTTCAAAGGAAGCCTTTAGGCTCAAACCAAAAGAAGTTACACTTTTTAAGGTATTTCATTCTCTCATGATCATTTGTTTTATTTTGCTTCTCCGACCCCCTAAACTCTTTTTATTTACTTATTTTGTAACAACACCAGTATCTTCAATATACTAGGATGTTGTTATAAGATTTATTTGATCTACACTCTCACACAACTACATCAAATGGTTAAAGAACATACGGTTTCTGTGGATGGCGAAATTCTGCCTCCCGAAACGATGATTGTTCAATACTCATTTAACACCTTCAAAGGTGGCCATTATGATGTCACTATTTTTATATATGATATGTAATATGTTTATGTTTTACTTATTCTTCTGTATTTTTCATTTGTGTCTTACCTTTATGGCTTCCATTATGGGTATACGCGATATCTTCATTTAAGGAAGTGCGGACTACCGCCCCCTCAAAGTGATGTGATTCGTTAATGCCATATGTGGGACGTGTAAAGGATGGATTTAAAGTTATTATATATGATGTTATACTGGAATTATAATATACCTATATATATCATTATCATTTATTTCCATTAAAGTATGAGATAGAAATGAAAGTAGCGTTCATGCATACGTACGGACTACCGTCTCCATGAACGGTGCATTTCATTTCTTATCCCCAAATGTAATGTACTATTAAAAGTACATGTATATAATGGATATATATAATTAATGATATATCTAATGATGAATATAATTCTGGAATTAAAATATACATAATTCTCATTTAGTTTTAATTCCATTAATATGACAAAAGAAATGAAAGTAGCGTTCATGCGTACGTACGGCTTACCGTCTCCATGAACGGTGCATTTCATTTCTTACCTCTAAATGATTATGTAATATTTTAAATACATGTATGTACTGTATATATATGACATATATGATATCTACATCATGAATACCATTCTGGATATAATGAAACATTGACCAAATTAACAACATGTAAGTGTAAGAAGTCTATTTTTGACTTAAGAACCAAATACCGACGAAATGAACATTATTAACTTAAATGATTACATGATGTTCATAACATGGTATAAAAGAAATAATGAACTTGGAAAAGATTCATAATCAAGTAGAGATTAACTAAAGTTTATTATTCAGGAGTTTAAAGAACGGTCGGGTCAAGTCAGATACGAGGTATGGGAACTTCTTAACCCAATTTCCATTCTTTGGGTTAATCTCGTACTTTCAAAGTATGTCATTATATTATTATGTAATATCTTGTATTTGTACTTTATTTATGTGTACTTATAGATAATGCACATAATATATCTATTTTATTTTAAAAATTATCTTTGTATGGGACTTCGTCTCAATCTCCTTTCGTTGAGGCATATTTTATTTTATACACAACTTTCTTTTATACGGTGTATAAACCCCTTTGACTTTTACGTTTATTCAAAAGGAATCTTTTTTATACGAAGCGTTTACTAAACGACAAAAGGGAATGTTTTTGTCGTACGTATGCGGCGACAACGACTTCTCCGCCGTCGTAACCGTTATTTGAGTTTCGGCTTCCTCTACAAGCCATTCCTTCTTTTTAAAAGAAAAATAAATACCATGTTTTACTTTGGTATTGAAAATGGTTTTCATAATGTTTTTATTATATCAATGTGTTGTATTGATATCTCGTGATTTAAATGTGGAAATGTTATGTTTCCTTTATGCATGTTTTATGTGATATGATTATGTTTTGGTTCTTGGGCATTATTATGAAGACGGGTGGTTCCGTGATAAACTAAGGGCGGGTGAGCCCGTTATAGCTCTCCAATGCATTGGGTAACGCGAAGGAGTGAAACGTTAAGGTTTCTCCGAAGAGATTTTAGGGAATATACTGTGATGGGTATTCCAAACGTAACCAAGAGGGTTACCCCCTACGTAAGAATGTTATGAATGCCTCAAGTTACCTTTACGTATTATGATTTATATGATTTATTCATGTTTTTATGAGGTATGTTAAAGTGCCTATGTTTTATGGGTAAAGTATGATTTCATTCTTATGTATATATGAACTCATGTTTCCTTTCCATGTTTTTATAACCCATACTGAGTTTTTACGCTCATCCCAAGTTTTTGAAATGTTTTTCACAGGTCAAGGGAAAGGTACATGATAAGATGATAGAGTCAAGGATGTGTCAAGAAATAATCCATGTTTTATTTTAAATGTGTTTCCATTGATGGGAATGAAGAATACTATCTTTATGTAACCACTTTGTTTATATGTGGAATGTAATGCAAGTTTTATGATCTAATTCTCTAAAACTCTAAACCCGAAAAGATCCTCAACGTGTAATCTTGTAATAACTCAAGATTAAGTAAGGTTTAAGGCTGGGGCCTTATAGTTGGTATCAAAGGTCGGTTTAGACAACTTTAGGAGTTAGAAAAGTGTTAAATTATAATATGATTGAAATGATATAGCATTTACGGATTGCCATGTTGCTTCGCCTAAGATATTTCCATGTTCAGAATGGTTTTCCGTAGGGGAAACAAAGCAGCTATGTTGGGACGACATCAGGAGGAAGACAGCCTTCCAAATCAGCAACCTGAAATGGTCGGAATCGGAACTGAACAGTTTGTTGCAGTAATGGCGCAGTTGACTCAGGCTATAAATGGTGGTGGTATCCATGCACGAGATCAGCCAGATCAACCGCAGAGGAACATGTCAGTGGTGGAACATTTCATGAGGCAACATCCACCATCATTCAGAGGATCATCTGACCCTGTGCAAGCTGAAGGGTGGATTAAAGCACTGGAGAAGATTTTTGATGTCATGGGGTGTTCAGACAATCAAAAGGTTAGTCTTGCTATTTACCGTTTGGAAGGTGAAGCAGATCAGTGGTGGTCTATGGTTAAAAATATCAGGGATGCCGATGAGATTGATGCTCTTGACTGGGATGAATTCAAAGGTATGTTTCTTGAGAAGTATTTTCCTAAGGTTGTTCGACTTAGGATGGAAAAGCAATTCTTGGAATTGAGGCAAGAGGAAGACTCAGTGGCTGCCTATGAAGAAAGGTTCACTCGATTGGCAAGGTATGCTCCCAATTTTATCCGAGACCTTGATAGTAAAATCAATCGTTTTTACTCAGGATTAAAGCCAAAGTATCGAAGGGCATTAGCTTCTCGTGAGTTTAAAAGTTATGAAAAGCTTGTTCGATGTGCTGAGAAGGTGGAAATGGAGTTTGCCGATGACCAAGTTTTCTATAACAACCAGCAGAAGAAGAGACCGAGGTGGCAGGAGAAAGGTAAGAATTATTCAAAAAAGTCTGATGGTAAGAAAACTAAGTTTCCAGTTTGTGATAAATGTGGAAAAAGGCATGCTGGGGAATGTCTTCTGAATTCTGGAAAGTGCTACCGATGTGGTAAGATGGGACATAAGGCTCGTGATTGCACTGAAAAGGATCAAGGTGAAGGTAAAAACAAATTTGATTTACAGTTAGTGAAATGTTTTAAGTGCAATGAGATGGGTCACTATGCAAACGAGTGTCCGACAAGGAGCTTGAGTGATGGGAAGCAGTTAGACTACAAGCAGAAAGGGGTGGTGAAATCCTTTGCAACTTCAGTAGATGTTGGGCCATCAAATGAAGTGGTATCTGCTCCAGGGAGCTCAGTATTTTTCGAAGATTGACTTGAGGTCGGGGTACCATCAGTTGAAAGTAAAAGAAGCAGATGTTCCGAAGATTGTGTTCCGTACTAGATATGTCCAATATGGATTTTTAGTTATGCCTTTTGGGTTAACCAATGCACCTGCTGTATTCATGGACCTTATGAATAAAATTTTCCATGAGTTCTTGGATAAGTTTGTGTTTGCGTTTTGAGATTTGGGAAGAGATTGTGTGTGCCTTCTGATTCACAGTTGAAGAGAGAGTTGTTATGTGAAGCTCATAGTTCTCCGTTTTCAGTTCATCCGGGCAGTACTAAGATGTATAGAGATCTGCGGGAGTATTACTGGTGGGATGGAATGAAAAGAGATATTGCTGATTTTACTGTGAAGTGTTTGACTTGTCAGCAGGTTAAAGCTGAGCGGCAGTTACCGAAAGGGATGCTTCAGCCTTTACCAGTGCCAGAGTGGAAATGGGAGAATATATCCATGGACTTTGTTGTTGGATTACCGAAGACATCTCGAGGTAATAATGCAATCTGGGTTATTGTTGATCGCTTGACCAAATCTGCTCATTTCCTTGCTATACGAGATACTTTCTCTCTTGATCAACTTTCCCGTTTGTATCTTAAAGAGATAGTCAGGTTACATGGAGTTCCCCTCTCCATTGTATCAGATCGTGATCCCAGGTTTACCTCTAACTTTTGGAAAGGCCTTCAGAAGTCGTTGGGTACTGAATTACATTTTAGTACAGCTTTTCATCCTCAATCAGATGGGCAGTCAGAACGAACAATTCAGACATTGGAGGATATGCTACGAGCTTGTTCTATGGATTATCAGGGAAGTTGGGACCAGCATCTTTCTTTGGTTGAGTTTTCATATAATAACAGTTTTCATTCCAGTATACAGATGGCACCATTTCAGGCATTATATGGGAAGCGGTGTCGAACTCCAGCTTTCTGGGATGAAGTGGGTGAAAGAAAGTTGATGGGACCAGAATTGGTAGAAGAGATGGCAGAAAAAGTTCAGCTGATTCAGAAACACATGAGAACAGCTCAGAGCAGGCAGAAGAGTTATGCGGATAACCGGAGGAAGGATCTATCTTTCGAGGTAGGTGATCATGTTTTTCTCAAGGTTTCTCCTTGGAAAAGTGTGATGAGATTTGGTAAGAAAGGAAAGTTGAGTCCAAGGTTCATTGGACCATACGAAGTTCTAGAGAGAGTTGGATCAGTTGCATACCGAGTGGCTTTACCTCCGAGTTTATCTCAGGTACACAATGTTTTTCACGTTTCGATGTTGATAAAGTATACGCTAGATCCATCTCATGTTTTGAGTCCAGAGGTAGTTGAGCTGGAAGAGAACCTATCTTATGAGGAACAACCGGTCCAGATTCTTGACCATAAGGAGCAAGTGTTACGGAATAAGGTGATTCATCAGGTAAAAGTTTTTTTGGAAAAACCATGTGATTGAAGAGGCAACGTGGGAATCTGAAAATGCTATGAGGGATAAATACCCCCACTTATTTTGATAAGTGAATAAAATTGCGAGGACGCAATTCCCAAAAGGGGGGAAGGATGTAACATCCCAGGTAATTAAAGAATAAATAATTTTCATATTTATTAATATTTGAGAATTAAATATGAATTTTAATTAAAAGGGGTTGCTATGTTCGATAGCGTACCCGATACGCAACGATGAGTTTCTTTGAAACTTACGTAGCACACTAGTAATATAATAATATTATTTTAAATGTTAGTTAACAAGTAGCCGTTGTACTGGCGGGAATGAATAGAAATAACTAAAATATGAATAGATATGTTTTTAGATGTTTTTACATTTACCCAATAAAAGATAAAGGCTTAAAATACGGAAAGAGTTCAATTTTAGGCTTTTATACTCTAATTTTCACTAAAGGTTCACTTATCACCTTTTAATGGTGAACCGTCATTAAATATAGTTTTGATCACTCTTATACATTCTTTTGGACCAAATAAAACTCTTATTAAGAATCGGGACATCAAATTTTACTTTGTGTAATTTTTGGTACCTTTCTGATAAAGTTCATTTTTTTTATGAATAGTGTAAAATGTTGCATTTTAATTCAAAACCTCTTTTTAATCTAATTTATTTATATGATTAGATTATGTTTTGAATTGGTTTTAAAGTGAAATTATAAAATATTTTTACCAGTTAATCCAATGGTGGTCATTGGAATCAATTTCGATTTGAAATCGGACTTAAACTAGTGTCAATCTTTTTATACTTATTGTTTTGTAAAAACACGCTATTTGCTCTGGCAGCGGGAATTAATTATTAAATTAATTAGTGTGACTTATATGATTTGAATTTTGTAAAATAGAATTCATTTTTGAATTCGGAATATCAAATATAGCTTAGGGTGAATTTTTGGTAATTTTCTGAAAAACTTCAATTTTTGATGAATAGTGAAACCACTAAGTGGTAATCAAGCAAACTGATTTTTTAGTTAAATGAAAGTTTACCACTAATGTGTATTGAATTTTGAAAATCCGACATACATGGTTGTCATTAAGAAGTAAAATGTGGTTCAATGAGATTAAAATAATTTTTTTTGGTGAATAGTAACTTATTAAGTTTTTAATCGCGATTAGTGGTAATTAGTGTAGTTTAAGGAATAAATAATGCTTTAATAATATAAAATGACCTAGACACATGTACCAACCTTATTGGTTGTGTCATGGCCGACCAAAACAAGCCATGGGTCAACTTGGGGACCCCATGGATCCACTTTTGTTGGGAAATAACATAAATTACTTTTTATTAAATGTTAAAGTGAAAATGACACAAA
This sequence comes from Viscum album, assembly GCA_963277665.1. NCBI lineage: Eukaryota > Viridiplantae > Streptophyta > Magnoliopsida > Santalales > Viscaceae > Viscum > Viscum album. The sequence goes on along the minus strand of OY728129.1, from coordinate 1,747,027,276 downwards.
CATAATATGTTTTGCGAAAACAATTTTTAAGTGGGGTTATACAAGTCCAAATTTTGATTATAAATATTCAATGGAAAGCTAAAAAGATTTCCTACATCATAGTAATTTGTTTATAATTTTTAGACATTAAATAAAGTTAATTATTTATGACATAATAATGATGCAGCGATGACATCATTATTTGACGATTTAAATAAAATAGAAAGATAAAATAAAATCTATGAACTACACATGTCCAAAACCAATTGGATGAATGGATTTCGATGCCTTATCACCTTATCCACGAATTCCATCAATGTGGGACCTTTTAAAACCGAAACACATTTTCAAATAATGTAATGTTTCTTTACTTTCCAAAAGTGCCCCTCCTCTCCCCTTATAAAAGGCCCCCACCTCTACCTCATTTCACAAACTCTTAAAGCCATTGGCTCGGCCAACCCCTGCCCATTTGCTCTCTCCACATCCCTCTCCTCATCCTAGAGGATTCCCCTTGGGCAGAATCCTTTCAAAGGAAGCCTTTAGGCTCAAACCAAAAGAAGTTACACTTTTTAAGGTATTTCATTCTCTCATGATCATTTGTTTTATTTTGCTTCTCCGACCCCCTAAACTCTTTTTATTTACTTATTTTGTAACAACACCAGTATCTTCAATATACTAGGATGTTGTTATAAGATTTATTTGATCTACACTCTCACACAACTACATCAAATGGTTAAAGAACATACGGTTTCTGTGGATGGCGAAATTCTGCCTCCCGAAACGATGATTGTTCAATACTCATTTAACACCTTCAAAGGTGGCCATTATGATGTCACTATTTTTATATATGATATGTAATATGTTTATGTTTTACTTATTCTTCTGTATTTTTCATTTGTGTCTTACCTTTATGGCTTCCATTATGGGTATACGCGATATCTTCATTTAAGGAAGTGCGGACTACCGCCCCCTCAAAGTGATGTGATTCGTTAATGCCATATGTGGGACGTGTAAAGGATGGATTTAAAGTTATTATATATGATGTTATACTGGAATTATAATATACCTATATATATCATTATCATTTATTTCCATTAAAGTATGAGATAGAAATGAAAGTAGCGTTCATGCGTACGTACGGACTACCGTCTCCATGAACGGTGCATTTCATTTCTTATCCCCAAATGTAATGTACTATTAAAAGTACATGTATATAATGGATATATATAATTAATGATATATCTAATGATGAATATAATTCTGGAATTAAAATATACATAAGTCTCATTTAGTTTTAATTCCATTAATATGACAAAAGAAATGAAAGTAGCGTTCATGCGTACGTACGGCTTACCGTCTCCATGAACGGTGCATTTCATTTCTTACCTCTAAATGATTATGTAATATTTTAAATACATGTATGTACTGTATATATATGACATATATGATATCTACATCATGAATACCATTCTGGATATAATGAAACATTGACCAAATTAACAACATGTAAGTGTAAGAAGTCTATTTTTGACTTAAGAACCAAATACCGACGAAATGAACATTATTAACTTAAATGATTACATGATGTTCATAACATGGTATAAAAGAAATAATGAACTTGGAAAAGATTCATAATCAAGTAGAGATTAACTAAAGTTTATTATTGAGGAGTTTAAAGAACGGTCGGGTCAAGTCAGATACGAGGTATGGGAACTTCTTAACCCAATTTCCATTCTTTGGGTTAATCTCGTACTTTCAAAGTATGTCATTATATTATTATGTAATATCTTGTATTTGTACTTTATTTATGTGTACTTATAGATAATGCACATAATATATCTATTTTATTTTAAAAATTATCTTTGTATGGGACTTCGTCTCAATCTCCTTTCGTTGAGGCATATTTTATTTTATACACAACTTTCTTTTATACGGTGTATAAACCCCTTTGACTTTTACGTTTATTCAAAAGGAATCTTTTTTATACGAAGCGTTTACTAAACGACAAAAGGGAATGTTTTTGTCGTACGTATGCGGCGACAACGACTTCTCCGCCGTCGTAACCGTTATTTGAGTTTCGGCTTCCTCTACAAGCCATTCCTTCTTTTTAAAAGAAAAATAAATACCATGTTTTACTTTGGTATTGAAAATGGTTTTCATAATGTTTTTATTATATCAATGTGTTGTATTGATATCTCGTGATTGAAATGTGGAAATGTTATGTTTCCTTTATTCATGTTTTATGTGATATGATTATGTTATGGTTCTTGGGCATTATTATGAAGACGGGTGGTTCCGTGATAAACTAAGGGCGGGTGAGCCCGTTATAGCTCTCCAATGCATTGGGTAACGCGAAGGAGTGAAACGTTAAGGTTTCTCCGAAGAGATTTTAGGGAATATACTGTGATGGGTATTCCAAACGTAACCAAGAGGGTTACCCCCTACGTAAGAATGTTATGAATGCCTCAAGTTACCTTTACGTATTATGATTTATATGATTTATTCATGTTTTTATGAGGTATGTTAAAGTGCCTATGTTTTATGGGTAAAGTATGATTTCATTCTTATGTATATATGAACTCATGTTTCCTTTCCATGTTTTTATAACCCATACTGAGTTTTTACGCTCATCCCAAGTTTTTGAAATGTTTTTCACAGGTCAAGGGAAAGGTACATGATAAGATGATAGAGTCAAGGATGTGTCAAGAAATAATCCATGTTTTATTTTAAATGTGTTTCCATTGATGGGAATGAAGAATACTATCTTTATGTAACCACTTTGTTTATATGTGGAATGTAATGCAAGTTTTATGATCTAATTCTCTAAAACTCTAAACCCGAAAAGATCCTCAACGTGTAATCTTGTAATAACTCAAGATTAAGTAAGGTTTAAGGCTGGGGCCTTATATGAATGACCCCAATCCGTAAAATCCACTCTCAAATTGGAAGATAAAGGATGATTTATAGAAAAAGAAATTTTTTGGCTCAAGTTCACATTTAAAGTTGTTTAAAATGAATGATATTAAAGTACCGACAATTAAAGAGGTAATATTTTGAATATTAGGGTCCTATAAGATTCAAAAATTGGTTTTCTACTTCTCCACATGGTCATACTGATGATCACTAATCTTGTTGTTTGGTGGTTTTTTTCCCACTCAAGAACATTGGAGTTTGGATCATGATCTCCCCTTGTTCTCATCGTTCTGTGTTCTAATATCTCTATGGGATTGTTTGTAAAGGTTTATGTGGAGAGAAAAGAAAAGATATTGAGGTAATAAATAGATTTATGATGTTTGGTAGGATAACGTTAACTAGAGATAAATGGAGAGAAATATATTTATCTTCCCTTATTGTTTTTAAATCATCTTATGATTGGGATCATTTAGAAGGAAATGATGGTGGAGGGTTATTAATATTTTAAAATTTCAATTGTATCCATATTTTCTACATGTATCATAAAAAAATTATTTTATTTTTTTAAAAGATTCACCAAAAAATGGGGATAAAACCAAATCATTTTTTTCGATTACTAATTTATTGATCCACACACAAGGATAGAAATCATAATAATTTCTTTTTTTTATTATCATTTATATAATATAAAATAATTTCTTTTATTTTAATAAATATAACCAAACACAGTGCATATCATTGTCAAAACATACTGATAATATGAATTTGTTTTTTTAAATGATAGGCCCCTATTATCAATAATATATCACCTGCTTTAGTTGTTTCTTTCCATGCTACTCTTATGGTAAGCTTGTAAAGAAGGTTTTATTATGGTGTATAATATGTAGGATTCGATGCATGAATGAGTATAGTATGAAGCAACAACTTACTCGGTGGAAGAACTCGGAGAAGGATTTCTTATGGTGTACTAACTTTGGGATTAAGTGTTTTAGTTATGACAATATAAGGGAACACCATAGAGGGGAGAAGCATTTATTCATGGGTTATTGATGATATCTTCATGTGAGATGAGTTTATGAGATCAATGGAATTCATTTCTTATACTCATAATTGAACTCAATGGAAAAAAATATGATTTTCATTGCACTACTTGTTGGATATAATCATGTAAAACATTTCATTAAATGGTTCCATATAATTGTGTGTAAATTTCATAATTATTATAAATAATATAAAGTTTTTCAATAATTCTACAGTGAGGTATACAATTTTGAGATATTTTCTAAATACTTTGAATGTGATTGAATCTAATTATTGAATTAAATTATTAAATTATATAATAATAAATTCCAATTTTATTAGCATCATTATCTTAATTAAATGTTTATATTTCATTAAATATAATTATGTTATGGTAAAATTGAATGTTTGATATTAATTTGACATGCACACAAAAACAATGACACACATATTAAACAATTATTTTATGCCGTCTCACCTATCCTTTGATATAGGGGATAATTTTACATTAATTCTCAATAAAATTGATTGGGTGGATGATCTACTGAATTAATTTTACCTTTTAGAAGAGAAAAAGATAGTCGATGCATAGTTCACTCATAAATGTTATCATTGAACGAGGGGATAAGTGATGAAATCAAATTCCATAAAACCTAGAGTTTCATTGACCATTAAATACATAAATTGGAAAGAGTATCAAATGTTGATGTAATGAATTTTTTATAAGTTCTTATTTTTCTGGTTGGTTCGTATAGAAGTCAATTAATTTTTTAGATTCATTTTGGATATATTATTTTCCCCCAAATTTCATTGTGACATCAAATACATAAAAACATATTTTTTAGATAATTTTTTTTATGGATGGAATAAATGAAAATGGCCCTTGATCTACCTAGTATGGCTGATGCATTATTTTTTGAATATGTATTATGAAATTTTCTTGAAGTTGTGTTAATCAAACAAAAAATTATAATTAATAGTGAATCATTCACTTAAAAACACTCACACCAATCCTATTATTTAATTAACTGATGGTAATTGTGATATATTTATCATAATGGATTAACATTTAATCAAAATAGTTCAAACAAACAAAAACCTAAAATCCTAATATATCTTTATGTGTTTGATATGAGGGTTCTTTTATCGGTGATATTTTATCATTGTTGATTGGGTTTTTTTATCATCACTTTTTATAGTATTGATAAATGGGACACTTCATCAGTGCATTTTTAGTGTTGATAAATGCTAGCATGGATTAGTGTGCTACTGAAATTGCAGTTCACTACAATAGAAAATACAAAAATGAATTTCAATTATATTTAGATAACAAATAAAAAAACACTATATTAAAAATATTTTAAATATTGGTTTGTACAATTACATTAATACATAAAATTTATCACAAGGTCAACAAGTTCCAAAACATTACTGGTTTGTTGTCTCTAGACTCTGATCCCCTCTCAAAAGAGTCTGATCATGATACCAGTTGCCAAAAAAACAAACTCAACTCAGAAAAATGAACCTATATAAAAAACAGTTATTATGTTAGCAATACTATAAAGAAATAAATGAAACATAAATATGAAGTAATGACATAATAAAATATCACTTTTAAACTAAAAACATACACTTCGAGTCATACCAGACACACCGTGTGTCAGATTAATTTGTGGTTAAGTTATATACATCAAAAATGATTTATGGATAATTTTCCTAAGATATCAAGATAACCAAAGTTCATTTTATTAATTATAAGTATGTGTAATGTGATTTGAACTAAAATTCCATTTTTAAACTGAAAACACACCTTTTGAGTCATACCGGACACACTGTGTATCATATTGAGACATGTCTAATTCCAATATTTCAAAAATGACTTTTGGATCATTGTCCTAAATTATCAATAAATATTAATGTGTTTTCTCAGTTTTGAGTTTTTTATGTGTGTAGGTTATGGTGGCAGCAGAAGCGCGTTTATGGGTATACCCAAATTTAATTTTAGTGTTAACAACGATCAATCCAAGATCCATAACAATAATAAAATTACAAATATTTGGAATAGAATTAATAATGAAAAATAAATAGGGGTGTCCCAGAACCATAGATAGGATCATCATATGATTGTTATAATTAATTTAATTAATTAACAAGAATTACCTTGATGGAATTATTTCATTGTTGATGGTTCAGGTCACAATTCGATGTGATCTGTTATTGCATCATATAATACAAGTGTAGGATTCCTCTTGCAGTTATCCACGTGTTATCCACGTATCTTTTGATGATGCCAAAGGGATCTCCTGGTTCTAGTGAGAAAGAGCCTCCACTTGCAATTTCCGCCTTCGATCACCTTGATCTGATGGAGGTGGATCTCTCTCTCGTAGCTTGAGAGCGTTTTTGGTGGAAAAGGAATTCTCTCTTGGCTTGAGAGATTTTCCAAATACATTGTACTCAACCAAAAATAATGGATAGGCTAATGAGAATTTTATAATTTATATTTTAATTACATAGACTAATAAAATGAATTAATTACCCTAAATCATTTATTTATTTCATTTAATTCTTAGTAATACCTCATGTCTAATAATAACAGTTGACTATTATTATTACTCGACTTTTGCCCAGCAAATTACACCTAATATTATTTAATTAAATAAAAAATATTATTTCTCATAAATTCCCTAAAAAAATATACAGCGTGTATATTTAATATACACAGTGTGTAATTTTGTTTTTCTATATTTCTATATTTCCTCTACCACATTTATTAGACCTCAAATAATGGCTATTTATTTCTCAAATAAATACATTGCATTACTCGCTAAAAAATATATTATTTCTCCCAAAACATATTCTCTTGGATAACTAGTGACAAAATAAATGAAATCAGGCATCCTTGAATAATTATAAAACCACAATAAAAAATAATCTTTATTCATCTTGTTAAATTAATATTTAACTGAGATACTTGGACACACATAGTGTGTGACCCTTTAGGCCTCTTTATCAGTGGCATTAGGTGGAGCCTACCTAAAGTCCAATGTTAGTGTCTAGCAACACGCCAAGGCTCCCATAGGCAAAGAAGTTAAATCCAAATTGACATGTCACCTCCTACAAAAGCTTACTGTGTAATATAATCCATTTGTCTCAATATCTCGAATCAAGAAGGTTGTGTGATAGTTCCATCAACCCATGTGCTTGATTATTATTTCTTTGACTTTACAGATCTGAACTTTACCATTCCTCACCATGGCCATGGATTTATTTAGGCTATAACAATTCCATTAAAGGGAGTGAGATATCTACTTCTGTTATGGAATAGAAGGGACAAATCCATTCTCACATTATCTATAAATGAAATATTACTCGTGACACACCCAAGATATCCTACCTCACTTTGAAAAGTGTGTCATTATAGTTTTCGTCAATACATATAAGTGCGCAAGTTGTAATAACCATTAATAATAATCTTAACGTCTAAGGACCAATATACACATCCACAGATAGGAACATCCAATGACACTGTGAAATGTGGATTTCCTACTAGCGAGTCCCATTCTCAAAATATCCTCCTGGATATTACCAAGGGCACATAGCATGAGATGGTGCCTCAATGTTTTATGAATCCTCACCCCTAACAGCCTGTATTATTTTTGTGCTTTAAATAACATCATCTGGCCATAGATCATATATTCAATAATAGTGTTATAGAACTTCTGGATTATTATCATAGTAGTGATATTCTATGAACCTTTAATGAAACATCTATCCTTAGGAAATTATCACATGCATTGTCACACAGAAGAACAATCAATATTTGATAAGGTATTTATTAATGAATAAAGTACAAAGTAGTCGATTCTAGGCCACCAACTCCAACAGACTCCCACATGGACTAGATAAAACTGCTAACAACCATTAACCCACTATATCTCATATGATATTCATGATTTTCCTGAGATAGGCCTTTAGTCTTTGGGTCTACCATGTTCTCTTCCGTGGACACTCTACACACTACAACTTCACCCCTTTGATAGAAATCCCTTAAGAGTTGATACTACCGGAGTATTTGTTTTGTCCGTTGATGTGACATTTGTTCTTTTTCAAGATCCACCGCTACAGTGTTATCACAATATAAGGAGATAGGATCTTTACATCTAGTCACCAAATCAATCTCCTAGAAAAAGTTCTGAATCTAGATGGATTCCTTGGCTGCATCAGATGCCACTATATATTCGGACTCTACTTTAGAATCAATGACAACTAGTTTCTTTGAACTCTTCCAGCTCACAGCTCCTCTATTGAGACAGAAAGCAAATCCAGATTGTGATTTCAGATCATTCTGATCTGTCTGAAAACCAGCATCAACATACCCTCTAATAACAAGCTCCTCGTCTCCTCCATACACTAGGAACATATCCTTAGTTATTCTTAGATACATAAGGATAGTCTTAATAGTAGTCCAATTTTGTTCTCCTGGATCTCCTTGATATATTCCTACCATGCTCAGTGCATAGGAAACATCAAGCTTAGTAAATAATATGGCAAACATGATGGATCCTATAGCTAAAGCATATGGTATCTTACTCATTCTATCTTTCTCTTGTTTTGTCTGAGGACACATTCTCTTAAAAAGATGTAGGCCATGTGACACTGGAACCAATCCCCTCTTGGATTTTCCATACTAAATCTCTTTAGTATCTGGTTAGTGTATGTACACTGACTTAGTCCAAGCAGCCTTTTGGAACTATCACAAATGATCTTGATCCCTAAAATGTAGGTTGCTTCTCCCAATTCCTTTATGGAGAAAAACTTGTTCAACCAATCCTAAACTGGTTGTAAGACCGGTATATCGTTTCCAATAAGAAATATGCCATCAAAATTTACTACAAGGATAATTATTACATTCCCATTAAAAATCTTATAAACACTTGGATTACATTTGTTATTAATGAAACCAAATTCCTTTATGGATTCATCAAATCAAATGTTCCATGACCTAGATTCTTTCATTAATCTATAAATGGATTTCTGTAACTTTCAAACCTATTTGGGTTCACTTGGTGTCACAAACCCTTCCGGTAGTGTCATATAGAAATCTTCTTGAAGGTTCCCATTAAGGAATGTTGTTTGGACATCTATTTTCCAAATCTCATAGTCATGGTAAGATTATATGACAAGTATGATTCTTATGGATTTCAAAATGGAAACTGGCGATAAGGTTTTATCATAGTCAATTCCTTGATGATGTCTGGATCCTTTGGCCAGTAGACCTATTTTATAGGTGCTAACTTAACCTTTCATGTCCATTTTTCTCTAGAATATCCATTTTCATCCAATAGGATTTACATCAACTGGCTTATTGACCAAAACCCAGACTTGGTTCTGATACATGGAATCAATATCATAATTCATAGATTCTAGCCATCTTGAAGCTTCTAAGATTTATAATGCTTCCTGTAGGAGAGAGGTTCATCATTTTCCAAAAATAATGATTCACCATCCTCAGTGACTAGGAAACCAAATCTCTCTGGTTCCCTTACCTATCTTGAGATCCTACGCAGTACTTGTGTTTTTGGAACATATTCCACAGGGACCTGTGGAATTTTTTCCTGTACCAAATCCTATGTATCATGAGCGTCAACTCCATTGAAGTCAATCTTGCCCCCACTATCATTTATGAGGATGTTCTCCCTCTCAAGAAAGACCTCTTGTCTATAGATAGTCACATTCTTGTATGAAGGTTTATATAGGTAATATCCCTTTGTTTCCTTGGGATATCCTATAAAGATACACCTTTTTCCCTGGGGCGCTAGTTTGTTGCCTGAGAATGCCTTAACAAATGCCTCGCATCCCCATACACATGCGTGCAACAAAATGTGTTTCATTCTATTCCATAACTTAGATAGAATTCCATTTTATGCCTTAGTTGGTACTTGGTATAATGTGTATGCTGCAGTTTGTAATGCATATCCCCAAAAGGATAATAGAAGATATGCATGACTCATCATCAAAATCACCATATATAACAAGGTATGGTTCCTCCTTTCACTAACACCATTCTACTATGATGTATTAGGAGGAGTGAGCTGAGATTGAATCCTAGACTCCTATAGAAGATCGATGAACTCTTGTTTCAGATATTCTCCACCTAGATCCAATCAAAGTTTCTTTATCTTCTTACCAATCTAATTCTCTACATCATTATTGAATTCCTTAAATTTCTTTGAGGATTCTGGCTTATAACTCATTAAGTCTATATATCCATATCTACTCAAATCATCAGTAAAAGTAATGAAGTAAGAATATCCACCTCTATCTTCAAATGTAAATGGTCCACAAACATCTATGTGCACCAATCCTAGAATATCTGTGGCCCTTTCACCCTATCCACTGAAAGGTGGCTTGGTCATTTTACCTTTTTAACAAGCATGAAATATATCAAGTGGTTTTAACTCAGTAGAGTCTAAATATACATCTTGTTAGAGCTTTGTCAATCACTTCCCTTTTACATGACTGAGACGGTGATGCCACAACTGGGTGGTGTATGAGTCTTGTGAGTTTGTTTCGTTATCGATTTCCAACACTTGGTTTTCGTAATTTAATACATACAAACCATTTTTTAAATTCTCCATACCCTAACATGTGTTTTTCTTATAAAATAATCAACACTTATTTCCAAACATGAAAATAAATCCATCCATATCAAAACATGATACAGAAATTATGTTTTTGGAAACACTAGGAACATAATAACAATTATTTAAACCCAAAATCATCCCAGTTGGCAATGAGAGGTGGTAATTACCCATGGATAATGTAGCTAGACTCACACTATTGGTAGCACGAAGATCCACCTCTCCTCTGGAAATATTTCTAAATCTACTTGGTTCCTGCATTTGAAAACAGATGTAAGCTCCACAAGGATCATTTAATATCCAATGTGTAGAAATGGAAATATTACACTTGATAATGAATGAAACTTTATTGTCCCCATGCTTTTGGGTGCAGTTCCTCTTCTAGTGGCCTTTATTTCCACTTGAAAAACATACTGCCTCTTGTTCTTTGCCCTTCTTCTAGATCTTCCCCTTCTAGGAGGGATGGTGCTTGGGGGCTTCAGACCATTTATAAGTCCTTGTCCCCTTTGTCATGTCCTTACTTTTCTTATACACCATAATGACTATGGGTTTGTTATGCCCCATGTCCTTATCTAACTATAGAATTAATGTCATAAGTTTCGATAGAATCTTCTTATTATTGCTCATGTTATAGTTGACAATAAATCTAGAGAAGGTCTTGGGAAGTGATGATAGGATAAGATCTATATGAAACTCATCTGGGAATATAATTCATAAGATGTCCAGGTGTTCAATGTCACCAATAATATTTAATACATAAGGCCCAGTTAGCAGAGACTCTCCAAACATAGTTGTATACAAAGCATTGGAGATCTAAAATCTCTCTTGTGTCACATTTTCTTGGTAGTGATCCTTAAGGTGAGACATCATGCTATACACGTCCATGTTTTCATGTTTCTTCAAGAGATCATTAGACATGGACAATAGCATGAAACATTGGACATTTGTGGAATCATCCATATGTTTTATATAGAGAGGTAGTTCCTCATCACTAGACTCTTTCCCTGGTGCAACTGGAATAAGCTCTTCCAGCCCATACAATTTCATCTCGTGGTGAAGGATGATGCGTAAATGCCTCTACCACTCTTGTAAATTGGTGCTTGTGAGAATTTTTTACTTCTCAAGTGTGGTTAGGAATGATATGTTTGAAGTAATTTTTCTTTAAATTTCTAAAAATTAAGATGAGAAATGGTTTGGTACTTTATTATGATAAAACTGAGAAAAAATAAATAAATTAATACCTATCAGTCTCCCACTATTTTATCAAAATCCAATAACCTTCACCATTGACTTTGGAATATTATGTTGCCAGAATATTCTAGTGGAAAGGATCCATATTTACTTTAGCATTACCCCAACTAGGGTTGGTCAAAAAACATGAAGGGTTTTACATAGAAATTCCAAATGCCAACTGCATTAACTCGCAGCTCCTTGATCTGCTGAGTGGACTCCCCAATCCAGAAATCCTTTTATTTTAGATTTCCTCAACCTTTGCCTCTTGGTCACACTAAGTCCTGCTATGGAAGTCAACCCTTGATGGGAACCAAGTCAAGTCAGCCCAAAACCTTGAATTATAATTCCCCGATAATTGAAATCACCCCAACTAGGGTTGGTCAAGCACTTTGAACTATGGTTCGATTCTAAGCAAGATTATGGACGGCTATACCGACTTAATATTTCTTTGAGGGATTTAATCCTTATACATAAATTTAAATTTTATTATCTTTGATTACATGATTTATAATATTAAGTGGGATATAATTAAGTGATTAACCATGTCTAAGATAATATTTTACGCATAAGCCGATCTTATTTTAGTTCTATCTTGAATGCTTTTTAATTAGTTAATTGTGTGATCGTGACAACACACCCATAATAAATAAACCATGCAAATGACGGAAATAAAATAAATGGTATGTTCAAGAGCTTGTTTTATTGGTCATTTTATCTAGTGGTTGAAAAACTAAACTATGACCTAGGGTAGAAACACCTTGAACCTTTTGGGATTGTGTTTACAGCTTTCCACATGTCCACCATTGTATCTCCTTAGATTGTTTTCACCTTGGCTCATAAATTGATCCGCCTTCACTAGCTTGGATGCTCTATCCATTACATATTATTTTATCTCACAAGTAGGTGAGGGGTAAAATAGGGTGTTACATAAAATAAACATTGAGTACGCTAGCCCTACATATTAATGATGAGAATGATCATAGGCCAACAAATTTAATATGAATAAATAAATTAAAAGAACCCATTCACATAAAAAGCTCTTGTTCTAACTCATGATCATCCATGCATTCAACGATATTTATGATTAAATAAAGCTAGCATTCAATTCTTTAATAATTCTTGTTTAAGATAAATCACACTCGAATAAATTAATTATCTTTAATTAATCAATCCTTTTATCTTAAACACTTTTTCTGAATTTCCATGATATTCTCATCCATCATAATTTTAAACAAATAAATTCATTTAAAATTATCTTTGTATGTAACTTGTACCTTGGAGGAAACCCAATGAATTATCGTTCATAACTACCCAATGAGTAGAAATGAAAATTACGTAGATGTCAAATTAAACACATATATTTAAAACACCCATCGTTTTTTGTGCTTCATCTTTACACCTACACTATGGTACACGTCTCAAGGGTTTTTATAATATAATAATAAATTTTAATAAATCTGTGTAATTTGGATGAGTACATGGTGTGTAGTTACGACTACATGGGGTGTACTTTTGTTCACTGTCCATCCGAAGTACACACTCAGGGACATAGATTGTAAATATACTTCGGATTCTTCGGAGTAAACGGTGGGTTCAGTGGGACACATGAGGTGTTGTATCCACGTTACATGGTTTCCATCCGATCAAGCCATGTACGGGGAACATAGTCCAACCCTAACCCAAAGGGACTACACACCGTGTTCAATAATCCACACAGTGTGTAATCCGGAAACCGTGTGCCACCTGTTCTTGGTCAATAGACAGAGTCATTTAAGACTTAGAAATACTCAAACACATGGCCTGCTTTGGTGGACTAGTCTGATGCATTGAATCTTGACTACTCAACGTGTACTGCCGAATACACATCATATATTCTGGTGTTGTACGGTCAGGAAAATTTGGCTCCTCTGGATGAGATCCTCTATTTTATTTTAATCAAAATTAAATGAAAAAAATTATTTCTGTAAGGTGAATAAGAAACGGGAGAGGAGGAATAGATATCAAGATTCATATTTAAAGAACAATTAACTTGAATTGAAACAAATAAATTATTAAATTTTTAAATCACCAAGGAGAAATTAAATAATTATAATCAATGATATTACATAGATCTGATACCACTAGTAGGTTTTGGGCCTAATGGTAGTGTATTGGTGGGTATACCCAACTTTAATTTTAGCGTTAATAATGATCAATCTGTGACATGCCACCATAATAAAATGTCAAATCTTTGGAATAGAACAAAGAAATAAAAAAAGAGGGGGTCCTGAAACCATAGATAGGATCATCATATGTTGGTTACTATTAATTTAATTAATTGAAAAGAATTACATTGATAGAATTATTTCTTGTTTGATGTTTCTGATCACGATATGGTGTGATATATCATTGTGTTGTAGAATCCAAGTGTAGTATTTCTCTAGATGTGATCCACATGTGCTCCACGTATCTCTGGATGATGCCGAATGGATCTACAGCTGCTAGCACGGAAGATCCTTCACTTTCGATGTCCGACTTGATCTGGTGGGGGTGGATCTCTCTCTCTCTCTCTCTCTCTCTCGTAGCTTGAGAGTGTTCTTGGTGGAGAAGGAATCCTCTCTTGGCTTGAGAGCTTTTTCCAAATCTGTTGTACACAACCAAAAAAAATGGCTAGGCAAATGAAAATTATATAACTTGGATTTTAATTACACAAAATAATAAAATGAATTAATTTCCAAAAATCATTTATTTATTTCATTTAATTCTTAGTAATACCCCATGTCTTATAATAACAGTTGACTATTATTATTACTTGACACACACCCAACGAATTACACCTAATATTATTTACTTAAATAAATAATAGCATTTCTCATAAATTCCTATAAAAAATACATGGCATGTATATTTAATATACACGACGTGTACTTTTTTTTCCATTTTTACTTGTTTTTTCCACCATATTTATTAGACCTTGAATAATGGCCATTTATTTCTCAAATAAATATCACTCCATTACTCGCAAATAAATATATTATTTTGCCCACAATATATTCTCTCAAATAACTAGTGTCGAAATAAATGCGATCTATAATCCTTAAATAATTATTAAACCACAATCTGGAATAATCTTTCTTCAACTTGTTAAATTAATATTTAACTAAGATACTTGGACACACTTAGTGTGTTACCCTCTAGGCCTATTTCTCGGTGGAATTAGGCGGAGCTTGCCTAAAATCCAAGGTTAGCATCTAGAAACACACCAAGGTACCCATAGAGAAAGAAGTTAATGCCACAATGACATGTCACCTCCTACGAATTCTTACCATGTAATATAATCCATTTGTCTCGATATCTCGAATCAAGCGCATTGCATGCTAGTGCCATCAACCCATGTGCTTGATTATTCTTTCTTTGACTTTCCGGAATTGAACATTCCCATTACTCACTATAGCCATTGAATTATTTAGGCTATATCAATTCCATCAAGGGGACTGATATATCTACTTCTGTTATGGAATATAAGGGACAAATCCTTTCTCACGTTATCTATTAATGCAGTATTACTCGTGACACACCCAAAATATACTACCTCACTGTGAATAGTGTGTCATCATAGTTTTCATCAATACATCTAAGTGCGTTAGTTGTAATACCCATTAATAATAATATTAAATTCTATGGACCAATACACATGTCCGTAGATAGGAACATTCAATGACACTATGAAATGTGGATTTCCTACTGGCGGGTCTCGTTCACATAATATCCTCCTGGATATTACCATGGGTTCACACAATGAGAAGTTACCTAAAAGTTTTATGAGTCCAAAAACCTAATGGCATGTATTATTTGTGTACCTCAAATAACATCATCTGGCCATAGAACATATATTCAAGAATAGTGTTATGGCACTTCTGAGTTCTCATCATTGTAGGGATCCTCTATGACCCTTTAATGCAACAACCTTCCTTAGGACATTATCACATGCATTGTCACACAGAATAACAATCAAGATGTGATAAGGTATTTATTAATTAATAATGTACAAAGTAGCTGGTTCTAGGCCACCAATTCCAACAATGTTACTTTTGATCTATAATGACAATTATAAATAAAAGCACACACTTTATGTCATATTGGTAACACCATTTGTCATATTGATGTGAATATGATTCCTAAACATCAAAAATGACCTAAAGATTGATGTAATAAAGTATCAGGACAATCTTAGTGTATTTTATAGGTTTTTTGTGAGTGACACATGTTTTTAACTAAATTGTCTTTTTTACACTAAAACCACAAACATTAACCCATATCAGTACCTCATGTGTTAGATTGACAAGTGGATGATTCATACATATCAAAAATGACTTATGAATGATTATAATAATGTAATAATGTAATATAAGTATATTTATTTGCGTTTTAATGAGTGACACAAATTTAAAACTAAAATATCATTTTTAAACTGAAAACACACATTTCGATTCATGTTGGTCACATTGCATGTAAAATTAAGGTAAAACTGATTCTTACATTTCAAAAATGACTTATGGATAGTTTTCCTAAAGTATAAAAACAATATAAAGGTTTTTTATTTGTTTTGAGTATGTCATATGTCTTTTAAACTAAAATGTTTATTTTAAATAAAAATAAAATTTTGATTCATACTTGTCACACCATGTGTCGGATTGAAATATGGTTGATTCCTACATATCAAAAATAATTTAAGGATCATTTAACCAAAGTATCAAGACATTCTGGGTGGTTTTTCTAGGTTTTCAGTGAGTGGCATGCATTTTTAACTAAAATGTCAATTTAAAAAAACATGTTGAGCCATATCGGTCACACCATGTGTTAGATTGATGTGTGGTCAATTCCTACACATCAAAAATGATTTATGTATTCTTTTATTAATGTATAAAGATAATATGATCATGTTTTCTTGGTTTTTAGTGAGAGAAAAATGTTTTTAATATAAATGTCATTTTTAAATAAAAAAAAACATTTCGAGTTATATTGGTCACATTGTCTATTAGATTGAGGTATGATTAATTCACACTTATCACAAATACATTATTGATCATTTTCAAATGTATAAAAAGATTATGAATGTGTTTTCTTATTTTTGAATATGTCACACGTTTTGTGAACTAAAATGTCAATTTTAAATAAAAACAGACACTTTGAGTCATACTAGTCACACCAATCATTTTATTGACATGTGGTTGATTCCTACACGTCAAAAATAAATTAATAATAATTTTTATAAAGTATCAAGGTAATATGATTGTGATTTATATTTTTTAGATATTGAAACATTTTTTGAATAAAAATGTCATTTTTAATCAAAAATACGCACTTTTAGTCATATCGGTCCCAACGCATGCCAGGTTGAAATTAGACTGATTCCTACATGTCACAAATGACTTTTTAATCATTTAACTAAAGTATAAAAATAATACAAGTGCAATTTCTTGGTTTTTAGTGAGTGATAGACATTTGTTTTCTAAAAAGACACTTTTAAATAGTAAAAACACATTTCCAGTCATATTGCTCCCACCATGTATCAGATAGAGGTATAGTTGATTTCTACATACCACAAATGACTAATTAATCATTGTTATAAATTATCAAAAAAATATGAATGTGTTTTATTAGTTTTGAGTATGTCACACATCTTTTGAACTAAAATTTCAATTTTAAATAAAAACACACAATTTGAGTCATATTGATCACACCATGTGTCAGATTGACATGAGGTTGAAAATTTAAAAAAGAACCATAAACTAATGCATCAAAAAAAATTCAGTGTTTTTTCTAGGATTTTAATGAGTATAACATGTTTTTAGATAAAATGTCATTTTTAAACAAAACACACACACTTTGAGTTATACCAATCATATCATGTGTCAAATTGATGTGTGACTAATTCCTACATATCACAAATTAATTATAGATATTTTTACTAACTTATCAAGACAATATGACCTTTTTTCAATTTTTAGTGAATGTCACACAATTTTAACTAAAATTTCGTTTTTAAATAGAAAACACACATTTTGTTTTATATTAGTATCAACTCGTACCAGATTAAGGTATGAATGATTCTTACACATCACAAATGACCTATGGATCATTTTACTGAGCATAAAAACAATATGAATTTATTTTTTTAGGTGTTATTATGTCAAACATCTTTTTTAAATAAAAACACAAACTTTGAGTCATATCGGTCACACTATCTATCATATTGACATACAGTTGATTCCTATATGAAAACAAATGACCTAGGGATAATTTTCCTAAAGTATCTAGACAATTAAAGTGTTTTTTATTTGTATTCAATGAGTGACACACGTTTTTAACTAAATTTTCATTTTGTTTTAACTAAAACACGCACTTTGAGCCATACCAGTCACACAGTGTGTTAGATTGAAATGAAGTTGAATACTACACGTAAAAATGAATTATGGATCATTTTACAAAATTAACAAGAAAATATGAGTTTCTTTCCATGTTTTTCAGTGATTAGAACATTTTTTAACTAAAATGACATTTTTAAAGTAAAAAAACACACATTTCGAGTCATACCGGTCACACCATGTATTGAATTGAGGTACATATGATTCATACATGTCACAAATTACTTATGGATTATTCTATAGATTTATCAAAACAATATGATTTTTTTACTTCGTTTTGATTATATCATGTGTAGTTTTAGCTAAAATGTCATTTTTAAACTAAAACCACATGTTACAAGTCATATTGGTCAAATTTAAATTTCATTGAGGTGCAGCTGATTCTTATATGTCACAAATGACTTGTGGATTGTTTTACTAAACTATCAAGATAATATGAATGTTTTTTTGGTTTTGAGTATGAGACATGTGTTTTGAAGTAAAATATCATTTTCAAATAAAAAAACACACTTTGAGTCATACCCTCCACACCGTGTGTCATATTGATTTGTGGTGGATTCTTACATGTCACAAATGACATATGGATTGATTTATTAAATTATAAAGAAAATATGAGTGATTTATTGATTTTTGATGAGTGGCACATATTTTTAACTAAAATTTCAATTTAAACAAAAAACATTCACGTTAAGTCATTCATAAACTGAAAAAACACACTACTAAACATATGGAGATAAAATAAAGAAAAAATAACACTATGAAGAGAAAAAATAGTAAATAAATTCATCATCCATGTCAAATAATTTATTAAAAATTTATTTTTCTTATATAATTTTATTCTCCTTATAGAGCCCAAAATGTTTACCAAAAAATAATTTCTCGATGAATTCATTTCTCCATGATCTCTATGAAAATTAAATAAATATGTATTAAATGAAAATGATAAAGAAATTAAATAAAAATATAGATAAAATTTTGAGATAATCAACTAAATATGTAGTAGGAATTCACCTCTTCATGATTTATGTATATATTCTAACACCATGTATTCTTCCCATTCATCTAAAAATATATATTTCATATTTTGAATATAAGGACTATTGACTGGACTTGTGGTACTAGTAAAGTTTTAAATAATAAAATGATTAATAAATATTTTAAGTTAAATTTTAATTACCATTGGAAATTCCTCTTAAAGGGTACTAATTTCATGATGGAATATGATGTATTTTATAAATTTCAAAACATAATAACTATAATATTTGAAATTATTTTGTTTCAAACACTACTGAAACACTGATGAAAATAAGTAATTTTTAATACTTATCTAGTTATAGAATTCGATAGGATTTTTATCTTGAAGGACCGTACCGATACTATATTTTTTATGATAATTAATCATCATGCTATCATATTTTTTTTAATCAAAAAATAATTTAAAACATATAATGTTATGTTTATTGGTATAATTTTGTATGTGGTGTAATAAAAATTGATAAAATTCATCATTTTTTGTTGATTTGTAGAGAATCCATGGATTAAATCCAAAAAATAAATCTTTAGAGTATCCAAATTTATTGTAATGAGAAACCAATGCATTGAAAAAAGGAATAAGTGAATGAAATTAAAATATATTTGATATGATTAAATTGTAGATTTTTACCCATGTATCATCAGAATTAAGAAGAGTGTCATATGTAAGTTTATATTGAAACATTGTGACCAATTTTTCCACTATTATTAAACATTCCTTTTTTCAATGATATTTTTATAAGTATAAGTGATGTGTGGACTAATGAGTCTAAATTTTGGTTGGTAGGTTTTTTCTTAAAATAATAATGATATATATGCCTATAAAAAATATGAATATTATTTTACTATAATTAACATAATAGATCAATGATTGGACCAAAATATTTTTTAAATGCTCTTTATGTATACTTTTACTACTGAGACTCATATCCATCCATTATTGAGGATTTCATCTATATTATTAAGACCCAGAAAGTCTATAATGGCCTCTCTATGAATATTTTCATCAAAATAAATGATGTTTGTATAAAAATATTTGAATGTTGTATCTACATGAAATTATAATATTAGTAAATGTGGATGTTTAAAAGGTAGAGTAAAGGTACTCTCTAAAGGTATTTTTGAATGATTGGTCAATCCATTATATTATTTTGATTCCAAAATAATATTTTCCTTCATTTTTATCATCTATAATAACATTCCTTGGTTAAATAATTTTTCATTAATTGTTAATGGTTTTTCATAAAAATAATTGGAATGTAATACCTCCTTGAAAAAATATATTTCTTAAATATTAATGACCATGGTACGAACGTTCCAATAGCAACTTCAACCTTTTGAACATTCAGATCATCAAGTGGAACTAGTGGATTAGTGTTTGACTCATGAGATACATGAATCCTCACTCTCACATGTCCTTTTGGATGTTTATTTTTGTGAAAAATATCTCCTTATATATTTTACATTGTACCCCTCATAATAAGGTGATGGTTGGGTGATAGTAGATATACTTCACAATCAATTTCACAATATACAATATTAATAAAGTAAATTTAATATTATCTTCTAGATTCACATTTCACACAAATAGTTAGGAATAAATCCATTAACTCTTGTAAGGTAGACCTTTAAGGGGAGTGACTCTCCTCAAATCCATGGGGATCTTTGTGTAGTGGTTGTTTTTGTATTGTTTCTTATCTTTTATTCTATCCAATTAAATTCTCTAAAACTCAGAATTCCAATTAATTTTTTCTTATAGATAATTTATTCATGTTTTTATCTCATCCATTTTTATCTTTATCCCCTTGTTCATTTATTTTCCCTAAATATGTTCAGGGTGACACTTCAAAACACACACTTCTGACACGACCCTATTTTTCTGGAAACATTGAGGCCACTAAAAGTAGTCATTCATCGAGTATAGTAGATGATAATTAATATGTTTGAACTAGATAAAAAATTTAGGAAAATAAATTTTCATTGATATGTAATACCAATTTAATGTAGAGAAATTTTATATTATGTCATAAATATACATGTTTCCCATACTTTTTTTTTGTTTTTTCATCTATTAGTATCCAACCTTTATTTACACAATCCTCCATCTATAGTATATAATTTATGATGTAAGGGGCATTGGATTTTGATTTACTAATCTACATATATTTTATAGAAAATAATTATGTTGTTGTTTTATGCCACAAAAAATAATTATTGTATATTTGAAATACATGCCGATTTTTTTCAAGTGAATCGTACCCCATTTTAGATTTGTGGTAGGGGTAAGTTGGTTTCCATGCACATTTATTATTTACATTACTTAGTTTTAGTTCTATAAATTAACAATTATTAATAAATTGATCAATGAACATATTTCTAAGAAAATTATTATCAATCAGAAGGTACATAAAAAGGTTCCTCCTTAGGATGACCAATAAATGAATTATATGTTTATAGATTTATCATGTGTTCATAAATTTATGGTGGATTTAATTTTACTTTCCCTTTATAATCCATGAGTTGATTCTTCGAAAGAAACTTTTATAAGATTTTATTATCCTTTACAGTGACTATTAATACAAATTTCATTCGATACTCATCAAGTATTTATGCACTTTGCAAGGTATAATGAAGAGTAAATCAATGTTTCAATATTTTGTTTTTTAGCAAAATATAGAGAAAATATGTCATAATGTTATACTAATATCATCCCATATTTTTACCTTAATCATAGGCACAACATTATTCCATTTATTTAAATAAAAAAAAAAGTTCATTTGAGTGGTGAACCTAATGTAACTAATGAAAATTGACTTTTGGGGTTTTCAGGATGGTCATGTTCATTCAATCAAACCATGAATTTGACACCATTACTTCTCAACATAATAAATTTTTTAAAACACTATCATTATATGATGCTCATATTTGTTTGGGACACAGGTTTTTCACCTTTTACCATTTCATCAGTTTCAAAATCATCAATATGTTGTTCTCTAAGATTGGTAGCATCAACATTTGGAGAAAACTATTTTTCCTCTTCTTTGAGAGCATTAAAATATTGATAAAACTGTTATTCCTTGGGATTGGGACCATAAGCACATGCATAAGCCTTTATCTATAGTATTGATTGAACGTTTAATTTAGGTCACATAAATACATTAGTGAAAAATTAATATTATTAGTTAATTCCATGTATATTATAAAAAATAAAATATTATTATTAAACACCCTTATTTTTATTTAAAGGTTGATGATATTTGATCCCTCTATCAAATATCAAAACCCCGTCATTGTGGTGTCCTCTAACATACAGGACCCCATCTACATTGGGATCGATGTGAAATGACTATGAAATCCCAATAACAGGTCCATCGTCTGTTAAATTGATATTAGACCCTGTAATGGTTTTTTTCGATAACTGATCTATTGACCACTTCCTGTTAATTGGATTTAGGACAAAAAATACTTGTACTACCTATGATTCCATTATGAATGGTTCATCCTTGCATGCTTCCTTATTGAAATTAATTTTTATGAAACCTAATTCTTCATTTTTAACTTCAATCCTAATGTCAACACATTCACATTAAATAATAAGAATTTGGAATATTATATAATCTAACTACCATATTTTTTTATGATGCTAAATTATGACATATTCGCATAAATTTGATTTATATACTTGGTACTAGATACATGCATCAATTCATTCAGAAGTGTAACTCCACTATTTTTCATGGTAATAATATATAATCATTAATTATATAAGAATTGTAAGATAATACATGAAAACTTGGTCCTTTGGATGACCATAGAACTCGTTATGATATTGAATATGAATTTTTAGTTGAATCCTTAAATATATAGTCTTGAAACCATGTTATAAACTATCTATTAAGTGTATTTGATATCCAGCTTTAAACCCTTGATGGATTTAAATGCATAGGAATTAGTTTGTGGGTTTCATTATATGTCACAACCTATAAAATATTATGTAAAATGTAAAGGTCATCCAACTCCTACTATGTAATAGTAATTTAAATAATACCTATTTTGGAAGTTTCTTTACCCAAAAGTTTCTCACTATGTAGAGATTTTGGAAGACCAATGTTTTCAACATCAAATATTTAGTCGGTAAAGAATTCAATAGATAACTCAATAATATATATCTCTATAATATAACCTTTTTCTCAACTATTATTTTTGAGATAACCTTTCAAAATCATCATATATCATTCAATGGGGTCCATCTATCTATATTTTACAGGATCAGATAGTTGGATCTCTATATAGAAATGTGAACCATCATATCAAATAATGATGGTAGGAATAACATCTCCAATTCACATAATATGATAATAATTTTATTTTTCATAGCTATCAATATATCAGGGTATATAAATTTACTACATATATCTTAAAAAAGAAACAAATCTTGGTTAATATATGATAGAAATTTTTAGGAAAAAATTAACGTAAAGCTATAAACATATTATCTTTCATCAAAGAATGACAGTCATGTGATTTTAGGCCATTTAACATTAAATCAATCATTTATATAATATTATTGATATTTAACAAATAACCCTTTGGAACCTTTACATCATTTAGGAAGTCTGAGAACTGATATCACTCTTTCCAAGAAAGAGTATAAGCAACTATAGGAAGAAAAGTTGATCTTTCACCCTTAATTGGAACCAACTATTTCCATATACCCTTGTAAAACTTGAATAACATATATTTAATGTAATAATTTTTTATTGCATTTAGTAATGTTCTAATAATACTATCTCATATATTTTTTTCCCAAGAGTATGGCATCAGAAAAATTTCTAATGTACAAATAATTATAGTATGTTAATTCAAAAACAATGATCTATTTTTTCCAACCAATACTCATTAGGGTTTTAAAATAAGGTTTACTAAAAGAAGTGGTCATATCCTTTACTATCTCAAATATTTTATCACCTATTATTAGATATGGTGTTGTACTTTCTTCTAAATTTTCATTGAATGATGTCGTCGAAGATAAGTATTATTGTTGTTGTTGTAAAATTATTTGATGTCCTAAAAACATTGTTTTCAATGAATATTTCATCATAAATGAGTGTGTACCTTATTCAAAAATAGGACACCCTTATGTTACTTTAATAGTATATTCTGAAAAATTTATATAAGCAGTGAATACATTTATCATCCCGTATAACATGGATCTCAATGTGAAATCATTATTTCTTTAAGAATCATACAACGTAACACCCAAATCCCAAATTAATTTCATATCTTAAAATAAATGATATGATGTAAGGATTTATTTATTAAATTATCAATACAATCCAAGTGTGTTTTATAGTTTTTAAGTGAGTGAAACATGTTTCTAACTAAAATGACTTTTTTAAATATAAAACATGTACTTTATGCCATACTGGTCACAACATGTGTCAGATTGATGCGAGGATGTTTCTTACACATCAAAAATGAATTATGGATCATTATTATAATTTATCAAAACAATATGAGTGTTTTATCTTTGTTTTTAGTGAGTGGAACACTTTTTTACCTAAAATTTCATTTTTAAACTGAAAACAAACATTTCAAGTCATACTGGTAACACCATGTGTCGGATTGAGGTATAATTGATTCCTACATGTTTCAAAAAACTTGTGAAATATTTTTAAAAACTAATAAAACAATATAAATGTGTTTTATTATTTTTTATAATGTCACTTATATTTTGAACTAAAATATCAATTTTAAATAAAAATACAAAATTTTAGTCATATAAGTCACACCATGTGTGATATTGACATGCAGTTAATTCCTACACATCAAAAACAACTTATGGATCATTTTCCTAAAGTATTAATATAGTCTAGCTATTTTTTCCAAGTTTTTAGTGAGTGATACATGTTTTTAGCTAAAATTTAATTTTTTTTAAAACACACACTTTGATTCATACTAACCACACCTTGTGTCGGATTGAAGTGTGGTTGATTCCCGAACATCACAAATGACTTATGGATCATTTTCCTGAATTAGCAAGACCATAAAAGGGTTTTTTCTTGGTTTTCAGTGATTGAAACATGTTTTTAATGGAAAATCCATATCAAAACAAAAAAACACACATTTCATGTAATACTGGTCACACTGTGTACCAAATTTATGTATGAATAATTCATATATATCACAAATTTCATATTGATAATTTTTATAACATATAAAAATAATATAAATGTATATTACTTATTCTGAGCATGTTGCACATTTTTTAACTAAAACGACAATTTTAAATAAAAACACGGACTTTGTTTCATAACGGTCAAACCTTGTTTTAGATTAATGTGTGGTTGATTCCTGCTTATCATAAATGACTTAAAGATAATTTTACTAAAGTATCAAGACAATATATGTGTGTTTTCTTTGTTTTTAGTGAGTTAAACATGTTTTAACTAAAATTTCTTTTTAAAATTGAGAACACACACTTTAAGTTATATTGGTCACCATGTGCATCATATTGATGTTTAAATAATTCATAAATGTCACAAATGAGTTGTTAATAATTTTTCTAAAATTTTAAGAGAATCCAAGAATTTTTATGAAATTTTAGTGAGGGATAGATCATTTTAAATAAAATGTAATTTCTAAATAGAAAATACAATTTTCGAGTCATATCAGTCCCATCGTGTATCATATTGAGGTATGGAAAATTCATACACATAATAAATGACATATGAATCATTTTACTAAATTATCAAAACAATATGAATGCTTTTAACTCATTTTTAGTATGTCATGCAATTTTTGAACTAAAATTTCAATTTTTAATAAAAACACACACATTGAGTTATACCAGTCATATTGTGTGTCAGATTGTGTGTGGTTGATTCATACACATCTCGAATATAATAAGAATTATTTTCCTAAAGTATGAAGAAAATTTGAGTGTGTTTTATAGGGTTTTACTATGTGGAACATTTTTTTACTAAAATTTTAATTTTAAACTAAAAAACACTCCTTGAGTTATACCGATCAAATCATGTGTCAAATTGATGTGTGATTGATTCTTATACATCATAAATGAATTGTGGATCTCTTTACTATTTTCAAGATAAAAAGATATTGTTTTTTAAATTTTTATTTAGTGAAAATCATTTTTAACTAAATTGTCATTTTAAAATAGAAAATGAAACATTCAAGTCATATTGGTCACACCATGTATCAGATTGTGGTATGAATAATTCCTATATGTCATAACTTAATTCTAGATAATTTACTAAGTATAGAAATAATATTAATGTGATTTATTAGTTTTGAGTATGTCACGTTTGATTTTAAATAAAATTTAATTTTAAAATCAATATGCACATTTTGAGTCAATCAGTCACGCCGTGTGTATGATTTACGTGTGGTTAATTCTTATGAATAAAAAATACTTAAGGATAATTTTATTAAATTATAAAAATAATATGATTTTGTTTTCTATGTTTTTAGTGTCTGCCACAAATTTTTAACTAAAATTATATTTTTAATCTAAAACACACTCTTAGATCCATACCGGTCACACCGTGTGTCAGATTAAAATGAATTTGATCACTACACATTAAAACAGAACTATGGATTATTTTCATAAATTACCAGGAAAACATGACTGAATTCTCTTAGTTTTTAGTGAGAGACGCATGTTTTAAACTAAAATAATATTTTTAAAATAAAAACACACATATCGAATCATATCGGTCACACCACGTATCATATTGAGGTGTGAAAAATTCATAAATTTCAAAATTGAATTTTGAATAATTGTATTAAGGAATAAAAATAATCTAAATTTTTTTCTTAGTTTTGAGTCTGTCACGTGACTTTTTAAATAAAATTTCATTTTTAAATAAATACACACACTTTGATTCATATTAGTCGTATTGTGATTCAAATTTATGTTTGATAAATTATTATACATCAAAAATGAATTATGGATTTATTTCATAATGTATCAAGATAATATGAGTGTGTTTGATACATTTTTAGTGAGTGAAACATGTGTTTAACTAAAATATCATTTTTTAACTGAAAACACACCCTTTAAACTATATTGATCACACTATGTATCAAATTGATGCATGGATGATTACTAAACAATAGAAATAAATTATGGATATTTATCCCAATATATCAATAAAATATGAGTGTGTTATCTTGGTTTTTAGTTAGTGAAACACGTATTTAACTAAAATATCATTTTTAAATGGAAAACACACATTTTGAGTCATACTAATGACCCCGTTTGTCGGGTTGAGTTATGATTAATTCCTCCATGTTACAAATTAATTATGTATAATTTTCCTAAATTTTCAAAATAATATAAATTTATTTTCTCAGATTTGAGTATGTCACATGTCTTTTGAACTAAAATGTCAATTTTAAATAAAAACCCAAACTTTAAGTCATACTAGTCACACCATGTATTATATTGACATGAATTTGATTATTTACACATCAAAAATGACTTATGGATACTTTTACTAAATTATCAAGATAATTTGGGTTTTTTCCTAGGTTTTCATTGAGTGATATATTCTTTTAACTAAAATGTCTCAATGGAGTGGAAATTGAGATAAAATGTTTTACAAAGATCATACCGTTGAAGTAAGATTAAATTATTAAATTGAGTAGGTGTATCAAATGTAAATCCACATAAAATAGTTTTAAATACAACATAAAATAACAAAAATTAATTACACACATAATCATATAATATTAAAGACATGAACAAGTAATATAACCCAATGAAAATAAATTTTTTATGAAACATTTTACCATTTGGTAACTTTCAATTAAAATCACCTTGGATCGAATAATTTGAATTGAAAAATAAAATAAAATTAAGTATAAAGGATTCATGATATAACATGTAATTTTTCATAGTATATACACCCCATAAATGAAATTAGATACATAAAAACATGTGTCTCAAATAAGGATGTTTTTAGATGAAAACCCTTACCACACACTTCCCTTTAGGTGAACATGATTTAACCTCATGTATAATGGTTTTAAAAATGTTAGTAATTTATACTAGAACCATATTAATTTTTATAATAACATATATTAACTTCTTATAACATTTTTTCTTCTGTTCTTTAAAAATATTTTGTTATTTCCCTTGTTTCAGGTGTTAATTGCCTTTTTTCTCATTCATTTTTTCTTGTGAATGTTCCAGTTCATGAGAATAGGATATAATTAAATAATATCCATAATGATATTAAGGAGATAAATATTATATTTATTCCTTAGATACATTTTTATAATCATTACTTAAATTTTGACATAGATAATGAATCACATCACTTTATGGAGACGACAGGTCGTAGGTACGCACAAGAAATGTTATATTTTCCTTAAAGTGTGAAAGGGTATGGAAGCGGATGATAAATTAATTTTATAGAAAAAATATCATTCCATAAGTCTTATATATCTATATTATTTCAATCATTATGACTATCCATATGATTTGGTAATGGAAAAAATATTACATTGGTTCGTAAGGTGGTAGTTCATCATACACATGAGTGAGGAATTTATTTCCCATTTGGAGGAGAAGGTGATAGATTAAAATTATTCAATAAACATAATAACATATAAGTAAATGGGGGATAATAGTTTTATCATATTGGGATTTTTTATATAAAATTTAATGTGGAAAATGAATAATTAAAAAAGAAATATCTTAGTGAAGACAATAAGCTTCACATAGAAAAACCTCCTATGGATCTCTTATTAATGACCCTTAGAGTTAGTCTTTTGGGAGTATAAGAATCTATAAAAATATGGATCAGGGTTGTAGGGATATATTCTTGAAGTTTTTTAAGATCTAAATTGCTTGATAGTTGTGAAGAAGTAAGGGGAGTGAGTTCCCTTTTATAATTGAGGAGGAGTGTCATTTTTATAAATACCCAAAACTATTCAATAATGGGAAGTCACTCCCACCCCATGTGCCTAAAAATTTGATAAATAATGGATTGAATGGATGGTATGGATAATATACACCTCAAAAACTAAAGATAAATAATTTTTAAACATTTTAGTCTTGTATCCTCTATATTTACATAATTTTACCACATTAGTTTTCAACATGGTAACTAGTTTTTTAACCTAGGTAATTTACCCATTAATCCTAAAACAAAATGAGACTTATTAGTTAATTTATACCAATTATTAATAAATATTATATCCAATTTATCAAATAAAAATTATATGTTTATGAAATGTTAATTTTAACACAAGAACATCTAGCACACAAAAACTCTATTTTAACCTTACCTGTAATAATTAATTTTTAACTTTCATTACTATTTATTGTGATAAAAAAAATTAACTTTACCTTATTAACTAATATTAATTATTCAGATCTTAAATATTGAATCCATTTTAATAAATTCACTTAATATAAATGGAAAATATTAATTTAAAAATGAACCCACAAAACGTGTGGAAAAACAGGTTTTCAGGAAATATATTTTTTAAGAATAAGATGATCTTATATTAACTATATGACTAGTAATAATCAATTCATAAATTTTAATTAAAAAATATAGATATAAAATCTATAAATTTATATTAAAAAATTCCTCATTATGAGTTATTTTCATTAATTAAAATGGAGAAATATTATGCACTTAAAAACAGTTTTTGAGAAAAATACAATTTAAGACTAAAAATAAATTTATATAAAAATAACATATAAACACAATTAATATATAATTAATATATTATATATAACTAAATAATATTTATGTTATTTTTAAATCAAATTAAAATAATAATTATACTTTTATATTACATAATTTATTTAATTAAATGAATGTTTTTCAAATAATAGTATTTTTTCACTATTCACTGAAAAAACAATATTTTCAAAAAAAATCCCAAAATTTCATATTAAGATTATTTATAAATACTAATTTCAAAAATGAATTTAATATTGGATAAATAATTTTCTAAAATTCGAAGAAATTAATTATATATTTTCACTTAAAAAGAAATAAAATCATTTTTGACAAAATATTTATTTTTGAAGCATGTAAAGACTTTACTAAAAAATGATTCCTTATTTACCAATACATTTACTCCATCTAAAATATTTATACATAATTTTAAAAAAGTGGTTATTCCTATTCATACCACCAATTAAAATGTTAAGGTTATAAAGGTCACATTTAAATAGTATGTCGTGGTTGTTTAAGCTTGGTATTGCGTGTCATATATGCTATCGAACAAAGTATTAATTTAAAATATTTGTGTGTTAAATTCACCAAAAATTCAATGAATTGTGTCCTTTCAATTTGAACATGTTCTCAGAAATAAACGGTTTGAAATTTGAAAATTCCTTTTGGGAAAACTAAAATTATAAAAGGGTCAGTAAAACTTCATTTAAAAAGAGGTAAATGGAAATACAAAGTCATATAGAATAAAAAAACTAGATTTCCACCTAAGGAGAACATTGTAGGGATGTTTAAACATTGATTTGGAAATATGATCCATTTATGAGATAATGTTACAATCTTTTTTAGATAAGAGACCATTTATTTTTCTAAAATGAGTATCATTTTCATCTCAAGTTCCATTTTATAGAGTTGAGAAATTATATTACCATCTAGACTAAGAACATAATGAAATATTATTACTTGATAGGTATAACTTCAACATTTAATCAATTCCCACCACAACCACATCTGTTTCTCCAAATTATGAGTATTAATTTTCATTCTTAAAGCACTAAAATAAACATTTAACAGATCATAAGATCTATTAAAGATTATCAATCTATTCCTAATGCCTTCACTAAAATAAAAATGATTAGCACAATGTAAGGTCATGCCCAAAATTAATACTCCTTAATATTAATCTCTAAATTAAAAATCATACTTTAATCATCCCATAAATAAACATATATCCCAAATAACCTCAACATTCAAAAGTTTAATTGGGTTTTTTCCCAAATAATCCTTTATATTAAACATAATTTTATCTATACATCAAGAAAATAAAATATACTTTGAATTATCATGAATTAAAATAAAATCATAAATTTTTTAGCCTATAATATGTTTCCAAAAATTAAATTAATCGTTATCCCTCAAATAATTATGGAAAAAATAATTTAACCAAGACATCACCTAGGTCAATGGTAGGTATTATACACTTTCCACCCTTCGGTTGTTGGTTCATGCCTAGAAACATTTCTAGATATGATGGTTTGTCACCCGATATATATGTTTTCCTTTTTTATAACTATATTAATATAATTCCTATAATTTTCCCAAAAATATGAAGAGCATCCTAAAAAATAACATTAGTCATAAAGTCACTTTTTTTACAACATGGGTTCTCTATTTGTATTATTTTTTTACCAAAAAAATAAAATAATATTAATTGAATATTATTACTTTATCATTAATGATCATATTAACCCTAAAGGTTATCAATAACTTTAAACTTATGAACATAAAATTTAAAATAATTATTCCGTAAATAACTTTTCACTAAAATATATACTTAAACCAAAGGGTTGTATTCCAAAAATGTTTCACCAAATATCCTCATCTATCTTAAACTCCAATTGCATAATACCTAAAAATATTTATTTATACCCTTAAATTAATGATAATATATTAATTACCCAATAAACATTGGGTTTATCCCATATCACTAAAGAATGTCCTACGAATTTATAGGTTATATTCTATCATCTGTTATAATAGTTCATGGAGAAAATATTCATTAACAAAAGTATATATCCCAAGAGTGTCAAACTAGGTATGAAATAAGGGAACACTCACCATGAACACTAATAATGAAAAATATTTAATCATCCAATTTTTTTAAATTTATTACCCCTTAATGCATATGTACCAAAACCATAACAAATTGTAGTATCCAGATTGAGATGTATTTCTAGGAAAACCACATAATCTGTACCATTCCAAAACATTTGCATGTTTTTTTATTCCTATTTTCAAAGTATACCAAGGGATTATATTCCCTAATATATGTTTTATTAAATATAGTTCCCAAGGTTTCTACTAATCTTCCTTTAATACCAAATATAAAGACCCTGACCCTAGTATTACAAATTTGATGATTACTTTAATCCTTTGCATAGGATACAAGAAATAACATCCCAAAGAACTAAATAGTTTCATATTATTGGTAATCTAGATACACACTTATATCATTAATTATGTTTTTAAAAACAAATTACAACATAATTTTTTTCAAGAATATTGGTATTGCCTATAACATATCCTTGTATATTATCTGTAGTACACTTCTAGGATTCCTGGGAAAAATAAAAAAATTAAAGGTGAGCTCAAATGTTCAGTAAGTTTTACATAAAATGGAATATATTATGACTAAATAATGAATAATTAATATGTAAAGGTTAATAAATAAAAAAGTATTCCATTTAATCAATAACTTGAGCATAAGAGTAATATGGAAGGAACAGATGATGATCAAATAATGACATATAAATAATCACATGAGTATAAAATTTATCAATGGATATCATAACTATAATAATAATCACACGGGAATCAATAAATGGTTTAATAATTAGGTAATTAATAATTCCAGGCATCTGAAACATACCATCGAGGCCTTATGCAAAGACAGTTTAAACTATGGTTAGGCATACACCAAAAACTCATTTAAATAAGGCTAGCCAAATGGTTTTTCGGATGATAAATATTTATGCATCGAGATTATATTTAAATCATACGCAAAAATTACATAATAATTCAAATTACTTCCTCATATATTTAATGATCAACTAAATTTTTAAAGAGTATGCATTATCAACAAATATCTGTATTGAATAAAGAATAAATATTTTTAGATTTTCCCTAGTTAATAAAATAAATTTCATAGTAATAAACTATATGTAAAAATGGTATATAATTTATGCTATAATAATATCCATGATACAGATAATATGTATATTTAAGAGAAATTTATTATTTAATAATCAAAATAAAGTGACTATTTTAAGACAAGGTTTTCAACCACAAAAATTAATAAAGTCAATTTCCATAATTTCCCACGTTAAAAGGATCATGAACAATCCAAATAAATATTAATTATGGTATCATTACAACATATCCCCATTATAGTATGATTAAAAAAAATTATTTTTGTTTTTAATGAATATAAATACCATAAAAACATTAAAATTATTCTTAAGGAAAATATTATTTTTACTTTGGAAATAAATTTTAAAAATTAAAATTTCTATAATATTAGGAAAAATATTTTATTTTAAAATAACTATGTAAACTCATAAATTCATTTTAAAAGTAATTATTGGACATGATTTAATGAAATTACATACATGCAGTGTGCATTAAAACAAATATCCATTTCACATTTTCGGTAAAAATTCAAAAGCACCTTATTCTGAAAATGATGAGAAGATTCATTTTAAACCATTTTGAAAAAATAAATACATGGGTAAAAATATCTTTAATAAATCATTATATAATATTAAAAATTATTATTTAAAAAAATTACAGAATATATGTATATGGAAGAAAATAATTTTCAACTGAAAAGTGAAATGAAGTTTCCTTTTAATGAAAACTTTTTCTCAATAAATTTAAGTACCAAAGTGAGGAAAATGGTACTATTAAATGATTATTTCATTAATAAAAAATGAGAAAAATTTTAAAGGGGTTTATTATAGAATTATCAAATAATTTCCTTCAATAAAAATTCAAGAATAAACAATCCCAGTTAAAATGAGATTGAATCATAAAACCTTATTGGTCGAAAAATTTTTGAATAAAAACCCACATGAAAGAAATAAATTTAAAATAAACATTAAATAAAATTAATATAAATATATTAATCATATAATATTTCAAAATGTTAAGTAGATACAGCTCATAAAAAAAATATGCGTATAATATCAAATATGTCTTATTGAAGTGGAAATTAAGACGAAATCTCTTATAAAGATCGTAACATTGAAGTGAGGACAAATTAATGAATTTATTATGTTTATAAAATGTAAATCCACATAAAACAAGTAAAAATAAAACATAAAATAATCAAAATTCATTACACACATAATCTTAGAATATCTATGACAATGAAGAAGTAATATAACCCAATGAAAACAAATTGAGTTATGAAACATTTTACCACTTGGTAACGTTTAATTTAAATCTACATGGATGACATAAGATAAATTGAAACTCAAAATACCATTAATTATTAATAATTAATGGTATAACATTTAAATGTTGCATAATATACGACATATAAATGAAATTTGGTGCGTAAAATTTACACGTGTCTCAATGAAGGATGTTTTGAGACAAAACCCTTACATCACACTTCCCTTATGTTAAAATTGATTTAAACTCCTATATAATGGTTTCAAAAATGTTATTAATTTCAATCAGTACCGTATTAAATTTTATAACATCATATTTTATCTTCTTATAACATCTTATCACATGTTCATTGAAAATATTTCATTATTACCCTTGTTTTGTGTGTTAACTCTCTTGTTTTCTCAAGCATATTTTTTCATGAAAGTTCTTGTTCTTGAGAATAGGATATAGTTATATCATATATAGAATAATATTAGTGTTATAAATTTCATCTTTATTCATTATATACATTTTTTGAATCATTATTGAAATTTGAATATGGGTAATGAATCACAACGCTTCGTGGAGAAGGTAGGTCGTACGTACACACAAGCAACATTATGATTTACTTAAGGGGTAAAAGAGTATTTAAGTGGATGGTATATTAATTTTATACAATAAATTTTATGTTATAATTATTATATATGTTTATTATTTTTATCATTATTAAAATCCATGCGAGTCAAGGATTGAAAACAAATTACATTGGTTCGTGAGGCAGTAGTCTGCCGTACACAAGAGCAATGGGTTTGTTTCACATTTGATAAATAAGGAGATGGATAAATATTATTAAATAAACATAATAAAATAATTTTATTTTTAATATACTTGTGATTTTATATTTTAATGTTTTATATATAATTTAACTTTGAAAATAAGAAGTAAAAAAGAAGGATCTTAGTTAAGACGGTTACCTTTTCTTAGAAAAATGTCATTTGGGTCACTTATTAAGGACCCTATATATGGTATTTTAGGAGAACCATAAGATATATAATGTGTATAATGGTTTTAGGGAGATATTTTTTATATTTTAATTGCTTCAATTATCTTGATAGATGTGAATAAGTAAGAGGAGGTAGTTCCTGTTTATAAATTTGGAGGGGAGATATTTTTGTAAATACCAAAAACTATTCAATAATTGGGAGTTACTCTCACCCAAAGTGATTAAAAATTTATAAATAATGTATTTTATTTATCATATGGTCTATAAAAACATCCAAACTCAAAATAAACATGTTTTAAACATTTTATTCTCTTATCCTTTATGTTTACTTACCTTTACCACTTTAGTTTTCACTATGATTACAAGTTTTTTTAACCAAGGTAATTTATTAATTAATACTAAAATAAACTGATCCTTATTAGATAATTTTTACCCACTAGTTATAATAACTATATCTAATTTATAAAATAAAAATTATATTTGTTTGGAAAATAAATTTTAACAAATGTGCATGTCACGCGCAAAAACTTCATTTTAACCTTAACTTCGATAATTAATTTTTACCCCCTTTATTTTTTATTATGATAAAAAAATAGGTTTACATAATGAAATAATATTAATTATTATTATTAAAAATAAGGAATAAATTTTACTAAATTTAATTCACATAATTTAATAATTTTAATTTAAAAATGAACCCGTAGAACGTAGCGAAAAATAGTTTTTCAAGAAATGTATTTTTCAAGGGAAAGATATTCTTATATTAAATCTTTGAATAGTAATCAACATTATATGAATTTAAATTCATAAATATATATGTATAATTTAAATTTTTCATTTAAAACATTCCTCTTTATGGGTTATTTTAATTAATTATAACAGATAAATGTTATGCACTTGAAAATAGTTTTCTGAAAAATGAGTTTTTAAGCCTTAAAATTAACTAATACAAAAATCTAGTATAAACATGATTGAAATTTAATTAGTTATATTATATATAACTAAATAATACTTATGTTATTTTTTAATAAAATAAAAATAATAATGGTTATTTTTAATTATTTAACTTTTTGAAAATAAATGATTGTTTTACAAAAGACGGTATTTTCACTGTTCATTAAAAAATAACTCTTTTCAGAAAATACCAAATTTTCACCATAATTTAATTTTTATATGATGTCATCAGAAATTAAATTATTTTTTAAAATTCAATTTCTAAAATTAGAAGAAATTATTTATATTATTTTCTCATAAAAATAAATAGAAACATTTTTCATGAAAAATGTATTTTTAAAGAATGTAAAGACTTTACTAAAAATGGATTCCTTATTTAACAATAAATTTTATTCATATAAAATATTTATACATGATTTTTATAAATTATTTCTTACTATTCATACCATAAATTTTAATGTCTATGTCAAAAAAGTCATATTTAAATAGTATATCACGATCTATTTAGGCTCGACATTACGTTCCATAAACACTATTAAACATAGTATTCTTTTTTAAATCTTAGGGTGTTACCATCCTTCAATAAATTTAATCCTTGAAATTTGAACTTATGTTTTGAAATCAAGGGTTCCAAATTTGAAAAATCATTTGTGTAAAACCCATATTATAAAGGCATTAATGAAACTTCCTCTTAAAAAGAGGGAAAGGGATATATAAATGTCATCTAGAAATCTAGGTCTCCATATCAGGATAACATCTGATGGAAGTGAAAACATAGTTTTTGAAATAATATTCATTTAATAGAAAACATTGTACTCTTTATTTATATATAATAGACCATCAATTTATCGAAAATGAATAACATTTTCATTTAATTATAATTTTCCTAGAGTTGAGGAACTTCTTTTCCATATAGACTAAGAACATAAGGAAATAAACATACATGGAAAGTATAATTTCATCTTTTAATATATTTCCACTACAAGATCATATATTTCTCCAAATTAGGAGAATTAATTTTCTTTCCTAAAGTAGTAAAATTAACTTTCATTAGATCATAAGATCCATAAAATAATAACTAGTTATTCCTCAAATATTTACTAAAAATGAAATAACTAGCACAAGGTAAGATAATACCCAAAATCAATACACCTTCATATTAATCTCCAAATGCAAATTTATAGTTAAATAATTCCATAAAAAATCCTATATCCCAAATAACCTCAACATTTAAAGGTTTAGTTGTGTTCTTCCTAAACAATCCTTTATAATAAACATAAAGGTTATGTATACCTCAAAAAAATAAAAAGACTTTCGAAATATCATTAATTACATTAAAATACAAAATATTTGATACTATAATATGTTTCCAAAAATCTACTTAATTTTTATCTATAAAATCATTTAATTAAATAAAATTTAACTAGAACATTACGCAGGTCAGTGGTAGGCATTTCATCCTTATCACCATTCGGTTGAGGGTTTAATCCCCACAGCCCTTCTAGATGTGAAATGTTGTCACCGAACATGCAAGGTGTTCTTATTCTAGGACTATATTAATATAATTCCTATAATTTTTCGAAAAATATGATGAACATCCTCAAAAATATCATTTTTCCACGAATCGCTTTTTTAACCATAGGGGTTTTCAATAAGAATTATGTTTTTACAAAAAAATAAAATGATATTAATTGAATATTATTAATTTATCATTAATGATCATATTAAACCTAAATGTTATCAATACCTTTAAAATTATTTCCATAAAATATAAAATAATTATTCCTCAAGAAACCTTTTCACTTAAACATATAGTAATCCAAAGGGTTATAATCCCATAAATTTTTCCCATAATATCCTTATTCAACTTAAACTCCCATCACATAAAACCTCAAAATGGGTAAATATTCCTTTAAATTTATGGTCTTAGACTTATTAACCCAATACACTTTAGGTTTATCTCATA
This sequence comes from Viscum album, assembly GCA_963277665.1. NCBI lineage: Eukaryota > Viridiplantae > Streptophyta > Magnoliopsida > Santalales > Viscaceae > Viscum > Viscum album. Next base: position 1,746,988,976 of record OY728129.1, on the reverse strand, counting down.
TCACTTTGTCATGTTAGAGGTTTCCATAGGTTCTATTCTCTCATCCATAACAATGGTTCATAAAGAAAATTTGGATTAACCATGGTATATCCCTTGGGATTTTCAAATCAGGTTCTTAGTAAGGTAAAACTCATCATGTTGTATAATTATGGACAAGAATAAATCAACGAAATCTTTTTTGGGTTATTAATCTTTGATGTTTCTATTCCAAAATCAAGTCCACTTATAATATCTAGATAGGGAAGTATTTCTAGGAAAACCACACAATCTCTACCTTTCAAAAATGTTGGGATGTTATCCTATACTTATCCTTAATGTCTATCATAGGCCTATGTTACCTAATATTTCTTTTCTTAAATCTAGTTCCAAATATTTCTACTAAACTTCCTTTGATACCAATGGTAAATTCCCTAATTTCAGTATCACAGAGTCGATGATTACTTTACTTATTTTAAATAATATACAAGTGATCATATCCTGAAGGAACAAATAGTTTTTATTCATGGTAAACTAGACATATACTTGAGTCCTTCATTATATTTGAAAATAAAAATCACAACATTTTTTTGTGAATATCATTATTCCCTCATGCATATCCTTGCATATCATTCATAGTACACCTCCTGGATTCTTAGGGAAAAGGAGCAAAATAAGGGTGAGTTCAAATGCTCAGTAAGGGTTAAACACAATGGAAACTATAATGAGTAAATATGTAATAATAAATATAGAAAGATACATAACTTAAAACACATGTCATTTAATCAATAACTTTATCCTAAGAGTAATATGTCATAAATGAAGATAAAATAATGACATATAAATAATCACATGAGCTTGAAACTTATCCATGGACATCATAATTATTCAAATAATCACAAATACATCAATAAATGGTTCTATAATTATGTAATGCATAATTTTAGACATATAAAACATACCATACAGGTATTTTTCCAAGATATATTAAACTATGGGTAAGCATAAACCAAAAACCCATGTAAATAAGACTAGCCAACTAGTTTGTCACATGATACCTATTAATTCGTCGATAGGATACCTATAACTAGGACCCACACATCATCCACTAATTCTAATGAATTCCTCACATATTTAATGGTCAATTAAATTTATAAACAATATTCCTTATCCAAAAATATTCGTATTGAATAAAGAATACATATTTATAACATTTTCCATATTTAATCAAATTACCTTCATAGTAAAACACCATATGTAAAAATGATAAATGGTTTAGGAAATAATAATAATCATGATAAAAAGAATTTTGATTTTTAATATAAATTTAACGTTCAATGAATATAATAAAGTAAGTGTTTCAAGAGAAGGTTATCAACCTAAAAAATAATCAATAAATTGAACATCAATACTTTCCATGATCAAACTGATCTTAAACCATCCTGGGAAGGAATAACTCTTATATAAATACAAATTATTCCCATTTAAGTATATGTAAAATAATTTTTTTTAATTGATGAATATAAATACCATACAAATACTATTAAAACTTTATTCAGGAAAATACCATTTTTTACTTTCAAAATCACTCTTAAAAAGTAAAAATTCCTACAATATTAGGAAAAAAATTTCTTTAAAAATAACATTGTAAAATTATAATGTATTATTCACAGTAATGATTCATAATATTGGAAGGAAAATTCATACATACTTATTATGTTAAAACAATGATTCCTTGTACATTTTCTGTAAAAATATGAAAAGAGAATTGTTCGGAAAATGACAAGAAGAGGCCTTTTATTAAATTTTGTAAAATGTAAAGCATGGGTAAAAATTTCTTTAATAAATAATTGGAGAATATTAAAAAGTATTCTTTAAATTTTTTTATCAAAAATATGGATATGGATGAAATGAATTTTCAATCGAAAAAATAAATAAAGTTTCCCTTTATTAAAAACCATTTTCTTAATAAATTTAAGTACCGAAGAGAGGAAAATTGTACTATTATATAATGATTTCATGAATAAACCAAGGAGAGGAAACTTAGAGGGGTTTATTATACAATTATTAAATAACTTCAATCAATGAAAATTCAAGCGTAAATAATCTTAACTAAAATGAGATTGTTGCGTAAACTCTTACTAGTTTGGAAACTTTTGAATCATAACCCCCATGAAGGAAATAAATTAAAAAAACATTAAATAAAATTAATATAATTATATTCATTATATAACATATCCAAATGGACCATTGATACACCTAAAAAAACTAGGTTTATAATATCAAATATGTCTCAATGGAGTAGAAATTGAGATAGAATCGCTTACAAAGATCATACCATTGAAGTGAGAATTAATCAATGAATTTATCATATGTATCAAATTTAAATCCATATAAAAAAGTGTAAATAAAAAGTAGAATATTTAAAATTCCTTACACGCATTATCTTATAATATCAAAGACAACGAAGAAGTAATATAACCAGATGAAATGAAATTGAGTTATGAATATTTTTACCATTTGTTAACTTTTAAGTCAAATAAAATTAAATGAAATAATTTGAATTATAACTTAAAATACCATAAATTATTAAGGATTCAAGATAAAACATGTAAATGGGGTAGTATATAAATTATATAAAAGAAATTAGGTTCATAAAATAACATGTGTAACAAAGAAGAATGTTTTGAGATGAAGACCCTTACCCCATGCACCCCTTTAGTTGAACATGATTTAACCTCATGTATAATTATTTTAAATATGTTATTAATTTATACCATAATGATATTAATTTTTTAATATCATATATAATCTTTATATTACATCTTATCACACATTCCTTAATAATATTTTATTATTACCCTTATTTAGTGTGTTAATTGCCTTGTTTTCTCATGAATTTTTTGTTGTGAATATTCTGGTTTGTAATCATATTATCTAATTAAATAATTTTTATAATTATATTAATGTTATAAATATCATATTTATTCATTAGAAACATTTTTATAATCATTATTTAAATTTTAACATAGAGAATTAATCACATCACTTCATAGAGACGGTAGGTTGTACGTATGCTTGAGCAACATTATCATTTTCTTAATGGGTCAAAGGGTAATGAATTGTATTATATAAAAATTTTATAAAATTAATATCATGTAATAATTATTATATATTTTTATTATTTCTATAATTTTGACTATCGATGTGATTCGGTGATGGAAAACAAATTTCATCGGTTTGTAAGGTGGTAGTTTGCAGTACACATGAGCAATGGTTTTATTTCCAAATTTGATAGTGAAGGAGATGGATAAATATTAGTCCATATACATAATAATATCTCATTATATTTTATATAATGGTGATATAATATTTCAATTGTATAGATATAATTGAATGTCATGACCCGGACATTCATGAATAAAATTCCCATTATTTTTATTAAATGTCTTATTGATATAAAAGACACATGGAATTCATTTGTTTATTATACCCATTGGGATTTAAATGAACATTATGTATCATTGATAGAACAAATATTTTCAATTATTGTATTCTGAATTTCAATGTTTTTAATCCCACCAATGTGTTATTTAAGGGTCAATTGTCACAATTTATGTTTTAGGAGTATTTTTTAGCTTAGTTGGAAAAATGGCTTATTTTGGATTTAAACAGTTTTCATTTATTATAAAGTTTCGGCCATAAATTTTTCTAAACCGATCCAAATTGAAAAATTCTTCTTTTATAGGTTCTTATGTTAGATGATCTTAATTTTATACTTCTGGACCCAAAGCTCAATCCATCATTTGGAAGCTCAAATCCAGCTGACAATCCAGGCCTCGAAAACTGTGTACAGAACTACATAATTTTATTGTGAGGAACATATATCATAAATGGACGAACCAATGGAGATTAAATTTTACATGGAGCTTAAATAAATCCGGATGAAGAACTTTTATTAAGATGGATGTGCATGAGTCTTTCATTCTCAAGGACATTAATGCGTTGGAAGTCGGTGTTTAGGAATACAAAGAGTCACCTGGACAGAATTAAATAGCCGGAGTGTTTTGGCCATATCTCCTTCATACTTGGACTAATAAGGCTCCACGTTTGTGGGTCGACAGAGGAGATCTAGGGGAACAACGTTCAAGAAGGCACAAGTCCCAAAATATGTCATTAAGAAGGTAATCAATGCGAATTCTTCCGGATAAAGATTTTTGGATCTGAATTTTCACACACTCTCCCTATAAAGGAGTGTGCTTTCTTCATTCCAAAGGGTTGGAAACTTAGAAATAGACTTTGTTGGCCATTATATGTATTTTAGATTTTTATTTTCTTTTACTTTAATTCTGTAATTGTGTTACATGTTTTAATTCAAGTGTTCTCTTTTCTCCACTTTTCTATCTCTCTTTTGTTTTCTCTCCCCGTTTTCTTTTCACTGTGAACTCTTATGCTCGTGATCATGAGTAGCTAACCTGAGGAATTTCCTGGGGGAGTAATTCAGTGATGAACCCAAGTCTTTGATCATTCATGTCTTAATGTTTCTTATTTACTTAGAGTTATATCGAGGGGGATCTTAGTGGGCTAGGCACCTTTGTGTCTCCACTTGCCACCCGAGGTTTAACTTTCACTTCTGTCACATTCTCCCTCGATCGAGGAGGTGGATGTATGGTCTTTCGGCGATCGTTGAGTGTACCGTATGTTCACAACCATAGGCATAAGGGGATGTTCATTCATACGATGGAGCATGCTCATTAAGTAGATTTGAAACTTAAAAAGAGACGATGAAGGTTCACTCTGGATAATCTCCTGGGGGGATCTCCTTTCTGTCTAACATCATTCTGTTTGCATTCATTGTGTTTGCATTGAATCTATATATTTACTTTTAGTTTTGTAATTTTAATTCTCAAATATCATTTCTGGTCATTTTAGTTTATATATATACACTGAATTAGAAATAATGAGTGATTGACTGCAAAAGGCTCCTCAAGAGATCGACCTAGGTCAGCCACTGTGTTGCACATAGTATAAATATTTTTGAGAGCGTGCACGACAACGCTACATCAAATTGGCACCATTGTCGGGGATCAAAGAATTATTAACTCATTATTTTTATTCACTTATTGTAAATTAATTTTCTTCCTTTAATTTAACAAAAAAACAAAAAAATCATAAATTAAAAAAAAATTAAAAAAATATGTTTGTTCATGATGAATGTCAACTCAAAGTTTTATGCATGGACGGCTGAATCTCAAGTGCCAGAAGAAGTTTTAAATGATCTTGATGAAAATTATAAAAGGATTAGTAATATAGTGGAAAAATTGGAGAGCCAAATATATTTGATTTCTGAATATGTTCATGCATGTCAAGAGAAACCCGAACCTGATCCTAAGCTGGAACCTGAACCTGAACAAGTGGTGGAAGTGATTTCACCAATCATTTTTTATGCCAAAGAACATGAGGAGGGTGAGACGGAGCTTCTAAAGGAATTAATCATATCATCCTAAACTCATCCATTTCTCAAGGAAGTCCCTAATGTACACATGCCAGCTAATTCACTTATGGGAGATCAACATTTTTTGGAAGAATCATGGAATCACTTTGTCGAAGATAACCTGAAACTTGATCTTCCCATGCTTGATATTGAACAATCAGAACCTGTTGACCTCTCTCTTGCTTTGGAATATGATGAAGAAAATCCACCTGCTGAGATGGAGTTGCCTATGGTCTTGCCTGAAGAGATCAATTTTCAAGCTGACTTACTTGAAAGGGAAGATTTCTTAATTGATTCATCTTGTTTTAATCTTATTCAAACTGAATTGTTTTCTAACTTCCCTTTTCCTGAAATTTCTGATACAGTAAAAATGGATCAGACCTTGGATGATATGAAAGATTCCACTAAAGTGGTGGTGATCAAGGAAGAAGAGCTATAGAAGCTAGTGGTGGTGCGACTGCCTCCTCTACAACAAATTTCATACCATTTGGAGGAGGAAACCACAGATGTTCACAGGGAGCACCCCTATATTCTATTCCCTCCCACTATGGATCTCAAATTCTATCTTTATTATTTCTTAGGGGTTGGGAACTTTCTTATTTTATTTGGGGTTCTCCAATATCAGTGTTTACTGATGGACACTGGAAAAAGTCACATGTGGTGGTTTATCTCAAAAAAACCACATCCACCATCTGATTGGGGATAATCTGCTGCAACTGCCTGACTAGGGGCTGTAAAAACCTAGAATCTGCTTGGGGGTCAAACCAAGAATTATCTATTTTCTATTCCTTTTATATTTATTTTTATTTATTTTTCTTATGAGTTGTCATTTATTTTGTTTGTGCTTTCATTTTTCGTGTTGTTTTTTTTAATTTTCTTATTTTCCTTTTTCATTTTTTTGGTGTGTTTTTATGAATTTTGAGCTGAAATCGAATACTTGAGAAAATTCAAACCATCTTGGTATTTTTGGCCCATTGATTGATTTGATTATTTGAGGATTTAAATGATTTCTGAATGTATTTTGTTTCTGATTTCCGATCTTTTCATTTGATGAAGTTTGGTTGATTGTGAAACTCATGTGCACTAGTGCTGTCCAAATTGAAAAACATGCCCAACCCGAGAGGTTTCTAAACCTGTTTGATATCTTATTTACATTTCTCTTTTTCTTGAGAGCCTTGAGACATGTTGTGTGATCCAGAACTTGCTATTTTTATCTTTTTCAAAGCTGTTAGAGTTCATGGAATGTGTTAAGTATGATTGAGGCATCACTTTGAAAGACCTTTTTGCATTAAACTCTTATTTTGGCTTACCTTTACATATGACCTTATTAAGCCCCTAGTATCCATGAAATACCTTATTAGGCAGCCACATTATAAGACATTTATCCCTTTCCATCCTTCTCTAGAAGTTAAATGCATGATTATTGTTGAACTCAAGTGTGGGGGGGGGAGAAGATGGGCTTTATTTTGCTTTCCTGAAGAATCTTTTTTAGCTGAATTGAAAGTGATGCCATATTTATTGCTGCTTGGGTGGAAGAAATGTCATGATGGGAAGATTTATGGGTGGCCCAAAATATCATTACACATATGGTCTAGGTGTTCACCAATTTTTGAAGATCAAATGATGCCTCTCTTTTCCTCCAAAATATGATTCTGAAGAGAAATCCATATATGAATTCAAGCTGAAACAATGCTACAAATGGGGAAAAGAGGGATGAAAATAATTTATGCTGAAATCCCAAGTGTGAACTTCCCGAAAGAAGAGGTGTTTGGAGGTGATTCGTTTTTGAGATGATTGAGGAGCACACCATTCTTGAGCAAAACTGTTTTCATGCATTTACTTCACTTTAGAGATTAACCCTCCTCATTCTGCCTCAGATGTTTTTAAATTTTAAACCTGTCAACCCTCATATCAGAACAACCCATGAAAAATACCTCATGATTGACACATTTGTGACTCTGTGAAGTGGATATACTAGGATGATAGCAATCCTATGGAGATCAAACATGTTCTTGGGAATGAGAAAAACTCTACATTAAATATCCTTGAGTGAAGAGATAAATAATTTGCCGGGGAGGTAGGTACGACATGCATGTGAGGATTAACATGAGATTGAATAAATTCATATGATTTTTGAGGATTTCTTAAATTCTGATCCATGTAGGAGGCATGATATTTTCTCTGATATGATAATTGAGTTGTGTTGTTATTTATGCTTTGAGAAGTTTGTTTTTGACCATGGTATAAGATGATTGCCCAGGAGTGCAATGTTTAAGTGTGGGGGAATTGATATAACAAATATTTTCAATTATGTTATTCTGAATTTCAATGTTTTTAATCCCAATAATGTGTTATTTAAGGGTCAATTGTCACAATTTATGTTTTAGAAGTATTTTTGAGCTTAGTTGGAAAAATGGCTTATTTTGGATTTAAACGGTTTTCTTTTATTATAAAGCTTCGGCCATAACTTTTTCTAAACTGTTCCAAATTTCAAAAGTATTCTTTTATAGGTTCCTATGTTCGATGAGATTTATTTTATACTTCTGTACCCAAAACTCAATCCATCATTTGGAAGCTCAAATCCAGCTCACAATCCATGCCTCAAAAACTGTGTACAGAACTGCATAATTTTATTGTGGGGACCATATCCCATAAATGGACGAACCAATGGAGCTGAAATACATCCGGATGAAGAACTTTCCTTAATATGTCTGCGCATGATTCTTTCATTAGAAAGGACATTAATGCGTTGGAAGTCGGTGTTTAGGAATACAAAGAGTCACCTGGACAGAATTAAATATACGGAGTGGTTTGGCAATATATCCTTAATACATGGACCAATAAGGCTCAATGTTTGTGGGTTGAAAGAGGAGATCCAGGGGAACAACTTTCAAGAAGGCACAAGTCCCAAATTCCGTCACTAAGAAGGTCATCAATGCGCATTCTTCCAGATAAATATTTTTGGATCCAAATTTTCACACACTCTCCCTATAAAAGAGTGTTCTTTCTTCATTCCAAAGGGTTGGCAACTTAGGAATAGCCTTTATTGGCCATTATATGTAGTTTAGATTTTTATTTTCTTTTAATTTAATTCTGTAATTTCATTACATGTTTTAATTCAAGTGTTCTCTTTTCTCCAATTTTCTATCTCTCTTTTGTTTTATCTCCCCGTTTTCTTTTCACTGTGATATCTTATGCTCGTGATCATGAGTAGGTAACCTGAGAAATTTTCCAGGGGAGTAATTCAGTGATGAACCCAAGTATTTTATCATTCATGTCTTAATGTTTCTTATTTACTTAGAGTTATACCGAGGGGGATCTTAGTGGGCAAGGCGCCTTTGTGTCTCCACTTGCCACCTGAGGTTTAACTTTCACTTTTGTCACATTCTCCCTCGATCGAGGAGGTGGATGTATGGTATTTCGGCGATCGTTGAGTGTACCGTATGTTCACAACCATAGGCAGAAGGGTATGTTCATGCATACGATGGAGCATACTCATTAATTAGATTTGAAACTTAAAAAGAGACGATGAAGGTTCACTCTGGATAATCTCCCGGGAGGATCTCCTTTCTGTCTAACATCATTCTGTTTTCATTCATTGTGTTTGTATTCCATCTGTATATTTAATTTTAGTTTTATAATTTTAATTCTAAAATATCATTTCTGGCCATTTTAGTTTATATATATACACTGAATTATAAATAATGAGTCATTGACTGCAAAAGGCTCCTCAAGAGATCGACCTAGGTCAGCCACTGTGCTGCACATAGTATAAATATTTTTGAGAGCGTGAGCGACAACGCTACATCAATCATTATTGTTGATTATATAGTCATTGAATAGAGATCACATTACTAGCATAAATATAGGGTTTTAATAAATCCTTTTGACACAAACAAAGGAACTGATGGCCTCAACTAGTAGGATCATTCCCAATGAAGCCCATTTATCAGAGCTTCTAAGGGAGAGAGAATTTATGGGATTTTCCATAGTACAAGACCAATCCCAGATCCAATAACATAATCATGAGAGAAACTATTTATAGGATAAGTTCAAACTCATCGAGATCACGACCCAAACCATGTTCACCGAACGGTCCAATGAAAGACCCACCATCACGTACCTTACTCTTAAGGAATATGCTGGTGTAATAAAGGGATATTTAATAAGAACCTAGAATTATTTTTTTATATAATAATGAATATACTTCCATTCTATTATTGTTGCCTTGTAAATGATTTTAAAAGAGTTAAAAATATTTTTGGTTAATATTCAAATTCAGTTAAGAAATATATTTTGATGAATTAATTGATTTTTTAATAAAATAATATTCTAATATAATATTATTATTAATTTAATTTTATTAAATATAAATGATCATATAGTTTTTATGAAGTCAAATTTAATTTTTATTAAGGCTTAAAAACTATTTTGTCAAAACTGTCAATTTTAAGTAAATATCGGTTTTTATTTTAAAAGTGAAAATTCACATATTTATAAAATAATTTAGATAAAATTAATATTATTTTTTTAATCAGGATTTCAAAATTATCCAACAGTAAATTTTTCATAATTTTCTGAGATAGTTGAATTTTTGGGTAAAAATTAAATACCATAGGAATATACAGTGTGTTTTATAACATCATAATGGCCTAATAATGACTTATTAAATACTATAAAAGGTTTATTTGGAAAAATATAATTTTATACTTTAAAATAATGTAATTTTGAGTATTTTTTTTTTATAAATCCTTGATGAATCCTCCAAAACATATAATATATTTGAATATTTTAAAATCATTTCCGAGAAAGTATGAATCACCTCCACATAAGCAAGAGAAATATTTTAATATCATCTCCCCTAATACTAATAAAATAATTTATAACACTCCCCGTTTTCAAAAACCATGGGAACAACTATGGATTGGTTTGTGGTTTTGAATATTTTATTGTGTAGTGTCCAAAACCAAAATAATAAAGAACCCCCCCCTTCCTATATAAACCCACTCAAAATACCATTTCTATTCACTAAAACTATTTTAATATATACCAATCTAATCTCCTTACTCCCTATAGTCCTCCCAATGTGACCTAATCTCCCAAGAATCCCCTCTCATGCCTTTGGAGTCACACATCCTTGTGTGGGATGTACCACTCTCCTCTTTTATCAAGCACTCCTTTTATAATATGCCTTTTAATTTCAATTGTCATATGTTGGGATATGTTCATACATACTTCCCTTACTATCCATTTGATTTATAAATAATTAGATCTTCTTTAAACTCTAATTAATCAATCCATGATCTTTTATCTATACTTGTTACCATGCTAAAATTTTGTAAGGGATTTCTCTCTCCTCATTCCATTAAAGAACTTTTATATTATGCATCTTAAATTCCATTTCATGTATTGGGGTATAATATTTCAGGATCCCCTTACTGTCCATTTCATGTAAAAAAATTATATTACCCCTTCTCTCTCATTGAACCATTTTATAAATTTCTATTTGACGTCGTTATGCTGTCGAAATTGAACTATGATTTCCCATCATTTAGTGAATACCAAACTTGTTTATCTATCAAGGGTATTCACCTTTATGCTCATATAATTCTTGATTGGGGACTTATATGTATTTTTTCTCATTTATTTATTGTTTAATAACTTATGATGTTGAATTATTCCATGTTATACGATCTATGTGGAACACTAATGCCCAAAATGAAATGTTTATGAAGGGTTCTCCCTAATATCGCTCTAATTCATTGGGTGATGTTTAGTATCATGATACGCCATGTACAATGAGGTTTTACTCATTCTAATTAATGTGAAATGAGGGTTTAATCATGATAATTCATGTACAATGAATGTTTACTCATGTTAATCCATGTAAAATGATCCTTGACTCATGCTAATATCATGTTGTATGTTGATGCCAAATTTCTATGTTATAATTATCACACAATATCATAACTTTATGTTCATGTTTCTTTTATGATCCATTGATATGTCTATTTACTAACATATATTTTCTTCCTCATGTTATTCTATTTTTATTCCCTTATTGGTCTTTATAGCTTTCCCTTTTCTTATATATGTCCTCAGGTTATCCCATGTTGTGTTAAGTACAAATGAATGTTATGGTCATGAAAAAGAAGTTTTCAATAAAGAAGTTGTATTTTATGTTTGAAGTTGTTATGTAATGTTACTAAGCCCAAAAGACACTAAAAATCTTGATATTTTGAGGTGTATTAAGTGTAATTTATGTAGCAAATCATGTGTAAATATGAAATAAAGAGCATGGTTGTTATATTGAAAGTGGACAAAGAAGAAGTAAAAAATAAGGATCTTTGTGAACATGATTACCTTCGCATAGAAAAATATCCATTGGATATCTTATTAAGTACCCTATGGTTGGAATTTGGGGAGGAACATAAGTAATAGAATGTGGATACGAATTTTTGGGGAGATATTTTTACAGGGTTTTTTGGTGAAAAATGGCTTGAGAAGTGTGAATAAGTGAGGGGAGGGGTTCCCTTTTATAAATGAGGAGTGACATTTTTGTAAATACTCAAAACGATTCAATAATGGGACGTCACTATCATCATAAGTGCCTCCAAAATTGGTAAATAATGTATTAGTGAGATTATATGGTCGATAAATATCTCCACACAAAAAAGAAACATGTTTTAAACATTTTATCCCCTTGTCCTCTAGGTTTACATACTTTTACCACTTTAGTTTTCATCACAGTAACTAATTATTTTTAACCTAAATAATGTATACATTGAGAAAAAATAAAATGAGTTTTATTATATAATTTAGACCCACTAGTTATAAATGTGATATCCAATTTATCAAATAAAAATTCTATGTGGGTGTAAAATTAATTTTAAAACAGACGCATGTAATGAGCAAAAACTCTATTTTAACCTTAACCACGAAAATTAATTTTTAGTGTCTCTACAATTTATTATGATAAAAAATTAAATTGAACCTATTACCTAATATTAATTATACTAATTATAAATATGGAATATATTTTACTAAATTAAATTAATATAAGTGGAAAATTTTAATTTAAAAATGAACTCGCAAAACATGTTGAAAAATGGTTTTTCATTAAATTTATTTTTCATGCATAAGACGATCTTATATTTACTCTATGATAAGTAATAATAATTATAATAATTTCAATTCCTAAATATAGATATATATTCTATAAATTTCATTTAAATCATTACTCATTATTCGTTATTTCAATTAATTAAAATGGAGAAGTATTATACACTTAAAAATAGTTTGTAGAAAAATGAATTTTTAAGCCTAAACATAAACTTATACCAAAATCTAGTATAATCAAGATTAAAATTTAATTAATTAGGCTATATCTAACTAAATAATAATTATGTTATTTTTAAATTATTTTCAATTATTAAATAGACTTTAAAATTACACAATTTATTGAAAATATATGATGTTTTTACAAAAAAATGTATTTTTCACTATTCACTAAAAAATCGCCATTTTTGTAAAAATAACAAAAATTTACCCCAAGTTAATTTTGAGATGACGATTTAAAAAATGATGTTTATTTTTTTCCATAAAATTTCTATAATTTTAAGAAATTAATTATATTATTTTCTTAGAAAAGATAATAAAGAAATTTGTTATAAAAAAAATATTTTTTTTAAAGCTTATAAAGACTTTACTTACAATTGAGTCCTTATTTACCAATAAATTTTTATCATATAAAATATTTATATGTAATTTTAAAAAAAAATTATTCCTATTCATACTGCCAATTTTAACAGTTAAATCAAAAAGGTCACATTCAAATAGTATATCATGGTTTGTTTAGGTTCGATGTTGCATGTCGTATACACTATTAAATAGTCTTCATTTCAAAAACATCAGGTGTTACGTCGAATGCCTCTCAAAATATTCTGACCATGCCGGTTTCTAAACAAACCAACCTAGCTCGAGAAAAAGAGTGCACCTATGAGAAAAACAATTTCGATGTTACTAACAATAAAGAAATAAACTAAACATAACTATTAAACAATGCATTAATAAAATGTCACTTTTAAACTAAAAGCATACTCTTCAACTTATATGAGGAACATTGTGTGCCAAATTAATATGTAGTTAATTTCTACACATAAAAATGATTTATGGATCATTATCCTGAAGTATGAAAACAATTTGAGTGCATTTACGAGGTTTTAAGTATGTGACATGTTTTTTGAACTAAAATTTCATTTTTAAACTAAAAAACGCATTTCAAGTCCTACTGGTAACAATTTCTATCAGATTGTAGTATGAATTATTCCTACACATCTCTAATTACATGTAGATCATTTTACTAATGTATCAAAAAAATCTGAATGTTGTTGCTCAATTTTGAGTATTTCATGCATATTTTGAACTAAAGTTTCAATTTTAAATAAAAACACACACTCTGAGTCATACATTATAATTTTAAAATATCCTCAACCACTTTTTAATATCATTGGTTCTATAAAACTATTTATTCTAAGTTCTAATATTCACAAAAAATTTAAAAATTAAAACTCATTGCATTTCTTCCTTCCCAAGAAGCAGGTGCATGTAACTTTAACAAACTACTTCATAGTGGTTCAATGTTAGTTTCCCATAAAATCCCTCATGAGAATTCTTCATTTAATGCGCATACAAAACATACCAATGTGGGTTCACTTCGATAGGTTGTAAAACTAAACAAGCTATATGAAAAAATTATTTTGAACAATTAATGAAGTAATAAATATTCTATACAAATCGATTTTGTAATCCTTTGAGTACTCCCTATTATTTTGATTAAAGAAAACTCTTCAAATTCCAAAATATTCGTATTTGAATCTCATGTAGTAAATATTCTTCGAGAACACCCAACATGTATGGACCTCTTTAATCATCATTCAAATCAACACAAAATACTTCAACAAAGGTTCACATGGAATCAAGACGATTAATGAGTAAATATAGAGTAAAGAAATAAATTAAAATAATCAACATAAACATTTAGTAAATAAAAATATGAAATAATACAAAAATAAAGTGTCTCTTTGAAATAGGGTATGCTCAATTTCTTTTTATTAGGTCATGCCTTGCGATACGTCAAACCTTATGGTTGGTCACTCCTTATGGTAGGTCATGTATTTCTTCATGTGCTTGATCAGATTGAACATGTGGTCGATCAATGTGCGATCAATCCAAATGAACATGCGGTTAATCCAAGACATTGCGAAAATTTTCAAGTTCGATTTAAAAGTACATTCGGTTGAAACTCAATATACATTCGATTAAACACTTAGAAAAATTTTGAGCATGCCTATGACAATCGCTTCTCTAACATGGTCGGTAGACACTACCACAAAACGGGGCAAGGGAAGCACCTCGTTTTATCAGTGCTAAACAGAAAGCGATGAAAAAGGGTGGGCCTTTATTAACGCTTTTCTTAGCACTGATAAAAGTTTTTAGTAAAAATTTATATAAAATTATTATATCTGTATTCAAAAATAATATTTATTTGTATAAATAAAATAAAAACACATGTTTATAATTAATATATATTTTTTAATAATTCAAAAATATATATATAATGTTTAAAAAAAAGTATTTCTAAGATTATAATTATATATATATAATTATAAGATTATAATAAATTTCATTGAATAATAAATATATTTATTATATTTTTTAGATTTTTTATGTTTTTTAGATTTTTTAGATTTACTATATTTACTATATTTATTTTATTTATTTTATTTAGAATTAATATATATAAATACTTTATATATATATATATTAAATTTTTTAAATATGTGTGTGTGTTTAATGAATTTGGTCAATAAATATATTAACCATGCATGCATATATGTTATGTAACATCATGAATGTTCATTTATACATTACACCCTTCTTATTATTAATGTTATCCATTAATGGGTCATTTTTTATTATGTATATTTTACTACGCATATGATTAATTCATGTTACCAATATATACTATTATGTTCTTAAAAATACTTATAAAATTACATTAGATATATTTAAATAATAAATATATTTATTATATTTATAATTATTAAATTTTAGATATATATAAAAACTTTTTAAAAATAATTATTTGTAATTATAATTATAACTATATATATATTCAAATAATAATAAAATTATAATAAATATATATATATATTATAATTATATAAATATATATACATATATATTACAATTCTATAAATATATATATATAAACAAATATTTATAAATATATTTATTTATAGTTATAATTATAACTGTAAATATATATATATATATATAATTATAAAATTATAATAAAAATATTTATTACTCTACTTACATAGTTATAAATATATAATTAAATAAATATATTTACAAATATATACAAATATTTATAAATAAATACAAATATTTATAATTATAATTCATAATAAATATAGATATATTTAAAAAATTAAAAAATTATAATAAATATATTAATTATAGATATTTATATAGAAATATTTATAAATAAATACAAATAGTTATAAATATAATTATAAATAAATGAAGATACGATTAAAAAATTATAATGAATATACTAATTATATATATTTATAAAATTATAGAAATATTTATTATAACTTCATAATTATTTATATATATTTATTTATAATTACAACTATAAATATATATTTATTTATTATAATTTTTAATTACAAATAAATAAATATTTATTTATTAGTTACAAATATAAATAAATATGTATTCATTTAAATAATTATTAATTTATAAAAAATATATTTATTATTTTCATATATAATGTTATATATAATTAAATACATATATTTATAAATATATATAAATATTGATAAATAAATACAAATATTTATATTTGTAGTTGTAAATATATATAGATATATTTAAATAATTATTAAATTATAGTAAATATATTAATAAAATTAAAAATATTAAAAATATAATTTTTTTATAATAATATAATTATTTAAATAAATATATATATATTCATTTATAATTATAATTATAAATAATTATATATTAATATAAATAATTATAAAATTGGAAGAACTATACTTATATATATTTATAATCTTGTAAATAAATATAATAAATATATTTATTATATATATTTCTATGATTATATATATAATAAGTATATTTCTTATAATTTTATAATTGTTTAAATTATAATTTTATAAATAAAAATATATTTATTTTTTATAGTTATAATTAGAAGTATTTATTTATTTATTTATTTATCATATATAAAATTTTATGAATATATATAATAATATAAATAAATTATTATCATTATACATTTATCAGCACTTTTTTAGCGTTGATAAAGAAAGGCCTTTACCAGCGCTTTTGTAGAACTGATAAAGGTGTGTTTTATCAGCACTTTCTATTTTAGCACTAATAAAACATACCTTTATCAGCACTTTTTATCTATCACTGATAAAAGTTTCACCACATTTTATAAAGAAACCCTAACTTTCTCCTCCTTCCTCGCACCCCCTATGCCCTCGTTGAAGCCGATCCCTGTCGCTGCCACTGCCACCACCTCCTCCTCCTTCTCCTCTCCTGCAGACACCTCCTCCACTACGAACCCACCTTCGTCGTGTGCCTCTCCTCTATCATGTGTCTATCCTTCTTCGTGCGCCTCTCCTCTACCAAAGGACTCCTCCATCGCGCGTCTCTCCTCCCCCGAAAATCCCTCCGCCATTTGCCTCTCCTCCACCGCGCACCACTCCTCCACCGCGCACCACTCCTCCACCATGAACCCCTCTTCCACACACCTCCACCACTTTCCTCTCCTCTACTGAAGGAATCCTCTGCCACACTCCTCTCCTCCACCGCGCACTGAACCACACCTCCATGGTGAGTTTTTTCCTCTTTCTCATCGGTTTCCTCTTGTTCTTTCCCCAGAATCTGCTACTACGTTCGGGTTTTTCTTGAGTTCCATGTTAAGACAATGTTTTGATAATATTCTAGTGCAGAATAGGTTAATCTAAGTTTCTATTAGTGTGGTTGTTGTGTATGGGAATCCTATATTGCCCTGCGTTACACATCCAAATTGAAAAACATCTCTGAGGTAGGAATTCTCCTTAGTTTCTCATTGTTTGTGTATCATGTGGGAAGGATCTAATCTTGTTTTCATATGGTTTATAGTTACGCCATAGTAATAAAAGATAAGAACTGTATAGTTAAATAAAATGGGGCAATAGAGTTTGTTCTCTTATTATTACAGTTTCCTATTGATGGTGATGTTCTGAATTGTATGGGCTAAACGCCCTATTGAGAATCGTGGTCCTTGTTTGCGCACTAAAGGAATTTTACATTGGTTGGTTCCTATTGAACATTCGAATATAGAAATTGGTAATTTATGTATACTTATCTAATGAATGAATTCCCCAAGATGATTCAACTTCGGTGATAACCCCGGAATTAACAAACAAAATTTAATAAGGGATGCTTTACAAAATCTGAAATTGTGTTTGTTTAGTTTTTATGGCGTTTTGGTTGTGAGAATGGTTGAATGTTGTGGCATTTAGGTTGATGTATCCATCAAAGATATCTGACCAATATTTTCTTTATGAAATTTTCTTTAAAAGGTTATAGATAATTTTGGGACTTGATGTTGTTAACATCATGAATGAGTTTTATAGAGGTAAGAATTATCTTGAGACTTATAATGATACTCTAATCACTTTGATTCTATAGGTTACTGATATGAGTTCAGTGAAGGATTTTAGAGTGACTAGTTTTTGTAATTCCATTTAAAAAGTTTGTTTTGAAGATTTTAAATATAGACTATGGAAAATTATACAATCTATTAGTTTAGTACCATAGTTATTTTCTTTTTTTGAAGAGTTATATGATACTATAGTCTACATGAAGTAGTCTTTAAGCATTAAAAATATTTGGAATGTGAATCCTTACAATTTTTTTTGATTAATTCAACCAAAAATAGAGGCTCCAGAACATATCCTCATATTTTTATATGAGAATTAGCTAGTGAAATATTCTATAGATGTGGTAATTTTGAATGATATGATTTTTATAAGTGGATGGGATAATGGTAAGTAGTACAAAAGTTATGAATAAAATGTTTGGTTTTTTAAATATGGGTTTTAATGGTGATATGTTAAGGTATTCTCCACTGTATTGAGAACATGTTTTTGGGATGTAATATTTTTTCATTGAAAATTAAGATTGACATTAACTATTCATCAAAATTGAAAGGTTTTAGGTGGAAATGATATAGGTGTTAAAAATTCCACATGTTCAATGGGAAGACTTCCATGAAATTTTGGAAGTCGGTGAAACTTGATGAATAGATAATACTTAATATAAGCAATTGGGATAACATTCACAAGAAACATGTGATAGATGTGTTTTTGGAATACTCATTGATATTAAAAAACATTGCACAAGAATCTTTGGAACATGAAATGATAATTTTATTATGGTGATTTTGATAGGGGTTTACTTTTATTACCAGATTGTCAATAAGGATTCCTCTTAATTAAAAGTACTAAGAAGGCCTTAACCAAAAATGTGATATGGTTCCTTTTCTTATATGTTCATGAGAGTTCCTTCTAATATCTTAATTAGATATTGATGAAAACACCAATATTAACCATAAATGAGTTGGTTAATGAGTATGACTTATATTATGATGTATTAGGATACATGATTTGAATAGTTCCAGTCCATGATGGTCATGTGGTTTCTTATGGGTCCATATACTTAACAACACATAAGAGAAACTTCCCAAATCCATTCCTAGATTTGGAAATAGTGGTGATTTCCATGAGGTGTTATTATAATCCACTAAAAAAGTGTTTGAAATATATTTAATCACAATGTGAAATGAACCATTGATAGCAGAGAAGGTATGAGTACCTATAGTCCTTTAACTTGGACTTAATGTATACCCTCAAAAAGGGGAATTTGTTTTCTAATTTACCATATTGTAAAGATCAAGATTAGGTAGTACATGATTCAAGAATCAAGTGGAAGATGGTAACCCACATTGAAGAGATATGACTTTATCTTCAAAAGTATCATTGTCAATTGACACTTATGTTTTTATGTATCACTTATTCACTCCTCAATAGTATTATAGGAGTAAAATATAGGATCCATAATATTTATTCATGAGAGACATGATATACCTTTTATAGCATTATATTTTATAAAATGTTGGTTGTTTTTATTCATGTGTATTTTTTAAATTTCCACTCTTGGGATTTATGTCTTTGTGAAATTGAATATGTGCCTCTTTTAAAATGATTCAAGTGTTATGAAATGTTTCTTAAAAATCATATGTGTTTAACATTAATTTTTTGGTTTTAAATACATTTAAAAGGATTCAAACACTTTGCATGGACATAAGTTTCATTCCAAGTGTTTTTTAACTCATTTTATTGGCTTTTATAAATGTATGTGAATGTTTTGAAAGCATATGTAATGTTGGTTTCATTTTAACATGGTATGTGTGATGTTTTAATTTAAAATTTTTAAAATATAAAGGGATGTCGTTCATTTTTAATGATTAAGATTGTTGGATCATGAAGTATCCTTGACTACTTTAAAAAAATGAATTTGGGTTTTGAGAAAGAGTATTTGAAACTGATTAGTTTATTTTAAAAAGGGCATGTTATTTTAAAGATGAATTTATGTAAATGGTTAGTTTTTTAATGGGATTTCAATTGTGATTTGATAGATAGTTTTCAAAGGAGACTTTAATTCTATATTTTTTTAGCCTTGGTTATTTTTTAAATCAATGTTTTGTGTATTTATTTTGTAAAATACTAATATCACTTAATCAAATAACATGGATAAAAATAAATAATGGATGGATTCCAATCATTTGACAAAAGGGATTGATGATGGAGTGAAAGAGTTCATCATGTTTTCAAAAGATCATGCATATGACCCTTCTCAAATCCTTTTTATTTTTTTACATTGTTGTTATTCCAAACAAGTTATTCCAAAGGATTTTGAAGAACAATTGATTTATCATGGAATAGATCTATGTTTTAAATGTTGGAATAAACACATGGAAAAGGAGAATGTATCTAGTGGTTGGGATAACATTGTGTTTTATGGATCATATTATATGATTACAAGTGTGGAAAATGAAGAATATTGTATCGAGGATGTGATTACAGATGCCAATGACGATGAAGATCATATTGAGAAAATGAAAAGAACAGTTAAAGATGAACTTCATGATTTCCCAACATTGTTTGAGTAGTTAAAACGTTGTGTAAAGACTCTATTTTATGGTGGTTGCACTAAATATACTGCATTGTCAGCAGTACTGAAGCTGTTTAATTTTAAAGAGGGAAACATATAGAGTGACGATAGTTTTACCGAATAACTTGCTCTCTTGAATAACATGTTCCCAAAAAAAATGAGCTCCCATGCCAAACATATGATGCGAAACAAATTCTACGCTTGATGGGTATGATCTCTGAAAGAATACACGCCTTCTAGAATGATTGTATATTGTTTCACAAGGACTACAAATCACTTTGAGAATTTCCAAAGTGTGGTGATTATCATTACAAGAAAGATTAATCTGGTCCTATGAAATATGTATGGTATATTCCAATCATTCCAAGTATTAGGCGCCTATATGGAAGTGAGGAGACTATAGGGAAATTGACGTGGACTACATATATGTGAAATAAAGATGGGAAACTATAACACCCAACAAACTTTCCTCGGTGGAATAAAATTAATCATGAGTACCCTGACATTAGAAACAATCGGAAAAACCTTTATCTTGCATTATCTATAGATGGAGTGAATCATTTTAGTTTTCAAAGCAGTACACATAGTACATGTCCCGTTATGTTGGTAAATTATAACATTCCACCATGGTTTTGTATGAAAAGAAAACACATCATGTTATCTATGCTTATATTAGGACCAAAACAACCGAGTAATGATATTGATGTTTATTTGGCACCATTGATCAATGATTTGAAATTATTATGGGATTCAGGTGTTTCATTGTATAGTGCTTACAAAAATGAATATTTCACATTGAGATCCATGTTGTATAGAATTATAAATTACTTTCTTGCTTATGAAAATTTTTCAGGATATAACATTAAAGGAACTCATGGGTGTCCCATCTGTGAACAAGGTACACAGTCAATTAGGTTGAAACATTCATTGAAAATTGTCTTTCTTGGACATCGTAGATTTCTACCCCGATGAAAAAAGTATTGATCATGGAAAACATCATTTGATTGAAGTTAAAAATAACATAAAACACCATCTCTACTAATAGGTGATCAACTATTTGAGAAAGTAAAATATGTGGACACTTCTTTTGGTAAACCATTTTAAAAAAAACATTACGAAAACTAGTTGGAAGAAAAGAACAATTTTTTTTTGAGTTACCACACTAGAATTGTCTGCACGTCGGACACTTTATTGATGTTATTTATAATGAAAAAATGTATGTGATAGTGTCATTATAATGTTGCTAAATGAACCCGGAAAAACAAAGGATGGAATTAAGGCTAGGTTGGACAGGGTTAACACGGGAACATGAGAAGATTTGGCACTAATGAATGGTGAAAAATGAAATTTTCTTCCTCCAACTACTTACACGTTTTCCAGACTAGAGAGATATCTATTTTTCAAGTTCTTTAATGATATAAAGGTACAAGAGGGGTGTTCATCAAATATCACGAACATTGTGTCAATGACCGATTTAAAGTTAAAAGGTCTGAAATCACATGAATTCCATGTTTTGATGAAAGATCTAATGCCTACAGCTTTATGTTCCATTTTTTCCAAGAATGTCCATTATATATTAACCAAACTATCAGTGGCCTTAAAGCGGCCAGAACAGTATGGTTGCGTCAGAGGTGTACGTTTTGGGGTGACACTGCATATATATTTTTAGAAAAAAAATAAGAGGATGGTCAAAGTGAATTAATAAAACAGATGAGAGAAAAATAGCTACCCCAATAGCCACCCTTGAAGGAAAATTCCAATGGCATATGGAAATAATGGAAATTTTAATGAGGGGTAGGAAAAGAGGAGAATATGCTCAAGAACATCCACTGCAGAAAGATCCCACCCCACCCCCACCAGCTATGGAGCTATCCATTACCCACAAAGAGATGTCTTTGAAGAGGTAATAAATGTTCTAATAAATGTTTCTATGAAATGTGAATCAGACATACATTGATACATTTCCTATATTGCTATTTTAAAGGGTGATAATGACTTTGATTTATATCTAGAAAAACCAACCCATCACCTAGTGGAGAGGGCTATAATGTTTAATATTCAAAAGGATATGCTATAAAATAGGCCAATTCTAATAGATCACGTGTGAGGGTCGATCAACATAGACCATGATCCAAGAATAAAGCTACCAGTTCCAATTCAATATGATGATATTAATACGGTCAAAAAACCATTAGAACATTCATCACATGGCCGTCACATCTTGTAAAAAAATGTCGACAAGGAGGTATTCATTTCCAATTTACTTTTCAAGATAAACATTTAACAATTAATGAAAAAGGTTTGAACTGATGAATGTTATTATAGATGGACAAATATAGGGGGATGAAATGAGAGACCATCTCCAAACAATCTAAAGGATCAACCAACGAATCAAAAAAGATATACTAAAAGCACAATTACCCCACCCATTCTATATCCACATTTACTCTCATTCAAGGATCATGTTGATACAAAGCTAAAAGATGGTGGAAACCACATAGTTTAATTTGAATAAAATATGTACGGATAGAAAGATCAATACTTCATTGGTCTTGAGAGTGCAACTGAAGTCCTCAACTATGACCGGCTAGGTGGCTCAGTTGTAAATGTATACATGAGGTATGTTCTCATGATTTCATTTTCCAAAAGTTGATATACTATGTTATTTATGACTAAATACATTTCATATTTATGGAATTCATATATATGAAAAACAATTAAAGGGATTTTCCCATTAGAAAAAGTTCAGACTCATTAGTCCTCACGTCACCTCAACAGAAGAAGCTAAAATAGAACCTTCCAAAAAGGATGAAATAGTGGATGGTCTAATCAAATCCTTTGAATTAAAAATTTCAGATGATGGACTCTATTTAATACCAATGATGTAGGGGTAAGACTCTATAATTTAATCATATCCAATTTATTTTCATTTCTATCGTTAATTATTCCTTTGTATGTTTTTAAGCCACATTGGATGCTCATTGTAGTAAATTTGGATACTCCAAAGATTTATTTCCTGGATTCATTGCATGGGTATCCAACAAACCATCCACACATAATGGCGTTTTTCAATTTGTAATAAACTATATCCAATGTTTTAGAACTAAACATCATGTTATATAATTTATATTATATTTTAATGAGGATTTTGTTATGATAGGGAGGTGTATCACTATCATCTTAAAAATGGAATGAGAACAGGGGCTAAGGAAAAGGAAGAACACAAGTACTATGATTGGATAAGTATCTGGGTGTATATAATAATATTTCAGTATCCAAAAAAATATCAAAACAAATTACTTATTCTCCTCAATGTTTCGGCAGTGTCTGAAAAAAAACCAATGGAAAATATTGTGGTTATTATGTTTGTAAATTTATGAGAGAGATCGTATTCCATGAACAAACCAACATCCCTGAAGAGTTATTTTCAAAGATAATTACTATTTCATTTAAAATGTTAATTAATCCCTTGTGTATTTATATATTTTCAGTTCTATTAAGACTGCCGAAAAGACTCATATTCACGAGATGATATAGATGCGCTCAGAAATGAAATGGAAGCATACCATATGAATGAATGTACACAAATATCATGAATATGTGACTTCCATATGTAGGTTAGGGATTTATAATGTTAATATCTCCTTCTGACATCTTTATGCTCATGTTATCCTTATATGATCATTGATATCTCCTTTTTTTACATTAATTGAACATATATGGTCACCCTTTCTTATGTTTCATATCATTTGGTTATTATGAATGGTTTTAGAAATGATGTCTATGAAGGCTGGTACAACTCAAAGTGTCTCTTTTTATTTAAAATTGACATTAATTTAAGTAAAAACAACAAGTGTCATACTGAAAACTAAGAAAACACATTTAGATTGTTTTGATATTTTATGAAAATGATCTATTAGTCTTTTTTGATGTGTAGGGATCAAACTAACCTCAATACGATGCACAGTTTATCCATTACAAGATAAAGTGTCTCCTTTTATTTAAAAATGACATTAATTTAAGTTCAAACAACAAGTGACATACTGAAAACTGAGAAAACTCTTTTTTATTATTTTGATATTTTAGGACAATGATCCATGGGTCATTTGTGATGTGTAGGAGTCAACCACTCCTCAATATGAAACATGGTGTGGCCATTAAAACTCAAAGTATCTCTTTTTGTTTTAAATTAATACTAATTTAAGTAAAAGCAACAAGTGACATACTGAAAATTGAAGAAAAAATTTTGGATTGATTTGATATTTTAGGAAAACATTTTATTAGTCATTTGTGACATGTAAGTATTAGTCACACCTCAATACAATGCACCATGTGGCTGGTACAACTCAAAGTGTCTCATTTTATTTAAAATTAACAATAATTTAAGTAAAAACAACATGTGGCGTACTTGAAACCAAGAAAATGCATTCAGATTGTTTTTATATTTCAGGGAAATGATACGAGTCGTTTTTTATGTTTAGGAGTCAACTGTACCTCAATATGACACATGGTGTGGCCCTTTCAACTCAAAGCATCTCTTTTCATTTAAAATTGACATTAATTTAAGTAAAAATAACAAGGGACATACTGAAAATTGAGCAAACGCATTAGGATTGTGTTGATATTTTAGGTAAATGATATATTAGTAATTTTTGAAGTGTAGGGATCAGCCACACCACAATATAATGCATTTTGTGGGTAGTACAACTCAAAGTGTCTGCATTTATTTAAAATTGACATTAATTTGAGTAAAAACAACATGTGACATACTAAAAACTGAGAAAACACATTTAGATTGTTTTCATATTTTAAGAAAATAGTTCTTGAGTCATTTCTGACGTGTAAGAGTCAACCTCACCAAAATTTGATGCACGATGTGGCTGTTACAACTCAAAGTGTCTCTTTTTATTTAAAATTGATATTAATTTAAGTAAAAACAACAAGTGACATACTGAAAACCGATAAAACACATTAGAATTGTTTTGATATTTTTGAAAAATTATAAATTTGTCATTTGTGACATGTAGAGATCAGTCGCACCTCAATAAAACACACAGTGTGGCCAATAAACCTCAAAATGTCTCCTTTTATTTAGAATTGTCATTAATTAAAGTAAAAATAACAAGTGATGTACTTAAAACTAAAAAAACACATTTGGATTGTTTTTATATTTTAGGGAAATTATCCATGAGTCATTTGTGACATGTAAGAGTCAACCACATCTCAATTTGACACATAGTGTGGCTGTTACAACTCAAAGTGTCTCTTTTTATTTAAATTTGACATTAATTTAAGTAAAAAACAACAAGTGAATAACTGAGCAAAAACTTTCAGATTGCTTTGATATTTTGGGAAAATGATCTATTAGTAATTTTTAATGTGTAGGGTTCAACCACATTTCAATACGACACACAGTGTGGCTGGTACAACTCAAAGTGTCTCGTTTTATTTAAAATTGACATTCATTTAAGTATAAACAACAAGTGATGCACTGAAAACTGAGAAAACACATTTTCATTATTTTGATATTTTAAGAAAATGATCCATGAGTCATTTGTGACATGTAGGAGTCAACCATACCTCAATACGATGCACAGTGTGGCTGTAACAACTCAAAGTTTCTCTTTTTATTTAAAATTGACATTAATTTAAGTAAAAACAACAAGTGACATGCTGAAAATCGATAAAACACATTCAGATTGTTTTGATATTTTAGGAAAATTATATATTAGTCATTTTGGATGTGTAGGGATCACCCGAACCTCAATACGATGCATGTTGCGGCCGGTACAACTCAAAGTGTCTGCATTTATTTACAATTGACATTAATTTAAGTGAAAGCAACAAGTGGCAAATTTTAAACTGTGCAAACGCATTCGAATTGTTTTGCTATTTTAGGACAACGATTCATAAGTCATTTTTGATGTGTAGGAGTAAACCACACCTCAATTTTCCGCACATTGTGGCTGTTACAACTCAAAGTGTCTCTTTATATTTAAAATTACCATTAATTTAATTAAAAACAACAAGTGACATACTGAAAACTGAGAAAACACATTCAGATTGTTTTGATATCGCTACTACAAAAACAAGAAAGGGAAGCACCACCATTTATCAATAATTTTTCCTAGCACTGATAAAATATATATTTAAAAAAATCATGAAAAATAATATATTGTTATATAAGTATATTTATATTGATATAAATATAATATTTATTTTTTAAATACGTTTTAGATAAGTATAAATAGACTATTACATTTAATATATAAGAAATTTAGTGAAAATGGATTTAAAATATTTTAATAAATATTATTAATTAATAATTTCCTAATTATCATCGTTTAATG
Organism: Viscum album; assembly: GCA_963277665.1. Lineage (NCBI taxonomy): Eukaryota > Viridiplantae > Streptophyta > Magnoliopsida > Santalales > Viscaceae > Viscum > Viscum album. The sequence continues at coordinate 1,746,961,847 of OY728129.1, read as the reverse complement.
ATCATTTAATAACAATCTTAAGACACAAAAAATCAAAAAAAATGAATAAAATATCTAAAATAAGTTGAAAATGTAACTCAAACTTCAAACGGACATAACTTTTGATCTGGCTGTCCGTTTGAGCTCTACAGCATATCAAATAGAAGCTTGCGACAAGCTCTAGATGCTAGTACCCTAAGGGAACATTTGATCACATTTTTCAAGGCCCAAAAAGTCCAAAAAGGCCTCCAAAACTGAGTTTTTAATCGGGATACCCCGATTTTTTAACATTCAAATAGGTAAAACTTTTTATCTAGATGTCCTCTAGGCCTGTAACACATATCATGTCGAAGATTGTTTCATTTTCATTCAGATGACTCGTTGTAGAGTTGAAACAGACTTCTTGATTAGAAGTTATGGTCATTTTAACATTCCATGTCTTTTCAAATACACATATATATGTATTTATTCGTAAATATATATATATGTGTGCTTGTGTGTGTGTTGTATATATGTATGTATTTATTTATTTATTTATTACACACATAAAAAACAAATTTTATAAATGTATTTAAAACTAATCTTATAAATATATATTAATATACAAATAAATGTATGGATAAAAAATTATAACTAAAAATATATATATAAATAAATATAAATATAAATTAATATACGGATAAATATATATATACTAATATATGAATAAATATATATGTATTAATATAACTAAATTTATTTATATTAATATGAATCTATATTAATAAATGAATAAATATAACTATATATATAAATATATATAAATATATATTAATATATATTAATATACGAATAAATATATATATATTAATAAATTAATAAATATGTATGTATTAATATAACTAAATATATTTATATTAATATGAATCTATATTAATATATGAATAAATATAACTATATATATATCATTAAATAGAGAAAAAAATGAAATGGCTTAGTGGTAAATGTGCAGGCTCGCATGGGGGGAGGTCGCGGGTTCGAGTTCGGGTGGAAGCAAGGAGGGGTGCGCAGGCATGTGGGGGATGGCGCGGCTAAGGGCAGCGCGCGGGAGAGTCACAGGGGGTCCGCCTAGCGCTGATATGGGGGGGGGTCAAGCGCTGTTAAAAGATCCCTCCACATTATATATTATTTTTAACGTTTTTTTTAAATTTTTTTACTTTTATCAGCGCTTAAAAAAATCGTTGATAAAAGGAGTCATTTATCAGTACTAAAAAATGTGCTGATAAAAGACCCCATTTTCAGCACTTTTTTAGCGCTGATAAAAGGGACCCTCCTTTATCTTTGTCTCGATTAAGATCGCTTTTTTTAGCGCTGTTAATGCACTTTTCTAGCGCTAGTAAAAGTCATATTTGTAGTAGTATATATTAGGAAAACAATCTATTAGTCATTTTTTGACGTGTAGGGATCAGTCACACCTCAATATGACGAACAGTATGACCGGTACAACTCAAAGTGTCTCCTTTTATTTAAAATTGACATCAATTTAAGTAAAAACAACAATTGGCGTACTGAAAACCAAGCAAACATTTTTGGATTTTTTTGATAGTTTAGGACAACAATCTATGAGTCATTTTTGACATATAGGAGTCACCCGCACCTCAATCTAAAACATAGTGTGACCAGTATGACTAAAAGTGTCAGTTGACAATTTAAAATTGACATTTTAATTCAAAAAGTGTCACACATTGAAAACCAAACAAACGCATTCTGATTGTCTTGATAATTTAGGACAATGATTCATAAGTCATTTGTGATTTGTATGAAGTAGTATCACATCAAACCAACGCACGATGTGATCGATATGACTCAAAATGCGTGTTTTCAGTTTGAAATGACATTTTTGTAAAAAAACACAAGTGACCTACTGAAAACCGAGCAAACACATTTGGATTGTTTTGATACATTAGGCCCACAATCTATAAGTAATTTTTGATAGGTAGGAATCAACCACACCTCAATATGGCGCACGGTGTGGCCAGTATAACTCCAAACGTGTCATTATTTAAAATCGACATTAATTTTAGTAAAAGAATAAGTGACATACTCAAAACCGAGCAAACACATTCAGATTATTTTGATATTTTTGGACAACGATCCATAACTCATTTGTAACACGTTGGAATCCACCTCACCTCAATAGGACGCACGGTGTGACCGATATAACTCCAAATGTGTCATTTTTATTAAATATTTGCATTTTATTAATGTATTCTTTCATATTAATGTTTAATTTATTTCTTAGTAGTATTACTAAAATAATATTTGTTTTCATATATGAGTGAAATATTTTGCTCATGTTGAGATAATTTGTTCGACAACTGATACCATGTGCAGAGATTTTTTAGAAGGGATCACGTGTGTCAAAAGATGAAATATTAATGTTTTAGAATGTCTGTTGGACAATTGTAAATGTAATTATATAAAACATTTTATTTGAAATGTAAATAATAGTGTTTATTTTTGTATATACCATGGGTGAACAGTTTGGTATTCCTGATGTCAATTAAATGTTTATAGTGGGTTTGCTTCTGGTGTGTTGTTTAAATTATGGTTTTCTTAAATTGCAGGTTGGGTGTGTTGTTATATAAACACCACTTTGCGGGAAGTTATCCATTTATTAGTGCTATTTTTAACGCTGATAAAGTCCGCCTTTATCAGCGCTATTTTTGGCACCAATATAGTTCACCTTTGTGAGCGCTTTTTTTATCGTTGATAATGTAGACCCCCCTATCAGTGTTGTGATTAACAACACCTTTTTAGCATTGTTAAAGGACATTTGTTCATCTGGTCAATTAAGAACATAGAAAATTTTTTGATCCATGGTTAGGAGTTTTTTCATTCGATCACCTCCCCAGGCTTGCTGGCGAAGGCAATGACGGGCGTTGAGTGGCGAATTTTGCCTACAGGGTTTTTTTTTCTTTTTAATGAGTCAAACGTTTAAATAATTAGTTAACTGGGTCTCTTGAGTGCCAGACCATGTGGCGCTCAAGGGTTTTGGAATTGGAGCGCCACTTCAAGTGGCGCTCCACCAATTTGGCGGAAGAAGGGTGCAGCGGCACTTGAAGTGGCGCTGAAAAAATAAATACAAACCGTGCAGCGCTACTTCAAGTGGCGCTGCACCCTTCTTCCCAATCAATTCGGCGCCACTTGAAGTGGCGCCGAAACACCCCCCATCCTATAAATAGGACCCTCGCCCCCCACCCCATTCCTCACTTCCTACCTCACCCACCCCCATTCCTCCCTCCCTATCCCTTCCTCTCTCTCTCTCTCTCAAACTTTTTTCTTGCGTTCTTCGGTTGCTGCGAAGCCTTGCCTCTTCGGTTGCTCTGCCTGTGTACCTACGTCGTCACAAATTTGAGGTAAATCTTTCTTTAAATTTATTTAATAGTCTGATTTAATAATTTAGTTATTTAATTTATAGAATTAGTATATAATATTTGTATTTTATAAATAGTATGGTTTTTTTAAATGTAATTAGATAATGAAATGATTAGTTAGTTAAATAATTAATCATAATTAGTTGATTAATCAATGATAATTAAGTTATTAATTAATCATAATTAGGTAAATAGTTAAATGTAATTAGGTTATTAATTAATGATTATTAGCTAATTAATTAATCATATTTACCAAATTAATTAATCATAATTATTTAATTAATGAATCATAATTAGTTAATTAATTCATTATAATTAGGTTATTAATTAATGGTATGTAGGTAATAAATAATCATAATTAGTTAATTAAATAATCATAATTAGTTAATATCATAACTAATTAATTAATTAATCATAACTAGTTAATTAATTAATCATAATTAGTTAATTAATTAATCATAATTAGTTATGTAATTAATCGTAATTAGTTAATTAATTAATCATCGTAATTAGTTAATTAATTAATCATAATTAGTTAAGTAATTAATCACAATTAGTAAATTAATTAATCATAATTAGTTAATTAATTAATCATAATTAGTTAAGTAATTAATCAAATTAGTAAATTAATTAATCATAATTAGTTAATTAATTAATCATAATTAGGTTATTAATTAATCATAATTAGTTAATTAATTAATCATTAGTAGTTAATTAATTAATCATAATTAGGTTATTAATTAATCCTAATTAGGTTATTAATTAATCATAATTAGTTAATTAATTAATCATAATTAGGTAATTAATTAATCATAATTAGGTTATTAATTAATCCTAATTAGGTTATTAATTAATCATAATTAGGTAATTAATTAATCCTAATTAGGTTATTAATTAATCATAATTAGGTAATTAATTAATCATAATTAGGTTATTAATTAATCATAATTAGCTAATTAATAAATCATAATTAGGTAATTAATGAAACATAATAGGTTAATTAATTAATCATAATTAGCTAATTAATTAATCATAATTAGGTAATTAATGAAACATAAGTAGTTAATTAATTAATCATAATTAGGTAATTAATTAATCATAATTAGGTAATTAAATAATTGTAATTAGGTTATTAATCAATCATTACTTGCTAATTAATCAATCATCACTTGCTAATTAATTAATCCTAATTAGTTAATTAATTAATCATAATTAGTTAATTAAGTAATCATAATTAGCTAATTAATTAATCATAATTAGTTAATTAATTAAGCATAATTAGTTAATTAAGTAATCATAATTAGGTAATTAATTAATCATAATTAGTTAATTAATTAATCATAATTAGTTAATTAATTAATCATTAGTAGTTAATTAATTAATCATAATTAGGTTATTAATTAATCCTAATTAGGTTATTAATTAATCATAATTAGTTAATTAATTAATCATAATTAGGTTATTAATTAATCATAATTAGGTTATTAATTAATCATAATTAGGTTATTAATTAATCATAATTAGGTAATTAATTAATCATAATTAGGTTATTAATTAATCCTAATTAGGTTATTAATTAATCATAATTAGGTTATTAATTAATCCTAATTAGGTAATTAATGAATCATAATTAGGTAATTAATGAAACATAATAGGTTATTAATTAATCATAATTAGCTAATTAATTAATCATAATTAGGTAATTAATGAAACATAATTAGTTAATTAATTAATCATAATTAGGTAATTAATTAATCATAATTAGGTAATTAAATAATTGTAATTAGGTTATTAATCAATCATTACTTTCTAATTAATCAATCATCACTTGCTAATTAATTAATCCTAATTAGTTAATTAATTAATCATAATTAGTTAATTAAGTAATCATAATTAGCTAATTAAGTAATCATAATTAGCTAATTAATTAATCATAATTAGTTAATTAATTAAGCATAATTAGTTAATTAAGTAATCATAATTAGGTAATTAATTAATCATAATTAGTTAATTACTTAACCATAATTAGGTAATTAGTTAACCATAATTAGGTAATTAGTTAACCATAATTAGGTAATTAGTTAACCATAATTAGGTAATTAGTTAACCATAATTAGGTAATTAGTTAACCATAATTAGGTAATTAGTTAACCATAATTAGGTAATTAGTTAACCATAATTAGGTAATTAGTTAACCATAATTAGGTAATTAGTTAACCATAATTAGGTAATTAGTTAACCATAATTAGGTTATTGGTTAACCATAATTAGGTTATTAGTTAACCATAATTAGGTAATTAGTTAACCATAATTAGGTAATTAATTTATCATAATTAGGTTATTAGCGAAGTAGTTATATTATTCAGCGAAGTAGTTATATTAATTAGCGAAGTAGTTATATTAATTAGCCAAGTAGTAGTAAATTGCCTATGGAATATACCTTTGCATTACATTCTAGGAATGATAATGAATTTAGTTTTCAATCTACCTTGACCTCAGTTTGTAATTGAAGTTATGAACTTGAATTTAGTAGTTCAATATATTTTTTTCATATTAAGTGTTAGAGTTATCATGAAATGATTGCTCTCTTGAGTAAAGTATCCCCGGGTAGAGGGGCTTTGGGTCGGACCACCTACTTTCCTGGAGGCTTGCCTTGTCTAGGAAAGTGAATGGGGTTGGCTATCTGTCGCTCCGGGCTTACTCATGTGGAGACTTTCAATTTCATATAACTCTATGCTTTTACATGACGTTTTCGTGTACCTCGTGCATATAATGCATGTGGATATGTATAAATATATTTGACTTCTATTTTTGGGTAAGTAACACAAACTTGTGGGTTGTGTAAATAGTTACACATCAATATGGTTTGAACATATTGATTTGGTGGAGGGATTAGGATTCCAACCTAAATTACTTGAAGCATGCATACATAAATTGATTCTTTAATCAGATTTAATTAATAACAGTGGTTTCTTTTAGATAAAAAAGATGGTCGCCGCTTATATTTATTACAACGGTCAAATAATTGAGACAGAACAAGGATGTAGTTATAGTATACATCCAGAAGCTGTTGTGATGCTTGGAGGATGTACTACTTTGGAAGCTGTGCAAAGGAAAATTCATCGGAGGTTAAAACTCACGAGGAATCAAGTAATAGAGTCCATCACATTCAGACATCTTCAATTTATAGATAGGTTTTGGCATGTGCCCTATCCGGTAAATGATGATGATGATTGGGAATATATACTTTCATTGGTTATGTATATACCTGAGAATCAAATGATGGAGTTGTATGTCACTATAGCTGCAATGGAGGTTCCATCGACATTGGAAGTTGACCCATCTCAAATTCATGAGACTATGTCATATGCTCCTTCACATCAAGATGTTCCATCAGCATCAGTAGTTATTCCATCATTTCCCTCAGCCACAGTTTCAATGGATAGTCCTCCACATACTTTAGATGCATCGGTTGATGAATTTGAGGATGATGACAATTTTGAACAAGATGAAGAGGAAGTTGAAGAAGAAGAAGAGCATGCAGAAGATCAGTTTGTACCATCTCATGTGACGTTCAACCGACCATTGAACCATCCTCCACTATTGGCTTCATGGTCGACTGAAGGCATGAATCGCTTGCCAGAATTTGATTATTCAGTTATCACTCCCAGTTCAGAATTTCCAGGAATCATTGGTGGCATAAATCGAGTGTCAGATAACGGTGTTCTGTATATTGGCAGAGAGTTTGAGAGCAAAGAAGCAATGAAAAATGTGATAAAACAGTATCACATTGAAAGACATTACTCATATGTTGTAGAAGAGTCAAAGAGATCTTATTATTTGATCTGTTGTGACAAATATGAATCGAACTGTCAAATGCGTCTGCGAGCTATTATTGATAACACTTTTCACAGCTGGCGCATCACTAGATTTACTCCACACACATGTGTGAACCCAAGCTTGGCACAGGAACACTCTTCATTAGATGTTGAGTTTGTTTCAACTATTATTGTTGAAATGATTAGAGCATGTCAAGACGTCCCCGTGGTTCTGGTCATTGAGCGAATCAAACAGCTTTTTGGGTATCGAATCTCTTACTGGAAGGCATGGGCAGTACAACAGAAGGCTATTGTGAAAGTGTATGGTGATTGGGATGACTCTTATCGAGTTCTACCACAATTGTTGGAGCTTCTACGCCACAATAATCAAATAGTCTATCGGTTACATACAGTTGAATATGTTAACCAATAGAACCAACTTGACCACTCAATGGTTGTGTTAGATAGATTATTTTGGACATTTTTACCATGTGCGGCGGCTTTTAGACATTGCAAGCAGTTCATACAAATTGATGGCACATTTCTGTATGGAAAGTATACCGGAACTTTATTGATTGCCGCCACACAAGATGGAAATCGAGCCCCTCTACCTATAGCATTTGCAATTGTGGAGAAAGAGAACTTCTCATCATGGAGCTGGTTTCTGGCATGTCTCCGAGAGTTTGTTACGGATGCAGAAGGGATTTGTCTTATTTCTGATCGCCACCGTGCAATCAAGGAGGCGATACAGTCTGAGGGTCTTTCGCGGAGACCACCATATGCCCATCATCGATACTGTATTCGACACATTGCCAGCAATTTGCGAAAGAAGTTCAAGAATGAGTCGATGAAAAAGGCAATCTTAAAAATTGGTATGAACATCCTTTTCTGTTTAAAATCTTTTTGTCGTAGTTATTTTCATAACTATTCAGATGACTGCTTGTATGATAGCATATGAGACTCAACAACAAAGGATGGAGGAGCGTCTTCAAGATATCCACAGAGTGAATCCAGAAGTGTATGATTACATGATGCAAATTCCAAAGCAGAAATGGTCGTTGGCATATGATGATGGGAGGAGATATGGTCATATGACGACCAACATCGTAGAATGTATAAATGGAGTTTTCAAGGGTGTTCGAAAACTACCTATCACAGGTAAATACGAATATTTCAATATATGTTACTCAGAAGAGTTAATATTATAATATAATATTTGTATAATGTCGTAAATCTAAATTTCGGGGTTGGTACAAGAGACCTTCTATCGTAGTGTAAAGTACTTTCTGGAACGAGGAAAGAAAGCTGAAGAGGGATTGAACAGAGGGATGCACTATGGACACCATTTCCAACGTGAGCTAGATACAGTTCTTCAGGAGGCCGCAACTTACCGTGTAACTACATTTAATCGTCCAGAGCAACGATTTGAGGTCGCTGAGCCCGGTGATGCTATGGCATGTAGCAATGGTCGTGTGCGAGTTGTTTTATTGGAGAAGCGTTACTGTGATTGTGGCAACTTTCAGGCACTGAGATATCCTTGCGGCCATGTGATTGCTGCATGTGCTTACGTACACGTATCTTGGGAGCAGTTCGTTGATCCAGCTTATCGACTCGAGAGAATCAACTCCTGCTACAATACTCCGTGGATGCCAATCGGGGAATATCAGAATTTTCAGCTGCCTGATGGCGCACCCACGCTTCTACCGAACAACAATAGACTTCGACCTAAAGGGAGGCCAAAGTCGACTCGTATTCGGAATGAGATGGATTGGCCTAGTGAACATCCAGCTGGACGGCGGTGCAGCATATGCCGCCAGGAAGGTCATACGAAGACACGTTGCCCTAGACACATAGGGAAATCATCTAATGGTTAAAATGAATCATGTACTCTATCAGTTACTGTAAAACTTTATACATGTAATTATTTTTATCATTTCACCATTTTTAATCATATTTTTCTTACTTGTAAATAGGGTAATTTTTGGAAAATGTACCACGATTTCACGTGACATTTTTTGTCGAACGATCAACATTACATGAGTAGCTTTAAACAAACAACACCAACTCAAAAAAAGGAATGTACCTGTATAAGAAAACAAAACCATTTGAAGGGAGGCATTATACCATCAGGAAGAGAGATTCTAGAAATGTGCAATGTTATGACAAACCTTTAGATGAAATGTGTCAGTTCCCCACTAGATGTGCATGTTTCTTCAAAATTTTCAGGCTGGAGATAATCCACCTTAAGTTTCACACACCCTTATGTCTTCCATGGATTAATGTCAAACACTTCAACCAATTTGTTTACTTTATGGGGAAGTAAAACCTCATTCCTTTGAATATTCACATTACCATGAACATATAAAATCATCATTTTGGAAGAAAAACTACTAATCTCATGTTCACTGAAATACCCCTTAACGTAAGAATGATACAAATAGTGTAAGTACCCAATAGCAAGATTCCAATCCATTTTGAAGGATAATGGGGATGACAAGGAAACATCAACCCCCAGGCCCACCCCTTCCACCCATTCAACCAACTTCGGTAACTCCTATAGAAGTAGATTTTCAAAAAAAGGAAATGTCACACCACCACAGCTTCCTACATCCATATTAACCCCCCAATTCAGTTTCATTAAATGTGGACAGTCCCCATTTTTACCAAAGTCAATGATGCACTATTAAACCATCACTTTTCAACCCCCGCCTCAAAAATACAAAATGCTTTGTGGGATGAGAAATGATTCGGTGCATTTTAGAACATTGAAATGTGTCGAATCATTTCTCATCCCTCAAAGCATTTTGTATTTTTGAGGCGGGGGTTAAAAGTGGTGGTTTGATAGTGCATCATTAACTTTGGTAAAAATGAGGGCTGTCCACATTTAATGAAACTGAATTGGGGGGTTAATATGGATGTAGAAAGCTGTGGTGGGGTGACATTTCATTTTTTTGAAAAGCTACTTCTATTGGAGTTACCGAAGTTGGTTGAATGGGTGGAAGGGGTGGGCCTGGGGGTTGATGTTTCCTTGTCATCCCCATTATCCTTCAAAATGGATTGGAATCTTGCTATTGGGTACTTACACTATTTGTAACATTCTTACGTTAAGGGGTATTTCAGTGAACATGAGATTAGTAGTTTTTCTTGCAAAATGATGATTTTATATGTTCATGGTAATGTGCATATTCAAAGGAATGAGGTTTTACTTCCCCATAAAGTAAACAAATTGGTTGAAGTGTTTGACATTAATCCATGGAAGACATAAGGGTATGTGAAACTTAAGGTGGATTATCTCCAGCCTGAAAATTTTGAAGAAACATGCACATCTAGTGGGGAACTGACACATTTCATCTAAAGGTTTGTCATAACATTGCACATTTCTAGAATCTCTCTTCCTGATGGTATAATACCTCCCTTCTCATCTCACCTTACCAAGAAAAATTATCTAGAGCTTTTGAGGTTGATTTATACTCAGGGGCATGACAAAATTGCAAAGATGTTTCTATTGTTACTAGACACATAGGGCAATCATCTAATGGTTAAAATGAATCACGTACTCTATCAGTTACTGTAAAACTTTGTACATGTAATTATTTTTATCATTTCACCATTTTTAATCATATTTGTTGTACTTGTAAATAGGGTAATTTTGGGAAAATGTACCACGATTTCACGTGACATTTTTTGTCGAACGATCAACATTACATGAGTAGCTTTAAACAAACAACACCAACTCAAAAAAAGGAATGTACATGTATAAGAAACCAAAACCATTTGAAATATTAAATGAAAATGTCATCAGTTTTTTATAATGAATGATGAACTTACAGTGACTACAAAACAAAAACGAGGAAACTCTGAACGTCTTCACCCCAACAACCCAACACGGGAGACAACAACTAACCCAATGTGTTTATGCTTCTTTCAAAATTATATGATAAATTACATATCTTACATGATAAAAGTCATAACTTACATGAAATTAATGTGTTATTGTTTGCACAATCAGATGGAGCAGCCACTTTTATCTTGCCAGGAGACGTACGTGTCGCGCGATGTGTTGGCGCGACGACCTGTTAGACATCTTCATGTTTGGAGAGCGCACCGTTTCCATCATGAGGCACCGCCGTCATCTATTTGTCCATACCTTAGACGTGCAGGCTTTTATGGAGTCGCTATGTGTGACTTCAAGACCATCGACCATCATTTGATAGCTGCATTGGTTGAGAGATGGCGGCCAGAGACACACACATTTCATCTCCCAGAGGGGGAGATGACTATTACATTAGAGGACGTCACCTACATGCTGGGGTTACCTATCCATGGAGATGCAGTTACGGGGTCCAGTACCGGCGATTGGGTTGCAGTCATACAGAGGCTGCTAGGCATTGACGTCATCGGCGCACGGGGTGTCCTCTAGGGTTCGCGCTTGCGAATGTGGTGGCTCGATCATCATTTCGACGTCATTCCAGATGATGCAGACGAGGAGACGCTTCTTCAGCACACACGTGCATACATTTTGCGGCTGCTCGGAGGCATGTTGTGCGTCGACTACTCCACCGCTTTGGTACACATGATGTACCTCCCATTACTTGAGGATCTGGATCAGACTGCTACATACAGTTGGGGATCCGCTGTATTAGCACATCTGTACAGATCTCTCTGCACCAGTTGTCAGGCCGATTCACATCAGATTGCAGGTTGCATGGTGTTAGTACAGATGTGGGCCTGGGATCGTTTTCCACGCATCGCTCCTCGAGTTGTCGCACCGCTTGCTCCGGAGCTACTTCAGGACTGTCCTCGGGGACGATGGTATGTCTACGTCATTACTTTCGGTTATTTAGTACTTTTGTTATTGTTTTTTATAAACTTACCGTAGGTTACTCTTTTTTCACCAAGTGGAGTCAGTCTCAGAAGTTTGCACATACTCCGAGACATAGTGTGCACAGCTTCAGACAGATATTCGATGCTATAGTGCCGGCTGATGTAAGTTAAACAATACTTTTTTGTAGGAAAATTTGTTTTGTTATCACTATTTTAAGTTATTTCAATATAATCTCAGTAAAATTATCATGCTACTATATGACTTATTTTTTGAATTTACATTTCAGGTTTCATGGACTCCTTATACAGGTTATGTCTACGCATCACTTCCACTATACTGCACATCTTTGGCTGGAGATCGTGCTGCAGTAGTACCACTCATTCACTTCCACATCGTTGAGTGGAACCAGCCAGACCGGGTCATGCGCCAGTTCGGTTTTATACAGCATATCCCCTTGGCACCACGACAGACTACCGAATTACATTCGATTGTGCTTATAGGTAGACAGACGACAGACTGGCGACGACATCATGCATCTTATATCCAGCTTTGGGACAGGCGTGCACGATTCAGTATCTTTCCACAGGGATATATCACATCACACTCTGATTTATCTGATCAGGGGGATTATGCACACTGGTATCGACGACACACCATCATGTACCTTACACGTCAGGGGATTGGCATTCAGCGATTGGTATGTTTACTAAGATTTATTAATTTTGTTTAACTCATTTTTGATATTAATTTGATTGTCATTTCATTTGCAGGCAGACGCCATTGGTCATCTTGCACATTCCACACAGCCTCAGGAGCATGCATATATTCTGCGGGAGGTAGTTCATCGGGATGTGGTGGCTTTATTGGATCATCTCCGGTTGATACGTGACAGTTTTTTTGATGTGGAGCCACAGACATATCCTGATCCATATCTTCAGGCAGAAGCACCTGAGGATGACGATGTCCTTGCTATGCCTGCTGAGGAGGATGCACCGCCACCGCCGCCGCCAGCTGGACGACAGAGACGAGCACATCCGGGGGGGGCAGAGGCGACCACATCGACATCCGAGAGCGGCTCTTGCAGATTTCGTCGCACCACAGAGAGACGATCCCGCCCAGCCGACTGATGATTTTGCACAGCAGGGAGACATTTATATACCGCATATGGCGTCTCCGCAGACTACTATGGACTTCGATCTGGGTGCAGTCACACAGCTTATGGAGGCCCCCTCTCCTCCCGACGAGGCCTTCTTCAGTACCTCATTTCTACCATTTATAGGAGCTTCAGAGCCATATGTCACCCCATATGGTTTTGGGGCATCCTCACATGATTTTGGGGCATCCTCACATGATTTTGGTCAGTCCTCTACACAGCATCATGGGGAGGCACCAGAAGCACCAGAAGAGGAGGAACCTGCAGAGAGGACACCAGAGCGACATGGACGTCGGACGCGGAGAGGACGTGACATTCAGACACCACGTTGTGGTACCGGAGGGCATCGTCGTTGATGTTTTTGGATGTAATGTTGTATATATTAAAAAACTTATTCACTATGATAAGTAATTGTTGTTTAAGTCAAATAACAAGAAAATCAAAAATCTATTTCATACAAACTTATTTCAATTAACTATTAAATTATAAAGTACAGGTACAATATAAACAAAATTTGTCACAGCGACTTAACCATTAATAATTAATAATTATAATGACAAAGTCACATAGTTGAAACAGTTTTAAGTTACAACTAGGTGGTTTTGAAAGCCTATAAAATATTTTATATCGACATTTTTTACGTAATTTTTTTATTTTCATCTATTTGGTATATGTTTAATCCATGTTTTAAGTTTCATTCATATTGGTCATATGGATTATGTTTTATAGACGTTCAAAGTCACATAGTTGAAACAGTTTTAAGTTACAACTAGGTGGTTTTGAAAGCCTATAAAATATTTTCTATCGACATTTTTTACGTAATTTTTTTTATTTTCATCTATTTAGTATATGTTTAATCCATGTTTTAAATTTCATTCATATTGGTCATATGGATTATGTTTTATAGACGTTCAAAGTCACATAGTTGAAACAGTTTTAAGTTACAACTAGGTGGTTTTGAAAGCCTATAAAATATTTTCTATCGACATGTTTTACATAATTTTTTTTTATTTTCATCTATTTAGTATATGTTTAATCCATGTTTTAAATTTCATTCCTATTGGTCATATGGATTATGTTTTATAGACGTTCAAAGTCACATAGTTGAAACAGTTTTAAGTTTCAACTAGGTGGTTTTGAAAGCCTATAAAATATTTTCTATCGACATTTTTTACGTTTTTTCCCATCTATTTATATATTTTTAATCAATATTTTAAGTTTCATTCATATTGGTCATATAGATTATCTTTTATAGGCGTTCAAAGTCACATAGTGGAAACATTTTTAAGTTACAACTAGGTGGTTTTGAATGCCTATCAAATATTTTCTATCGACATTTTTTACGTAATTTTTTTATTTTCATCTATTTAGTATATTTTTAATACATGTTTTAAGTTTCATTCATATTGGTAATTTAGATTATATTTTATAGGCTTTCAAAGTCACATACTTTAAACATTTTTAAGTTTCAAGTACGTGGTATTGAAAGACTATATGTTTAACAATATTTCAATTTTTTTATAAATAATTACTTATAACTATGTAAATATATACATGTACAAATATATAATAATAAATATACAAGTATAACTATAATTACAATATAATTCTAAATATAATTATAAATATAATTCTACACACACACACACACATATATATATATATATATATATATATATGCATATTAAATATATTTATAAATAAATTTTAAATATATATGTAACAATATTTTCATAATTATATATTTTAAATATATTCATATTCATATAATTATAAATATTTATATTTAAACATTAGTTTATAATTATATAATTACAAATATTTTTTTATTTAAAAAAATATATAAATAGATTTATATTTATAAATATTTATTTTTAATTATATATATACATAATTATATTTATACACACACATATAATTATATATATACATAAATATAATTTCATAATTATAAATATAATAATAATTAATTTAACATTTTTAAATACATATTTATAAGATTATTTTTAAAATTTTATTTATTTATTTTGAAATTATTTATTAAAAAGAGATGAGGTGGAAAAAAAATTAAAACAAAAAAAAACAAAACAAAATTTTATATATTCATTTTGAAATTATTTATTAAAAAGAGATGAGGTGGAAAAAAAATTTTAAAAAAAAGGAAAACAAAACCAGAAAAAGAAAAAAAAATTTAAAACAAAATAAAAAGGAAAACAAAACCAGCAAAAGAAAAAAAAAAAGGGTGGCAAAGCGGCACTTGAAGTGGCGCTAGCCACCCGAGTTGTTGAGCGCCACTTGAAGTGGCACTCAACAAACCCAATTTCCTAAATAATGTAAACCTACACCCATTTAAATAAAAAAAAAAACCTATGCCCCTAAATTATCCACGCTGAGTCGAGTCACGTTGATATGAAATTTTGGCAGGCCACGTAGATGGGAGGGACTCGAGGCAGACCTCCATTCTATATATAATAATTGTGAGAATTGTGATGACCCCCATAAAAAAATACAGTATATTATAAAATACAAATAGATATTGAATCATGATCATGAAGTCCAAAATTGCATAGAGTATGGAAACAATATTATTTGAGTTTTTTCAAATTCCCATTTTGGATCCGCTTGCCATTTCTCCAATAGTTTTTATTGATGCATGTCCATTGCAATGTCCGGCCTCAACTTTGAACGCCATTTCAGGATCAGCGCGGCGATGAGTTTTCTATTGTTTGGCTGGTAATTATCATACAATTGCCAAGAGGTCATCTCCATTAAACAAAAGGTACCCCTCTCACCTTCCCAATGCCCGGACGACCCCAATCCATAAAATTCATGCCCATATTGGAAGTTGAAAGACACCGCACGGGAAAAGTGAATCGTTTTGGCCGCATGTTCACATTCAAAGCGGTGTAAAATGAATGCTATGAAAGCACCCGAAATCCGGTAGGGAAAAGGTTGAATGCAGCGGTCCTGCCAGAATCGGAAATGGGTTTGCTGCTTTTCCTCAAGGTCGTGGCTGTGCTCACTGATCTTGTTGTTTGGTGGGTGTTTTCTCACTCAAGAACTTCGGAGTTTACCTACTCCTCTCTCTTTGTTCTCATCAATCCTTGTTATGATATCTCTATATCATTGTCCAAACATCCTGATCACGAATTTGTTTTTCCAAATGGCAGGCCCCTGTTTGCAGTAGTCTACCCCCTGTGAGTTCCTCTGTCATTCCTCGGTTCTAAAGGCCATACTTAACACTGACTGCGTTTGAAAATCTCCACGAGTATGGTTTAGCCCGAGGCTGGTGGGTTTTGGTTTTCTTAAATCTGATAATTTGTTGCAGTTGCGTTTCTATTTGGGCAGTAGAATCAAACGCGACTGCCACCAGCATGAAGCTGCTCAAATATTGGGTTCTCTGGCTGCTTCAGCTGCTTCTTGCCAAGCTGCTTCAATGGTAAGCCTGCCGTTTTCAGCAATGCCTTCGATTCAAGTATTGTTGTTTAAAGAACATATATCATTGTCAACATTTTAGGGTTCCGTTGTGGCCCCTTGTGAAGCTAGTGTTCATCGGTTTCTTGGTAATGCCTCACTTTGATGGCGCTTCCCATGCCTATGATCGACTCTCAAATGATTTGCGGACCCGGAAAGTGTTCACTCATTGCGTTTACAGCCTAAAAAACGAGGTTTTGTTTTAGTATGAATTCATTATCATGTGTTTAAAAATGCCATTGTTATACAATTCTCCATATCGTTGACCTGTTTTTCACAATATCAAGGGGCATGATCCTGGTTTGATAGATGAGAAGGATGATACCAAAGTAATATCTATTGCCCCCAAAGAGACCCTCGGCCAGCATCTACATGTAGAAAACACACAACGGACGCATGCAATGTTGAAAGTGGTGGAGGACAAGGCCACCACTTCTTCAAGTCCAGAAAACAAAACACACGGTGAAGCAGAATGTGGGAATCAAAATTCAAAGCAGGAGGACAGGGAAGATAATACAAGTGGTTCTAAAAAAGAGACAGCTGGTTTGTATTGCGGTGTGTGTGAGATTCAGTGCCAAAGTGATGGAAATCTGAAGGAACACCTTAGAGGGAGGAAGCATCTGGAGAAGACTGGGTTGTGGTGTACGTTGTGTGAGATTGAGTGCACCAGTGAAGGCAATATGGGGGAACACCTTCGAGGGAGGAAGCATGCGGAGAAGGCCGGCTTGTGGTGTACAGTATGCGGGATTCGATGCGTGAATGAGTACTGCATGAAGCAACACCTTAGTGGGAGGAAGCATTCGAAGAAGGCTCGCTTATGGTGTACTGACTGTGGGATTAAGTTCAGCAGCGAAGACAAAATGGACGAACACCGTAGAGGGAGGGAGCATTTGGAAAAGGTGTTAATAATAAGCTTATTTTCCTGAAGTTTTCAAACGATATCTGATTGACGTGTTTGGCATAAACATGGACTTTAATTTTCCTTATATTTTTTATCATTCAATTTCTGTGTGTATCTCTAATTAGATGTGTTGTTTGTGCTCTGCATCTCCTTCCACATCTGTGTTCGTGTGTT
Organism: Viscum album; assembly: GCA_963277665.1. Lineage (NCBI taxonomy): Eukaryota > Viridiplantae > Streptophyta > Magnoliopsida > Santalales > Viscaceae > Viscum > Viscum album. The sequence continues at coordinate 1,746,944,107 of OY728129.1, read as the reverse complement.
GCTGTAAAGCCACTTTGAGCGGTTGAAGATGAGCTAAGTCGAGAGGAGAGCCTCCGCGTCAATCTCTCCATCCAAAAAAATTCCAACTCATTTTCGTTGCCTCTCTTGCCTTCTAATTCACACACAAAATCTCCATTCTTTTGATGGGAAAAAATTTGCAGTATTTGATTTGAAAAAAAATTGTTGCAGCCCATAGATCAATTTATATATATATTGTTAATCATAAAGTTTCATGTTGATTGCAATGAAATATTTCAATTCATATTGATAGCTGCATGGCATTCCTACGTACGTGGTTTTCCGAGTTTCGGTTCAGCCTTTATTTTATAAACCGGTGGTGCACATGATCCGGTTCAATGATTTCCTTACCTATTAGTGGGCCCATTCTGAACCGTTGATTATTGTTGATCCAACGGCGATGGTGTGCCCTCGGTGTGTTTCTTTGCCCAACCTGGATCCGCTCTTTATTCCGCCCGACCAATCGCATCGTGTTATCCGTCCTGTGCGTTGTATCTATTACAGTTCGGTGAACGACCCCTTTTGATCTCTGCCATCCACGCGGCCCTCATCCTGTGCCTCCGCTGAACTGAATGATGGCTCTTTGTTACGCATTGATTGCGTGGTGCTTTAGGTGCTTTTACATGAGCGCTTTGCATCTCAACAATCTAAGAGCCTTTAGAGTAGCCCAATGAGGACCAACACCTGGAGGGGATGATGTTTTCCCCTCATCGACATCGAACTATGCCCTGGTGCTCGTCACCTAAAACATGGCTCAAATGATCATTCAGCCTGAAGATGTCATCTTCCTTATCAAACAAGATATTTAATTAGTAATTTTGTATAAATGTTTGAAATAAAAGAAATTACAATCATTACTTGTGTTTGTGCATTCACTAGTGCAAAAACACAATTTAACGTCGGTTTTTTTTATTTTTGATGTCAGTTTTTAACCGACATCTATAAAGGCAACATAGAAAATATGATTTTTGGCGTAGGTTATTAGAAGATCGACGCTGAAAATTATTTTCTTTAATAGTTTCGACGTCGGTTTCAGATAAAACTGGCGCCAAAACCCCAATTTTTTTAAAAAAAAAATCGGTGTTGGTTTTTAAAATAACTGACGTCGTAAATTATTTTTTTTAGAAAAATCAGAAAATTACACTTCTAAAATAATCGAAACCCCTGTAAAAAAACACAATATATAACAACATTCAAAAAGTATATATCATTCAATAAAAACCTATAACTTACATATACCAAGCATAAACAAAAAAAAGACACGTCGAAAGTTAAAAAAAATTTAGAATACACATACCTAAAATTTATGGTAGGCTCATTGTTGGTTATTGTTGAAGGATTCATTTGATTATTGGTAGGTTCAAACACCTAACCCATATGTATTATTATTTATAAATATTAGAATATACATACCTCAAATCCTAATCCGACTTAACAAATAGTTCACAAAAGTAGATCAAATATGGGTCATATCAGTTTGGGAATAAAACTGTGAATCATTGAATACCTATAATAATATTGTTGGGAAAAAAGGCATCATTGAAGCATTTTTGAGGTGATTGTTTTTGTTGACAAAGTGGACCTTCATGTTGTGTTTGTTGACAAAGTAGACCATGATGTATGAGTGTGTTGACAAAGGGGGCTTACATGGTGATTTGTCGAGTTCAAGGGAAGCTTTCAACAATCCATGATTTATTGAAGAACCTCGACAAAGGAATGAACGATCTGGAGGTGGTACGAAAAGAGCAGATACAAGGTGGGACCGTTTTCCAGTGTTTGCCAAATTTTTGGGCCTGAAAATCGGAAAATGGAGAGATTTGTTTTTGGCAAAGGGAGGCGCGCGAAAAAGGAAATAGGTGCATGAAAAATATAGTGGCGTGCAAAAAATTAGTGTGGTGCGTGAAATATCTGCGCAGTGTGCGGAAAAATAAAGTGTTGCGCGAAATAATTGCGCGGTGCACGAAATAAGAAAGTGGTGCGTGAAATAGAGGGATGAGGTTTTTCACATAAGAGGTGTTTCAAGGTCCAAAGCTCGAAAATTAGAAAAGGCATGAGGTGCGTGGAATGTTGGAGTAGTGCGCGAAAAATGGTGTTGCGCGGAAGATGTGTTTTTCACGCTTGAAAAGAATTACGCGCTGAAGGAGGGTTTTTCGCTCAGGGTCAATTTTGCCTATAAATATGAAGTGACCCCCCTCCATTCGGTGTAGCTCAAGACATAGAGAGTGTCTGAGTTCTGGTGCGTGAAATTGGAGTGCACAAGAGAGTTGCGTGAAAACAACAAGTTTGCGCATAAAAGAACTATTTGCGTGCAAATTAGTGGTGGCGTGAAAAGAATACTATTGTGCGAAAAGTGAATTTTGTGCAAAAACGGAGAATTTCACGTAAAGCAGTGTAGAGGTTGTGGGTAAAAAGAAGTGGCTACGCGTAAAAAGGGAAGTGGTTGCGTGAAAATTGTATTCCGCGCAAGTTCAGGGAATTACGCGCAAGGTGCAATAAGGGCTGCACGCAAAAATTACAGCTGCCCAGTACACCCGGTGCAATGTGAGATTTATCTGCGGGTGAAAGTTGGACGTCAACAGAGCATCTATCAACAGTTAGGGATAAAGATTTCATTAGAGATAATGAAGAGACCTACAGGTCTATAAACTGTGAGTGGATCCCTTCCAAGTGCAGTAAGCAAAGGAAGATGAAGAGGGTTATCCTTTCTACCACCAGTGAGCTAGAGAGAGATAAATAGGGAGTGACCCTTGGGAAATCAGCGATCTGGCCCTAAACATTATAAAGGTAGTGAGCCTAGGCATAGAAGTGATCTAGCCCGAACATTATTAGTAGTGAGCTTTAGTGGATTTGGTACAGCGGCACCTCACAGTTGTATGTTCCTTGGACGTAACCCAGTGAGGGTGAACCAAGTAAAAATCTCTGTGTATGCATGCTTTCTTCCCTGCATTGCATTTAAAGTATCATTATCAGATAAAGAAGAAAAGAAGTAATCAACATAAACACATAAGAGCAAACAAAGTGACCCTTATAATATAGAGGTCAAGATCCAGTGGGGCAAGAAGAATTTTGAAATAGAATATCCATACCCTGATTCCCCCACCCTCTCAGGGTATCTAGGCCCCTATTGGTCCTAACAAATATTGAATGATATGAGATTAAAAAATAAAATAATATGGCAGAAAATATAAAAAATAATTAATAGCACTAACCTTATGAAAATCAGTAGTTTCCTCAGTTGTGATTATCTCGTACATGAATCATAAAATATAATAACCACATTCAACATTTCCCTTTTGACGACGACACTGCAGTTATAAAATAGCAAACTGATAATAAATACAATATATAACAACAAATTCAGAAAAAAAATATAATATAAAAACTAATTACATGTACTTCCACATATTTGATTTTCTTTAGTTTCTTTACTAACATGTATTCCTTGTTAAATTGTTTCAATGAACTGCATTTTCATATATATGAACTAATAATACATGTCTAAAAAATAAAAATTAAACATAATGAACTTATAAAAAAACTTACTTTTACGAACTGTTCCTAATAAAGAGAAAAACCAATATAAGGTGCATTCACTTGGGCAAAATACACCTAACATCCAATGTCCCCTATAATAGAAAAAGTTCATAATTAATGACATTATAAAGACTATTAGTTCATAATTATGTTTATGTTCATACTTATCAAGAAATAGAAAAAACCAGCATTTAATCTCTATCTGTGATAATCTCTCAGATATATATTAAACTCTATCATTATTCTTCCCATTTATGACTTCCAAGGGAATGTACTCTGGATCTATAAAACTGTAAATTCCTGTACTTTTATTTTATAAAAGAAGCTTGTTTAGATACCTAAATTAAAAATAAAATATAGTTAGTCAATTTAAAACTATCTTTTATTAAGGAAATAGAAATTCAAACATGAATTTACTTACATGGTAAACAACTGCACCACACTCAGCCCGAGCTCTTCAAAATCAACTAAATGCATGATATCTTCTTTCATTATTCTCAATCGATAACTTCTTCCACATATATCACGCATTATCCAAAACTCATAGATATAATTCAAGGAAGTAGAAACCTGAGATAATCTTTATAACCCAAAATAAATAATAGAATGTTCTACAGCCGACTGTTCCTGAACATTTTGTTGCATTTGGGTAGTTTCTTTTGCTTTCAGATATTCCTATATAAGTTAAATGTCAAAAAACATTATAAGTAATTTTGAATCATTTTTAATTAATATTTAAAATAATGCATACCTCATATGAAATATAACATAGAAGACCAGTTGGCCAAAGTAAAAAATGGCTCAAACATTCTCCAACACAGGTGATCTCCTCGGTAGGAAACAATAGTAGAGTAGTAGGATCTATAATATCAAGTACTAATGCTCTAACCCGACCCATTTGCATAGGCTGATGATGTACTGAGTCCCCCAAAAAATGCACCTGTCCTAATGCAACAATATGTACATGTGGATCTCCAACAAACAACTCATAATATAAGGCTTGATCCGAGTGAGGAGGTGGAGGCTCAAAGTAAGCAGATGAGGCAGGGTAGTCTGGGTGAGCAGGTTGAGAAGGCAGAAAAATGAAAAATGGTATATTAGTGTTTATAATTTATAAAATAGAAAAATTGATGAAAATAAAATAATATACCTCGAAAGGCTGTGCAGACGGGGCAGGGTAAGCAGATGAGGCAGGGTAGTCTGGGTGAGTAGGCTGATAAGGCTAAAAAATGAAAAAGGTATATTAGTGTTTATAATTTATAAAATAGAAAAATTGATGAAAATAAAATAATATACCTCGAAAGGCTGCGCAGACAGGGCAGGGTAAGTAGATGGGGCAGGGTAGTCCGGGTGAATAGGCCGAGAAGGCTGAAAATTGAAAAAGTTATATTAGTGTTTATAATTTATAAAATAGAAAAATTGATGACATATAAATAATATACCTATGAAGGGTGAGTAGATGGGGCAGGGTAAGCAAATGGGGCAGGGTAGTCTGGGTGAGCAGACTGGGAAGGCTGAAAAATGAAGAAGTTATATTAGGGATTATAATTTATAAAATAAAAAAATAATGATAAATAAATAATATACCTGTGAAGGCTATGCAGACTGTGACTGTCTTTCCAAGTGTTCTAACAAAGCCTTCTGCACTGCTGCTTGAATTTTATCACCCATAGACTGTTTTATATCTTTCAACTCTTCTTTTAAGGATTATATCTCTGGGTCTTTTGATTGCATACTCTTACAAAAAACTTTCTGATTACTAACACCCACTTGATATCCTCTAACACGACCGGGGTGTTCTACCTTTCCCAAATCAGTGGCAAGGATGTCCATCCTACCCCCAGGGATAAAAGAGCCATGTGTCTCTTGATCCTGAAGTTCATCCTAAAATGAAAAATAAAAAAGTTATATTAGTTTTTATAAATTATAAAATAGAAAAATTGTTAATAAATAAATAATATTTACATACAATTCTATCAGCTACTTACTTAGCTTCCTCTGTAAGATATTGTTCATTTTTCTTACTTCTTGCTCGTTTCCATTTCTCATGGCATGTGGGAGGAGATATGGGACCAAACTGGACCTCTTCTGAACCACTGCTTGATCGAGCTCCTAATGATTCAAATTTTTCATCAATCATTTTCTGCTCCAAATACGAATACCCTCCACGTGATAAAGTATGAGGGTATACATTTTTCAATTGGTTCCCCTGATGAGATCTCCTAGAGACCTATTATATAAAAATAAACTACTATGTAATAAGAATAATATATCATAAATTTTCAAATATAAAATAATTATCATACCTGGAATTTTTCTTCCTCACGACTATCAACAAATCGTTTCCATGTATCTTCATCTATAAACGAATACTTAAGGCATGGGATTTCAAACCTTCTCTTTCGAAAAACATAATTTTTTGTCAGTTTTGTTTTAAAATCTCTCCATCGAACCGTCTCTAAAGAGAGATGTCTTTTATTAATTTCTTTTGTTGCCTCAAAATTGAATGTCATCTGTAATTGAATAAATTAAATATGTCATTTAAAATATATCATATTCAAAAAATGAGATAAAATGAATCAATTAAGATATTTTACCATCATGGCCTCCCAAAGCTGTTGCTTTTCCGTCCTTTCCACTGACTTCCAATCAGGATATAAAACATTGATCCTGCAATGGCTCTACATTGCTATATAACAGACAAACTGAACTGCAGATGGGCCAACTGCATTATTGTCATCATCAAAACGGATGTGTACTCTGTCATCATCATGATCAAGTGATAGTTTTTGTAAACGTGTAATACCATGTTTACCAACTTGATAACATAATTTTTTAGTAGTAACAGGAGAAGTCGCCTCTACCAAGGATGCATCAGTAGTCCTGTGATTTTTGTTGTATATTAACAGTTTTATTTAATTAAATAATTATATTACTGAATGTATAATAATATGTCAAAATAGATATACCTCGGTAACTACTCCTCTCTATCCGTATCTGACATTTCTACTAGAAAGTGTAATGAAATTTTGTGTACCTACGTATCATTAGAAAACAGAATAATTAGAAACAAGGAAGACAAAAATAAGTACGTAAAAAAAGAGGCATGCATTTGTAAGTTTCAAAAAAAGAAACAAAATATAAATATTTACTAGAAAAATTAGGAGACTAATTTATTTTTTTCCCACATGCCTTCATCATGATCATTACGTACTGCATGCACTATGTCTATCTTATACTCATTGTAATCATATGAAAATTTAGTAATAGATGAATAAGCCTCATGTAAATCACTAACATCATCAACATCATCCTCATCACCCAAATGATATATTTTTCCATGAAAAACAACTGACCACAGATCATTCGATGGATTAATGACATAAAATACTTATCTTTCATGTGTCTCTATGATAAATGGTTCCTCAATGTAATTAAATCTATTGAAATTAACCAGTTTAAACCCTTATTCATCATGTTTCACATCAATATTACTATCAACTCAATTACACTTAAAAAAAGTGACTTGAAATTTAATATAATCAATTTCCCATACGTCTTCAAGAACTCCAAAATATGACGTTGATGCAGAAATTGAGTTTTTATCTTTGGCACTCGAAAAATGCACTGCTTTAGCAAAAACCATCACACCACTATTCTGAATGGTACTCTTGTCATACAGGTTTTTTGTATAAAATTTTCAGCCATTGATATCAAAACCAGACCATGTGATCACATTAAGAGATGGTCCCCCTTCTAAAAACTTCAATGTTTCTGATGCAGATATATCTGGGGTGACTTTCTCTTTAAACCTTGAAACGAATGTCTTCTTATGCTCAATCATCAACCATTTTTCATTTCTTTTCTGATATCATAACTTTAATTCAGCAGTATGTGACGATATATATGATTGAACCTCATCTGTGTTGTTCAAAATGTATAAATGTGCTTGAATCACTTCATCATGTGGAATGAACTTTACCTTTAAGCCTCAAACCCCTCTACCTTCTCTATCTACTATAATATGTCAAGATACAGGGAGACCAATATGCTCCACCTCATACAAATAATCAGTACAGAAATCAATCACCTATTCTGATACATATTTTTGAACAATAGAGGCCTCTGGTTGATAAGGATTTTTAATATATCCTTTTAAAATTTTCATATATCTTTCAAAAGGATACATCCATCTTAAATAAACAGGCCCACATATTCTTATCTCATGCACCAAATGAGATACCATGCACTGCTACTGGTAGAAGTTGTTTCATCAACACATGAAAATCATGAGATTTCATACCTATTAATTTACAATCCTTCAATGACACCAAATTATTCACATTTGAAGAAAAACCACTGGGTACTTTAATACCATGAAGACACAGACAAAATTTCATCTTTTCAATCTTTCTTAATGTGTGACAAGCCGGAGGTAAATATGTTCTATTTCCTTTTATAGTGGGAGATAACTCCAAATGTATTCTTATTAATATCAAGTCCAATCTAGCATGAAATCCATCTTTTGTCGTTCATTTTATTTCTAACAAATTTCCAATCAAACTGTCACATATGTTTTTCTCAACATGCATAACATCAAAGTTATGTTTTATCTCTAAAAATCTTCAATAAGGTAGTTCAAAAAAATAGACTTCTTCTTCAAGATATTTCTTTCAAAACCAGAAATTCTTCTCTTTCTAAATGTAGAATAAATATCTTTACCTTGTCATAATATTCTTCAGTTGACAATGGTCATGGGGGAAGGTTGTATTCTTGTAAACTGTTAAATGCCTTTTCAATCTACGATAAGGATGGTCAATTCACAAAAATCTTCGATGTCCCATGTACACTGCCTTTCTTCCATTCTACAATTGATAATATGATGTTTGTTCTTCACAAATTAGACATGATTTATTTCCCTTAACACTATATCCAGATATGTTTCCATATACAGGAAAGTCGTTTATAGTGAACGTTATCATAGCACGCAAAAGAAAATATTCTTTCTTGTATGCATCGAAACCTTTAACACCTTCTTTCCATAGCAGTTTCAAATCACCAATCAATGGTGAAAGATACACATCAATATCATTTCTCGGTTATTTTGGTCCATAAATCATCAAGCTCATCATAACATATTTTTTCTTCATACATAGATGTGAGTAAAATTTGTAAACTACCAGCAAAATAGGCCATGAACTATGTTGGATACTAAGGCTCCGATATGGATTCATTCCATCAGTACACAATCCCATTCTGAGATTTAAACTTCACTTCCAAAATCATGAAATTTGTTATCAAAACTCTTCCACTGTGGTGAATCGGCATGGTGACATAAGTTACCATCAGAGATTCACTCATCTGAATTCCATATTAACCTTTTTTGCATCAATTGAATTTGAAAATAAATGCTTCAAATGAGTAATTATTGGAAGGTACCAAATTGCTTTAGCATGAGTTTTGATTCTGTTACCTAAAAATGAATCAAAACTGAATTATAAGAATTTTATGCAAAAAATATTGGATGATATCATTGGAAAGAAAAAAATTGATTTTTTGTGACATTAGATGACATCACTTGAGAATGAATATGAGTTGACTTTCCCATCTATCTTATAGTGTGATGTCCCACATGTAGGAAAACTTGATAAATATTCATTTTCTTTCCTATACAGTACAAAATCATTGGGGCAAGCATGTATCTTTTTATACCCTAATCCCATTGGGCATAATATTTTATTCCCCTCATAATTGGAATATGGAAGCTCGTTGCCTTCTGGAAGTAGCACTTTTAAAAGCTCAAGTAAGCTAGAGAGACGTTTATCACTCCATCCATTTTTTTATTTTAAGTTAACTAATCTCAAAACTGCAGATAACATTGTATATTTACTACATCCTAGAAATAATGGTTTCTCAGAATCTCCGTACAATCATTCAAAAGTTGGTGTTTTTTCGATGGTTTAAACACCTAAATCATGAATTAATTCTTCAATATGATCCTCTACCTAATTATGTATATTTTCATCAACATTGGATGTTGAATTTTCACTTCTTTCACCATTCCAGATCCAAAATGTATAATTAAGGCTAAAACCATATCAAATGAGATGATCCTTGATTTCTTTGGATTTTAACTTTCTTATATTTACACACTTCACACATGGACAAAAAATCAAATCAATGTTTTGAAGATGGCATTTAGAAAATTCCAAAAAATCATCAACTCCTTTTTCATATTCACTAGTGGTTCTTTGTAAATGAATCCAATTACAATCCATTAAATACCTAATATCACAATATAATTGGTGAATATATTAAAACATATAAAAATTTAAATATATATTAGATAAATTGTAAACAAAAAAACATTTAATAAAAACTATTGATAATCAGATAGAAAACATCAGATATGAAACACATTTACAATCCATTGACTGTGTCATTTCAGATACTAACATGCTTGTGGTTTTCTTAGACTGCAGAGGCACATCTATTTGAGATTGGAAAATGATGTGGGGGTGGGTACCAGTGTTTGATTAGAATTCTCACATGTGTTAGGTGTAGTAAGTTGGAGTCAATGTAAAAATATGCAATTTTTTGATAGGATATTTAAGAATGTTTGTTGACAAAATATTGAACCATGTACCAACACATTTAAAATAAAATATAAACTAATAATTGAAGTAAATCAATAAAAAAATTAAATGATAAATAATTTATCTATAAAATAAAAAAAACTTACAAAATTTGAAGTTTAACCTGAATAGAGATCCTCAATCCAAACTTTGTCTATATAATGACTTAGAAAAACAAACAATAAAAAATATATACCAACATGGATGATACAAACGAAAAATAAGGATAAACAACAACTAAAATCAAAACACAATTAAAAATCGCAAAAAATAAGGTTACGAAATAAGAAATAAATCGTGGAAGATAAATCAAGGGAGGATAACGATGAACGAAAACTGAAAAAAGTGAAAATGGATGACAACTGTTAACAATGGCTGTCGATGATAACAAATATGGATTCAATGTCTTTAGGAATCGAGAGCACCGCCATGGGTTTCGATTTCATAGATCCAAGAAAAATGAGGGTTTTTTGATCCCAACATTTTTTAAAAGACTTTCGGCGTCGGTTTTTACCAAAACTAAGGGAAAAAAACTTTTCGGCATCGGTTTTCTCTTAAACCGACGCAAATTTTTTTTTTTTGATTTTGGGCTTCAGTTTTCCTTAAAAATGATGCTAAAACATTTTTTTTATTATTTTTCTCATAGTTTTTACAAAACCTGACACAAAAATCATCAATAAATAAGTTTTGGTGTCATTTTTACTAAAAACTGACACTAATAAGTTTCCACACATACTATTGGCGTTGGTTTATAAAAAACTGACATTATTACATTGAAATTAAATCCCATATTTCCAGTAGTGATTTACTAAACTTCCATATTTTCTTCTTCCAACTTGAGCAAAATAATTTACCTCGAGGTACAAGACCTTCAAGGCCCAATATAGCTTGCTTCAAATGACATTGATTAGTATACAAATATTAACAATGTAACCATTTTATAATATTGAATAATAATAAAATGGAATAACTTTAAAATAAATGAGAAATTAATAATTAATTTTATTTTCCATTAGGCATAATTGGCCAATTGGACATTAGGCATCTAGCCCAATTGATCATTAAGCCTATAATCCAATTTGTCATTAGGCCTAATGGCATAATGTCCAATTGGAATATAGGCCTAATGACTAATTAACCTATAGGCCTAACAACTAATTTAACTACATGCCTATAAGAAAATTGGTCATTAGGCTTAATGGACTACTCAAATATACTCCTATTAAAATTAAAAGAAAATTTGTTATTTTTAAAATTATAAGTTATAATGATGATAATATGATTGTTTGTTCTAAAATGGGTAATAATAAATTACCTTATACGTTAATGAAAGATGAAGGGATATAAATATGATCTTTTCCCTTAGAAATAAATATGTAAAGAAGGTGGAAGGATAATAAGATTAGTATTTTTAGAGAGAATATTTATCCCCATTGTTGATAAAAATTCAAAATATATTGCTAGTGATGTAGAATATATGGTCACAAAGCCTGTTTATGATAGTTAAAAAAATTATAGAATTATAATAGAAAATAATTAAGGGGGTGTAACATTGAAAAAGAATCAATTATGGGAAGATGACGAACAATTTATGAATAAAATCTAACATGAATAATATTAGATCAAATCCATCAACTCAGAAAAAATTTATTTGTTTGGAAGAGTTGCGTAAAAGATGTGAAAGATATGATAATTTTGTTCATGAGTGTATGAATACTCTTCCAATGAAGATTTACTATGATGAAAAGGGAAAACAAATTGAGAAAATGAATACATAATATAATTTATTCGTTATTTATGTTTCTTCAAAAGCATGCATGAAAGGAAGGTCATGGATTATTGATAATAATTTTTCCACTCCCAGGATATGTGATTCAAATATCCTAAATGAAAACGAAGAGCACGGTAGAGGGGCAGTGACATTTAGAAATGATATTTCTCTAAAAATCAAAGGATTTACTATTGTGTAAATTTATTTTGTGTGGATAAAATAAAAAAGATATTATTTTTATTAAAGGGTTCAAGAATAATTTGTTATGTGTGAGAAAAGTCCATGATGATAGAAATGATGTTATTTTCCAGAAACATTCATGCATCATTAGGTGTTAAAAATATAGTAGAATAATAGATGTGGGATAATGAGTTATTCAAAGTTTTCTTCTTCATAACCGTGAAAAAAAAACATAATAAGGGAGAGATCAAATACCCATAAATGGTTATATGAAACAATAATAAGAAAAATAAAGTCAATAAGGCATAGACAATATGGAAAGGTAAATAATATGAAAAACACATTCCATCAATAAACTGGGAATGAAAATGCATCCATAGATTTTTTCATAGTGAAAATCTCATAGAAAAAAAATAATAGAATACTAAATGAAGAAAATGATTATTTATTGGACATAATATATCTGGAAAATGATCAATTGTACCATCATGATGGTTTAAGTATGTGGGTAAAAACATGTTTGATTCTGTTTAGAAACAAACACAAAGGGTTTATTGCCAACTATTTTGTCTCACGAGACCTATCAATGCATTGAGGGACAATAGTAGACCCCACCTGTCACTGACATTCCAAAGAATTATTCATACATAGATTAAATTAATGAATAATATAACTTATCAAAAAAACCATATTGAGTATAGGATATAGATTCATCAATATTTCCCACTTAAGACAACTTTCAAAATACACACTGTATGTAAAATGGTATATGACTAAGAAAATAATCCTATCCATGATACAAGAATGTGGATATTTAATAGAAATATAATTTCACATGAAAAATAATCTTAAATTGGAAGTATATATACCATATGAAAATGATTAAGCTCACGATTCTAAGAAAGTCTCAATGAAATGGAAATTGAGATGAAGTCCATTTCCTTATGTCTGAATATGTTCTACACTTGATATTAATATCCTAGATAATTAGATTAAATTAATTAATTATATAATTAGGAACCTTTAAAACATTTATTGGATTTAGTAATATTTTATTAAGTTAATTTATTGGATTTTAAGAGTTTAAAAGATACAATCCATCATCCGTGAGTGTTTGTTTTCTTGTATTTCATGATCAGTTCACTTAAAAATGAGTATGGAAGTTAATGTACAATGAGTATAATTATATAGAATTGAAATTATATTTTATTAATTAAAATTTAGTATGTAAAATGGTTATAAAATAAATTTTTTCATTTTTAGTGAGTATGAATTCTTAGATAAAACATTAATAATAATCATTTAGATTAATTTGGTGGTTTCTTGATCATATCAAACTAGTTTTGTTTTATTATATGATATCATGTATATATAAAAGTTCCAGAACATTAAATAGATTTTAAAACACATATTTTAAGTTTTCTTAACCATAAAAATGGTTTTATGACCAACCATGAAGATTTTAATGGAAATTGAATATACACCGTCCATGATGTTGGTAAATTGACACATCACGGGCGACGCTTTCATTTATAGAATAAAAGAGAGAGAGAGAGAGAAAGGATTTTGATGATGGATCTTCCATTAACATGATATAATTATAGTATATAAGTGATACAAGATTTATCATTCCATTTTGATAAAGGTAGGTGAGGAGATAATAAGAAAATAAGATAAATTAAAAAGAAATTACATGAAATGGAAAGAGGTTTTTACCTCTTGAATTCTTCACCTTGAGTACCTCCTTGAGGGACTAGCGTTTAGTGTTTTATTGAGACAAAATTATCCTGGATGTGAGATAGAGACATGTGAAGAGTATTGGGAAGCATTTAGTCAAGGATCAATGATTGGAATGTGTGAGGAGAGGGTGATTTGAGGGGTGGTATTTATAGTGAAGGAGAGGGGTTATTTCTCATTAGTTTATTTATTAGTTTATTATTTTGGCTTAAGACTATGAATAGTTTTAGAATTATCACAAAATATATTAAAATAATGAATGATAGTTTGATATTATCATCTTACATCAGCTATACATCATCTATGACTCAATAATTCATTTATTTATCATTTAATGTAAATTATCGTATTTTACTATTCACAAAAAATTCAAGTATTTTAGAAAAAACCCAAAAATTCACCCTAAAAACTTTTTGATGAGTATATTTCAAAAATTAAATAAATTTTGTGAAAATTAGTTTCTAAATATTAGAAATTTAATTTTTAATTAAAATCATCATTTATTCAAAAAACACCAATTTTAAAGTTATAACTGATTTTATAGCACTTTGAAAAATTAACTAAGGTCTCATAAAATTATATTATAATAGTAAGACAAAAAAAATATTAATTTATAATTCTATTTTATGAAAATAAAATTTTCTTTTAAATCATTATATTAATTATAAAATCATAATTAAATATTTATGACTTACAAAAATATCAACACTTAATTAATAATTTTTAAAATATTTATTTTCTTAACTATGATAAAATTATATCATACTTTCATTTATAAGATGCCTAAATTTTATTTATACTTTCATGAGTGAGTTTACTATTCATTTGGCTAGTTTACTATTCCTAAGGTCAAGTTACTACATCATTAGTACAAGTATCTTAACTTCTAGAAATACCTCTTATTTCATTGATTCTTCACTTATAAAGTTTGTATTGTATTCTAAATGTGATTTTATATGATTTATAATATATGAGATAATTTTATATTCAATTTATGTTATCAAATTAATTGAATTTATTTAAGAGGATACATACCATAAAATTTTGGGGTGTTATATTCCTCCCTCCCACATAAATTTCATCCATGAAAATTTTATGAACATTTTAATCTAAACAGATGAGGGTGGTTCTTCTCCTTAACTTCCTCAGGTTCCCAAGTTACTTCCTCTATTTTATGGTTTTTTTAAAAAACTTTTACTAATCAAGTCATCTGATTTCTCAATATTTTCTCTCTTGTGTCAATAATCTCAACAGGCTCTTCATAGTAAGACATATTAGGTTTTAGTTATATTCCTTTATAAGTGAGGACCTTCATTGGGTGTGGCATGTACTTCCTTAAAAAAGATATGTGGAACATAATGTGTACTTTAGAAAGGCTAGGTGGAATCACCAAATGATAAACCACAAATCGAACACTCTACAAAATTTCAAAAGGTTTGATGTACCAGGGGCGCAGGTTTCCTTTCTTTACAAATATTATAACACCCTTCCTTGAATATACCTTCGAGAAAACATGATCTCCCACTTAAAATTCCAAATCTTTCATTCTGTTACTAACATATATCTTTCTTCTACTTTTTGCCTCTTAGATACGTGTTTGAATATCCTTTACCTTCGTTGTTGTTTCTTTCACAATTTTTGGGACTACGAGCTTCCTTTCACTAACTTCATCCCAACATGTTGGTTTATGACATCTATTTCCATACAATTCTTCATATGGTGTCATCCGAATATTTGAATGAAAACTATTATTTTAATAAAACTATACAAATGGAAAATATTGATCCCATATACCTTGAATGTTGAGTGAGAAAGATCTAAACATGTTTTCTAAAGTATGGATCATCCTTTCTGACTGCCCATCAGTTTGAGGGTGATATGAAGTACTAAAATGAAGCTCAGTATCTAGATTATTCTAAAGACCTAAAAAAATTATATGTAAATCATGGATCAAAATCAGAAAAAATTGAAAGTGGAGGACCATTAAGTCTTACAACTTCATTAATACGGAGTCATGTTATGCGTTTTAGTGGAAAATCTCCCCTTATTGCGGGGAAATGTGTAGATTTGGTAAATCGATCAATAATAACTGATATTGAATCATTCCGTATTGGAGTCCTTGGTAGTCCTATGAAAAAGTCCATTGTAATATCATCCCATATCCACATAGGTATAGGAATAGGTTGCATGAATCCTTTAGGATGTTGTCTTTTAGCCTTCACCTATTGGAAAACTAAGCATCTTGATATATAGTAAGCAATTACTCACTTCACATTATCTCTCCAAAAATATTCCTTCAGATATCTATACATATTGGTAATAACAGGGTGTATAGAGAAATTTTAGCTATGAGAATCATATAATAGTTCCCTTTTGAACTTTGGCATTGATTGAACATAAATTTAATAATTCAGCTAAATGAAAAATTGACTTTCCATAATTGAAGATTATGAATAATACATTATATGGGACGATGATTAAGTTTTTTTTCACTGATCCAAAAATAAAAAAACCTACAAGGGTGTATAATTAATGCTAAATAATTAAGCGAAATTCATCTTTAAGATATGTGGGAGAATATCAAATCAAAAGTAATTTCTTAGAATATTATTAAACATGAAGATTAATTTCTAGATTAATTAAACCAATATATTAAATGTGAAGATACATGTTTTGTACTTCAAGTTATACATATCATAGTGAGATATGATTCCTGCTGAATGGGATGAGAAGTGATTTAGAAACGCTAGCTGAAATGTATAGACTAATGGTGAAGTTTTAACTAACATTTATTAAATCTCTCAAGAAGTGGAGATTGAACAAAGAATAAATTTTTATGATTGAAAGAATTTAATATAACAATGGTGATGGTTTAATTTATGGGAATTTGTGAGAAAAAATGACAGGGTTCTCAAGAATCTTAATAGAATATATCTAAAGTGTTCAATTGTGAAAAAAAAATCAGAAAATGAGAATAAAAAATAATATGGTTACTCCTAAAATTTTCAAGGAGATAATAGTTATGAGAAAAAAAGTGAATGAGATCATGGGATCATGCCCATGAAAAATGTTTTGAAAAAGAATATGGAGATTATGAAACAAACCCATATATAAAAGGAAGTTTCAAAATATAGTATTCATCATATAGATTAAAAGGTGATTTTCTATATTCAAAATATTGAAAATATAATATGGTGGCCTATGTATAAAATAGAAAAAATGAGATATAAAAGTTATGTGTGAAGTTGATAGGAACTAGAGGGTAATAATGTCATTATAAGAGGATAAGATGATGTGGGCCCCAAGGGAATATTATGGAGAATATTTTTAGTTTGTTAAGGGGGTTAGGTTATAAATAAAGGGAATATGGTGAGATAGGGGGCATCAATAGAATTTTATTTCAGGATATCTATCCAATTGGTCATTGGTTTAGGAGATGGCCTTAATGGATTTGCATGGGCAGGGTCAAAACATTTTTTAAAAATATGCCATAAAGGCGGCAGTGGTGCTGGCACCATTCTTCTAAAACCAAATTTTTTTACTATATTTTGTATTTTAATTTTTTTTGTTTATATATATATATAAACAAAAACTTTCAACAGAATTATATATTATTTAATATCCAGCAATACTTTCATTACAACAGTCTAGATTCTGAAAGAAGCTCTCATCCAAGGCTCCCTTTTATAAGAGGCCTTACCCTGAAAATCATTCTGCATTTCCGATGTGAGATTCTGGTTCTCCCTTTCCTATGAAGAACATTCTGAATTTCCGATGTGGAATTCTGTTTCAAGTATGTGATTTTGAAATACTATAAAATATAAACTATAAGATCTATATAAAGGAAACTTAAAACCTGGATTAAACATATAATAAATAGTTAAAAAATTAATTTTATAAAAAATGATGATAAAAAATAATTTATAAGTTTTCAAAACCACCTACTTGAAACTTAAAAATGTTTCAAGTACGTGACTTTGAAAGCCTATAAAATATAAACTATAAGACCAACCTCAATAAAACATAATACATGGATTAAACATATAACAAATCAGAAAGAAGATTGGTCCCCCAGGAAGGGGTTCTTGAAAACTTCGTTCTGTTTTGTTTGCTTTTGATTTTGGCTTGCTTGATGTCTCTCCGAACTTTTGCTTTTAATAAAATAAATTGGGGCCTTCCCCCACCTTTAAAAAAAATAACAAATAGTTGAAAATAAAAATAATTTCGTAAAAATGTTGATGGGAAATAATTAATAAGTTTTCAAAGACACCTACATGAAACTTAAAAATGTTTCAAGTAAGTGTCTTTGAAAACCTATAAAATATAAACTATAAGACCAACATCAGTGAAACTTAAAACATGGATTAAACATATAAAAATAGTTGAAAATACAAATAATTTATTAAAAGTTGTTGACGAAAAATAATTTATAAGCTTTCAAAACCTCCTACTTAAAACATAAAATCATTTCAAGTATGTGGCATTGAAAGACTATAAAATATAAACTATAAGACAAATATAAATGAAACATAAAATATTAATTAAATATATAATAAATAGTTAATAATTAATTAGTTAATTTATAATATAATTATTAATTATATAATTACAAATTAAATATTAGTTAATTAGGTAATCAGTAATATAATTATTAATTAATAATTATTAATTATTAATTATATAATTAATTAATTAATCAGTAATATAATTATTAATTATTAATTATTAATTATTAATTATATAATTAATTAGTAAATTTGTAATATAATTATTAATTATATAATAACGAATTAGTAATATAATTATTAATTATATAATTTTTAATTATATTACTAATGAAATAATTAATTATTAACTAATTAATTATTAATATTTAACAATTAACAATTATAATTAATAATTATATTAATAATTAACTAATTAACTATTTTATAATTACTAATTATATTACTAATTAACTAATTAATTATTATATAATAAATAATTATATCACTAATTAACTAATTAATTATTATATAATTAATAATTATATTACTAATTAACTAATTAATTATAATAAAATTAAAACTTATATAATTAATAATTATATTACTAATTCGTTATTATATAATTAATAATGATATTGCTAATTAAAAAATTAATTATATAATTAATAATTAATAATTAATAATTAATAAGTAATAGTTATATAACTAATTAACTAATTAGTTATTATATAATTAATTATTATATTAATAATTAATAATTATATAATTAATAATGATATTACAAATTTACTAATTAATTATATAATTAATAAATAATAAATAATAAATAATATTTATATTATTGATTACCTAATTAATTATTATATAATTAATAATGATATTACTTGTTTACTAATTAATTATATAGTCAATAATTAATAATTATTAATGAATAATTATATTACTGATTACCTAATTAATTATTATATAATTAGTAATTATATAATTAAAAATTATATTACAAATTAACTAATTAACTATTTTTTTATATGTTTAATCCATGATTTAACTTTCAATTATATTGGTCTTATAGTTTATATTTTGTAGTCTTTCAAATCCATGTACTTGAATCATTTTTAAGTTTCAAGTAGGTGGATTTGAAATATTATAAATTATTTTTCCTGAACATTTTTTAGGAATTTTTTTAACTATTTGTTATATTTATAATCCATGTTTTCAGTTCCATTGATGTTGGTCTTATAGTTTATATTTTCTAGGTTTTCAAACTCACATACTGAAAACATTTTTATGTTTCCTGTAGGTGTCTTTGAAAACTGATAAATTATTTTTCATCAACATTTTTTGTGAAATTATTTTTATTTTCAACTATTTGTTATATGTTTAATCCATGTATTAAGTTTTATTTATATTTTTCTTATAGTTTATAAATTATAGGATTTCAAAGTCACACACTAGAAACATTTTTATGTTTCAAGTAGGTGGTTTTGAAAGCTTATAAATTATTTTTTGTCATCATTTTTCATGAAATTATTTTTGTTTCCAACAATTTATTATATGTTTAATTGATGTTTTATGTTTCATTTATATTGGTCTTATAGTTTATATTTTATAGTCTTTTAAAGTCACGTACTAAAAAACAGAATCCCACATCAGAAATGCAGAATGTTCTATGTAGAAAAAGGAGAACCAGAATCTCACATCAGAAATGCCGAATGATTTTGATGGTAAACCCTCTTATAAAAAGGAGACTTGGGTGACAACTTATATCAGAATTCATACTGATATAATGGAAATACTGTTGGATATTAAATAGAAAATAAATTCTATTGAATTTTTTGTTATATATATATATATAAACAAAATAAAAATAAGAAATTTTAAAATACGAAATATAGTAAATTTTCATTTTGGTTTTAGAAGAAAGGAGAAAATGGGGTTGCCACATTTCAACTTAAACTGAAAGGTGGTAGCGCTGATGTCGCCTTTTCCCTGAAACCTAAAGGTGGCAACTGCGCTGCCGCCTTTATGTCATATTTTTTTTTAAAAATTTCACCTATACTATTTTAAAAAAATATTTTTTTAGAAAAAAAACCTATTTAAAAAAAAATCTCTTTACTACTCCTTATAAACATATTTCATATAAGTAGTTTGTTCAAGTCTTTGTCAGTGTAGTGTCTATCATTTGGTCTAGCCTGTCATTGCTACAAACTGTCGAAAACATCCTCTCCCTTGGATGTGCAAGATGTTATTGCCAATCTTCCTTCATCTTCCTTTCAACTAAGGTACTCACCCTAGGAAGCCATGGAAATCTTCGTAAGTACGGGAACATCAAACTTGTCTATTGCCTTCTTCTGATTTTTTTAACGCGGCTGGGAGAACCATTTCCCTTTCTCTTCACGGTGGACTACGTAGCACTCCACCATAATTTCCCTCGACCACACACTCTGGGAAAGATGATTTTTTTAATATGAATTTTTTTAAAAAAAATTGAAAAATAGTATAGGTTAATTTTTTTAAATAAATACGCCACAAATACGGCATCGGCAATGCCACCGTTTCACTAAAATAGTATTTTTTTATTTATATTTTTTATATATTTAAAATTATAATGTTTTATTATTATGTTCGTATCGTTATATAAATATATATAAATAAAACTTAATGTTTCAACATAATTTATCTTTTATTAAAGTACGTGACTTTGCTGACATATATAATATAAACTATAAGACTAATATGAATGAAATTTTAAACATTTCTTAAACATATAACTAGTAGTCCAAAATAAAAATAATTTCTTAAAAAATCTTGGTGAAAATATATTTATAACCTATCATATCCACCTACTTGAAACTTAAAAATGTTTCAAGTACGTGACATTGATGGCCTATATAAAATAAAATATAAGACCTATATGAATGAAATTTTAAAAATTTCTTAAACATAAAACTAATAGTCCAGAATAAAAATAATTTCTTAAAAAATCCTGGTGAAGATTTATTTATAACCTATCATATCCACCTACTTGAAACTTAAAAATGTTTCAAGTACATGACTTTACTAGCCTATATAATATAAACTATACGACTGATATGAATGAAATTTTAAACATTGGTTAAACATATAACTAGTTGTCCAAAATAAAAATAATTTCTTAAAAAATCTCGGTGAAAATTTATTTATAACCTATCATATCCACTTACTTGAAACTTAAAAATGTTTCAAGTACATGACTTTGCTGGCATATAAAATATAAACTATAAGACCGATATGAATGAAATTTTAAACATTGCTTAAACATATGACTAGTAGTCCAGAATAAAAAACATTCTTAAAAATTCTTGGTGAAAATTTATTTATAACCAAGCATATCCACCTACTTGAAACTTAAAAATGTTTCAAGTACGTGACTTTGCTGGCCTATATAATATAAACTATAAGATCGATATGAATGAAATTTTAAACATTGTTTAAACATATAACTAGTAATCCAAAATAAAAATAATTTCTTAAAAAATCTTGGGGAAAAATTCTTTATAACCTATCATATCCACATACTTGAAACTTAAAAATGTTTGAAGTACGTGACTTTTCTGGCCTATATAATATAAACTATAAGACCGATATGAATGAAATTTTAAACATTTATTAAACATATAACTAGTATTCCAAAATAAAATTAATTTCTTAAAAAATATTACTGAAAATTTATTTATAACCTATCATATCCACCTACTTGAAACATAATTTTTTTTCAAGTACGTGGCTTTTCTAGCCTATAAAATATAAACTATAAGACCGATATGAATGAAATTTTAAACATTGCTTAAATTGGAACTCAATTCACACCCTCTTGAGATTCCACTCCAACCAACAAGTAATAATAGTATTTTTATTTCAGTAGACATAAAACATGTAAACAATAATGTACAATCAATGCCTATGTCTGTGGCGAGGAGATTTCATCCCACATGGTGGTCTGTGAATAGGACGTCCACATTGAGTGTGTAATTGAGTCTGATGAACTAGATAAGGCTGATCCACGGGCACTAGAACATCGACTGGTGCATCCTCCATCTGTGTGTCTTTGGGAGGAGTTGTCAAATATATCTCTTACTGGCATCCAGATCCTTCTCCCACTAGGGTGGTAGAAGGACCTGCCTCCATCCCAGTGGGGAACCAAGCCGACAATGGAGCTATACCCCAAGACAATGACGATGGATATGGAATCCAAGGATGTGAAGGATCTAGAACCCAAGATGGAGAGAGCTGCAGATATCCTGTCAGGAAAGACAGATCCCATGCTACTTGAGGCACATCCTGAATCGGCTGATCCTGGACAACTAGAGGGACGACCTCTACCTGTGGAATAGATGAGGCCTCACGTGCTGCAGGATGCTATCTACATTGCCATGGTCGTGGCTCCTTAGCACCAGCATCAGCTGTAGGATGTGCCTCTGGGGAAAGAACCTCCTCTCTCCGAGCCTAATGTGTGAAGATGCTCCCAAAAAGTGCATGAAAAGATTCCCTTGCCTCCAGCACTGTAGCATGGATGGCTGTTTGGATAAAGACCCCCTCCTCCTCTTCATCACTCATGTGAACAAGCTGCTCCGTGTGACTTCCCTGTAAATAGATTCAAATGGAATTAGAAAATAATTCAATAAACAAACTAATGGAAATTTATTAACTTACTATCCTCTGCATCTCTATACCGTCTTGGGTAATATACATTATAGAATTCAGTCAATACCATGACGCATAGTCAACCTACTCTGAAAGAGAGAATTTATTTGTAGGAACACCCTGAATATGTAACTCTACATGTTTGTGCCAACAGTTGATAAAACTGGCATGTACTTGGGACCTGTCATCATCCTGCTTCCCTGTCAGCTTTATCCCATGAATCCAGTCTGTCTGTCTCGATGGTAATGGAATCAGCTGAGTATAGAAAAAATGGCGCATGAATCTGTCAGGCTGCTACCACTCAATAATATAGAAGTGAATGAGGGGTACTACATCCATAACATCCTCAAGACCAACAATGCATTATGCTGGAAACTGGTCCATAATACTCCAGTATGGAAGCCATGAAATCCAAAATGAAAAGTGATTTTTTCAAAACAAACACCTAACTAAAAACCAAAATTGATGCTATTATTAAATATGTTAGACAATGATAGATTTTATATACTTACATGATCAGGTAAGAGACAGTACAACTTTATATGTTCATCAGCATCGTTAGCTAATCATTACATGGATCCATGTTTTAATCCTATGTTATTTATTAATTATTCTATAATTAACTATGTCTAATAGTAACTATTATTTCTAAACTATATAATATTTACATTTTAAAACATTTTCTTCTCCATTTCATTTTAAATAATTATAATTGTCATTTTAAACTGATTTTCTTAATACAGTTTTTAACTAATCAATCATTCTTTAATAACTATTTAATAAGTATTATGTTATTATTTATTTATTTATTATTTAATCGTTAATAATATTATATTCATTAGATAATTATAATTAACTAATAATAACTTTAATTCGTTAATGCTTATGTCTTTATTTTATTTTATAAAATTATATTTATCATTTTATGATTGATAAATATACTGATTTGATTTTTCTTCTCTTAGATATTTTAGTAGTTTATAAGGAAAATATGAATCATCTTAAGAATATTCCCCAGGAGTGTAAAACCAGGATGCAACAAGGCCTGTTATCGTGCTCCAGTTCCCGTTCGATTCTAGCTCAAAGTGGTGTTTCTGAGTTTTACCCTGATGTACATCTGTGCTAGAGCCACATCCACTTATTTGTATCCAGACATGAATTTAATTTCTTAGATAACCACATAATATTTAAACTACCAAAATTTCAAAATACTTAATCCTAAGTTAATATATACTTAATCTATACTACCTAACAATAATTATTTAAAACTATATATACTAAATAATAGAAACTAAATAACCAAATATTAAGAACTACTGAAACTACATAAAAAATGAAATATTTAAAACTAAAAAGAATTAAATTAAATAAATAAAAACATTAAATTAAATAAAGAAACATACCCCTAAATGAAGCTTCATATAAACACGCACAACAAATGAATTTTTTAGATAGAGATATAGAGAATTTAGGAGAGATGAAGTCAAGGTTCGAGTGAGGAGAGGGGGGGGGTGGCAGTCCTTTTATAGGGAGTTCAGGCCTAGGCGGCATCATGGACATCGCCTTTCGCCTCTGTGTAAGGCAAAAGGAGACATCACAGAAGCCACCTTTCACCTTACCTAGAGGCGAAAGGCGGCCTCCCCCTGGACGCTTTTTCCATGTCATCGATCCAGACCCAAGCCGGCGCGGGGGAGCAAAGGTGGCATCACCGATGCCTCCTTAGTAGCATGTTTTAAAAAAAAATTAACATAAGCAGTTTTAATTAAAAAAAACAAATTTAAAAAAACTCCATAGAAAGAACACTCTAGGTCCTCTTCATGATCAGACATGTCACACACCACCATGAATTTCCTAGATGGCGATGACCACTAACAAAATTATTATTACCTAGAAGATGCACATACCATTGGTGGTTGTTCACATGATGTGCAAGCCTGGCATATACTGTCAGTTTCATTTTCAGAAGAAAATTGTTCTTCATCTCTATTTCAGACACACTGCACTCTACACAGTTATGCTCGCAGGAGGGTGATGCTTACCATGGTTAGTTATTCGATGGAGGAGAAACCTACATTCTCATTTTCTAACCACTCCCTTCTCAGACGCATCTTGTACTGAGGAGTAGTGCCCCACTGACAGACCACACTGGTATACACTGATGGTTTCATCTCACTCAGATAAGGTTGAAAGTAATATATCATGTATTAAAAAAAACAAAATCTGTGTGAGGGAGCTCGATACATTTATTGGAAAAAATCAAGGGATAATGATGATGTTGATAGATGAGGTGCTCCAGTAACTCCAGTAACTTCAAGAGACTGTTCCCTCGATCCAAAAATGGAAGCTAGACTACAAAATGGATATGGCTTTTAGAATGACAGTCTGAGAAATATTTGAAGCTATAGAACGTCATCGGGAGAAAATGACGCACCTCAAGATAGATACTTGGGCAAAGTTCTTAGACCCACAAATTTTTGTTGGGCCATAGGGGTGGGATCCAGACAAGAATATGACTTGTGAACTGACTGTATAAAAGAAAACAAATCAAATTATGTCCACTCCAGTGCTGACAGTTAGGTTGCCAAATTATAGTAAAGCCCAGTCCACAATGATCATGGGGGACTCACGTTTCCATGAGGAACCACTATCTGTCATGACAATGACACTTCTTCAAGTTCATTACATGGATTTTTATATGATAGAAGTAGAGAAGTGTGGTAGAGTGACGTTTTCAGGACTGACTAAATATGACTAGCCCACACTCGGGAAATTTAGGAGTTTTTTTACGTTTTTAATTTTTTTTTTACAAAAAATGGTTTGGTCAAAAATATTTTTCAAAATGCACCGCAAAGGTGGCATCTACGATGCTTCCTTTGCATTTCGGGTGAAAGGCGACATTGTGACTGCCACCTTTTCACAACGGCTGAAAGGCGACACCCGTGATGCGGCCTTTCCCCTAACACAAAAAAAATTGAATTTTTTATGTTTTGTTTTGTTTTGTTTAAATATTTATTTATATATATAATTCATAAAAAATGTTCAGGAGGATTCCACCTTTCACCAAACAAAAAAATTATTATTATTAAAAATTTTGTTTTGAGTTTTTGTTTTGTTTTGTTTATATTTTTATTTATATATATAATTCATAAAAATTTTAAAAATTAACATTTTCGAAAATTTTGTTTTTATTTTTTGTTTTGTTTTCTTTATATATATATTTATATATATAATTCACAAAAATTGTTCAGGAAAAAATAATTTATAAGCTTTGAGAACCTCCTACATGAAAGTTGAAAATGTTTCAAGTAAGTGACGTTGAAAGGCTATAAAATATAAACCATATGACCAATATAAACGAAACTTTAAACATTCATTTAACATATAATAAATTATTGAGAACAAAAAACATTTCATAAAAAATGTTCATGAAAAAAATTTATAAGCTTTCAAAACCGCCTACATGAAAGTTAAAAATGTTTCAAGTACGTGACTTTGAAAGACTATAAAATATAAACCATAAGACCAATATAAACAAAACTTTAAACATTGATTAAACATATAAGCAATTGTTAAAAACAAAAATCATTTCATAAAAAGTTTTCATGAAAAACAATTTATAAGCTTTCAAAACTACCCACCTGACACTTAAAAATGTTTCAAGTACATGACTTTGAAAGGCTATAAAATATAAAGCATAAGACCAATATAAATGAAACTTTAAACATTGATTAAGCATATAAGAATTTTTTTAAAACAAAAATCATTTCATAAAAAAATTTCATGAAAAACAATTTATAATCTTTCAAAACCGCATACATGAAATTTAAAAATGTTTCAAGTACGTGAATTTGAAATAATATAAAATATAAACCATAATACCAGTATAAACGAAACTTTAAAAATTGATTAAACATATAAGAAATTTTTGAAAATATAAATCATTTCATAAAAAATGCTCATGAAAAATAATTTATAAGCTTTCAAAACCGCCTACATGAAACTTAAAAATGTTTCAAGTACGTTACTTTGAAAGACTATAAAATATAAAACATAAGACCAATATAAATGAAACTTTAAACATTCATTAAACATATAGGAGTCAACCTTGAATCAATGTGATGCATGGTGTTGCTAGTATCACATACATATATAATATTTGATGCATGAGAGCATGTTATATCTCCTTTCATGGGATAACGAAATCCATTCTTCCACCCGCCATGTCCATATCCATATCAACATCCGGCTGCATAAGGGTATAATGAAAGATATGACACATGGAATGGATAAATGAAGGAGGTCCTACAATAGCCTTTTGAAGATGATAAAGGATAATGATTTGGTGATGAAGAGTTTGATGGGCTATGTGGAATCGTTTGGTGTTTTCATCTGATCAACTGGGCCTGGGGAAATGGGTTGACAATTGTCAAAAAACATTATAATGGTTTGATGCATCATAGTGTTGAAGGAGTTGGTATTTACAGTAATGGGAACAGATGAACATTTCATGTGGCATATCTTTCACCATACCCTTCTGCAGCTGGATGTTGATATGGATCTGGACATCGCGGGTCGAAGAATGGATTTTGTTGTCCCATGAAATGAGATATAACATGTTCTCATGCATAAAATATTATAGATGTATGTGATACTAGAGACACCATGAATCATATTGATTCGGGGTTGACTCTTATATGTTTAATCGATGTTTAAAGTTTCGTTTATATTGCTCTTATGTTTTATATTTTATAGTCTTTCAAAGTCACGTACTTGAAATATTTTTAAGTTTAAAGTAGGCAGATTTAAAAGATTATAAATTATTTTTCATGAATATTTTTTATGAAATGATTTTTTTCCAACAATTTCTTATATGTTTAATCAATTTTTAAAGTTTCGTTTATATCGGTCTTATGGTATATATTTTATAGTCTTTTTAAGTCATGTACTTGAAACATTTTTAAGTTTTAGGTAGGCGGTTTTGAAAGATTATAAATTGTTTTTCATGGACATTTTTTATGAATTTTTTTTTTGTTTTCAACAATTGATTATATGTTTAATCAATTTTTAAAGTTTCGTTTATATTGGTATTATGATTTATATTTTATAGTCTTTCAAAGTCACGTACTTGGAATATTTTTAAGTTTCACATAGGCGGTTTTGAAAGCTTATAAATTATTTTTCATGAACATTTTTTAGGAAATTATTTTTATTTTCAACAAATTAATTTATGTTTAATCAATTTTTAATGTTTCGTTTATATTGGTCTTATGGTTTATATTTTATAGTCTTTCAAATTCACGTACTTGAAACATTTTTAAGTTTCAGGTAGGCGGTTTTGAAAGCTTATAAATTGTTTTTCTTGAACATTTTTCATGAAATGATTTTTGTTTTGACCAATTTCTTATATTTTTAATGAATGTTTAAAGTTTCGTTTATATTTGTCTTATGGTTTATATTTTATAGTCTTTCAAAGTAATGTACTTGAAATATTTTTAACTTTCAAGTAGATGGTTTTGAAAGCTTATAAATTATTTTTCATTTCCATATACATAAAACATATAAATGAACATAAACAATCAATATCTATGTATACGGTGAGGATATGTTGTCCCACATGGTGGTCTAAGAATAGGACGTCCGTGGCGAGATCTCTGGGGAGTCTGATGACCTGGAGAGGGCTGATACTCGGGCGCTGGAACATCGACTGTCATATCCTCCACCTCTGTGCCTGTGGGAGAAAATGTCTACTCTACCTCATACTACCCTCCTGATCCTTCTCCCACTTAGATGGTATAAGGAACCGACATCATCATAGTGGGGACGAAATCAAGTGGTGGAACTATACCCCAACTCTATAAT
Organism: Viscum album; assembly: GCA_963277665.1. Lineage (NCBI taxonomy): Eukaryota > Viridiplantae > Streptophyta > Magnoliopsida > Santalales > Viscaceae > Viscum > Viscum album. Next base: position 1,746,915,203 of record OY728129.1, on the reverse strand, counting down.
GGGTCTAGACCCCAAGGCTGCGATGACTCTGGACCCAAATGATGCAATCCATATGGACCCCATGATAGAGAAAACTGAGGATATCCCATAAAAAAGATGGATCCCATGACAGCTAAGGCACATACTGCATCAGCTCAGACTGGACTACTATAGGGCCGACCTCAGCCTGTGGAACTGGTGAGGCCTAACATGCAGGACGACACTGTCTACATTTCCGTGGTCATGGCTCCTCAACACCAGCAGCTACTGCAGGATCTTCCTCTATGGAAGGAACCTACTGTCTCCATGCCTGACGCTCGAAGAGGCTCTCAGAAAATGCATGGAAAGATGACCTCAACTTCAACGCTTGAGCATGAAAGACTTCCCAGCTGAAGACTCTATCCTCAGCCTCATTACTCATATGAATAAGGCTGTATGTGTGACTCTCCTGTAAACAGATTAAAAATGAATCTGAAAATAACTCAATAAACATAATAATATAATTTAATTTACTTACAATCATATGCATCTCTTTTCCATCTCGGTTAATATACAGTATAGCCTTCAGTCTATACCATGGATCATACTCGTGATATGCTAAAATAGATAACTACATCGTAGGAACTCCCTGGATATGAAAATCTGTGTGTCTGTTCCAACAGTCGAGAAATTCAGCATGTACTCGACGCCAGTCATCATCCAACCTCCCTGTCAGCTTCATCCCATGAAGCTAATCTGTCTGCCTCGACAGTAATGGAATCCACTGAGTCAAGAGAAACTGGCGCATTACTCTGTCAGGCTGGTGCCACTCAACAATATGAAAGTGAATGAGTGGAACTACAACCATAACATCATCAAGACCAACCGTGCAGTATGGAGGCAACATGTCTATAACAGACCAGTATGGAACCCATGAAATCTAAAATAACATATTACCCTTATTAGAAAAACTCTTAACTAAAAAAATTATGCTATTATTGCATTTTTTAGATAGTTATAGATTGTATATACATACCTTATGGGGTAAGAGAAAGTCCAACTCGAGCCGATATACGACCAAATCGTGTCTCGGAACCGCATTGAAATTATGTCGCTAACACCACATATAAAATACAACATCGATAGTGATAAATAATGAGAAATTAAAGTCAATAACTTGTAGTAGCATCAGAAACTAATAGAAATGAGTTATCATACCAGCTTCCACACGAAACATCAGACAACACCGTAATATCAACCGGCGGACTAGCAAGATTAGGGAAGAATGCAGGGATGTGCTCCCATGCCCACATCTGAATAAGGATGACACATCCCCCGAGACCCATGCACCGCCTGTCGGATATCCTGCATAATGTTCTGTATGTGTATGCCAAGCAGGAGGATCCCCAACTGTATGTCTCTACCCAATCAAAGTCCTCTAGCAAGGGTAGATACATCATGTTCACGTGCATCCCTGAATGATCCATACACATGGTCCCTCCAATAAGTCGTAATATATATGCACGTGCATAATGCATCACCGCCTGCTCATCAGCATCATCAGCTAAAAGTGGAATCTGTGACTCCATCCAAGGCATGGATATCGATGCTCCATCGGTAGCACTACGATCGGACAAAATGTCAATGCCTAACAAGCACTGAGCAAGGTCGGGCCAAAATGCCAGAGTGGATCTAATAATGGGTCTCCCCTAGATAGGAAGACCAAGAAGCACAACCACATCCCGGAGGGTGATGATCATCTCTCCCTCAAGCAGGTGGAATGTGTGTGTCTCTGGTCTTCACCTCTCCACGAGTGCAGCTAGTAGTTGATGGTCTACAAATGTAAAATCTGATACCTCAATACCATAGAAGCTAGCATGATGCAAGTATGGTATAATGGAAGGAGGAGGCTCCGTGTGATGAAAATGGTGCACTCGACGCACCCTGATCAATCAATCTGGACCACCCTCTATCACAACCTTTGAACAATGGGTAGCCTGCTGACTGAGTTGTATGGTGTCATTCATCTGCATATAAACAAATGATTATTCACAATGTTTTATGAAGTTTTTTTACCCAAAGAAAGGGGAATGTATTCATGTTTTTCAAAGCATATTACTAAAGTTTATTAAGATATGATTTTACCTAGAATTGGGTGTTTTGTAAGATATAGTTTTATATATTTATATATATAAATCATTTGTCTATGTTATATATATGTTTATTAGAAACGGATTTGATTTATAATTTATATATGATTGTCCACATGATAGTAAGTTTGATGATTATTTTCTCAATCACATAATGTTTTGAAAATTGATGTAAAGGGAAGATGTTTTTGGGTTTACGGTTCATCTTTTAGATTTTAGGATTTAAATATTAGGGTTTCACATTTTTCCTTTTGGATCTAAGATTTTGGATTTTTTTTTAACTTTTTACGGTTTAAGTTAATGATTTGAGAAAAGATTTTTAGGATTATGGTTTAGAATGTTTGGATTACGATATACAAAAGATGTATTTGGGTTTACTGTTATGATTTTCAGTTTTGGGGGTTAGAAAACCGAGGTAAAAGGAAGAGATAAGAACATAAAATTTACAATATGATAATCTCCTAATAACAAAAATACATCATTATGGCTTGGAGTTTGAACTCGACCCAACAATGTTAAGTCAATGTTTCTGATTATGAACTTCTTGATGACATATGGTGCATCTCAAACTCTGTATTTGTTCTTGAGGCCAGTCCATCTCATTTCGCATCTTGCGGGCCTTCGATCTCCCATGGGGATGCAACCGATTCATATCAGGTACCACTATCGGCTGAACTTTGGGCATTGAGAAATAACAAAAATTGCCAATAGGTGTCCATGGTGCAACATAACTGTTAGCAATGGTGTTCATCCGGTACACTAGATCAATATATGATTCCCACGATATGTTAACAGAGGCACATGCTGCGATGACGTGTGAGAATGGAAACCGTAAGGCCTGAAAGATTCCACATTGACATTTCCTCGTTTCTAATAATACCACCATTTTTCACAAATGCTATTTTTGATGGGTTTTGACTTCTCTTGAACATTAAATCTATAGTCTTCTCATCGAAATAGGAATACTTGATAACCAAAAGATTCTTCAATATTCTTTTCAATCTCTTGTTGAAATTGTCTTTCATACTTTATCCCATGATGTATTCCATCTGATGCTAGTTTTTGTCTATCAAAAAAGTACTTCATGAAATGATATAATGTCTCCTGAACTAGGGAAGTTATAGGTAGCTTGAGAAGCCCTTTGAAGACACCATTGATACACTCTACAATGTTAGTGGTCATGTGTCCGTACCTCTTCCCCCCATCATATGCCAATGTCCATTTTTATTTTGGGATTCTCATCATATAATTGTAAACTTCTTCATTAACCTGACGGATTTGTTTGAAACATTCTTCAAACCATCGTTAATATGACTCATATGCTACATATAATAGATGATATTTCACATATTTTGAATTTATCTATATGTTGATATACAAAAAAATAACAAATACAATGCGTACCAAGTATGGTGATTGCCTTATTCATCGGTTCGTTGTGTAATTTTTTATGCAAGTTGCTAGCAATGTGTCTAATTCAGAACTGATGATGTGCATTTGGGTAACTCCACATTGATTCCTCATTAATTGCCCTATGCCGATCAGATATCAAACAAACACCCCGAATGTTGGGTTGTTGATACATGCCAAAAACCAACTCCATGATTCATAGTTTTCTTTCCCTACAATGGAAAAAGGAAAGCGGAAGAGGTGAACAGTTTCCATCTTGGATTGCTGCAATCAACAATACACCCTTGTATTTTCCATATAGAAATGTTCCATCAATCTGACTAAATTGTTTGCTAAAACGAAATGCGGAGATACATGGGAGGAATTCCCAAAAAAATCGATGAAATTGACCATGAGATGGATCAAGTATTTTATCATGATACACATATTAGTTTGTATCAAGATGGAATACAACTTGGTTGTGATGACTCAATATATCTAGAAATTGCGAAAATACTCGATATGAGTCATCCCAATCACCATAGACCTTCACAATTGCCTTCTGTTTCGCCATCCATGCCTTATTATACAAAATATTATAACCAAATGTCTGTTGTATCCTCTCTTGCACAAGGGCTATCGAAACATCTTGACATGTCCTTATAATCTAAAAAACAATGGAGGACACAAATTCTGCATCCAACGAAGTATGATCTTGTGTCAGGCTTGGCTGGACGCAAGTATGATCTGCCTCAATCCTTTAGATTCTCCAAACTCCAAATGCAATGTCCGGAATCACCCTCAATCAAAATCTACAATCATCCCCATACTTCTCAAACCATATGTCATATTTTCTATGGTATGATTCTTAAACTACATAGTTATAGTGCCTCTCAATGTGAAACCTCTTTAGCATACTTTTTAATGCATATTTACTTGGAAAATTCCTTCCAACATATAAAGTTTTGTCCATTTCACTAAACCTATCTCGTATAACTCTATGAAACTTAGTTTCTAGTGTGAGAACATGATCTTCAAATTCAGGAACACGTGTCATTGCTTTGGACCAAGATGCAAAGAGTGGTGGCTGATTTATTGTAGGTCGAGCCTGCTGTACAACTAATGCATTTCTCGAAACTTCCGTTGTTCATTCCACATCATCACTATTATCACCAGCTATTTTGTTATTACGAAACTCCTCATTAGATGTCTGGTTAACATTTATATCCGGGATATCAAGTAGGTTTTCCTCTTCTGCATCATTTGGAATAGTCTCAACTTCATGGGGCGGACTATCTTCAACGAATCTTCTAAGTCTATGTCTTTGTACAATTGGATGTTGTTGTTGTACAGTAGAAACATAAACATAAAAATCCATCATGGTACCATTCAACCATTGAGAAAACAAATTAATTGTTTGAATCCATAGTGCATCATCAACCAATGGACAAGCTAGATGACACAATGTTGGAAGGAACTACAAATGTCTATAACTCATTGACTTGATCTTTTGACCGGTTCCTAGATTTAAGGAGCCATGAATTCTATCTTGAAGGTCACTTAGGGTTACACAATTAGTTGTATTAACCACTATTATTGGTTGTGTAATGTAAGAATCTCCTTGCTCTGTTTGAATAACCTCCCCATAGCAGTACACACATGCAAACATTATGCTCTACGTAAAAAAAGTTTTCTGATCAAGATTTTGATAATGTAAGTGATATTCAAAATGATGGTTACCAATATAATAACTATTACTTATAAACTATACAATCTTTATGATACTTAAATATTAAAAGATATTATATCCTAAACTAGTATATTTCTTAGTACACTTTTTAATTAGTTAAACATTCTTCAATCATTAGTTATTCCTTACTAAATTATTAATTAGTTATTCAATAACATATTAGAGTTAAAATATAAATAACATAGAGTTAAAAAAATAACACCATTTTCGAGCTTCTGGCCTTTATTGCAGTGAATTGGATATCAAAATTTCCAAAAACCCATGTGACAATGGGTTTTTGGAAATTTTGATATCCAATTCACTTCAACAAAGGCCAGAAGCTTGAAACAAGCGGTTATTTTTTTAACTCTATGTTATTTATATTTTAACTCCATGTTATTTATATTTTAAATCCATGATATTTATTTTTTCACTTTCTCTCCATGTTGTTTTTTAACTCTATGTTGTTTTTTAACTCCATGTTCTTTAATATCATTTGAACTGTAGTTTTATGTTTAACTCTATGTTATTTATTAATTAATTTCTAATTAATCATTCCTAATAATAAATATCAAAGTCATTACTAAATTATCAATTTATCATTTCTTTTCATAGATATTTTAGTAGTTTATAAAGAAATATGTATATCTTAAGCATATCCCCTGGGAGTGTCAAACCAGAATGCATTAAGGCCTGTTGTCGTGCACCAGTTCCCGTTCGAGTCTAGCTCAAATCGATGTTTTCGGGTTTTTTCCCTAGGTACATTTGTGCCAGAGCCACATTCACTTGTTTGTATCCAGACAAGGATTTTATTTCTTATATAACATAGTCTTTATGTTACCAAAATTTTATTAAAAGAATCCTAAATTAATTTATAATAATGATAATTATAATTACTAAATATATATAACTAATTAAACAATATAATAAACAAAAAAATTTAAAAGTAACTAAACTACTAAATAATTAAAATATTTAACTAAAAAATTTCAACTAAATAAAAGAAATTAAATTTTAAAAAATATTCAACTAAAAACAATTCAATGAAATAAAAAACATTAAATTAAAAACCATACCTCTAAAAGCTTTCCAAAAATTTCAAACCACAAACTTTGCCGAAAAAGAGAGAAAATGATAGGTAAATGGGTGTTTGGAAGTGAGGAGAAGGGGAGGGGGATCTGCCCTTTTATAGGGCATGGAGGCAAAGGCGGAACCCGTGGTTCCCCCTTTCACGATGACGTCAGGCGAAAGGTAGCACCGCGGGTGCCCCCTTCTCCACGTCAGTGATCCGCACCTGCAGTGTAACGGTGGCATCCGATATGCCACCTTTCACCCGAAATGCAAAGGTGGCATCGCAGATGTCGCCTTTGAGGTGCATTTTTAAAAAACATCTAAACCTAGATTTTAAAAAAAAATAAAACTTATTAAAACAAACTCGGACATTTAGGGAGTATATCCAGCTCACAAAAATTTTCTTTTGGCAATTACATGGAAACCTGGTAGCACATTCAGCATTAAGAATCATATGGAAGATTGTGTGGCATGACTGCCCTCAGATCCATGAGCGAAGATGGTATTATAGATCACTTGACCTACCTGTGAGACCCACCACCTTCACGAAAAGGTGGTTTTTCAGGCTGGTGGTTGTGATAGGAACTAGGGGTAATAGTGTCATTATAAGAGGGGAATATGATGTGGGGACCAAGGGAATATTCTAGAGAATTATTTTAGTTTTTTATGGGAGGTATTCAGTTATAAATAAAGGGAAGAGGGCAAGGGGGGCATCGAGAGAATTGTATTTCAACCCACCTAACAGATCATCCATTGGATTAGGAGCTAACCTTCATGGATTGGCTTAGATGGGGGTCTCTCTCAAGTTTCCTTCTTCATAACTTCTCTTCTACTCCCCGTTCTATAATTCTTTTGCTCCTGATACGCATATTTTATATAAGTCATCTGTTCAAGTATTTTCCGGTGCAATTTCTATCAGAAGTAGAGTTGAGAAATGAGGGTGTGAATCCAAGAGAACTACTAAATATCATGAAGAAGAATAATTTTAAAATGGTGATCTCATGCTAAGAAAGATTCACCATCTATGTATCAATGAAAAAAAGGAATAAAATCTTTAAACATCCCCTATTGTAGAAGTCTGAGAAGAAGAATAAAGAATATGAAGTGACTAAGGAGAGATCTATTTTATTGTGCTTTTCTATGATCTATGTGTTGAGTCTTTCAGATATTGAGGAGGTGTTAGATTCTTGAAGATCACATGTGTTTATTTATGTTGAGATATTTTAGTAAACAATTTATAAAGAACAAATATGAAGCTATGTATAAAGTAGATACCAATTTGGAAAAAAAATATTCAAGATTTAAAGGTATTATGATAATATTCTTATGAGGAAGTATATTTGATTTTTGGGGAGTGATCATGTGAGAGGGAAGGGATAAGGTGGGTTGGGGAATAAAATATCATAGGAGAAATGTGATCTTTTCCCACTTTTAAAGAGCTGTATTATTTTCTAAACCATGGGTCAATCGTGTGGGTGGTATTTCAACCCTTAGAGACACTCGCACAATTTCCTATTTAACCTCTCATGGTTTGACTCACACCATGTACCAAGCCTCCATCCAAAACCAAGATACACATTTTCCCCATGAATTTTCAGGATTTCCACAAAACTATGCACTAACAGTGCCAGACAATCATGCTCCGTAGAATCTGAATTAAAAATTCCTTGAACTCTAGGGTGCTGCATGGTTTCACTTAAACTATGTTCCCCAAAATGTGCTCCATGGACAAAAACCTCCAAAACTCATGTAACAAACTCAAAGATCCAGAGGCCCACCTGAGCACCTAATATACCTTTAGAGCCCCATTCTACATCTTAAAGCATCACTTGGAGACATTCTAACACTCAGAATTCTGATTTGAATCACTGATCAAAACTCAACCCATATATTAATTGAAAATTCAAATTACTTCTATAAATTTTCATCTCATATAGACATGATGTCATACAATCTCATTTTATTATAAAATGTAAACATTGTTTATATTATGGCCAGTTCACAGCCTCTTTGAACAACATGTTTCATTTTATATCAACCCATTCATGGATGGATATAATAGTAATTTAATGGATAAATATGATAGTGATAAGTATATTATTTTATTTTTTATATTCTTTAATGGGTAACTAAACATGAGTATTGAACATAATCAAATATGTTCACCATGGTTAGAAATAATCTTCCTAAATTAAATAACCATTAAACAATAAAATTTACACTTGATGTTCCATACCTATAATTGAGAATTTATGGATATTTGGAACCATTATAACTACTGGAATTACATTAACATCATGTCATCACACTTTTGGAGTTGTAGAACAATCTCATAATACCTTCCATAATTATCAAAAAAACCAATGTGATTATGGAACCATGAAACGAATAACCTCAGAATAGTGAATATAGATATGATATCTCAGTAAAATGATTATAAAACAATATAAAAGAATATTAATATATCAAATATACTTGGAAAAGGTTTTTAAGAAAGTATTTAATAAACCTAATTTGATTATTTATGAGTCTAGAGTAATGTACCAAGCGAATCAAGACCTGTTGTAAGAGAACTTCTGAACCACCCTCTTCTATCTCGGATTATAATTTTTCTATCTAAACCTCCCTTTATCTCTCTATTATTCTACTTTATTTATTTTATATTTTTTATATATTTTACTCACATATATAACTGGTTTAACTTACCTTTCATTGTTGGGGATATGCAGTTTTTAATGCCCCCTTCTAAATTTCTTTATTGAGGAAAAACAATTAAAATGAACTTGTATATTACGTCTCTCATTTCATGTTCCAATCCATCTAATGTTTCTTAATCACCTATAGTTTCTAAAAGAATCACTATTTTATTTAAAACAATTCTGGTTCAATTCATGTTTGAAATGAAACACCATGTGCTCACCCTCTTTAAAGAGCATGTATTGTTTTCTTAAAAACCTTTCTTTTGGGTCATTTTGAAACCTACTTATCCACTCCATTGATATGGACATTCTTTACATAACCTTCCTTCTCATGACTTATGATTATTTATTCATTTTTTAACATCCAAAAATTCTTTAATCGCTTATTCTCATGGGAATATATAGGATCTGACATTTAGTTATTCCTTAATAAATGATTTGGTAACCCATTTCATACTCATGGATTTTTCTTATGTTTATGACTTATATATGGTTTCCTTATGTCAAAAATATATGAATATATATATTTTAGTGTGATAGTTGGGCCTGAAGTTAAAGAGGCCTTCAATAAATGGGATATTTTTTCATCTCATGAGATACTATATATGGTGAATGGGTCGTTATCCTAAAAAATTATGATATGTTGTCTTGACAGTGAGGCTTGACTTATATTTATGATTCCATGTTTTATATTATTTCCACTTTCAAATGATGTCATGATCTTTTGATATTTCCTTCCTTATTCCATGGAACCATCATATATGATCATTCTCTTTTAGGATATCATGATCGTATCATATTTTTTTCCTTATTTCTTGCCTCTATATTATATGATCCTTCCCTTTTATTATATCATGATGTGCCTTTTGATTCATATGTATTCACTATGTTATAATTTGATTATTCTCTTATATGGGTTTATAGTTTACCATTTTACTTTATGTATTTCTCCACGATATACTATGCAACAAAAAATAATGGGATTTAGGAGCACATTCTAAAGATTTAAATAAATATGTTCTGGTTTAAGTTTAATTTGATGTTTTCTGTATCTAATCACCAGAAGACACTAGACCTCTAAATTTATGGGTTGCGTTTTAAAGATTTTTATTCTAAAATAATGTAGTTATATGAGTATAAGATTCATGTAGCAACAACATGTATCAAATCAGAGTTTAATTTATTACTAGAAATTAGGACCCAAGCACATTAGTTCAATTTATTTTTAAAAAAATACAATGTATTATAGAAAACAATATCTCAATCCATATATTTATTAACATGTATTTTCGTTATAATTTTAAAAAAATTAGAAATGGATATTGAATCATGGTCATGAAGTAAAAAACTCCATATGGGGCATGGAGACAATTAGAGTTTTTTCAGATTCCAATTTTTCTTCCCATTTCCATTTCTCCAATAGTTTTTAATGATGCATGTCCATTGCATTGGACGACCTAAAATTTGCACGCCATTTAAGGATCATTGGCGTGGTGTGTGTGAGATTCATTTCCAAAGTGATAGTGATATGAAGAAACACCATAGATAGAGGAAGAATCCGGGGAAGGCTGGCTTGTGGTGTACATGTTGTGAGATTGGGTGCTATAGTGAAGGAAATATGAGGGAACACCTTTGAGGGAGGAAGCATGTGGAGAAGGCCAGATTTTGGTTTACAGTATGCGAGGTTTGATGCGTGAACGAGTACAGTATGGAGCAACACCTTAGTGGGAGGAATCATTCGGAGAAGCCTTGTTTACGTTGTACTGATCATGGGATTAAGTGCAACATCAAAGAAAATATGAGGGAACACCGTAGAGGGAGGAAACATTTGGAATACGATTTATTGGGGTGTGCATATGACATGTTATTGTAGTTGTCAACATACAGGGGTCCTTGATGACAAAACCTCTATATTTTCTCAAGGTCTACTGTAATATATGACATATAACATATGTATAATCTCAAAATGGTCATAGGTGTATCTCACATACAATGCCACTCTAATTTTAAGGTTCTGAGGTCCAGAATTGAGTACATTCATTCTTTTTCTTTATTACCTCAAATTTTTTAAAATATGGAGAAACTTAGTATTATTGGGTATGTTTGATCATGGATGCAAAATTGCTCAATGAGATTTATATTCAATACCGACAAGAATAATTAAAAAAATGTTATTGAATTAGTAGCAAAAAATCATTTTGGTCATGGGTCGTTGATGACATCTGCATATGAGATGAGTTTATGATGTCTGTGGAATCCATATCTTGTACTCATACTCGATCTCAATAAATAAAATAGTCATTTTCATTACATTACTTATTTGATCTAATCATGTCAAAGACTTCATTAAATGGTTCTGTATATTGAATTGAATTATTTAATTAAATGATATTTAATTTTTATTTTATTAGAATCATTATCTAAATTAAATATTTTATATTTAAATAAATATAATCATTTTATGTTAAAAATGAATGAATGTTATTTATTTGAAATGTGCGCACACAAAAACACACATATTAAACAATTATTTTATGCTCCCTCGCCTCTCCTTTGATATAGGGGATACATGAACATAAATTCTCAAAACAATTGATTGGGCGGATGAGCTACTAAATTAATTTTACATTTTGGTAGATAAAAAGATGGTTGGTGCATAGTTCAGTAAAAAACGTTATCACTGAACAAGGGCACAAACAAAGACATCAAATTCCAATAAAACATGGAGTTTCTTTGACTGTTAAATACATAAATTAGAAAGAGTATCAAATGTTGATGTATTGATTTTTTTATAAGTGTTTTTTTGTTGCTCTGTTTACTATTAAATTATTTTCTGATTCAATTTGGATATATAAAAGCCCCCAAATTTCCTTGTGACATCAAAGACATAAAAATTTATTTTTTAGATATTTATTTTGATTTTTATGGAAGAAATAAATGAAAATGGGCCTTAACAGACCTAATAAGGATGATCCATTATTTCTTTGTACATGTATTATTACATGTTATTGTAGTGGTGTTAATAAGAAAAAAACTTACAATAAATAGTATATCTGTCACTTAATGACACTCACACAAAGCCCATTATTTAATTAATAAAGGGAAATAATGATATATTTCCTAGCATGGATTAATATTAAATCTAAATAGTAGAAGAAAACATAAACCTAAAATCCCAAGAATATCCATGTGTTTGATACAAGGGAGCCCCTATAAACAATAGTTTAGTGATGATGAATGAGGGTCTTTATTAGCGTTTTTATAGTACTGATAAAGGGGACACTATATCAATGTGTTTTTAGTGATTATAAAAGCTATCATTGAGCAGTGTGTTACTAAAATTATATCACATTGTAATAGTAATACAAAAATAAATTTCAATTAAATTTACATCACAAATAAATAAAAATAACTATATGAAAAATATTTCAAATATTGGTTTGTACAATTACATTGTTATGTAAAATTTATCACAAACAACAAAAAATTCAAAAACATTAGTATCCTATTGTTTTTAGACTCCAACCCCCTCTCAAAAGAGTCTGATCATGCTACCAGTTGACGAAAAAACCAATTCAACTCAAGAAAAAAAGTACACCTATATAAAAAACAATTATTATGTTAGTAATACTATAAATAAATAAATGAAAAATAAATATAAAACAATAAATTAATAAAATATCACTTTTAAATTGATAACATACACTTTGAGTCATTCCAGACACATCGTGTGTTAGATTAATGTGTGGTCAATTTATACATGAAAAAATGATTTATGGACCATTTTCCTTAAGTATTAAGACAATCATGGTGAATTTTCTCTATTCTAAGTATGTGACATGTGCTTTAAACTAAAATATCATTTTTAAACTAAAAACACACCTTTTGAGGTATACCAGTCACACCATGTTCAGATTGAGATATAATTGATTTCAATATGTACCTAATGACTTATGGATCATTTCCCTAAAGTATTAAAAAAACATGAATGTGTTTGCTTGGTTTTGAGTATGTTATGTGACATTTGAACTAAAATGCCAATTTTAAATAAACACACACACTTTATGTCATTCTGATCACACTTGTTGTAACATTAATGTGAATATGATCCCTACACTTCAAAAAATGACTTATGAATTGATGTATGAAAGTATCATGACAATATGAGTGTGTTTTCTAGTTTTTCAGTGAGTAATACACGTTTTTAACTAAAATGTGATTTTTAAACTGAAAATACACACTTTGACTCATACTAGTCACACCATGTGTAATATTGATATGTGGAAAATTTATACATATCAAAATGACTTATGGATAATTATCCTAATGTATTTAGACAATGTAAGCGTGTTTTTTTAGTTTTAAATGAGTGGAACATGTTTTTAATGAAATATCATTTTTAAACCGAAAACACACATTTTGAGCCATACTGGTCACATTGTGTGTCATATTGAGGTACCACTGATTCTTACAAGTCACAAATGACTTATGGATAGTTTTCCAAAAGTATCAAAAAAATAAAAATGAGTTTTATCAATTTTGAGTATGTCACGTGTTTTTTGAACTAAAATGTCAATTTAAAAAAAAACAAAAACATTAAGTCATACCGGTCACACCATGTGTTAGATTGACATGAGGTTGATTCATACACATAAAAAATGATTTAAGGATCCTTTTCCAAAATTATCAAGATATTATGGGTTTCATTGTAGGTTTTCATTAACTGACACATGTTTTTAACTAAAATGAAAATTAGAAAAACACACACACTTTGAGTCATACTACTCACACAGTGTGTTAGATTGATATGTGGTTTATTCATACACATCAAAAATGATTTATAGATTTTTTTTAAAGTATCAAGACAATCCAAGCCTGTTTTCTTGGTTTTCAATGAGAAATAGATGTTTTCAACTAAAATGTCATTTTTAAATTGAAAACACACATTTTGAGATGTATCAGTCACATCGTTTATTAGATTAATGTAAAAATAATTTCTACACATCTAAAATGAATTATGGATTGTTTTTATAAAGTATCATTACTGTCTAAATCTTTTTTCTTAGTTTTTATTATGCACATATTTTTTGAACTAAATAGTCAATTTAAAATAAAAACACACACTTTGAGTCATACCGGTCACACCATGTGTCAGATTGATGTGTGGTTGATTCCTACACATCAAAAATAAATTAATAATTATTTCACTAAAGTATCAAGATAATAAAATTGTGTTTTATATGCTTTTAGTGTGTAACACTTATTTTTAACTAAAATTTCATTTTTAAATTGAAGACACACACTTCTAGTCATACCGGTCACAACTTGTGCCAGATTGACATTTTAATGATTCTTATATATCACAAATGGGTTTTTAATAATTTACCTAGAGTATCAAAGTAATCCAAGTGAATTGTCTTGGATTTCAGTGAGTGAAACAAGTTTTTTACTAAAAAGTCATTTTTATATAGAAACACACATTTTGAGTCATACCAATCACACCATTTATCAAATAGTGGTACAGTTGATTCCTAAATATCACATATGACTTATGAATAATTTTTATAAATTATCAAAACAATATGAATGTGTTTTATCAGTTCTGAGTATGTCCCACATCTTTTTAACTAAAATGTCAATTTTAAATAAAAACGCACACTTTGAGTCATACTGATCACATAGTGCGTCAGAATAACGTGCAATTGATTCATATACATAAAAATTGACATAAGAATCAATTTATAATGTATCAATTCAATTTGAGAGTTTTTATATGTTTTCAGTGAGTGGAATATGTTTTTAGATAAATTCCCATTTTTAAACTAAAAATAAGCACTTTGAGTTATACTTATCACATCATGTGTCAGATTGACGTGCGATTGATTACTAAAAGTAAAAAATGAATTATAGATCGTTTTACTAAAGTATCAAGACAATATGATCTTGTTTTATCATTTTTCAGTGAGTGTCACTCAATTTTAACTAAGATGAAATTTTTAAACAGAAAACACACATTTCAATCCATATCGGTCTCACCTTATATCAGATTGAGGTACAACTAATTACTATATGTCATAAATGACCTATGGAAAATTTTCCTAAGTATCATAACCATATGAATGTGTTTTATCTATTTTGAGTATTTAATAGGTCTTTTTTAAATAAAATGTCATTTTTAAACAAAAATAAAAAATTTGATTCATATCAGTCGCACTATGTGTCGGATTGAAATGAAGTTGACGCATATATGTCAAAAATACATATGGATCATTTTAATAATGTATTAAGACAATTAAATAGCATTTTCATGATTTGTAGTTACTGAAACACATTTTTAAATAAATGTTCATTTTTAAACTCAAACACGCTGTTTGAGCCATACCGATAACACCATGTGCCAGATTGACATGCAGTTCATTACTAAACATCAAAAATGAAATATAATTAATTTTAATAAATTATCAAGGAAACCTGAGTGTGTTTTAATGATTTTTAGTGAGTGGAACATGTTTTTAACTAAAAAGAAAATTTTAAACTAAAAAAATACATTTTGAGTCATACTAGTCGCATCATGTATCAAATTGAGGTATGATTGTTTCATACATGTCACAAATGAATTATGGATAATTTTATTAATGTTTCAAAACAATATAAATATTTTTTCTTAGTTTTGAGTGTCTAACATGTATTTTTATATAAAATGCTATGTTTTGTACTAAAACCACAAATTTCAATTCATATCAGTCACATTGTGTATTGGATTGAGGTTCGAATAATTCCTATAAGTCCAAAATGGAATATATATTGCTTTCATAACATATCAAAACAATATGTTTTTTTTGGTTTTGAGTATGTTACTTATGTTTAAAATTAAAATGTCATTTTTATATAAAAACACACACTTTGAGTCATACCTATAACATCATGTTTCAGATTAATGTGAATCAGATTCTTAAATGACACAAATGACTTATGGATCAATTTCATAAAGTATAAATAAAATATTAATACATTTCTTGATTTTTAGGGAGTAAGACACATTTTTAACATAAATTTTAATTTAAACTGAAAACATGAACATTGAGTTATTTGTAAACTGAAAACACACACTACTAAAAATAGTAGATCAAATAACAAAAAAATAACTCTATAAAGAGAACAAATAGTACCTATGTGTATTATTCATGCTGAATACTTCACTGAGAATTTATTTTCCGTTGTCATTTTATACTCTTTATAGAGCACAAAATGGTTAGAGGGAAATAATTTCTTGATGAAGTCATTTTTCCATGATCTATATGAAAATTAACTAAATATTTTTTAAATAAAAATTATAAGGAAATTAACTAAAAATATAGGTAAAATGATGAAAAAATTAACTAGATATGTAGTAAGAATTCACCTCTTTATTTTGTTTGTATATATTTCCATGTATTCTTCCCATTCATTTATAAAAAAATGTATTTCCTATTTTGAATATATGGACTGTCGACCAACCTGGTGGTACTAGAAAATTTTTAACAAAAAAATGACTAATAAATATTTTAAATGAAATTTTAATTATTATCTGAAATACTACTTTCTGGATACTGGTTTCTTGATGGAATAAAATATCTTTAATAAATTTCAAATGTAATAACCACAACCTTTTCCATTACTTTGTTTTAAACAATACTGAAGCACTAATAAAAATAAGTAATGTGTTTTGATATATATTTTGGTAGTGAAATATTATTATATATACCCTAATACTTTTCTATTCATAGAGTTTGATAATATTTTTAGGCTCAAGGACTGTCCTGATACCATAATTTTTAATGATATCTAATCATCACCCTATTATAAATTGTTTTTTATTAAAACCTAATTTATAGAATATAACATTATTTTTATTTGTAAATTTTGAATGTAGTGTATTAAAAAACGATAAACGTCATCGAGTATGGTTGATTTTTTGGGAATACATATATTGAATCCAAAAAATAAATCTCTAGTGTATTCAAATTGATTTCAATGAGAAATAACTGCTCTCTAAAAAAAAGGAATAAGTGTATGAAATGAAAATATATTTTATATGATTAAATTATAGAGTTTTACCCATCCATGGGTATTAAGAAGATTCTATGATATGTAAGTTTCTTTTGAAACATTACAGATAGTATTTTCACTATAATTGTGTAACGACCCAAAATTTCATTAATGGAAAATCCCTCTTGATCCAGTTAAATGTTTCTTTATGAAAAATGTTTTTATAAGATATCAACTTTTTTAGTTTTACTTTAAGATTTGTGACTGTTACTTTTATAGCCATTGAACAATGATCATCTGGGTAGTTTAAATATAAGGCTTTAACGAACCAATTTTCTACTCAGACAAAGGAAGCGATGGCCTCATCCAGTAGAATTTCCCCTTACGAAGCCCATTTGTCGGAGCTCAGAAAAGAGGTGGCGTCTTTGGGCTTTGCCCTTGACCAAGCCCAAGCTGAGCTTCATCAAGTCAAGCTCGAATGTGATCGTCTACGGGAAAAATGGAAGTTGATAGAGATTACCACTCGAGCGATGTTATCCGAGCAACCCCAAGAGTCTGTCACCATCGCACACCTTACCCTTAGGTCTTATGCGGCTATTTTAAGGAGTTATGTAACAAATAAGTAGCACCATGTTCATGTACATTATTTTTTTTATATAATAATGAATATAATTTCTAGTCATTTTTGATACATTGTAATTAGTTTTTAATGTACAAATGGTGCTTTTAGTTATTATTTAATTAAGAATTATATTTTATTAAATTAAAGGATTTTTGAATTAAATAATATTTTAATAAAATATTATTATTAATATTAAATTAATTTTTATTAAATATAAATGATCTTATAATTTTATGAATGCAATTAAAATTTTTATTAAGGTTTGAAAGCCATTTATGTCAAAACCCGTGAATTTTTTATAAATGTCGGTTTTTATTTTAAAAGTGAAAATTCACATATTTAGAAAATTATTTAGATAAAATAAATATTATTTTTGGAATCAGGACGTCGAAATTATCCAACGGTGAATTTTTCATAATTTTCTGAGACAGTCAAATTTTTGGGTAAAAATTAAATACCTTTTAAATATATAATGTGTTTTATGACATCATAATGACCCAATGGTGATGTAATAAAATACCATAATTATTATGTTCGGCCAATATATGTTTTATCATTAAAATAATGAGGTTTTGGGTTTGTTTGACTCACTTTTCAAAGCATTAATGGAGCCCTCAAGACTTATTCAACACTTTGCCTTTTTTAATTATTTTCCATGGGAGTGTGACTCACCTCCACATAAGCAACCCTAATTTTTTAATAATTTCGGACCTTGGACTTGTAAAATATTGTTTTCCTCTTTCCTTTTCCATAAACCATGGGCAAATACCATGGTATGGTTTGTGGTTTGGATTATTTTAATATAAGGGGTCCCAAACCTAAATAATAAAGAATTCTCTCACCTTTCCTATATAAACCCACCCAAGCTCCGACTTCCTCCTCACTCAAAGCCCTTGAAGTTCGTCCAAACTCTGCCCTACTCTCTCTAGAATCCTCTCAAGGTGCCCCAAGCTCCCAAGAAGCCTTTCACAAGCCTCTCTCTAGCCTTTGGAAGCACACTTCCAAGTAAGGGGTTTCTTCCTTTCTCATTTTTTGTCAATTTTCTTTAAGTTGTATTTCCCTTTTTATTTCAATTATGAATGTTGGGGTATGGTTTCGCACCTCCCCCATACTGCCCTCTTATTGTTTGAATGATGGGAGAACCCTTTCTCTCTCATTAAATGCCTCCCATGTACACCCGTTACTATGCCGAAATTCCGAAAGGAACTTCTCTCTCTTCTTTTACATTCAAGCAATACTTTTGTATCATGAATCTAAATTCCATTTCTATTGTTGGGACATGTATATATATGATCTACTTACTGTCCATTACATGTAAATATGATGAGGAACCCCTTTCTCTCTCATCAACCTTTTTTATGAATTCTTATGTCACGCCGTTACGCTGCCGAAATCGCACCGATTTTCTAAGCCAGTGTCTTTGTGTAGTGAATACCATGCCCATTTCTCCATCAAGGGTATTCACCTTTATGCACATTTACATATTGATTATAAAGTTTCATGTATTAATTCCACATTCCTTTATCGTGGAAGAAATGATTATGTTTTATGAATCCATGTTTTATGATCCATGTGGCACACTTATGCATGAAATGAAATGTTTAAGAAGGGTGCGCCCTTTATAGCGCTCCAATGCATTGGGTAAAGTATAGTATCACGATACGTCATGTGCAATGAGTGTTGACTCATGCTAATTCAAGTGCAACGGGGGTTTACTCGTGCTTCAAGTGAAATGAGGGTTTACTCATGCTCCATGTGCAATGAGCCTTGGCTCATGCTAATTCAATGTTAAGTGTTGTTGCCACATTTCCATGTTATGATTATCATGCTTTATCATGCCTTTATGTTCATGTTTCTATTATGCTCTATTGATATTACTATTTCCTAACATGTATTTCACTCCTCATGTTATTCATTGTTTACTCCCTTACTGGGCTTTATAGCTCACCCTTTTCTTATGCATGTCCTCAGGTTATCCCATGCAATGCTAAGTACGAAGGAATGTAGTGGTCATGTAAAGTAAGTTTTCAATAAAGATGTTGTATTTCAAGTTTAAAGTTTTTATGTAATGATCCTAATACCCAAAGACACTAAACCTCTCGATCTTCTTTGTTGTATCAAGTGAAGTTTTATGTAATAAAGCATGATTAAGTTGTAATAAAAAGCAGGGTTGTCGTAGTTGGTATCAGAGGATAGGTTTAGTTATTTTTGGGATTAGGAAACCCTAGTAAAGCCTTAGATACAAGACTAAGCATAATAAAAACATCCCTATGTTTTGGTAAATACTAAGTAAGTGGTTTATCAAAAAAATACATCCCTGTCTGGATACGAGCAGGTAGAGGCGGCTCTGGCACAGATGTATCCTAGGGGTAAAACCCGAAAACACCGCTTTGAGCTAGACTCGAACGGGAACTGGTGCACGACAATGGGCCTTGCTGCACTCTTGGTTATGACACTCCCGGGGGATATGTTTTGATGAATTCACAATCTTAGTATGAACCCTTATTAAAGGAAAAATTCCCCTAAGAATATATTTTAGAAGGAAGATCAGGAAAAGCCTGGATTGAATCCTATAGACTCATGAGTTAAAGAGATTAAAGTTTATTTATAAGTCATCAAATTTTGTCTTTGGATTAACCTTTATGCGTTACCCCTAACTTTCTTTTATTCCAGCCAATGGCCGGTAATAGGAGAACTCGGGCTAACAACCGTTGTGAAGATCAGTGTGATGATTGTACTTATGAGATGCCCAATCCAATGGGAGCGGGAATCACGAACTTTGTCACGCTTCTCTCTCAGCTAACTCAAGTTTTGAATAGAAACACTGGTCAAGAGGAACGTTCAAACCCCCCTAAGAAAGAACAAGTCGCTACTGAAAGCTTCATGAGACAAAGGCCTCCTACTTTTAGTGGATCATCTGATCCCACGATCGCTGAACAATGGATCAACTCCATTGAAAAGATATTCTCCATCCTCCAATGCTCTGAAAAAGAGAAGGTTCTCCTGGCGGCTTATCGTATGGAGGGTGAAGCTGATCAATGGTGGACGTTGATCAAAAATACGAAGCCTGAGGAGGAGATCGAGGCTTTGGAATGGAAGGAATTCCGGAAGATGTTTTTCGATAAATATTTTCCGCGCACCCTCCGTCTTAAGATGGAAAGGGACTTTTTTTCCCTCAAACAGAAAGATGAAGAATCTGTGGGAGTGTACGAGGCAAACTTCACAAGGCTTGCACGATACGCTTCCGGCTTTGTCGTTACCCCCGAATGCAAGGTTGACCGCTTCTTTGGTGGGATGAAGCCTAGCTTGCGGAAAGCATTAGCGATCTGTGACTTCGACAGCTATGAGGAAATTGTCTGATGTGCCCTCAAGGTTGAAATGGAGATCGGAGAATCACAAGGGTATCATGGGGACAAGAAGCGGAAGGTGGACTTCAATGCTGGTGGTCCGATGGATAAATCCAACGACGCTAAGAAATTCCAGCACCCCACTTGCCAAAAGTGTGGAAAGAAGCACCCTGGAAATTGCCTTAGGGGGACAAGAAAATGCTTCAAGTGTGGAAGAGAAGGGCACCTAGCTGTTAACTGTCAGCAAGAAGGACCCGCGGCTGCGACAGAGGAGAGGAACGCTCTGTTCGAACCTCAACGCGTTGTTCAATGCTTCAAATGCAAAGAACCGGGTCATTTTGCGAATCAGTGCCCTAATCCAAGGGTTATCGGAGGCAATCAACAACCTCCAAGACAGAAAGGAAGAGCTTTTGCCATCACTTCTGCCGAAGTGAACCCCGAAAACGAAGTGGTGACAGGTACGCTAGTTATTCATTTAAGAATAGCGAACGTACTTTTTGATTCAGGTTCTACGCATTCTTTTATATCTCAAAAGTTTAGTAGAATAATCCCTGCACCACCACAAATCATGAGAGTAAAGATGTCAGTGAGTACGACAAATGGGGCAATCATTGCATCCCATGAGTATAAGTCCTCCCCTGTTATAATCTGTGGATTGAATTTCCCGGCGAACCTCGTCATACTCCCTTTGGTGGAATTTAATGAAATTCTTGGCATGGATTGGCTTTCCTTATATAAAGCCAATATAAATTGTCGGGAGAGGGAAATCACACTCCATATGGAGAATCGACCCCCGATTCTTTACAAGTGTCAGGAGGAAGATGAATCTCCTTTAGCTCCATCATCTCAAGCATGGATATTACTGCCTTATGAGCACGCATATCTGGCTCAGATGATTAAGACCAAGGAAGAAACCACCCTTGAAGAAATGCCTATTGTGAGGGAATTCACTGAAGTATTTCCCGAGGAACTTCCTGGTCTTCCTCCAAGAAGAGATGTTGAGTTCTCAATTGAACTTATACCTGGGGAGCTACCAATATCCAAGACTCTATATAGAATGGCTGTGGTTGAGCTTGAAGAACTGAAGAAACAACTACAGGAGAATCTGGATAAAGAGTTTATACGCCCAAGTGAATCACCATGGGGTGCACCAGTCCTCTTCGTCAAGAAGAAGGATGGGTCAATGCGGCTTTGCATCGATTATCGTGAACTTAAAAAAATCACGATAAAGAACAAGTATCCTCTCCCAATAATCGATGACTTGTTTGATCAGCTGCGTGGAGCACAATACTTCTCCAAGGTCGACTTGCGGTCGGGATATTATCAAGTAAGGGTAAAGAAGGAAGATATCCCCAAGACTGCTTTTCGTACAAGGTACGGGCACTATGAATTCATAGTAATGCCTTTCGGACTCACCAATGCTCCAGCAATATTCATGGACTTGATGAATAGAGTCTTTAGAGATTACCTAGACAAATTTTTGGTAGTCTTTATAGATGATATTCTAATATACTCCAAAACCAAGGAGGACCATGAGGAGCATTTAAAAACTGTACTAGAGACTTTGCGCAAGGAGAAGCTCTATGCAAAGTATAGAAAGTGTGAGTTTTGGTTAAAGGAAGTCTCATTCTTGGGTCATATCATCACAAGCAATGGGATATCTGTGGACCCCTCCAAAACAGATGCAATTGAGGGATGGCCAAGGCCAACATCGGTAACTGATATCCGTAGCTTCTTGGGGTTAGCTGGATATTATCGACGATTTGTGAGAAATTTCTCACGATTATCCAACCCTCTTACCAAGCTAACTCGAAAGGGAGTAAAATTTGCTTGGAGTGATGAATGCGAAGAAAGCATCAAGGAGTTGAAAAGGAGGCTTATCACTGCACCCGTGCTCACTTTACCCACAAGTGGGGAGCTTTTTGTGGTATTCAGTGATGCTTTGAAGAAGGGATTAGGATGTGTGCTGATGCAGAATGATAAAGTGATATCCTATGCCTCAAGGCAGTTGAAAATCCATGAGCAAAACTATCCAACTTATGATCTGGAGTTGCCGGCGGTGATCTTTGCCTTGAAAATCTGGCGGCATTATCTCTATGGAGAGAAATGTGAGATATATACTGACCACAAGAGTCTTAAATATATATTCACACAGAAAGAGCTTAATATGCGCCAGAGAAGATGGATAGAGCTCATCAAGGATTATGACTGTTCAATACATTACCACCCTGGGAAGGCGAACAAGGTGGCAGATGCCCTAAGTAGAAAGGATCCAGCAATTCTATCAATGATGAGAATTGAGAAGGATCCAATCTTCTTAGACTTGATGAAGATGGACGTGGGAATCATAAAGAAGGGAACATCATCAATCCTTTCACAAATGATTGCTCAACCATCTCTTTTGGAAAGGTTAAAGGATGCTCAAAAGGATGATGCAGGAATCCAAGAAAAAGTGGAAGATATCAAAAAGGGAAAATCCTCAGAGTTTAATGTTAATGAAGAAGGAATTGTGCGGTTTGGGAAAAGACTATGTGTTCCATCAAGTTCGGAGCTGAAGAAGAAACTTTTGGATGATGCACATAGTTCAAATTTCTCTATTCACCCAGGTAGCACAAAGATGTATCGAGATCTCCGAGAAAACTTTTGGTGGGATAATATGAAGAAGGAGATCGCTGAATATACATCAAAGTGCCTGGTGTGTCAGCAAGTGAAGGCAGAGAGGCAGAAGTCTAAGGGGATGATGAAACCATTGCCCATACCAGAATGGAAATGGGAGAACATCACCATGGACTTCGTCACTGGACTTCCAAGGACATCCAAAGGCAACAATGCAATCTGGGTTGGTGTGGATCATCTTACAAAGACTGCACACTTCATTTCTATTCGAGAGGATTTCTCTTCGGATCAACTGACACGGATATATATCAGGGAAGTGGTATGATTGCATGGAGTACCACTATCTATTGTGTCTGACCGAGATCCAAGATTTACCTCTATGTTTTGGAAGAGTCTTCAACATGCTCTGAATACTGAACTGAACTTCAGTACGGCCTATCATCCTCAAACTAATGGCCAATCCGAGCGGACTATCCAAACACTTGAGGATATGTTGAGAGCGTGCTCAATGGACTTTAAAGGAGGATGGGATCAACATCTACCTCTAGTTTAGTTCTCTTATAATAATAGTTTCCACTCGAGCATCCAAATGGCACCATATGAAGCCCTGTATGGGAAAAGGTGTAGAACACCGGCATGTTGGGATGAGGTCGGTGAACGTAAGCTGCTTGGACCAGAAATGGTCGAAGAAATGGTGGAGAAGGTGAAAACCATTCAGCAGCATATCAAGTCAGCCCAGAGTCGACAGAAGAGTTATGCAGATAATCGTCGACGAGACCTTGAGTTTAAAGTCGGAGACATGGTGTTTTTACGCATATCTCCGTGGAAGAAGGTCATGAGGTTTGGAAAGAAAGGGAAGTTAAGTCCCAGGTACATCGGACCCTTCGAGATTCTTGATCGTGTTGGGGTTGTGGCCTATCGACTAGCACTTCCACCTACTATGGCCAAGGTGCATGATGTCTTCCATGTATCCCTCTTAAAGAAGTACATACCAGACCCTTCACATGTACTCTCTTCCGAGGTGGTACAATTAGAAGACGATCTTTCTTATGAGGAGCAACCAGTGAAGATCTTAGATCATAGAGAAAAAGTTCTATGAAATAAGATAATGCCCCTCGTCAAGGTGTTGTGGAGAAACCACAAGTTTTAAGAAGCAACTTGGGAGTCGGAGGATATGATGAAGCTAAGTTACCCATATTTGTTTTAGTGTGGGAAAAGGAAAATTTCGAGGGCGAAATTTCTTAAGGGGGAATGTTGTAACGACCCAAAATTTCATTAATGGAAAATCCCTCTTGATCCAGTTAAATGTTTCTTTATGAAAAATGTTTTTATAAGATATCAACTTTTTTAGTTTTACTTTAAGATTTGTGACCATTACTTTTATAGCCGTTGAACAGTGATCATCTGGGTAGTTTAAATATAAGGCTTTAACGAACCAATTTTCTACTCAGACAAAGGAAGCGATGGCCTCATCTAGTAGAATTTCCCCTTACGAAGCCCATTTGTCGGAGCTCAGAAAAGAGGTGGCGTCTTTGGGCTTTGCCCTTGACCAAGCCCAAGATGAGCTTCATCAAGTCAAGCTCGAACGTGATCGTCTACGGGAAAAATGGAAGTTGATAGAGATTACCACTCGAGCGATGTTATCCGAGCAACCCCAAGAGTCTGTCACCATCGCACACCTTACCCTTAGGTCTTATGCAGCTATTTTAAGGGGTTATGTAAGAAATAAGTAGCACCATGTTCATGTACATTATTTTTTTGTATATAATAATGATTATAATTTCTAGTCATTTTTGATACATTGTAATTAGTTTTTAAAGTACAAATGGTGTTTTTAGTTATTATTTAATTAAGAATTATATTTTATTAAATTAAAGGATTTTTGAATTAAATAATATTTTAATAAAATATTATTATTAATATTAAATTAATTTTTATTAAATATAAATGATCTTATAATTTTATGAATGCAATTAAAATTTTTATTAAGGTTTGAAAGCCATTTCTGTCAAAACCCGAGAATTTTTTATAAATGTCGGTTTTTATTTTAAAAGTGAAAATTCACATATTTAGAAAATTATTTAGATAAAATAAATATTATTTTTGGAATCAGGACGTCGAAATTATCCAACGGTGAATTTTTCATAATTTTCTGAGACAGTCAAATTTTTGGGTAAAAATTAAATACCTTTTAAATATATAATGTGTTTTATGACATCATAATGACCCAATGGTGATGTAATAAAATACGATAATCCTTATGTTCGGTCAATATATGTTTTATCATTAAAATAATGAGGTTTTGGGTTTGTTTGACTCACTTTTCAAAGCATTAATGGAGCCCTCAAGACTTATTCAACACTTTGCCTTTTTAAATTATTTTCCATGGGAGTGTGACTCACCTCCACATAAGCAACCCTAATTTTTTAATAATTTCGGACCTTGGAATTGTAAAATATTGTTTTCCTCTTTCCTTTTCCAGAAACCATGGGCAAATACCATGGTATGGTTTGTGGTTTGGATTATTTTAATATAAGGGGTCCCAAACCTAAATAATAAAGAATTCTCTCACCTTTCCTATATAAACCCACCCAAGCTCCCACTTCCTCCTCCCTAAAAGCCCTTGACGTTCTTCCAAACTCTGCCCTACTCTCTCTAGAATCCTCTCAAGGTTACCCAAGCTCCCAAGAAGCCTCTCACAAGCCTCTCTCTAGCCTTTGGAAGCACACTTCCAAGTAAGGGGTTTCTTCCTTTCTCATTTTTTGTCAATTTTCTTTAAGTTGTATTTCCCTTTTTATTTCAATTATGAATGTTGGGGTATGGTTTCGCACCTCCCCCATACTGCCCTCTTATTGTTTGAATTATGGGAGAACCCTTTCTCTCTCATTAAATACCTCCCATGTACACCCGTTACTATACCGAAATTCCGAAAGGAACTTCTCTCTCTTCTTTTACATTCAAGCAATACTTTTGTATCAGGAATCTAAATTCCATTTCTATTGTTGGGACATGTATATATATGATCTCCTTACTGTCCATTACATGAAAATATGATGAGGAACCCCTTTCTCTCTCATCAACCTTTTTTATGAATTCTTATGTCACGCCGTTACGCTGCTGAAATCGCACCGATTTTCTAAGCCAGTGTCTTTGTGTAGTGAATACCATGCCCATTTCTCCATCAAGGGTATTCACCTTTATGCACATTTACATATTGATTATAAAGTTTCATGTATTATTTCCACATTCCTTTATCGTGGAAGAAATGATTATGTTTTATGAATCCATGTTTTATGATCCATGTGGCACACTTATGCATGAAATGAAATGTTTAAGAAGGGTGCGCCCTTTATAGCGCTCCAATGCATTGGGTAAAGTATAGTATCACGATACGTCATGTGCAATGAGTGTTGACTCATGCTAATTCAAGTGCAACTAGGGTTTACTCGTGCTTCAAGTGCAATGAGGGTTTACTCATGCTCTATGTGCAATGAGCCTTGGCTCATGCTAATTCAATGTTAAGTGTTGTTGCCACATTTCCATGTTATGATTATCATGCTTTATCATGCCTTTATGTTCATGTTTCTATTATGCTCTATTGATATTCCTATTGCCTAACATGTATTTCACTCCTCATGTTATTCATTGTTTACTCCCTTACTGGGCTTTATAGCTCACCCTTTCTTATGCATGTCCTCAGGTTATCCCATTCAATGCTAAGTACGAAGGAATGTAGTGGTCATGTAAAGGAAGTTTTCAATAAAGATGTTGTATTTCAAGTTTAAAGTTTTTATGTAATGATCCTAAGCCCCAAAGACACTAAACCTCTCGATCTTCTTTGTTGTATCAATTGACGTTTTATGTAATAAAGCATGCTTAAGTTGTAATAAAAAGAAGGGTTGTCGTAGTTGGTATCAGAGGATAGGTTTAGTTATTTTTGGGATTAGGAAACCCTAGTAAAGCCTTAGATACAAGACTAAGAATAATAAAAACATCCCTATGTTTTGGTAAATACTAAGTAAGTGGTTTATCAAAAAAATACATCCCTGTCTGGATACGAGCAGGTAGAGGCGGCTCTGGCACAGATGTATCCTAGGGGTAAAACCCGAAAACACCGCTTTGAGCTAGACTCGAACGGGAACTGGTGTAGGACAACGGGCCTTGCTGCACTATTGGTTACGACACTCCCGGGGGATATGTTTTGATGAATTCACAATCTTAGTATGAACCCTTATTAAAGGAAAAATTCCCCTAAGAATATATTTTAGAAGGAAGATCAGGAAAAGCATGGATTGAATCCTATAGACTCATGAGTTAAAGAGATTAAAGTTTATTTATAAGTCATCAACTTTTGTCTTTGGATTAACCTTTATGCGTTACCCCTAACTTTATTTTATTCCAGCCAATGGCTGGTAATAGGAGAACTCGGGCTAACAACCGTTATGAAGATCAGTGTGATGATTGTACTTATGAGATGCCCAATCCAATGGGAGCGGGAATCGCGAACTTTGTCACGCTTCTCTCTCAGCTAACTCAAGTTTTGAATAGAAACACTGGTCAAGAGGAACTTTCAACCCCCCTAAGAAAGAACAAGTCGCTATTGAAAGCTTCATGAGACAAAGGCCTCCTACTTTTAGTGGATCATCTGATCCCACGATCGCTGAACAATGGATCAACTCCATTGAAAAGATATTCTCCATCCTCCAATGCTCTGAAAAAGAGAAGGTTCTCCTGACGGCTTATCTTATGGAGGGTGAAGCTGATCAATGGTGGACGTTGATCAAAAATACGAAGCCTGAGGAGGAGATCGAGGCTTTGGAATGGAAGGAATTCCGGAAGATGTTTTTCGATAAATATTTTCCGCACACCCTCCGTCTTAAGATGGAAAGGGACTTCCTTTCCCTCAAACAGAAAGATGAAGAATCTGTGGGAGTGTATGAGGAAAACTTCACAAGGCTTGCACGATACGCTTCCGGCTTTGTCGTTACCCCCGAATGCAAGGTTGACCGCTTCTTTGGTGGGCTGAATCCTAGCTTGCGGAAAGCATTAGCGATCTGTGACTTCGACAGCTATGAGGAAATTGTCCGATGTGCCCTCAAGGTTGAAATGGAGATCGGAGAATCACAGGGGTATCATGGGGTCAAGAAGCGGAAGGTGGACTTCAATGCTGGTGGTCCGATGGATAAATCCAACGACGCTAAGAAATTCCAGCACCCCACTTGCCAAAAGTGTGGAAAGAAGAACCCTGGAAATTGCCTTAGGGGGACAAGAAAATGCTTCAAGTGTGGAAGAGAAGGGCACCTAGCTGTTAACTGTCAGCAATAAGGACCCGCAGCTGCGACAGAGGATAGGAACGCTCCGTTCGAACCTCAACGCGTTGTTCAATGCTTCAAATGCAAAGAACCGGGTCATTTTGCAAATCAGTGCCCTAATCCAAGGGTTATCGGAGGCAATCAACAACCTCCAAGACAGCAAGGAAGAGCTTTTTCCATCACTTCTGCCGAAGTGAACCCCGACAACGAAGTGGTGACAGGTACGCTAGTTATTCATTCAAGAATAGCGAACGTACTTTTTGATTCAGGTTCTACGCATTCTTTTATATCTCAAAAGTTTAGTAGAATAATCCCTGCACCACCACAAATCATGGAAGTAAAGATGTCGGTGAGTACGGAAAATGGGGCAATCATTGCATCCCATGAGTATAAGTCCTCCCCTGTTCTAATCTGTGGATTGAATTTCCCGGCGAACCTCGTCATACTCCCTTTGGTGGAATTTGATGCAATTCTTGGCATGGATTGGCTTTCCTTATATAGAGCCAATATAAATTGTCGGGAGAGGGAAATCACACTCCATATGGAGAATCGACCCCCGATTCTTTACAAGTGTCAGGAGGAAGATGAATCTCCTTTAGCTCCATCATCTCAAGCATGGATATTACTGCCTTATGGGCACACATATCTGGCTCAGATGATTAAGTCCAAGGAAGAAACCACCCTTGAAGAAATGCCTATTGTGAGGGAATTCGCTGAAGTATTTCTTGAGGAACTTCCTGGTCTTCCTCCAAGAAGAGATGTTGAGTTCTCAATTGAACTTATACCTGGGGCGCTACCAATATCCAAGACCCCATATAGAATGGCTGTGGTTGAGCTTGAAGAACTGAAGAAACAACTACAGGAGAATCTGGATAAAGGGTTTATACGCCCAAGTGCATCACCATGGTGTGCACCAGTCCTCTTCGTCAAGAAGAAGGATGGGTCAATGCGGCTTTGCATCGATTATCGTGAACTTAACAAAATCACGATAAAGAACAAGTATCCTCTCCAAAGAATCGATGACTTGTTTGATCATCTACGTGGAGCACAATACTTCTCCAAGGTCGAATTGCGGTCGGGATATTATCAAGTAAGGGTAAAGAAGGAAGATATCCCCAAGACTGCTTTTCGTACAAGGTACGGGCACTATGAATTCATAGTAATGCCTTTCGGATTCACCAATGCTCCAGCAATATTCATGGACTTGATGAATAGAGTCTTTAGAGATTACCTAGACAAATTTGTGGTAGTCTTTATAGATGATATTCTAATATACTCCAAAACCAAGGAGGACCATGAGGAGCATTTAAAAACTGTACTAGAGACTTTGCGTAAGGAGAAGCTCTATGCAAAGTACAGAAAGTGTGAGTTTTGGTTGAAAGAAGTCTCATTATTGGGTCATATCATCACAAGTAATGGGATATCTGTGGACCCCTCCAAAACAGATGCAATTGAGGGATGGCCAAGGCCAACATCGGTAACTGATATTCGTAGCTTCTTAGGGTTAGCTGGATATTATCGACGATTTGTGAGAAATTTCTCACGATTGTCCAACCCTCTTACCAAGCTAACTCGAAAGGGAGTAAAGTTTGCTTGGAGTGATGCATGCGAAGAAAGCTTCAAGGAGTTGAAAAGGAGGCTTATCACTGCACCCGTGCTCACTTTACCCACAAGTGGGGAGCTTTTTGTGGTATTCAGTGATACTTAGAAGAAGGGATTAGGATGTGTGCTGATGCAGAATGATAAAGTGATATCCTATGCCTCAAGGCAGTTGAAAATCCATGAGCGAAACTATCCAACGCATGATCTGGAGTTGCCGGCGGTGATCTTTGCCTTGAAAATCTGGCGTCATTATCTCTATGGAGAGAAATGTGAGATATATACTGACCACAAGAGTCTTAAATATATATTCACACAGAAAGAGCTTAATATGCGCCAGAGAAGATGGATAGAGCTCATCAAGGATTATGACTGTTCAATACATTACCACCCTGGGAAGGCGAACAAGGTGGCGGATGCCCTAAGTAGAAAGGATCCAGCAATTCTATCAATGATGAGAATTGAGAAGGATCCAATCTTCTTAGACTTGATAAAGATGGACGTGGGAATCATAAAGATGGGAACATCATCAATACTTTCACAAATGATTGCTCAACCATCTCTTTTGGAAAGGTTAAAGGATGCTCAAAATGATGATGCAGGAATCCAAGAAAAAGTGGAAGCTATCAAAAAGGGAAAATCCTCAGAGTTTAATGTTAATGAAGAAGGAATTGTGCAGTTTGGGAAAAGACTATGTGTTCCATCAAGTTCAGAGCTGAAGAAGGAACTTTTGGATGATGCACACAGTTCAAATTTCTCTATTCACCCAGGGATCACAAAGATGTATCGAGATCTCCAAGAAAAAGTTTGGTGGGATAATATGAAGAAGGAGATCACTGAATATACATCAAAGTGCCTGGTGTGTCAGAAAGTGAAGGCAGAGAGGCAGAAGTCTAAGGGGATGATGCAACCATTGCCCATACCAGAATGGAAATGGGAGAACATCACCATGGACTTCGTCACTGGACTTCCAAGGACATCCAAAGGAAACAATACAATCTGGGTTGTTGTGGATCGTCTTACAAAGACTGCACACTTCATTTCTATTCGAGAGGATTTCTCTTTGGATCAACTGACACGGATATATATCAGGGAAGTGGTACGGTTGCATGGAGTACCACTATCTATTGTGTCTGACCGAGATCCAAGATTTACCTCTAAGTTCTGGAAGAGTCTTCAACATGCTCTGAATACTGAACTGAACTTCAGTACGGCCTATCATCCTCAAACTGATGGCCAATCCGAGCGGACTATCCAAACACTTTAGGATATGTTGAGAGCGTGCTCAATGGACTTTAAAGGAGGATGGGATCAACATCTTCCTCTAGTTGAGTTCTCTTATAATAATAGTTTCCACTCGAGCATCCAAATGGCACCATATGAAGCCCTGTATGGGAAAAGGTGTAGAACACCGGCATGTTGGGATGAGGTCGGTGAACGTAAGATGCTTGGACCAGAAATGGTCGAAGAAATGGTGGAGAAGGTGAAAACTATTCAGCAGCATATCAAGGCAGCCCAGAGTCGACAGAAGAGTTATGCAGATAATCGTCGACGAGACCTTGAGTTTAAAGTCAGAGACATGGTGTTTTTACGCATATCTCTGTGGAAGAAGGTCATGAGGTTTGGAAATAAAGGGAAGTTAAGTCCAAGGTACATCGGACCCTTCGAGATTCTTGATCGTGTTGGGGCTGTGGGCTATCGACTAGCACTTCCACCTACTATGGCCAAGGTGCATGATGTCTTCCATGTATCCCTCTTAAAGAAGTACATACCAGACCCTTCACATGTACTCTCTTCCGAGGTGGTACAATTAGAAGACGATCTTTCTTATGAGGAGCAACCAGTGAAGATCTTAGATCATAGAGAAAAAGTTCTATGAAATAAGATAATGCCCCTCATCAAGGTGTTGTGGAGAAACCACAAGTTTGAAGAAGCAACTTGGGAGTCGGAGGATATGATGAAGCTAAGTTACCCACATTTGTTTTAGTGTGGGAAAAGGAAAATTTCGAGGGCGAAATTTTTTAAGGGGGGAATGTTGTAACGACCCAAAATTTCATTAATGGAAAATCCCTCTTGATCCAGTTAAATGTTTCTTTATGAAAAATGTTTTTATAAGATATAAACTTTTTTAGTTTTACTTTAAGATTTGTGACCGTTACTTTTATAGCCGTTGAACAGTGATCATCTGGGTAGTTTAAATATAAGGCTTTAACGAACCAATTTTCTACTCAGACAAAGGAAGCGATGGCCTCATCCAGTAGAATTGCCCCTAACGAAGCCCATTTGTCAGAGCTCAGAATAGAGGTGGCGTCTTTGGGCTTTGCCCTTGACCAAGCCCAAGCTGAGCTTCATCAAGTCAAGCTCGAACGTGATCGTCTACGGGAAAAATGGAAGTTGATAGAGATTACCACTCGAGCGATGTTATCCGAGCAACCCCAAGAGTCTGTCACCATCGCACACCTTACCCTTAGGTCTTATGCGGCTATTTTAATGGGTTATGTAACAAATAAGTAGCACCATGTTCATGTACATTATTTTTTTTGTATATAATAATGAATATAATTTCTAGTCATTTTTGATACATTGTAATTGGTTTTTAAAGTACAAATGGTGTTTTTAGTTATTATTTAATTAAGAATTATATTTTATTAAATTAAAGGATTTTTGAATTAAATAATATTTTAATAAAATATTATTATTAATATTAAATTAATTTTTATTAAATATAAATGATCTTATAATTTTATGAATGCAATTAAAATTTTTATTAAGGTTTGAAAGCCATTTCTGTCAAAACCCGTGAATTTTTTATAAATGTCGGTTTCTATTTTAAAAGTGAAAATTCACATATTTAGAAAATTATTTAGATAAAATAAATATTATTTTTGGAATCAGGACGTCGGAATTATCCAACGGTGAATTTTTCATAATTTTCTGAGACAGTCAAATTTTTGGGTAAAAATTAAATACATTTT
Organism: Viscum album; assembly: GCA_963277665.1. Taxonomy (NCBI): domain Eukaryota; kingdom Viridiplantae; phylum Streptophyta; class Magnoliopsida; order Santalales; family Viscaceae; genus Viscum; species Viscum album. The sequence continues at coordinate 1,746,881,708 of OY728129.1, read as the reverse complement.
AAATATATAATGTGTTTTATGACAACATAATGACCCAATGGTGATGTAATAAAATACCATAATCCTTATGTTCGGCCAATATATGTTTTATCATTAAAATAATGAGGTTTTGGGTTTGTTTGACTCACTTTTCAAAGCATTAATGGAGCCCTCAAGACTTATTCAACACTTTGCCTTTTTTAATTATTTTCCATGGGAGTGTGACTCACCTCCACATAAGCAACCCTAATTTTTTAATAATTTCGGACCTTGGACTTGTAAAATATTTTTTTCCTCTTTCCTTTTCCAGAAACCATGGGCAAATACCATGGTATGGTTTATGGTTTGGATTATTTTAATATAAGGGGTCCCAAACCTAAATAATAAAGAATTCTCTCACCTTTCCTATATAAACCCACCCAAGCTCCCACTTCCTCCTCACTCAAAGCCCTTTAAGTTCGTCCAAACTCTGCCCTACTCTCTCTATAATCCTCTCAAGGTGCCCCAAGCTCCCAAGAAGCCTCTCACAAGCCTCTCTCTAGCCTTTGGAAGCACACTTCCAAGTAAGGGGTTTCTTCCTTTCTCATTTTTTGTCAATTTTCTTTAAGTTGTATTTCCCTTTTTATTTCAATTATAAATGTTGGGGTATTGTTTCGCACCTCTCCATACTTCCCTCTTATTGTTTGAATGATGGGAGAACCCTTTCTCTCTCATTAAATGCCTCCCATGTACACCCGTTACTATGCCGAAATTCCGAAAGGAACTTCTCTCTCTTCTTTTACATTCAAGCAATACTTTTGTATCATGAATCTAAATTCCATTTCTATTATTGGGACATGTATATATATGATCTACTTACTGTCCATTACATGTAAATATGATGAGGAACCCCTTTCTCTCTCATCAACCTTTTTTATGAATTCTTATGTCACGCCGTTACGCTGCCGAAATCGCACCGATTTTCTAAGCCAGTGTCTTTGTGTAGTGAATACCATGCCCATTTCTCCATCAAGGGTATTCACCTTTATGCACATTTACATATTGATTATAAAGTTTCATGTATTAATTCCACATTCCTTTATCGTGGAATAAATTATTATGTTTTATGAATCCATGTTTTATGATCCATGTGGCACACTTATGCATGAAATGAAATGTTTAAGAAGGGTGCGCCCTTTATAGCGCTCCAATGCATTGGGTAAAGTATAGTATCACGATACGTCATGTGCAATGAGTGTTGAATCATGCTAATTCAAGTGCAACGAGGGTTTACTCGTGCTTCAAGTGCAATGAGGGTTTACTCATGCTCCATGTGCAATGAGCCTTGGCTCATGCTAATTCAATGTTAAGTGTTGTTGCCACATTTCCATGTTATGATTATCATGCTTTATCATGCCTTTATGTTCATGTTTCTATTATTCTATATTGATATGCCTATTTCCTAACATGTATTTCACTCCTCATGTTATTCATTGTTTACTCCCTTACTGGGCTTTATAGCTCACCCTTTTCTTATGCATGTCCTCAGGTTATCCCATGCAATGCTAAGTACGAAGGAATGTAGTGGTCATGTAAAGGAAGTTTTCAATAAAGATGTTGTATTTCAAGTTTAAAGTTTTTATGTAATGATCCTAATCCCCAAAGACACTAAACCTCTCGATCTTCTTTGTTGTATCAAGTGAAGTTTTATGTAATAAAGCATTCTTAAGTTGTAATAAAAAGAAGGGTTGTCGTAGTTGGTATCAGAGGATAGGTTTAGTTATTTTTGGGATTAGGAAACCCTAGTAAAGCCTTAGATACAAGACTAAGCATAATAAAAACATCCCTATGTTTTGGTAAATACTAAGTAAGTGGTTTATCAAAAAAATACATCCCTGTCTGGATACGAGCAGGTAGAGGCGGCTCTGGCACAGATGTATCCTAGGGGTAAAACCCGAAAACACCGCTTTGAGCTAGACTCGAACGGGAACTGGTGCACGACAACGGGCCTTGCTGCACTCTTGGTTACGACACTCCCGGGGGATATGTTTTGATGAATTCACAATCTTAGTATGAACCCTTATTAAAGGAAAAATTCCCCTAAGAATATATTTTAGAAGGAAGATCAGGAAAAGCCTGGATTGAATCCTATAGACTCATGAGTTAAAGAGATTAAAGTTTATTTATAAGTCATCAACTTTTGTCTTTGTATTAACCTTTATTCATTACCCCTAACTTTCTTTTATTCCAGCCAATGGCCGGTAATAGGAGAACTCGGGCTAACAACCGTTGTGAAGATCAGTGTGATGATTGTACTTATGAGATGCCCAATCCAATGGGAGCGGGAATCGCGAACTTTGTCACGCTTCTCTCTCAGCTAACTCAAGTTTTGAATAGAAAAACTGGTCAAGAGGAACGTTCAACCCCCCTAAGAAAGAACAAGTCGCTATTGAAAGCTTCATGAGACAAAGGCCTCCTACTTTTAGTGGATCATCTGATCCCACGATCGCTGAACAATGGATCAACTCCATTGAAAAGATATTCTCCATCCTCCAATGCTCTGAAAAAGAGAAGGTTCTCCTGGCGGCTTATCGTATGGAGGGTGAAGCTGATCAATGGTGGACGTTGATCAAAAATACGAAGCCTGAGGAGGAGATCAAGGCTTTGGAATGGAAGGAATTCCGGAAGATGTTTTTCGATAAATATTTTCCGCACACCCTCCGTCTTAAGATGGAAAGGGACCTCCTTTCCCTCAAACAGAAAGATGAAGAATCTGCGGGAGTGTACGAGGAAAACTTCACAAGGCTTGCACGATACACTTCCGGCTTTGTCGTTACCCCCGAATGCAAGGTTGACCGCTTCTTTGGTGGGCTGAAGCCTAGCTTGCGGAAAGCATTAGCGATCTGTGACTTCGACAGCTATGAGGAAATTGTCCGATGTGCCCTCAAGGTTGAAATGGAGATCGGAGAATCACAGAGGTATCATGGGGTTAAGAAGCGGAAGGTGGACTTCAATGCTGGTGGTCCGATGGATAAATCCAACGACGCTAAGAAATTCCAGCACCCCACTTGCCAAAAGTGTGGAAAGAAGCACCCTGGAAATTGCCTTAGGGGGACAAGAAAATGCTTCAAGTGTGGAAGAGAAGGGCACCTAGCTGTTAACTGTCAGCAAGAAGGACCCGCGGCTGCGACAGAGGAGAGGAACGCTCCGTTCGAACCTCAACGCGTTGTTCAATGCTTCAAATGCAAAGAACCGGGTCATTTTGCAAATCAGTGCCCTAATCCAAGGGTTATCGGAGGCAATCAACAACCTCCAAGACAGCAAGGAAGAGCTTTTGCCATCACTTCTGCCGAAGTGAACCCCAACAACGAAGTGGTGACAGGTACGCTAGTTATTCATTCAATAATAGCGAACGTACTTTTTGATTCAGGTTCTACGCATTCTTTTATATCTCAAAAGTTTAGTAGAATAATCCCTGCACCACCACAAATCATGGAAGTAAAGATGTCGGTGAGTACGGCAAATGGGGCAATCATTGCATCCCATGAGTATAAGTCCTCCCCTGTTATAATCTGTGGATTGAATTTCCCGGCGAACCTCATCATACTCCCTTTGGTGGAATTTGATGCAATTCTTGGCATGGATTGGATTTCCTTATATAGAGCCAATATAAATTGTCGGGAGAGGGAAATCACACTCCATATGGAGAATCGACCCCCGATTCTTTACAAGTGTCAGGAGGAAGATGAATCTCCTTTAGCTCCATCATCTCAAGCATGGATATTACTGCCTTATGAGCACGCATATCTGGCTCAGATGATTAATTCCAAGGAAGAAACCACCCTTGAAGAAATGCCTATTGTGAGAGAATTCGCTGAAGTATTTCCCGAGGAACTTCCTGGTCTTCCTCCAAGAAGAGATGTTGAGTTCTCAATTGAACTTATACCTGGGGCGCTACCAATATTCAAGACTCCATATAGAATGGCTGTGGTTGAGCTTGAAGAACTGAAGAAACAACTACAGGAGAATCTGGATAAAGGGTTTATACGCCCAAGTGCATCACTATGGGGTGCACCAGTCCTCTTCGTCAAGAAGAAGGATGGGTCAATGCGGCTTTGCATCGATTATCGTGAACTTAACAAAATCACGATAAAGAACAAGTATCCTCTCCCAAGAATCGATGACTTGTTTGATCAGCTGCGTGGAGCACAATACTTCTCCAAGGTCTACTTGCGGTCGGGATATTATCAAGTAAGGGTAAAGAAGGAAGATATCCCCAAGACTGCTTTTCGTACAAGGTACGAGCACTATGAATTCATAGTAATGCCTTTTGGACTCACCAATAATCCAGCAATATTCATGGACTTGATGAATAGAGTCTTTAGAGATTACCTAGACAAATTTTTGGTAGTCTTTATAGATGATATTCTAATATACTCTAAAACCAAGGAGGACCATGAGGAGCATTTAAAAACTGTACTAGAGACTTTGCGCAAGGAGAAGCTCTATGCAAAGTACAGCAAGTGTGAGTTTTGGTTGAAGGAAGTCTAATTCTTGGGTCATATCATCACAAGCAATGGGATATCTGTGGACCCCTCCAAAACAGATGCAATTGAGGGATGGCCAAGGCCAACATCGGTAACTGATATCCGTAGCTTCTTGGGGTTAGCTGGATATTATCGACGATTTGTGAGAAATTTCTCACGATTGTCCAACCCTCTTACCAAGCTAACTCGAAAGGGAGTAAAGTTTTCTTGGAGTGATGAATGCGAAGAAAGCTTCAAGGAGTTGAAAAGAAGGCTTATCACTGCACCCGTGCTCACTTTACCCACAAGTGGGGAGCTTTTTGTGGTATTCAGTGATGCTTCGAAGAAGGGATTAGGATGTGTGCTGATGCATAATGATAAAGTGATATCCTATGCCTCAAGACAGTTGAAAATCCATGAGTGAAACTATCCAACGCATGATCTGGAGTTGCCGGCGGTGATCTTTGCCTTGAAAATCTGGCGGCATTATCTCTATGGAGAGAAATGTGAGATATATTCTGACCACAAGAGTCTTAAATATATATTCACACAGAAAGAGCTTAATATGCGCCAGAGAAGATGGATAGAGCTCATCAAGGATTATGACTGTTCAATACATTACCACCCTGGGAAGGCGAACAAGGTGGCGGATGCCCTAAGTAGAAAGGATCCAGCAATTCTATCAATGATGAGAATTGAGAAGGATCCAATCTTCTTAGACTTGATGAAGATGGACGTGGGAATCATAAAGAAGGGAACATCATCAATCCTTTCACAAATGATTGCTCAACCATCTCTTTTGAAAAGGTTAAAGGATGCTCAAAAGGATGATGCAGGAATCTAAGAAAAAGTGGAAGCTATCAAAAAGGGAAAATCCTCAGAGTTTAATGTTAATGAAGAAGGAATTGTGCGGTTTGGGAAAAGACTATGTGTTCCATCAAGTTTGGAGCTGAAGAAGGAACTTTTGGATGATGCACATAGTTCAAATTTCTCTATTCACCCAGGGAGCACAAAGATGTATCGAGATCTCCGAGAAAACTTTTGGTGGGATAATATGAAGAAGGAGATCGCTGAATATACATCAAAGTGCCTGGTGTGTCAGCAAGTGAAGGCAGAGAGGCAGAAGTCTAAGGGGATGATGAAACCATTGCCCATAACAGAATGGAAATGGGAGAACATCACCATGGACTTCGTCACTGGACTTCCAAGGACATCCAAAGGCAACAATACAATCTGGGTTGTTGTGGATCGTCTTACAAAGACTGCACACTTCATTGCTATTCGAGAGGATTTCTCTTTGGATCAACTGACACGGATATATATCAGGGAAGTGGTACGGTTGTATGGAGTACCACTATCTATTGTGTCTGACCGAGATCCAAGATTTACCTCTAAGTTTTGGAAGAGTCTTCAACATGCTCTGAATACTGAACTGAACTTCAGTACGGCCTATCATCCTCAAACTGATGGCCAATCCGAGCGGACTATCCAAACACTTGAGGATTTGTTGAGAGCGTCCTCAATGGACTTTAAAGGAGGATGGGATCAACATCTTCCTCTAGTTGAGTTCTCTTATAATAATAGTTTCCACTCGAGCATCCAAATGGCACCATATGAAGCCCTGTATGGGAAAAGGTGTAGAACACCGGCATGTTGGGATGAGGTCGGTGAACGTAAGCTGCTTGGACCAGAAATGGTCGAAGAAATGGTGGAGAAGGTGAAAACCATTCAGCAGCATATCAAGGCAGCCCAGAGTCGACAGAAGAGTTATGCAGATAATCGTCGACGAGACCTTGAGTTTAAAGTCGGAGACATGGTGTTTTTACGCATATCTCCGTGGAAGAAGGTCATGAGGTTTGGAAAGAAAGGGAAGTTAAGTCCAAGGTACATCGGACCCTTCGAGATTCTTGATCGTGTTGGGGCTATGGCCTATCGACTAGCACTTCCACCTACTATGGCCAAGGTGCATGATGTCTTCCATGTATCCCTCTTAAAGAAGTACATACCAGACCCTTCACATGTACTCTCTTCCGAGGTGGTACAATTAGAAGACGATCTTTCTTATGAGGAGCAACCAGTGAAGATCTTAGATCATAGAGAAAAAGTTCTATGAAATAAGATAATGCCCCTCGTCAAGGTGTTGTGGAGAAACCACAAGTTTGAAGAAGCAACTTGGGAGTCGGAGGATATGATGAAGCTAAGTTACCCACATTTATTTTAGTGTGGGAAAAGGAAAATTTCGAGGGCGAAATTTCTTAAGGGGGGAATGTTGTAACGACCCAAAATTTCAGTAATGGAAAATCCCTCTTGATCCAGTTAAATGTTTCTTTATGAAAAATGTTTTTATAAGATATCAACTTTTTTAGTTTTACTTTAAGATTTGTGACCGTTACTTTTATAGCCGTTGAACAGTGATCATCTGGGTTGTTTAAATATAAGGCTTTAACGAACCAATTTTCTACTCAGACAAAGGAAGCGATGGCCTCATCCAGTAGAATTGCCCCTTACGAAGCCCATTTGTCGGAGCTCAGAAAAGAGGTGGCGTCTTTGGGCTTTGCCCTTGACCAAGCCCAAGATGAGCTTCATCAAGTCAAGCTCGAACGTGATCGTCTACGGGAAAAATGGAAGTTGATAGAGATTACCACTCGAGCGATGTTATCCGAGCAACCCCAAGAGTCTGTCACCATCGCACACCTTACCCTTAGGTCTTATGCGGCTATTTTAAGGGGTTATGTAACAAATAAGTAGCACCATGTTCATGTACATTATTTTTTTTGTATATAATAATGAATATAATTTCTAGTCATTTTTGATACATTGTAATTAGTTTTTAAAGTACAAATGGTGTTTTTAGTTATTATTTAATTAAGAATTATATTTTATTAAATTAGAGGATTTTTGAATTAAATAATATTTTAATAAAATATTATTATTAATATTAAATTAATTTTTATTAAATATAAATTATCTTATAATTTTATTAATGCAATTAAAATTTTTATTAAGGTTTGAAAGCCATTTCTGTCAAAACCCGTGAATTTTTTATAAATGTCGGTTTTTATTTTAAAAGTGAAAATTCACATATTTAGAAAATTATTTAGATAAAATAAATATTATTTTTGGAATCAGGACGTCGAAATTATCCAACGGTGAATTTTTCATAATTTTCTGAGACAGTCAAATATTTGGGTAAAAATTAAATACCTTTTAAAAATATAATGTGTTTTATGACATCATAATGACCCAATGGTGATGTAATAAAATACCATAATCCTTATGTTCGGCCAATATATGTTTTATCATTAAAATAATGAGGTTTTGGGTTTTTTGACTCACTTTTCAAAGCATTAATGGAGCCCTCAAGACTTTTTCAACACTTTGCCTTTTTAAATTATTTTCCATGGGAGTGTGACTCACCTCCACATAAGCAACCCTAATTTTTTAATACTTTCGGACCTTGGACTTGTAAAATATTGTTTTCCTCTTTCCTTTTCCAGAAACCATGGGCAAATACCATGGTATGGTTTGTGGTTTGGATTATTTTAATATAAGGGGTCCCAAACCTAAATAATAAAGAATTCTCTCACCTTTCCTATATAAACCCACCCAAGCTCCCACTTCCTCCTCACTCAAAGCCCTTGAAGTTCGTCCAAACTCTGACCTACTCTCTCTAGAATCCTCTCAAGGTGCCCCAAGCTCCCAAGAAGCCTCTCACAAGCCTCTCTCTAGCCTTTGGAAGCACACTTCCAAGTAAGGGGTTTCTTCCTTTCTCATTTTTTGTCAATTTTCTTTAAATTGTATTTCCCTTTTTATTTCAATTATGAATGTTGGGGTATGGTTTCGAACCTCCCCCATACTGCCCTCTTATTGTTTGAATGATGGGAGAACCCTTTCTCTCTCATTAAATGCCTCCCATGTACACCCGTTACTATGCCAAAATTCCGAAAGGAACTTCTCTCTCTTCTTTTACATTCAAGCAATACTTTTGTATCATGAATCTAAATTCCATTTCTATTATTGGGACATGTATATATATGATCTCCTTACTGTCCATTACATGTAAATATGATGAGGAACCCCTTTCTCTCTCATCAACCTTTTTTATGAATTCTTATGTCACGCCGTTACGCTGCCGAAATCGCACCGATTTTCTAAGCCAGTGTCTTTGTGTAGTGAATACCATGCCCATTTCTCCATCAAGGGTATTCACCTTTATGCACATTTACATATTGGTTATAAAGTTTCATGTATTAATTCCACATTCCTTTATCGTGGAATAAATGATTATGTTTTATGAATCCATGTTTTATGATCCATGTGGCACACTTATGCATGAAATGAAATGTTTAAGAAGGGTGCGCCCTTTATAGCGCTCCAATGCATTGGGTAAAGTATAGTATCACGATACGTCATGTGCAATGAGTGTTGAATCATGCTAATTCTAGTGCAACGAGGGTTTACTCGTGCTTCAAGTGCAATGAGGGTTTGCTCATGCTCCATGTGCAATGAGCCTTGGCTCATGCCAATTCAATGTTAAGTGTTGTTGCCACATTTCCATGTTATGATTACCATGATTTATCATGCCTTTTTGTTCATGTTTCTATTATGATCTATTGATATGCCTATTGCCTAACATGTATTTCACTCCTCATGTTATTCATTGTTTACTCCCTTACTGGGCTTTATAGCTTACCCTTTTCTTATGCATGTCCTCAGGTTATCCCATGCAATGATAAGTACGAAGGAATGTAGTGGTCATGTAAAGGAAGTTTTCAATAAAGATGTTGTATTTCAAGTTTAAAGATTTTATGTAATGATCCTAAGCCCCAAAGACACTAAACCTCTTGATCTTCTTTGTTGTATCAAGTGAAGTTTTATGTAATAAAGCATGCTTAAGTTGTAATAAAAAGCAGGGTTGTCGTAGTTGGTATCAGAGGATAGGTCTAGTTATTTTTGGGATTAGGAAAACCTAGTAAAGCCTTATATACAAGACTAATCATAATAAAAACATCCCTATGTTTTGGTAAATACTAAGTAAGTGGTTTATCAAAAAAATACATCCCTGTCTGGATACGAGCAGGTAGAGGTGGCTCTGGCACAGATGTATCCTAGGGGTAAAACCCGAAAACACCGCTTTGAGCTAGACTCGAACGGGAACTGGTGCACGACAACGGGCCTTGCTGCACTCTTGGTTACGACACTCCCGGGGGATATGTTTCGATGAATTCACAATCTTAGTATGAACCCTTATTAAAGGAAAAATTCCCCTAAGAATATATTTTAGAAGGAAGATCAGGAAAAGCCTGGATTGAATCCTATAGACTCATGAGTTAAAGAGATTAAAGTTTATTTATAAGTCATAAAATTTTGTCTTTGGATTAACCTTTATGTGTTACCCCTAACTTTCTTTTATTCCAGCCAATGGCTGGTAATAGGAGAACTCGGGCTAACAACCGTTGTGGAGATCAGTGTGATGATTGTACTTATGAGATGCCCAATCCAATGGGAGCGGGAATCGCGAACTTTGTCACGCTTCTCTCTCAGCTAACTCAAGTTTTGAATAGAAACACTGGTCAAGAGGAACGTTCAACCCCCCCTAAGAAAGAACAAGTCGCTATTGAAAGCTTCATGAGACAAAGGCCTCCTACTTTTAGTGGATCATCTGATACCACGATCGCTGAACAATGGATCAACTCCATTGAAAAGATATTCTCCATCCTACAATGCTCTGAAAAAGAGAAGGTTCTCATGGCGGCTTATCGTATGGAGGGTGAAGCTGATCAATGGTGGACGTCAATCAAAAATACGAAGCCTGAGGAGGAGATCGAGGCTTTGGAATGGAAGGAATTCCGGAAGATGTTTTTCGATAAATATTTTCCGCGCACCCTCCGTCTTAAGATGGAAAGGGACTTCCTTTCCCTCAAACAGAAAGATGAAGAATCTGTGGGAGTGTACGAGGCAAACTTCACAAGGCTTGCACAATACGCTTCGGGCTTTGTCATTACCCCCGAATGCAAGCTTGACCGCTTCTTTGGTGGGCTGAAGCCTAGCTTGCGGAAAGCATTAGAGATATGTGACTTCGACAGCTATGAGGAAATTGTCCGATGTGCCCTCAAGGTTGAAATGGAGATCGGAGAATCACAGGGGTATCATGGGGACAAGAAGCGGAAGGTGGAATTCAATGCTGGTGGTCCGATGGATTAATCCAACGACGCTAAGAAATTCCAGCACCCCACTTGCCAAAAGTGTGGAAAGAAGCACCCTGGAAATTGCCTTAGGGGGACAAGAAAATGCTTCAAGTGTGGAAGAGAAGGGCACCTAGCTGTTAACTGTCAGCAAGAAGGACCCACGGCTGCGACAGAGAAGAGGAACGCTCCGTTCGAACCTCAACGCGTTGTTCAATGCTTCAAATGCAAAGAACCGGGTCATTTTGCGAATCAGTGCCCTAATCCAAGGGTTATCGGAGGCAATCAACAACCTCCAAGACAGCAAGGAAGAGCTTTTGCCATCACTTCTGCCGAAGTGAACCCCGAAAACGAAGTGGTGACAGGTACGCTAGTTATTCATTCAAGAATAGCGAACGTACTTTTTGATTCAGGTTCTACGTATTCTTTTATATCTCAAAAGTTTAGTAGAATAATCCCTGCACCACCACAAATCATGGAAGTAAAGATGTCGGTGAGTACGGAAAATGAGGCAATCATTGCATCCCATGAGTATAAGTCCTCCCCTGTTATAATCTGTGGATTGAATTTCCCGGCGAACCTCGTCATACTCCCTTTGGTGGAATTTGATGCAATTCTTGTCATGGATTGGCTTTCCTTATATAGAGCCAATATAAATTGTCGGGAGAGGGAAATCACACTCCATATGGAGAATCGACCCCCGATTCTTTACAAGTGTCAGGAGGAAGATGAATCTCCTTTAGCTCCATCATCTCAAGCATGGATATTACTGCCTTATGAGCACGCATATCTGGCTCAGATGATTAAGTCCAAGGAAGAAACCACCCTTGAAGAAATGCCTATTGTGAGGGGATTCGATGAAGTATTTCCTGAGGAACTTCCTGGTCTTCCTCCAAGAAGAGATGTTGAGTTCTCAATTGAACTTATACCTGGGGAGCTACCAATATCCAAGACTCCATATAGAATGGCTGTGGTTGAGCTTGAAGAACTGAAGAAACAACTACAGGAGAATCTGGATAAAGGGTTTATACGCCCAAGTGCATCACCATGGGGTGAACCAGTCCTCTTCGTCAAGAAGAAGGATGGGTCAATGCGGCTTTGCATCGATTATCGTGAACTTAACAAAATCACGATAAAGAACAAGTATCCTCTCCCAAGAATCGATGACTTGTTTGATCAGCTGTGTGGAGCACAATACTTCTCCAAGTTCGACTTGCGGTCGGGATATTATCAAGTAAGGGTAAAGAAGGAAGATATCCCCAAGACTGCTTTTCGTATAAGGTACGGGCACTATGAATTCATAGTAATGCCTTTCAGACTCACCAATGCTCCAGCAATATTCATGGACTTGATGAATAGAGTCTTTAGAGATTACCTAGACAAATTTGTGGTAGTCTTTATAGATGATATTCTAATATACTCCAAAACCAAGGAGGACCATGAGGAGCATTTAAAAACTGTACTAGAGACTTTGCGCAAGGAGAATCTCTATGAAAAGTACAGCAAGTGTGAGTTTTGGTTGAAGGAAGTCTCATTCTTGGGTCATATCATCACAAGAAATGGGATATCTATGGACCCCTCCAAAACAGATGCAATTGAGGGATGGCCAAGGCCAACATCGGTAACTGATATCCGTAGCTTCTTGGGGTTAGCTGGATATTATCGACGATTTGTGAGAAATTTCTCACGATTGTCCAACCCTCTTACCAAGCTAACTCGAAAGGGAGTAAAGTTTGCTTGGAGTGATGAATGAAAAGAAAGCTTCAAGGAGTTGAAAAGGAGGCTTATCACTGCACCCGTGCTCACTTTACCCACAAGTGGGGAGCTTTTTGTGGTATTCAGTGATGCTTCGAAGAATGGATTAGGATGTGTGCTGATGCAGAATGATAAAGTGATATCCTATGCCTCAAGGCAGTTGAAAATCCATGAGCGAAACTATCCAACGCATGATATGGAGTTGCCGGCAGTGATCTTTTCTTTGAAAATCTGGCGGCATTATCTCTATGGAGAGAAATTTGAGATATATACTGACCACAAGAGTCTTAAATATATATTCACACAGAAAGAGCTTAATATGCGCCAGAGAAGATGGATAGAGCTCATCAAGGATTATGACTGTTCAATACATTACCACCCTGGGAAGGCGAACAAGGTGGCGGATTCCCTAAGTAGAAAGGATCCAGCAATTCTATAAATGATGAGAATTGAGAAGGATCCAATCTTCTTAGACTTGATGAAGATGGACGTGGGAATCATAAAGAAGGGAACATCATCAATCCTTTCACAAATGATTGCTCAACCATCTCTTTTGGAAAGGTTAAAGGATGCTCAAAAGGATGATGCAGGAATCCAAGAAAAAGTGGAAGCTATCAAAAAGGGAAAATCCTCAGAGTTTAATGTTAATGAAGAAGGAATTGTGCGGTTTGGGAAAAGACTATGTGTTCCATCAAGTTCGGAGCTGAAGAAGGAACTTTTGGATGATGCACATAGTTCAAATTTCTCTATTCACCCAGGGAGCACAAAGATGTATCGAGATCTCCGAGAAAACTTTTGGTGGGATAATATGAAGAAGGAGATCGCTGAATATACATCAAAGTGCCTAGTGTGTCAGCAAGTGAAGGCAGAGAGGCAGAAGTCTTAGGGGATGATGCAACCATTGCCCATACCAGAATGGAAATGGGAGAACATCACCATGGACTTCGTCACTGGACTTCCAAGGACATCCAAAGGCAACAATGCAATCTGGGTTGTTGTGGATCGTCTTACAAAGACTGCACACTTCATTGCTATTCGAGAGGATTTCTCTTTGGATCAACTGACACGGATATATATCAGGGAAGTGGTACGGTTTCATGGAGTACCACTATCTATTGTGTCTGACCGAGATCCAAGATTTACCTCTAAGTTCTGGAAGAGTCTTCAACATGCTCTGAATACTGAACTGAACTTCAGTACGGCTTATCATCCTCAAACTGATGGCCAATCCGAGCGGACTATCCAAACACTTTAGGATATGTTTAGAGCGTGCTCAATGGACTTTAAAGGAGGATGGGATCAACATCTTCCTCTAGTTGAGTTCTCTTATAATAATAGTTTCCACTCGAGCATCCAAATGGTACCATATGAAGCCCTGTATGGGAAAAGGTGTAGAACACCGGCATGTTGGGATGAGGTCGGTGAACGTAAGCTGCTTGGACCAGAAATGGTCGAAGAAATGGTGGAGAAGGTGAAAACTATTCAGCAGCATATCAAGGCAGCCCAGAGTCGACAGAAGAGTTATGCAGATAATCGTCGACGAGACCTTGAGTTTAAAGTCGGAGACATGGTGTTTTTACGCATATCTCTGTGGAAGAAGGTCATGAGGTTTGGAAATAAAGGGAAGTTAAGTCCAAGGTACATCGGACCCTTCGAGATTCTTGATCGTGTTGGGGCTGTGGGCTATCGACTAGCACTTCCACCTACTATGGCCAAGGTGCATGATGTCTTCCATGTATCCCTCTTAAAGAAGTACATACCAGACCCTTCACATGTACTCTCTTCCGAGGTGGTACAATTAGAAGACGATCTTTCTTATGAGGAGCAACCAGTGAAGATCTTAGATCATAGAGAAAAAGTTCTATGAAATAAGATAATGCCCCTCATCAAGGTGTTGTGGAGAAACCACAAGTTTGAAGAAGCAACTTGGGAGTCGGAGGATATGATGAAGCTAAGTTACCCACATTTGTTTTAGTGTGGGAAAAGGAAAATTTCGAGGGCGAAATTTCTTAAGGGGGGAATGTTGTAACGACCCAAAATTTCATTAATGGAAAATCCCTATTGATCCAGTTAAATGTTTCTTTATGAAAAATGTTTTTATAAGATATCAACTTTTTTAGTTTTACTTTAAGATTTGTGACCGTTACTTTTATAGCCGTTGAACAGTGATCATCTGGGTAGTTTAAATATAAGGCTTTAACGAACCAATTTTCTACTCAGACAAAGGAAGCGATGGCCTCATCCAGTAGAATTGCCCCTTACGAAGCCCATTTGTCGGAGCTCGGAAAAGAGGTGGCGTCTTTGGGCTTTGCCCTTGACCAAGCCCAAGCTGATCTTCATCAAGTCAAGCTCGAACGTGATCGTCTACGGGAAAAATGGAAGTTTATAGAGATTACCACTCGAGCGATGTTATCCGAGCAACCCCAAGAGTCTGTCACCATCGCACACCTTACCCTTAGGTCTTATGCGGCTATTTTAAGGGGTTATGTAACAAATAAGTAGCACCATGTTCATGTACATTATTTTTTTTTGTATATAATAATGAATATAATTTCTAGACATTTTTGATACATTGTAATTCGTTTTTAAAGTACAAATGGTGTTTTTAGTTATTATTTAATTAAGAATTATATTTTATTAAATTAAAGGATTTTTGAATTAAATAATATTTTAATAAAATATTATTATTAATATTAAATTAATTTTTATTAAATATAAATGATCTTATAATTTTATGAATGCAATTAAAATTTTAATTAAGGTTTGAAAGCCATTTCTGTCAAAACCCGTGAATTTTTTATAAATGTCGGTTTTTATTTTAAAAGTGAAAATTCACATATTTAGAAAATTATTTAGATAAAATAAATATTATTTTTGGAATCAGGACGTCAAAATTATCCAACGGTGAATTTTTTATAATTTTCTGAGACAGTCAAATTTTTGGGTAAAAATTAAATACCTTTTAAATATATAATGTGTTTTATGACATCATAATCACCCAATGGTGATGTAATAAAATACCATAATCCTTATGTTCGGCCAATATATGTTTTATCATTAAAATAATGAGGTTTTGGGTTTGTTTGACTCACTTTTCAAAGCATTAATGGAGCCCTCAAGACTTATTCAACACTTTGCCTTTTTAAATTATTTTCCATGGGAGTGTGACTCACCTCCACATAAGCAACCCTAATTTTTTAATAAGTTCGGACCTTGGACTTGTAAAATATTGTTTTCCTCGTTCCTTTTCCAGAAACCATGGGCAAATACCATGGTATGGTTTGTGGTTTGGATTATTTTAATATAAGGGGTCCCAAACCTAAATAATAAAGAATTCTCTCACCTTTCCTATATAAACCCACCCAAGCTCCCACTTCCTCCTCACCCAAAGCCCTTGAAGTTCGTCCAACCTCTTCCCTACTCTCTCTAGAATCCTCTCAAGGTTCCCCAAGCTCCCAAGAAGCCTCTCACAAGCCTCTCTCTAGCCTCTGGAAGCACACTTCCAAGTAAGAGGTTTCTTCCTTTCTCATTTTTTGTCAATTTTCTTTAAGTTGTATTTCCCTTTTTATTTCAATTATGAATGTTGGGGTATGGTTTTTCACCTCCCCCATACTGCCCTCTTATTGTTTTAATGATGGGAGAACCCTTTCTCTCTCATTAAATGCCTCCCATGTACACCCGTTACTATGCCGAAATTCCGAAAGGAACTTCTCTCTCTTCTTTTACATTCAAGCAATACTTTTGTATCATGAATATAAATTCCATTTCTATTGTTGGGACATGTATATATATTATCTCCTTACTGTACATTACATGTAAATATGATGAGGAACCCCTTTCTCTCTCATCAACCTTTTTAATGAATTCTTACGTCACGCCGTTACGCTGCCGAAATCGCACCGATTTTCTAAGCCAATGTCTTTGTGTAGTGAATACCATGCCCATTTCTCCATCAAGGGTATTCACCTTTATGCACATTTACATATTGATTATAAAGTTTCATGTATGAATTCCACATTCCTTTATCGTGTAATAAATTATTATGTTTTATGAATCCATGTTTTAGGATCCATGTGGCACACTTATGCATGAAATGAAATGTTTAAGAAGGGTGCGCCCTTTATAGCGCTCAAATGCATTGGGTAAAGTATAGTATCATGATACGTCATGTGCAATGAGTGTTGAATCATGCTAATTCAAGTGCAACGAGGGTTTACTCGTGCTTCAAGTGCAATGAGGGTTTACTCATGCTCCATGTGCAATGAGCCTTGGCTCATGCTAATTCAATGTTAAGTGTTGTTGCCACATTTCCATGTTATGATTATCATGCTTTATCATGCCTTTATGTCCATGTTTCTATTATGCTCTATTGATATGCCTATTGCCTAACATGTATTTCACTCCTCATGTTATTCATTGTTTACTCCCTTACTGGGCTTTATAGCTCACCCTTTTCTTATGCATGTCCTCAGGTTATCCCATGCAATGCTAAGTACGAAGGAATGTAGTGGTCATGTAAAGGAAGTTTTCAATAAAGATGTTGTATTTAAAGTTTAAAGTTTTTATGTAATGATCCTAAGCCCCAAATACACTAAACCTCTCGATCTTCTTTGTTGTATCAAGTGAAGTTTTATGTAATAAAGCATGCTTAAGTTGTAATAAAAGCAGGGTTGTCATAAATTGAATGTTGATTTTATTATAATGATATTTTTTTGTGTGTAGATGGGATGTGAGACTAATGGGTCTAAATTTTGGTTTGTAGTGTTTTAACTTAAAATAATATAGATATATATTCATATAAAAATATGAATATTATTTTACTATAATTAACATAATAGATCATTGATTGAAAAAACATATTATGAAAATACACCTCAGTTATACATTAACAATTGAGACTCTTTTTTATCCATGCTTGAGGGTTTCATTTTTAATATTAAGACCAATAAAGTCTATAATGGCCGCTCCATAAATTTTTTCTTCAAAATCAATGATATTCGTATAGCCATCTTTGAATGTTGTATCTACAAGAACATATAATATTAGAAAATGTGTAAGTTTAATGGGTAGGGTAAAGGCACTCTCTGAAGGTATTTTCAATTGATTGGTTTATCCATTAGAATTTTTTGATTCAAACATTCAATTATCCTCCATTTTTTCCATCTATAATAACATTCTTCAATTATCTACTTTTTCATTAATTATGAAATGTTTTTTATAAAACAAATTTGAAAACAATACCTCCTTGTTGACATGTATTTTTACAAGATCAAAAGACAATTCTACAAAAGTTCTAATCGAATTTTTGACCTTGTGAACATCCAGATAATCCACGGGAACATATGGCTTAGTTATTGACTCATGAGAAACATGAATCATCACTCTCACATAGCCTTTTGGCTGTTTTTGTGTTTTAAGAATATCTCCTTAGATATTATACATTATACCCACCGTAACTAGGTGATGAGTGGCTGGTAATAGATATAAATCCAAATCAATTTCACCATGTACAATATTCATATAGAAAATATATCAGTATATTCCTATTTCATATTTTATAGAAATAGTTTGGATATAATGGAATAAATCTTGTAAGGGATACCTTTGAGGGGGACAACTCTCCTTAAATCCATAAGGGTGATCTTCGTGTAGTGTTTTTTTGTGTTTTTTATTCTTTTTTATTCCTACCAATGAAATTCTATAGAAAATCCTAATTCCAATTAAGTTTTTTTATTATAGATCTGTTATTCATGTTTGTATATTGTCTATTTTTCTTACCTTTATCCCATTGTGCATTTCGTTTCTCAAAATATGTTTGGGGTGACACTCCAAAACCCGTACCTCTAACATGACCTTATAGTTCTGGCCACATCAAGGCCAGTGAAAGTATTCGTTCATCAAGTAGAGTAGATGATGATTATTATGTTTAAACAAGATAAAAAATATTGGAAAATAAATAGTTATTTTTATGTTATACCGATTTAAAGTAGGGAAATTTTTTATTATGTCATACTTAAACATGCTTCCCATAATTGTTGTGTGTTTTCATTTACAAGTATTCAATATTTATTCACAAAATCTTCATCCTATAGAATATAACATGGGATGGAAGCGACTTTGGATTTTGATTCATCAATCTGCATATAAATAATGGAAAAATAATTATGTTGTTGTTTCTTTCCACAAAAAAATATTTATTATAGACTAAAAATACATACCAACTTTTTTAAAGTAAAGAATACCACATTTGAGGGAACACCATAGAGGGAGGAAAAATTTGGAATAAGCTCGCTTGGGGTGTGCATATGACATGTTATTGTAGTGGTCAATATACATGGGCCCTTAATGAAAAAACCTATATATTTCTTAAGGCCTATTGTAAGATATAACATATACCATATGTATAATCCTAAAATGGTTATAGGCATATCTAACGTACAATTTCACTCCGATTTTAAGTTTCTGAGGACCAGAATTGAGTACATTCATTCTTTTTTCTTTATTACCTCAATTTTTTTAAAATATGGAGAAACATAGTATTATTGGGTATGTTTCATCATTGATACAATATTGCTCAATAATATTTATATTCAAACCCTGCAAGCTTCATTAAAAACATGTGATTGAATTAGTTACAAAAAATAATTTTGGTCATGCATCATTGACGATATCTGTATATGAGATGAGTTTATGATGTCTGTGGAATCCATATATTGTACTAATACTTGATCTCAATGAAAAAAAACTATAATTTTCATTACACTACTTGTTTGATCTAATCATTTCAAACCTTTTATTAAATGGTTCTATATATTTAATTGAATTATTTAATTAAATGATATTTAATTTTTAATTTATTAGCATCATTATCTAAATTAAATATTTTATATTTAAATAAATATAATTATTTTATTTTAAAAATGAATGCATGATATTGATTTGACAGGATCACACACACAAACATACATATTAAACAATTATTTTATGCTCCCTCACCTCTCCTTTGATATAGGGGACAATTTCACATAAATTCTCAATAAAATTGAATGGGAGGATGATCTACTGAATTAATTTTATGTTTTGGTAGAAAAAATATGTTTGGGGCATAGTTTAGTCAAAAACATTATCACTAAATAAGGGCACAAACAAAGACATCAAATTACTATAAAACATAGAGTTTTTTTTACCGTTAAATACATAAACTGGAAAGAGAATCAAATGATGATGTACCAATTTTTTTATAAGTGATTGTGTTTTTGGTTGTTCCATTTATAATTTAATTATTTTTTTTGAATTAATTTGGATATATAAACTTCCCCCAAGATTCTTTGTGACATGAAATACTTCAAAATTTATTTTTTAGATATTTATTTTGTTTTTTATGGAAGAAATAAATGAAAATGGGCCTTAATAGAACTAAAAAGGCTGATCCATTTTTTATTGTATATGTATTATGACATGTTCTTTTAGTCTTGTTAATAAGACAAAAACATATAATAAATAGTACATCCTTCACTTGACAACACTCACACCAAACCCATTATTTAACTAATAGAGGGGAATAGTGATATATTTCTTGGTAGGGATTAATATTTATCCAAACTGTAGAAGCAAACATAAACCTAAAATCCCAAGAATATCCATCTATTTGATAAAGGAAGCCTTTATCAACAATAGTTTAGTACCGATGAATGAGGGTATTTATTATAGATTTTTATAGTATTGATAAAGGGGACACTATATCATTGTGTTTTTAGTGATTATAGAAGCTAGCATGGAGCAGTGTGTTACTGAAATTATATAACATTGTAATAGTAATACAAAAATGAATTTCAATTAAATTTACATCACAAATGCATAAAAAACACTATATGAAAAATATTTCAAATATTGGTTTGTACAATTACATTTTTATGTACAATTTATCACAAACATCAAAAAATTCAAAAACATTGGTATCTTGTTGTATTTGGACTCCAACCCCCTCTCAAAAACGTGTGATCATGCTACTAGTTTCCGAAAAAACCAATTCAACTCAAGAAAAAAGGTACACCTATATAAAAACAATTATTATGTTAGTAATACTATAAATAAAAAAATTAAACATAAATATGAAACAATACATTAATAAAATATCACTTTTAAAGTGAAAACGTATAATTTGAGTCATACCAGACACATCGTGTGTCAGATTAATGTGTGGTTAATTTCTATATATCAAAAATTATTTATGGACCATTTTACTTAAGTATCAAGACAATCCAGGTGAACTTTCTCTATTCTAAGTATGTAACATGTGGTTTGATCTAAAATATCATTTTTGAACTAAAAACAAACCTTTTTAGGAATACCAGTCACACCATGATTCAGATTGAGATACAACTGATTTCAATATGTCCCAAATGACTTATGGATCATAGCCTTAAAGTATTAAAAAATCTGAATTTGTTTGCTCGGTTTTGAGTATGTTATGTGACATTTGAACTAAAATGTCAATTTTAAATAAGAACACCCACTTTATGTCATTCTAATTACACTTATTGTCAGATTAATGTGAAGATGATCCCTAAAATTCAAAAATGATTTATGGATTGATGTTTGAAAGTATCAAGACAATACGAGTGTGTTTTCTAGGTTTTCAGTGAGTGACACACATTTTTAACAAAAATGTATTTTTTAAACTGAAAACACACACTTTAAGTCATACTAGTCACACTGTGTGTTAGATTGACATGTGGATGATTCATACATGTCGCAAATGACTTATGGATCATTATACTAATGTATCAAGACAATGTAAGTGTTTTTTTGTTTTAAATGGGTGAAACATTTTTCTAATGAAAATATCATTTTTAAATTGAAAGAACAAATTTTTAGTCATACTGGTCACATTGTGTGTCAGATTAAGGTACCAATAATTCTTACATGTCACAACTGACTTATGGATAGATTTCTTAAAGTATCAAATCAATCTGATTTTTTTTGTCAATTTTGAGTATGTCACTTTATTTTGAACTAAAATGTCTGTTTTAAATAAAAACAAAAACATTGAGTCATACCGGTCACACCATGTGTTGAATTGACACGAGGTTGATTCCTACACATCAAAAATGATTTATGGATCCTTTTCCTTAAGTATCAAGATAGTATGGGTTTCCTTATAGGTTTTCATTGACTAACACATGTTTTTAACTAAAATGTCAATTAGAAAACACACACAATTTGAGTCATACCGGTTATGGATTTTTTTAATGTATCAAGACAATCCGAGCACGTTTTCTTGGTCTTCAGTGAGAAACACGTGTTTTCAACTGGAATGTCATTTTCAAAATAAAAACACACATTTTGAGTCATATCGGTCACACTAATTATCATATTTCCTTAAAATAAATTTCTACACATCAAAAATTAATTATGGATTTTTTTATGAAGTATCATAACTGTCTAAATCTGTTTTCTTAGTTTTGATCATGCACAAATCTTTTGAAGTAAAATGTCAATTTCAAATAAAAACACACACTCTAAGTCATATCAGTCCCACCATGTATTAGATTGATGTGTGGTTGATTCCTACACATAAAAAAGTAATTATTATTATTTTAAAAAATTATCAAGGTAATACGATTGTGTTTTCTAAGTTTTTAGTGAGTGAAACATGTTTTGAACTAAAATATCATTTTGAAATTGAAAACATGCACTTCTAGTCATACCAGTCACAACATTTTCTAGATTAACATTTGAATTATTCTTACATGTAAAAAATGGATTTTTAATCATTTACCTAGAGTATAAAAGTAATACAAGTGAATTTTCTTGGATTTCAGTGACTGAAACATGTTTTTAACTAAAAAATCATTTTTAAATAGAAATACACATTTTGAGTCATACCGATCACACCATTTATCAGATAGTGGTACGGTTGATTCCTAAATTTCACAAATGACTTAATAATCATTGTTCTAAAGTATCAAAATAGTATGAATGTGTTTTATCAGTTTTTAGCATGTCACACATATTTTGTACTAAAATGTCAATTTTAAATAAAAACGCACACTTTGTGTCATACTGATCACATAGTGTGTCGGAAAAACGTGCGGTTGATTTATAAACATAAAAATTGAATTATGTTTCATTTTATAACATATCAAGTCAATTTGAGTGTGTTATATAGGTTTTCAGTGAGTGGAACATGTTTTTAGATAAATTCTCATTTTTAAACAAAAAATAAGCACATTGAGTTATACTTATCACATCATGTGTTAGATTGACGTGCAATTGATTAATAAAAATCACAAATACATTATAGATATTTTTACTAAAGTATCAAGACAATATGATCTTGTTTTAACAGTTTTCAGTGAGTGTCACTCAATTTTAACTAAAATGTCCTTTTTAAACTTAAAACACACATTTAGAGCCATATCAATCCCACCTTATATCATATTGAGGTACAACTGATTCCTACATGTCATAAATGACCTATAGATAATTTTTCTAAGTATCATCACAATATGAATGTGTTTTATCTATTTTGAGTATGTCATAGGTCTTTTTTAAATAAAATTTTATTTTTAATTAAAAACAAAAAATTTGATTCATATTAGTTACATTATGTGTTAGATTGAAATGCAGTTGACTCATATATGTCAAAAATACTTTTGGATCATTTTAATAGAGTATCAAGACAATTAAAGAGTATTTTTTATATTTGTTATGAGTGAAACACATTTTTAAATAATATTACATTTTTAAACTCAAACACCTAGTTTGAGCCATACTGATCATAGTGTGTGTTAGATTGACAGGAAGTTGATTACTACACAAAAAGAATGAAATATTATTCATTTTAATAAATTATAAATGAAACACGAGTGTATTTTAATTGTTTTTAGTGATTGTAACACTTTTTTAACTAAAATGAAAATTTTACACTAAAAACACACATTTCGAGCCATACTAGTTGCAACATGTATTGAATTGAGGTATGACTGATTCATACATGTCACAAATGAATTATGGATAATTGTATTAATGTATCAAAACAATATGAATGTTTTTATTGGTTTTTATTATCTCACATGTCTTTTTAGATAAAATTCTATTTTTGAATTAAAACCAAAAAATTCAAGTCATATAGGTCACATTGTGTATTGGATTGAGGTTCAAATGATTCCTAAAATTCAAAAATGACTTATATATTTTTTTTCCTAACATATCAAAACTATAAGTTTTTTTTTGATTTTGGGTATGTTACTTGTTTTTTGAATTAAAATGTCATTTTCGAATAAAAGCACACACTTTGAGTCACACCTACAACACTATGTGTCAGATTAATGTGAATTTAATTATTATATGTCAAAAATGAGATATGGATCAATTTCTTAAAGTATCAAGAAAATCTTATTATTTTTCTTAATTTTTGGTGAGTGAAACACATTTTAACTAAAATTTCAATTTAAACTGAAAGCATGCACTTTGAGTCATTTATAAATTAAAAAAACAATGAAGTAATTTTTCCATGATCTATGTAGAAATTAATTAAATATGTTTTAAATAAAAATTATAAGGAAATTAACTAAAAATGTAGATAAAATGATGGGAAAATTAACAAGATTTATAGTAGTAATTCACCTCTTCCTGATGTCTGTATATATTCCCATGTATTATTCCTATTCATTTAGAAAAAAATATATTTCCTCTTTTGAATATATGTACTGTAGACTAGCCTGGTGGTACTAGAAAATTGTTAATAAAAAATGAATAATAAATATTTTAAATGAAATTTTAATTATCATCTGAAATACCACTTTCTGGATACTGGCTTCTTGATGGAATAAAATATATTTCATAAATTTCAAATGTAATAACCACAGTATTTTCCATTAGTTTGTTTTTAACACTATTTAAGAAATGATAAAAATAAGTAATATGTTTTGATATATATTTTGGTAGTGAAATATTATTATATGTTCCCAAGTACTTTTCTAGTCATATAATTTTAATATATTTTTATGCTCAAGGACCATCCTGATACTGTAATTTTGATGATATCTAATCATCACCCAATCATAAATTGTTTTTATTAAAACATAATTTAAAGAATAAATCATTAAGCATATTTGTAAAATTTTGAATTTAGTCTATTAAAAAATTATAAACGTCATCATGTATGGTTGATTTTTTGGGAATCCATAAATTGAATCCAAAAAATAAATCTTAAGTATATCCAAATTTATTGCAATGAGAAAACACTGCTCTCTAAAAACAAAAAGGAATTTGTTTATAAAATGAAATTCTATTTGATATGATTAAATTATTTATTTTTACCCATCCATCATGGGTATTAAGAAGAGTATATCATATGTATGTTTATTTTAAAACATGACAGATATTTTGTTCTCTATAATTGAATATTGCTTTTATTATAATAATATTTTTTTGTGTGTATAAGGGATGTGAGACTAATGAGTCTAAATTTTTGTTCTTAGGGTTTTAACTTAAAATTATATAGATATATATTCCCATAAAAATATGAAAATAATTTTACTGTAATTAACATATTAGATCATTGACTGGAGAAACATATTATGAAAATACACCTCAGGTATACATTAAGAATTGAGACTCTTGGTTATCGATGATTGAGGGTGTCAACTATCATATTAATACCAGTGAAGTATATAATGGCCTCTCCATAATTTTTTTCTTCAAAATCAATGATATTCATATAACCATATTTCAATGTTTTTTCTACATGAACTTATAATATTAGAAAATGTGTAATTTTAATGGGTAGGGTAAAGGCACTCTTTGAAGGTCTTTTCAATTGATTGGTCAATCCATTAGAATGTTTTGATTCAAACATTTTCTTCTCCTTCATTTTACCCATATATAATAACATTCCTCATTTCATTAATTTTTCATTAATTATGAAATGTTTTTAAAAAAAATTGGAATAGAATACCTCCTTGTTGAAATTTATTTTTACAAGATCAAATGACTATGCTACAAAAGTTCTAATAGAATGTTTGAACTTATGAACATCTATATAATCCATGGGAGCATATGGCTTAGTTCTTGACTCATGAGAAACATGAATCATCACTCTCACATAACCTTTTGGAAGTTTTGTCTTTAAAGAATATCTGCCTATATATTATACATCCTACCCACCGTAACTAGGTGATGAGTGGTAATGATAGATATAAATCACAATCAATTTTAACATGTACAATATTAATATAGGAAAGGTATCAATATATGAATATTTAAAATTTTTTATAAATAGTTTAGACATAATGGAATAACTCTTTTAAGGGATACCTTTGAGGGGAATGACTCTCCTTAAAGCTGTAGGGGGGATCTTCGTGTAGTGGTTGTTTTTATGTTGTTTTTTATATTTGATTCCTTAAAATGACATTATATAAAAAATCCTAATTCCAACTTTGTTTCTTTAATATGGATCAGTTATTAATGTTTGTATCTTGTCTATTTTTCTTAACTTTATTCCCTTGTGCATTTAGTTTCTCAAAATATGTTTGGGTTGACACTCTAAAACCCACACCTCTAACATGACCCTATTGTTTTGGCCACATCAAGGCCAATGAATGTAGTTGTTCATTGGGTGGAGAATATGATGATTATTATGTTTAAACAAGATAAAAAATATTGGGACATAAATATTTATTGTTATGTTATGCCGATTTAATGTAGGGAAAATCTTTATTATGTCAAAGTTACACATGATTCCCATATTTTTTGTGTTTTCATCTACAAGTATTTAGTGTTTATTCACACAAGCTTCCTCTAATAGAATATAATGTGGGATGGAAGTGTATTAAAATTTTTATTCATCAATATACATATAAATAAAGGAAAAATAATTATGTTGTTGTTTCTTTCCACAAAAAAATAAATAATCATTGTAGACTTAAAATACACACCAACGTTTTTCAAGTGAAGCATACCACATCCTAGACATATGGTAGGGGTATGTTAGTTTTGATGAAAAATTATTATTTCCATCACTCAGTTTTTGTTTCATAAATTAATAATTCTTAATCAAATTGATTAATATACATATTTCCATGAAACTTGTTACCAATCACAATGTACTTGAGCAGATGCCTCCTCAGGATGGTCAATAAACGTATTCCATGTTTCTCAGTTTATTATGTGTGTATACATATATAGTGGGTACCATTTTAATTTCACTTTTATAATGTATGATATGATGATTCATAATAATTGATTGAAACCCTCTATGGTCCTTTCTAGTGAATATTAATACAAATTTCATTCGATTGTCATTTAGTACAAATTCAATCTGCAAGGGACAATGAAGAGTAAATGAATGTTTCATTATTATTTTAGTAAAATATAAATGGTGTATCATAATGATACACTAATATCTTCCTATATTTGTACCTTAATCAGTGGCACAACATTGTTCCACATATCAACATCAAATGACACGTGCATTTGAGTGGTGACCCTAATATAACT
This sequence comes from Viscum album, assembly GCA_963277665.1. Lineage (NCBI taxonomy): Eukaryota > Viridiplantae > Streptophyta > Magnoliopsida > Santalales > Viscaceae > Viscum > Viscum album. Next base: position 1,746,854,779 of record OY728129.1, on the reverse strand, counting down.
AATGAAAATTGACTTTTTGGGGTTATTAGGATGGTCGTGTTCATTCTAAAAAAACATGAATTTGATGCATTTTTCTTCTGACTTTAAAAATTTTTTTTAACACCATCATGGTATAATTCTCATATTTTTTGGGGATATAGGTTGTTCTCCTTCTACCATTTCATCAGTTTCAGCATCATCAATATGTTGTTCCTCTATATTGGTAGCATAAACATATGGAGAAACCTATTATTCCTCTTCATTAGGAGCATTATCATGTTAGAAAACCTATTATTCCTTAGTATTGGGAGAATTAGCTTGTAAAGAAGCCTTTATATATAGTATTAGTTAAACATTTAATATAGATTACATAAATGCATTATTGAACAAATAATACTATGATCCAATTCAATATATACTATAAAAAAATAAACCATGATTATAGAACTCTCATATTTTTATGTAAAGTTTGAAGGGATTTTACCTCTATATTGAGTATACAAATCCCCTCATTGTGGCCTCCCCTTACATAAAATACCCTATCAACATTGGGATCACTATAAAATGATTATGACATACTTATGAAAGGGTCATCCTTAGTTAAATTGACATCTGACTCTGAAATGGTTTTGGTCGATAACAGATCAATTGAACACTTCCTATTTATAGGATATAAGACATAAAATACTTATAATACCTATGATTCAATAATTAATGGTTCATCCTTGTACGCTTCCTTACTGAAATCCACTTTTATGAATCCCAATTCATCAATTTTATTAATGTTGGATGGATATATAGCTTTTAACCCTTAATAGCTTAAAATTTTGAAGAATTACATTATGGTTTCCCATACATGGATAAACCTATAAAATATTATGTAGAATGAAAAGGTGAACCTACTCATACTCTATAATATTAATTGTCACAATAATAATTTTTGAAATTCCTTCACCCAAAAGTTTCCCATTGTGATTAGATTTTTATAGAACAATTATTTCTACATCAGATATTTAGTCAATAAAGAAGTCAATGGATTACACAAAAATATATATCTATACAATATAACCTTATAATAAACTTTTATTTTTAATATATCCTTTCAAAATCATCATATACCATTAAATGGGTTACATCCATCTATAATGTACAGAATCACATAGCTGGATCTCCCTCTAAAAAAGTAAACCATCATATCAAGGAATGAGTGGGGGAATAACATCTCTAATTCACATAACATGAAAATAATTTCCTTTTATATAGTTTTCAATATCTCAATGTATATAAAATTACTACATATAAATTTTAAAAAGAAACAAAGCTTCTTTAATGTATTTTATACATTTTTAGGAAAACTTCAACATAAATCTACAAACATTAAATCTTTCATTAAAGCATGACAGCCATTTGATTTTAGGACATTTAACATTAAATCATTCATTGAAACTATATTTTTAATATTTAATGAATATCCCTTTGTAACCTTTACATTATTAAGGTTGTTGTAAAATTGATATCTCTCTTTCCTTGAAAGAGTGTAAGGAACTAGAGTAAGAAAAGTCTATCATCCCCCCTTTATTGGTGACAAGTCTTCAAATATACCCATGAAAATCATATCCATATTAGCATTAATGGAATCATTTTTTTGGGTGAATTTAGTAATGTGACAATAATAATATCTCATACATTTTTTCCTAAAAGCATGACATCAGGAAAATTCATAGTGTACAAAAACATCTAGCATGTTAATTAAAAAAGACATGTTTTTTCCAATAGTATTCATAAGGTTTTTTAAAGAAGGTTTACAAAATAAGTGGTCATATCCATTAATTTCTCATATAGTTGATCCACTATTAGTGTAGACAATGTTATGCCTTCCTCTGAATTCCTAATGAATGATGTCATCCAAGATTAGTTTTTTTATCATTGGTGTAAAAATGTATGATGTCCTAGGAAATTAGTTTTCAAGGATGTTTCAACCCAAATAAGTGTGTACCTTATTCAAAAATGTTATACCCTTTATATCCTTTAATATTATATCCTAAAAATTTTCAATAAGTAGTAAATTCATTTATAATCCCATACAATATGGTTCTCAATGTGAAATCATCAATTCTTTAGGCATCATACAATGTAGCACTCAAATTCCACATTCATTTCATATCATCAAATGAAGGTTATGACATAAGGATCAATTTCTTAATGTATTAATACAATTTGAGTGTGTCTTGTAGGTTTTTAGTGAGTGACATATGTTTTTAACTAAAATGTCATTTTGAAACTGAAAACACGCACTTTAAGCTATACCAGTCACACTATGTGTTTGATTGACATGAGGATGATTCAAACACAAAAAAATGAATCATAGATCATTATTATAATGTATAAATAAAATCTAAGTTCATTAGATTGGTTTTCAGTGAGTGACACATATTTTTAACTAAAATATCATTTTTAAACTGAAAACAAACAATTTGAGTTATATTGGCCACACCATTTGTCAGATAGAGGTACGACTGATTCCGACATGTTCCAAATGACTTTTTGAAACTTTTACTAAAGAATTAAAATAATATAAATGCGTTTTCTTAGTTTTGAGTATGTCACCTATCTTTTGAACTAAAATATTGATTTTAAATATAAACCCAAAAATTAAGTAACAACGGACACACCATATTGACATGATGTTAATTCCTACACATCAAAAATGAATTATGGATCCTTTTACTAAAGTATCAAGATATTCCAAGTGTTTTTACAGGTTTTTAGTGATTGATATATGTTTTTAACTAAAATTTCATTTCTTTAAAACACACACACTTTGAGTCATACTAACCACACCTTGTGTCGGATTGGAGTGCGGTTGGTTCCTACACTACAAAAATAACTTATGGAACATTTTTCTGAAGTATAAAGACAATTCGATGGTTTTTTCTTGGTTTTCATTTAGTGACACATATTTTTAATAGAAAATCCATTTTTAAACTAGAAACATACATTTTAATCCTGGTGATCACACCATGTATTGGATTTATGTACGACTAATTCCTATATGTCACAAATGACTTATGGATCATTTTTATAATGTATCAAAAATAATATGAAAGTTTTTTTTCCATATTTTGAGTATGTCACACATTTTTTGAACTAAAATGTCAATTTTAAATAAAAACTCACAGTTTTAGTCATAATGGTTAGAAAATGTGTTAGATTAATGTGTGGTTGATTCCTACATGTCCAAAATGAATTATGGATAATTTTCCTAATGTATAAGACCATTCGGGTGTGTTTCCTTGGATTTAGTGAGCGAAACATGTTTTAACTAAAATTTATTTTTTAAAATAATAACACACACTTTGAGCTATACCAGTCACCATGTGCGTGAGATTGATGTTCAGTTGAATCATACATGTAAAAAATAAATTTTCCATCTTTTTCCTAAATTATCAAGATAATAAAATTCTATTTTCTGGGTTTTTAGTTTTTGAAACATTTTTTTAACTAAAATATCATTATGAAACAAAAAACACACATTTCAAGTCATACCAGTCAAACCGTATATTAGATTGAGGTAAAAATAATTCCTAAAAATCATAAATGTCTTATGGATAATTTTCCTAAAGTATCAAAATAATATGAATTTATTTTATCATTTTGTAGTATGCCACACATTGTTTTGAAAAAAAATGTCAATTTTAAATAAAAACACACACTTTGAGTCAAATCAGTCACACTATGTATCAAATTATGTGTGTTTGATTCATACACATCTCAAATGGCATAAGAATCATTTTCTAATTTATCAAAGTAATTTGAGTATGTTTTGTAGGTTTTTAGGGATTGGAGCATGTTTTTAACTAAATTGACATTTTTGAACTAAAAAAACTCACTTTGAGTTAGATTTATCACATCATATGTCATTTTGATGCGTGGCTGATTCCTATGCATTAAAAATTAAATATGTATCATTTTACTAAAGTGTTAAGAAAAACTAATCTTGTTTTCTATGTTTTTTGTAAGTGGAAAATATTTTTAACTAAAATGTCATTTTAAAAATGAAAACACAAATTTCAATTCATATCAGTCACACCATGTATGAGATTGAGGTACGAATAATTTTCATATGTCACAAATGACATATGGATGATTTTTTTGAGTATCAAAACAATATTAATGTGTTTTCTTGGTTTTGAGTATATCACATACCTTGTTAACTAAAAAGTCATTTTTAGTTAAATAAGCACACTTTGAGTCATATCGGTCATATTATGTTTCATATTTTCTTTTGGTTAACCCATATACATCCAAAAATACATAAAAATTATTTTCTAAAATTACCAAAACAATCAGAGTTTCTTTTCTAGGTTTTTAGTGTGTGACACACATTTTTTAAAAAAGTTATGTTTTTAAACTAAAACACATACTTTGAGCCATATCGGTCACACAATGTGTCAGATTGACATGAAGTTGATTACTAAACATTAAAAATGACTTATGATTTTTTTTCTTAATGTATAAATAAAATATATGTTCATTATCTTAGTTTTCAATGAGCGAGAAATGTTTTTATCTAAAATGAAATTTTTAAACTAAAAACACACATTTTGAGTCATACTAGTCGCATCATGTATCAGATTGAGTTACAACTAATTCATACATTTTCAAAAATAACTTATGGATAATTTTATTGAAGTATAAAAAAATATAAATGTGTTTGATTGGTTTTGAGTATGTCACACTAATTTTTAAATAAATACGCACAATTTGAGTCATATCAGTCATATTGTGTTTTGGATTGATCTGTGATTAATTCCTATATGTTAAAAAGGAAATAAGTATTTATTTCAAAAACTAAAAAGATAATATGATTGTTTTTTATAAATTTTCAATGAGCACCACCTGTTTTTAACTAAAATGTCATTTTTAAACTGAAAACACACTCTTTAAGCCATACTAGTCACATTGTGTATCAGATTGATGCATGGATGATTCCTACACATCAAAATTGACTTATGGATATTTATCATAATTTATAAATATATTATGAGCTTATTATCTTGGTTTTTATTGACTGACACTTATATTGAACTAAAATATCATTTTTAAACTAAATACAAACATTTTGATTCATACTTGTCACACCGTTTTTCGGATTGATGTATGAAAAATTCCTCTATGTTACAGATGAATTATGGATAGTTTTCCTAAATCATAAAAACAAAATAAATGTATTTTCTTAGTTTTGAGTATGTCAACTGTATATTGAACTAAAATGTCGATTGTAAATAAAAAAATATGCTCAGTCATATCAATCAAATTGTGTTTCAGATTGACATGCGATTGATTCTTTACACATCAAAAATGTCTTATGGATCCTTTTAATAAATTATCAAGAAATTCTCATTGTTATTCTAGTTTTTCATATCGTGATACATTTTTTAAACTAAAAATTTAAATTTAAAAAAAGACACAATTTTTCTCATACTAGACACACAATGTGTTGGATTGATGTGAGTTTGATTCATACACATCACAAATGACTTACAGATCATTTTAAAAAAGTAGAAATACAATCTGAGCATGTTTTATCAGTTTTCATTAAGTGACAAATTTTTCTAACTGAAATATCATTTTTAAAAAGAAAACACATATTTCAAGTCCTACTGGTCACACCATGTATCAGATTAGAGTAATAATAAATCCTACATGTCTAAAATTACTTATGGATCATTTTCATAAATTATAAAAACAATATGATTTTTTATCTTGACTTTGAGCATGTCACACTTTTTTTGAATTAAAATTTATATTTTAAATAAAAAAATAATGGTCACAACATCCATCCGATTGACATGTAGTTGATTTTTACATGTAAAAAAGTAATTATGGATCATTTTATTAAATTATAAATATAATTCGAGTTTGTTTTCTAGGTTTTCAGTTAGTGAACCTTTCTTTAACTAAAATTTCTTTTTTAAAAATTAAAAACACTCACTTTGTGTCCAACCAGTCACAATGTGTGTCATATTTACATTCAACTGATTTATACATGTCAAAAATGACTTTTTAATAATTTTTCTAAATTATCATGACAATAAAAGAACCATTTCTTTGTTTTTATATAGTGACACACTTTTTTGATAAAAATTTCACTTTTAAAAAGAAACCATGAATTTCAAGTTATAATAGTCACACTGTATATCATATAAAGATATTTATAATTTCTACAGATTTTAAATGAATTATGTATAATTTTTCTAAAGTATCAAAACAATATGAATTTATTTTATTAGTTTTGAGTATGTCACCCGTCTTTTGAACTATAATTTCAATTTTAAATAAAATCATAAACATTGAGTCATACTGGTCACACCCTATATTAGATTGATGTGTGGTTAATTAATACACATCTAAAATGACATATGAATAATTTTACTAAATTATAAATAAAATTTGAGTGTGTTTTCTATTTTTTTAGTTAGTGGAACATGTTTTTATCTAAAATGTCATTTTAAACTAAAAATATGTACTTTGAGTTATATTGATCACATCATGTGTCAGATTGATGTGCTTTTGATTATTACACATTAAAAATTAATTATGGATCATTCTAATAAATTATCAAGTCCAAGAGAGCTTTTTTTTTATAATTTTTAATTAAGTGGGACACATATTTAACTAAAATATTATTTTAAAATGAAAACACACAATTCAAGTCATATCGGTCTCACCATGCATCAAATTGAGTTATGATTGACTCCTACATGTCACAAATGGCCACTGGATACTTTTAGTATGTATCAAAAAATATTAATGTGTTATTATATCCCAAATTTACCCATGTTTTTAGGGTTTAAGTGGTCACTTGTAGTGTAACTTGAGTTAACAAATCCTTTGAGACCTAAGAAGAAACCTAAAGACACATACATTATAAGTGGGGGATTTGGATATAAAGTTTACAAATTTGGTTTGTTTTGAGATGGTTTAAATTAACACTAAGACACCTAAGTGAATTAAATTTATGAAAAATGGTTGATCCTAGGTTATTATAAGGGACATATTGGATGAAATTCTTTGTAAATTATTTAATTTTCATTAACCCAAGAATCATTCGTTTAATGAAATAAATATAATATCATCACTTACTAGTTTAAAACCTTTACATACACATTATAATCACCTATAAACTTAGAGGATCATTTTCATGAGAACTATTAGGTAAAGGATCTTATTAGAAAATGAAAAGTGTGGTGATAAAATTCAATAAGGAAGAGGAAGAGAGAAAATCATTGAATGAAAAACTCAAATAAAATAAATTATTAAAAATTTATATAGTGAGAAATAACTTCCAATATAGACCCTTGATATTCAATTTGATCAATCCATAAGAATTTTATCCCTCTATTTATGATATTATCTCAATGTAAGTGGGAAGTAGACTCATGTTGACAAAATTGAAGAAGTTAAAAATAATGAAATAACGAACACTCCACCATTTTTTGAAGGATTTATCACTTATATGTTTTCATAAATTCACACCACAATGAAAATGTATCAACATATTTAAAAAATAATAGAAAAAGAAAAGAATAATATTTTTTATTAAGAATTTATGGTGATTCGAGCAACTTATAATTGAAGAAATGTGATTACAACATCAAATTGGAATTACAACATTAAAATAAAAACATATAATAAATCCTCCCAAATCCACCACTAAAAATTAATTAAAAAGTTATTTTATAAGCCTTTGTAAGATCCTATAATATTCTAAGTCTTCATACTTAAAGAAGGTAAGCATAGGTTGGTGGAAAAATTGTGGAATGTGGACTTTTCTACCCCTTGACCCGAAATGGGATCCACCTTGAATTCTCCCAATAGAGGTGTTGAAATGAGATTCTAGATAGATGAATTTGGGTGGTTCATAGAAGAATAAATTAAATCCAAAATTTTTCCTAAAAGCCTATAAAATTTCATCCTATTTAGTTTTTGTGTAGATATGATCAAAATAGTGGACTTTTATTCTGGCCCAAAATTTCATCTTCAACATAAGAATCCTATAAATCCCTTAAAAACTCATAATTAGATCATGTAACTATATAATTAAATGTTCCCCATGATTAAATATATTTGCAGTTCGAATTTGAGTTCATTGGAGCTATAAAATGGCTACATAATGCAAATAATTGGAATGTGGTTGAGTTTTCTTCACCAAGATTTTTTTGGCATGAATCCCCATTTTTGTGGTCTTCTAATGTGATTATTCATGTGATCCAGAAGGATAAAATATTCCCAATGGAATGGGAAATATGAAAATGAGATATGAAATTCAAATTAATAGTAGTGTGTTATTTATAATGTGTCTTAAAATGGACCTAGTAATAGTGAACATTAAGAAAAAATTACAATCATGATGTGAAATAATGATCAAATTATAAAATTTACTAAAAAGGTTATTTATAAAAAATGAAAAAATGAAAATTATAATATATAAAATAAATATTATTTTCTTTTAGTGGCTAATAAAACCCCCAAATTTAGTTTTACTAGTCCTGAGTAAAAAAATTATCACAAAATATGAAATTCAATTCCCTTTTACTAGAACATTTTAACATACAACCTTCACAAAAAGACCTCATACTAAATTATTATGAAACCCATAAAAATAATTTAACAAAAGTTAGGTTTAAAAGCATATCCCAATCCCAATACCATTTCTTTTATCAAATTTATTTCCACATTTCATCTAATTTAATATAAACATGATGATTTGGTGTGCATCACAATAAAAATGGGGGTTATTTTTTATTCAAGGGGGAAAAGTTGCAAGTGCAAGGTGGAATCACATTTTAATATTAAGATGAGTATTTATTTTTTGGTTTTGTTTTTTGTACTTTTTCCATGGTAATTGAAATTGAACTCAATAACGTCAACCCATGTAGTGAGAATTTTCTGATGACTCTCAAGATCAAAGACCTCAGGGAACCAAGTGAATCTTTTATACTCAGTCATCATCTCAAATTAACTCAGTTTAAAAATTCAAATTACAAAAAATAGAGATAAAAATCCCAACTCTAGGCTAGAAAACTTTAGAGTCATGATCCCAAAGTGTGGAAAGCCACACATTAGGTAATTTCATTGCTCAACATGCATTTTTTTTGTTTTTTTGTTTATTAGTAAAGTTAAAAATAAAAATATCACAAAAAATGTCATTTATTATAGGATCCTAAGAACCCAAAGTAACACCCCACAATCAAAAAGACATGCATTGTGAATTTTTTTATTTTATGGATGAAATTGTAGGTGGTGAAAAATCACATTAGACAACCACACTTTCCAAAATATATTTTCGTGAACATAAAATTAGATTAGAATAAGAATCAAGGAATGAAAAGTTATTTGATATTCAATTTCATAATTTGAAATTTTTATTTTCATGTTCAAGGTTAATGAAATTTCCATTCCATTTATGCAATCAAAATATTATTTGTGACAACATTTTTTTTCTTTATTTCAGCCCCTAACTTAAAATAATTATTTCCCCAATGTTTAACAAAAAGAAAATTTAAAAGGGGGTAGAGGCATAGAAGAGTAGTTCTTAATGAAAATTTAAATAAGATACATGGAACAAAGCATTCTGGTCATTCAAGTTTATGTTCATAATGATCCGGATTATTCCTTCGATCTCCATGTCACTCAGAGACACCTCACCAATGATAGAATATTATGTTTGAACTCTTGGAAGAAAAATTATTTTCCTAGATATAATTCAACCTCAACATACCCTAAATCTTACAAACCAATATAATTGAACACAATGGAAATACCTTGAGGTTTTCTTAACTAAAAACAAAAAAAAATCAAAATTAAAGGATAAAAACATACCAATTTATTTAGGAATTATAAACCTTGAGTCAAAGTAAAACTAAATGTCGGGCTGCCTCCTAGAAAGTGATTTTTTAAATTCCATTTTCTCTTCATGTACCCTAAATCTATCAACTTTCTTTTGGTTTATAAGTTGTATCCATTAACTCCTCCTGTGTTTCTTATTTATTGAATGTTTAAATGAATGGTTTTGAAAAATGATCATTATCTTTGAAAACATAACCAATTGCATGATCCTGAATCTCTACTTCTTTATGAGGGTACACATAATGAACTATATAAGGACCAAACCATATATAACATGACATTATTGGGTGTAAATGAATTTTGGAACTATACAGGAGCTTGAATTTTCATAGTTAAAAGTGTTTGAATTTTAGATTCCAAGATTGGTAGGGTTTAAATCTAAATTTACTAATCCTTGAGTATTTATAAGCCTCTATCCTAAGTAACTCAAGTTCATTAATGTCTAATTTAATCTTTGTTTCATCTAAAGAAATTTCAATGTTCTTTTTTTTTGATTTCCTAAAAGGCCTTATGTTCAATTTAAATAGTTAAATGGAATGATTTTCCATAAACTAACCTATATGGTGACATGACTATGATTATTTTAAATTCATTATGATATTCCCACATGACATCCAAGATTTTCTCAGACAAATATTCCCTAAAGGGATTTATTGTTTTTTCAATAATTTTCTGAATATCCATATTCTCTAACTCATCTTGACCATTGGTTTGAGGCTGGTAGGCATTGGAAACTTTGTGATAAATCCCATACATAAACATGAGTTTAAATAAGGGATGATTACCAAAATGGGTTCCACAATCACAGATAATAGCCCTAGTAATTCCAAATATAGAAAAGATATTCTCTTTTAGGAATCATATTACAACTTGATGGTCATTGGACGTAGTGGGAATGACCTCATCCCATTTTGAGACATAATCAATAACTAATAGGATGTAAAGATATCCTGTAGAGTTTTTGCATGGTCCCATGAAATCAATTCCCCAAAAATAAATGATTTTGATGACTAAAATGGGAGTAATGGGAATTTCTTTCCTTTTGGTTATTGATCATATTTTTTTGACACCTAGAACAACTTTGGACAAATTTATATGAATATGTACTAAGGCTAGGCTAATGAAAAACACTTTTTAGGACCTTTTTAGTGGTTTTATTTTTGGAAAAGTGGCCACCACATGCATCTCCATGATATAATTTATGAATTGACTTTTGATTAGACTCAAGAACAGATCTCCTAATGAATTGATCAGGAAAGGAATTTAATAGGTATGGATCATTAATCACACTAGAAAGTAATTTACTCTTAGACTGGGTCTTGAATAATTTTTTAATGACACACACAACCAAGTGGTTTTATATGATATCATACCATGGTAAATCACTCAAAAAATAGAGATACTAATCGGGAAATGAATCAGACACATAAAGGAGATGTCAGTTGTCTTTTAATTCCATACTATAGAGGTGATCAGATACAATATTTTCAACACCATTTTTATCATTAATTGTTATATAGAATCATTGATGAAGAAGGACCCAGATAATAAATCTTGCTTTGGCATTTTGTTTTTGGAAAATTAATTTTTGATCTGAATGATCTATAAAGACAATGGTGGTGGATCCTAAGAGATATGACCTAAAATTTTATAAGTTAAAGAAAAAAATAAAGAAACTCTTTTTTAGTTCCTATGTAGTTAATCATTTCATCATGTAATGATAGACTTTGATAATCAATAACACATGAATTTTTATCAAAATTTTTTCCTAAGACAAATCCTAGAGCAAAGTCACTCTCATCACACATTAGTTGTAATAGAAGTTTCCAATTAGGAGATTTTATGATAGGTGAAGAGATAAGATATGAATTCATTATCAAGAATGACTCCTCGTAGATTTATTTCCATAAAAATGGATTATATTTAACTAACAAAGTTCAAATTGGTTTGGTAATAGTTCTGAAATTCTTAATGAACCTTTTATAGAAACGAACATGTAATAAAAAGGACCTCACCTCCATGATAGTTTTTTGGAGAAGGAAGGTGAATAATGATATCAACCTTAGATTCATCAACTTCAATCCCTCTAACAAAGACCATATGTCTCATAACTAGTCCTTTACAATGAAATGACATTTTCCCAATTTGAGACAAGATTATTATCATCACATCTAGACAAAAACCTTTAACCATTTAGAAAGTATCCCTCAAATGTATCACTAAAGATGGATAAGTCATCCATAAAGACCTATAATCAATCCTCCACCATGTTAGAGAAGATTCCCATATTGCACTACTAGAAGTTACAAGGGGAATTACATAACACAAAAGACATGAACTATATGGAAAAGTACTAAATAGACTAGTTAATGTTGTTTTTCCTTGATCTCCTAAGGATAACACAATTTGATTATAACCTGAGTATCTGTCTAGGAAATAGTAGAACTGATTACCCACCACTTTCTTGAGGACTTGATTAATGAAGGGAAAAGGGAAATGCTCTTTCTTAGTACATGAGTTTAACTTCCAATAGTCAATGTACACTATCCATCCTATACTCACCCTTGTGGGGAGAAGATCACCATCCTCGTTGGTAATCGTAGTGATTCCATCATTATTTGGAACAACTTGAATTGGTCTAAACCATTTAATCTCAATAATGGGGTAGATGATACCCTCTTTCAATAACATAAAAAATTTATTTCTTTACCACTTATATATATATTAGTATTTAGTCTCTACTGAGGTTGACTATTTGGTTTGGATCCAAATTATAGAATAAACCTATGATTTACAATGAGTTGGAAAATCGCATGAATATCAGATAAGGTCCTTCAAATTTCAATCATATGCTTTACCAGGACATCTAGAATCATTATCTATTGATTGGATTTGAGAGAGTAAGATATTAAAAATTGAAGTGTTTGATTTCACCCAAGGAATTAAAACTTGAGTAAGGAAGGCAGTACTTTTAAATCAAACTTAGGTTGGTTAACACATTCAAAATAATGTTTGTAATTTGTATTTAACTTGGATTCTTTTTTTAAATTTATTAATAACATTGGTTCCTTTTGAATATAATTTTTATCCATCGCATTTTATATATCAATGTTAGGAATGGGTATGCAGTCAAGTTTTTTTATTTATCCAATGTTTTCATTGATAGGTAATCCTGAAAAATCATCAAAGGAGTCGACTGAAATGGATTCAATATACAGAGAGAAATTTACTTCATGTGAACAAAGAAAATCAATCTCATCTTGACTTAAATATCCTTCCAAAATTCCTTGATTTTCATTTGGTTCACTATCAACACTACCTATCCAATTTACCTTATGGATCTCTTCATCATCCCCAATTTTAGAGTTTTCATTATAAATGTTCTAATTGAGGCTCATGTTTCTGATCGTTATTTTCATATTCATATTCCTAACTCAGATGAATGAGTTTATTTTTGATAAGAAGGGATGACCAAGGATGATAGAGGCTTACTACCTAGGACCTAATCATGGGTGATTTTCAAAGAAAATTAAGTTAGTAGGGTAAATGAAAATTTCAACTTTCATAAACAAAATCCTCTAATATCCCCTCAATAACCCTAACACTATGATCATCTAGTTAGATTCTGATAAAAGTTGATTGGAGATCTTAAATTGCTAATTATAAATACATTGTATATGGAATGAGGTTAATACTGGATCCTATATCACAAAGGGATTTGAATTTTTTTCTCCTTGTTCAACATTGATGTATGGAAAACTGGGGTCTTTCACCTTAGGAGGAATGGTTCCTTGGATGGTGGTTTACACATTATAATGCAAAAGGACTTGGTTTTTGTGTTAGAACATCTTTTTTGAATATAAACAGGTCCTTAAAGTGATTGGAGTATGTAGGCATGCTTTTTATTTAATTAATAATGGGTATGTTAAACTTAAGTATCTATAATATATCCCTTTATGTTTCATTCAATTTAGGTTTATATTTTCATCTCATGCATTGAGGTAAGGGAGCAAGTTGTTTAAATGTTTGGTGTGGTTATGGTTCCTTCACATTATCCTTGGATTTTTGAAATTATGAGGGTGGTTCATTCAAATTTTTATGAGTTATTGAAGCTTTTAATGGTTTTATAATAATTTTTTCATGTTTTCAATGGATTTCACACTTCTTAACACTGTGATATTTTTTAGTTTTTCATGATAGGTTTGTGTGTAACTGTATTCTCCCCTTAAGGTTGAGGATGGTACTAACCATGTATGAATGGGTTATTTTACTATTTTAATGATTTTAAGCTCAGGTTTATGTTATAAAACATTAAAATTCATTCTTATCACTTTTTACACAATCTTTCAAGGATTGGTAGAGTGGAAGATTGGGAAGGGTATTGAGTTGGTTGGTTTATCCCAAGTGGATATTTAGTTTATTGGGTGAATTGTTGAATAGGTTGTTATATGGGTTGTCAATTTTTATTAGGTAGATGTTAGAAATTATTATGGGTATGAAAATTATTTAGAAGGTAGGGGTTTGTTCCCTGTGGTTAACTGGGTTGTTAAATGGGTTGTTGGTTGTGTTTCTGATAGAATCTAGGATGGTCATTATACCTTGGATTGAAAGTGTTTTTGTATTTTGGATTTTAAAAGTTCAAAGATTTAACCTCTAATGGGGGTACTCATAAAATAAAATCATTTATATAAGTTATGGTTGGGAAATTTTTGGTATTAGGGTCATGTTTCCCACAAATTATGCAAACACGGTAAACAATTTTGATTTATTAGACCTTCCTAACATCAATATCCATGAGATTCCTAGTGATTGCATTGTTTTTTATCCTAAGTATTTCTTCTTCCATAATAGTGTGATTCTACAAGATTTTGGTGGCTTCTCATAGTAATGTGATGTTCCCCATGTTTTTTTTGTTCATCGATATTTTCTAGATACTCGTAAGTAACATTTGGGGATTTGTTTTTGAATGTTCCATTACACATCATGTCTATAAATTGTTTATTTCATAGAACCAACCCTTCATAAAAAATTAAAACATGGTCTGAGATTGAAAATCCATGGTGAGGTACCATGATAAGTGTATCTTTGAACCTTTACCATGTTTCATATAGTAATTCCCATTTTTTCAGAAAAGTTTTTGGATACTATTTTTAAGTGAAATTTTTATGTTATAGGTGATATTTTTTTTATAATTCTCTTTTTAATTGGTCCCAATAGTGGATTGATGAAAGTCTTATATTTTTTAAGAAATTCATGGCTCAATCCTACAGTAATAACGAAAATAACCTCATCTAAGATAAATAAAAATGATTTGTGGGGGGGGTCACATGGTTTCAAAAATGTCATTGGATTCATTGACATGAAGGTATGACATTTCAGACTCCATATCAAGGAAAGTTAGAAGTTGGATTATGAAATAAGGTTTGAAGACATAGTGATATTCTCCTTGGGAATCATTTCTAATCAAAGTGGGTTTATTTTTTAAATTATGCAGGATTTAGTGATTCATGGTTAGATATATAATATTTCCAATATTTTGGATGACCTCATTTGGATTCCCATTTTGGTTCCCACCTGGGTTTATAAGTAGTATTATTTGAATACCCTCATTTATAATGGGATCAATTATTAAATATAGAGTTTTAGGAAGATTATGATATAATGGAAATATATTCTTAGGTGTTATTTACTACTTAACCCTAAGACTATCAACCCTAACAATCCAGTTTGATTGGTCATGGGTATAGGCAGACATCCGCCAAGAAAAGCAAAAAAAGAAAGGGGAAAATATAAGATAAATTTTTGTGAGAAAAGTGAAATGGGGGAGAATAAAATCAGGGTCTATATGACTTACTTGGGTCCTATTAAATGGTGAAATAATCTGGTCTCACCTAGATTAAACAATGTTTTTAGGGTTGATGCAGTTTCTTTCTGTGTATCTTGGGTTGTTGAATCCTCAAATCCCTAATAAGTAATCTAAAGACACATACATTCTAAGAGGGATATTTTGATATGAATTGGCCAAGTTTGGTTTGTTTTGATATTTTTTCAATAAAAAATATGAGGCCTAATTGAATTGAATTTATGATAAAGGGTTTATCCTAGTTTATTATAAGAGACAAATTGGAAGAAAGTCCTATTAAATTATTTCAATTTCATTGACTCAAGAAGTATAAATTAATTGAAATCAATCTAACCAAATAATTTAGTAGTTTAAAACCATCACATACACATTATAAAAACCTATACACCTGTTTTATCATTTTAATGAGCACTCCTAGGTAAAGTATCTTATTAGAACATGAAAATATTGGGGATATAAGTTAATGAGGAAGTGGAAGATAGAAAATTATCGAATGAAAACTAAAATAAAAGAAATTATTATACATTTATAGAGTGATAAATAAAAAATAATCCATACACCTGATAATCATTTAGATCTGACCATAATAGGGTTATCCCTCCATTGATTCTATTCTCTCAATGAAATCAGGAGGTAGACTCATGAGGGTGGAATTGAAGAAGTGAAAAAAATGAAATAATGAACACTCCCCCATTGTTTGAAGGATTTCTATCATCACTATATAAATAATTTCAAAAATTAATTAAATACTGTAAAAGTGTAAAAAAACATAAAATGAGATGAATAAGATGTTTTATTAAGAATCTAATGTGATTCAGGTGTCATACAATTGAAGAATGAGAGTACAACATCAAATTGGCAGCATAAAATGAAAATGAAAATATACACAACATACCCCCAAATAAACCACCAAAATTGCTGTAAATAATAATTTTGTAAGACTTGGGTTGAGCCCCCAATTTTCCATGTCTTCCCAATAGATGAGTGTAGGCACAATTGGGTGGAAAATTTGTTGAATGTAGACTTTTCCACCCTTGACCTGAAGTGGGAGAAAACTTTCATACACCCAATAGAGGCACCACAATGAGATTCTATATGAAATAATTTGTGTAGGAAATAGAATAAAAAATTTAATCCCTATATTTACCCTAAGAGAGTATAAAATTTCAGTCCATTTTTATTTTTTAGGATATTTGATAAAAATGGTGGGTGGCTATTCTAGGTTATAGAATATTTCCCAAAATTCCATCTTCAAATTGGGATGCTTGAAACTCACTTATAAACAATGAATTAACTATTGAATGAAAATTTTCAAATTATTCCCTCTATATAAAGTTAAAATTAGAGCTTTATTGGAGTATTCAAATGGTTATAACATGTAGATAATTGGATTGTGGTTGAGTTTACTTCACCCATAATTTTTTGGAATGAAGACCCATTTTGGTGGTCTTCCAATGTGATTCTTCTTATGCTCCTGGTGGTTGAAATATTCCCCATGTAATTGGAAATAAGAAAATAAAATATAAAATATAAATAAAGATAAGTGGTGGATTTATAATTTGTCTCAAACATACTAAGTAATAGTTCACTTTAATCAATAATTACAATCATGATGTGAAATAATATTAAAATTGTAAAATGTACTAAAAATGGTGTTTATGAATAATGAATGACATGAATAATATATTGTATATAGTGAATATTAGACTATTTTAGTGGATGATCATGTGTTTTCTTTGTTTTTAGTATTTCATATGTATTTTTAAATAACATTTTATTTTTAAATAAATACACACACGTTGATTCATATCAGTAACACCGTGTATCAAATTGACCTGCGGTAAATTCCTATACATAAAAAATGTCATAAGAATAATTTTACTAAAGTATAAAAATAATTAGTGTTTTTTAGGTTTTTAGTAAGTGGCACATATTTTAACTAAATTTTTATTTTTAAAATGAAACACGCACTTTGAGCCATACTGGTAACACTATGTGTCATATTCACATGAAGTTGATTACTACACATCAAAAATGGATTATGGATGTTTTTAATAAAGTAACAAGACAATATTAGTGTGTTTTATCATTTTTCATTTAGTGACACATATTTTTATTTAAACAAAATTTTAAAACTAAAAACACCCATTTCAAGTCATACCAGTCACACCATGTATCATATTAAGGTACAAAAGATTGATACATGTCATGAACCATCCTGGATTCCCTTGTACCCTAACATCAGAGTCAACATTGACAGATCATGATGGGAATTCTCTATCCCTATGGGTTAGCAACTAGCATATGTAATCATACATGAATAAATTTGGAATGATTTTTCCACATATTGTGGAATACAAAAAAGATACAATTATATATATCAACACTCCTCAAGGAGAATGTACCAAAATTTATTTTGTAAAAATAGTACCCAAGTAGATAGATAAAAAATGATAAATAAATCCAAATTTCCATAAAACAAAGTCTCAAAAACGTGTGTAATAAGTGGAACTCATTCCCATAGATCACCATCATCACTCCATGGTCCAAAGGATGAAGAACATCCATCACTTATAAGTGGATCATTCCCTTTGCTCAGACCTAGAATAATAAAATCTACATACTCCCAAAGGAAAAGGTAGTGTCTGATCTATAAAGCACGATAGGGTCTCACAAATTCTTCCGTAATAAATTACATAATAATAAACCAATCATACTTATAATTTAAATAAAATAGGGCATGATATAACATATCATTTTAATATTTAAAACAAAACATGATTTATTTTGAATATATGTAAAAAAATTAAAACATTGATTAAATAAACATTTTATATAAAATAATTTATATAAATTATTTGGAATGAGTAAAACAATTCTATAATAAAAGGTACATATAATAAAAACATAAAAAAACAAGATCCATGGTAATATACCCTAATGCAAATTAGCTTGTGGCTATAGGATCCTCACACTTCTCAAAATTAAAGACCATGGATAAACATGTGTGCACACATCCCTCAGGACTATGATAAATTGGACTCATCAACATCCCATTGTGGATAGTTATGATGAAATATGTTTTTATTAGAGTTTTCATCAACAATTAATTTCTAGGGGACCAATATCCTAGAATGATTATCCCAAATAACCCAGTAATTACCTGGGATTTCATGTTCTCAATCAATCAATGAATAATGGTAAAATCATCTCATTTCAAATCAATCATCATTTACAATTCAATTTCCCAATTTTCAGTTTAAATATACCAATTCAATTTCAAAACCAAAATGTTGGATTTTGACCAGTTTAGCCATTTTCAATGCAAAACCAATCATGGGTTTTCCTCATTTAAGTTTAATCTATTTACTCAAAAAAAATATCAAATCATTTCATAAATTCCATCATTCTCAAAATTCATCCCACAATTCTAATTCCATTAGAATTTGTGTTTTTTTCCAAAAATCCAAACCATTTTTATTTTTCATAATCAAATAATTCCATGTTATTTTTTATAAATCAATTAAATATTATTTAAGAAAAATCAAGAAAATCAAGGTTTAAATTATATGGGAAATCTAAAATGTAACCACATACCTTTAAATCTCAGAATCAAACGATCAACACCTGTAATGGGAATGACAACAATGATCAAAGGTGAAGAAGATCTATAAATAAAATCTATAATCAAGTTATAAAAATAAAATTATTAGATACATTGAAACATATTTTTTACCCATCAAGAATATGATGATCTAGAAAAATATATATAGGATAGAAAAGAATACCGAAAGAGAACACACAAGAAGATATCCACTTACCAGAGAGGGAACAGACCTTTCACAGACACTTTGATTCCCCAAAGCAAGAGGTTGGATGAGCCAAAATCACCTCTAGGGACCCTAAAGGGATAGAAAAATTTTATTTGGTATTAATGGGGTGATTAGGCACTTAAACCATGGGGTTTATGAATTTTAAAATAAATTTCCTAACATAAAAATCATGTGTGTATAGTTTTTTGGATGGGGTACATGGTTAGGGGAAACTGTGCTCCAGCCACGCGACCCAAATATTTGGGGTGTACGATATCCCAGAGGTGGGTGCACAGTATTTGAGACCATTTCAAACCATGAATTCCTCATTATCCATGGGTGAACAATTTATATTAGGGGGGTGAAAGATTTGGTCAAACTATGTTCCAAACATGCACAATCCAAAAAGCCTCTAAAACTTTTCAAATTCACTCGCAACAAACCCAAAACATGACCCAACATAAAGGAGATAAAAAATAAGGGTCAAGGAATACCTGGTAAAAAGTAATAGGTTGTTTCAACCTCCTGAACATAAAAATAAATTTTCCCTAGAAATCCTATCAAGAAGTTTCTCTATCAAAGAGATGAGGCAACTACTCTCTCATAAGTGCCTTGCACTCCCACTTTTCTTGAGAATCAGAACCATAATTACATATAACATATAAAAAATGTATCACCCTCCAATGAAGTACCTTTTTCTTAGAATAAAAAATCCCAGCTCAATACATGAGATGGGTCAGAAAGATACTTCTACAACTATGATACACGAAACAAATTAGGATCAAAGTCAATTATAGTGTAATTTCTAAATAGTAATAATCTTTATACACCATATCAAAAACCTCAAAATTTCAGAAAAAAATTGGATCATGCTTCCATTTCCTCTAAAGTCATTGATTGTCAAAATGAGATGAAAATCTCAAAAATAACTAACCATTTCAAGGATCATAATCAAGAGTCATGGAATAAATATTAGTAGTTCATAAGACATGAATCATAATTAAATCAATAGAATTATTCATGATATCATAACATAAGCATAAAACAAGTGGCTATAAAAGACACATAAACATATAAAATAATTTCCATAGTATTCAAGGCTTAATTAAAAGGTAATCTTAGTTGAATGAGTTCACTCCTCAAACCATGTTAGTTGTCAAGGTTCACTCCTAGAACTATATTAGTGGACAAAGTCCTTTACTAAACTGGGTTCAATCCGCATTTCTACCATGTATTATTGATTTGAACTCACCTCCCATTCCTTCCTTGTATTGTTGAACTGAGTTCACTCCTTGTTCCAACCCTGTATTATTGAATCGGGTTCACCTCCCATTACAACTATGTATTACTGAACTGATTTCACTCCTCATTCCAGACCTCTATTACTGAATTGTGTTCACCTCCCATTCTATCTATCTATTACTAAACCAAGTTCACTCCTTATTCCATCCAAGTATTACTGAACTGATTTCACTATTCATTCCATCCATGTCTATTTCATGATATATATAAACCATTACCCAATTTATTGGAGGGAGATATAGGTCCCACCCATCACCTAATGAAATCAAACAAATGTCTGACAAAAGATAATAAAACATTCATAATATCATGACCCATAAAAAACATATGGGTTCCATAAACATCATATCATAACCTATGGAAAAGAGATAGGTTTCATAATCATTTAATTATAGAATAATCCATTAAAGGAAACATATTTAATAATATTTTTATCATGGTATAATGTGTTGAATAGAAATGTGTTTCATAAGAAACTTTTCATATTAATCATAAACCATTAAATGAAATAATAAGGATGGTTTCCTTAGATCATAACCACAATAAATCATAAATTATATCAAAGGTTATCATCTTATATGGTGAAGGATTTTGAAAGATAACTTGGAACATAAATTTTCTTTGAAATAAATTTTTAAAACACATCAAATTTTAAAAATAAATTTATTTTAAACCACATTGAAAATATATAATGGAATCATTAATTTTTTTAAAACATTTCTTGAAGAAAATATCCTTTCCACTTTGAAAACACTTTTAAAAATAGAAAACATTTTTTAAAACCATTTTCTTTGAAAACCACTTCAAAAAAAATTCCAGAATACTAGGAAAACATTTTATATTTAAAATAACATTGTAATATTTCAATGTAATCTTCAAGGAAATGATGGGGGGTAAATCCTCACATGCCGAACATTCCATTTGCATCGTAAAAAGTTTATAAAATTTTCTTTGGTTGGAAAATGACATGGATATTCCTTTTAAAACATTTTTTATCAAAAAGTTAAAAGATGGATAATTTTTTTAATCATATTATTAAAACATTTTTGTATTTTTTATAAAACATGATTTTATTAATAAAAAAATTTCTGACCGAAGATAGAAATAAAGACGCATTTTATTAAAAACACATTCTTAATTATCATAAGTACAAATGAGTGGAAAATGGTACCAATACCTAGAGATATCATGGATAAGCGTAGTATAAGAAAATTAATGAGATTTATTGATATATGGATCATAATATTTCATCAATTTAATCACAATCATAAACAATATTTATAAATAATGAGATTGTAGCAATAAATTGTTACCACTATGGTAACTTTAAATCATAATAATATGGAAATAAATAGATAAAATGATACGTAAAATACCATTAAAACAAATATATTAATTATATAACATGTAATATGGAATTATATACACCTCATAGAAAAATATGTGTGCATAACATGACATGTGTCTTAAAGAAGGAAAATTTAGATAAATATACTTTATCGATTTAGTAACTTTTGAACCATAAACCCCATGATAGAAATATCATTAAAGGTAAATTTAAATAGCCATAAATTTAATTAAAATAATTATATAATACATTCATGGGTAGTATATATACCAAGAAAAAGAAATTAGTGGTGAATAAGGAATACGTATCACAAAAATAAAAGTGAGATGAGAAAACCCCTACCTTATGTCTTAACTTTCTTCTTACATGTTCAAACCTCACGTATAATGAGTATAAGTTTATTATAAATATAATAAGGAAACATATGATCATATATAATACCATATATTATTTTATTATAAATTTATATTACTATTTTATTAACAATTTCATGTTAATGTTATGTTTTAGGTAATATCTGCTTTGTTTTTCACATATATTTTGACATGTTATCCTTGATCCTATAACTTAGATAACTATTTACTTATTTATAGCCTATAAAAAAAGATTTAAAAATAATATATATTGATTATATAAATATTTATAATAATATAAAAAATATAAAAATATTAAATGGATTAGACCATTTATGGAGACAGTAGGCTGTACGTACGTATGGACGTTGTTTTCGTTTTATTATTATATTAAAAGAAAGAAAATAAATGAAATACATATATATATATATATTATAATTATTATTTCATATATATCATAAAATTTTATTAAACCCATTTTCAATACATCCCATGTAAAGTATGAATGGATCACATCGCTTTGAGGAGATGGTAGTCCAGACATCCACAAATGAAGTTATTATATTTACACAAAATGAGAATCAGGAAGGTATGTTTTGTGTAATAATTAAATAAAAAAAATAAAACACATATATATATATCACATATATTTTATAAAAAATGTATTTACATTATAATTCCAAACCAATAGAGGTGGTAAAGTAAAAATTACTGACATCGTTTCGTGAAGCAGTACTCCACCATACATAAAAACGGTAAGTTCATTTCCCATTTGTTGGAAGTGTGTATAGGTGTAGGTTGAACCCTTAGAATAAAAATAACTCAGTATATTATAGATACTTAAGTTATTATATAATAATGTAATAATAATAATTGATAGGGTGAATACTGAAAATAAATCAAAAGTGCTTATGGAAGGATGTAACCTCTTCTTTGGGTAATTCCTTTTGATTTGCACCAACGGACTAACATGGTTTCCCTTCTTCCCAAAGTGAGGATTATAGGATTATAGGAGGTAATTTTAGAGCTTATTTTGGACAATTTTGTATGAACCAATGTTTTTTGAGAGGCATGAGGAAGTGAGGGTGTGAGTGCCGTTTTACAGTGGAGTAGAAGTAACATTCTTATAAATATAAAATGTTAACACTATTGAGAGGTATCCCTTACAACATGTGCCTCCAATAATTTTCATTTTTTTGAAAAAACGGAGTATATGGTCAAACTATTTCAATACAATGGCTTTTTGGAACTTTTATATGATATTTCTCCCCTTAAATTAAATTTTAACCACTATGTAAACTCATTTTAACCATAATTACTATAATTAGTTTTCATTACTTTCACTAATGTTTTTGGTAAAAAAACTAAGTTGATATTCCTTGATATTATAAATTATACTGATTAAAAATATGGAATAAATTTTTTCAAATTCTAAACATTTAATTTGAAAAAAATAATTTAAAATTAATCCCATATACATGTCATGAAATCCGGTTTTTAAAGCGAAAAATTCCAAAAGATTTAAATGTTTTTATATTCAATTTCAATGTGAAATTAGTTCCAATTATAAAAATTGTATTAATTTATTTATAATTAATATAATTATAATTTAAATAAAAATTAATATATAATTTAACTATATAAATAAATTAGATGAAAAATATGTTTTGAATTAATATTTAGTATTTTTCACTATTCATCAAAAAAAACTTCACAAAAAAATACAAAAAATTCACCCAAAGTAAATTTTGATATTTTTATTCAAAAATGAAGTTCATTTTTTAAACTAAAATTATAAAAGTTTTAAAATTTATATTTAAAATAGGTTTTCCATTAAAAGGCCGTAAAATTGATTTTTAGAAAAATAAATATTTTTACTCATAAAATTAGATTTATTCTTATCTCTTGTCTAGAAAACACATAATATAAAAGTAAAATATATGATTGAATAATAATATATATATATATATATATCATTAAAAATATTATATAGAGTTTTTTAATTAATTTATTAAGTTAAAATAGGTTTGATTTCATAAATATTATTTTCCAGCAAAATATTTCTTATATTTTCAAAAGGGACTCATTTTAATTTCTAGTAAATTAGACTTCATATTTTTATAATTTAATTAATATTATGAATAAACAACATTCCAATGTCTAGGTAAAAAATATAATAATATTTTAATAACAATATTAAATGTATATTGTAGTTCGGTAAAACTCAGTCTTGCATGTAATGTAAGTTATCAAAGAAACTTGCCATCGTGTGTAATACATTCCAAACATAATGATGAGTGTATTTAATGTTAATATAACTGATCTTTGAAGAATAATAATAACTTAGTGTTGTTTATAAGTCTATGAAAACTTTGTTCATTTATATAACAAAAGCTATATTCAGTGTTCTGTGAAATGAAAAAAATCAAAAAGATTAAATTAATTAAAAAATATATTTTAGAAAATATCGGGGTGTTTCAAGCACTGCTGACTATCTTAGTGGAAAATGTAATACACTAAAAACTAAAAATTGGTTATAACACCCCAATATATTGTTAAAAATTTTTGAATTAATTTAATATTTTTGATATTTTTCATTTCACACAACATTGAATATAGTTTTTTATAATAAAGCACTAAGTTGGGATCATGTCATATGCAACACTAAGTTAATAATGAACTACACAAAATAATTATATTATCTTGATGTGAATTTAAAACTATTTTTTTTATTTTATTACACATAATATCTATTCTCTTTGATTGATTGTGTTACCTGAAAGGCTGAGTTTTTACCACACTATAATATACTATAAATATGATTATTAAAATATTATTATAGCTACCACTTAGCCATTGGAATGGAATTTACAAATAATATTAACTAAATTGTGAAAATATTATCTACACATGTTTATAAAATTAATCCTTTGGTTATCAATTAGTTGTAGTGAATGTAAGAACTATTAGAAAATAAAGAAATTACTTTTCTAAGAAAATTATTTTTCAATGTACAATCACAATTTTATCTCAAAAAATTAAACAAACCACTTTTGATTTGTATTTTTGATAAAATTTATATATTATATATTAAATAAATGTTTTTAATACTCATCTAATAAATTTTATTAGAATAATATAATAATAACTCTAATTTTATGAATAAAATGATGTTTTCTTCTAAAAGATAATTTTACAGCCTTTTAATGGAGAACCCATTTAAAATCTGATTTTGGGGACTTTAATAATTTTTATTTGAAAAAATAAACTTTATTTTTGAAATAGTAAAATAAAAAATATATATTATGGTTAATTTTTGGAATTTTTCTGTGAAGTTTCATTTTTTGATGAATAATGAATAATACTGAATTGTAATTCAAATTTATTTTTTGTCTAATTAATTAAAAGGATAAATTATGTTTTTATTGGTTTTAATATTAAATTGGATAAATTATATATCCATTAATTAAATTTAGTTCATTCGTATCAATTTCACTTTGAAATTGGATATAAAATCATTCCAAACCTTTGAACATTTTTACTTTTAAAACCCACTTTGTCATCCTGTCTGCTAGATTAAATTTGAATTACTTTCTGCTAGTTATGTGGATGGAATTTGGAAAAATAGATTCCTTATTTGAAATAATAATAATATATAATATTAAATAAGTAATCTTAGTTTTTGAAAATATTATTAGTGAAAGTAATTAAAATTAATTACAATAATCAAGAGGAAAATTAGCTTGATAATGGACTAAACATTACACTTAAGGGGGAAAATGACCTATAAACTTGTCAAAACACAATTTTATGTCCATATTTCGACCCTATACTACCTTTAATCATATTAGATTAATTATTTGAGTCATGTTACATAGGAGAAACATGGGTTGAATCCCCTTTTGAAAAATTTACATGAATGCCACTCCTCCTCCACTATAAAAAGGAACTCACTCCCCACACTTATTCACACCTATAAAGCCCTTTAACTCACCCAAAACATACTAAAATATGCTCCATAAATATCTCCATTAATCCTATAATCCTACCTTGGGTAATAAATCTTATTATAGAATCCCTTTAGGTAAAACCCAGACGTGTTACCCAAAGAGGAGGCAACATCCTTCCTCAAGCTCCTTTGTTTTATTTTCATTCTCCACCCCATCAAATATTCTTATTCCATGAGTATATAAAAACATAAGTATCATAAATATAATAATATTTTTTATTCAAAGTGTTCTAGCTAAACTTACACACACTTCCATATAATGGGTAATTAACATACCATTCTTGTTTATGGAGAACTACCGCCTCATGAAACGATGTTGTTCATTTTTCCTTTATCACCTCTAATGGTTGGGAATTATGATGAAAAATATGTTTTTATGTGATATATATGATATATATGATATGTATTATGTATTTAGGATTCTATAATTATTATATAAAATATTCCTTCATTGTATTCATTTTGTGTAATATGATAACTTTGTACTTGGACTTGTGGACTCCCACCTTTTCAAAGCGATATGATTAGTTCACACTCTACATGGAATGTATTAATGATGGGTTTAATAAAATTATATTATATATATGAAATAATTATTCTAATGTATTTATATTATACACACACACATATATATATATTTCATTTACTTTTCTTTAACTATGACAGGAAAACTGAACAACATTCATGTGAATGTACGACCTACAGTATCCATGAATATCATATTCTATTTCATATATCAATATTTTATAGATTATTAGAAATATTTATATACCAGATATATATTATATATAAATCCTATTTAACATTATTTAAATAATTAAATCATTATATAAGTAATAGGATCAAGAATAACAAGTCAAAACACATACAATAAACAAAGAGGTTATTACCCAAAATGTTGCTTTAACATGGAATTGTTAATAAATAGTTAATATAATTTTATAAGTGAATAAGAAATGGTATGATATATAGGAATATGGTTCTATGTTTTATGTATAATAAAATTATAATAATTATATATAAGGTTTGAATGTGTACAAAGAAAGTCAGGACATAAGGTAAGAGTTTTCTCATCACACTTTTTATATCAGTGAAATACATGCCATGTTATGAACCTATATTATTTTATGGGGTGTATATACTACCCATTGACATGTTATATCATGAATATAGTTATTTTAATGATATTTTAAGCTTCATTTAATTTTATTCATTCATGGATAGTGTGATTCAATGTTACCAAAGTGATAATAGTTTATGGCAGCAATCTCACAGTTTATTAGGATTGTTTATGATTGTGATTTCATTATTGAAATCATATGAACCATATCTCAAGAACTACTATGAATTATATAATTCAATATTTATTAATTTTATATCCTACTAATGGTATAGTTTCCCACTCTTTGGTACTTAAGAAAATTAAGGTTTTTTTATGAAAATCTGAATTTATTTCTAATTTCGGTCCGAAATTTGTGTTCTTTAAAAACTGTGTTTTTTAAAAACATTTTAAAAAATGTTTTACTATTATCCAATAATTTTTAAAGGAAATTTTTAGCCATTTTTTTAAAAAAAGTTTAAAAAATTAATCTTCTTGTAATTTTTATATTGAGAAACTTTTCTAAACTTCTACGGTACCAAAGGAATGTTTGGAAGATACAAATCTATCCACCATTATGGATGTCTTTCCTTTAAGGATTCCTTTAAAAGTTTATAATATTTATTTTTATGAAAAATTATTTTCCTAATATTATGTCAATTTCTTGTTTTTAAAGTGTTTTTAAATGAAAAAGGTTTTCCAAAGCATGTAGGATTCCATAAGTGTTTTAAATTATTTTCAAAGCATCCTTTAAATTTTTTCAATGAAATTTTCAAAGAAAAAAACTTTAAAAGATGTTTTAAATTTAATTTTTCTAAATTATTTTCTAGATTAATGTGTATTTTTTTAGTTTTATTTTCAAAGAATTTTTTTTTCAAAATATTTTGTGTTTTGAAAATCATTTTTAAAAGAATAAAGGATATTTTCCTAAATAAATGTTTTGATTGAAATAGTAAATAATTATTTATAGTAAATGGATTTTAAAATAGTTTTGTAAAAAATATTTTCAAATAATTGATATTTAAATTAATAAACATTCCATGTGAGATTAAAAAATCCTTCTACATCTATGATGACATACATTGTTATAGTTTTTTCTTTTTTGGGGAAATGATCCATGAATAACATTCACATTCTTTCTTTAATTGTTTATGTTTAGATGTAATGATATTAATAGCACATATTCCTCTTCCACAAGTTATATGGTTTTGAAACCCATTTATTTTCATGGGTTATTGTTTGATGATGTGATTATTAAGTCTATTTATTTTCCATAGGTAATGATATGATAAAATGTTATGATACCCATTTCATTTCATGGGTTATGATATGATGTTTATGAAACCCATATATTTTTATGGTTTTTGATATGATGAATGTTTTATTATATTGTGGGATATGTATATATGATTTTATTATACGATGGGTGGGACCTATATCTCCCTCTAATGCATTGGGTAAATATTTATATCTCATACTATAATGATGGGAATCAATTCGATGGGTTTGATCCACTATAAGATTGGGAAACCCGATTTACTATGGGAAGATAGGAAAACCTGATCCACTATGCAAAGATGGGGAAACCCTATTCACTATGGGAATATGGGGAAACATGATCCCTTACTAAGAACAGACTGTGACTAGGGATTGTGGTGTGTCCTGCATAATAGGTGTAGTCCCCATGAAGTGTCCTATTATGTTTTGGAAATTCATCTAGACTTATAGGGATTAATGTTACATGTTTATGTGTCAACCAAAAATTATATGTCTTATGACTTTTATATGATCACATGGTTCATGTTATTGATTATCTTATAATTTTGTGCCCTATAAACTACAAATATTTATGCCATGTCTCATGATTATGATCTTTTTATATAGGGTATGATATCTAAATTTTATTATCATGTTCTAAACCCCTTATGTTAATGATATTCCTACATTTTTCCTTTATTTTACCTTACTGATCATTTGAGCTCACCCATTTCTTATGTTACCTTTACCCAAGTTATGAATAAATATTTTAAGTTGGAGTACTAAAGGTGAATATATTTTAAGAAGATGTTGACTATCTTTCACCAAACTAGAATAATGTGTTCCAAGATTCCAAAGACACTAAACAATTATATTTCCCAAGCATGTATTTTTGTAATTTGATGAATATTCATCTAAAATGATGCAATATCCAGGTATGTTAATCCTGGTTCACTATAGTTGGTATAAAATTAATGGTTTATTCAACCTTTGGAAACTGGGATGGGAAAACTTTATTAATATCCCTTGGTATATTTCTAGGGATATGCCTAGGGATGTCTCTAAGGATGAGTATGAGGATTAGTTAATGTTTAAGAAAATGTCTAGGATTTTTTTTAAATTATAGAGTGAGTAGTTTCCTAGAAATACATCCAAGTCTGGATACTATAAGAGCATGTGTCTCTGTAAAAAATGTACATACGGGTAAGAACCTTGAAAACATTGTATTAAGCTAAACTCGATTGGGAACATATGTACTACAACGGGCCTTGATGCAAACCTAGTTTGACACTCTTGAGAGATATTCTTTGGAAATTCAAAAACTATTTATAAATCATTATGAAGGATTTAAATAAAATATGGATATGAATAACCTATAATAAACCTATGGTATCAGAAATTAAATAAGTAGGTGTCATTATTTAGACATCATATAAGTGATTTTTTATGATTATGAGGTCTTATGCTATAATAAATGTTTCTCACACTGTGATTTATGGTTTTATTCAACTAAAAGAACCAAAAGTAATTGTGTTAACATTGAATGTGATAAAAAAAATTCTGATGATCAGTCGAATAGGATAATCATTGGAGTGAAGGAAATTTTCATCATTCCTAATTAGTTTTCACGAGACATGATTAACAATGTGTACCTTAATCAACTATCAAAAACACCAAGGAATATAAGGAGAGAGTTTTATGAGTATTTTAGTAATGGAGACCTCAGAAGAAATAATATTTTGTTTCCTATAGGAATAAGAAGACTTTTTGACTATAGAAAAGAAGGACACAAAGTAAGTAACTGCAAAGGGAAAATGAAAAGTTTGGTTAATGAAAAGGATGAAAATATTATCCTCCATAAGGTATTATCAATAGTTGAATGATTTAAATGTGGAATGAATGGTAATTTTTCAAATCGATTTCCTAAGTGGAAATATCTCTAATGGAATCAGCAAGGTGGTAAGATTAATGGTTATACTGCAGATGATGATGAGACTACAGATGAAATGTGAAAGGAAAGATGTATTAAGTAATGATATGGGGTAGACTTGTTAATGGATTGAGGATGAGGTAGAATACTCAAATATTTTATGTATTTGGATTAAAAAATTATGAAATATATAATAATTTTTTAGTATAAGTTTTTCAAAAATCATTTACCGGAATAAGTTAAGTCTTTCTAATGGACTAGAAAAGTGATTTCATAGAAAAGTAAAATTTTGACTAAGGGAATATAACCCTTAATATGTTTATAATAATGATTTTTTATAAGAATATTTAGGGTATTAATAAGTAAACTAGATGATACTAATTACCTCAAAATTGATAAATGATTTTTTGACTAATTGGTTTCTTCTATCATGTATGGAGTTCTCAGTATTTTTGGATTTAAGGAATTTATCCAATACACTTTGGAATAAGGAAACATATGTGCTTTCAATAAGTATTTGTGTTAATTATGGTTATTACCATGTTTCAATAAAATAAATGATGAAGGTATTCACATGTTTGGTACAAGAAAATAAAAATATACTTTATGCTATACTTGGGATCAATGCTATGCTTTTTTTGAGTAATTTAGTGACCGTATTTCTAAATTTTCAGACTTCAATCATTTGAAAGGGTTATAAGTTTAACCATTTATGGTATGGTTCATGTTAAACATCAAATTATGTTTTATAGATTCAATTATTTTCTCACCATATATGGATTTATGCATATTTGATAACTTCTGATTATCGTTTTGTTATGATAAAGATAGATGGAATGACATATCATTCTATTTGTGGATATCATGATCTGTTAATTATTTAGGAATTAAAAATTCACCTTCATTTCATGGAATAAGAGATGAAGTGGAAGAAGGCACAAAAATGGGTAAGGTTGTTTTTAAATCATGTAAGTATATATTTTGTTGAAGATTATTCAACTTTAGGAAAAAGGGTATAGAAAAAATGTTGTCATGTTATAATTATTTTTTATGATATTGGTGACATTTTTCAAGCCTTTTTGGTTTATGTATTTGTGATTGTTAACTTTATCCTAAACATGTTCTCTATAACTCTCTAGTATAACTTAATATTTATATTTCTATTCCATATCCATGTTTTCACTTTCCACCTTTGTTCACCTATATATGAGTTAATTTGTGTAACCATTATGGTTCCAACATTCTATTTTTAAAGGAATATTTAGTATTCATTTTAATGATGTGGGTTTCTATGAATGAAACTTTCAAGAATTAAACCTTTGATAACCTAGATGAATTTCAGGGGAGAAATTCATTTTAAGGGGGATATAATTTAACACCGTGAGATTTTGTGAAATATATTTTTTGAATTAATTTAATATTTTTGATATTATACATTTCAGGAAACACTAAATATAATTTTTTTATATTAAAACACTATGTATGGATTGCATTATATGCAACACAAAGTTAATTTTTCACTACACACAAAACATAGATTATTTTATGATACACACAACACTATGTTTTTCTTGTATTACACACAATATTGAGTCCCTTTGATAGCTTGTGTTACATGCAAGACCAAGTTTTTACCAAACTACAATATACTATTAATATGATTATTAAAATATTTTTATAGCTACCACGAATCCATTGTAATGTATGTTATGAATAATATTAACTAAATTGTTAAAATAATATCTACACATGTATATAAAATTAACCTTTGGTTATCAATTAGTATAAGTTAAATTCCACATTCATTTCATATCATCAAATGAAGGTTATGACATAAGGATCAATTTCTTAATGTATTAATACAATCTGAGTGTGTCTTGTAGGTTTTTAGTGAGTGACACATGTTTTTAACTAAAATGTCATTTTGAAACTGAAAACACGAACTTTAAGCTATACCAGTCACACTATGTGTTTGATTGACATGAGGATGATTCAAACACAAAAAAATGAATCATAGATCATTATTATAATGTATAAATAAAATCTAAGTTCATTAGATTGGTTTTTAGTGAGTGACACACATTTTTAACTAAAATATCATTTTTAAACTGAAAACAAACAATTTGAGTTATATTGGCCACACCATTTGTCAGATAGAGGTACGACTGATTCCGACATGTTCCAAATGACTTTTTGAAACTTTTACTAAAGAATTAAAATAATATAATTGCGTTTTCTTAGTTTTGAGTATGTCACCTATCTTTTGAACTAAAATATTGATTTTAAATATAAACCCAAAAATTAAGTAACAATGGACACACCATATTGACATGATGTTAATTCCTACACATAAAAAATGAATTATGGATCCTTTTACTAAAGTATCAAGATATTCCAAGTGTTTTTACAGGTTTTTAGTGATTGATATATGTTTTTAACTAAAATTTCATTTCTTTAAAACACACACACTTTGAGTCATACTAACCACACCTTGTGTCGGATTGGAGTGCGGTTGGTTCCTACACTACAAAAATAACTTATGGAACATTTTTCTGAAGTATAAAGACAATTCGATGGTTTTTTCTTGGTTTTCATTTAGTGACACATATTTTTAATAGAAAATCCATTTTTAAACTAGAAACATACATTTTAATCCTGGTGATCACACCATGTATTGGATTTATGTACGACTAATTCCTATATGTCACAAATGACTTATGGATCATTTTTATAATTTATCAAAAATAATATGAATGTTTTTTCCATATTTTGAGTATGTCACACATTGTTTGAACTAAAATGTCAATTTTAAATAAAAACTCACAGTTTTAGTCATAATGGTTAGAAAATGTGTTAGATTAATGTGTGGTTGATTCCTACATGTCCAAAATGAATTATGGATAATTTTCCTAATGTATAAGACCATTCAGGTGTGTTTCCTTGGATTTAGTGAGCGAAACATGTTTTAACTAAAATTTATTTTTTAAAATGATAACACACACTTTGAGCTATACCAGTCACCATGTGCTTGAGATTGATGTTCAGTTGAATCATACATGTAAAAAATAAATTTTCCATCTTTTTCCTAAATTATCAAGATAATAAAATTCTATTTTATGGGTTTTTAGTTTTTGAAACATTTTTTTAACTAAAATATCATTATGAAACAAAAAACACACATTTCAAGTCATACCAGTCAAACCGTATATTAGATTGAGGTAAAAATAATTCCTAAAAATCATAAATGTCTTATGGATAATTTTCCTAAAGTATCAAAATAATATGAATTTATTTTATCATTTTGTAGTATGCCACACATTGTTTTGAACTAAAATGTCAATTTTAAATAAAAACACACACTTTGAGTCAAATCAGTCACACTATGTATCAAATTATGTGTGTTTGATTCATACACATCTCAAATGGCATAAGAATCATTTTCTAATTTATCAAAGTAATTTGAGTATGTTTTGTAGGTTTTTAGGGATTGGAGCATGTTTTTAACTAAAATGACATTTTTGAACTAAAAAAACTCACTTTGAGTTAGATTGATCACATCATATGTCATTTTGATGTGTGGCTGATTCCTATGCATTAAAAATTAAATATGTATAATTTTACTAAAGTGTTAAGAAAAACTAAGCTTGTTTCTATGTTTTTTGTAAGTGGAAAATATTTTTAACTAAAATGTCATTTTAAAAATGAAAACACAAATTTCAATTCATATCAGTCACACCATGTATGAGATTGAGGTACGAATAATTTTCATATGTCACAAATGACATATGGATGATTTTTTTGAGTATCAAAACAATATTAATGTGTTTTCTTGGTTTTGAGTATATCACATGCCTTGTTAACTAAAATGTCATTTTTAGTTAAATAAGCACACTTTGAGTCATATCGGTCATATTGTGTTTCATATTTTCTTTTGGTTAACCCATATACATCCAAAAATACATAAAAATTATTTTCTAAAATTACCAAAACAATCAGAGTTTCTTTTCTAGGTTTTTAGTGTGTGACACACATTTTTTAAAAAAGTTACGTTTTTAAACTAAAACACATACTTTGAGCCATATCGGTCACACAATGTGTCAGCTTGACATGAAGTTGATTACTACACATTAAAAATGACTTATGAATTTTTTTTCTTAATGTATAAATAAAATATATGTTCATTATCTTAGTTTTCAATGAGCGAGAAATGTTTTTATCTAAAATGACATTTTTAAACTAAAAACACACATTTTGAGTCATACTAGTCGCATCATGTATCAGATTGAGTTACAACTAATTCATACATTTTCAAAAATAACTTATGGATAATTATATTGAAGTATAAAAAAATATAAATGTGTTTGATTGGTTTTGAGTATGTCACACTAATTTTTAAATAAATACGCACAATTTGAGTCATATCAGTCATATTGTGTTTTGGATTGATCTGTGATTAATTCCTATATGTTAAAAAGGAAATAAGGATTTATTTCAAAAACTAAAAAGATAATATGATTGTTTTTTATAAATTTTCAATGAGCACCACATGTTTTTAACTAAAATGTCATTTTTAAACTGAAAACACACTCTTTAAGCCATACTAGTCACATTG
Organism: Viscum album; assembly: GCA_963277665.1. Classification (NCBI taxonomy): domain Eukaryota; kingdom Viridiplantae; phylum Streptophyta; class Magnoliopsida; order Santalales; family Viscaceae; genus Viscum; species Viscum album. The sequence goes on along the minus strand of OY728129.1, from coordinate 1,746,819,303 downwards.
TGTATCAGATTGATGCATGGATGATTCCTACACATCAAAATTGACTTATGGATATTTATCATAATTTATAAATATATTATGAGCTTATTATCTTGGTTTTTATTGACTGACACTTATATTGAACTAAAATATCATTTTTAAACTAAATACAAACATTTTGATTCATACTTGTCACACCGTTTTTCGGATTGATGTATGAAAAATTCCTCTATGTTACAGATGAATTATGGATAGTTTTCCTAAATTATAAAAACAAAATAAATGTATTTTCTTAGTTTTGAGTATGTCAAATGTATATTGAACTAAAATGTCGATTGTAAATAAAAAAATATGCTCAGTCATATCAATCAAATTGTGTTTCAGATTGATATACGATTGATTCTTTACACATCAAAAATGTCTTATGGATCCTTTTAATAAATTATCAAGAAATTCTCATTGTTATTCTAGTTTTTCATATCGTGATACATTTTTTAATCTAAAAATTTAAATTTAAAAAAAGACACAATTTTTCTCATACTAGCCACACAATGTGTTGGATTGATGTGAGTTTGATTCATACACATCACAATTGACTTACAGATCATTTTAAAAAAGTAAAAATACAATATGAGCATGTTTTATCAGTTTTCATTAAGTGACACATTTTTCTAACTGAAATATCATTTTTAAAAAGAAAACACATATTTCAAGTCATACTGGTCACACCATGTATCAGATTAGAGTAATAATAAATCCTACATGTCTAAATTTACTTATGGATCATTTTCATAAATTATAAAAACAATATGATTTTTTATCTTGACTTTGAGCATGTCACACTTTTTTTGAATTAAAATTTATATTTTAAATAAAAAAATAATGGTCACAACATCCATCAGATTGACATGTAGTTGATTTTTACATGTAAAAAAGTAATTATGGATCATTTTATTAAATTATAAATATAATTCGAGTTTGTTTTCTAGGTTTTCAGTATGTGAACCTTTCTTTAACTAAAATTTCTTTTTTAAAAATTAAAAACACTCACTTTGTGTCCAACCAGTCACAATGTGTGTCATATTTACATTCAACTGATTTAGACATGTCAAAAATGACTTTTTAATAATTTTTCTAAATTATCATGACAATACAAGAACCATTTATTTGTTTTTATATAGTGACACACTTTTTTGATAAAAATTTCACTTTTAAAAAGAAACCATGAATTTAAAGTTATAATAGTCACACTGTATATCAGATTGTGATATTTATAATTTCTACAGATTTTAAATGAATTATGTATAATTTTTCTAATGTATCAAAACAATATGAATATATTTTATTAGTTTTGAGTATGTCACCCATCTTTTGAACTGTAATTTCAATTTTAAATAAAATCATAAACATTGAGTCATACTGGTCACACCCTATATTAGATTGATGTGTGGTTAATTAATACACATCTAAAATGACATATGAATAATTTTACTAAATTATAAATAAAATTTGAGTTTGTTTTCTATTTTTTTAGTTATTGGAACATGTTTTTATCTAAAATGTCATTTTAAACTAAAAATATGTACTTTGAGTTATATTGATCACATCATGTGTCAGATTGATGTGCTTTTGATTATTACACATTAAAAATTAATTATGGATCATTGTAATAAATTATCAAGTCCAAGAGAGCTTTTTTTTATTATAATTTTTAATTAAGTGGGACACATATTTAACTAAAATATTATTTTAAAATGAAAACACACAATTCAAGTCATCGGTCCCACCATGCATCAAATTGAGTTACGATTGACTCCTACATGTCACAAATGGCCACTGGATACTTTTAGTATGTATCAAAAAATATTAATGTGTTATTATATCCCAAATTTACCCATGTTTTTAGGGTTTAAGTGGTCACTTGTAGTGTAACTTGAGTTAACAAATCCTTTGAGACCTAAGAAGAAACCTAAAGACAAATACATTAAAAGTGGGGGATTTGGATATAAAGTTTACAAATTTGGTTTGTTTTGAGATGGTTTAAATGAACACTAAGACACCTAAGTGAATTAAATTTATGAAAAATGGTTGATCCTAGGTTATTATAAGGGACATATTGGATGAAATTCTTTGTAAATTATTTAATTTTCATTAACCCAAGAATGATTCGTTTAATGAAATAAATATAATATCATCACTTACTAGTTTAAAACCTTTACATACACATTATAATCACCTATAAACTTAGAGGATCATTTTTATGAGAACTATTAGGTAAAGGATCTTATTAGAAAATGAAAAGTGTGGTGATAAAATTCAATAAGGAAGAGGAAGAGAGAAAATCATTGAATGAAAAACTCAAATAAAATAAATTATTAAAAATTTATATAGTGAGAAATAACTTCCAATATAGACCCTTGATATTCAATTTGATCAATACATAAGAAGTTTATCCCTCTATTTATGATATTATCTCAATGTAAGTGGGAAGTAGACTCATGTTGACAAAATTGAAGAAGTTAAAAATAATGAAATAACGAACACTCCACCATTTTTTGAAGGATTTATCACTTATATGTTTTCATAAATTCACACCACAATGAAAATGTATCAACATATTTAAAAAATAATAGAAAATGAGAAGAATAATATGTTTTATTAAGAATTTATGGTGATTCGAGCAACTTATAATTGAAGAAATGTGATTACAACATCAAATTGGAATTACAACATTAAAATAAAAACATATAATAAATCCTCCCAAATCCACCACTAAAAATTAATTAAAAAGTTATTTTATAAGCCTTTGTAAGATCCTATAATATTCTAAGTCTTCATACTTAAATAAGGTAAGCATAGGTTGGTGGAAAAATTGTGGAATGTGGACTTTTCCACCCCTTGACCCGAAATGGGATCCACCTTGAATTCTCCCAATAGAGGTGTTAAAATGATATTCTAGATAGATGAATTTGGGTGGTTCATAGAAGAATAAATTAAATCCAAAATTTTTCCTAAAAGCCTATAAAATTTCATCCTATTTAGTTTTTTGTGTAGATATGATCAAAATAGTGGACTTTTATTCTGGCCCAAAATTTCATCTTCAACATAAGAATCCTATAAATCCCTTAAAAACTCATAATTAGATCATGTAACTATATAATTAAATGTTCCCCATGATTAAATATATTTGCAGTTCGAATTTGAGTTCATTGGAGCTATAAAATGGCTACATAATGCAAATAATTGGAATGTGGTTGAGTTTTCTTCACCAAGATTTTTTTGGCATGAATCCCCATTTTTGTGGTCTTCTAATGTGATTATTCATGTGATCCAGAAGGATAAAATATTCCCAATGGAATGGGAAATATGAAAATGAGATATGAAATTCAAATTAATAGTAGTGTGTTATTTATAATGTGTCTTAAAATGGACCTAGTAATAGTGAACATTAAGAAAAAATTACAATCATGATGTGAAATAATGATCAAATTATAAAATTTACTAAAAAGGTTATTTATAAAAAATGAAAAAATGAATATTATAATATATAAAATAAATATTATTTTCTTTTAGTGGCTAATAAAACCCCCAATTTTAGTTTTACTAGTCCTGAGTAAAAAAATTATCACAAAATATGAAATTCAATTCCCTTTTACTAGAACATTTTAACATACAACCTTCACAAAAAGACCTCATACTAAATTATTATGAAACCCATAAAAATAATTTAACAAAAGTTAGGTTTAAAAGCATATCCCAATCCCAATACCATTTCTTTTATCAAATTTATTTCCACATTTCATCTAATTTAATATAAACATGAGGATGTGGTGTGCATCACAATAAAAATGGGGGTTATTTTTTATTCAAGGGGGAAAAGTTGCAAGTGCAAGGTGGAATCACATTTTAATATTAAGATGAGTATTTATTTTTTTGTTTTGTTTTTTGTAATTTTTCCATGGTAATTGAAATTGAACTCAATAACGTCAACCCATGTAGTGAGAATTTTCTGATGACTCTCAAGATCAAAGACCTCAGGGAACCAAGTGAATCTTTTATACTCAGTCATCATCTCAAATTAACTCAGTTTTAAAATTCAAATTACAAAAAATAGAGATAAAAATCCCAACTCTAGGCTAGAAAACTTTAGAGTCATGATCCCAAAGTGTGGAAAGCCACACATTAGGTAATTTCATTGCTCAACATGCATTTTTTTTTTTGTTTTTTTGTTTATTAGTAAAGTTAAAAATAAAAATATCACAAAAAATGTCATTTATTATAGGATCCTAAGAACCCAAAGTAACACCCCACAATCAAAAAGAGATGCATTGTGAATTTTTTTATTTTATGGATGAAATTTTAGATGGTGAAAAATCACATTAGACAACCACACTTTCCAAAATATATTTTCATGAACATAAAATTAGATTAGAATAAGAATCAAGGAATGAAAAATTATTTGATATTCAATTTCATAATTTGAAATTTTTATTTTCATGTTCAAGGTTAATGAAATTTCCATTCCATTTATGCAATCAAAATATTATTTGTCACAACATTTTTTTTCTTTATTTCAGCCCCTAACTTAAAATAATTATTTCCCCAATGTTTAACAAAAAGAAAATTTAAAAGGGGGTAGAGGCATAGAAGAGTAGTTATTAATGAAAATTGAAATAAGATACATGGAACAAAGCCTTCTGGTCATTCAAGTTTATGTTCATAATGATCCGGATTATTCCTTCGATCTCCATGTCACTCAGAGACACCTCACCAATGATAGAAGATTATGTTTGAACTCTTGGAAGAAAAATTATTTTCCTAGATATAATTCAACCTCAACATACCCTAAATCTTACAAACCAATATAATTGAACACAATGGAAATACCTTGAAGTTTTCTTAACTAAAAACAAAAAAAAATAAAAATTAAAGGATAAAAACATACCAATTTATTTAGGAATTATAAACCTTGAGTCAATGTAAAAGTAAATGTCGGGCTGCCTCCTAGAAGGTGATTTTTTAAATTCCATTTTCTCTTCATGTACCCTAAATCTATCAACTTTCTTTTGGTTTATAAGTTGTATCTGTTAACTCCTCCTGTGTTTCTTATTTATTGAATGTTTCAATGAATGGTTTTGAAAAATGATCATTAGCTTTGAAAACATAACAAATTGCATGATCCTGAATCTCTACTTCTTTATGAGGGTACACATAATGAACTATATAAGGACCAAACCATATATAACATGAAATTATCGGGTGTAAATGAATTTTGGAACTATACATGAGCTTGAATTTTCATAGTTAAAAGTGTTTGAATTTTAGATTCCAAGATTGGTAGGGTTTAAATCTAAATTTACTAATCCTTGAGTATTTATAAGCCTCTATCCTAAGTAACTCAAGTTCATTAATGTCTAATTTAATCTTTGTTTCATCTAAGAAATTTCAATGTTCTTTTTTTTCATTTCCTAAAAGGCCTTATGTTCAATTTAAATAGTTAAATGGAATGATTTTCCATAAACTAACCTATATGGTGACATTACTATGATTATTTTAAATTCATTATGATATTACCACATGACATCCAAGATTTTCTCAGACAAATATTCCCTAAAGGGATTTATTGTTTTTTCAATAATTTTCTGAATATCCATATTCTCTAACTCATCTTGACCATTGGTTTGAGGCTGGTAGGCATTGGAAACTTTGTGATAAATCCCATACATAAACATGAGTTTCAATAAGGGATGATTACCAAAATGGGTTCCACAATCACAGATAATAGCCCTAGGAATTCCAAATATAGAAAAGATATGCTCTTTTAGGAATCATATTACAACTTGATGGTCATTGGACGTAGTGGGAATGACCTCATCCCATTTTGAGACATAATCAATAACTAAGAGGATGTAAAGATATCCCGTAGAGTTTTTGCATGGTCCCATGAAATCAATTCCCCAAAAATAAATGATTTTGATGACTAAAATGGGAGTAATGGGAATTTCTTTCCTTTTGGTTATTGATCATTTTTTTTGACACCTAGAACAACTTTGGACAAATTTATATGAATATGTACTAAGGCTAGGCTAATGAAAAACACTTTTTAGGACCTTTTTAGTGGTTTTATTTTTGGAAAAGTGGCCACCACATGCATCTCCATGATATAATTTATGAATTGACTTTTGATTAGACTCAAGAACAGATCTCCTAATGAATTGATCAGGAAAGGAATTTAATAGGTATGGATCATTAATCACAATAGAAAGTAATTTACTCTTAGACTGGGTCTTGAATAATTTTTTAATGACACACACAACCAAGTGGTTTTATATGATATCATACCATGGTAAATCACTCAAAAAATAGAGATACTAATCGGGAAATGAATCAGACACATAAAGGAGATGTCAGTTGTCTTTTAATTCCATACTATAGAGGTGATCAGATACAATATTTTCAACACCATTTTTATCCTTAATGGTTATATAGAATCATTGATGAAGAAGGACCCAGATAATAAATCTTGCTTTGGCATTTTGTTTTTGGAAAATTAATTTTTGATCTGAATGATCTATAAAGACAATGGTGGTGGATCCTAAGAGATAGGACCTAAAATTTTATAAGTTAAAGAAAAAAATAAAGAAACTATTTTTTAGTTCCTATGTAGTTAATAATTTCATCATTTAATGATAGACTTTGATAATCAAAAACACATGAATTTTTATCAAAAATTTTTCCTAAGACAAATCCTAGAGAAAAGTCACTCTCATCACACATTAGTTCTAATATAAGTTTCCAATTAGGAGATTTTATGATAGGTGAAGAGATAAGATATGAATTCAGTATCAAGAATGTCTCCTTGTAGATTTATTTCCATAAAAATGGATTATATTTAACTAACAAAGTTCAAATTGGTTTGGTAATAGTTCTGAAATTCTTAATGAACCTTTTATAGAAACGAACATGTAATAAAAAGGACCTCACCTCCATGATATTTTTTTGGAGAAGGAAGGTGAATAATGATATCAACCTTAGATTTATCAACTTCAATCCCTCTAAAAAAGACCATATGTCTCATAACTAGTCCTTTACAATGAAATGAAATTTTCCCAATTTGAGACAAGATTATTATCATCACATCTAGACAAAAACCTTTAACCATTTAGAAAGTATCCCTCAAATGTATCACTAAAGATGGATAAGTCATCCATAAAGACCTATAATCAATCCTCCACCATGTTAGAGAAGATTCCCATATTTCACTACTAGAAGTTACAAGGGGAATTACATAACACAAAAGACATGAACTATATGGAAAAGTACTAAATAGACTAGTTAATGTTGTTTTTCCTTGATCTCCTAAGGATAACACAATTTGATTATAACCTGAGTATCTGTCTAGGAAATAGTAGAACTGATTACCCACCACTTTCTTGAGGACTTGATTAATGAAGGGAAAAGGGAAATGATCTTTCTTAGTACATGAGTTTAACTTCCAATAGTCAATGTACACTATCCATCCTATACTCACCCTTGTGGGGAGAAGATCACCATCCTCGTTGGTAATCGTAGTGATTCCATCATTATTTGGAACAACTTGAATTGGTCTAAACCATTTAATCTCAATAATGGGGTAGATGATACCCTCTTTCAATAACATAAAAAATTTATTTCTTTACCACTTATATATATATTAGTATTTAGTCTCTACTGAGGTTGACTATTTGGTTTGGATCCAAATTATAGAATAAACCTATGATTTACAATGAGTTGGAAAATCGCATGAATATCAGATAAGGTCCTTCAAATTTCAATCATATGCTTTACCAGGACATCTAGAATCATCATCTATTGATTGGATTAGAGAGAGTACGATATTAACTATTGAAGTGTTTGATTTCACCCAAGGAATTAAAACTTGAGTAAGGAAGGCAGTACTTTTAAATCAATCTTAGGTTGGTTAACACATTCAAAATAATGTTTGGAATTTGTAGTTAACTTGGATTCTTTTTTTAAATTTATTAATAACATTGGTTCCTTTTGAATAGAATTTTTATCCATCACATTTTATATATCAATGTTAGGAATGGGTATGCAGTCAAGTTTTTTTATTTATCCAATGTTTTCCTTGATAGGTAATCCTGAAAAATCATCAAAGGAGTCGACTGAAATGGATTCAATATACAGAGAGAAATTTACTTCATGTGAACAAAGGAAATCAATATCATCTTGACTTAAATATCCTTCCAAAATTCCTTGATTTTCATTTGGTTCACTATCAACACTACCTATCCAATTTACCTTATGGATCTCTTCATCATCCCCAATTTTAGAGTTTTCATTATAAATGTTCTAATTGAGGCTCATGTTTCTGATGGTTATTTTCATATTCATATTCCTAACTCAGATGAATGAGTTTATTTTTGAGAAGAAGGGATGACCAAGGATGATAGAGGTTTACTACCTAGGACCTAATCATGGGTGATTTTCAAAGAAAATTAAGTTAGTAGGGTAAATGAAAATTTCAACTTTCATAAAAAAAATCCTTTAATATCCCCTTAGGAAACCTAACACTATGATGATCTAGTTAGATTCTGATAAAAGTTGATTGGAGATCTTAAATTGCTAATTATAAATACATTGTATATAGAATGAGGTTAATACTGGATCCTATATCACAAAGTGATTTGAATTTTTTTCTCCTTGTTCAACATTGATGTATGGAAAACCGGGGTCTTTCACCTTAGGAGGAATGGTTCCTTGGATGGTGGTTTACACATTATAATGCAAAAGGACTTGGTTTTTGTGTTAGAACATCTTTTTTGAATATAAACAGGTCCTTAAAGTGATTGGAGTATGTAGGCATGCTTTTTATTTAATTAATAATGGGTATGTTGAACTTAAGTATCTATAATATATCCCTTTATGTTTCATTCATTTTAGGTTTATATTTTCATCTCATGCATTGAGGTAAGGGAGCAAGTTGTTTAAATGTTTGGTGTGGTTATGGTTCCTTCACATTATCCTTGGATTTTTGAAATTATGAGGGTGGTTCATTCAAATTTTTATGAGTTATTGAAGCTTTTAATGGTTCTATAATGGTTTTTTCATGTTTTCAATGGATTTCACACTTCTTAACACTGTCATATTTTTTAGTTTTTCATGATAGGTTTGTGTGTAACTGTATTCTCCCCTTAAGGTTGAGGATGGTACTAACCATGTATGAATGGGTTCTTTTACTATTTCAATGATTTTAAGCTCAGGTTTATGTTATAAAACATTAAAATTCATTCTTATCACTTTTTACACAATCTTTCAAGGATTGGTAGAGTGGAAGATTGGGAAGGGTATTGAGTTGGTTGGTTTATCCCAAGTGGATATTTAGTTTATTGGGTGACTTGTTGAATAGGTTGTTATATGGGTTGTCAATTTTTAGTAGGTAGATGTTAGAAATTATTATGGGTATGAAAATTTTTTAGAAGGTAGGGGTTTGTTCCTTGTGGTTAACTGGGTTGTTAAATGGGTTGTTGGTTGTGTTTCTGATAGAATCTAGGGTGGTCATTATACCTTGGATTGAAAGTGTTTTTGTATTTTAGATTTTAAAAGTTCAAAGATTTAACCTCTAATGGAGGTACTCATAAAATAAAATCATTTATATAAGTTATGGTTGGGAAATTTTTGGTATTAGGGTCATGTTTCCCACAAATTATGCAAACACGGTCAACAATTTTGATTTATTAGACCTTCCTAACATCAATATCCATGAGATTCCTAGTGATTGCATTGTTTTTTATCCTAAGTATTTCTTCTTCCATAATAGTGTGATTCTACAAGATTTTGGTGGCTTCTCATAGTAAGGTGATGTTCCCCATGTTTTTTTTGTTCATCGATATTTTCTAGATACTCGTAAGTAACATTTGGGGATTTGTTTTTGAATGTTCCATTACACATCATGTCTATAAATTGTTTATTTCATAGAACCAACCCTTCATAAAAAATTAAAACATGGTCTGAGATTGAAAATCCATGCTGAGGTACCATGATAAGTGTATCTTTGAACCTTTACCATGTTTCATATAGTAATTCCCATTTTTTTCAGAAAAGTTTTTGGATACTATTTTTAAGTGAACTTTTTTTATTATAGGTGATATTTTTTTTATAATTCTCTTTTTAATTGGTCCCAATAGTGGATTGATGAAAGTCTTAGATTTTTTAAGAAATTCATGGCTCAATCCTACAGTAATAACGAAAATAACCTCATCTAAGATAAATAAAAATGATTTGTGGGGGGGGGGGGTCACATGGTTTCAAAAATGTCATTGGATTCATTAACATGAAGGTATGACATTTCAGACTCCATATCAAGGAAGGTTAGAAGTTGGATTATGAAATAAGGTTTGAATACATAGTGATATTCTCCTTGGGAATCATTTCTAATCAAAGTGGGTTTATTTTTTCAATTATGCAGGATTTAGTGATTCATGGTTAGATATATAATATTTCCAATATTTGGGATGACCTCATTTGGATTCCCATTTTGGTTCCCACCTGGGTTTATAAGTAGTATTATTTGAATACCCTCATTTAGAATGGGATCAATTATTAAATATAGAGTTTTAGGAAGATTATGATATAATGGAAATATATTCTTAGGTGTTATTTACTACTTAACCCTAAGACTATCAACCCTAACAATCCAGTTTGATTGGTCATGGGTATAGGCAGACATCCGCCAAGAAAAGCGAAAAAAGAAAGGGGAAAATATAAGAGAAATTTTTGTGAGAAAAGTGAAATGGGGGAGAATAAAATGAGGGTCTATATGACTTACTTGGGTCCTATTAAATGGTGAAATAATCTGGTTTCACCTAGATTCAACAATATTTTTAGGGTTGATGCGGTTGCTTTCTGTGTATCTTGGGTTGTTGAATCCTCAAATCCCTAATAAGTAATCTAAAGACACATACATTCTAAGAGGGATATTTTGATATGAATTGGCCAAGTTTGGTTTGTTTTGATATTTTTCAATAAAAACTATGAGGCCTAATTGAATTGAATTTATGATAAAGGGTTTATCCTAGTTTATTATAAGAGACAAATTGGAAGAAAGTCCTATTAAATTATTTCAATTTCATTGACTCAAGAAGTATTAATTAATTGAAATCAATCTAACCAAATAATTTAGTAGTTTAAAACCATCACATACACATTATAAAAACATATACACTTGTTTTATCATTTTAATGAGCACTCCTAGGTAAAGTATCTTATTAGAACATGAAAATATTGGGGATATAAGCTAATGAGTAAGTGGAAGATAGAAAATTATCGAATGAAAAGTAAAATAAAAGAAATTATTATACATTTATAGAGTGATAAATAAAAAATAATCCATACACCTGATAATAATTTAGATCTGACCATAATAGGGTTATCCCTCCATTGATTCTATTCTCTGAATGAAATCAGGAGGTAGACTCATGAGGGTGGAATTGAAGAAGTGAAAAAAATGAAATAATGAACACTCCCCCATTGTTTGAAGGATTTCTATCATCACTATATAAATAATTTCAAAAATTAATTAAATACTGTAAAAGTGTAAAAAAACATAAAATGAGATGAATAAGATGTTTTATTAAGAATCTAATGTGATTCAGGTGTCATACAATTGAAGAATGAGAGTACAACATCAAATTGGCAGCATAAAATGAAAATGAAAATATACAAAACATACCCCCAAATAAACCACCAAAATTGCTGTAAATAATAATTTTGTAAGACTTGGGTTGAGCCCCCAATTTTCCATGTCTTTCCAATAGATGAGTGTAGGCACAATTGGGTGGAAAATTTGTTGAATGTAGACTTTTCCACCCTTGACCTGAAGTGGGAGAAAACTTTCATACACCCAATAGAGGCACCACAATGAGATTCTATATGAAAGAATTTGTGTAGGAAATAGAATAAGAAATTTAATCCCTATATTTACCCTAAGAGAGTATAAAATTTCAGTCCATTTTTATTTTTTAGGATATTTGATCAAAATGGTGGGTGGCTATTCTAGGTTATAGAATCTTTCCCAAAATTCCATCTTCCAATTGGGATGCTTGAAACTCACTTATAAACAATGAATTAACTATTGAATGAAAATTTTCAAATTATTCCCTCTATATAAAGTTAAAATTAGAGCTTTATTAGAGTATTCAAATGGTTATAACATGTAGATAATTGGATTGTGGTTGAGTTTACTTCACCCATAATTTTTTGGAATGAAGACCCATTTTGGTGGTCTTCCAATGTGATTCTTCTTATGCTCCTGGTGGTTGAAATATTCCCCATGTAATTGGAAATAAGAAAATAAAATATAAAATATAAATAAAGATAAGTGGTGGATTTATAATTTGTCTCAAACATACAAAGTAATAGTTCACTTTAATCAAGAATTACAATCATGATGTGAAATAATATTAAAATTGTAAAATGCACTAAAAATGGTGTTTATGAATAATGAATGACATGAATAATATATTGTATATAGTGAATATTAGACTATTTTAGTGGATGATCATGTGTTTTCTTTGTTTTTAGTATTTCATATGTATTTTTAAATAAAATTTTATTTTTAAATAAATACACACACGTTGATTCATATCAGTAACATCGTGTATCAAATTGACCTACGGTAAATTCCTATACATAAAAAATTTCATAAGAATAATTTTACTAAAGTATAAAAATAATTAGTGTTTTTTAGGTTTTTAGTAAGTGGCACATATTTTAACTAAATTTTTATTTTTAAAATGAAACACGCACTTTGAGCCATACTGGTAACACTATGTGTCATATTCACATGCAGTTTATTACTACACATCAAAAATGGATTGTGGATGTTTTTAATAAAGTAACAAGACAATATTAGTGTGTTTTATCATTTTTCATTTAGTGACACATATTTTTATTTAAACAAAATTTTAAAACTAAAAACACCCATTTCAAGTCATACCAGTCACACCATGTATCATATTAAGGTACAAAAGATTGATACATATCATGAACCATCCTGGATTCCCTTGTACCCTAACATCAGAGTCAACATTGACAGATCATGATGGGAATTCTCTATCCCTATGGGTTAGCAACTAGCATATGTAATCATACATGAATAAATTTTTAATGATTTTTCCACATATTGTGGAATACAAAAAAGATACAAGTATATATTTCAACACTCCTCAAGGAGAATGTACCAAAATATATTTTGTAAAAATAGTACCCAAGTAGATAGATAAAAAATGATAAATAAATCCAAATTTCCATAAAAAAAAGTCTCAAAAACTTGTGTAATAAGTGGAACTCATTCCCATAGATCACCATCATCACTCCATGGTCCAAAGGATGAATAACATCCATCACTTATAAGTGGATCATTCCCTTTGCTCAGACCTAGAATAATAAAATTTACATACTCCCAAAGGAAAAGGTAGTGTCTGATCTATAAAGCACGATAGGGTCTCACAAATTCTTCCGTAATAAATTACATAATAATAAACCAATCATACTTATAATTTAAATAAAATAGGGAATGATATAACATATCATTTTAATATTTAAAACAAAACATGATTTATTTTGAATATATGTAAAAAAATTAAAACATTGATTAAATAAACATTTTATATAAAATAATTTATATAAATTATTTGGCATGAGTAAAACAATTCTATAATAAAAGGTACATATAATAAAAACATAAAAAAACAAGATCCATGGTAATATACCCTAATGAAAATTAGCTTGTGGCTATAGGATCCTCACACTTCTCAAAATTAAAGACCATGGATAAACATGTGTGCACACATCCCTCGGGACTATGATAAATTGGACTCATCAACATCCCATTGTGGATAGTTATGATGAAATATGTTTTTATTAGAGTTTTCATCAACAATTAATTTCTAGGGGACCAATATCCTAGCATGATTATCCCAAATAACCCAGTAATTACCTGGGATTTCATGTTCTCAATCAATCAATGAATAATGGTAAAATCATCTAATTTCAAATCAATCATCATTTACAATTCAATTTCCCAATTTTCAGTTTTAATATACCAATTCAATTTCAAAACCAAAATGTTGGATTTTGACCAGTTTAGCCATTTTCAATGCAAAACCAATCATGGGTTTTCCTCATTTAAGTTTAATCTATTTACTCAAAAAAAATATCAAATCATTTCATAAATTCCATCATTCTCAAAATTCATCCCATAATTCTAATTCCATTAGAATTTGTGTTTTTTTCCAAAAATCCAAACCATTTTTATTTTTCATAATCAAATAATTCCATGTTATTTTTTTATAAATCAATTAAATATTATTTAAGAAAAATCAAGAAAATCAAGGTTTCAATTATATGGGAAATCTAAAATGTAACCACATACCTTTAAATCTCATAATCAAACGATCAACACCTGTAATGGGAATGACAACAATGATCAAAGGTGAAGAAGATCTATAAATAAAATCTATAATCAAGTTATAAAAATAAAATTATTAGATACATTGAAACATATTTTTTACCCATCAAGAATATGATGATCTAGAAAAAAATATATAGGATAGAAAAGAATACCGAAAGAGAACACACAAGAAGATATCCACTTACCAGAGAGGGAACAGACCTTTCACAGGCACTTTGATTCCCCAAAGCAAGAGGTTGGATGAGCCAAAATCACCTCTAGGGACCCTAAAGGGATAGAAAAATTTTATTTGGTATTAATGGGGTGATTAGGCACTTAAACCATGGGGTTTATGAATTTTAAAATAAATTTCCTAACATAAAAATCATGTGTGTATAGTTTTTTCGATGGGGTACATGGTTAGGGGAAACTGTGCTCCAGCCATGCGACCCAAATATTTGGGGTGTACGATATCCCAGAGGTGGGTGCACAGTATTTGAGACCATTTCAAACCATGAATTCCCCATTATCCATGGGTGAACAATTTATACTAGGGGGGGTGAAAGTTTTGGTCAAACTATGTTCCAAACATGCACAATCCAAAAAGCCTCTAAAACTTTTCAAATTCACTCGCAACAAACCCAAAACAAGACCCAACATAAAGGAGATAAAAAATAAGGGTCAAGGAATACCTGGTAAAAAGTAATAGGTTGTTTCAACCTCCTGAACATACAAATAAATTTTCCCTAGAAATCCTATCAAGAAGTTTCTCTATCAAATAGATGAGGCAACTACTCTCTCATAAGTGCCTTGCACTCCCAATTTTCTTGAGAATCAGAACCATAATTACATATAACATATAAAAAATGTATCACCCTCCAATGAAGTAACTTTTTCTTAGAATAAAAAATCCCAGCTCAATACATGAGATGGGTCAGAAAGATACTTCTACAACTATGATACACAAAACAAATTAGGATCAAAGTCAATTATAGTGTAATTTCTAAATAATAATAAACTTTATACACCATCTCAAAAACCTCAAAATTTCAGAAAAAAATTGGATCATGATTCCATTTCCTCTAAAGTCATTAATTGTCAAAATGAGATGAAACTCTCAAAAATAACTAACCATTTCAAGGATCATAATCAAGAGTCATGGAATAAATATTAGTAGTTCATAAGACATGAATCATAATTAAATCAATATAATTATTCATGATATCATAACATAACCATAAAACAAGTGGCTATAGAAGACACATAAACATATAAAATAATTTCCATAGTATTCAAGGCTTAATTAAAAGGTCATCTTAGTTGAATGAGTTCACTCCTCAAACCATGTTAGTTGTCAAGGTTCACTCCTAGAACCATATTAGTGGACAAAGTCCTTTACTAAACTGGGTTCAATCCGCATTTCTACCGTGTATTATTGATTTGACCTCACCTCCCATTCCTTACTTGTATTGTTGAACTGAGTTCACTCCTTGTTCCAACCCTGTATTATTGAATCGGGTTCACCTCCCATTACAACTATGTATTAATGAACTGATTTAACTCCTCATTCCAGCCCTGTATTACTGAATTGTGTTCACCTCCCATTCTATCTATCTATTACTAAACCAAGTTCACTCCTCATTCCATCCAAGTATTACTGAACTGATTTCACTATTCATTCCATCCATGTCTATTTCATGATATATATAAACCATTACCCAATTTATTGGAGGGAGATATAGGTCCCACCCATCACCTAATGAAATCAAACAAATGTCTGACAAAAGATAATAAAACATTCATAATATCATGACCCATAAAAAACATATGGGTTCCATAAACATCAGATCATAACCTATGGAAAAGAGATAGGTTTCATAATCATTTCATTATAGAATAATCCATTAAAGGAAACATATTTAATAATATTTTTATCATGGTATAATATGTTGAATAGAAATGTGTTTCATAAGAAACTTTTCATATTAATCATAAACCATTAAATGAAATAATAAGGATGGTTTCCTTAGATCATAACCACAATAAATCATAAATTATATCAAAGGTTATCATCTTATATGGTGAAGGATTTTGAAAGATAACTTGGAACATAAATTTTCTTTGAAATAAATTTTTAAAACACATCAAATTTTAAAAATAAATTTATTTTAAACCACATTGAAAATATATAATGGAATCATTAATTTTTTTTAAAACATTTCTTGAAGAAAATATCCTTTCCACTTTGAAAACACTTTTAAAAATAGAAAACATTTTTTAAAACCATTTTCTTTGAAAACCACTTCAAAAAAATTCCAGAATACTAGGAAAACATTTTATATTTAAAATAACCTTGTAATATTTCAATGTAATCTTGAAGGAAACGATGGTGGGAAAATCCTCACATGCCGAACATTACATTTGCATCGTAAAAAGTTTATAAAATTTTCTTTGGTTGGAAAATGACATAGATATTCCTTTTAAAACATTTTTTATCAAAAAGTTAAAATATGGATAATTTTTTTAATCATATTATTAAAACATTTTTGAATTTTTTATAAAACATGATTTTATTAATAAAAAAATTTCTTACCGAAGATAGAAATAAAGACGCATTTTATTAAAAACACATTCTTAATTATCATAAGTACCAATGAGTGGAAAATGGTACCAATACCTAGAGATATCATGGATAAGCGTAGTATAAGAAAATTCATGAGAGTTATTGATATATGGATCATAATATTTCATCAATTTAATCACAATCATAAACAATCTTTATAAATAATGAGATTGTAGCAATAAATTGTTACCACTATGGTAACTTTAAATCATAATAATATGGAAATAAATAGATAAAATGATACGTAAAATACCATTAAAACAAATATATTAATTATATAACATGTAATATGGAATTATATACACCTCATAGAAAAATATGTGTGCATAACATGACATGTGTCTTAAAGAAGGAAAATTTAGATAAATATACTTTATCGATTTAGTAACTTTTGAACCATAAACCCCATGATAGAAATATCATTAAAGGGAAATTTAAATAGCCATAAATTTAATTAAAATAATTATATAATACATTAATGGGTAGTATATATACCAAGAAAAATAAATTAGTGGTGAATAAGGAATACGTATCACAAAAATAAAAGTGAGATGAGAAAACCCCTACCTTAAGTCTTAACTTTCTTCTTACATGTTCAAACCTCACGTATAATGAGTATAAGTTTATTATAAATATAATAAGGAAACATATGATCATATATAATACCATATATTATTTTATTATAAATTTATATTACTATTTTATTAACAATTTCATGTTAATGTTATGTTTTAGGTAATATCTGCTTTTTTTTTTCATATATATTTTGACATGTTATCCTTGATCCTATAACTTAGATAACTATTTACTTATTTATAGCCTATAAAAAAAGATTTAAAAATAATATATATTGATTATATAAATATTTA
This sequence comes from Viscum album, assembly GCA_963277665.1. Classification (NCBI taxonomy): domain Eukaryota; kingdom Viridiplantae; phylum Streptophyta; class Magnoliopsida; order Santalales; family Viscaceae; genus Viscum; species Viscum album. The sequence continues at coordinate 1,746,801,380 of OY728129.1, read as the reverse complement.
TAATAATATAAAAAATATAAAAATATTAAATGGATTAGACCATTTATGGAGACGGTAGGCTGTACGTACGTATGGACGTTGTTTTCGTTTTATTATTATATTAAAAGAAAGAAAATAAATGAAATACATACATATATATATATATATTATAATTATTATTTCATATATATCATAAAAGTTTATTAAACCCATCCTCAATACATCCCATGTAAAGTATGAATGGATCACATCGCTTTGAGGAGATGGTAGTCCAGACATCCACAAATGAAGTTATTATATTTACACAAAATGAGAATCAGGAAGGTATGTTTTGTGTAATAATTAAATAAAAAAAATAAAACACACACATATATATATATATATATATCATATATATTTTATAAAAAATTTATTTACATTATAATTCCAAACCAATAGAGGTGGTAAAGTAAAAATGAATGACATCGTTTCGTGAAGCAGTACTCCACCATACATAAAAACGGTAAGTTCATTTCCCATTTGTTAGAAGTGTGTATAGGTGTAGGTTGAACCCTTAGAATAAAAATAACTCAGTATATTATAGATACTTAAGTTATTATATAATAATGTAATAATAATAATTGATAGGGTGAATACTGAAAATAAATCAAAAGTGCTTATGGAAGGATGTAACCTCTTCTTTGGGTAATTCCTTTTGATTTGCACCAACAGACTAACATGGTTTCCCTTCTTCCCAAAGTGAGGATTATAGGCTTATAGGAGGTAATTTTAGAGCTTATTTTGGACAATTTTGTAGGAACCAATGTTTTTTGAGAGGCATGAGGAAGTGAGGGTGTGAGTTCCCTTTTACAGTGGAGTAGAAGTAACATTCTTATAAATATAAAAAGTTAACACTATTGAGAGATATCCCTTACAACATGTGCCTCCAATAATTTTCATTTTTTTTGAAAAAACGGAGTATATGGTCAAACTATTTCAATACAATGGCTTTTTGGAACTTTTATATGATATTTCTCCCCTTAAATTAAATTTTAACCACTAAGTAAACTCATTTTAACCATAATTACTATAATTAGTTTTCATTACTTTCACTAATGTTTTTGGTAAAAAACTAAGTTGATCTTCATTGATATTATAAATTATACTGATTAAAAATATGGAATAAATTTTTTCAAATTCTAAACATTTAATTTGAAAAAATTAATTTAAAATTAATCCCATATACATGTCATGAAATCCGGTTTTTAAAGCGAAAAATTCCAAAAGATTTAAATGTTTTTATATTCAATTTCAATGGGAAATTAGTTCCAATTATAAAAATTTTATTAATTTATTTATAATTGATATAATTATAATTTAAATAAAAATTAATATATAATTTAACTATATAAATAAATTAGATGAAAAATATGTTTTGAATTAAAATTTAGTATTTTTCACTATTCATCAAAAAAAACTTCACAAAAAAATACAAACAATTCACCCAAAGTAAATTTTGATATTTTTATTCAAAAATGAAGTTCATTTTTTAAAATAAAATTATAAAAGTTTTAAAATTTATATTTAAAATAGGTTTTCCATTAAAAGGCCGTAAAATTGATTTTTAGAAAAATAAATATTTTTACTCATAAAATTAGATTTATTCTTATCTCTTGTCTAGAAAACACATAATATAAAAGTAAAATATATGATTGAATAATATATATATATATATATCATTAAAAAAATTATATAGAGTTTTTTAATTAATTTATTAAGTTAAAATAGGTTTGATTTCATAAATATTATTTTCCAGCAAAATATTTCTTATATTTTCAAAAGGGACTCATTTTAATTTCTAGTAAATTAGACTTCATATTTTTATAATTTAATTAATATTATGAATAAACAACATTCCAATGTCTAGGTAAAAAATATAATAATATTTTAATAACAATATTAAATGTATATTGTAGTTCGGTAAAACTCAGTCTTGCGTGTAATGTAAGTTATCGAAGAAACATGCCATCGTGTGTAATACATGCCAAACATAATGATGAGTGTATTGAATGTTAATATAACTGATCTTTGTAGAATAATAATAACTTAGTGTTGTTTATAAGTCTATGAAAACTTTGTTCATTTATATAACAAAAGCTATATTCAGTGTTCCGTGAAATGAAAAAAATCAAAAAGATTAAATTAATTAAAAAATATATTTTAGAAAATATCGGGGTGTTTCAAGCACTGCTGACTATCTTAGTGGAAATGTAATACAATAAAAACTAAAATTTGGTTATAACACCCCAATATATCGTTAAAAAAATTTGAATTAATTTAATCTTTTTGATATTTTTCATTTCACACAACATTGAATATAGATTTTTATAATAAAGCACTAAGTTGGGACCGTGTCATATGCAACACTAAGTTAAAAATGAACTACACAAAATAATTATATTATCTTGATGTGAATTTAAAACTATTTTTTTTATTTTATTACACATAATATCTATTCTCTTTGATTGATTGTGTTACATGAAAGGCTGAGTTTTTACCACACTATAATATACTATAAATATGATTATTAAAATATTATTATAGCTACCACTTAGCCATTAGAATGGAATTTACAAATAATATTAACTAAATTGTGAAAATATTATCTACACATGTTTATAAAATTAATCCTTTGGTTATCAATTAGTTGTAGTGAATGTAAGAACTATTAGAAAATAAAGAAATTACTTTTCTAAGAAAATTATTTTTCAATGTACAATCACAATTTTATCTCAAAAAATTAAACAAACCACTTTTGATTTGTATTTTTGATAAAATTTATATATTATATATTAAATAAATGTTTTTAATACTCATATAATAAATTTTATTAGAATAATATAATAATAACTCTAATTTTATGAATAAAATGATGTTTTCTTCTAAAAGATAATTTTACAGCCTTTTAATGGAGAACCCATTTAAAATCTGATTTTGGGGACTTTAATAATTTTTATTTGAAAAAATAAACTTTATTTTTGAAATAGTAAAATAAAAAATATATATTATGGTTAATTTTTGGAATTTTTCTGTGAAGTTTCATTTTTTTGATGAATAATGAATAATACTGAATTGTAATTCAAATTTATTTTTTGTCTAATTAATTAAAAGGATAAATTATGTTTTTATTGGTTTTAATATTAAATTGGATAAATTATATATCCATTAATTCAATTTAGTTCATTCGTATCAATTTCACTTTGAAATTGGATATAAAATCATTCCAAACCTTTGAACATTTTTACTTTTAAAACCCACTTTGTCATCCTGTCTGCTAGATTAAATTTGAATTACTTTCTGCTAGTTATGTGGATGGAATTTGAAAAAATAGATTCCTTATTTGAAATAATAATAATATATAATATTAAATAGGTAATCTTAGTTTTTGAAAATATTATTAGTGAAAGTAATTAAAATTAATTACAATAATCAAGAGGAAAATTAGCTTGATAATGGACTAAACATTACACTTAAGGGGGAAAATGACCTATAAACTTGTCAAAACACAATTTTATGTCCATATTTCGACCCTATACTACCTTTAATCATATTAGATTCATTATTTGAGTCATTTTACATAGGAAAAACATGGGTTGAATCCCCTTTTCAAAAATTTACATGAATGCCACTCCTCCTCCACTATAAAAAAGAACTCACTCCCCACACTTATTCACACCTATAAAGCCCTTTAACTCACCCAAAACATACTAAAATATGCTCCATAAATATCTCCATTAATCCTATAATCCTACCTTTGGGAATAAATCCAATTATAGAATCCCTTTAGGTAAAACCCAGACGTGTTACCCAAAGAGGAGGCAACATCCTTCCTCAAGCTCCTTTGTTTTATTTTCATTCTCCACCCCATCAAATATTCTTATTCCATGAGTATATAAAAACATAAGTATCATAAATATAATAATATTTTTTATTCAAAGTGTTCTAGCTACACTTACACACACTTCCATATAATGGGTAATTAACATACCATTCTTGTTTATGGAGAACTACCGCCTCATGAAACGATGTTGTTCATTTTTCCTTTATCACCTCTAATGGTTGGGAATTATGATGAAAAATATGTTTTTATGTGATATATATGATATATATGATATGTATTATGTATTTATGATTCTATAATTATTATATAAAATAATCCTTCATTGTATTCATTTTGTGTAATATGATAACTTTGTACTTGGACTTGTGGACTCCCACCTTTTCAAAGCGATATGATTAGTTCACACTCTACATGGAATGTATTAATGATGGGTTTAATAAAATTATATTATATATATGAAATAATTATTATAATGTATTTATATTATACACACACACACACATATATATATGTCATTTACTTTTCTTTAACTATGACAAGAAAACTGAACAGCATTCATGTGAATGTACGACCTACAGTATCCATGAATATCATATTCTATTTCATATATCAATATTTTATATATTATTAGAAATATTTATATACCAGATATATATTATATATAAATCCTATTTAACATTATTTAAATAATTAAATCATTATATAAGTAATAGGATCAAGAATAACAAGTCAAAACACATACAATAAACAAAGAGGTTATTACCCAAAATGTTGCTTTAACATGGAATTGTTAATAAATAGTTAATATAATTTTATAAGTGAATAAGAAATGGTATGATATATAGGAATATGGTTCTATGTTTTATGTATAATAAAATTATAATAATTATATATAAGGTTTGAATGTGTACAAAGAAAGTCAGGACATAAGGTAAGAGTTTTCTCATCACACTTTTTATATCAGTGAAATACATGCCATGTTATGAACCTATATTATTTTATGGGGTGTATATACTACCCATTGACATGTTATATCATGAATATATTTATTTTAATGATATTTTAAGCTTCATTTAATTTTATTCATTCATGGATAGTGTGATTCAATGTTACCAAAGTGATAATAGTTTATGGCAGCAATCTCACCGTTTATTGAGATTGTTTATGATTATGATTTCATTATTGAAATCATATGACCCATATCTCAAGAACTACTATGAATTATATAATTCACTATTTATTAATTTTATATCCTACTAATGGTATAGTTTCCCACTCTTTGGTACTTAAGACAATTAAGGTTTTTTTATGAAAATCTGAATTTATTTCTAATTTCGGTCCGAAATTTGTGTTCTTTCAAAACTGTGTTTTTTAAAAACATTTTAAAAAATGTTTTACTATTATCTAATAATTTTTAAAGGAAATTTTTAGCCATGTTTTAAAAAAAGTTTAAAAAATTAATCTTCTTGTAATTTTTATATTGAGAAACTTTTCTAAACTTCTACGGTACCAAAGGAATGTTTGGCAGATACAAATCTATCCACCATTATGGATGTCTTTCCTTTAAGGATTCCTTTACAAGTTTATAATGTTTATTTTTATGAAAAATTATTTTCCTAATATTATGTCAATTTCTTGTTTTTAAAGTGTTTTTAAATGAAAAAGGTTTTCCAAAGCATGTAGGATTCCATAAGTGTTTTAAATTATTTTCAAAGCATCCTTTAAATGTTTTCAATGAAATTTTCAAAGAAAAAAACTTTAAAAGATGTTTTAAATTTAATTTTTCTAAATTATTTTCTAGATTAATGTGTATTTTTTTAGTTTTATTTTCAAAGAATTTTTTTTCAAAATATTTTGTGTTTTGAAAATCATTTTTAAAAGAATAAAGGATATTTTCCTAAATAAATGTTTTGATTGAAATAGTAAATAATTATTTATAGTAAATGGATTTTAAAATAGTTTTGTAAAAAATATTTTCAAATAATTGATATTTAAATTAATAAACATTCCATGTGAGATTAAAAAATCCTTCTACATCTATGATGACATACATTGTTATAGTTTTTTCTTTTTTGGGAAAATGATCCATGAATAACATTCACATTCTTTCTTTAATGGTTTATGTTTAGATGTAATGATATTAATAGCACATGTTCCTCTTCCACAAGTTATATGGTTTTGAAACCCATTTATTTTCATGGGTTATTGTTTGATGATGTGATTATTAAGTCTATTTATTTTCCATAGGTAATGATATGATAAAATGTCATGATACCCATTTCATTTCATGGGTTATGATATGATGTTTATGAAACCCATATATTTTTATGGTTTTTGATATGATTAATGTTTTATTATATTGTGGGATATGTATATATGATTTTATTATACGATGGGTGGGACCTATATCTCCCTCTAATGCATTGGGTAAATATTTATATCTCATACTATAATGATGGGAATCAATTCGATGGGTTTGATCCACTATAAGATTGGGAAACCCGATTTACTATGGGAAGATAGGAAAACCTGATACACTATGCAAAGATGGGGAAACCCTATTCACTATAGGAATATGGGGAAACATGATCCCTTACTAAGAACAGACTGTGACTAGGGATTGTGGTGTGTCCTGCATAATAGGTGTAGTCCCCATGAAGTGTCCTATTATGTTTTGGAAATTCATCTAGACTTATAGGGATTGGTGTTACATGTTTATGTGTCAACCAAAAATTATATGTCTTATGACTATTATATGATCACATGGTTCATGTTATTGATTATCTTATAATTTTGTGCCCTATAAACTACAAATCTTTATGCCATGTCTCATGATTATGATCTTTTTATATAGGGTATGATATCTAAATTTTATTATCATGTTCTAAACCCCTTATGTTAATGATATTCCTACATTTTTCCTTTATTTTACCTTACTTATCATTTGAGCTCACCCATTTCTTATGTTACCTTTACCCAAGTTATGAATAAATATTTTAAGTTAGAGTACTAAAGGTGAATATATTTTAAGAAGATGTTGACTATCTTTCACCAAACTAGAATAATGTGTTCCAAGATTCCAAAGACACTAAACAATTATATTTCCCAAGCATGTATTTTTGTAATTTGATGAATATTCATCTAAAATGATGCAATATCCAGGTATGTTAATCCTGGTTCACTATAGTTGGTATAAAATTAGTGGTTTATTCAACCTTTGGAAACTGGGATGGGAAAACTTTATTAATATCCCTTGGTATATTTCTAGGGATATGCCTAGGGATGTCTCTAAGGATGAGTATGAGGATTAGTTAATGTTTAAGAAAATGTCTAGGATTTTGTTTAAATTATAGAGTGAGTAGTTTCCTAGAAATACATCTAATTCTGGATACTATAAGAGCATGTGTCTCTGTAAAAAATGTACATACGGGTAAGAACCTTGAAAACACTGTATTAAGCTAAACTCGATTGGGAACATATGTACTACAACGGTCCTTGATTCAAACCTAGTTTGACACTCTCGAGGGATATTCTTTGGAAATTCAAAAACTATTTATAAATCATTATGAAGGATTTAAATAAAATATGGATATGAATAACCTATGATAAACCTATGGTATCAGAAATTAAATAAGTAGGTGTCATTATTTAGACATCATATAAGTGATTTTTTATGATTATGAGGTCTTATGCTATAATAAATGTTTCTCACACTGTGATTTATGGTTTTATTCAACTAAAAGAACCAAAAGTAATTGTGTTAACATTGAATGTGATAAAAAAATTTCTGATGATCAGTCGAATAGGATAATCATTGGAGTGAAGGAAATTTTCATCATTCCTAATTAGTTTTCACGAGACATGATTAACAATGTGTACCTTAATCAACTATCAAAAACACCAAGGAATATAAGGAGAGAGTTTTCTGAGTATTTTAGTAATGGAAACCTCAGAAGAAATAATATTTTGTTTCCTATAGGAATAAGAAGACTTTTTGACTATAGAAAAGAAGGACACAAAGTAAGTAACTGCAAAGGGAAAATGAAAAGTTTGGTTAATGAAAAGGATGAAAATATTATCCTCCATAAGGTATTATCAATAGTTGAATGATTTAAATGTGGAATGAATGGTAATTTTTCAAATCGATTTCCTAAGTGGAAATATCTCTAATGGAATCAGCAAGGTGGTAAGATTAATGGTTATACTTCAGATGATGATGAGACTACAGATGAAATGTGAAAGGAAAGATGTATTAACTAATGATATGTGGTAGACTTGTTAATGGATTGAGGATGAGGTAGAATACTCAAATATTTTATGTATTTGGATTAAAAAATTATGAAATATATAATAATTTTTTAGTATAATTTTTTCAAAAATCATTTACCGGAATAAGTTAAATCTTTCTAATGGACTAGAAAAGTGATTTCATAGAAAAGTAAAATTTTGACTAAGAGAATATAACCCTTAACATGTTCATAATAATGATTTTTTATAAGAATATTTAGGGTATTAATAAGTAAACTAGATGATACTAATTACCTCAAAATTGATAAATGTTTTTTTGACTAATTGGTTTCTGCTATCATGGATGGAGTTCTCAGTATTTTTGGATTTAAGGAATTTATCCAATACACTTTAGAATAAGGAAACATATGTGCTTTCAATAAGTATTTTTGTTAATTATGGTTATTACCATGTTTCAATAAAATAAATGATGAAGGTATTCACATGTTTGGTATAAGAAAATAAAAATATACTTTATGCTATACTTGGGATCAATGTTATGTTTTTTTTGAGTAATTTAGTGACCGTATTTCTAAATTTTCAGACTTCAATCATTTGAAAGGGTTATAAGTTTAACCATTTATGGTATGGTTCATGTTAAACATCAAATTATGTTTTAGAGATTCAATTATTTTCTCACCATATATGGATTTATGCATATTTGATAACTTCTGATTATCGTTTTGTTATGATAAAGATAGATGGAATGACATATCATTCTATTTGTGGATATCATGATCTGTTAATTATTTAGGAATTAAAAATTCACCTTCATTTCATGGAATAAGAGATGAAGTGGAAGAAGGCACAAAAATGGGTAAGGTTGTTTTTAAATCATGTAAGTATATATTTTGTTGAAGATTATTCAACTTTAGGAAAAAGGGTATAGAAAAAATGTTGTCATGTTATAATTATTTTGTATGATATTGGTGACATTTTTCAAGCCTTTTTGGTTTATGTATTTGTGATTGTTAACTTTATCCTAAACATGTTCTCTATCAATCTCTAGTATAACTTAATATTTATATTTCTATTCCATATCCATGTTTTCACTTTCCACCTATGTTCACCTATATATGAGTTAATTTGTGTAACCATTATGGTTCCAACATTCTATTTTTAAAGGAATCTTTAGTATTCATTTTAATGATGTGGGTTTATATGAATGAAACTTTCAAGAATTAAACCTTTGATAACCTAGATGAATTTCAGGGGAGAAATTAATTTTAAGGGGGATATAATTTAACACCGTGAGATTTTGTGAAATATATTTTTTGAATTAATTTAATATTTTTGATATTATACATTTCAGGAAACACTAAATATAATTTTTTATATTAAAACACTATGTATGGATTGCATTATATGCAACACGAAGTTAATTTTTCACTACACACAAAACATAGATTATTTTATGATACACACAACACTATGTTTTTCTTGTATTACACACAATATTGAGTCCCTTTGATAGCTTGTGTTACATGCAAGACCAAGTTTTTACCAAACTACAATATACTATTAATATGATTATTAAAATATTTTTATAGCTACCACGAATCCATTGTAATGTATGTTATGAATAATATTAACTAAATTGTGAAAATAATATCTACACATGTATATAAAATTAACCTTTGGTTATCAATTAGTATAAGTTAATGAAAAAAATATTTGAAAATAAAGAAATTACTTTTCTAAGAAAACTATTTTTGTATGTACGAACAAAATTTAATCTCAATAAATTAAAAAAATACCTTTTGATTAAAATTTTCAATAAAATTTATATATTATATATTAAATAAATATTTTTGATACTCATCCAATATATTTTATAGGTATAAGATAATAAAAAATCTAATTTTATGAATAAAAAAATGTATTCTTCTAAAAGGTAATTTTACCACATTTTAACAGTGAACCCATTTTAAATATTATTTTGGAAAAATTATAATTTTTATTTTACAAAATAAACTTTATTTTTGAAATTGTAACAAAAAAAATTATATTAGAGTAATTTTTTTTTATTTTTTTGTGAAGTTTTATTTTTATGATGAATAGAGAATAATACTAAATTTTAATTCAAAACTGCTTTTTCTTCTAATTTATTTATAAGGTTAAATTATATTTTTGACTTATTTTAAATTTCAATTAGATAAATTCTAGATAAATTATTCTAATTTAGATAATTGGGATCAATTTCACATTGAAATTAGATATGAAAACTTATCAATCTTTTGAACATTTTTACATTAAAAACTCGCTTCGTTGTCCCGAATGCAGGATTAAATTTGAATTAAGTTTTGCTAGTTGTGTGGTTGTAATTTTTAAAAATAGATTATATATTTTGAATCATCAGGATATATAATGTTAAATGTGGTAAACATATTTTTTACAAAATTATTAGTGAAATTAATTAATATTAATTACAACAATTAAGAGGAAGATTATCTTAATAACGGACTAAACCTTACGCTTAATGAAAAAATAACATAGAACATTGTCCAAAATCCATTTTATGTAAATATTTTGACAGTATAATCCCATTAATCTAATTTTTTTCAATATTGGAGAAACTGTTTATAATAAAAACATGGGTGGAATTCACTTTTAAAAAATCTATAAGAATGACACTCCTCCCCCATTATAAAAAGACACTCACCCCTCCCACTTATTCAAAACTCTCAAGATGTGTTTACTCCAAAAACCTACTCAAATAAGCTAAAAAATACATCAATTAATCATATAATCCTCCATTTGGTAATAAATCCAACCAAGGAATCCCTTTAGTGGAAACTAAGAGGAGCTACCCAAAAAAGAGGTAATATCCTTCTCAAGATCCTTTATTTTAATTTCATTATCCACCAAATAAACTATAATTATTCATTAATTATATAATAAAAAAATTATCCTCAATATACTGATATGTTTTTATTATATGGTTTATATGTATAATTACACACACTTCCATCTAATTGGCAATGAACTTATCATTCTTGTCTATGGAGAACTACTGCCTCACAAAAAGATGTTGTCCGTTTTTCCTTTACCATCTCTCATGGTTGGAAATTATGATGGAAAATATGTTTTTATATGATCTATATGATATATATGATATTTATTATTTATTTATGATTTTGTAATTATTATAAAAAACATAAATTTTTTCTTTACATTTTTTGTAAATAAATTAACATCATTTACGGACGTGTAGACAACTACCTCCTCAAAGCAATGTGGTTCGTTCCCACTATACATGGAATGTATTTGGGATGGGTTTAATGACATTATATGATATATAATAAAACAAATTATATGTTAATGATATTATATATATACATATATTCCATTTAATTTTATTTCACTACGACAAGAAAATGAAAACAACATTCATGCGTACGTACGGTCTTCCGTCTCTGTGAACGGTGTATTTTATTTCTTAAATAATTATTTTATAGATTATTATATATATTTATATAATGAATATATATGATATATAAATTATTTTTTACATTTTTGAAATAATTAAATCATGATATACGTAAGATGGTCAATAATAAAAAGTTAAAACACGTACGATAAATAAAGCAGTTATTACCCAAAACATTGCATTAACATGAAATTGTTAATAAAAGGGTAATATAAAGTCATAAGTGAATAATTTAAGATATGATATATAAGAATTTTGTTTTGGGTTATATGTATAATAAACTTATATTTTTTATATAGGAGGATTGAACACACACAAAAAAAATTCAAGACTTAATGTATGGGTTTTCTCATCTCACTTTTTAGATCGGTGAGATACATGCCATGTTATGAAACTATATTATTATATGGGGTGTATATAATGTAAATTAAAATATTATATCATGAATTTTCTTCCTTAAATGATATTTTAATCTTCATGTAATTTTATTATTTCATGGGGAGTATGATTCAATGTTTCTAAAGTGCAAACAATTTATTGCAACAATCACATCATTTATTTGGATCGGTTATGATTATGCTCCATGGATGAAATAATATGACCCATATATCAAAAAAATCATTAATTTTTACATCTTATGTTTATTAATGTTACATCCAAGTAATGGTACCAATTTAAAAATCATTGGAATTTAAGAAAATTAAGAAAATGATTTTATGAAAATCAGACTTTATTTCTCCTTTCAGTTGGAAATCAGCATTCTTTCAAAACTGGGTCTTATAAAACATTTTTCAAAAAATATTTTATTATTATCCTATAATATTTAAAGGAAATGTTTACCCTTATTTTACCTCTTTAAAAATTAATTTAAATATGAATATTATTATCATTTTTGGATCGATTAACTTTTCTAAACTTCTACGAGCCAAAAGGAATGTTTGACATGTATGAATTTATCTATTATCATGGAATTAATTCCTTTAAAGTTTCATTTTGATGTTTAAAATATTTATTTTTATGAAATATTATTTTCCTAATATCTAGGATATTTATTTTTTTTAAAGTTATTTTCAAAGAAAAAGGTTTTCAAAAAGTTTTTATGATTTAATAAGTGTTTTAAATGATTTTCATAGCTTTCTTTAAATGTTTTCAAATATATTTTCAAAGAAAAGGTTTTAATATATGTTTTACATTTAAAAAGTGTTTTAAATTTTTTCTATATTCATTTATAATTTTTCAATTTTATTTTAAGAGAAAATTATTTTCAAAAGATTTTATATTTTAAAAATAATTTTTCAAAGAAGAAATGATATTTTCATCAAGAAATGTTTTAAATGAAATGGTAAAGATTTATTTATAAGAAAAGGATTTTTGAAATGGTTTTATGTGTCTTGCACAAATTCTACATATTATTCCTTTGATATGTTTACATGGTTAATGTTCATGATTATCTTATAATTTCATGATTTATAAACTACCAATATTTATGCCATGTCTCTTGATCCTAATATTTTTATGTAGGATATGATATTTAAATTTCATGAACATGTTCTCAAACCCTTTTGTTCATGTTATTCCTATATATTTCATTTATTTACCCTTCTGAGCATTCGAGATCACCCCTTTCTTATGTTCCTTTCCCCATGTTATGAAAAAAGGGTTTAGTGTGAGTACTAAAGGGTAAATTCTTTAAATAAGATGTTGATGATCATTCAAAAAACTATAATAATGTGTTACAATATTTCAAAGACACTAAACTATTACAATCATCAGGCATGTATTTTTGTAATGTTCTGAATAGTCATCTAAAATAATGTAATATCTATGCATAGTTTGATTATTCTTTCATTTAATCTCACATATAATTGTCATATTCCTTTTAATGAGAATATGAAATATCTTGTGATTTATAGACTTGTTTATTTACTTGATACATATTTTAGATTTTTTTGTGGAAAACCATATTACATGTATTTTAATGGTTTATTTGAAGTTGATTTATTTTTAAGGGGTTTATTTTTAAAATTGTTTTCAAATTATTTTATCAGGTTGCGTAGATAAAATACTTAAATAGATTCATGGTGGTATCTTACTAGGCATCACACCTCACACCATACTTGTTCCCTTCTGTGGAATTTATAGATTTCATTTTCCCAATATCAGTTTTTGAAGACGACTAGTATTTCCTCTATTCTTATTGGAATAGATTCATGTTTTTAAAGGGGTTTTAAATTAAAACATATTTTTGAAGACATAGGTTATATTGGTTGGACCCACCTTATGGATTGAGGATTTCTTTTATGTCTAGCACATATACTAATAATTTAGATCCAAAATGGTGTGATTCGTAATTTATGTATGATTTCTCACGTAATGGTATATTTAATTATTATTTGATAATATGCTTTATTTATGGTGTATCCATGGATATTCTAATTATGATTTCACGCCATCTCACATGTAATTTTCATATTACTTATAATGTGAATATGAAATAGCTTATGCATTCTAGACTTGTTTGTTTACTTGATCAATGTTTGGGAATTATTTTGGAAAACCATGTTTCTTTTTTAAAAGAAAACCAAAGGGATTTTAAAGGTTTAATTGAAGATGGTTTATTCTTAAGTGTTTTAGTTTTAAAATTATTTTCAATCTATTTTATTGTTTTTTATAGATAAAATCCTTAAATTGATTCATGGTGGTATCCTAATGGAATTTTGACTCACACCCTACTTGGGACCTTCTTGGGAATTTTCTAATTTCATTTTCCCAATATAAATTTTTAATAACTTTATCACATGTTTGATTTATGGTGTATCTATGGATAGTTTGATTATGATTTTATGTCACCTAACATGTACTTTTTGTATTCGTTGCAATGTGAATATGAAAGGATTATTATTATTTGATAGTAAACATACTCAAAAATATCAAAAAATGCTAAAAAATAACGGTTATTTTATTAGAACCATATAATTGATAATATGAAAAGAACACATTAGAGGCAATGTATTATTAGGGATTAGAGTGTGATATCAATATAGAAATGTTAGGGTATTGTTTCCAATTATTAAATTCTCAATGATTAGTTAAACATTAGTTATTCCTGCATTAATTTTTCACTAATCATTCATTAATCACTAGTTAACCATTACCTAACTAATAGATATAAAATAGTTTATAGCTAATTATTAGATAAATGTTAGTTAATCATTAAATAATTATTAGTTAATGATTTTTAATCATTATTTAATTATATGTTAATTGTTAGATAATCCTTAGTTAATCCAATATTAATTATTCCTTAATAATCTATTAATAACTAGTTATTAATTACTTAATTAGTAGATATCAATTAGTTAATTTATATTTAATAATTAGTTAATTAATAGTTAATTATTAATTAATTATTAGTTAACAATTATTTAATCATTAGTTAATCATATGTTAATCATCATCTAATCATCAATTAAGAACTATCTATTCCTATATTTATTAGGCCTTAATCATTCATTAATCACTAGTTAATCATTATATAATTAATAGATATCAAATAGTTACTTTATAGAAAATTATTAGGTAATTAATATTTAATCATTAAGAAGTTATTAGTTAATCATTATTTAGCCATTAGTTAATAATATTTTCTTCATTAGTTAATCATTTTACAATCATTAGTTAATCGTTATTTAATCCTATATTCATTAGGTATTAATCATTCATTAATAACTAGTTAATCATTACTTAATTAATAGACATCAAATTGTTAATTTTTAGTGAATTTTTAGTTATTTAATAATTAATCATTAAGTAATTATTATTTAATAATTCTTTACTCACTAGTTAATCATATGTTATTTATTAGTTAATCATTAGCCAATTATTAGTTAATAATTAATTAATCCTAAATTATTTATGCCTCATTCATTCATTAGTCACTAGTTAATCGTTACTTGATTTAAAAATATAATCTTGTTATATTATAGTTAATTATTTTTAAATTACTAGTTAATCATTAATTAATTATTAATTAATATTTCTTTAAGCATTAGTTCATCATATTATAATCATTAGTTAATTATTAGCTAATAATTATCTAATAATTCTTTAATCCTAATTTATTCATTAGTTAATCAATACTTAATCATTACTTTAATAATAGTTAATCATTAGTTATTTAATAGTTAATTGTTAATAAATAATTATTTCACTAATAATTATCTATTATCAAGTTAATAAAATATTTAATTATGTGAATAATATTTAAAAATCACTAAGTTATACAAAATAATGATTTTGTTATAAAATAATAATAATAACTCTTATTTCTAAACAATATCTAACTATCTAAACTATTAAGTAAATAACTGATGCACACCTATCGTAGGGTGTGGAAAAACAGTTATTTCCTAAGTTAAAATGTAGTAATGTGGTCGACCTAGGATGTCTCCCAAAGTGGAGTGCACACAAAATGGGTTGTCACTTTAAAACGAGGGTAAAAATGTTGTGTTTTTTAAATGAAATTTGAAATTAAAATGATTGAAAAAAACTATGATATTAAAAAGGGTGATTAGGTCGGGGTCGGTTTCCTAATTATAATGCTATCCTTGTTCAATTTAAGTCAAACCTCTTCTTCTTTGTTGATTAAAGTGAGTTTCCACAATCGTTTCCTCTCACTTGGTAAAATTATGATGGTGAGAGAAAACCTTACCAAGATCTCGGTTTAGTCAACTCTCCTTCCATGTGTAAAATAGTTGTATTGAATATTATTAATTTAAATGGGAAATACCCAACCAGGTTTTGTTTATCCTAAAAAATCAAGAACATTCACTACACCTTTTACACATACTGACGATCGTCGAGTACTTCACCAGTAATCCATGGTCTATTCCATCGTATATAAACCAGAAATCAGTGGAGAGAGATTATGATTATTTTACCAAGGAAAAAATCAATAATGGAATTAATATTCAAGAACGATCATACTTGATAATAAAATCCGCTGTAATGAATTGAAAACAACTTTGAAGAAGAAAGAAATTTATTCAATTGCGTCTACGAACTTATGCATTACAATGTAGAAAACCAACACTTCCCCAATCACTCCAAAAGTCTACCCACCATGGTAAGGATAATCAAGATGAATGGGAAAGAAGAAGACATTTCAAAACTATGAAAAAGAAAAGAAATAAAAGAGAAAGCCGAAAATTTCTCCTTCTTGGTGTCCCAGAAGGAATGGGATGGAGAATGGAATGCTTTGAGAGGGTGGAGCTCTCCTCCTTCTATAGCCAGAATTTGTCCCCCGAATGTTGACGTGTTGTAGCCCCATTAAATGACATCTTCACGCATTGATACCTTCTTGAATGTTTTTCATAATTACCTTGTCTGTGTCCCCTAAACATATCATCAGATTTGGACATCTATTCTGAGAGTTATAGTCGTTTTACGCAGAGCATTTATTCTGTCCAGTCAGACTCTCCAAAACATAATCCTCCAGATTATGGTGATTTAATGACCCCATAAACGGCCAATTCATGTGGTGATTACTGAATAAAAGATTCTTCAATACTCCTTGCGCGTCCAGCCACCGAATTTCAAAACATTTGGGCCCACCATGGATGAGTTATGGAGCCCACACCAAAACTAGGCAGAACTACAAACAGTTTTCTTGAGCCAACATGTGAGCTTCTTTGTAGCTTCCATACAGACGATTCATCTTTTAGTCTAAAAATATAAAATTAATACCTAGATGTTTAGAATCTGTAAAAGAATGAATTTTGAAATTTTGATTAGTTTAGATAATGTTATGGCCAAACTACAGAAATAATTTAAAACTGTTAAAAATCCAAAATGGCCCATTTTTACTATTCAGCTCAAAATAAAACCAATATCATAAAAATGAAAAAATTAATCTTAAAAGAACAATTTTGTGGGTTTAAAACAATTATATTCAATATAAATTAATTGAAAATATCTTCTTTATAAATTTCCCCATACTTAGCACTTGGAATCCTGGATAAGTAAAAGTCAAATCAAATCAAATCCAAAACACATATCAATGAGATCTACCAAATAAATTCCAAGAAACAAAAAGATATCATGACTCGTCAAAAAAAATATTTCAAGTTCTCCATTTTAGATTTTAATATATTTCCACTTCATTTATTATCCAATTCACACAAAACACCTACCTCACATGAATTTTCTCTCATCTCACAAATGTAAATGCTGAACAAGGATTTTCTCATCCAAACTCACACAAGAGTCACCATAGGCTTGATAAATTCCTAATTCTCCACCCGATGTGATTCACAGACATGTGTTTCTCATGAGGAATTTTTAGGGTTATTCTGTGGATTCTGGTTGGTAGGATTTAGATGTTAAAAATTCTAAGGCCGAAAAAGTAGGGATTGGATTTTATTGAAGCAAAATTGCAAGATTCTAATTTTCACTCAAATATGGTCTACTTATCTTCCCCTTTGTAGAAACTAAACTCCATCATCATTCACCCAGCTCAGGATTTCAGTAGTAAAAATTTCAATCTTTTCAAACATGTTTTTTCTTGAAAGATCCAGATAGGCACAACTTTCTTTTTTTTACATCGGAAGCTCTAGAAAGGCATAACTTCTCTTATCATGAAAGCTCTAGAGAGGCAAAACTTTTAATAAAATGAAATATTCAGTAGGAAAATCAACTATTAAACATTTTATATTACACAAAAAGTATTACCAAATGAGGTAGTACACCACAAGACATCTTCCCCCACACTTAAGTTCAACTAGATCATGCAATTTCACTTCAAGAGAAGGTAGGATAGGGAAAATTGGCTTGTAATGTGGCTAACGTAACAGGAAATCCATGGCTACTAGGGGATACAATGAAGGATAAATATAAAGGTGGGCCATAATGAAAAGGATTATTTTAAAAAGGGGATTCAAACCAAATAAATTCCTCAATCATTTAAAACACATGTACCCCAAACCCTCATGTTTTGAAATAAATAAATCAAATTTTGGTTTAAGCAAGCATGGTCTGGTTCTCTCAAGAAATGAGGCGAATGAAAAGAATATGACAAAAATGGTTTAGAAGACTCACAGGAAAGTGATTTCAATGATATAGATAGTGAAATATGGCATTAGATTCAAAAATCAGCGTACTTTTCATGAAATTTCTAGAGATTTTAACTTGAAACAAAAGTAATTTTAGCATTCATTTAAGCTCAGTTTCATGAAATAGATTGGTTCACTCATTGAAATGGGTTTCAAAAATGGTATTGATAATCATTTCAGTTTAAAATTTTTAGAAACACACAAAAAATTGAAAAATAAGTACACAAAAATTTTAAAACACACAATTTTTTATTTTTTTTGTGAAAACAAACATCAAATGAAAATCCTATACTACAAAGGTTCCCTCCCCTACACTTAAGGGATGCATTTTCCTCAATGAATTCAAGTGGATTTAATATGTAATCCAATTTTCAAATAAATCACAACATCAAGCAAGTGTGAAGGAGAGGTACAACCTGGATTATTGGCAATGAAATGTTGAGTTTGGTTCCTAAGTGTTTCTCTTTGAAAAACTAAAAAAAAGTAAAAACATAACATAATAAATTTATTAAAAGAAATGAAAATAGAAATTAAATAAGAAAAAAAGGATAAATCTTGGTTTAATCCCCCAAGTGGGCCATGGGTTTTGACTACCTCCAGAGGGGAAGTTCTAATCAGTTATCCCCAATCTAATGGTGGGTGAGGTTTCTTGCTCATGAACCAATAAAAAGTATTCTTTCCAGCATGTACTTGTTCCTTTCTGAGGATAATTCCATGTATAGATTACACCAGATCCACCCCCTTCACAATTATATACCTCTTTCATGGAGGGGGTAGGATGAAGTATGGAACCTCCTCCTCTTCAGTTGCTACTTGTGCAACGTCTTCATCAAAATATGGTGGTTTCTCCAGATGTGCTGCATGAAAAGAATAATCAAAGGGAGATTCAAAATTCAAATTTGAAATATTAATTTCAAAATATTCCCTTTTAAGGTGGACAAATTTTATATTTGGTTCTTTAGAAATAGCCACTTTTATCTATTCATGGACTTCCTCAAGTAGATGATCAATATCTTCAGGGAGCTCCAGGTGTTACTCAACAGGTGCATATTCTTTTTCATCTTCTTCTAAGTCAATGTAAGGATTGACCAAATCTAAAAATTCAAAATTATAAAGAGTGATGATGAAATCGGAATGAATGAAATTGGAAAAGGTATAGTTCATGGAAGTATCATCTCCCTAAGTTGGTTCTGGTTCAATCACTTATTCAGTTGAATGTGTCTCTTGGATTTGATTATCATTGGATGGAGGGAGGTAGTCGGGCTCCTCCATCTTGACTTCAAATTCCACCAATTGGGTGGTGTCTTCCTTCCGTGGTGCTGGCTCTTCTAATTTTCAAGGCTTGGGGAGATCAATAATTTTATCATATTGATTCCAAGATTCATCAAGTTCTTGTTGATCTACCACATGTAGCTCAGTAGGGAATTCATCTTATTTTTCATATATCTCAGGTAGAATTGGTTGAGTGATGATGAATGAGTATTCAGGAACCTCAACATTTACCTCCTCTAGTTCTTCAATGATGAATGGTGAAATTTCTTCCACCACTATCTCAGGTTCTTACTCCAGCTCAGGGTTGGGTTGCTCCATCATTGCACGAAGATAGTTCAATGCCCATTCCATTTTCCTACCCAAATCATCCAAATTATTACTAATACTTTCAACCTGGTCATTGAGATCATGATAATCAATTTCTGTTCTTGATATTGCACCTACGAGTAATCTTCCCATGCATAAAAATTTTAATATGAATAAATGATGGAAAAAAGAATTTTTTTTAAATTTATTTTTAAATTTGAAAAAGTCAAATATTTACAAATAAGTTGTGGCACTTCCTCCCTGGAAATGACACCAAGTTTGATGCACCTCTATTGTAGGGCATGGAAAAACAATTATTTCTTAAGTTAAATTGTAGTAATTTCGTTGACCTAGGATGTCTCCCGAAGACGAGTGCACACAAAACGGTTTGTCACTTTAAAACGAGGGTAAAAATGTTGTGTTTTTTGAAATGAAATTTAAAATTAAAATGATTGAAAAAAACTGTGATATTTAAAAGATTTATTAGGTCAGGGTCAGTTTTCTAATTGTAATTCTATCCTTGTTCAATTTAATTCAAAAATCTTCTTCATTGTTGATTAAAGTGAGTTTCCACAATCATTTCCTCTCACTTCCTTGGTGAAATTATGATGGTGACAAAAAACCTTACCAAGATCTCGGTTTGGTCAAATCTCCTTCCATGTGTAAAATAGTTGTATTGAATATACTTAATTGTAATGAGAAATAACCGACCAGGTTTTTTTTTATCCCAAACAATCAATAACATTCACTACACTTTCTATGGTCGAGTACTTCACCACTAATCTATGGTCTATTCCATCGTATATAAACTAGAAATCAGTAGAGGGAGATTATGATTATTTTACCAAGGAAAAAATAAATAATGGAATTAATATCCAAGAACAATCTCACTTTATAATAAAATCCGATATAAGAAATTGAAAACAACTTTGAAGAAGAAAGAAATTTATTCAATTGCGTCCAAGAACTCAAGAATTACAATGTAGAAAACCAACCCTTCCCCAATCAATCCAAAAGTTTACCCCACCATGGTAAGGGTAATCGAGATGAATGGGGAAGAATAAGGCATTACAAAACTATGAAAAAGAAAATAAATAAAATATAAATCTGAAAATTTCTCCTTCTTGGTGTCCCGGAAGGAATGGGATGGAGAATGTAATGCTTTGAGAGGGTGGAGCTCTCCTCTTTTTATAGCCAGAATTTGTCCCCTGGATGTTGACGCATTGTAGCCACATTAAATGACATATTCACGTGTTGATACCTTATTGAATGTTGTTCATAATTCCCTTGGATGTGTCCCCTCAAAATCTAAGTGGATTTGGACATTTATTTCGAGAGTTATGGCCGTTTTACATGGAGAATTTATTCTATCCAGTCAGACTCTCCAAAATGCAATCCTCTGGATTAGGGTGATTTAATGACCCCATAAACAGAAAATTCACATGGTTATTCCTTCATAAAGGATGATCCAATACTCCTTTAACGTCCACCCACCGAATCTCACAACATTTGGTCCCACCATGGATGAGTTATGGAGCCCACACCAAAACGAGGCAGAACTGCAAATAGTTTTCTTGAGCCAACTTGTGAGCTTCATTGGAGCTTCCATATGGACGATTCAGATTTTAGTCTAAAAATAGAAAATTAATCCATGGATGTGTAGAATATGGAAAAGAAATAATTTTTCAATTTTTATTAGTGTAGATAATTTTATGGACAAACTACAGAAATAATTTAAGACTATTAGAAATCCAAAATGGCCCATTTTTACTATTTATCTCGAAATAACACCAATATCATAAAAATGAAACAATTCATCTTAAAGGAACACTTTTGTGGTTTAAAAAAATGATATTAAATATAAATTAATTAAAAATATTTGCCCTATCAATTTACCAACTAATTGAAAGATAACCAAAAAAATAAAAAATACCACTACAAGATGCTTCAAAAAATTTGACACTCATTTTAGCCCACCAAAATCACCGTGCATAGAGGAAGAATCACTCGAAAAATTGTAGACAGAGAGGGAGTGAAATTAGAGATATATGGTGTGAAATGAATTAAGATAAGGGAGATGGGTGTGTTCTATTTATAGGGGTTTTTGGAAAGGTAACATTAGCCTTTAACTCCTTCTACAAGACTGCAAGGCAGTTTTCAAAATTGTTTTAACCTATTTTTATTGCAAAAAATATTTTTTTTTTTAAACTCCCAAAATGTCATATCTATTAAACAAAGGGTGCCCCTATACCTTCCCAATGGCTGGAAAACCCCACTCCATAAAATTCATGCTCGTATTGGAAGTTGAAGGGCACTTCATGAGAAAATAGAATTGTTTTCACCGTAGGTATTTTACTTCAATTCTGAAGTCCAACTCATCTCATCCAAACTCTATTATATTGGAAAATTTAAAATATTTCTTGTCTTTTTTAAAATAATTTATGTATTATTTAATGTGTTTCTTATTGTACATTTCACTTTATATGATCGTAATTATCATTTTATCATGGATAAATAAATTTATTTGAAGTTTTCTTTTCATTTTACCTCGCCTTCAGGAATATTATATGAATTATTTTCTAATAAACTTTTAGATAATGAATAAAAAATGTTTATATATATAAATATATAAAACCATATCTTACAAAACACCCTTTCCAAGGTAAAAAATATCTAAAACCACTTTAGAAATATGATTTGAGAAACCTGGAGACATGACCTTTTATGTTGGTAAGAAAAGCTTTATAAAACAATGAGAATAGACATTTTATGTCTTAAATTATACCAATCATAACATTATTATGACCATGAAGTTATATTTACATTTTACAATGACGTCTTATTTAATTTTTTATGTAGAGATGGAGGATAATGCACTACTTGCTGAGCAATATATACATGTTTCAGGTGACGTGTAACATATCGTTACTGATCTATCAGGCTGGAGGAGGACTTCACACCGTGAAATTGGGTTACATGTCATATAATAGTTGTTAGGTACAAGTTTTTAGAGGCTTAACACTATGAATGGTTACACATTTTTAATGGGTGTTTCATGCCATGAATATTTTAAATGACGTATTTTTAATCTAAGGCGACGAGTGCATCTGCATACTTAACCAGAGTGGAATTGATGACATGAATAAGAGTTTTACTTCATGTAATTCCTTGAGCATGGAATATTTAGGGTGTCACTCGGGATTTTGGGTGCCCATTCATTCACCTATTCTCCCTTGCTCTCTAACCAAATCTCCTCTCCTGAGATTTTTAGAGACACCGCTCCTTCTCGATCGATCTGTTCGGTGTTCAACTATCATTGTGGTCACTATGCATCTCTCTAGGTGAGTAATATTTATGATTATTCATTTTTATGGATCACAGTAGTGCCTTTAGGTTTCTTCATTATATCATGAATCTAAGTTAGTGTTTTCAATTTTTTTCTTATATGATCCATTGTGAGATCTCATTATGAAGGTTGTTCCTTGTTGGTCGTGCTGTGACGGGATTTCGTTCTTGAGGTATGCAGTTTACTCTTCTCTACCAACCCTATTTTACTTTCTAATTGAATCAATCCTAATATGTTTGGATTGGATTATAGGGTCTTTTTTGTCATCACTGGGGTTTTGTTGTTGGTAGATCCTATTCCGGGAATGTGTAACCGAATATTTAAGGTGGGTGGTTACATCTCTAGCCTATAATAATAAAACTTATCACACTTGATTTATGAATTGATTTATCAAAATGGAATTACTATTTGTGTGTATGTTGAAAAAGGGGTTTTAAAGATAAATGGTTTTCCCTGTATTTTGATAAATGAAAAGGAAATGGGTACTTTTGAAACATAGAAGTTGATTTGTGAAAATGAGCACATGGGTTACCTTGGGTGCTTAGGATAAAGGTTTATCTTGTATAAATCATCCATTTTTTGTGACTATTAGGATGTTTTCTCATGTGGATTTCCTCTATCTCCTAGGCTTGTTGTTATAGGGGATGGATATTTACATTTTCATGGGGTTTACTCATAGGGTATTCCTCTGCTTCCTAGGACTGTGTTCTTGGAACTAGATTGTGACTTTATTTATTGTGGTATGAATAGTCTTCTAGTTTTACTTATAGTTATCCTTGTTACTAATTCCTATGATGTTGTTTCTATTTTTTACTTCTTAGTTTTTTTGAGCTAGCCTTGATATGCATGTTGTACCTACTTTTGTACAGAACCGTGAAAAAGGGAAGTGTTTTTCATGTTTTCTACAAATATAAAATCTTTACTACTTATCATGAAATGTTTTATTTAAAATAATAATACAATAATTAATATAAATAAAATTGTTATGGAATACCTGGGTGAAATCCCTTAGAGCTAGTTATATCACACCCATCACACCTCTTCGATGGTGTGTAGACCTTTATTTGTATTCCAATGCAGGGAAATGAAAGGCACCACAGTGAGGAGATGAGGTTTCATGTCAGCTGAGTTGGGTAGCTGCTGGTTATATGGTGGTATTTCATCCATGCCATCATTTGGAGTAGTTGTTCATTTTTTTCCTTTTTTAGTGGAATTATCTTTTGGAGTTGTAGAAAATGTAACAATTGTTTTTTTTTTCAATGTATTCTTTTGGTTATGGAATATATTTGTTTGGATTCTGTTATCTTTTTCTTCTCTATGTGCATATATTCTATTTATTTTTATATTTTGGGTGAAATATTTCCCTCTGCATAGACGTTTGATGCTTGAGTGCTTAGCGTCAGCTCATGGAGATCAAGAATTCCCTTTGAGTATGTGGAATATTAGGCCGGGTGCCAGTTTTGAGGGTAACTCGGGTCGGTTCATTACAAAATGGCACCAGAGGCATGTTTTTCCTCATGATTCCTTGTCTTGGGATGTCTGTTAGACTAGATATAGGATTTTCAGGACTTGAATGGTATGTCGCGATAAATTCCTAGCCAGCCCTTGTGGTGGTGATACTAAAGATTCCATGGGATGTTGTGATATTCTCCTCCAATGTTGGGTTTTTTATTTAAAATATCAGTTTCTTCTTATGGATTTTCTAGTTTGAACTAAGATTTTTCCTTTTTACTGGTTGTTCTTATGCTTCATTGTGAATAAGTATGCCTCTAAGGAATCTTCCATGAGTTCCTTAGGAAGGTTCAATTACTAATCCTCAAGGGAATACACCTATATAATATAATATCATCAATACTATCATATGAGAGGTCTGTGTTATCGATTATGATGTTCCATGAGTTTGTAATGTGGTTTTTGAAGTACATCCAGGATCTAGATGAGAGAGAGATCAATCATGGGGATTCTTTTCCAAGAAGCCAAAATCCTATAAAAGAATGGATGAACCTCAAGAGGCAGAGGACTAGATAGATATAATCGATCAAATCTTCGACTTCCTATAAACGCATGAGAATATCATGGTAATGTGTGATTTTTTCAGACTTTATGGGCCTAACATGCGATGGTGGGATTCTATGGTCTAGTTAGACAAACACGTGGAATTGGATTAGAAGTGTTTCAAAACCCTACTCTTTTGGTAGTTTTTACAAGAGTCGCTAATGTTGTAAAAGTCTATGGAGTTTCTATCTTTGAAACAAGGATAATGTTCAGTGTTGGCATACACCAAATGATTTTTCATTATTTTCCATTTTTCTCTAAATGTCATTAATAATGAACAACTAAAGGTAGAAAAGTACATGTATATTTTGTGACCGAGTATTAGATAGCATGTAGTTATATTGAATATTTTTTATATATCCAGAGATGGTGGAGAGAGATATGATGGAAGAGATGAATATTCAAGGCAAGTTCGGATTTACCACCTCTTCTTTTATATCTAGTGACAGATTCAGTGGTGTGCATGGGAAGAAGAGAAAGTGGCAAGATCATTACAGAAGTTATAGAGGTGGGTCTCAGTAGAGAACGTCCTCTACACCGTTCATGGTAGCTGACAATGTGACTTTGAATTTCTATTAGTGCAGCAAGGGTGGAAACACTATACAATCTTTTCCTATGCCTGTTAATATGTGAAATAGCTATCGAAGTTTTGGTTACTTATTGTTTTTCGGTCAAAGCTATGACTAGGCCTCATTATGGCCAGGGTTAGTCAGCTCCAAAGGATTTTTCAGTGCATTTAGAAACATCAAATACTAAAGGGCTCTAGCCATAGGCCTCAGGAGTAAATAACTTACCCACATTATATGAGTTTCCAATGGAAGTCGATGCGGCTCCGGAAATAGTGATAGGTACTATCCTTATTGCATCTTTACTAGAAATTTTTTTATTTGATACTAGTGTCTCCAAATTGGTTATATCTACACATTTTGTTGATAATCCTAAAATTACAATGGAACTTATGCCTTTTGAAATGTAGTTAGTGAAACATATTGTTAAGAAGAGAGAGTAGGGGTTTCAATGTTATTCTTATTCATTCTTGATAGGTGATACCGATTAGGTCTAGATTTTTCTCATTCATGATCTAGATCTATTTGATGTCATTATCAGTATGGATTTTCTAGTCTCTCATCGAGATGAATTTTATTTTTATCATCGACGTGTCTTGTTTCTTACTGCCGATAGGAACTCTCGTGTGTTTTAGGGAGAGTGGGACCTGAGATCAGGTCATGTAGGGCCTTCCCTTCTATAGATCAGGAGTTTATTGTATTCTGTTGTGGTTGATCCTGATGATGTCTCTCCTATCATTGATCTTCTTATTGTTGTTTAGGACTTTCCTAATGTTTTCCCATAAGACTTCTCTATTATTCCTCCACATGGAGAGGTGTATCTTACGGTTTAACTTGTGCCAGGAATGTGTCCAATATCAATGCCTTTTTATCATATAGAACCGACAAAGCTGAAAGAACTCAAGATTCAGTTATATAACCTATTGGAAAAAGGGTTCATTCTCCCTAGTGTTTCTCCTTAGGAATCCTCTGTGCTCTTTTCTAAGAAATAAGATTGTTAACTTTGATTTTGTCTGAATGATCTTAATTTGAACTGAGTAATAGTTAAGAAAAAAAATATCTTTTTACTTGTGTGGATTATTTTTTTTATTAGATAAAGGGGCCAAGTGTTTTTAGAATATTGACCATCGATCGAGTTATCATCCGCTCAGAGTTCAGGAGTCTGATATAACAAAGAAAACATTTAGAAGAAGGTAAGGCTATTATGAATATCGTGTGATTAATTTTTTTCTTACTAATTATCCTATAGTTTTTACGGATGTGATTACTCCAATATTCCATCAATATCTTAACAATTTTTTTGTAGTGTTCATGGATGATATTCTGCTTTATTCAAATTTTGAGCATGAGCACAAGCACCATCTGAGCTTGGTCCTGGAAATATTGAGAAATTACTGTTTGTAGGGAAAACTTTCGAAATGTAGTTTCTGGAACTAAGAAGTGAAGTTATTTGGTTAAAATATTTAAAAACATGGATTATAAGTTTATCTAGAGAAGGTGAAGGTTGTTATTTCATTGAAGGAACTTCAGAACATCTTTGAAATTCATATCTTCTTTGGTCTTTTTGGATACTATCGACATTTTGTTAAGGATTTCCTAATCTAGTTTCACCTTTGACTAATCTTACTAGTTATGTGGTGAAATTTACATGGGATGTTAGGTGTCAGTATTCTTTCAATGAGATGAAACGACTTCTGACCTCAGCTCCTATTCTGATCTTACTAGAGCCCAAAAAGGGGTACATGGTATTTTCTGATAAATCTGGTGCTAGTTTGGGATGCATGATTTTACAAGATGATCATGTGGTACCTTATAGATATCATTAGATTAAACCACATGAGAAGAATTATCTGAATCACAATTTATATCTTGTTGTAGTTATGCATGTTCTTAAATATTGGTGACACTATCTCTTTGGGTAGAAGTTTGTGTTCTTTTTTGATTATAAGAGTCTGAGTTATATCATTTCTTAGAAAGACATGAATCTTAGATAGAGGAAATGGGTATAATACCTTCACCCATTTGACTTCAACATTACATACACCCTAGGAAAAGGGAATTTTGTTTTAGATTCTCTTAATAGGAAGTTACCATCATAGGTAGTTCTAGAATCGAATGAGGAGTGGAACCTTATGGGGATTTTCGTTCAGTTGCACCTGGATGCTTGGGAGGATGTTTCAGGTATGGTTTTGAACAGTGATCAATTATCATTATCCCTCTTAGAGTCTATTTTACTGAACCAATAGAAAGATGATGGTTTTAGAAAAGCTCGAAAAAGCCTTTAAGGTGGGGAGACTATTTTTGGGTGGTTTCTCTCTTCAAATGGTATGCTTCACTTCAGGAAATGGGTTGTCGTACCAGCATCTGAAAGGAGTTTAGTCTTGTTTAATTCACATAGAAATTTTTGGGTTGTCTATCCAGGCACTAATAATATGTATTATGAAATGAGGCTATTATTATGGTGGAAGGTTATGAAGAATTACATTGTAGACTATGTGTCCCGCTATTACACCAGCCAACGAGTAAAATTAGTGCACCTGAAACCCTATAGTTTTCTCCAACCTCTTCTCATACTGGTATAGAAATGGGATGAGGTATCCATGTATTTTGTTATGGGATTAAAACAGACTCTATTAGGGAATAATTCTATCTGGTTTGTTTTTGATCGGTTGATGAATTCTGCTCATTTCATTAGGATGAGGGATATTATTAAGGTTGAAAATCTGGGTAAGCTATATGTGCAGTAGATTGTGAGGTTTTATGGGATTCCTTTTTTTATTGTTTTAGATAGGGATCCTAGGTTTACCTGAAGGTTTTTGAGGATTATTAAATTGGCAATGGGAACTCATATCAAGTTGAGAAAAACTTACCATACATAGACAGATGGTTAGACAGAGCGTGTAATTCAGATCTTGGAGGATATCCTTTGTGTATGTATCTTGGATTTTAGTGGATCATGGGAAAACTATCTGGGAATAGTTGAGTTTGTTTAAGACAACAATTATCATTTTTTGATAATAATGGACCCCTTCAAGGAATTGTATGATCACCCGTGCATATCACTTATTTTTTGGGTATATGTGGGAAAAGTAGCTTTGGTGGGACCATGTTTGGTTCAAGAAGCATCAACAAAGATTTAGGATTTACATTGGAAAATGTTTACATCATTAAGTTGGTAGAAATCTTATAAGAATCGTTGGGATCCTTCTTTGGGTTTTCTATTACTGATTGGGTTTTCTTGAAAGTTTTCCCTCAGTTGGGTCATCATCAACTTGGGAAATAGGGAAAGTTGGCTCCAAGATATGTTGGATCATTTGAGGTCACTAAGAGTATTGGGTAGGTTTTTTATCAGTTATAATTTTTGGTTCATTTGATAGGTATTCATGATTTATTCCACATATCTCATCTTAGAAAGTACCATCCTGACCCACTCATGTTATGAGTTGGGAAGAAATCAAGTTGGATCAAGATTCTTCTGTTTTGGAGAAACCAGTTCTGATCATTGACTCTCAAGTAAAATTCATTCCTGGGAAGTCGATTTTGTTGGTCATAGTTCTATAGAATTATATATCATATTCTAATGAGACTTGGGAATGTGAGTCGTTGATGAGGGATTAGTGACCTCATCTTTTTCCAAGGATTACATCTTCCATAAGACTTCTCGGGGATGGAAATTCTTTATGGTGGGGAGTTTGTAACATCCTGTTACTAATCCATCAAGATGAAGGAGAATTTCACACCATGTAAATGGGTTTCATGACATGTAATAGTTATAGGGTACAACTCATGAAAGGATTCACATTGTTAATGGTTACACATCATGAATGGGATTTTCACATCATGAATGTTTTAAATGATGTATTTTTAATCCAAGGTGATATGTTTTTTAGAGAACTGAACTAGCGTGGACTTCACGATATGAGTATGAGTTTCCTATCATGTAATTCCTCAATAAGGGAAGATTTAGGGTACCACTTGGGTTTTTGGGTTCCCATTCAGTCACATGTTCTCCATTTCTCTCAAAATAAAGCTCCTCTTCAGTGATTTTGGGAGACACCACTCCATACCAATTGATTCATTCATCATTTGATCTTTGTTGTAGTTATGGTGAATCTCTTAAGGTGATTAATATTTCTAATTATTTTTTCTATGGATCACAGTAGCACATTTAGGTTTCATTATTAGATCTGTTGATCTAATTTAGTGTTTCCTATTGTTTTATTCTAATATCTATTGTGTGAGATCATTCTGGAGGTTGTTCCTTATTGGTTATAGTGTGGTGGGATTTCTTTCTTGAGGTATTTGGTTTCCTGTTATTATCCAATCCTTTTTACTTTATAAAGTGGATCAATCCTAAGATGTGTGGATTTGATTCTAGGGCCTTCTTAATCTTCATTTTGGTTTTTTTTTGTTGGTAGATCCCGTTGCAGGCATGTGAGACACAAGCATTGAGGTGGGTTGTTTTGTCTCTAGCCTATGATAATAAGCCTAATTTATCTTTCTTTGTGAATTAATTTATCAAAATGGCATGACTATTAGTGTGTGCATTGAAAAGGGGTTTTAAAATAGAAATGGTTTTCCCTAGATTTTGATAAATGAAATGGGAATGGGTAGTTTTGAAACATTGAAGTTGATTTGTTAAAATGAGCACAAGGGTTACTTTGGGTGCTTGGGTGGATGGTTTATCATGAGTCCATCGTCCATGTTTTGTGATTATTAGGAGGTTTTATCATGGGTATTTCCTCTATATCCTAGGCCTGTTGTTCTATGGGATGGATAATGATATTGTTGGGGGGAGGGTTTAATCATGGGATATTCCTCTGCTTCCTAGGTATGTTTTCTAGGAGCTGGATTGTACACATTATTTATTGTGGTATGAGTAGTCTTCTAGTCTAACCTATAGAGATCCTTGATACTGAGTCTTATTATTCTGTTTCAGTTTTGTACTTCTTGGTTTTATGAGTTATCCTTGATATGCATGTTGTACGTTCTTTTGTTAGAAACTATGAAAATTTGATGTTTTTACCATGTTTTCGATAAAAACTACTTTACTACTTATGATTACATGTTTTATTTGAAATAATAATAGAAGAATTGTTATAAAGAGACTTGTTGTGGAACACATGGGTGGGATCCTACTAAGTATGTTAGCTCACACCATGATCACCTCTTCAGTGGTGTGTAGACCTTTGTATGTCTTCCTGTGTAGGGAAAGGCAAGGCTCCGTAGTGAGGCAGAAAGGTTTCATGTCAGCTGAGTTCGGTAGCTAGTTGTGAGATGGTGGGAGTTTTTCCACCCCATAATTTGAAGTAACTATTCGTTTTTGCCCTTTTCTATGGAATTTTCTTTTGGAGTTATAGCTACTGTTACAGTTTTTTTTGTTTCCATTATATTATTTCTATTGTGGAATATATTCATTTAGATTATACAGTTTTTTTATTCTCTGTGTGCATATATGCCATGTGTTTGTATAAGATAAGAGAAAAAGTTCCCTCTTCTTATCCATTCAATGCCTGAGTGCTTTTCACCAGCCTGTGGGGATCGGGAACTCCCTTCACGTATCTAAAGGATCAGGTCAGGTTCTAGTTTTGAGGTTAAACCAGGTCAATTCGATACAAAATGGTATCAAATTCCTTTATAAGGTGGTGTGGATACCTCTCCCATCTTTCGGACTTTTCCTGGGGGATGTCTAAGGGACAAAGCCCAGGTAAAGCAAAACCATGTAAGCTAGGCCCAAAGAGGACAATATCATGATCATGGGATAGAATAGGTAGTCACAAATGGGATCGAAGACCATATCCATCTGATGTTCTAGAGAGGATGTTGAGCCCTTCTAGGGGTGGATTATGGAAATCCCACATCAAAGAAGGAGGATCGCATAGAATCCCTTTATAAGGTGTTTTTGATACCTCTCCCATCATGATGCCTTTTACTAAGGCATGTCTAACGTCCAGACCCCAAGTAAATAAAAACCATGCAGGCTAGGCCCAAAGTAGACAATATCATGATCGTAGGCTGGATTGGTCCATCACATGACATGCTAGTGGGTTGTGAGGTTCGACGGATCAGGGTATGTCGAGCACACTGTTATCATCACATTCTTCCTGCATCTGCCATTATACCATAACCACACCATGATGGATTATATGGCATTGTGTTATCTAATTTTACATTCATTGATTACCACCTTCTTGCTATCCTCACTAAGAGATGGAGGCCGAAGACACACACATTCCACATTCCAAAGGGAGAGATGGACATCACCCTTTAGGATGTGGCAGTCATGCTTGGTCTTCCTATCGAGGGGGGATGCAATTATAGGACCCAATAATGGAGACTTTCCTAAGATTGTACAATGATTTCTAGGACTTGAAATTTTAGGGGATGAGGATTCTATATATAGTGGGTCCATATTCATGAGACGTATGGAGAAGCATTTTGCACAGTTACCCACTGAGGCCAATGAGCAGACTGTCATGCGTCATGACCATTAATATATATTATGGATCATTGGAGGAACATTTTGCACTGATCACTCTGGTATTCATGTACACATGATTTATCTTTTCCTGCTAGAGGATTTTGATTAGATTTTGGGATAAAACTAGGGATCTGCATTCTTGGGATATACATAAAAAATCTTATGCACAACATTCCACTCATATCGCACTGATCTTGGGGGATGTGTAATCCTTCTTCAGATTTGGGAATAATAGCGCATCCCTCACCTTTCCCATATTGTTTTTGGTTAGGATATTCTTATAGATGCACTACATGATGCTCAACTTTGATGTTGATATGATCACTCATATCTATTGGTTTCTAATGCTAGAAGGAGTTATTCAATTTAATTTCTTACTATTTATCACTTTAAAGGTTGTGTTTTGTATTTGGATTCTAGAACACCACTTAATCATGGATCCGAGACACAATTTGGGTGCATATCCTCTAATTTTGGATTGCCTACTACCCACCAATGTAAGTATTTACAGTCTTTCATTGACTAAAAAATTTCATAATATCATCCTTTATGTTTTTATTAAAAAACTTTTTGACAAATATCACATCTAATTTCAGATTACATGTATGCCATGCTAGGATTTCTTAAACCATTTTCCAGCATATTTCACTATTTTTCTTCATGGTGTGATGTTTGTAGTGCCTCTCATTAACTTTAATATTATTTAGTGGCACTAGCTCGATAGAGTAATGTTCCATTTTGGCTGTGTTTAGTGTATTATTTTTCCACTGAGATAGTCCCTATGGATTCATTCCATAAAGCTGATAGGGACGTAGGATGTCAACTGACGCAGATGACATGTTGAGTATCTTGACATATGGGAAAGACGAGTATTGTTTTATATCAAGGGTGTGCGTATGATGTGATTCAATCTATCAGAGAAACTCGAGTAAGAGACATGATATAGACTAAAGTATATATTGTATCTTACTCCACACTATAGAGATATTTAGGATCTTATAAGTTAATAAATTTATATTAGTTTGTTTATTTTACTATTTTCTTATTCATTTTGAATCTCTTTATAGAATACTCAAATACAATAGATTATCCACTTGTCTAGTCCATAGGAGGAAGAGGAATCAAGCTTGGAAGTGATCCATAATGTAATATAAGGGATGATGCTGTCTTATCATTTAGTTCATGACAGTATCTTTGATTGTACACCCTTGGGAGATGAAGTTCCTGCTCAGGGAGTGGAGGTTCCTACTCAAGAACCTCCTCCAACACTTGTTGATGCTAAAAATCCTTGATGATGATGAAGTATACCACATCATGCTGCATGTGAGGCCTCACCTATTCCATAGGAAGAGGTTACCCCTATAACAGTTCAGCCTCATCTGATTAGGGATGCACATCAAGAGGTATGAGATCTATTTTTTAGGGTATCCATAGTTTTCTATGGGTACAACTAATTCTAGCTTTTATCAAGGGTAATTTCACTTACATCCATATTTCATGCTTGAGCCTTTATAGTCTTTATGGTTCCCCAGATGATGATGAAAATCCTTTCTACTTGTGCAGTGGGAGAAGGATTAGGTGTGCATGATGACATGCACTTAACACCTCATTCCATTGAGACACTAGCATAGCATTAGACATAAAAGGTTCATATGCCCAAGGATCATACCTCCACATCACATCATACACCACCCCAGCATAGAGGTCAATTATCTTGATATGAGTATTCCATTCTCACACCAAATTGTTGGATGAGACATCACCATATAGAGTGAATGTACCGATTCTTGTATCTATTGACTTAAAGGATTTGAAACATCATTGTATTCTATTAAATTGTATTTTACATATACATTTTTTTAGAATATTTTAAATTCAACTGCTTGAAATATAGGAAAACTAATTAAATTTATAATAGGTAACCTTAAATCCTTATAAAATATAAACTATAAAAATTATCTAATTATAACTAAAAACAAAGTTAAACATTTACAAATTTATTGAAAATATAAATAAGTCTGTCAGTATTTCAAAAAACATTAATTTACACGATAAAAAAAATATTGATTAAAAACATGATATTTACACGTTAAAAAATATATGCACAAATTTTAGAAGATGGTTTAATATATTTTAAATGAAATTTAAAACTTCCACTAAATTTAATGATTGAAAAAAATGTTTTATTGTGCCATTAAAATGAATTTTCAATACTTTTTTTATAAAATACTTGTCATTATCAATTATACATTATATATTCACTAAATGTGTTAAAATTAATTTATATTGTATTTATACTTTAATATTTTTAGACAATCAAAATCTTCTACATAAAACATTGTTATTATTCATTTAGGTGACTTTGAAGGCATATAAATTATAAAATTCAAATAGAATCTACATGAAATTTGACAAGCCAAAACAAAATATATAACATAATTCAAAATAAAGAAAAACTTATATATAACAAACATAAAATTATATAAATTTCACAAACTTTATTCCTCAAAAATAACAAAAATTTCAGTTTCATATATTAATGGTTGTAATTTTTACTAAGTATTATATAATTAATTATATACTATTTATTAATTATGTTATTGTAATTAAATGTTTAGAACTATAATATTAATAAATATTAATTATAGTACCGAATCTTTACAATAATTATAATAATAAATATTAATAATGAATTACATAATATAAAATTTACTATAACTAATCAAGTACTTAACAATATAATTTTAAATAAATCATAATTAAATTCGCAATATAAATTTTTTTATTTCATGTAGGTGACATTGAAAGAATATAACTTATAAAATATATATACAATATATATGATATATGACAAAGTGACTCAAAATATAAAACATAATTGAAAATAGAAAAAATAATACATATAATAAGTAAAAGAAAATTTACAAGTCACATAATTTATTTCTTAAAAACATACCATATTCTATTTTAAATATTAATAGACATAATTATAAACAAAATAAAATAAAAAAAATATATATATATATATATCAAAATATAAAAAAATATATATTTTTAAATATACAAACAAGTATATTTAAAATAACATTTTTTTTGATTTGCTGAAAGGAATCATCACCTTCGACTTAACCAAAAGGCTCATGTGTGTGAGATTCAGGGCCAAAGTGATGTTATTCAAAAGGAAAACCATAGAGAGAGGAAGAATGCAGCGATGGATAGATTGTGATGTAAAATATGTGGGATTCAATTCATGAATGAGTAAAGTATGGTAGAACACCTTAGCAGGAGGAATCATTCAGAGAAGGCTCACTTATGGTTTAATGACCATGGGATTAAGTACAACAACAAAGACAATATGGAGGAACACCATAGATGGAGGAATAATTTGGAACAAGGTCACTTGGGGTGTGCATATATGTCCTTTTAGTGGTCAAAATATAGGAGTCCTTAATGAAAACCTCTATATTTGTTCAAGGTCTCTTGTAAGATATGACATATACCATATGTATCATCTTAAAATGGTCATAAATGTATCTGACGTACCATTCCACTCTGATTTTATGGTACTGAGGTCCATAATTGAGTTCTTTCAGGATTTTCCTTTATTAACTCAAGTTTTTTTTCAATTTGGAGAAATTTAGTATTATTGGGTATGTTTGATCATGGATACAAAATTACTCAATGAGATTTATATTTGATCCCTACAACCATAATTAGAAACATGTGCTTGAATTAGTTTCAAAAATCATTTTTCTCATGGGTTTTTTATGATATTTAACATGAGATGAGTTTATGATATTGATAGAATCCATATATTGTACTCATACTTAAACTCAGTGAAAAAAAAACAATCATTATCAATGCACTATTTTTTTGATATAAATGTCAAACCCTTCATTAAATGGTTCTATATATTGAATTGAATTATTTAATTAAATAATATTTAATTATAATTTTATTCACATCATTATCTGAATTAAATATTTTATATTTAATTAAAGAAAATTATGTTATGTTAAAAATAAATGCATGATATTGATTTGACATGTGCACATACACAAAGACACACATATTAAATAATTATTTGACGTCCCCTCACATCTCCTTTGATATAGGGGATAATTGCACATAAATTCTCAATAAAATGGATTGGGTGGATGATCTACTTATTTAGTTATAACTTTTTTAGATAAGAAATGTTTGATTCATAGTTCACTAAAAAACGTTATAATTGAACTAGGGCACAAATAAAGACATAAAAGTCCTTTAAAATGTGGAGTTTCTTTGCAATTAAATAAATAAATTTGAAAGAGTATCAAATGTTGATGTATTGAATTTTTTATAAGTTATTGTTTTTGGTTGGTCTGTATACAATTCAACTACATTTTAAATGAATTTTGGATGTATTAAGTTCCCTAAAATTTAATTATGACTTCAAAGACATAAAAATATATTTGTTAGATAATTTTATTTTGTTTTTTATGGAAGGAATAAATCAAAATATGCCTTAACAAGCCTAAGAAGGGTGATCCATTATTTTCATGAATATGTATTATGACATGTTCTTGTAGTGGTGTTAATCAAACAAAAAGTTATAATGAATAGTACGTCCATCACATAATAACACTCACACCAATCCAATTATTTAACTAATAGAGGATAATAGTGATATATTTCTTAGCATGGATTAACATTTAATAAAAGATAGTATGGAGCAGTATGATACAAAAATTATTGTACACTGCAATAAAAAATAGAAAAATTAATTTAAATTAAATTTACATCACAAATAAAAAAACATTATATTATAAATATTTCAAATATTGTTTTGTAAAATTACATTACTACATAAAATTTATCACAAACATAAAAAATTTAAAAACACTAATTTTTTATTTTCTTTAGACTTTGAACTCATCTCAAAAGCGCCTCATCATGCTACTAGTTGCTGAATAAACCAACTAAAATCAAGAAAAAAAGTGAACCTGTATAAAAATCAGTTATTATGTTTGTAATACTGTAAAGAAATAAATGAAACATAAATATGAATCAATACATTAATAAAATACCACTTTTAAACTGAGAACATACACTTCGAGTCATACTAGAAAAAACATGTGTCAAATTAATGTGTGGTTAATTTTTAGATGTAAAAAATGATTTATGAATCATTTTCCTTAAGTATCAAGAAAATATAATGTCATTTTCTTGATTATAAGTATGTGACATGTGCTTTGAACTAAAATTTTATTTTTAATCCAAAAAATACACCTTTTGATTCATACCAATCACACTGTGTATCATATTGAGGTATGAATAATTCAAATATGTCACAAATTAATTATGTATCATTTTTTTAAATTATTAAAAAAATTGAATGTGTTTCCTCGGTTTTGAGTATGTCATGTGTATTTTGAATAAAAATATCATTTTTAAATAAAAACACTGACTTTAAGTCATACTGGTTACACCATTTTTTATGGATGTGAAGATGATTCCTACACTTCAAAAATTAATTAAGGATTTATTTCCTAAAGTATTGAGACAATTTGAGTCTGTTTTCTTGGTTTTAAGTGAGTGACACAAGTTTTTAACTGAAATTTCATTTTTAAATAGAAAACATGCACTTTAAGCCATACCGATCACACCAAGTGTTATATTGACATGTAGATGATTAATATATGTCACAAATGACTCAAGTTATATTATATTAATGTATCACATCAATATAATCGTGTTTTTTTGTTTTCAATGAGTGACATATGTTTTTAAATAAAATATCATTTTTAAACTGAAAAAAAAAACATTTTGAGTCATACTGGTCACAATGTGTATCATATAGAGGTACAACTTATTCTTACATGTCACAAATGACATATGAACCATTTTCCTAAAGTATAAAAATAATCCAAATGTGATTTATCTATTTTGAGTATGTCACATTTCTTTTGAACTAAAATGTCAGTTTTAAATTAAAACAACAACTTTGAGTCATATTTTTCATAACATGTGTCAGATTAAGGTGTCGTTGATTCCTACACATCAAAAATTATTTTAGGATACTTTTACTAATGTATCAAGATTTTATAGGTGTTTTCCTGGGTTTTCAATGAGTGACACACGTATTTAACTAAAATGTCAATTTAAAAAAATCACACTGCGAGTCATGCCGGTCACACTGTGTGTCAGATTGACATGAATTTGATTTCTACACATCACAAATGATTTATGGATCATTTTAAAAAATTATCAAGGCAATATGAGAAATTGTTTCTTATTTTTCAATGAGCGACACACATTTTTAACAGAAATATCATTTTTAAACTAAAAACAAACATTTCAAGTCATATCGGCCACACTGTGTATCAGATTGAGGTATGATTACTTATTAAACATCATAAATAAATTATGGATCATTTTAATAAAGTATAAAAAGAGTATGAATGTGTTTTCTCAGTTTTGAGTATGTCTCACATTTTTTTAACTAAAATATCAATTTTAAATAAAAACACACAATTTGAGTCCTACCGATCACATCGTGTGTCAGATTGATGTGTGGTTGATTTGTACATGTAAAAAATAAATTAATAATCATTTTAATAAAATATAAAGGTAATATAATTGTTTTTTATATGTTTTAATGATTAAAACATGTTTTTTAAATAAAATGTAATTTTAAAGTTGAAAACATGAACTTTTAGCCATACCAGTCACAACATGTGCCAGATTGATATTCGGCTGATTTATACATCTCACAAATGAATTTTTAATAATTTAGATGGAGTATAAAAATAATCCAAGTCAATTTACTTTATTTTTATTGAGTGGAACACGTTTAAAAATAAAAAATTCATTTTTAAATAAAAAACATACATTTTGATTCATACCAGTCACACCATGTATCAGATAGAGGTACGGTTGATTCCTACATGTCCCAAATGACTTATAAATCATTGTTATAAAGTATAAAACAATAAAAATGTGTTTTATTAGTTTTGAGTATGTCAAATATCATTTCAACTAAAATCTAAATTTTAAATAAAAACACACACTTTGAGTCATGTCGATCACACCGTGTGTTGGATTGACATACGGTTGATTCATACACATAATAATTGACATAATAATCATTTTTATAATGTATCAAGTGAATTTGAGTGTTTTTTCTATTTTTTTAGTGAGTGGGACATGTTTTTAGCTAAAATGTCACTTTTAAAATAAAAACACACACTTTTAGTTATACTGATCATATCATGTGCTAGATTGAAAATCCAATGATTCATATATATAAAAAACGATTTATAGATTTTTTTACTAAGGTATAAATACAATATGATCATGTTTTCTAATTATACAGTGGGTGTCACATAATTTTAACAGAAATGATATTTTTAAACAAAAAACACACATTTTGAGACATATCAATCTCACTTTTTCTTAGATTGAGGTACGACTAATTCCTATACATAAAAAATGACCTATGGATAATTTTACTGAGTATCAAAACAATATAAATTTGTTCTCTTAGTTTTGAATATGTCACATGTCTTTTTTAAGTAAAATGTCATTTTTAAATAAAACTCAAACTTTGAGTCATATCGATCATACCGTGTGTCATATTGATGTGGGGTTGATTCCTCTAAGTCAAAAATGATATAAGGATAATTTACCTAAAGTATCAAGACAATTAAAGTGTTTTTTCTAGGTTTTCATCGAGTGAAACACGTTTTTAACTAAAATTTCATTTTTAAACAAAAAAAACACACTATAAGAAATACCGGTCACACTATGTGTCAGATTGACATGTAGTTGATTACAACCCATCAAAATGAATTATGGATTATTTTCTTAAAGTATTAAGAAAATAAGAGTATGTTTTCATGGTTTTTAGTGAAAGAAACTTCTTTCTTTAAATATAAATTTTAAATAGAAAACACACATTTTGAGTCATACCGGTCACACAATGTATCTAATTGATGTATTCCTGATTCATACATGTAAAAAATGACTTAAGGATAGTTGTATTAATGTATCAAAAAAATATGATTTTTTTCTTAGTTTTGAGTATATCACACATCTTTTTAGCTAAAATAACATTTTTAATCTAAAACCACACATTTTAAGACATATTGATCACATTGTATATTGTCTTGTGGTGCAGTTGATTCCTACATATAACAAATAAATTATGGATCATTTTACTAAAGTATCAAAATAATATGAATGTGTATTTTTGGTTTGAGTATGTGACATGTGTTTTGTAGTCAAATATTATTTTCAAATAAAAACACAGACTTTGAGTCATACCAGCCACAATGTGTGTCATATTAATATGTGGTTGATTATTACATGTCAAAAATAACTTATGGATTGATTTGCTGAAGTATCAAGACAATGTGAGGGTGTTTTTTTATTTTTGGTGAGTGATAGAAATTTTTAACTAAAATGGAAATTTAAACTGAAAACATGAACTTTGAGTCATTTCTAAACTGAAAACAAACACAACTAAACATAATAAGATCATATAAAGAAAAAATAACTCTATGAAAGCATTCAATTTTATTCATTTTCTAGAACATGAAAAAATACTTGATAAAGGGTGCCTTTAATCAATTCTAAAAAATAAAATATAAAGGGTAGCATTTATCAATGATTTTATTTTAGCGATAATAAAAGATATCATTTTCAATTATTTTTCTAGTTCCTATAAAAGTAACATTTATCAGTGATTTTTTAGCACTGATAATGCCCAATTTTATTAGTGTTAGTAAGAACAAATAATAAATATTACCTTTTATCAGCAAAAATGATAATAAAAGCCACCCTTATCAATGATTTTTGTCAGCGCTGATAAATGTGGGCTTTATCAGTGCTAAAAAATGAAAAAGGGTGATTTTATTTGGTCTATAAAAAAGTTCTGATAATGGGTACCTTTTAGAAACACAAAAATAAAAATGCTGATAAAATCTACACTTTATCTAAAAAATTATTTTAGTCATGATAAAATTTATCCTTTATCAGTGGTTTTTACTAGCGCTCCTAAAATATATATTTCATAAAAATGTATATATAATTAAAATAATATATCAATATATAAATATAGTTATATTGATATAAATATAATATGTTTTAAATATGATTTATAGAAGACTGGATATGCCTTTACACTTAATATATAAGATATTTATTGAAAAAAATGATTATAAAATAATTTTAAAATTGTATTAATAAAAAAATTCTAATTATTATCGAGTAATAGTCATTTAATAAAAATCGGATGACATAAAAATTCAATAAATGAATGAATGGTTTAAGATAAGTTGAAAACAATACTTAAACTTGAAATGATTATAAATTTTGATCTGGATCTCCATTTGATCTCTACCATATATCAAAATGATACCTATGAAGATATTTAAGCCATGTTAACCTAGGAAAATCTTGATTACTAATTTTAAAGGTCAAAAAAGGTTTATAAGGCCTCTAAAACTGATTTTTTAGTTGGTATAAATATATATTTTAATATTCAATGGGATTTCTGCTTCGTTTAGAGAAAATTATTATAGTTTTTTAGTAGTGACTAAATTTATTCTCAGGGATTTCATTCATATAGATATTGTGGTTTTGATATTTTTTTCCTATTGTAGTTTTATGTATAATTTAATTTATTAATGTTTTCTTATATTTAAATATAATAAATAAATTTTACAAATAAATATTTAAACCTATTTACATAAAAAAATATTTTTAAATATATAAACCATATAGAAATAAATATTTATTCTTTATTGTATTTTTAAAAAAATTATTTACTTGATAAAAATGCAGAAATGTGTGTGTATATATATATACACAAATATATACACACACACACACACACATGTATAAGTAATGTTTATATATGAATATTTGTGGCAATAAAAAAATATATCTATGTACT
Organism: Viscum album; assembly: GCA_963277665.1. NCBI lineage: Eukaryota > Viridiplantae > Streptophyta > Magnoliopsida > Santalales > Viscaceae > Viscum > Viscum album. The sequence goes on along the minus strand of OY728129.1, from coordinate 1,746,758,729 downwards.
CTAATGTATGTTAATAAATACACATATGTAAATATTTGTGCATGTATGAGCGAAATATAAACGTGCATGTGTGTGTGTAAATATGTGTGTGTCAAAATTGTGTAAATACATCATATATAAATGTATTTTTATAAATATATCACTATCATTAAATATTTTATATAAACATATTTATAGTAAATATTTATAAATATATTATGACAATTTTATATTTAAATATACAATTATATTTTAATTTGTATAAATATATATGTAAATATCTAGACATATAAATATATATGTAATAAATAAAATTTATATCTAAATATAAAATATATAGACATAATTTTAAAATATATTTAAAAATAATTATATAAATCATATAGAGTTATATATTATCCATTTTATTGGAAATAATATCTAGTTTTTATTTTTTATATTATAAAAATATATGAAGATATATATACCTATACAAATGTATATATAATGTTTATACATACATATGTGTGTGTATTAATAAATGGATATATATTTATATTTATATTCTACTACATGTAAATGAATATTAATATATAATATATTTAAATATATATAAGTATGTATATATCACACACACTAACATATATTTTATATATGTATTTTAAAATAATTTTGTAAATATATAAATAAAAAATATATAAGAAAAAAATATAAACATAAATATAAATATAAATGAAAATATCATAAAATATAGAATAAAATAAGCTTGGTGCGGTGGTAAATACATTCAAATTGTAAAATGGAGGTCCAAAGATTGAATTTAGGCATGCACATGGGTGAATAGGAGGCTAAGTTCTGAAAAATCATTAACATGGGGGGGGAGGGGAAGCAAGAATTCCATGTGGGGTGGGGAAGGTGGCAAAAAATAATTAAAAAGGGGATATTCCAAGTACTGATAGGGGGTGCACTCTACTTCTTTTCCAATTCTATCAGCAGTAAAAAAAGAAATGATAAAGTTCCATTTTATCATAACTTTTTTTAACACTGATAAAGGTTGAAATTTAACATTCCATAGATAAAAAATTCTTTTTTAGTGTTGATAAATCCAATTTCTAACACTTTTAAAACCATGATCTGTAGTAAATAAAAACTAGTAATAAATCATCCATCCATCACTTATAAATCACCCACACAAAATATTGTTTTTTTAATTTACAGGGTTGGTGGTTGGGTTCTTGATGAAAAAACCTACATATTTGTTCTATTACACTTTTAAGAGATTAAATATACCATATTTATACAATGGTTATGAAAATTTCTAGGAGAATTTAATTTAATCTTTGACTATAGTTATTTTGAATAATAAGGACTACAATGCTTATCCAATTTTCATGGAGGAGATTGTGAATCACCCTTGACACTTTTATTATCAAAGAAGTAAGAAGACTCAATCATAAAAATTATTTATATATTATATATATACTTTATTTCATGATCAAATAATGTTACATGATACAAAAACAATTATTTCAAAGTAAAAAATATATATTTAGAGATAAAAAATTCAATTATTCTTGTCTATTATATGAATTTATATCATATTTTATTACTAGAAGGAATAAAAAGAAGAAGGATAATTTGGAAGCCTTTGAAAACCTAAAGGCCACATTCTTAACTATTTTGTTTTTGAAGAAAACTTTTAGTGAAGTATTTTCCAATAGTTTCACCTTGAAGTTTCATTCATTCTCAATAGAAATGCATTTATTATCACTTTTTGGAAGCAAGAAGTGAACGTGTACCAGAACTATTTTAACTTCTATATATCATTTTTTTATTTGAAGTTACAATAACTTGTACTCAATTATTGATTAAGTTTCATCTAATTATACATGTATATGGTTGATGTTTCAACTACTTTTACTTATTTTTGAGGCACCTGGTAAAAGGATCTGAAGGACCATAAAAATAATTATTTTATGAAGTATCAATTTCTTTCACTTGGTTGGGAGATCCCTTGGAAAATGTTTTGAATAAAATAACTATACCTATATTGAGTGATAGTGGAATGGACTATGGGGTGTTTTTTAATCCCCAAATAATTTAAAAAGCCTTATTTTTCATACTAATTACTTTGTTTTATTTCATCTTCATTACTTTTTTAAAAGATAAGGGAAGATGGGAACAAATTTAAGAGAGAAATTTAAGTTTTGTGAAATTAATTTAAAGGAGTCAATTCACCCCCATTAATTATCTATCTTTTACCTAGATAGGGTAATATTTTTTATCAGTGAAAAACACTTGATATCTCTATACTAGTTATTTGAAATATGAAGCTTAATTTTCTAATAGATTATCATTTCTGCCTTAACAAGATATAAATCCAACCAAAAATGACTAATTGCAGTGGATTATTTGAGAGATGGTGCGTAAATTATTTTAGATCCTTATATTAATGGTGATAATTATATTTATGTAAATATAGAATGATTATATACTAGAATAATTTTGAAATGAAAGTTTATATGAATGTGATTAAGCCTAATAATATTCCTACCATTGAACTTGAGATAAAGAATGCTACTCAAGAATCGAATTATGATTTAAATTAAAACATTAATAATGCTATAATTTTTGGGTTTGGACCAGATGAATTCAATATATTTTCTCAATGTGCTACTGCCTATGATATATAGGAAACTATTGTTGTTTCCTCTGAAGGAAAAAAAGTAACAAAATTGAGGTAAACCCAAAAAAATTAACTTTTACACTTTCAGTATTTTTAATGAAGGAATTATTGCTCTAATGGATAGAAGGATCACTAAGAAACTGAATGAGGTTGCTTCTTTTAGAAATACAATTCCAGAATCAAACCCAACATTAAGTTTTCTTAGAGTTCAACCTACTAAATAGAGTAGAATATATAATTCTATTGGACATTATACAAATAACAAATATCTTAAAATAAAGTATTTAGTTGGAAATATAATGATATATTAAGCTTAGATGAAATTAGAAGCTAATGATAAAATGTTATTAAAGATAGAAAATTCTTATCAAGAAATTTATACTTTAAAGAGGGATAAAAGGTCTAAGTAAACATATTTTGACTATTGTAATTAAGAACATGGTTGTTTGGATTAATTTGATGAAATTTCATATAATTCAAGATGAATTAGTAAGTTGTAAAAGATTAGAAAGGGATCCATGATTTTTTTTTGAAATATTCAATAAGGATGATAGAAATGGGTCAGATGCTATTAATATAAGAGACATGGAAATTTCAGACAATACTTCCCTCATCAAAAATCTAAAACAAAAAATATATTACAATAGGAATAAAAAAAGATATGAAATCTACATGAATTTCGAGCGAGGATTCAATTTTTGGACCTCATTCTAACTCTGAAGTTAAGAATTTGAATGAAGTGGGAAATCTATGTCTTATAGAACAAATTGGATAGGTACAATCATTATACACTGTTAATTTTGAATCTTTAAATTATTATTTTAATGATCATAATGAGTATTATTTTATGCTTAAAGATAAATATGATTCTATAATGAAAGAACATATAAATCTCCAGATGTCAAATGATTATAATGTTATTGAAATTATTATTTTTCTAAATTTATTTTGGAATTAAATACTAAACTTGATAAAGCTTTTTCTTCTTGGTTTATGCATGATGCTATATTTAATGATTTATTAGCTGAATTAGATTAATTGAAATTGGATGCCAGTGTGGTTACTAATGGAGAGGATTGTCTTAATAAAATTATTGGTATTCTTAAAGAAAATAAATGAAAACATTGGATTTAAAGAAATAATGAAAATCGTACATTTTATAGGAATTATTTTATGCCTGGTTGGAATAGTTAAAACCTGTATATCATTATATGTTTTAATTGTGAAATTTTTGGACATTATAATAATGACTATTGCAATTTAGTGGTTTTATGCATTCCTATGTTTCTAAATATTTATCTAATTTTTTAAATGGTATTTATGTTCAAATTAAACAATTTTTTTACCAAAATATATTATTTCTAATACTATAAAACCTAAAATAATATGTGTAACAAAATACATACTTATTTTATATTTTATTGGAAGAGGATACTAGAACATTAATGTTAAATATATTAATGTTTGGTGATAAAAATATGTGTATGTAAATTTCTTAAAATTTTTATTCATTATCAAAGTTTGATGAAATTCATGAAAATGATGTTATTAGAAGGATCATTGAAGTACTATGTGATGGAGTTGAATATAGATTTTCTTTATTTTGTACAAAATGTGTTTATTTAATTTTTATTTATAGTTATAATGATTGATTGATAATTACTAATTTTTTTTATATAGGGGGGATACTTTTATAAAAACTCTATATTTTTCCCTTTTGCATTATATGTTACTATTTTTTATTTCAAACCTGATATGATCATGTTATTCTATTTTAATGTATTTTTTTATATGAATGTGCATGTGTTAATCATTTATCTATTTAACTAAATACTATATTATTTTATATGTTGAAGTGTAAAATTATTCTTTTTAACTTATTCCTAGTGTGAATTATCTTTATAGTTCTATTTATTGGTATCCTAGCATGATCTAATTTGTAAACTATTATTTTTATTTTAAGAAAGAGTTAACTATTTTACTATTCGGTATACTCTCATATTCTATCTATATTTTATTAATTTATTTTATATAAATATTTTTTAATTTCCTAAATTTATTTATTATCATTTTTCTTAGTTCTAGGGGGAGTTATCTTAATTATTTTATTAATTTTAGGTGAACTATTGTTTATAATTAAATCATTAAATATTTTTAACATGTTTTTTACTCCATTTAGTTAAAATTATCATATAAGAGGTGTTTAATTTTATGAATATTCAATTCCCTATACATTAAAGAAAATATGTTTTCAATATCTTATCTTTTCAAGTAGAAGAATTTTACAGCAAGGGGAACTTTTTATTTCCTTATCATTTGATTATTTCTTTAATATTTTATATATATTTATAATTTATTTGAGACTAGTTATTAATTTTATAAATATTCAAAACATGTTCCATAAACTATTTATATTTTAGTTTACCATTCCCATTTGATATTATGAAGCATGATAGATTTTTTTAATTTATACAGTTTCAACTTGTTTATTTATTCTCTTAGTTCATTTTCTACTAACATTTTAATGAGGATAATGGAAAATGTTAATTATATTTATGTATTATTATTATATTATTTTTTATTCATTGAAATCATTTTTTTATTATTTAATATTTATTATAAGGGGGGAATTCTAGTTTTATAGAAAGTATGTGTTTAATTTATTAGTGAAATGAGAGATTATGCATTTTCATTACCCTAGTTCTTATATGTTTTATTTATTTAGGTAATGTAGTGTTTCTTATATTTTATTTTTTATTTTTACATGATATAATATTTCACGTCTTTCCTTTTTTATCCTTACAAAATTGGGAGAGTTTTTTTGATTATTAGATTATATTTTACGTGTTCAATTTTTGTAATTATCAAAAAAGGGGAAAATATTGAATAGCATATTTACATTTCTCATTATTTATGTTTTTATAATTACTTCATCCCAATCTATTTATATTATATGTTTTCATAGATATAATCTGGTATTAACTATTTGTATCAATTAATTATTCCCTTTAATTTTATATCATTATTTTTTTTATAAATTGGTATGCATATAGTATTATGATCTGGTATTAACTAGTTTTCACTTGTTTACATTTATTTAGATCATTTATTATTCTAAAGATTATTTCTATACCACTCAAATTTTATATAGGATTAGTGTTTCTAAGAATAGTTCTTTGGAGTGGATAATAAATATGAAAAGTATATTTTTATATTTTCATATTCTGGATGAATCCTCAAAATTCTTCCAAGTCGAAATAATATGCATGTTGAAAATTATCATACAAAAACTTTAGAATACATTTTTATGGGCATTATGATAATTTCACTATTTCATATATATTACATATTGATGAAAACCATACGTTCTAAGTAATGAATATTGCGTATGAAGGGAATTTTATCACACATCTTCTCTAGAGATACGTACTATGAAGGAAAGGTCATTCCATAACTTGTTTGAAGATTAATGGAATCATTACACGATTAAATCTATCACACTATTAATGAAAGGAGAGTTCATGTATGAATATTCATGGGATATTGTTTATAAATATTATGATGACTTTTATGATATTTCAAAATTCAAAATTTTTCATTTTTAGGTGGATGTTGACTTAGAAGTTTTAAGGGATAATTCAATGAGTTAAAATAATATTTAAATAGATATTTTTACTACCAAAATTATGGAGAATATTTAGGTTTTTCTTAATCATGATTGTTCAAATTATTATTTCAAATGAAAAGTTTTCAATGATTATGCATCTTTTGAGGAGAAATTCATGGAAACTTTTACCATATGTATTTCAATGAAGTATTGAAAGGAATATCCTATTTTAATGGAGGATATTTAATATAAAACTCCAATATTTTATTATGAAAAGAGAAAGGAGACACAATGGATAAAATTATTTCTATATTATATATTTTCATTCTGGCTGGATCGTGTAATGTTATATGACACACACTACAAGTTCTGAAAAGTAACAATAATATGAAGAGAGCTAAGAAATTCACTTATTATTTTTAGTTGTAAAAATTTATATCCTATTTTATGATGGGATAGATGAAAATTAAGAATAAGAATAATAAAACCTGTGTGGACTTGATGATCACTTTCTAATGTTGCAATATTTATTAAATACCATTTACAATAAATAATTTTCCAAGTTTTTCATCTTGAAGTGTCATTCATTCTCTGGTGAAATAAATCTAATATCAATTACTAGAAGATGAAATAAAATGTGTGTTTTAACTATTTTAACATTCAGATATCATTTATTTTTTCTAAGTGAAAAATTATTGCACTCAATTATTGATCCAGCATCAAATACTTATATTTAGTTATGGTTGGAGTGTTAAATTCTTATTCTATTTCATTAGGTCCTTGATAAAAGGACCTGTAATCCTTTAAAAAAACTCATCATACAAAATTTAAACTACTTGCACTCAGTTGGTAAATCCATAAGACATGAATCTAAATAAAATAACCAAGCCTGTATTTGGTTTTGGTGTCATGGACTAAGGGATTTTCTTATAGCCCCAAACTAATATAACAAAAATATGGGTATTTATCATTAATTTATTTTATTTCTTCTTTATTACTCACTTAAAATAGAGGGAAAATTAAAGCAACATTAATAGATAAATTTACTTTTAGTGAAATTAATTTAATGGACTCACTTCACCTCCCTCTTGAATTTTTTCATTAACTTAGTTGCGACTACACTAAAAATGTTACAACCCCTCATGATCCCCAATGGTATTTATTCTCAATCATAGTCACATTAATTATGAATTCACATAAATTGAATCATAATTTTATGATAAAAATAAAATAATAATTAATTATAAATGAAACACTTACTTATCTATGTCATCATACCAAGTCACAATTATGTCTTTGAAAGATATTGAAAGATCCTAAACTATAGATAAATATTGAACCCTGATAAAGTTTGGTCTAAATTAGGTATGAAAATGGTGAGGCTGGCCTCTATAAAATAACCATATGAACTTAATAAATTCTTGTATATGAGTAATATATTTTAAATATTCAATGAAATTAACATGACACTACTTTTCTTGATATCACTTCATTATATTTTCTCTTAGTGAAAATTTGTAAAATGAATCATTTGAACCCTCCATCCATGTTATCTCTCATTGAATAACATAAATAAAAATGACCAATCTATCATATGGGATGGAAAAAAATGAACTATCAAGGGGATTATATAAGTCCACCTAGGTAATAAAGAGGGAAGTTCGACTGTTAAAATATTATGGGATGTTGTTGTTCAATGTTGGGAACCCAATTCTTCTTTACCTATAAGAGGACCCCTTTCCATCCATTTTCATAGAAAGTATGAACTGAGAAAGCACGAGCACAAGTTGAAAAATATTATGAGCCCAAGTCTTCTATAATTATCCCTCACGTGACTTCCAAAACAAAAAATAAGGAGTAGTGACTGGAATGTTACTTATCCTAAGCCTCAATCAAGGATAGGGTTTGGATTCAATTCATGAAGATACTCTAAATAGGATGGGAAAAATAATTCATCTTTATGATATTTTTGAGAGGGTTCACAACCAGGATATTTCTATATGGGTTTGTGCCTAAGCTATCCCAATAGGGCACTTTTCCTAGGTCTCTAATTTATGTTTTATCCTAGGAAATCCACTATGATGAATATTTTACAAAGGATCTGATTTTAAGCCATATATACTGCTAGGGATCCTATTTTACTAGGCCTATGATTTGAGGCCATTCCTAGGATTTCCCACTATGGTGGTTATTCACATAGACCTCTGATTTGAGGTTGTTCCCAATGTTATTAATTATAATGCCTAGAATTATTATATTTATATTTACACCCAATCAAACTGAACTATTCCATCCCACATTGGCTTCACCCATATAACCCTAATTAGTTTCAATGATGGATTGTAGTCCTTATCCTTCATCTCAATATCTCTTCTTCCACCATTGACCATCATAAAATATATTGAGTCGCACCACAGAATTTTTAGGTCAGTTCAAATAGGATTTGAGTAACAATACTAAGAATTTCCACCTTAATTTGAAAAATACATTGATTTGAGATCATTATCTTGGTTTCCACAAAATCCTTTAGTTGAGATACCCCTAATGGTTATAAAAATACATTGAGTCAAGATACACCTCTTAGATTTCTAATTTTCCTTGATTTTAGATTCTATTCCTAAATCCAAAAATGCCTTTAATTGAGATACTTCTCTTGGTTTTATCAAATTACTTGAGTTGAGATACCCCTATTAGTTTCCTTAAATGACTTTGATATCCTCTTATTAGTTGTAAAAAATACATTGAGTTAAGATGCTCCCCATTGTGTCCATGAATTCATTGATTTGAGATAATCTTCTTGGTTTCCTTTAATATATTGAGTTGAGATACTCCCATTGGTTTTTTATCACCTTGAGTTGAGATACGTCTCTTAGTTTCAAAAATTCTATGAGTTGAGATCCCCCTCTTGGTTCTGAAAAATTATTTCACCTAACTCATATTCCAATATAAACTAAAAGGGACCACACATGCATAAGTCTCACACCAAACCATTTCTAGTTACATTTCACATAGTAGTCCACCCCACATGATTTTATACTACTCAAAATAGGTCTAGGATTAATGAAATTAAAAATACACACCATCATTAATGGATTCACACCCTAGACTCAATTTATCTTTTTTAATCATTTATTTATTGGTTTTTTATCTAGATTTTTGATAATTGGTATTTTCTTTTGGAATTATTTATAAATTTAAGAATCTAATTTATCTCATGGTTAGAACATGGTTAGTTTAAACCATGTAGTGATAGTGTGATATGGATTTTAGTTTTTAGAAAAGTTATTCACACAGTTGGTGCATGAATTTTCAAAACGTGAAACCAAATCATGTGATGCATCTAGGTGTGTCTAGTGAGTGGTGACCGGTTTGGTAAACCTTAGAGAAAAAGTATGAAATCTTTCCAGAACATTAAAAAATTGAAATTTCCAATTTTACAACTTGATTTTAAGTCAAAGGGCCTTTATCCTTTTAACTATTCACAAGACCCTTCCCAAGATGATCCCTATACATGTCTCCCCCTTATCCCCCTTGTATTTTTGGCTCCCTTCATTCCATTCTTGGTGGTTAATTATAGGTAATGTTCTATTTCTCATACTTTATCCATTACTTATTATTCCTTCCTAAATCTCTTATTATGGGGTGGTGTTGGAAAAACCCAATGTCAGGTTTGGTTTCAATACCTTGTGGTTTTGATTCCTAGGGTTTCCATATTCCTATTTAGCCCCTTATCACTTCCCATTTAAAGGTTTCACTTAAAATGTGCATGACATAGTTAGGTGTTTCCATATTTCCCTATTATATTAGAAATCCATTCTATAATTGGGTTTTTATAAATTCTTTTCCTTTGAAATTATATTTTATATGTATTCATTTAAATTCATAAAAGTGTTTCTCAAATTAATTGGTATTTAAAAGGATTTTTTCAACACTTAATTATATTTATATGTGGAAATTCATCGGTTTTAAAGAGTTATTTTTTATTATTCTCTTTTTCAATGGACTTTAATACATGTGATTGAATTTTTTATTTATTTACATACTTATTATACTGGTTTATAGTGTTTGTCTAATGGTTTAGTAATATTGTGTCTCATTGAGTTGTTTTTATTTTATTCATGTTTATAAAGTAGACTTCTCCACTTATTACCAAAGTTAATTTTCTAATGTAATTATCTTTAAATTGGATTTTTTGAAGGGGATTATAAATTAGGGTTTCTAATTTATGATTTATAGGCCTGTTTGGTACCTTGTATAATGATTTTATGAAATATTTTGGTTTTGAACTATTTTTTGAAAGATTATTTTGAAATAGAAACACTGGTTTAAAGACTAAAGGATAGGTTGTTCCCTTATATAATAGGTTTTTATAAAATTGAGATTCACCAATGATTAAAACACATTGGACCTAATTTAATGTGTGTTTTAATGTGATTTTTTTATGTTTTTGTGAATTTAAGTGGTGACTTAAGTTATAAGGGTGTAAGAGGGTGGGTTGAGGTATGTTATGGGAGTGGTTTTCCTTGTTGTTTATTATTAATATGAGTATGCTATATCACACTTCCTTCCTCACACTCTACAACTAGTATCATATGGATCCAAATAATCATAGTGAGATATTGAGAGAAAGTTGTCATTCTAGTTATGTTTATGCACAAAGTATCATTCCATAGTTGTGTGTTACGACCCCTACTAGGTGAGTGACACTAGTGAGTCTAGTTAGATAATTTAAAGTGGGTATTATATATGAATTTAAAAAATATGTACATTATATGGTTCCCATTGAGTATATATAGGACCGTCTCACTTTTTATTTCGGAGTTACCCAAGATTATGTATAATTTATTTTGACTCCTTTATTGTTTACTATATTATGATTTTGCTTCATTATTTTATTTAAACTCTTAATTTTTATATATGATTATTCTTTTTCTTTATTAGTTATATTATTTTCTTAGCATGTTATGTGTCAGTTGCTTCCATTTATTTGATGGTTTATTTACATGTATTATTGTTTAGTAATTAATCATTGATATTTTCCATAATTTTTAGCCAATAATCTTGATTCATGTAGTTAATAATTTATGTTTTTGGATTCTTATTTGTATTTATGTTTTTGATGTTTTATTTGGGTAAATAGAGTTTATTATCGGATCTCTTTCATAAAAGGGTTTCAAAATGTTTTATAAAGTACATTTTATAAAGGGTTTTTGAAATGGAAAGTGAAATTTTTGGTTTTAAGTAATGTTTGTTTTTCAAAAAGATAACTTATGAAATCTTTGTGTGTTGTTTTCCTAGAGAATCAAAAAATTCTATTTTAATATTTCATATTTCAAAATAATTTTTTTGAAAGGTTTTTAAAAAATGAAATCATAAAATATTTGGTGAAATATTATTAATCTATTATGCTCATACCCTACTTACAGCATTCAGTATTTGTAGAATTATTAGGTTTTGTAGTTCCAAGATTGGGTTTTCAAGAATACTTAAAAATTTGGGCTTCTTTTTTAGATACACTCATCCAATGGTTTGTGTTTGATTTTGGATAGTAACCTTGGGGTTATGAGAGGAATTTTGGTTATTATTTTGGTTTCTTTTGAAGAATTTAGATGGTGGTGTATCAATCATGTTATGTATTCTTTCATTTTGGTTCTATATCAATTTTTTTATACTTATCTTAAGTTGGTTGTTTATTTTATTTGTGAGCTATTTGGTTTTATGTTTACTCTAATCAATAAATTTTATTGATTCATGGATTTTAAATGTTTAGATGCACCATGATAGATTTTTGGTAGAATTACACTACGTGTTAAATATTGTTTCTCTAGGAAAAATCATTCCAGTGGGTATGTTTTTATGCCTTTTCACTTGTTACCAACACATGGGGATCTTTAATTCCCTTAATTTGGGGCACAAATTTGGTGTTTCCTAGGATGGTTCATGATGGAATGACCTTTAAAGTCACCTCTTTGGTTTTTTTCACACTACCTTGAAAGGCAATATGTGAATCCTTAAAGTGGATAGAATTATGTGTGTTTTCATTAAATTCATAGGGATACTTAGGAAACTCCTTTAATGATCTAAATACATACATTATAAAACCTTTTTCCTCTATATATTTTTTTGAACTCTGAAGTTCCTTCCTATATGGATGGAAAATGTAGTGTAATCAGAATATTGGGATAAAATTTAATATAATATAATTCCCTTCTACAGTGGTCTTGTAAATTCATTTGTGATGATTAATAACATTCACCAAAGGGTAACTAGTATTGTTTCAAGGAAATATTTCAAAGAACATGACTTAAATATATAAGAGAGTTTCTAACTAATAAGAAAGCACGATAATGTGATGAACGGACCTTCCATCCTCTTTTCTGAAAAAAGGTATCATGGTTACCACTCTGGGAGGTTGAAAAACAACCTATATTTTGAAAGAGGTAGAGTTACTAGAATAAATTATTTCCCCAAAAGATCAAGCCACAATATTGCGGCTTATGAGAAAATTCAAAGGAATGTGTTGGTTCAAGACACATTCATGTAGAATTTTGGAGTGCAAACTCACAAAGAAAATGAAGTTCATGTTGACTACTCTTGTTGGAGTGGTTTCTATTGAGACAAAATATCTCTTTCTACTATTGATTTTGAAAATAAAAAATCACTTTTACAATATTTTTGTTTATATTATTTATTTCTTCTAAATTATATTTTTTTAGAAAGTAATCAGTTCTACTGGATGGAGAAATTCAGTTCAACCGAATGGTAAAATTAATTTATAATGGATGGAGTATTTAAACTTTACCATAAGATGACTTATAAATTATTTTGGCTCTAGAATTAAGAAGTCTATTGGATGGTGACTTAAAAATTTTATCATATTATGACTTACAATGTCACACCTTGACCTTTAATTTTTTTTATTTTTTAATTTATTGGATTTTTATATTCTCATCGAGGTTTGGGATGAGTGATAGTATAAAATTTTTAACATTTGGAAATTTTGGTGGGTTTCGAGCCAGTGCACGGGCACCGCACGGTAAGGAGTAACTGTGTGGTCAGCCTAAGTGACCATGCAATTAACCAATATTTAAAATAAATAATTTTTTTGAAAATAAAATTTAAATAAAATTTTAATAATAATGATGATGATGATGATGATAGTATTATTATTAGGTTAATAATATTATTATTATTAAAATAGTTATTGAGGTTATTAGAAATAATATTATTAATGATATGATGATGATGATTATTATTATTTTTAGTGTTATTATTATTATTAGAAGTAATTTAATTTTAATAGATTCTTTTAACTAAACCCTAATACCCCATACTTATTCCTTTCTCTCCCATGACGCGACCACCCCCCTCGCTACCCCCTTCCCTGTGCGACATTGCCTCCGACGCACCACCCTCCTCCCCATTGGCATTCCCTTCCGACGGTGCTTTATCTCTTCTAGATGCCTACAAAACAACTTACCCTTGTATGCACCACAATCCAGCATGCCACTCTCCTTCGGCATGACACCTTCTGATCACCCCTACCTTTGGCCTCCCTATCTTTAGTGCAACACCCTCTGGTCATGCCTCCCTCACCAGCGCCACCTCTGGTCGCACCTCCCTCACTGGCTCCCTCATTCGCTGGAGATTTTTCATCCAATATTTGGGGTTTCTTATCTAGGTCTAACCCTAGATGTTAGGTTTGGCTAGTGACTTATTTGTTCTTGGGGTTTTGGGGCTTGCAAATCATTCGTGGGGTCTTGTTCTCTCTCCTGTCGAGGTTTCGTTGCATCTGCACCCCACCAGTGTAAGTGTATCCATAATTTTCCTTTCTAATGCATGTTATTAGATTCTTAGTGCTTTTAATAAATTTATAAACTTTCTATTCATCTATATTATACCTATATTTATATTTTTGTGATAGTTTTAAGTTGTTAGATTTTGTTAAAAATAGGTTTTGAGATTAATCTTGGTTTATACCTATGTGTTATTGTGCTAAAGATGTTTGATGAAATTCCTTGTGTTCTTTTTCAATAAATTTGGTGTTTTGTGAAATATTTATTCCCATTTTGGTATGATAAAATTGTTGGTTCTTGTTTTGGATTTATATTTTTTTGATTTGTTAACTCCTTGGCATTAAAACTGGCTGTTTATACTTTTGAAATTAAATGAGATGGTTTGGTTGTTCTAAAAAGCATGAAGTGTTTTGGAAAATGAATTCAAAAAGAGGTTTCTTGGCCATGAGGTGGGTTCCAATGTATGTAGGCACATACATTGGTGCATGGAGTTAACATATGGATGTGTGTTCAAATAAAGATGGCACCAAAAGGTATCTTTCCCTTAAATGATTCTCACCTATGCTCCTTCTTTCATCCTTGTAAAATGGTTTCATACATTTTCAAATAAGGTTAGGTGGTTTCAAGGTTGTGTTAGAAACTATGGGCCATTGATAATTTTTGTAAATTAGGGTTGGTTTGTAATTGGGGTTTTCAAAAGTGAATTCTAAAGGTTTCATGGATGTTAGGTGTTCCATTGGATGTCAAAACATCCATGGGTGCACTAGCTGTACAAATTGATGTGACCTCAAATGAATATGAAACTTTAAAATATTGTTTTATTTTTTCCATAAATGGATCTTTGGTCCTTAATTAATGTTGGTTCCCTTGTGTCACTTCTAAAAATGGTTTGAAATGAATCTCAAAGGGTATTCCCATTAGGCTCTTGGTGTATGTTTTGGTGAATGATTTCCTTAAGGGGTCGTTTAGCATGTTTTAGGAGTTGCATGTTTTTTTTCTGAAAAATGGGTATTTCTAAATGTTATTGGTAAATGTTATTTGGGGTGAGTAAAGAAAAGGCATGATTTGAGTTGTGTACTTATAAATGTGGTTTTGGGATTGATTTTCAGAAATTACATGGTTTTTAAAATATAAAATCCCAGTAAGAACCTTTGAACATTTTGAGGCGTGCTTTAGAAGCAATGTGATGTGACAAACTAGTTGGGACCTTTGATTATTCGATATATATATATATATATATATATATATATATATATATATATTTGTGTGTGTGTTTTTGTGTATTAATGTCTATATAGTGGGAACCCCTATCTAGGATTCCCCTTTATGGGTTATCATATATGTGATGTCTGTGTTTGGGGTAGGCAAGTGTGGGGGTGGTAGGTAAGGCGAGTCATGCATGTGAGGGCCTCCCAATTACATAGTTTACTATTACCATGGGTTCTTGTGAATCTTTTAGGAGATCGAGTGACAGTTGGTGACCAACCCCGATTAGACGAGTTAGTACCCCCTGGACCACAGATAGGCCATGTGGGATGTTCCACTGGATTAGTTAGTTTAGGGTGGCTAGTGGTTATTTATTTAGGGGATTCACCATATGATTGTAGGTGGTTTTGAACAGATTATTTCTAGGGATATTCTATGGATTTTTATATTCAACCATGGTTACTTTTATGTCTACTTTTTTAGTTTTCATTTTTTAGTTTTCAGCATGAACTATTTATTTATTTATTTATTTTCAGGATATCCCTATATTATTCTAATTATGTATTTGGTTTATTTTTCGGTATTAAAAGAAAAACCTATTTTGAAAATGAAATGTGGCATGGGTTGGTTTTTAAAAATAAGGAAAACAATGTTTATTTATCTTAAATGTAAAAACACTATTTTTTAAAATTTTATTTTCAAACTAGCATTAATGGAATGTATTCTGAAAATGAAAATACATGGATTCCATGGTTTTTCATTGGAATTCCTACTAATCATTTAGGTTCTCATACCTACTTTATCTTTTTAGTTTCTAGTTCCTCTAGTGTTGGATCACTCTCGGAGCGAACATGGTTCTCAGTTGGGTGGTGACCTATGAGGTCACATGGAGGAATGTGAAATTTTATTTTCTTCTTGCTGATAGTTTTTATTTTTATTGTCAGTCTTTATTTATTTTTTTATTTTTTTACTAGTCCAAATAATTCCCAAAGTTTTAATTTTGATATCTGACACTAGTTTCTAGACTATGGGGATCAGGAACACCCCTTAGGCCTTTCCGTAGATTGGCTTGGGTGACTAGTTCGGGGTCAATCTGGGCTGGTTCATGACAAAGTGGTATCAGAGCCATGTACTTGTTATTTATGGTGTCTATTAGATGGATATTAGGACTGTCGAGACTCGAGAGGTAGGTGGGAGAAGGAAATCAAGAACCCTTACTTATTCTGAACCTCAAGTTGCTAGGGGTAGTCTAGGGATTGAGTCTTTTGTCTTTGTTTTGGATTGAGGGATGCCAACGGAGGCGAGTTGGTGTCACGTTGTGATCCCACAGGGAGTATTGGCCCATGTGGAGTCTAATTTCATAGTTAAAGTCCCTCTTATAATTATGACCTACTTGGGGCATTGCCCACTACAATTTCACTGAGTTAGGCATAGATTTTATTCCCTCCTTCTGGTAGTTTTGTGTAAGTTGTGCTATATCTTTTTTTTGGGTGGGGTAGTGAAATTTTGAAAATGAAAATGGTTTTTAAATGGAAATTATTTCTTCTAAATGGATTTAAATTAGTAAAGTGGGTTTTAAAATTAAAATCACTTTGGTTTCAAAATTTAGTGTCTGTTTGGAATTGGTAAAGAAATGGTTTGGGTGAAACCTTGGGTACTCATTATGAATGTTTTCATGTGTGTGGGTATGTGGGGAAAGTGAATTTCGGCATGTGTGGATGGAAATAAATGGATATTCATGTGATGGTTCATAGGATTCCAAGGGTGTGTTTTTGAAATTTAATGTTTTTTGAAAATTGGTTTCTCTTTGAGGAGTGGATTTTGTTTGGTGAAAAATGGCTTCATGTTTGGAAAGTAGCCGTGAAATAAAGAGATTTTGAAAAGGTAAATAATTTTGTAAACTGAAATTTGGTTTAAAAAGGGGGTTTTGGAATTTGGAAAAGTGGCCTTAGAAGAAGTTAGTTTTGAAATTTAAATTAAAATGGTATCTTTTGAATGAAAAACTTTAGTTGTGTTTGTATTTTCTTGGTTTTTTACCCAATCGTTTTGGCTCAGGAATTTTCCTTTGATTGCAATTTGATTTGATTTTGGTTTTGGTTTTGTTTTTCTAGTCTATTTAGAAAATGCTTCCCATAAAGGCTTCCAAGATTTCTAAGGATTCACACCCAGTTTCTGAGTCTTCTTAAATGTTACCTATCCTTCACTGTGATTGATATCCGTTAGAGGCAGTGTAGTGACTTGAAGTGTCGAGCATGTCTTGAAGGTATTGGGAAATCCCGAAGCTATTAGAGTGCATTACTTTTTGGGTATGTTTGATGGCCCAAATCTAGAATAATGGGAGTTTTTTTTCCCCACTTCCAATGAAAGTTGGGTTGATGTGGGATGTTTTTAAGCCTAACTTCATCTGATGGTTCACACCTGAGGAGGTGAAGATGAACAAAAGGGAAGAGCTTGTGGGTATTTAAAAAGGCCAAAAATTGGTGAAGGAATATGTTGACCACTTTAAGGAACTAGTTTCCTTTTCTTAAGAGGTAGAATCATAGTATTTAATGAAGATGTCTCTCTTTATTGGGGGTCTTCATCCAGAGATCAAGGAGAAAGTCCTCTCTTCTAAGGATAGTCGTTTCAAGAAGCTGGTAGATGAAGCATTCCTAGTTGAGTTGGTCCCTAGAGTGTATGTGGTTGGCAGTCCGGTGTCCCCTACTTCTCATGAAGATTCCCCATTTTTAAATAAGTATATGCCAATGTAACCAACATCTAAGGAGTCTCCTTTAATGGTTCTGGTTTTTGGTTCGTCAGATCATCCTCGTGTGTGCCACCAGTGTGGCCATTTTGGGCACTCGAATCCATCATGTCACATCCCTCTAAAGACATGCCATCATAGCTACTATTTGGGCCATCTAGAGAATTTTTTCATAAATCATCATCTGAAGAAGATGTTATGAACAAGGGATTCCAATAACTGGCTGTGAGGATAGAGATGATTCAATCATCAGAGCTCCAACCATTGGTCTCAGAGTAAATCTCACACGCTATTAGGAGTTGATGAGGTTTTATGAAACCTTGACCCAGTTTTTGTGTTCCGCATTGGGATTAGAAGATTTAAAGTCTTCTCACTCTTGTTTTTTTGCTGTTGAAGTTCTTTCATCGTTGTAAATTCATCATTTATTTGGAAGATTATATTGGGCATGTTATATTGTAATCCAAGAAGTTGTTTCTGTTTGAATGTGGATTTTTGAAGCATTTATTCTTATTTGAGTGTGTTTAATCCTTATGCAGGTCAGTTTCAGGTTGGGAGTTTCTACGTAGGCCCCCACCTTGAGGTGGTATGTTTGGGTTTTAATTTTCGTGCTAGTAGAATCCTTGTGGTGAGGAGAACCCCCTCATGTTATCCCCTTATTTTGGGTTTTGGTTTCATCTATATCGATTAGGTTTGACTTGGGGAATAAATATTCACCCCAGAATTCATTGTTTATTCTAGTTGTGTTTAGGCATGTACTGAATTTTTTATTAACTTTGGACTTGGTGACTTTCTGGTGGCAGAAAGTCTTTGTGATGGGGAGAATTGTCACACCCCTACCTTTAAAAATTATTTTATTTTATTATTTCTTGCCTTTGGATATTCTCATTGAGGTTCGGGTTGAGAGCTGGTTTAAAATTTTTGATGTCTAGTAATTTGTGTGTGTTTCAGGCAGGTGCATGGGCACCGCATAGTTAGCGCTAATTGGGCGGTCAGCCTAGGTGACCATGAAATTGTCTAATATTTAAAATAAATAAAATTTTATGAAAATAAAAATTAAATAATGTTTTAATAATAAAAAAATTGACAATATTAATATTGTGAAGTTATTATTATTATTATCATTAAGTCATTATTATTATTATTAAAATAGTTATTGATATTATTGTAAATATTATTATTAATGATATGATAATAATTATTATTAATATTTTTAGTATTATTATTATTATTAGTAATTTAATTTAAATAGGTTTTTTTAACTAAACCATAATACTCCCCCCTCCTCCCTTTCTCTCCCACTGCGCGACCATCCACCTCACGACCCCCGTCCCTATGCGACGCCGCCAACGGTGAACCTCCCTCTTCTGGATGGATCTCCTCCCTTCTGGTATTCCTTTCCAACAACCCTCATTCTCATCTGGCGGCCTGCAGTGCAACTCCCCCTTCTCTATACCTTCGGTAGGTGCGCTTCTCTCCTCTTACACTACATGTTTCGGCCACCCCTACCTCTGACCGCCCCTATCTCCGACGTAACACCCTCCAGCCACACCTCCCTCACCAGTGCCACCTCTGACCGCACCTCCCTCATTGGTTCCCTCCTCTGTTGGTGTGTTTTTATTCCAATTTGTGTGGTTTCTTATCTATGAAGAATCCTATATGTTAATTTTGTCTTATGACTCATTTTTCATGGGGTTTTAGGTCTTTTGTATCATTTAAGGGGTGTTGTTCTATCTCATATCGAGGTTTTGTTGCATCTTCACTCCATTGAGGTAGGTGTATCCATACTTTTCCTTTCCAAAGCATATCCTTTGATGCTTTTTACTTTTAATAAATTTATAAACTTGCTAAGAACCTCTATGATACATCAATGTAGCTTGTTGTGATAGTTTAAAGTTTTTATATTTTGTTAAAAATAGGTTTTGGGATAAATCTTGGTTTATGCGTGTGTGTAATTGAGCCAAAGAAGTTTGTATAAATGCATTGTGTTCTTTTTCAATAAATTGGGTGTTTTATGAAATGTTTAGCCCCATTGTGATATGATAAAATTGTCAGTTCTTGTTTTGGATTTATATGGGTGTGATGTGGTAACTCCTTGGATTTAAAAGTCATTATTTATGATTTTGAAATTAAATTTGATGGTTTGGTGTTTCTAAAAAGTATGAATTCTTTTTTAAAATGATTTCAAAAAATGTTTCTTGGTTATGAGGTAGTTTCCATTGTATTTTGGCACATCCATGGGTGCACACATGGATGTGTATTCAAATGAAGATGGAAACCAAATGCATCATTCTCTTAAAAGCTTCTCTACTCCACTCCTTCCTTCATCCTTGTAAAACGGTTTCTTGGGTTTTCAAATAAGGTAAAGTGGTTTCAAGTTTGTGTTGGAAACTATGGCCCATTTGTAATTTTTAAAATATATTTGGTTTGAAAGTAGTGTTTTTGAAAGTTATTTATGAAGGTTTCATGGATGTTAGGTGTTCTATTAGATGTCGACACATCCTTGGGTGCACTAGACGCACACATGGATGTACCCTCAAATGAAGATGACACTTTAAAATAGTGTTTTCTTAAAACTTTGTTTCCCAAAATGGATCTTTAGTTCTTAAATTATGTTAGTTCCACTATGTGACCTCTAAAAATGGTTTGAAATTATTCCCATAGGTTATTACCATTTTTCTCATGGTGTGTGTTTTGGTAAATATTTTTATTAAGGGGTCGTTTGAAAGGTTTTATGAGATACATGTTTTTTTCTCTGTAATGGGTATTTGGAAATGTTCTTATGAAATGTTTTTTTGTGTGAGTAAAGAAAAGGCATGTTTGGTGTTGTGTACTTAGAAATGATGTTTTGGGGATGATTTTGACAAATTAAGTGGTTTGAAAAATGTAAAAGCCCAGTTGGCATCTTTGGGCGCAGGTACTACAGCAGTACTGTAGCATACTGTAGCAGCGGCAGAACTGTAGAAACGAGGGGCACTTTATCGGCAGTAGGGTACTGTAGTAGCACGGGTACTGTACTAGTACTATTCACAGAATGGGTCTTAGGCAAAAAAATTGGGCCTATGGGCCATGTGATGGGCTAAATGCCCAATGTGCCTTCAGACCATGTAATGGGTCTCCATCTACCCAGTTAAAGAGGTCTTTTCTTTGCTTGAATAATAAATGAGGCTTCAGCCCCAACCTTTTAAAAAAATTAATGTGATGGCCCAATTGGAACCATTAACGATTTGACACACACACACACACACATATCTATATGTGTGTGTGTGTGTTTTTATATGTATGTGTACGTAGTTGGTACCCCTATCTAGGATTTACCTTTATGGGTTATCGTATAGTCGATGTTCGTGCTTGGGGTAGGAAAGTGCAGTAGCGGTAGGTAAGGTAATTCATGTGTGAGAGGTCCTCCCACTTACACAGTTTACTATTACCATGGGTTCCTATGCATATTTTAGGGGATCAAGTGAAATTTTATGACTAACCCCAATTAGATAGGTTGGTACCCCCTAGATCGTAGATAGGCTAGGTTGGATGTTGCACTGGATTGGTCAGTTTAGGGTGGCCAATAGTTATTGACTTAGGGGCTTCATCATACTCTAGAAGGTGGTTCCAAACCAAGTACGTTAAGGGGTCTTCTAGGGATGTTTAAGATCACCCATGATTACTTTTATATATGTTTGTTTACTTTCCATTTTTTTAGTTTTCAGTTTGAACTACTTATATATTTATTTATTTATTTTAGTATAAACCTATATTATTCTGATTTGGTATTTGATTTTTCTTTTGGTATTAAAAGTAAAATCTATTTTGAAAATGAAATTTGGTGTGTGTTGGTTTTTAAAATGGAAGGAAAACAATGTTTATTTCATCTAAAATGTAAAAACCCTATTTTTATAATTGTATTTTAAAACTAGAATTATTGGAATGTTTTCACAAAAGTAAAATACATGGATTCCATGGTTTATCTTTGGTATTCTTACTAAGAATTTTGATTCTAATTCCTACATTATCTTTTCAATTTCAGTAAAATACATGGATTCCATGGTTTATTCATTTTTTATCATTTTTTATGAGAAAAACCATTCTCAATGGTTTAATTTTAATGCCTGACACTAGTTGTCATCCCATAAGGATCAGGAACTCCCCTTGAGCCTTCCTACGGATTAGCTCGAGTGACCGATTTAGATTCTATTTTGGCTTGTTCGTGACATACAAAGTCTATCATATAGAGACTTACAAAGTCTATTGGATGGATACTTTCAAAGTCTATCAGATAGTGACTTTCAGAGTCTATCAGATAGAGCCTTATAAAGCCTATCAGATAGATACTTGCAAATCCTATAAGAATTTTTTTTAAAAATTCTACCAAATGGAGGTGTATAAAGTATACCAAATGAAATTTTAAAATTTATACTCGAAAGAACTCTATATAAGGAATTGAAATGATTTTTCACCTTAAGACCATAAAAAAGAGTTTCAATACTGAACTCATCCATAAGTGAAGATGTTGTCTTCAAAGTCATTGTAACTGATCCTAAAAAGTACATAATCTATCCATTATAGTTTTTTATGCCAATGTCTATAAATATGATGATAGCCTTGGGGAAAAGAAGCAATTGAAAACATGTGTTGTAAAGATTTCTGTTGGAGTCTTTCAACATCATGTTACTGAGTGTGATTCATATTTTAATTTTTAGAGAGCTATCTCAGAGCATGCATTTTTGGGACTTACATTATAAATTCTCTATGTTATATTTGTTGTAATAGTTGTTTGTCTGATCATGTATTTGAGGGATCCTAATGATAAGGATATTGAGGTTCTTCTAATCAGGTTGATGGAGTTCTCCTAGGGATAGAGAGGCACATATTTTTCAAATCATGTTGACTGAGGGATTCCACGCTTTTGAGGACAGACCTTCAGATATAGTGAAAATCAAGAATACCTAAAATTTGGTTTATAGACTTCCATATAACTTTGGGTGAAATTAAAGACCTCACATAGTGGAGGTTCTATATGATTTTTATCTCCTTTTTTATAAAATGTTTTTAATTTTTCCCATATGTATTTTGTAAAAATTTAATTTCATGTTGTATATACTAGTTTTTAACTCTTATATTTATAATGTATATCTAAAAAAATGTTCTTTTGATAGCCTTTCTTATAGATAAGGTGTTGGGAAGTTATAATTTTAATATTTTATAATATATAATTCTATTTCTCCTTGTAGTATTTATAATAATTTTAGAATACTACAACTTCAGGATCACGACAACACATATCAGGGGTGATGTGATTAAAGGAAGAAATAAAAAATGATAACTCCTCTGGAAATGTAAAAAAGTTGACACAATGTGGCTTCATGTGTTGAGTTCTTTTTAATATGTTTTTTTTAAAAAATATTTTTTTTAAATGGATAGGTTAAAAATATTTTAAAAAATATGCCCGAAAGGCGGCATTGGCGATGTCTCCTTCCCACTAAAATCAAAACTAATAAAAATAATAAATGTTTTAATTTTTTATATTCTGTTTCATTTTATTTATATATATATACAAAACAAAACAAAAATAAAAATAAAAATATATTTTTCAGAAAACTTTATCTGCTATTAAAAATCCATAAGTGCTGCCATTATCGCAGTTTGGATTCTGACAGAATCTATCACCCATGGCTCCCTTTTATAAGAGATCTTACCCTAGAAATCATTATGCATTTATGATGTGGGATTCTAGTTCTCCCTTTTCTATAGAGAACATTCTGCATTTCCGATATGGGATTCTGATTCAAGTAGGTAGCTTTGAAAGACTATAAAATATAAAATATAAGACCAATATAATTGAAATTTGAAAAATGGATTAAACATATAATAAATAGTTGAAAAAATAATTTCATAAAAATTTTTGATGGAAAAATAATTTATAATGTTTCAAAGACACCTACTTGAAACATAAGAATGTTTCAATTACGTGACTTTGCAAGCATATAAAATATAAACTATAAGACGGACATATTTGAAACTTAAAACATGGAATAAAAATATAACAAATAGTTAAAAATAAAAATAATTCTATAAAAAATGTGGATGGAAAATAATTTAAAAGTTTTAAAAGACACATACTTGAAACTTAAAAATGTTTCATGTATGTGACATTGAAATTCTATAAAATATAAAATATAAGACCAATATAAATGAAACTAAAAATAGGTATTAAAAATATAACGAATAGTCAAAGATAAAAATAATTTCATTGAAAATGTTAATGAAAAATAATTTACAAGCTTTCAAAGTCACCTACTTGAAACTTAAAAATGTTTCAAGTATCTGCCTTTGAAAGCCTATAAAATATAAACTATAAGACCAATATAATTGAAACTAAAAACATGGATTAAAAATAAATTAAATTATTTAATTAGTTAATTAGTATTATTAATAATTAATTATATAATAATTAATTAGTTAATTAGTAATTATTAATTATATAATAATTAATTAGATAACTAATAATATAATTGTTAAGAATATAATAGTTAATTAGTTAATTAGTAATATAATTATAAATTATATTTATTCATTATAATTAATAATTAGTAATTATGAAAAATTATTATATAATAATTAATTAGTTAATTAGTAATACAATTATTAATTATATAATACTTAATTAGTTAGTTAGTAATATAATTATAAATTATAATTATTCATTATAATTGTTAATTAGTAGTTATTAGCACATGAGCCTTGGCCCAGTTGGCAAGGACTCCTTAAGTGCATCCAAAAGACCAGGGATCAAAACCAGGCGGAGGCAAGATTTCCGGGTTACTGTAGCAGTACTGTAGTAGTACTGTAGCAGTTACTGTAGCAGGCACTGTTTGGCACTGTAGCAGCCGGGAATATGCCCCCGTTTGGGCTTTCGGGCCACCGATTTGGCCCCTGAGTCCTGAAAGGCCTTCGGGCCACCCAGACCTTCGGGTCAGTAAGGCCTTTGGGCCACCTCAAGGCCTTCGGGCCACATGAATGCAGTCCCCAGACACACTACAAGAAAGGAGCAGCCCCAGATGAGGATTCAGAGCAGGTGCACTCACCAGAGCAGAGCCAAATGGATTGTCAGAAAGAGAGGGTATGGCTATGCCATCGGGACTTGCCTGTGCTTGCACGGGGATGCCTAGCCAGACGGTCATGCAAAGGTGGGGAGCTACTATCAAGACGCAGATGCTTGGGAGGGGCAGTTCCTTGTAGATAGTCTGGTTGAAATCTCTAAAGACCTTCAGGGTCATGTAATCTCCTTAGCCTACGGGCCTTGTAATTCCTCTAAGGCCTACGGGCCATGTAATGCTTTCGCCTTCGGGCCTTGTAAGGGTTCCACCTCACCCCTTGAAAGGTGGATTATCAAAAATCAATAAAAAATGAAGGCCTTCGGGCCATTGGAGGGTAGTTATTAAAAATTATTATTTAAAAATTAATTAGTTAATTAGTAATATAATTATAAATTAATTAATAATTAATTTGTTACTTAGTAATATAATTATTAATTATATAATAATTAATTAGTTAATTAGTAATATAATTATTAATTATATAATAATTAATTAGTTAATTAGTTATATAATTATTAATTATATAATTATTAATTATTTAATTTGTAATTATTAATTATTAATTATATAATAATTAATTAGTAAGTTAGTAATCTAATTATTAATTATATAATAGTTAATTAGTTAATTTTTTGAGAAAGATAGAGCAGATTCCCTTTTTATAATTATTTAATTAATAATATAATTATAAATTATAATTATTCATTATAATAATTAGTTAGTATTTATTGAAAATTATTTTATAATACATTTTTAGGGCCATGGGATCACCTATGGTCCTGAATTCTCTAGTAATTATTCATCATAATTATTCATTGTAATTAAACATTATAATTATTAATTATTAATTATTAATTATTAATATAATTATTTATTTTATTATAATTTTTTAGTTAATTGGTAATTATTAATAATTAATTATATAATAATTAATTATTCAATTTGTAATATAATTATTAATTATTTAATAATTAATTAGTTACTTATTAATTTAATTATTAATTATATAATAATTAATTAGTTAATTAGTAATATAATTATTAATTATACAATTAGTAATTAGTTAATTAATAACTATTCATAATTAATTATATAATAATTAATTAGTTAATTAGTAATATAATTATTAATTATATAATAGTTAGTTAGTTAATTTTTTGAGAAAGATAGAGCTGGGGACCTTTATATAATTAGTTAATTAATAATATAATTATAAACTATAATTATTCATTATAATTAATAATTAGTATTTATTAAAAATTATTATATAATAATTAATTAGTTAATTATTAATATAATTATTAATTATATAATAATTAATTTGTTAATTAGTAATATAATTATAAATTATAATTTTTTAGTATAATTATTAAATAGAAATTATTAAATATTATCATATAATAATTAATTAGTTAATTATTATATAATTAATTGTTAATAATTACTAATTAACAAATAAATTATTATATAATAAATTATTAATAGTACTAATTAACTAATTAAATAATTTATTATATTTTTAATCCATGTTTTAAGTTTCATTTATATTGGACTTATAGTTTATATTTAATAGGCTTTCAATGGAACATACTTGAAACATTTTTAAGTTTCAAGTAGGTGTCTATGAAAGCTTATAAATAATTTTTCATCAATATTTTTTATGAATTTATTTTTATTTTTAACTATTTTTTATATGTTTAATTCATGTTTTATGTTTGTTTTATGTTGGTCTTATATTTTATATGTTATAGACTTTCAAATTGACGTACTTGAAACATTTTTAAGTTTCAAATAGGTGTCTTTGAAAGATTATAAATTATTTTACATCAACATTTTTTACAAAATTATTTTTATTTTAAACTACTTTTTATATATTTAATCCATGTTTTATATTTTATTTATATTGGTATTATTGTTTATATTTTATTGACCTTCAAAGTAACATACTTAAAACATTTTTAAGTTTCAAGTAGGCGTCTTTGAAAATTTGGAAATTATTTTCCATCAACATTTTTTATTATTATTTTTTCAACTATTTTTTATACGTTTAATCCATTTTTTATGTTTCATTTATGTTGGTATTATGTTTATATTTTACATGCTTTCAAATTCACGTATTTGAAACATTTTTATGTTTCATGTAGGGGTCTTGGAAACCTTATAAATTATATCCCATAAACAATTTTTATGAAATTATTTTTCTTTTCAAATATTTTTTATATGTTTAGTCAACATTTTAAGTTACATTTATATTGGTCTTATAGTTTATATTTTAAATTCTTTCAAATCCAAGTACTTGAAACAGAATCCCACATCGGAAATGTAAAATGTTCTGCGCAGGAAAGGAAGAACCATAATCTCATATCAGAAATGCATAATGATTTTATGGGGTAAGCCCTATTATAAAAGAGAACCCTGGGTGAGAGATTCTGTCAGAATCTAAACTACTGTAATGACAGTACTGTTACATTTTAAATAATAGATAAATTCTGCTGGAATTTTTATTTTTTTAAGTATTTTTTTGTTTTGTTTATATATATATATATATATAAACAAAACAAAAAATATAAAAAATATTACAAAAAATTGATTTTTTGGGTTTTAGTGGAAAGGAAGAACTGTCGATGCTGCCTTTCGCCCAACACCTTTAGAGTTTATTTTTTAAAATAAATTTAATCGAGCTATTTTTTAAAAAATATTTTTTAAAAAAACTTATTAAAAAATCTCTCATGCGGAAGGCAGGGTGGGGAAATTTCTTCTCGATGCATTTCATATAATACATACAAACACATATACACAATCATAATGGTCATGAACTACATAAAAAATATGGTATATTATAAAATACAATAAACTAAGAGTGAAATAAAAATCGATGACCACTAAAAATCATTGCATAAGTGGCTTTGGCATTGCAGGCAACCACTTTGTGGCCACTTTTGACAGTCATAATAAATGGGATCTACAATACAAAATTTATATTTTCTTAATTTGAAAGCATTATTTATTATTATGTTTTAAAAATATATATCATCCTATGTTGGATGATGGAGAAGGAATGGAATCAAGGGCGGGATGATGGATTTGAGGAGATGACGAAGGAAGGGAATTGGGGTGTGGGATAAAATGAGAGAGTATAGAAAAACAGTTTGAAAACCACACACTGATACACCTTTGCCTTCTCTCTGATAAACATCTCGCAGATGTCTTCTATCAGAATATCAATCTGTGAAAAAACATCACCCTTATGTCAATGAAATGTCACTACCTCAAATATCTTCACCCGAACATGTGTCAGCCTCATGCTAGTTTTCAACACACGAATGATCTCTCCATCATGATGTACCACTGATCATGAACCGATACATGCCACCTAACCACTGCTATTAGGAATAATTTTGATATGTGGCCCTGATCATCAATTACATCACTATTGATCTACACATGTTAAATGTTGATGCACCACGCATGCGACCGCTGACATGACAACCCCCTTCTTTCTCTTGGTGGACTACATCTTGAACACCCTGCCAAGAACATCCCCACACGTACAATATAATTTCTCCATCGTTTTCATGTCACACGGGCCACTGCAAACATTTTAACCCCTTTCTGGGTCTCCCTTTCTAGCTACATATTTTTGGCACACCCTATTTGTTCACCACTAGGAACTTCCCCTTTTATAGGCTTCCATATGCCACATATCTTGATTTAAAATGAAATCTTAAAATATATCTCAAAAAAGATATCATGAGATCTCCTGTATCTCATGGAGGCAGATACACAACGGAAGGATCTTCAATTTCCAAAAAATAGATCTTCAAATATAAATGATATTATGTGTGGAATGGAACCCAAAAATCCCTGCTTCAGCCCATCAATGAATATATCATCCAATAAACTCAGTTGGACCAAAAAACTTTTTGGTATCACACCAACTATCATCCTCTTCAGAAAAATCAAACCCTTTTGCAGCTCTGATAGAATCTTGACTTCCCCCATGAAAAAGAAAAACAAATGATAAAGTCTTCATCATATCCGTTTCTGCACTACTAATACTAGAATCAACAATATTAAGTTCCCTCAAAATTTTGATCACTACAAAATCTGGAGCACATGTATGAAAAACATTCCCCCTTTCTCAAAATCTTAAGCACCTAGCGCATCACCTAGTTATTCAAATTTTAATTCCTTATTCACTAGTCACACATTCTAAAGAAAAGAATTAGGTGTAAGATATGGAACACGTCCTTCAACCTACTTTCCAAAGATTATCCTACCTCACGCATGCACCATTGATTCCCTTCAAAGATTCCAAAAAATTATCACCACAACTTGCAAGCCCAAACCGTCACCTTTGATACAACTTGTTGGGGAGAATCCTGTTTTAAGGCTGGAAATTTCTTGCCAAAAATATCATGAGAAACCAGTCGAAATATTGAAGCGATATAAGCAGAATAAATAAGTCATTATGCATGATTTTTAACATGGAAAACCCTCCCATGTGTAGGATTAAAAAACAATAGAGAAATTCCCAAATATCCACTATGAATCAGAGAATAAAAAGAATCCAAGTAATTCCAAAACATTAATTACAAATGAGAGAGCGTAGAAATCCTATGTGAAAACAACACCTCGATACGCCTCTATCTTCTCTCTACTAAAAATCCCACTGACATCATGTATCAAAAGATCAATATGTGACAAAACGTCTCCCTTATGTCGATGAAAGTTCACTACCTTGGAGATCTTCACCAGAACATGCGTAAGCCTCACACCATCTTTCAACACCCGAATGATCTATCCATCGTGTTGTACCATCGATCATGAACCAGGACATGCCACCAGATCACCGCTATATGGAAGAATTCTGATATATGGCCTCAATCATCAATTTTGTCACTACTACTCTGCACCTATTACACGCCATTGTGTCACACATGCTACCACTGATGTTATAGCCCCCTTCTTTCTCTGGATGGACTACATCGTGAACACCCTTCCAAGAAAATTGACACACATACAAGATAATTGCATTGTCATCATCGTGTCACACGGTCCACTGCAAACACAACAACCCCTTTCAAAGTGTCCCTTGTCAGATACATCTTTTTGGTACACCCTATTTGTTCACCACTAGCCACTTTCCCATTTATAGGATCTCATATGCCACATATCTTGATTGAAAAGGAAATATGAAAATATATCTCAAAAAATATATCATAAGATCTCCTGTATCTCATATTGGTAGATACATAATGGAAGGATCTTTAATTTCCAAAAAATATATCTTCAAATATAAAAGATATTACATGCGGGATAAACCCCAACAAGTCACAACCCAACACTAATGTCCTACCTAAAAGTGTAGTATAAATAAAAAAAATTACACACACAGAAAAGGAATATGATGAATTAGGAACCAAAAAACCCATATGAAAAAGTAAATTTCTGAGTGTTGAGGAAGAAATGTTCTCTCTAGTAGTAAAGGATCAAAAGGACATAGTCAAACTGAGAGTATTGTAGTAGTTTATCACAAAAGTTTGTCATATAGTTTAATTTCAAAATATCCCCAACCTCTTTTGAACAATAATGGTTTTTTAAAACTCTTTATATCGAGTTCTCATATGCACAATAGATTAAAAAATTGAAACTAATTACATTTATTCTTTTCCAATTTAGTACACACATGTTACATCAATGAACTACTTAAGATTTTTTTTGTGTTGGTTTCCATTAAAATTAATCACATGAATTATCCATTTAACGCTAATAAAAAAGATACCAGAGTGGGTTCACTTCAATGAATTTTAAAACTAAACTGGTTGTATAAAAAAAACCAGTAATAAAAATTAAATCAATAATAATTATTCAATAAAAATCAATTTCATAATCCTTGGAATACTCTCTAATACCTCGATTAAAGAAAGCTCTTCAAATCTCAAACGATTCAAATTTGAGTCTCATGAAGTAAATATGCTTTGAGAATATCTAACATATATGAACCTATTTAATCATCAATAAAATATTCATAGATTACTTCAAAAAAATTTCTCATGGAATCAACATGAATAATGAGTAATTATAGAATAAACAAATCAATTAAAAAATCAACACAAACATGTAGTAAATAAAAATATTAAATAATATGAAAATAGTGCATATCTA
The DNA here is from genome assembly GCA_963277665.1 of Viscum album. NCBI lineage: Eukaryota > Viridiplantae > Streptophyta > Magnoliopsida > Santalales > Viscaceae > Viscum > Viscum album. The sequence goes on along the minus strand of OY728129.1, from coordinate 1,746,727,474 downwards.
TTAAATATGGTATGGTCAATTACTTTATGGTAGTTAAATACTTACAATAGGTCAAACCCTATGGTAGGTCACTCATTATTAGAGGTCTTGGATTTCTATATGTGGTCAATCAATTTCAACATGTGGTTGAATATTTAGTCATGGTTGATTGAAAAGTACATTTGGTTAAAACTCAATGTATGGTCGATTCAACACATAGAAACATTTATATCCAGTATGTGATAGCTTTATGTATGACACATTTGATAAACATGGTCTATCCATTTATTCATGTAGTCGATTGGGGTTATAGAAATATTTATGATCAATGGTCAATAGTTTCTTAATTTGGTTGATTAATTATTATATGTTCGATGCATTGTATGCCTCAGATTCAATCCAATATAAATGTCTATGGTCACTTGATATCCAAAATCAATCCAATACTTAGGTAAATTTTTTCCAAATAGAACAACAACATAAGAGATACCAATCCATATTATGATGGATTATTCTTCAAAATCAATTCATAAAATACATAACAAAAATGAATATCAAAATAGTAAACAAAACTATCATTATCAACAGTAGTATTTCTTTTAGAAGAAGTGAAAGCATAGAACACTTTTTTTCATCTTTTTAGAGGGAATAAAGGATTTACCAAATACTTTGAGAAATTATAATTATAAAAAAGATTTATTTATAATTGTCTAAATGTAAATAAAAAAAGTGTTAAGGATCCACTTCAACACATTTCACCTAGTTTTCCACTACACATGATTTTAAACTACTTGAAATTTTTCTTGGATGCAGGACATTAAAAAAACATGCCATTTCTCATAGATGTATGACCTTAAAATAAATAACTTTGGTTTTTCTCACATAACCTTAAAAGGTTTAATGTGTATCGCTAAAAGGGACTAAAATACTTGGGTTTTGATTGTCTTCAAAGAGATATATAGGAATCCCCTTTTGTAGGATTAATACCTTTATCATAACACACACCCTGGATTTATGTTAACTCCAGAGTGTCTTCATATACATATTTAAATGGTAGTGTAATCAAAATATTTTGATCATATGCATGATAATATAATTCCACTATATTGTGGTCTTGTAAATGCTTTAGTATTGATTTCATAAATAGGAATCTCATATTGTTCTAAGAAGGATTTCATGAGAATAAATTAAATCTATAAGAGAGTTTTGTACTAGGTAATAAGACCACTATTGAGATAAGCTAACATCTTATCCTCTCATCTGATAAAAGATGTCACCGTCATCATCGTAGGTGATTGATATTCCACCCATCTTTAGAAATCCTGGACTTGAATAAATCATAGCAGAACAAATAAGACCCCTCACCCACATGAAAGGGTTGGTCGCATTATTGCATCATATAGGAAAATTAAAATACAGGTGGTTGGTCGGGCCGCATTGATGTGGAATTACAGAAAGCGGACTGGTGGAGGAAATAAAGATCGCGTTGACTGATTAGGTGGGAATGTATTCAGGTAGGAAACCTTACATATCAGTGGTGATGAGATTAAAAGGAGAGACCCAAAAAATACCACCAATTAGGTATTGTAGCTATCCAACGCATTGTGGCTTCATGTGGAAGTTGGGGTGGGGAATTGATGAGTTTTTAAACAGGTTTTATTTTATTAAAAAAACAAAAAGGGGATAGGGCTTTTGATATTTGAAAAAAGGGGTCGAGGGAGGTGTGAACCTCATTCACAATTTCCTCACTAATAAGGAGTCATGAATAGGGTTCATGTATCTTACCAAAAAATAATGAGGCGTGAACCGTGTTTACACCTCTTTTACAAATTTTATATAAGAGGCGTGAATGCAGTTCTTGTCTCCTAATAATTTTCTATTTCTTATTTTTTCTAATATTAGTTTATAGATAATTTTAATAATTTATAAATATTTTATAAATAATATATTTAATATAGACAATTTTTAATAATTTTTAATAATATAATTACACAATTAAAATGTAATAATTTATATAAAATATAATATATTTCTACTTATTAATTAATTGGGATGATTAATATATTTAAAAAAATTGTGAAATTTTTGTTGATATGATTATTAGTAAGTTACTACAAGTTAATATATTTATTAATTATACTATTTATTATTCATTATTATTTAATAATATATTATTATATTATTAATTAATAAATACTATAATAATTAATTTTTTATTTAATGTTTTTGAATTTTTTGTTGATATAATTATTAGTAATTTATTATTAGTAATATATTTATTAATTATCAATTTTATTATTTATTATTAATAAATAATATAGTATTTTGTTATTAATAAAATTAATAATACAATAATTAATATTTATCCTTTTTTATTTACAATGTTTTGTGAAATATTTGTTTATATGAATATTATAAATTTATTAATAGGTAATATATTTATTAAATATCAATTATATTATTTATTATTAATAAATAATATATTATTAGGTTATTTATGCAATTAATAGTATAATAACTGGTATTTATTATTTAATAATATAAATAAAACAATTTGTATTGAAAATTATATTTACTAGTTAATTATTATATTATTTTTAATATAGTATAGTATGTATTATTAAATAATTACTTATATAATTAATAATATAATAATAATTATATATAATAATAATAATAAAATTCATAATAAATAATATTATTAATGTTTAATAATAAAATTAATATGATTATTTTTTATACGTAATATAGATAATAATTATTATTATTAATATAATTGAAAAATAGTAACTATTATTATTACCAATGTAGTTATTTTTATTAATGTTTATTAATCATTTATAAACATTTATATTAATTTCTAATTATATCAATTTTTTATGTGTTAAAATATAATGTATTAGTATGTTTTTTAATAATGTACATGTAATGGTTTAAAAAACTTATTACATGTATCGGTCCAATCTGCATCTCTATTTGGGGTGCTCCTCTATGCCACAACCAAATGTATAGATATTTCATCAATGCTGTGTATATTGATGTCTATGCTTTGGAATATGAACCTCCTTTGTAGCATCTCTCGCACCAACCTCCACATCATCTTGTGTGATAAATGGTGGATCTACAATCTCCTCTCCCGTACCATGTACCATCCGTAAGGGAAATGACTGCTAACCAGAACTCTCCCCAACATGTGAAGAAGATGGTTACTTTATAATGAATATTTGTGGATCAGATAAAAATAAATACTGCAACATAGATCGGTCAACCTCTATCACAACATGAAAATATAGGACACTAACAAAATGTGTAGTAGAATTACTAGTTGATGTGTTGGGTCCCTCTAGATGAATATCCTATGACTTTGGTTATTGTTTTGTATGGGCTTGTGCCACTAGGTGTGGATTTGGATCATATGCAATATGAATTAGAGGATCATCTAGCTAATCAAGATGAACATCTTACTCTTGTTCCACATTATCTTATGTTGCATCCATAGTAGTCATGTCACCCCTAACACATCCATATCTGGTTCATCACCCTTAGAATTGCCTCACACGTCAAATAAAATCCCATAATAAATCTAATCTATTTTAAGAAGAACCTCTATCACTACTCAATGAAAATTATCTTTATAAAATGTACCTCCCTATATAGGATTAGATATAGGAATGAGTTGTGCGATATGATAATCCTGCAAACAAAAATATACAGTTAACTAAAGTTTATAAAAAAATGTTCAATAATGGCAGTAATAATTATTACCAACTGATGATAGCTCTATCTGTGTCACATAAGACATATCAATGTGGACATGCAGTAGTAGGGCCCAAAATTCAACTAATTTGATAGGTTCATTTGTACTTTTCCTACCCCTCATAATCGGGACTCATGAAATCTATCCCATAACAAATATAGCATGCATGATACTAACTCTAGTCAAATTATTGCTTCTCTGACATCATGAGGGAATGAATTGGAGGCAATTGGCTGGGTGGTGTAGGACTTGGATGATAGAATCGGAATTGTCTCATAAATCTATCAACATGATGTCACTCAATAATATGAAAATGAATCAAAGGTACGATGCATGAGTTGGAAACAAGCATCGTCGTACAATAAGGTGGGAGATAGTGGATGATAAGATCAATATATTGATTCCATGAAACATGAAATACAAAAAAAATCATTTAACAAATGAAGTCATGTGAAATAAGAAATAATAATTTAACTATATAATTAATAATCAAGTATGTCATTTAGTCAAAGACTATCCATCATAAGTCTGTAATCATAAATATCATATTTGACAGGATCTAAATAATGATTTGCTTGAATCCACCCATAGATAAAACATTTATACATAAATTTTATAATAGAAATTATACATTTGATTTTCACATAAGAAGGAAGAAAAAACATACCATTTTCCATGTGGGGACTCTCATAAAATATAGGCAGACAAAGGAACACATACATGTCGAGCTAAACGTGAGATGTATCCCCATATCCACATCTAGATAAGAATAGCACATCTTGTAATCTAAATCTTATCTAAACAACATGAACTTCATATCATTATTTATGTATAATCAACAATTGCATACCCCCAGTTATACTTCCTAGCCCGGTCCAAGTCCTCATGTAATGGTAAATACATCAAGTGGAAAAATTAATTGATATGATTTAAAAATATCATTCTACTAATAAATATCACAATATATTCATTTGAAAATCTCAGTATGGTGATCTCATCACCACCGTTGACTAGATCAGTGAAGTACTCATCTATCCATGGAATGTGAAATCGACACTCAATGATTAACCTGCCATCATCTCAGACAACAATACATAGTTTTCTATGAACAAAATAAAACCAATATGCACTAACTCAGCCCGTCAAATTTGTACCCTTAATGAGGAGGCCCAAAATAATAGAAATAACCTCAAGAGTAATAGTCATCTCTTCCTCTAGAAAATGAAATTTTTGTGTCTCTAGCCTCTATCTCTCTACTAGGGTTGAAATGATATGATGATATAAAAATGTGAAGTCATGTATCCCTACATCTTAGAACCTAGCACAACGTAGGTGAGGGAGAATTGAAGGAGGTGGTTTCATATTATAGAAATGATGAGACCTTTGTACGGACAGTGTATGAACCTGACATCCCTCTATGAAAAGCCACGAAACATGTATGTCCTTGAATGTAAGCAATGGAGGTCCCTCCATCTCAACATTTTATATCACAATTAATTTTTATAATCAATTTTATACAATTTGTAAAATACTTTTTTAAAAACTAAAATACTAAAAATGAGTTAGAAAATTATCTTTCATAATTAAGCATTATGAAGAAAAATGAGATAAAAATAGACGTGACTAAGTTGATGGCATAGTCTAGAAATTTCATTTTTAAATTATCTCCAATCATGTTTAATTTATTTCTAAATAATTCTATGTATATCAACTATGATGAAACTACCACATAGTACAAGTGAATACATGATATATTCAACTTACCATGTGATTTCAAGGATATAATTAAAGGTAATTCGTTTAGAGGATGAACATATTTTTATTCACTTCCACTGTGTGTTTAATTTCTTAAGAGTTGAAATATCACAAAATTATTTTTGATTTAAAATTGAAATGAAACAATCTATAAATTAAACAATCTAGAAATAAAAAAAATTATAAAAATGAAATAATCCATAAATAAAAAAAATCCTAAATATGAAAAAAAATAAACAACCATGATAAAATACAGAAACTTGATCGAATATGCTATGATGTGGGGCCCCTTTATACAACTTTGGGAAATTTTTTATGAGTATTACCTTCTCTGTGTGACAAATTATATATCATAGTCTCATTCCCCATTCTTTAGGCTAGTCCACATCATTTTTTATATGAGTAAAATTTGGTCACCCCCGAGGGAGCAATCTAGTATACAAGGAGCAACTATGGTCTAGTTAGATGGAATAGTAAAGGATGAAATATCAAAAAATTCATCATGATTCAAACCATAAATATAATAATAAAAAAAATCAAGAAATGAAAGATTCCATAATTGAAAAAAATGATTATGAAACTAGGTAATATCAAGGACCATAGTCAGATGATGAGAAGGCAAGATAAAAGTTTGAAAATCACCAATATGAATCCTTGGTGCACTATAACTGTCAACCAAAGTTCTCACACAATACTCTAAGTCATTATAGGGTTCCCATGATAAGTCCACTGATACCTAAGATGTAACAACTAGTGCACAAGGATATCTAAATTCCTAGAAATAACCACAATCATAGTACTTTTGTCACGACCCTTCCTAGTGGGGCCCACGCAGTGACTCCCCAAGACCGCCTCCAATAGGCCAGGGGCTGGTGACTAGCACCGAGTAGGCATATTACAAATATAGGAGGCATTGTCTAAGTACCTATACACACACACACATCTCTAAGCCCAAAAATGCAGAAATGTAAAAACTACTAAGGAAAAAGAATACATGCATACAACTAAACCCAACCAAAAGAGTATGACGAAAGGTAGAGTACTGTAAAAGTAAACTGGGCCAAAAATAAAATCCCACCAAATAGAAAAGAAAACAGAGTCTGAAAACTGAAAAGTCCAACCTGTAAACACAAAAGGTACTGGGACTGGTACTCATAACCGTAGGAACACCTCAGCCTTTAGGGAACTCAGAAAGATCGGTCCTGCCCTGGTCCGCCCTGGACTCTATCAAAAGGCTGCTCGTTTTTACAAGACACCAGACATGCAGGCAAATCCCGTGCAGGGGTGAGTATAACAATACTCAACATAGGTCCCCGAAAACCACAAAGCAGTAAACAAATTAAAGGTACAGTCAACTATGCACAATATATGTCTACAAAACATATAGAACAAACCAGATATACTCAAAACCCAGACCCATGGTCTAGAGACAAGTCACACAACTGCATACCCCCATAAGGGATTCTGTTTGAAGATTTCATGATGGACTCATTCCGGGAGAACACACTCCACGAATATTATAGCTCTGATGATGTCCGTCCGAGAAGTGTTGTTCATCGGGAACTGTCACGAGAGGTAGCTGCACTCATTACGGGAGACACACTCCCGAGTGGGAAGGTTACAGTAGATAGAAGGCACTCATTACGGGAGACACACTTCTGAGTGGGAAAGATCATGATACATAGTTGAGGATCACTTTCAGGGCCATGGAGGATACCGCGACTCATCCGGATTCACTAGTTAGGTGATACACTAGCTAGGTAGAGGATCAAAGCCCGGTAAGGTTGGTCACGTTGATTCTTGACTCTACCTAGGGTCAAGAATGGATAGAGGATCTCGATATGGGCCTCTCAGATGGATGCCTGACTCTATCATAGAAAGTCCTGTTGAATGGATCATACTCCTGAGTGGAAAATGATGCCTGACCTTCAGGGGAACGATAAGAAGGGGCATTAACCCAAATGAAATATTTCCAAGGTACGGTGAAAAAAAGGACCATATTGTTTTCCAAAAAGTACACGACGTGTAGAAAAGATACACGCTGTGTTGTCTGACCCCGGGTACTGCCCGTGTACAACGGGTCGTGTCATAGTCTAGTCGTATAGTAAAAACTAAGTACACAGTGTATAGTACGGTGTACAAGCTGTGTCTGGGTAATTGGGGTTGGATATATGTACTCTGGTCATGTGCTCGTACACGGTCATCAACCCGTGTACTCCAACCCGTGTAATCCGCACACGGGGTGACCCACGCTGCTGGCCTCTCCTGGCCGTGTGATGGAGTACACAGTCGTGTACTCCATCATATGTCTGTGTATCCCTGAGATACATGCCGAGTCTCGCGTAGCTGCTTCTGCCAAGTTGTACTCGTTGTGTCGCCTGAATCCATGTAGATCATCCTATGTCCGTGTACTACCCAATGTACAAGCCAAGCTTCGGGGAAGGTCCAACACGCCGTGTGACCAGGGTTACACGCTGTGTGATTCTTCTCTGACCCCAAAACCCTAGCCGCCGCCGCCTATACTACACGGAGTGTTCTTATGAAGTACACGCCGTGTAGTCTGAAAATTTCTAGAAATGGCGCTCTTCACCGGTGCGCCTCCCGTGCTGCTTCGATCATTGATCCAGTCGTCCGATCACCACGAAACCTTCAGTTTTTGGTCGCCCCAATGCCACGAAGACGCTTCCTATTATTTCGGACCTCCGATCAGCTCTGAAAATGTGTTTTGATCTTCCCGCACAAAGAACGCTTTAAGATCACTCTTTCTGATCCAGTCCGATTCTTCATCCACCATCATCGTTGCACCTCCACAAGTTCGTTGTGGTGTCAGACCTTCGATTTGGGATTATTGCATCACAGAACGGATACACAACGATCCGTTGTTCATCGCCCTCGCGAAGAACGTGAAGAATGCACGAGGAGAGAAGGGGGAAAATCCAAATAAACAAATTGCGAAATGAAACTCCGTCGTTGTTCATCACAGCATTGATCTGCTCCCGTTAATAGGATTAAACAGAGAAAGAATCAACAACAACATACAACATGGATCAATTCCCCAAAATCATCCCAAAGAAAAATCCCTCCCACAAGAACGCATGAATCCACTGATCAACTTGTTCGTGGTTGATCCGAATTCATGATTTAAACTCAAAAATGGGGAAAGGGAATTGAAATAACAATCCCCTACCTTTTGAAAGGATCGATTGTTGAAGAAGTTTCCGCACTACCATTGTCATCGAGATCCTTCAATGTTGTTGGCGCAACGATTCTCAACTTTGATCCGTCGTCATTAGTTGCTGAGAGTTTGCGCCAACGTGCCACAGATTCTGCAGAGTTTCCTCTCCAACATTTCCAATGATCAATAATTGTTCACCCCTTTAAAAAGAAAAACAAGATTGACACTTAATTACATGGCTATATTAATGACTCTTACTTGACAAATATTGAGTCAATATGACACACCATTAGTTAAGAAACATACATCCTGTCGCTGCATATTAAAGAGTCCAACTTTCCATTTATTTGTCATTATGACACAAAATTTAAGTAAGGAAACAACTACCCTTTTACTTCACTACAGCTGTTGTTTCCATAAAATAAAATAAACATTTAGATTTTTATTTTACTTTATTTTTTATTAAAACGTCTGAAAATTAACTTTTTCCCTCGACCCACGCCGGTCGAGGTTAGCCTCATTCTTAGGTAAAGTTGTTATCCCAGATGCAACGGTGTGCTCATATTTTTAATCTGGACATCCGTTTGGAAACTGCCACAACCGCGCACAAGTGTCGACCCACTTAACTTAAAAATTTCAAAACACCATTACGGGCTCACTAGACCTCAGAATGACGTGTCGTCTTCATGCTCGGTCTAGAAATAATTCCATATAATATTTAAAAATAATAAACGGAAAATATAAGACATTACATTCTCCCCACCTTGGGGCTTTACGTCCCCGAAAATCCAAAGCAAGGGATACTCAAAAAGATGTGGGTACTGGGCACGGATCTGAGCCTCCTGCTCCCATGTGCTCTCCTAAATATTCCCATGCTGCCACCGGACACACACCAGGGGAATAGATTTCCCACAAAGTATCCTCTCTTGCCGATCCTCAATCTCCATCGGGTACTCAGCAAAGGTCACTTCATCCTCGATGTCCAGCTCTCCCCAATTGATGATGTGCGATGGGTCGTGCATGTACCTCCTCAGCTGCGACACGTGGAAGACATCATGTACCCGATGTAACTGTGGCAGTAGAGCTAGGCGGTATGCCACCTCTCCAACTCTGCACAAAATCTGGAAAGTTCCGATGAAACTCGGATATAGCTTGACACCTCGGCCAAATCTCTGCAACCCTCGTCGAGGTGAGACCCAAAGAAAGATGTGGTCTCCCTCTTCGAACTCCAGAGGTCTCTATCGTCTGTCAGTATAAGACTTCTGCCGGCTCTTTGCAGTCTTCATCCGCTCCTGGATGATCTACACCTTCTCTATGGTGGCTCTCACTAACTCTAGACCCATGAGTGCTGACTCTTTGGGGTCGGTCCAGCAAATTGGTGACCGGCATGGTCTCTCGTACAAAGCCTCGAACGGTGCCATACCGATGGTGGAGTGGTAGCTGTTTTTGTAAGAAAACTCCACCAGTGGAAGGTTGTCCTCCCAACTGCGACCAAATTCTAAGATACAATCTCGCATAATTTTCTCCAAAACCTTAATGGTCTTCTCCGTCTGACCATCTGTCTAGGGATGAAACGATGTGCTCAAGCGTAGTTGAGTCCCAAAAGCTTCCTACAATACCTTCCATAACCGGGATGTGAAGTGGCCATCTCGGTCTGAGACTATAGTTGAGGGGATGCCATGAAACCGAACTATCTCCTGCACGTAGAGGCATCCCAAGCTCTCCACGGAACTCTGCTCCCTGATAGCTAAGAAGTGGGCTGACTTAGTGAGTCAGTCAACGATCACCCAGATGGAATCACACCCCTTGGACGTACGTGGTAATCCTGTCACGAAGTCCATCAATATTCCATCCCACTTCCACTCTGGGACTTCCACGGGGTGAGCTAATCCCGCTGGAACCTGGTGCTCGGCCTTCACCTGGTGGCATGTGAGGCATCGAGAAACGAACTCTGCTACTGCCTTCTTCATGCCTGACCACCAGAACTGTCGTTGGAGATCCTGGTACATCTTTTCCACTCTAGGATGTACCTCCAAGGAGGATGTATGAAACTCCCTCAAGACCTCATCTGGTAATGCCACTGGTACAATAGTGCATCCTCTGAAAAGAAGTACATGCTCCCCACCTTGTGAATATCTATCAGGAGCATGTCCTATGGATAACTGAGCACGTAAATCCACACAGTCGACATCCCCAAGTTGTGCCTCCCTAACTCGTTGTAAGAGTGGAGGGGTGACAACCATCGACTGTAGGTAAGCTGTATCCTCTCCATCCATGAAGGATAATTGTAACGTGGCTAACTGATGTGTCACCTCACTCAACAGCTGTGAGCTCGACCTTCTACTAAGGGAATCTGCCAACTTGTTCCCCTTTCCAGAAGTATATATGATCTCAAAATCATAGTCCTAGAGGAACTCTATCCAACACCTCTGCCTCATATTCAGATCCTTCTGAGAGAAGATGTACTTGAGGCTCTTGTGGTCAGAGTAGAAAATAAACTGCTCTCCCATAAGGTAGTGTTGCCACATCTTCAATGCGAAGACTACCGCTGCCAACTCGAGATCATGGGTCGCATAGTTATGCTCATGTGGCCTAAGCTAGCACGAACCATAAGCAATTACTGCATGCTGCTGCATCAGGACACAGCTGAGCCCGATCCCTGATGCGTCGCAGAAAACTACGTACTCGACACCCTCCTCTGGTAATCTCAAGACTGGGGCACTCGTCAAACTCTATCTTAGCTGCTCAAAATCCTACTGACACTTTTTTGTCCACACGAAGGGTTTCCTCTTCTTGGTCAAGGCTGTCATCAGTGCTGATATCTGGGAGGATTCAGGAATTAATCTCCGGTAATACCCTACCAACCCAAGGAAGCTCTACACCTCCGTCATGATCCGAGGTGTCTCCCATGATAACATAGCCTCCACCTTGGCTGGGTCCACAGCCCCTCCATTACCTGAGATGACATGTCCCATAAAGTGGGCCTCTTGAATACAGAACTGGCACTTTGAGAGTTTCTTATAAAGATGGTGCTCCCGAAGTACGTTCAGAACCATCCGCAGGTGTCTTTCATGCTCCTCCTATGACGCCAAGTACACAAGGACATCGTCGATGAAGACCACTACGAACCGGTCCAAGTACGGCTGGAAGATCTGGTTCATCAGTCCCATGAACACTATGGGGGCATTCATCATGCCAAAAGGCATCACCAAGTACTCATAGTGAATGTAGAAACATCTGAAAGTCTTTTTTAGTATATCCTCATCCCGCACTCGTAGCTGGTGATAGCCTGATCGAAGGTCAACTTTGAGAACCACTGTTCCCCTCTTAGCTGATCGAAGAGGTCATCGATTCTCGGTAGTGGATACTTTTTCTTCACCGTCACCTGGTTCAGGTGCCGGTAATCCACGCACAGTCTCAAACTCCCATTGGCCTTCTTGGCAAACAAGACTGGGGCCGCCCAGGGTGAAATTCTGGGTCTCACAAAACCCTTGCTCTACAAATCCTCCAACTGCACCCTCAGCTCGCGAAGCTCTACGGGAGCCATCCGATATGCCGACGAGGAAATCGGTGTCGTCCCGGGGTGTAAGTCGATGTAGAAGTCAATTTCCCGATGGGGAGGTAATCTTGGAACGTCTTCGGGAAAGAAGTCCTCATACTCTTCCACCACTGCTGGAAATTGAGAGCTCACAACATCTACTGCTCCAAGGGTAAGGCTAGCCAACTAATGAGTGATCGGTTGCACCCTTCTATGCATGAACCCATTCTATGCTGCCTGGGTTTCCCTTTCTCCAATAAAGGAAAACCTTGTTCCATCATGGCGGACACACCACACTCTTCGCCTAAAACAGTCAATCTGGGCATGGACCGAAGATAACCAATCCATACCGAGAATGACGTTGTAAGGCCGCGACGCTACCACCAAGAGGTTCCAACCAAAACTCTCACCTCCAAGGGTAAGATCAAACTATCTGCAAAGGTGCGTGATCGTCGAGTCTCCTCCCGTAGGTGTCTCTAAGCATGAGGATCGAGTCAATGGTTCTACCGAAATCTTGAGGTTTTGTACAAGACATGTGGCTATAAGGGAATGACTGGCACCTGTGTCTATGAGTACGGAAGCTAAGGTAGAAAAGACATAGATCATACCTAGAATCATCCCTAGAGCCCCTGGGTCGTATGCCTCGACAACATGCAACTGTCCTTGCCCCTGTCCCCCAGCTCCCTGAGCCTGGTGCAGACCTCCTAGGAGTGGTGGTGGAAGTAAGTCGAAGCATCTGCCACCACCTTCAGCTCTCCCTGCTCCTCTGCCACGTCTGCCGCCTGGCGGGTCTGCCTGGTCTATCCTCTGCCTCTGCCTCATTGGTCCATACACCGATTCCCTATTAGCAGTTTGACGAGTTGGGCAATCACTAGCGAGATGTCCCCTACCGTCACATGCGTAGCATCGCTTCTCCCTAGGATGACTGGATCCAGCTTGAGAGCCCTAGACTGTTGATCCCCTGTCCTGGGTCCTCCACCAACTTATCTCATGTCCGGATCCCTATGTCTGACACCGGCTCCCTACAACTGAGGTCTCTGCACATGTTTGCCTGCTGCTGACTTTCGGCGGCTGTCTCTGCTCCGCCAAGAAGCTTTCGATCACCAAGGCCCGCTCGAGCACTCCAGTATAAGTGGAAATTCATAGAGGCATGACACTAGCTCAGATGTCACGCCATAGACCTTGCTCAAAGGTCCGAGCTCTGTAGTACTAATCCCTGAGCATATCCATCGAGTACCTGGCGAGGTTGGTGAACCTCAATGAATAGTTAGATACTGTCATACTGTCTTGATGGAGCTGAAGAAGCTCCTGGATGCGTATAGCTCTCAACGTAACCGGAGAGAACTCCTCTCGGAAGAGTCACTCAAACTCTGTCCACGAAAGAGTCTCCTCGTCATGAGTCTGTGTGGTCAGACTCCACCATCGCCCTGCTGAACCCTGAATAAGGATCGCTCCTAGGATCACCATCTGGTCTGCTGGTGTCCTCACTAGAAAAAAAAATATAGTCACCACCTCAATCCAGTCCTCAGCCGCCTGAGGGTCGGTCTCTCCTCGGAACCTGAGGGGTCTCTATCTCTGAAACTCATGGAGCACACTAAGCCTACACTCCTCACTGGTCGGTACTGTAGGTACCACTGGCTGCTCCACTGGTGGTGGTATAGCAGGTACACCACCTAGTGGCAACGCCTGGGGAGCTGGTCCCTGTATCGAAGCCTCATCACTGAGGGGGTCATCCTCGTGATCGTGCTGCTGAATCCTAGCGAGTATGCATTGCGAAGGAATCCTGTAAGGAAGCAAGACGTACCATGTTAAAAGAGTATATCTGGATAGTTGACACAAAGGACATGGAAAACACAACTCATTCCTATATGATGCATGTACCTTTTATTTCCCCACAACCAGTGTTTTTGTGAACTGAGTCAAAAATCAGGTTATCAGAGTCCTGGTGTATGGATACGTCGGCCGCCGCACCATCACTGGGGTCTATGGCCTAAAAGCCGAACCTGAAACACTAAACACTGTTTTCCCAAACCAAACTCATAGACTCTTGGTCCTAAGGTAGAACCGACCACCTCTGATACCACTCTGTCACGACCCGTCCCAGTGGGGCTCGCACCATGACTCCCCAAGCCCACCTCTAATAGGCCAGGGGCTGGTGACTAGCATCGAGTAGGCATATTATTAACTTGGGAGGCATTGACTAAGTACCTGTACACACTCACATATCTCTAAGCCCACAAATGATGAAATGTAAAAACCACTAAATAAAAAGAATGCATGCATACAACTAAACCCAACCCACATATTATGACGAAAGGTAGAGTACTATAAAAGTAAACTCGGCCAAAAATACAATCCCACCAAAAAGAAAACAAACAAGAGTCTAAAAACTGCAAAGTATAACCTGTAAGCACAAAAGGTACTAGGACTGCAACTCATAACCATAGAAACTCCTCGGCCTGTAGGGAACTCAGAAATCTCGGTCCTGCCCTGGTCCTCCCTCTACTCTTTCAAAAGGATGGTAGTCTGCACAAGACACCAGACGTGCGGGCAAAGCCTGTGCAGTGGTGAGTATAATAATACTCAGTAGAGGACCCTGAAAACCACAAAGCAGTAAACAAAGTAAAGGTACAGTCAGCTATGCACAATATATGTCTACAGAACATATAGAACAAACCAGATATACTCAAAACCCAGACCTGTGGTCTAGAGACAAGTCACACAATCGCATACCCCCGTAAGGGATTCAGTTCGAAGATTTCATGATGCACTCGTTCTAGGAGAACATACTCCATGAGTCTTATAGCTCTGATGGCGTCCGTCCGAGAAGTACTGTTCGCCGGGAACCGTCATGATAGGTAGCTGCACTCATTACAGGGGACACACTCCCAAGTGGGAAGGTTACAGTAGATAGAAGGCACTCATTACAGGAGACACACTCCTGAGTGAGAAAGATCATGATACATAGATGAGGATCACTGCCAGTGCCATGGAGGATACCGTGACTCATCCGAATTCATCAGCTAGTTGATACACCATCAAGGTAGAGGATCAACTCTCGGTAAGGTTGGTCATGTCGATGCCTGACTCTACCTAGGGTAAAGAATGGATAGAGGATCTCGATCTGGGCCTCTCAGATGGATGTCTGACTATATCATAGAAACTCCTGATGAAGGGCTCATACTCCTGAGTGGGAAATGATGCCTGACCTTTAGGGGAACGAGAAAAGGGGCACTAACCCAAACGAAATATGTCAAAGGTACGGTGAACGAAATGACCATACCGTTTTCCAAAAAGTACACGACGTGTAGAAAAGATACATGTCGTGTTGTCTGACCCCGGGTACTGCCCGTGTACAATGGCACGTGTCATAGGCTGGTCGTGTAGTAAAAAATAAGTACACGGTGTGTAGTACGGTGTACATGCCGTGTCTAGGTAACTGGGGTTGGCTTCGTGTACTCTGGTCATGTGCCCGTACATGGTCATCAACCTGTGTACTCCAACCCGTGTAATCCGCACACTGGGTGACCCGTGCTGCTGGCCTCGCTTGGACATGTGATAGAGTACATAGTCATGTACTCCATCCCGTGTCCGCGTATCCCCAAGATACACGCCAAATCCCGCGTAGCTGATTCTGCCAAGTTGTACATGTCGTGTCACCTGAAGCTGTGTAGATCATCCCGTGTCCATGTACTACCCAAGGTACACACCGAGCTTCAGGAAAGTTCCAACACGTAATGTGACCAGGGTCACATGCCGTGTGATTATTCTCTGACCCCGAAACCCTAGCCACTGCCATCAGCACTACACGGTGTGTTCTTCGGAAGTACACGCCGTGTATTCTGTAAATTTCCAGAAATGGCGCTCTTTTCCGGCACACCTCCCGTGCTACTCCGATCATTAATCCAGTCGTCCGAACGCCACGAAACCTTCATGTTTTGGTTGCCTCGATGCCACGAATCCGCTTCTGGTGTTTTCAGACCTCCAATCAGCTCCGAAAACTTGTTTTGATCTTCCCGCATGAAGAACGCTCGAAGAACACTCTTTGCAATCTGGTCCAATTCATTGTCCTCCATCATTACCTCACCTATACAAGGTCGTTGCGGTGTCGAACCTTCTATTTGGGATCGTTTCATCACAGAACGGATACGCAACGATCCGTTGTTCGTCGCCCCGTAAAGAACGGGAAGAATGTGCTAGGAGAAAAGGGTGAAAATCCAAATAAACAAATTGAGGAATGAACCTTCGTCGTTGTTCGTCACAGCATTGATCCGCTCCTGTTAACAGGCTTAAACAGAGCAAGAATCAACAACAACATACAACATGGATCGATTCCCCAAAATCATCCCAAAGAAAAATCCCTCCCGCAAGAACGCATGAATCTGCAAATCAACTTGTTCGTGGTTGATCCGCATTCGTGGTTTAAACTCAAAAATGGGGAAAGGGAATTGAAATAAAAAACCCCTACCTTTTTAAAGTATCGATCGTTGACGAAGGCATCGCGCTACCGTTGTCGTCGAGATCCTTCAACATTGTTGGCGCAACAATTCTTGAATTTCATCCATCATCATTTGTCGCCGAGAGTTTTCTCCAACATGCCGCGGATTTGGAAAAGGTTCCTCTCAAACGTTGCCAATGATCAACAATTTTTCACCCCTTTAAAAAGGGAAACAAGATTAGCACTTAATTATGTGGCGATATTAATGACTCTTACTTGAAAAATCTTGAGTCATTATGACACACCATTAGTTAAGGAAACAGACGTCCCGTCGCTGCATATTAAAGAGTCCAACTTTCCATTTATTTGTCATTATGACACAACATTTAATTAAGGAAACAGATACCCTTTTACTGCACTGCAGTGGTTTTTTCCATAAAAAAATAAACATTTAGATTTTTATTTTATTTTATTTTTTTATTAGAACTTCTGAAAATTAGCTTTTTCCCTCAACCCGTGTCGGTCGAGGTTAGGCTCATTCTTAGGTAAATTCGTTGTCCCGGACGCAAAGGTGTGCTCAGATTTTTAATCTGGGCATCCATTTGGAAACTGCCACAACTTCACACAAGTGCCAACTCATTTAACTTAAAAAGTTCAAACCACCATTCTGGGCTCACTGGACCTCAGAATGATGTGTCGTCTTCACGTCCGGTCACGAAATAATTCCATATAATATTTAAAAATAATAAACGAAAAATCTAAGACATTACAACATTGTTTTCAGTATGACCACTAGCACTCCATAATTTTTTTCTATTAGTGGTTTATGGAACCTGGTTACCTCAAAGCTTCTCCCTACCCAATCATAGGTTCAAAAATGAAATGATGATTCATCCTACAGTATCATATCAATGTGTCTTTTTAAATTCTTATCAAAACACATTCCATGTTTCATCATCTAATAGGAATGTGTGGACCATTCAACAAAGTACCTCACACATCTATAAAATGACTCATGTACAAACCCTTTGGTCGATATTTTATGAACACTTCTAATAACCCCATTTATTTGCTCCAAAATATTAGTGTTCATATGGCCATATCTTCAACTACTATAATATGTTAATTAAAACTTTTTATTTGAAATCTTCATCATATAATCATATACATCTTAATCATCTCTTCCAATTTATTCAATTCGCTGATCGAACTTTCCTTTTTGGTGATCAAATGATAAAACTAAAATGGAAAAAATTATTTAAATGCATATTAATTTTTTTTACAATAAATATAAGTTTAAGAAAATATACCCAACTTGAAGAACACTTTCTTTATTACATCATATCTAAAATTATTATGTATATTACTGGAAATATTTATGATGAAATATCAATTATTAACAATCAGTTCTCTCCATGAAAATCCATCCCTATTAATGACCTCGATAATCACTCAATGGTGATCATATGCTAGATATAATCCTTGTTTTTGTGTATAATGAATGCATATATGGGCCAAAAAAAACTTCATTATTCAAAATTCTCCTTTTTATCAATGGAAAATCTAAGTGGTAGAGGATCATTATTACCACTATTTGTGGAATTAATAATTATAGAACATGTATAATTTTCATAAATAAATGTTTCATCGACATGAATGAATTATTTGAAATAAGGAAAATCAGGGAAGCATGTCCTAAATTCCCAAAACATACTAAGGAACTTCACATTTGTTTGATAAAATTGATAATCAAGGGAGACATACTCAATAGTGTTTAGATAATAAATAACATGATTTCTAAGAGACGGAAATCCCATTAGTTTTGCAAACACTGTATATGATTCATGTCAATTTCCATAGACATTCACAATTACCTTTTGATTTTCATTCCAAGATTTGCTATAGGATGTATTATATTTGAACGACTATTTTATTATTTCATGGACAAGATACACAATAAATTCCTAAAAAATTCATATAATATCTACAATAATAGTTAATATACACTCTATATCAAGTGAAGAGTGATCCAATGACAACTATAGATCTACCCAAGTGTGTGGGCCTTCCAATATAGTAATCTTCAAATAGGCAAACAATTTATCATATATTACCTACATTTGAAATTTATATTCAGGCCCATATTTTTCACAATTAATTAGGTATTTTTCTAACTTGGACTCCCCAAACAAAAATGAAAAATTCTTCTCTATATTGTATTGCATTATCACATTTTTAATTCACTTTTACTTTAAATATCTTTTCCAACATATTTGGTGTTTTCAATGGATACAGATGTGTGACCTATAATTCTAGGGAATTCATTAGTTGGTGTAGTGACACCCCAATCAAAATGTTGTACACATGGCATTCCCTTGACTAAGGTAATTAGTAATATAAGATTATTTCCACTAATAGGTTGTTATCAATATATCAAAGAAACCTTATAAGGTTAATTATCCATATTATCCTCACTAACATAATATTATATTGCATTATCAGATGTCTCCTCATCAAATAAAGTCTCATTAATCAAATCAAGAGTATCAATGGGGATGTCCCTAACAATTATTTCTTTATTTTGATCATCTTGTTCAAAATTAATTTCTGTTATCAAATTCTTTTTAGAAGATAATTAATGATAATTTTGTGAAGGATTGAATTAAATAGATCTCCATTAACATTGTCCTATAAAAGTTGGTTTCACCACATCAATAATATAAATAGAAACATATAATTCCTTTAAACCATTACTATAATATTTCTGGAACAATGATGATTCCTCCACCCAATCCTTATCATTGAGTAGAGGATACTCAATGTTCAATAAAAAATCATCATATTAAAGATTTCAATGTTTAATTGAGTGATTACTTTATCAACACTTAGTTTTAAAATACCATGAATCTACTGATAAAATTCACCCAATGTCACACATTCAAAAAGATTTTCCACTCTTGAAAGTTTCACACTATAGATAAAACCAATATATGCATAAATTCCCTCACCATTACAGAATAATTTTTCATTAAAAATAATACAAAGATACACAAGAGGGGGTGAATTGTGTCCCTTTAATAATCTTGAAATATTCAAATTTTATACCTCTCTTTATATTATGAAGATATATAGTGTTCTCTTATTTAAGAAAATTATTTATAGGAAAAACATAGACGAATAATACAATGATTTTTATAGTGGTTCAGGGAATGAAGATCCCCTATTAAACTCCACCAACACTCTCTCAGTGATATTGGTGATATTTACTACATAGGTCCTCTAATTATATAACCTCTATAACTGATTACAGGTAGTTTAAACCTTAAAAAATTTCAGGTTCATTTATAGAAAAACCATCAATCCATAGCTTAGTGTGAGAAGATGATACACCACCATAATTGAGTATGAGTAGCTGATACTCTAAGAAATAAAAATTGATTAATGTGTTTAGAAATAAATTCAACTCAAAGTTAAAGTATAAAGTAATAGATAATAGATATTTTTATTTATAGATAAGAGTCATCAAGAAAGAACAAATTTGAAGAGATCCTGGTTATAGATGATCTTCATGAAATGCAACAATAGAAATAATACCATTTTTAGAACAATAGATAAGATACACATCAGATAAAGAAAATATATTTCTCTTATGTATATTTCTGATAGAATCTTTTTCATTTTGTAGTAAAATATTAACAAATAGATATTTTAGAATTAGTAAATTTATTAAATAGAAAATTATCAAAACAAATATATCTTCCATGTGTAGCTCTTTATAGAAATAGAGACGATGTCACAATAATATCCAAGAATGAAAATATATCTATGAGAAGAAGAAACTCTCTATATTTAACAAGACTTTTGAATTTATCCAAGTCAAATAGTTCCATAAATATCTCATGATAAATCATGATTATTTGAATTTTAAATATTCCAAAAAAATTATAAATTCCCTTAGAAATAGAAAAAAATTATTTAGTTGAACAAGAAATGTTGAATCAGTCATTAAAAAAATTTAAATAAATATTTAGTCCTTGTATAAACATTTCAGAAAACATGGAAAATATCTTAAATTTAAAATCTCAAGTTGATTAGATCATACGTAGGGTAGAATTTAAAAGTAGGGCGGAGAATGTATGGTTTACTATAAAATGTTGGGTTGATGAACCGTGTGTCAGTTTCTCAAATGTAGGGTTGATACTAAAAGTATGGTTCTTGATGCATACTTTTACTATAACATTGGGTTCCTAATCCTTATGTTCACTAAAAACTTAGGGTATAAAATTATGGCTTCTTACCAATATGAAGGATTTAAAACCATACATTTTAATTAAAAAATATAGGGTATAAATATTGTTTCCAAACTTCTTAAAAACACATTTAGAATAATTTATAGAAAATTTTAACCCATAAATTACTTAATAATAAGATAAATTTCATAATAAATATAATCTTGAAAAAACACTTAATGTAATTTCATTAGTAAAAAAAGTGTATTTCTAAGCATCAAAATCAACAATAATTCAAAGAATATTGTTTTAACAACACATGACCAACAATATCCCCCCTTTTGATGATTATAAATATAGTATAACAAAACTTATAGAAAATATAGGAAATGTAAACATAAATAAAATATAGTCTTAATGAGATGTAACAAAAATTATAAATCTCAAGTAATGTTTTATAATCTATAGATAAAAAAATAATATTATAGAAAAGTTGTGTTTTCAAAACAAAATAGATTTCTGTTAAATATTTAAATTTCTAAATATTATTCCATTATCTCTATTTAATATATCATAATCATAAGTATTTTGTGTTTACCCGGCTTTCTCCCACTTTTGTGATATCAAAAAAAAAAGTATTCAAAAATTTTATATAACACAATTAATGTTTTTACAAGACTAGAAGTTAATGTTTTGTAAAGTTAAGACAAAAATGATTCCCATACAGTCAATAGAGTTGGAATGATAAACATTAAATATATAATCATAACATAATGAAGAAAAAAATTCGTTAAATTTCATCTATGTTTACAAAAAATAGTTGTCTGAAAATGTTAAGAAGAAAGATTGTATTAAGATGAAGGGTCTAGTTTAGATGAGGTGTTAGATGTAAATAAATCTAGAAAAAAATAATAAAAATACTTGAGATCTTTCATAAGTGCTTAAAATTTCAAATTAATCATCATGGCCTAATGTTTCATTAAAATATTAGACTCGTATCCCATTTTTATATCTTCAATGAAATTTACTTTTAGAGACTCATGGATAGTCTTTATGAACTGTACAAACTTATGAATTATTTCATTTAATTTATTAAAAATATTTATAATGAAAGGTTCCTAAAATTTAACCTCTCATCATTATCTTTTTTATTATCCAACAATGTGTGAATTTGAATACTATCACACTATATATTCTAAATCTGATCATTTATTGCAGATAAAACTGATTTAATATATTCAAACAATTGTATAATATATGGAGGATTTAGATGACTCGAAGTAGAATCCCTTTCTTGGATTGAACTACTTCTTATTTATTAAAATTTACTCAATATGTATTTCTTTAATTATCCAAAATCTGAGTTAGAAACTATTTATTCATTATGTTTCCCAATATGGTCAGCCACTTATCTTTGAAATGCATCAAAATATCTTCTAGAAATATAATTTTCTCTCATGATTTGTACTTGATATTGAACTAATTCCAACTCTACTCTGGGAATAATTGATCTTTTCGAATCATTTAATGATTTTCTAGAAACTTATATCTCACTTTTCAAATTTTTATTGAATTGTTTTCTCTAATTAAATTTACAAACAAAATATTCAATTTAATAACTCATAGAATTTGAAGATTCCACTTCTAGATTTCATGAGGATTGTAAATCTTGAACCACAATAAGGTACTATCCATTAATCTTTTCACTGGATGAGTATGAAATAGTTCCAAAAACTTCTATTTTCTCACTATATTTACTAACAGCCTTCTCTAAGGATTTTGTAACAATAGAAATTATTTTATTTTTAATTAGGTTAGTAGTTTTAGCTCAAGATGTGTGCACTTTATCACTATCTTGAGTATTGTTTTCCACCTGATCTTCATTATGATCTTTTTTCTCATAACTATTTTTGTTGTTCTTTATAAAGAAGAAACTGTAACATCAATAACAACTGGTTGTTCAACTTCTGTATACTCAACCTCTTCTTCCTGAACCTAAAGTTATTATATTTTTCTAGGACTTGTAATTAGAGCCTCTTTAATGTATTCTCCATAGGTTCCTTCAAGATAATGGTGTAAAACTCTTACAGTATATGGATAAATTACATCAATGTTTAGCCTCATTATTATTACCTCAACAACATCATCTATTCTTGATTCAAAAAATTCTTAAGTATGAAATCGTATTGATCTAGATGAGTTCTTATTTTATTGATCCCCCTGAGCATGATCAATAGATACTTATTGATCATCATCACTAACATGAATCAACTATCCTTTTTTAGTGCTCTAAAAGTAACCAAATATTCTTAGGGTTTCAAGAGAAATAATATTATTGTGATGGCATCTAATAACCATATGAATATTATAAATCATATTCTTTATATATATAAGTAGATAAATAATCCTTTTATATGGATAAATCAAAATTCCATCCTCCTTTTCGTAGTATTTATGCATATACAAAATCATATATCAACATAAGTTCAACTTAATTTCACTTAACATCAACATAATGATATAAATGTTATGAAAAATGATTTTCTCTAGCTCAGAAATTCAGTGCTCTATTGCATACTGAATAAATTTTAATAACACCATTTGGTTATCTTCAATATATTTTATAA
Organism: Viscum album; assembly: GCA_963277665.1. Taxonomy (NCBI): domain Eukaryota; kingdom Viridiplantae; phylum Streptophyta; class Magnoliopsida; order Santalales; family Viscaceae; genus Viscum; species Viscum album. Next base: position 1,746,703,976 of record OY728129.1, on the reverse strand, counting down.
TAATTTTCATTACTAGGGTATATCCAAAAGGAAAAACATAATATCCTTATATTTATGTTCTTAATATCCAAGATATAGAAGGCCAAAGTAAAAAAACTGCTTTAGGGGGGCACTAAAAAATCTTGGCTATATCTATTGAAGAAACTGAAAATTCCACATAATTTACCTTTTAGTTGACTACGTGATCAATATCTCCAAAGAAAAACTAGGAATGTTCATAAAACACTTTTTCTATAATGTTGAAAAAACACCCAATATTTTATCCACTAAAAATAAATTATAGACCTTGAAAATATAGAGAATGATTTAATAAAATGTCCTAAAAAACCACTCAAAATCAATGACCTTCACTTGAAGGAATCATATTTCTAATCCTGAAGATCACTAGAACATAGATTCTCTTGGTTTTAATTCTTCTATTCTCTTTGTCTTCTCCATTGTAGAAAGTTTGAATATTTGGGGTTTGAATTTTAGGGTTCAAAGGAAATCGATATATATGAAAGTCAAAATGGTTTGAGATTGAGGGTAAGAGAGAGAGTGACAATTTCTTATAGTTTTGTTGATGTCAGTTAGGCTTCTCGAGCCAAAAAACATTCAGAGTAATCATTATGATTTTTAATTTTGAAAATTATCTTTTTCAAAATGAGTAATATATTTGTAATTAATTCTAAATAAATAAATAAATAATGACACCTAATTAAAAAATACTAAATAATTAAATGATTCTAAAGGTAAAATTTAAAAAAAATATAAGATGAATTTTAGAAAATAAATTTTTATTTAAAATTAAATATACCTTACTCCATATTAATAAATTTAAAACTTACAGTGGGAAGTGGTTTGGTTAAAACATCATCAAGATTATTTTTAGTATTGACAAATTCAAGATATATGACCCCTTTTAGGACATGATATCTTATAAAATAGTGTCCTATTAGAGTGAATCATGTGATTTTTTTTTAATATTAATTTCACTTTTATTGTCACAAAAAAATATGAATATTATTAAAATTTATTTCAATGTCCATAAGTTTTTGTTTCATTGACAAAAGTTGTTCACAGCAACTCCAAATAGAGATATATTCAGTCTCAGCTATTAATAAACAATCGAATGTTGTTACTTACTTGACCATGAAACTAAGGAGTTCCTTAAAAAGTGAAAGGCTCCTAAAGTACTTTTTTTATATAACCTATAACCTCCAAAATTAGTATTTCAATATGAAAAAAATTAAAATCAAAAGTTTTTTGATAATGTATATATTTAAAAATATTTCCATTCAAATATCTAAAAATTATATTAACAGTAGTAAGATGGGATTGTTTTGGGTTTGAATAAAATATTTAACACATATGGACATAAAATATAATATTTGGTCTTATAGCATTAATATATAGTGAATTTCCAATAATAATTCTTTATAACTTTCTTTCAAATGGTTTTCTATCTTCATCCAACTCCATTTTTATATTAGTACTTATCAGAGTTGTGTAAGTATTACTATTTTAATGTATAAAAATTTTCAATAAACCAATATCATTTTTACTTTGATTAAAACATTCCCATAATATTTTTATAGATTTAAAAAATAAGATAGAAATCTAATTATCTCATCATACTCATTTCAAATTCATTTTTCATAAGTTTTGAAAAATCATTACAAATATTTTTATTAGTTAAACCAAATATAACATCATCCACATAAATTTGTAATAATAAAATATCAAAACATGATATTTTATTTAAGGAAATATGATATTCCAACCCTATAGAAAAGTTTTTTTCTATATAAATGAACTTAATCATTCATACCAAGCTGTGGTAAATTTTTAAGGCCACAAAAATCTTTAGTAAGTTTGAAAAAAAATTTGGTTGATGATGATTTTTAAAATTTGGATTCTATTCAACACAGACTTCCTTCACTAAATATCCTCTTCGAAAAGATGATTATATTTACATATGATTTAATTTAAGATTAAAATATGTTTCATAATATAAAAGGGTTATAATGCATTCTAATATAGTAGGACGAGTAAAGGTTTCATCATAATCTATCTCTTTTTCCTGATTATATTCTTTAGTTGTTGATCTAGCTTTATTTCTAGTGATTATTCCTTGTTCATCTTTATCATTTATAAAAACTCATTTGGTTCCTATTATGAGATGATTTGAAGACCTTTAAACCTATTCCCAAACTTTATTTCTTTTAAACTAGTTGAGTTCTTATTACATAGCTATTAGACAACAATAATCTTTTAATGATTCCTCTACGATTTTAGGTTGTAATTAAGATGAGAACTCATCAAGGTTTCCTACACTCCATCTAGTCCAAAATACTATATCTAGTTATCCTATAACAGTTTTTAAAAAATGGCCCATTAAGGTTCTATATTGTATAGGTAAGACACTTTTGGGTTCACCAATTTCATGTTCTTATGAACCTGACTGAATTTCATCAAACTCTAGTTTGTTTTCAAAATATTATTCAAGATATTCAAGTATCAAGTTGTCCAATGAATTAATAAATTCATATGTTTGATTTTTTTTATGATAAAAGGGGTCACTTTCATCAAACATCACATGAACAAATTCTTTAAAAATCCTTGACTTTTTATTATACACTCTATAAAATTTAGAAGTAGAAAAATATCCTAGAAAGATTTATTCATCGTAATTTGAATCAAATTTACCAAGGTTCTCCATAGTATTCAAGATATAATCCTAACATCCAAAAGCATTAAAGTATATAACTTTAGGTTTTCTATTAGTCAACAATTTATTGGGTTTCTTTTTAAGAAAGGGTCTTATTAAAACATTATTCATAAATGAAATTTTTTATTGATTGATTCTGAAATAAATTGGTAGTAAGACTATATTAATTTAACATAGTTATTTCGATATCTTGAATAGTCATATTTCTTCTTTGTATGATTCCATTTTACTGAGGTATTCTTGGATCAGAGTGAAAAGGCCAAACTATGATCAATGTAATCACTAAGAGGGGGAGGGGTGAATCAATGATATCTTTTACAATTATGTAATCCTTCTGGTAAAAAAAATTCATCATGTTAATGATTTATAAATTTTTTAAAAACAAAAAATTCACACATCCACATGATCATATGTATTTACAAGGTTCACTAATCAATAAGAGTAGCTAGTCCTTGGCATGGTTTGGAAATATTTGAATACCTTACAATCCACCAGAAAAAATCCTTTAGTGTGGATAAAACAAGTATGCAATACCCTTAAGCTTGTGTAACACTATGATTAATACAAAATTGGATATGATTGTTCTAGAATAAATAATGTAAATAATATGTTGTAACAAGTTTAAAAACCTTCACCAGTTGGTTCTGAACATGTCACTATGCTACTTGAACAACTTATAATTTTTTAATTATTTAATAAAATTAATTTATAACTACTCTACCTAGAATAAGATAGAAAAAAATTATATGGACTCTGTATGAAAAATCTATTTGTTTTCTCTATCTGGTTTGTTAGTCCAATTATTCAGTCTGGAAACAAGTCTGAATAGATAGTCTAAAAACAATTTTGAATTACTTTTTTCTTTTCTAGAAATTGTCATTCCCATTGCTCGGTCTGATCCAGAAAACCATGCCCACTAATTATCTATCACAATTCTTATATCCATTAAAATTTCTTTAAGAAATTATCTCTAGAAACCTTCCACTACCAACTCAGAACATTAGAGATCTAACTCTCACCTACATATGAACAATATCAGAGTACATTTTACTTTGACCTCTATTTATAGGTTCTCTAGAAAAAGAAAATGTGGGAACCCAAAAATATTTTCTCACTCAAGAAAATTATATAATCTCAAATTTCACTTTCATTTACAATTCATATTTTATAACTTTAGTTCTTCTTAACTCTTATATATTTTTTCGAAACGTATTGAATCTTCTCAAAACATCAACTAAATTTTAACTTACAACCAATTCTTCAATCCGATACAATTTTTCATTTAGATAAACATGATCTAATTAAACATATGTAAATATAAAGACCTTAAATTTTGATTAATTAAAACAAAGAAAACACATATTCCATAAACTTTGTTTCAACTTTTATAGACTTTAAAACTTGACAATAATTTGATGGAAACATTAACATGTTTCAATATTTCAACCACTTACTAAAATTTTTTATTAATTCCGCATATTAATGATACTACGTATGATGAAGTTCAGACTTTGACGATATTTTTGTGTTAAACCCTTTCTAATGAAAAAATTCAGAACCTTTTCTCTATGAAAATTGTTAACTACATTGTTATGCATTTTCTGGTTGATTGGTATCTGATCCCATCTAATGGATCGATCTATGGAGATCATCTCATTCATGGTCCCAATAACTCCAACTTATTTATCGAAGTCAAAAAATTATATGACTATTGTCACAAAAACATTCATGTACATATCTGATTAAATTCTATATCATATGTATTATCATGTCATAATTTGTATGATGGATCGATTTCATGATGATTCTAATGAACCAAAGTTAATAATATCTTCTTTCATGACCTCAGAAAATAATGGTACATTTTAATAATAGGTTCATTCAATGGATCAGCCAATATGGGGGATCATTTGAACAATACTTCAGCAAAAAACGTTTGACTTCAGTTTGTTCAAAATATCAGACACCAAACAACTTCTGCATCCAGTACAACTCAGACTGATTATATGTGACCAGAAAATTTCAACTTCATTTTCTACTTTTTTTTGAAAAATATTACTTGTATCATGAATCCTTCATGATTTTTATGAACATTCATACTAGTATAACATTATTTGACTTTAGTTGGAAAGTTCACTGACTTTCTATTTTCCCAACACCTTATGTATTTCAAACAAAAACACAATATGATTACTAACTCTTTAAATACTCGATCACATTTTCACCCCATTACTTTCACAAAGAATGAATCACAAGTTCCCAAAAAAATGATGTTGAGAACTTTATTCATAGCAAAGAATCATCAAATTTGATATCAAATGTCTTTAAATAGAGTCTGGATTTGACACAACTTCTTACTCTAATCCAAAAACTTCATTCTAGATATAATGTGAATATGAAATCAACTTCAACCAGAATACATTTCTAGAAAAAAAAAACAAAAAATGATGGAAATTATTAATAACTTTGTGTCTAATCCTCCATTACCAGTACTTATTTCTTCCAATAAAAAAATTAAAATTTAAGTGATTTCTTTTAAAGATAAAAAATTAAAAAACAAACAACAACCAATTCTTCTTGTATCTGAAAATCACTTCTAGCCAAATTGGTCCCAATAATCTCCCCCTTTTTATTTTGTTGTCAACCAAGGTTTGTAAATAACTAAAAATTAATAACTTGATATATAGATCACTAATAAATAAATCTAATCATACGTGAACAAACTCATTGTAGAAAACAAGAATCATTGGTATAAAACCCATGAATTTTATAGGTAGTGACTTACAAAACTTCTTCTTGAACCTAAAAAATTCAAAATTTCCACTTCTTGACAACTTATTTCTTCCTATAAAAACATGTTTCCAACAATACCTTAAAAAAACTATTAGTTTAGTTCACACACTTATATACTAAGTTCATAGCTTACCCACAACTCCCCCAAAATACATTCTTCTCTTAAAATTTTTAACACATATCAATGGATAAATTTATGAAAATTCAATTTTCCTCCCCTTGAAAACACTATCCAAATCCATGATGAGAGAGGGGATAGAAAAAAATACCTCAACCTTGGAGAGAAAGAGGCTTTACACCCATGTTCAACCTTATTTTGAAAAATATTTTCTTTGATAAAGGTTTGGTGAAAATGTGAGAAACTTATTCCCTTATAGGAACATACTCATGTTTAATTTCATTTTGCTCCAAATTATCTTTGATAAAGTGATATTTGAAATTAATATGTTTTCGATGATAATGTTTACATGATTTATTATAGGTTTTATTGAAATATTATATAATATACCAAGAGAAGAGGTAACTTCACTTCAATATAAAAACCATCCAACTAATTCATTATCTATATAAGTTGTGTTTTATCTTGAGTGGAAGGATAATACTTAGCTTTATATATGATAATAGTTATTGTGATTTGTTTTTTAGTATGCCAACTCACACAACATTCCCTAATAAAGGAAATTCCACTAGATTTGGATATTCTTAAATCCACACTTTCATCCCAATCAGTATCTATATACCCAAACAAATCAATTCTTCCTGAGATGTAATATCTGATTCCAAAATCCATTATGCCTATGATATATTTCAGAATTCATTTTCTATCCAAGATATTTTATTCAATTAGAGTAATTTGAAATATTGTGCATAAGGTAACAACATAAAAAAATATCTGGTATTGAAGTATTCAGATATAACAGACTTCCAACCATCTTTCAAAACTCTTTAAAATCAACTTCCTTTCCTTCTCCATCAATTGACAAAAATGTTCCCACTAAAATTGATGTGGGAATAGGTTTTTAATTCTCTATGATAAACTTATTAAGAATCTCCTTAACATACTTATCTTGAGAAATAAAAATGTGTTTCTTCTTTTGTGAGATTTGTAATCCAATAATGTATTTTATTTTACTAAGCATGGAAATTTCAAAAAACTTCTTTATATCTTCATCAAACTTTTCACAGGTTCTTTCCTCATTCCAAGAAATGATAATATCATCAACATACACAATAAAAATGAGATAAATCTCATAGTTTTATTTGATTTAGATATTAATATCAGTTATTCCCTTCTTGAAATTCAACTTCCTTAAGTAGTCATCCACTTTATAATACCAAGCTCTTAGAGAATCCTTTATACCATACCATGATTTCTTTAAATTGTACCCAAGCTTTCATCTTTTCCAATCACACATCCACATGGTTGTTCATTGTAAACTTCTTCATCAAGTTATCTATTCAAAAAGTATAACTTAAGATCCATTTAAAAAAAATAACTTCGTTATACAACATTTTCAAGACAAATTCTAATTGATTCTAACCTTGCTACTAGTGAACAAGTCTCATCAAAATAAATAACTTAAATCAATGAGTAACATTTTCAAACCAATATTTCTTTTTATTCTTATCACTTAACCATCTCCATTCAAATTTTTTCGGAACACCCACATTTTACCAATAACACTTTTATCATTTATTTTAGGTATGAGTTACCAAGTATTATTCTTTTTAATATGATCCAACTATTTATTCATAAAATAAACCCATTTATTATTCTCAAAATCTTCATTAACATCTTTCTTATAAACTTTTTAATAAAAATAAGTGTTCTAAAAAACATTTGATGTTCATCTTGTTTAAACCTCCAGTTTTTTATCACCAAAGTTGTTTTGAGCTGGCACCTATTTCCTCATCCTAGGATGAGATGTATGAATTTCTTCCTCATAACTAGAAATAGGTGAGTCTGATTCTTCCATCTGTGTGACATTACCACTATTGTAATTATTTTCATGTTTCGCAATAATAACTCTTTCTCATTATTCATATACCACATTTTCATGTGTTTGTGAAACTACTTATTCACCTATTTCAAGAACTTTTACATCAAAAAATAAAATAACTTTACTATTGATTTTCTGAAACATCTATATCCTCAACCATCTAAAGAATATCCAAGAAAGATTCCATATTTACCTCTTTGTTCAATTTTCCAAGATTTACACATTTATTATTTATGATGTAGGGACCCCCAAAAACTCTCAAATGTTTCAAAATTAGAGTTTTATCATAGAACATTTCATAAGGAGTCATATCAGAATGTGTCATGTAAAAACATATATTATTAATATCAATATCTATACTCATTCTATGCCTATAGAAATTTTGAGAAATTCCATGTTCAATAAACATTATACCCCCTATCTCAACTAAAATTATATTATTCCTTTCAGTAATACCATTTTCATATTGGGTGCATGGTGAAGTAAAATTTTGTATAATTCCATTTTTTTATAGATAAATTCTAAACTCTTAATTCTTGTATTCACCAGAATTATTATTTCACAAATTCTTCGTAGAATACCCACATTCCTTTTCATCACTTCTCCTAAAAATCTTAATTGTTTTCTGATCTTTTGATATATTTTTAAAATACATAATACAAGTAATGAGAGTAAAATCATTAATGAAATAAATTAAGTACTTATATTAAAAATTTTATTCTTTTATAATTTTCCCACAAATATCAAAATGAAGTGGTTATAGGGGATGGGTTGAATTAATATCATATTTTTTATGCACAGAGTTTGTAATATTCCCTTTCTAAAAAATTGAACAACGCCAATCTCTTCTTATTTTCATATCAGGAATAATATGAACACTATCACAATTTGTTAACTTTCTCATATACCTCTAACAAATATTCCCCACTATTTTATTCCACAACTTATTTTCTTCCATCATGCATATATAACATGAATTTTGAACATCACCAACTTGAAAAAAGTTTCCTTTTATATGTTTTTCTTTTGTAACATATTTTCCCTCATAAACTCTTTTAAAAAACATATTTTTCTAAAAAGCACATTATTGACTTCATCACATGGTTTTGAAATGACCAATAAGTTGTGTTTTATCCCACAAACAAACAAATCCTTTTTTGATTTCAACTTTTTCTTCCCCAATAATAGAATATCTAACACATTTGATTCTGAGAGATTCATCATTTCTAAATTTTATTATTCCTTATTTAAAGTCTTACTTAATCTTAAAAAACATCATGTGTCATTTCATGTGTGAGGATCACCCACTATCCAAAATCCAAGGTCATCATCCTTTTGTTTCTTTAAGTAATGTTTAAAAAACAAGATCTTTTCCTTTCCCTTTATATTCTTTTAATTATAGATTTTGAGAATTGTTATAAACTTTTTTTTGTTCAGGTAATAAAACAAGACACCCTTTTTTAAGATGTCCCATTCGGTCACACCTTTCAAAAAAAATTCTCAAGTTTGGAATTTATTTTCAACTTCCAATAAAAATTTATCAGAACTCTTCCTTTGAGAGTATAGACCCCCCATCAAGCATTTATTCCTATAACTAAGGGGATAATAATATAATTACTTATTAAACCAATAGAGATTTTCTATATTCCCAAAACCAACAAAATATCATAAATAACCATATAAATAATATTTACCTTTACAAATTACATATTGTCTGGTGTTATGAACATATTTTTTAGAAAATTTCTTATCTTCCTAGTAAGAAAACTATTATGACCTAAACTTACTATTACAATACAAAATCATCTTCTTCAATTCATATTTTTTCCCAACTTTATCAGAATCAGATGTAGTAGAAACCTTTTTTTCAAAATAAAAAATTTTAGAAACTTATAAATTTTCAACTTTGTTGGTTTTGGCTACATACATGATTTTCTAACCTTTCTTCTTTTTATGATCATCTTAAATCCTATTTTCAACCTTTCAAGATAACACTTTTTTATCTCACTCAGGTTCAAAATTTCCATAATTTTCACTAAATTTAGAGATAAAGTTCTTTAAACATGAAAAATACTTACTTAGATTTAGATAAATGTTATTGAAAAAGTTCTTACTCTCCCTCCTTTACATTGATATTCACTTCAAGATGTTCATTTCGATTATTTTTTTTCAAAGATTTATTAAAGCTATAAATTATTTCCAGCAACATAGATTTTTATTCAAGAAAATAATCTTGATTGTCTACTGAAGGATTTTCCTTATTTAACTCCATGATTCCCATGTATAGTCTTACAATATTTATAAGACACTCTTTAAACTCAATTTTAAGTTGAAATTATAACTTATTCTCTTATTCATTTGAATAACTACTTCTAAACTCTTAATTATTAACTGTTTCAATAAATGTATTTTCTATAGAAAATTTAGTAATTTTTTAGCTTTAATTTCACTATTTTTATCTTCATCATCTTTAGACAAAAAGATTCTATTTTTTATTTGAATAAATATTTATCTTTTACTTTGGAATAAGATTTTGATTTTTTGACATGTTTCTTTTAATATCTTCTTGGCCATCTGTCATCTTTATCACTTTAATTTTCAATATTTATTTAGGTAAAAATAATTATAAAGTTCCTAGAATCTCCACATTCAATTTTTTTTAGATTTATCTTCCCTTTGTTCTTATTTTTAACTATTTTACCATTTTTATAAAACAAGAATAAGAATTCATCATGATTTTTACTAACCTTATTTTCTGATTTGAAATCATCAACTTCTACATCTACAATAATTTTCATATGATTTTATTTCTTTGTAGATTTGAAGGAAATTTATTTTTCAACTTTTTATCTTCTTTTCATAACCTTTTCCCATCTCATTAAATAAGTAACAAGAGTACTATGAAGATCATACAATGATAGAGTTTCAGGATATCTATCTTCTAAAGAAGAAACATCAATGTCAAACATTTCATTATGAATTTGAAAGATCATTTCAAAAATAGATCAATCTTCTAAAATCACACCATGACATATTACAATGCTAAAAATATCATTCACCCTTGTAAAGAAGCCACCAATAAATTCATACTCACCATTTTTGAGATATTTATACTCCAGCCTCTTGTAACTTGGATTTCCTCACCTTTTTATTGCATTCATAATTTTTTTAAATTTTACCTTATACCATTAGTTTTTCCATATACCTTTAATATAAATAATTAAATTTCATAAATTGATTATAATAAAGAATTATTGTCCCTTCCATCATTATATATATTCTTATGATTCACATATTTAAGAGGAACACATTCAACAGGAGGAATAAATCCATCTGTATCAGCTTCTAAACCATCATACCCAAGAGACATAAGATGAATAAACATTATATATTTATTGATATGATAGTTCTTTCCAACAAATAATGTAATCCCCTTAATATTCACAAAATTCAAATTTTCCATAACAACTTCTCTTTAAAAACTTCTGTAAAGAGTAAATGGAGGGAACCTTCGCTCTGATACCAATTGAAAAAGGCCAACCATGATCAATGTAATCACTGAGAGGGGGAGGATTGAATAAGTGATATATTTTTATAATATCTTATCATTAATGTAATAAAACTTCACTTAATATTGATGATTTATCACTTTATTGAAAACCAAACAGTCACACATCCACATGAACACAAGTATTTACAAGATTCACTACTCAATAAGAGTATCTAGTATTTTTAATGGGTTTGAAATAATCTAATACCACAAAAAAACTAGAAAAAAATCCATTAGTGTGAATCAAAAAAGTAGTAAATATCTTTAAACTTGTGTAGCACTATGATCAATAAAAAACTTCATGTGATTCTTATTTCACGAATGATGAAAATAAGATTTTATAGAAATAATAAAAACCTCCATCGGTTGGTTCCCAGCATGTCACTATGATGCTTCAACAACATCCACTTTTTTAAAAATTCCACAAAACAGTTATTCACTATTATTCCCAACAATATGTAGAAACATATTCTCTGAACATTGTATGAAAACTCAGTCTAATAGTTCAGTTTGATTCGTCAGTTTAGTTATCCAGTCTAAAAAAAAGTTTGAATAGATATTCTGAAAACAATTCTGAATCACTTCTTTATTTTCTCAAAATTGTCAATCTGATTGCTCGGTGTAATGATCTAACCCCAGAGGCCTGGTGTCAGTGCTGTAATTTCTTAACCTGAACAACCACCTGAATAGTGCTAAACGGGTTGGGTGTTACTAACCTTAGGTGCACCTCCCCAAATGACAAAGGCTGATTACTATCAGTGAGGGTGTAAATAGGTATACTGGGGAGGATATACCCTCTAGAAGGAAAATAAGGTATTGGTACAAGTGTAATATAAAATAAGAGACTCTAAAAACTTGAAACAAACCCACATAGAATAAGAACAATCAATAGAAGACAAACAATCAGAAGTAATATAGAAACAAGTTCAATGGTGTGTAAACAAAACAACATGATGAACACCACTTATAAAAACTACTGAAAGAATAAAACTTGCATCCACAACAGGTCATACATGTAAATGAACACTGGAACCCATGTATAACAAACATTAGCTAGGAAATAAAGTAGGAACATTGATATAGGAAAGAAGGAAAAATAGAGTAAACTCTAGCTAGGCACGACCACAAGGTCCATACCATCTCCATGCAACAGCTAATCTGATCAAGGTCCTAAAGCTGATATCTTTCCTGTACATAAATCCATAAAGTCTATATACATCTTGAAGGGCCCATGTATGGTGTGAGATGAATCTCAGTAGGATTCCACCCAATGGTTCATACCTTGTATAGGTGTTAAAGCAGGCATGAACTGATAAGGAAATAAAACAATACAATGCACAATGTAAACACAACCTTCACTAATGCTTAGGAACCACCAGGGAGCATCACCTTCTTCATCCAAAGCCGAAATCTCAGTCACGTAAAAGGAAACCATGTGCCTCTTGACACCTTTTGTCTTAAGTACTGATGTCCTGAAGGCATGCCCTAGAAATAGTAACCCAGAACCACATGCCTCCTAACATCTCGTGTCTCAAGTTCCCACGTCCCAAAGGCACACCCAAGTAGTAGTAACCTGGTACCACATGCCCCCTGAAACCTCTTGTCTCAAGTACCGATGTCCCATAAGCACACCCAAAAAATCTTAAGGCTCCTCACCTTCCACGTGGATTTTACAACAAGCACCCCAAAACCATAATCACCTAACTAAAACTATGGGGGGATCTACCCACAAGAGCAGTCAAAACCACCTTAGCATGGAGTCATCTATGTACACACGACCCAAATCATAGGTTAGTTGTAATCACAAAATTTATAACCCAAGAAAAAACCTCTCTAGAACCTTGTTCCCCTAAGACCATGTTGCTCAGAATCCGATGGACTTTTCATCCAAGTAACCTGGTCCATGCCCAACCTGACAGTCACACTGCCTCAATCTGACATCTATGACACCCAATTATGTGGTAAAACCACCCAAATAAATCATTTCAATCCCAACCTGTGATCAACATCACTCAATAATATCTGTTCCAATCCCAACACAACCCAAAGGTTACAGTATATGCAATATCAAACATCACATATGTATAATAAAAAGGAATCACTTAAAATAGGAAAAACAATTTAAACAGTTGAATTGAGCTAGCCATGTGTTGTCCAATACTGGCACTGAGTTCTTGAAGGCCTCTAATAACTTAATCATGATTAACCAGTTTAAACTCAATAGTTTAATAAAAAATCAATTATAACCATTTGTAACCCCTAGAAAAAATGCCTCAAGTGAGCAACTGCCTTTAACTCAGCCTCACTCAAGTATAATAAGTTCAATGAATTCCCAAAGTCATCCCGTAAGGCATAAAGTCAATAAAATATAAAGAAACATGGTTCACTCTCAATACTCATGGATGCGCTAAAAAGATGAAACCACCAAATGACCACAAAAACACAAAACATGGTATCCACCACCTATCTTAAACTCGTAGATGTAGGAACGTCCGATATTGAGCTCCAATTCAAATTCAATATTCATAGATATATGTTTCTATATAATCCTGACAATTTTACTCTGATGGGATCTGCAGCGTGTGAGATAAAGGAACAATAATGGAATAGGGTATGCAGTTTTAGCCTTCCTGATGTGATTTCACTACCATCGATGGATTGAATAACGAACATCTGATGAAGTATCAATGAGAAGAAAAATTCATGGCCTCCTAGATCATCACAGTCTGAAAAATAGGGAAGAATAAGATGTTTTTGAAAATAAGATGTGATGATCTCCCATATAAATAAATAAATATAAAAGTACACAATGTGTATTAAGGACTACACGCTATGTAGTAGCTGGTCTGTACTCCGAATTACATGGGTTTCTAGGTCATAACATAGTTTAGACGCATCACACGGGTCAAGGTATGGCTAACAATCATCCGTTACATGGAAAGTGTTATACACAACTTGTTAAAGAACAATACACGTTGTGTAGTAGATTATTTTTACACAATCACCATATGGCCTATACTATGTATGCATGTGGTCAGTATATGCCTAACATACACAGGACATGTACTATGGAGTGCATGGAATGTAACCTATAAATTTTCCAAAACTTCCCAGTTTTCACCCATTTTATCAAAAACATGCTCGAAATAGAAATAAAAAGAAACTCGTACATTAAAGTAAGATCTTGGTTCTTACATGTGCATTTTTTATTGCATTATCATTGTTACAAGGAAACAAATCCCAAAGGACTGATCAGTTTTTTAGTCTTGGAAAGCTAGATTACATACATTATACCCATAATACTTTGGAAAACATAAATTATAGACATGATACAAAATAAAATAAAATAAACTAAATCCTTGAAAGATTATTCAATGATTTATTCTTCATAGCCTTGAGAAATGAAACATAATATTAGTGAGCTAAAATTATTAGTAAGGGTATGTAAAGCATAATAAATAATGAATCAATAGGAATAAATTAACATGGAAATACAAATAACTGATAAAACATGCCATTCAACTGACTAGATAAGGAAATTTAAATATGGAAACTAAGAAACTAAAACACTTTCCATTTAATCAATGAATTGAAATAAAATGTTTCCATAGATTTGTCGATGACAAAACTCATGGATTAATAATAAATGAAACTAATATGAATGAAATTATTTCTTAAAGGATTTCATGCTTAAGGCACCTGAGGACCTATATTATCAATATCTATCCTCCGGATTGTTTAACATTACTGGTAGAAACCTATTTAATTTGGAGAAATTAATTATATCATGAGAAACTATAAATTAATTGAGGAGCTATATAAAGTTTGGGCTCTACTTGAAACTTAATTTACAAATAATTCCACATATTGAATAATCAAAATAAATAACATTCCTTACAAAATAACTGTATTGAATGAGAAATGTGTATTTATCAATAATTCATCAATTAATCAAATAACTGTCAAAGTGAACGTCGTATGAAAAATGGTATACGGTTTATGCAATAACAATATACATTTTCTGAAAATATGGATATTCAAGTAAATTTATAATGAAAATGATTATTGTAATTTTATTGATTAAGGATCAAGTTAACAATCCTAAAAGGAAGTGAGATTTCAAATATAATCATTAAGAATATTCTTGAGGAAAATATCCTTTCCTTTTGAAAAACATTTTGAAAATATTTTTTATTGAAAATCCATTTTAAAAACATTTTATTTAACAAATAAACCATTTAAACTTTAAAATAAGGCTTCCAAGAAATGACAGTGGACAAATCTATACACGTTATATGAGGTAAAAAGAATATTCCATTTGTATGCTAAATAGGTATGAAAAAATTCCTTGTTGGTAAAGTGAAAAGAATATTCCATTAAAAACATGGGTAAAAGGAAAAAAGGGTAAATTTTATTTTATTAAATAAATTTTAAATGGTAAAAACATGTTTGATAACATTTTAATAAAACATGGTTTTTAGAGAAAACTAGTTCTCCGATTAAAGATAGAAATGAAGTCGGGTTTTCTTAAAAGCATTTTCTAAAATAATTTTAGTACCAAAGAGTGGATAATGGTAATAATACATGAAAATGGTAATGAATAACCTAAGGATAATGATAGGTTTATTTAAAAAAGGTTATATAATTTCCATTAATGGAAATATCATTTAAATATCATTAGTATTAGTCTTGAGGAAAATAATCTTTAAACATCCTAAAGTGTCCCATACCACTTTGAAACATTTTAAATAATAAAATCATGAAGGAATAAAATTAAATAAAAGTTATAATATCATATTAGTAATGGTATTAATTATATATCATGTAAAATGGTAGTATGTGAACCATATAAAAGAGACTAGTTTCATAACAGCAATTAAGTCTCAATGGAATGTAAATTGAGACGAAAATCATTTACCTTAACTTTACTTTTCTTTTGTAGTATTTAGAATCTAGTATAATGGTTTAAAATATGTTAATAACAAATAATAGAAACATAATAAAGTTTATAATACCATATATTAACTTCTTATAATGTCTTATTACCCTTTTATTAACAAACTTTCATTAATTTAACTATATCAGGTGTTAATTTCCTAGTTCGTCATGTATGTTTTTACTTGTTATTTGTTTTTCTTATCCAATTTATCACTGTTTCATTATCTAAAAAATTTATACCATGATATTAATTTCATATATATATATAGTATATATGTATCTAGATTAATATATAATGTTTTTGAGATAATAAATTAAATGCATCGTTCATGGAGATGGTAGTCCATACGTATGCATGAACACTACTTTCATTTCTTTATCGTGTTAAAATAATGAAGGGTAAATGATACATATGTATATAAAAAAATATAGTAAGATATATATTTCATATATGTTATCATATTTTTATTAAAATTATCCTTAATACGTTCCATGTATATCATGAGTGAATCATATTGCTTTGAGGGGTGGTAGTCCGCACTTCCGCAAACGATGCTATCATTTTTACACAAATTGGAAAGTATAAGTATATGTGTTGAAATATAATTAAATAAACTTAAATACATAATAAATATTATATATAAAATATATAAATATATTTTCTATCATAATTTTCACCATGATATGCAATAAAGGAAAATTGAACAATCATCGTTTAGAGAGGCGATAGTCTACCTACACGTAAACAATATGTTCGTTACCCATTAGATGGAAGTGTGTGTAGACGAAGATAAAATACTTAACATAATAACATAATAGTATATTTAGGATATTTGTTTTGTCATATAATCATGGAATAAGGAGAATTTAGGGAGTGGTGAATAGAAACAAAATTAAATGGATTTAGAAAAGACGTTACCTCTTAATTGGGTAACTTCTTTTGGTTTGCACAAAAAGAAATTCCTTGGATAGATTTATTCCCAAGAGAGGATTCAATGAAAAAGTAATGAATTTTGGGGAGTTAATTGGGATGATTTTTTACAAATCTAATTGGCTTGAGAGGTGTGGGGAAGTGGATAAGAAGGAGGCCTTTTACAATAGAGGTGTGACACACTTGTAAAATTTTAAAAGAAAGGAACACCACACAATTTTTGTTTATTAAAAGAGATAAATAATTGTACAAAGTATATAAAAGGGAGTATAGGGTCTAAATATGGGCATAAAATGGCTTCTGGAAAAGTTTATAGTTCTTTTTTGGCCTTAATGTTATGGTTTAGTCCCTTATTAAATTAACCTAACCATAATCGTTGTAATTAATTTTAATTACCTTCACTAATATTTTTAATCAAAAAATAAGTTTAAATTATTAGACATTATAAATTAGTATGATTCCAAATATGTAATAACTTTTTCCAAATTCCAATCACATAAGTGGAAGATATTAAATAAAAATTAATTCTACAGGCGGGACGACAATTCAAGTTTATAATGTAACAACATCCTAAAGTTTGAAATGTTTTTATAGTCAATTTAAAATAAAATTGATTAAATTACCTAAATTGTTTTAATTTATAAAAATATAATCTAATTAAACTTTAAAAAAAATTATAATTATAATTTAACCTTATAAATAAATTATATGAAAAATCAATTTTGAACTGAAAATCAGTATTTTAACTATTCATTAAAAATTGAAATGTCTCAGAAAAATATATAAAATTAAAATTAAATTAATTATTATGTTTCTATTTAAAATATAAAGTTTATTTTTAAATTTTAAATATTTTAAATTTTAAATTCATATTTAAAATGGGTTCTCCATTAAAAGGTGGTAAAAATACCTTAATAAAAATTTGGTTTTTTATGGGTAATATTGAGTTTATTCTTATCTTATGTCTATTGAATCTATTGGATAATTATCAAAAATATTTGATTGAATATATAACATATATATTTAATTAATTTTAATCCCTAATTGTAATTAATTTAATTTTTTAATACAAAATGCCTTTTGTGAGAAAAAAATAATATTTCCTTTTTATTCAATTAGATTATATTTTCATTTCTATTTAATTGGTAACCTATTAATTGGTTTCTTTATTTGTGTAAACCATATATTTTTATAATTTATTAAATAATATTCATAACTTTTAATTTAAAATATATTTTAAGTATTATTATATTAAATAATAATATTTTTATAAAATATTTTTGTTTAGTAAATCTTTGTTATACATGTATTGTAAGATTTTGAAGAAAGTCACTCTTGCGTGTAACACATTCTAACTCGGTGTTGCGTGAATTTAAAAATATAACATATATAAAATATATTTAAAATAGAAAATATATTTTAATGTATTGGGGTATTATACCCCCTTACATTCTTGGTATCACGTGTTATGAATCCTATCGAATATAGGGTTCTTACTTTAGAATTTTGGGGTGTTACACTCCCCCCACCTTAAATAAATCGCATCCTCACAATTTAAACATGATATCATGAATATAGGGACTCAAAATAAAATATTATTGAAATACCCACATTATAAAAAGTGTATATATCACATCTTCTTACTAAGAGATAAAGGAAACTATAATAGTCATGTATTTAGGTTCCCTAATAGGAGAACATAGGTGGGAAATAGAAACATGGATATGGAAGAAATATATAACCATCAAGTTCTGATGGAGAGTTCTAGAGAAAATGGTTAGGATAAAGTGAACAGTCACAAGGCCATAACTCTACGATGATCTAAAGGGACATTTTATTCATCAGAAATGAAGGTACAAGGACTTCATTTTTGGTTTCGAGATCATTTTTCCCATAGTTAATGATTTTTTTCACTCTCTTATAATATATATAAATATATGTTTCTATAAAAATAATATTTTATAATGATTATGATTTAAACTATTTCTAATTCATTTCTTATCACATGATGCATCATATGGTGAAGTAACACATTAAACTCTAAAATCTCATCCAATGATCAACATAAACCATTTTTTAAATAGTTATCTTTTCCAAAATATTATGATCCAACAATTTAGAAATAAGGTCAATGAATTACCAAGATGAAATTATCATTATCCATTAATCAACATTAAGAAACTCTAAATTTTCACTTTCCAAACACGTGAATAACTTTATCATGCATCCTCATAAAATATGGTAATAAATTGAATTACCATAGATCCTTACTGGAAACATTCATTTTTCCTTATTCCTTAAGTAAGACACATGTTATTGGATATATTTAACATATCCAAACGTGTTGTAAACCCCATAAATGATATCATAGAACGTTTTTCAACAATTCATTAATCATTTCCATGGTAGTTAGTACTTATCCAAATCAATCAGTTCTTCATCATTATCCTAACATATGGAATATATTAAGTTTTTTCTTTCCCTCAATCACGTGTTTTACAAAATGTTTAACTTTATACTGAGTATATTTTCTTGGTACCATTAAACATATGGTATCAAATCATTAATTAAAATGTATTGTAGTATAATACTCATATATTCCATAATTTTTATAACCAGTACATTGCTGATAAAATATTCAAATTCTATAATTCTTGAATAGACAAATTTATCATTTCTCTTCATCTTTGGTAAAAGAATAAATTAATCATTATCCAATAGAATCATTTGGGTTATATTCCATTTATTCTTGGGAAATTGATATGAATAGTGTACTATCTCCTTATAGTTGACACATTATACATTAAAAACCTTTTTATTACCCTTATAATCATGAATTTGGTGTCATTTTTCTCTACACTTATAACAAACTCTCATTCCCTTCAAGCATTTAACAGGGTGATTCTTTCCATAGTTATCAAAAGTTGGAAAATACTTCTTTCCATCCATCTTATTTTAATCATTCAATTTATTATGGTTTTTAGAAGACCTCTTATTCTCTTGTTCTCCCTTGACTACATAAGATCTAGATAATTCATTTTCTATTTTTATAGAACAAAAAACTATCTCTTTGTAAGGTGATTTTTTTTGAGAAAACAGTGCCCTCCAAATATTTTTCATAATAACATGAAAGTAGTGTTCAATACTACACTATTTGTTGTGTATATAATATGTACCATATCTGGATAACCTTGTAAAGGTATCTTCATAATACACAACACTATGTTCTTCTTATTTCTTTAAGCTAAGAAACTTTCTCTTCATTTCAATTTTTTGTTCATGAGGGAAGTATTTATCAAATAATGTATCTTTAAATTATCTCCATTCCATGAGATATATTTCTACTTCCCCATAGTATTCAATATCAAGGACCATCATTGATCAGGATCACCTTAGAAACAATAGACCTCAAGTGTAACCTTTTCCTTTTCACTGCATTCCAAGGCTATAAATTTCTTCTCCAATGACTTAATCCATTGCTCAAATACAATTTCATTAGTATCCTTACTAAAATATGGGGGATTCTACCACACAAAATGGTCTGTCATAGGATATTCTCTTCATGTAATAGGTTTCTCCATTCATCCAAGGTTATTCATCATAATCTGACTAAGCCTCCCTGATATATCCATAAATTACTCTGTTATAATACTAGCTACATTGAATTCTTGAGTAGGGAAATCTCCACATTTTCCATGAGTGTTTACATGCTTATTCCTTCTAGGAACCATTTATATACAATGAAATATAATATATTAGCTCATAAAATTATGACCTTTATATAACATTAAACATGGTGTATCACATAACATAAATTTATGCATCATAAATCCCTAAATCATAAACTTTGGTTACTTTGAGGGCATATTTACTTTTTAATCCTTCATAATGGTAGGTAAATAAAA
Source organism: Viscum album (assembly GCA_963277665.1). Lineage (NCBI taxonomy): Eukaryota > Viridiplantae > Streptophyta > Magnoliopsida > Santalales > Viscaceae > Viscum > Viscum album. The sequence continues at coordinate 1,746,683,149 of OY728129.1, read as the reverse complement.
TGTGAATTATCCTAAGTATACCCCTAGGAGTGTCAAACCAGGTACACAGTAAGGCCTATTAACATATACCTAGTTACCCCGAGTCAGGACCGAAACACCTTGTCGGAGTTGTTACTCCTAGGTACATATGTGCTAGAACAACGTCCACTTATTGTATCCATATTGGGATATATTTCTAGGAATACCCACATAATATATACCTTACCAAATTTCTAGGATGTTCTTATATACTAATCCTCAATTTCTATCTTATGGTTGTTCTCCCTAATATATGTTTTCTAAATCTAGTTTCCAAGGTTGCTTCTAAACTTCCTTTGATACTAACGGTAACACCCCAACCCTAGAAGTTGGGTGCTGGTGCATTATTTTATTGAATTTTCATTATTACAAGGAAAAAATCCTAAAGGACTGGTCATTTTAGTAGTCTTGGAATTCCAGATTACATACATGGTACCCATAATACTTTGGAAAATAGAAATTAAAAATATGATACATAATAAAATTAAATAAATTGCATCCTTGAAAGCTTATTAAATGATTTCTTCTTCATAACATGGAGAAATAAAACATAATAAGGGTGAGCTAAAATTATCAATAAGGGTAAGTAAATGGGAATAAATAGTGAATCAATAAGAATAAATTAACATTTCAAGGTAAATAACTGATAACGCATGCTGTTCAACTGACTAGATAAGGAAAATTCAATTAGGAAAAGTAAGGAACTGAAACACTTTCCATTTAATTGATGAATTGAAATGAAATATTTCCATATATATGTCGACTAAACATATCATGGATTAATAAAAACTGAAACTAATATGAAGTAAATACTTTCTTAATGGATGTAATATCTAAATCACATGAGGACCTATACTATCAAGATCCATATTCCTGACAGTTTGACACCACAGGTATAAACCTATTTAATTTGGCCAAGTTAATCATCTCATGAGAACCTATCAATGTATCTAAGAGCTATATAAAGTATATAATCCACCCTTCAATGAATTTCAAAATCATTCCACTTATTTAATAATAATAATAAATATGCCTTAGAAAATAATTTTATTGAATGTGAAATATAGATTTATCAATAATTCCTCAATTAATCAAATAACTGTCAAAGTAAACACCATTTAAAAACGGTATAAAATTATGGAAATACTAATGTACATTGTATGAAAATATGTATATTCAAGTAAATTTAAAATGAAAAAATATTACAATAATGTGATTTATTCAAGATAATGTTTAAACTCCCAAAAGGAAGTGGGATTAAAAAGATAATAATTAAGAGAATTCTTAAGAAAAATATACATTTCTTTTGAAAAAGATTTTGAAAATATTTTTCATTGAACTTCCATTTAAAAAATAATTCTTTAAATAAACCTTTTAAATATTAAATGGATTCATCAAATAAATTATGATGGATAAATCCATACATGTCGTACGAGTTAAAATGATTATTCCTTTTTTACAGTAGAAAGGTTTAAAAATTGCCTTGTAGGAAAGGTGACAAGAATATTTCTTTGAAAACATGGGTAAAGAAAAGAAAAGGTTAGAATTTATTAACTAAGTCATTTTTAAAAGCATAAAATATTGTTTAAATCATTTTAATAAAACATGGTTTTTAGATGAAAACTGGTTCTCAAGCTAAAGAGAGAAATGAAGTCAGTTTTTTTAAACATTTTCTAAAACACTTTAAATACTAAAAAGTGGGAAAATGTTACTAATAATTGAAAATATTCAAGAATAACCAGAGGATAATGAGAGGTTTTATTGAAGAAAAATATAATTTCCTCAAATGGAAATAATAATGAAATATTATTAGTATTAGTCTTGTGGAAAATAATCTTTAAACAGCCCAAAGTGTCCCATACCACTTTGATACATTTTAGATTATAACCTCCTGAAGGAAAAAATTAAATTAAAGTTATAATATCATTAAATTAAGTATACTGATGATATATCATGTAAAATTTTAGTATTTACACCATACAAAACAAACTAGGTTCATAAAAACAATTAAGTGTCAATGGAATGTAAAATGAGACAAAAATCACATACCTTAACCTTCCTTTTTTGTGTGATATTTATCCTCCTGTATAGTTGACAGAACAAAACATTTAAATTATTTTATTCTTAATTTCAATGTTTTTAATCCCACTAATATGTTATTTTAAGGGTAATTGTCACATTTTTGGTTTTTGAAGTATTTTTTAGCTCAATTGGAAAATGGCATATTTTGGAATTTTAACAGTTTTAATTCATTTCAATGTTTTCCTCATAACTATTTTTTCACTAATAAAAATTTATAAATTCATCTTTTACAGGTTTATATGTTCAATGGGATTCATTTTATCATTCTAGACCCAAATCTCAATCCATCATTTAGTTTCTCAAATCTAGATCACAAATCATGCCTCAAAAACTATGGATAGATTTGTCAAATTTTATTATTGGGCCGATATCTCCTAAAGTTCCAAACCAATTGAGCTGATATTTAACATGGATAAATAATACATTAGGATAAAAAAGTTTCATTAATATGATAGGACATGAATATTTTGTTCACATTGCATATATATATATATATATATTAATATTTTATGCATCTTTCAAACTCATATTTATATTATATATTAGTTAGAAAATAAATAGTGACAATAGAATTTCAGGGTTGTGTAAGTTGCCTCCTCGAGACCAACCCTGGGAGTGCACTATATTGCTTTATTAGGTAAATAATATTTTGATCTAGGATTTGTGAAAAATTCCCAAACATAAAATTAGCACCATTGTTGGGGAGGCTCAACAATTGCACACACTGTTTTTCAAAAAAAAACACAAAAAATCATAAATTTCAAAAACTAAAAAAACTCTTTGTTCATGATTTATTTCAATTGTGATTATTCTGTATGGAATAACAAATATTGGGGGCAACAAGAATATGGAATTAAAAGTATTAAATGAAAAAAATTCAACAAGACATACAAAAACTAAAGATAAATGCAGAAAGGTTTGAGGAATATATTCATTCACTGCTAGAGCAACCCAAACCTGAACCTGATCCGGAACCTAAATCAAAATGAGTGGTGGAAGAGATTTCACCAAAAAAAAATTATATTAAAGAACCTGAGGTGGGTGAGAAGTATATACTAAATGAGTTAATCATATCATCTCGTACTCATACACTGCTTGAGGAGGTCCTTGAAGTGCACATGTCAGTCGATGCACTTATTAAAGATCAATATTTTTTTGGAAGAATCCTAGAATCACTTTGTTGAAGATAACCTAAAACATTCTCTTTCCATCATTAATATTGAAAAATAAACACCTTTTGAACTCTCTCTTGGTTTAAAAGATGATGAAGAATATGAACTGGATGAGATTGAGTTTCCAATGGTCTTACTTGAAGAGATCAATTTCCATGTTGACATACTTGAAATGGGAGATTTATTTATCGATTCTTCATTTTTTAATCTTATTCAAGATATCTATTTTCTAACTTCTACTTTTCTAAAATTTCTGATACAACACAAATGGATCAAGCCTTATATGTTATGGAAAATACTTCCTAAGTGGTGGGTATTGAGGAATAAGAGTTGGATAAGCTAGTGGTGGTGCGACTACCTCTTCTACAACAAATTCCATATCACATGGAGGAGGATACCATGAAAGTTCATAAGGAGAACCTCTATTTTCTATTCCACCCCACTCTTGAACTCAAATTCTCTCTTTCTTATTTCTTGGTGGTTGGTAACATTCTTAAATTCTTTGGGGTTCTCCATTATTTGTGTATAACCATGGACACTGGAAAAAGTCACTTGTTGTGGTTCATCTCAAAGAAACCACATCCACCATCGGATTGGGGTTAACTCACTGCAACTTCCTGATTGGGGGTAATAAATATCTAGCCCCCACTTAGGGGGTCAAACAAAGAATCATCAATTATATATTTCCTTTCTATTTTTTTCATAATTTTTCTTATAAATTTTCATTTCTTTCTTGTTGAATCAAAGTGGTAGAATATATAAGATTAAATCAAGTTTGCCACTGAAAAATAAATTAGGTTGTGTCTTTCATTTTCTTTATTTTATTTTCTACCCAATATAAATTCTATGTGAAAATAATTCTTGATCTAATTTGAGCTAAAAATAGGTTAATTAATGTAATAAGTGTGGGGGAGGGATGTCAACCTATTTTTAGGAATTTTTTGTGTGCTTTCATTTTATTTTTTTATCTTTTTCTGAATGTTTCATGTTTACCATTTTCATTTTTGGTGAGTTTTGAGGATTTTTGAGCTGAATCGAATACCTTTGAAAAATTAAAACCATATTGGTATTTTTGGCACATTTATTTATTTGAAAATTTGAGTATTGAAATTATTTCTGAATAGATTTATATTTTTGATTTATGAACTTTTCATTTGAATAAGTTTGATTGATTGTGAAACTCATGTGCACTAGTGTTGTCCAAATTAAAAATCATTCCCAACCCAAGAGGTTTATAAACCTTTTTGACATATTATTTATATTTATATTATTCTTGAGAGTCTTGAGACATGTTTTGTGATCCAAAACTTTCTATTTTTCTCTTTCTAAAAGCTTCTAGAGTTCATGGAAAGTGTCATGTATGATTGAGGCACCACTTTGAAATCAATTTTGCATTGAACTCTTATTTTTTCCTAACTTTACAAATGAACATTATTAATCCCCTAGTATCCATGAAATAACTTGTTAAGAATCCACATTAAAATCCATTTACCCCTTTACAACCTTCTCTAGAAGTTAAATTCGTGATTATTGTTGAACTGAAATACGGGGGAGGGAGAAGATGGGTTGTATTTTGCTTTCTTGAAGAATTTGTTTGATCTGAATTTAAAGTGTTTCCATATTTATTAATAATTGGGTGGAAGAAATATCATGATGTAAATATTTATGGGTGGACCAAAATATCATTACACATATGGGTTGTGTGTTCACCAAATTTTTAAGATCAAAAGTTTCCTCTATTTTCCTCAAAAACATGATTCTAAGGAGAAATATAGATCTGAATTCAAACTGAAACAATGCTAAAAATTGGGGAAAATAGAGATTAAATTAATTAATGATGAAATTAAAAGTGTTAGATTCAAAAATAAATATGTTTTTGTAGGTGATTTCTTTTTAAGATAATTGAGGAACACACCATTCATGAGCAAAACTATTTTTATGCATTTAATTCACTTTAAAGCTTAACCCTACTAATTCTACCTCACATATTTTTACATTTTAAACCTTCCAACCCTTAGCCTCAGAACAACCCATGAAAAAGGCCTAATTATTGAAATATTTGTGAAACTTTTAAGTGGATAAAATAGTATTAGAGAAAGCCAATGATGATAACACATGTTCTTGAGAAGGATAAAAACTCCACATTAAAAATCCTTGAGTGAAGAGAGAAATATTTTTCCAGGGAGGTAGGTACGACATGTATGTGAGGATTAATATGAGATTGAATGTATTTTTATGATTTGTGAGGATTTAGGAAATTTTGATCCATATATGAGGCATGATATTTTCATTAATATGATAATTGAGTAGTTTTGTGATTTATGCTTTGGACAGTTTGTTTTGACCATGGTATAAGATGATTCCCTAGGAGTGTAATGTTTAAGTATGGGGGATTTATAGAAAAAAATTCCAATTATTTTATTCTTAATTTAAATGTTTTAAACTCCACCAATATTTTATTTCAAGGTAAATTGTCACATTTTATGTTTTTGAAGCATTTTTTAGCTTAATTTGAAAAATATCATATTTTAGAATTTTAATGGTTTTAATTTATTTCAATGTTTTTTTCATACCTATATATCAATTGATCCAAATTTCAAAAAATTTCTTCTAAGGGTTCATATGTTTGATGGTATTCATTTTATCCTTCTGTAGCCAAAGCTCAATCCATATTTTGGAAGAAAAAATTCATCTCACAATTTAGGCCTCGAAAACTGTGCACAGATATGATGAATTTTATTATTGGGATGAAATCCCATAAATTTACTAACCAATTAAGCTTATATTTTACATGGAGAAATAAAACATCCATAGTAACATGTTTCATTAATATGGTTTCACTTGAATCTTTCGTTTTTAAGGCCTTAAATTTGTTGGAAGTTGGTGCATTGGAATATGAACAGTCAGCATGTGTAGATTAAATATCATGCATTAATTGGCTATTTTTTTAATTGGCTATTACTTCTTCATTTTTTTCGTCTAATAAAGCTTCAATTTCTTTAGCAGATATATTATATATATATAGGAAGAACCTTAAAGAGGGAAAACTTTTCAAATTCATTCATTAAGGGGGCCATACATGCACATAAATTTGGTGGACATATTTTTGAGCCAAATATTTCATCCTCTTTCCAATAACAATTTAATCCATATTCATTTAAAGGGTTTAGAAAAGTAGTGGCCATTTTTGTGAAGGTTTTTATTTTATTTTCTACTATAGTATATTTTTAAACTTTTAATTTATATTATTTTTCTTCTTCATACCCAATTATTCAATTTTTACTTTTATGTGTTTCTCCCACCGTATTCTCTTCTAACTCCATAAAAATGGGGAACCGACCTCGACATTTATTTGAGGGATAGAATGGTGGTTGATTGAGTTTCATTGTGCTTTAATTTAAATCTCTTTATTTAATTCTGATAATTTTTGTGGTGTTTAAATTTATTATGATGTTCAATTTCCCCATTTTATCTATCACAAAGTTCTTATTCTCATTCAACATTCATCCTTACCTTCACTATCTAAGTCATGCATATGATGGAGTATGGATTAGGTAGTGATGGTCGGCAAAGAGATCTCCTAGCCGAATTTAGGAAGATTATTTCCACATATGCAGAGATCTCGATGTTAGGGTAATTACATTTCGAATGAGAGAGTGTAGTGTGATAGATCTTTATCACTAAATTTAATTGATATTGAGAATATTTTAATCAACAATGATATTAACCATTATGATCCCCCAAGAATGAAAGTATTATTTCTTTCTTTCTAACATCATTTTGTTCAAATTGTATATATATATATATATATATATATATTAATATTTTATACATTTTAAAACTAATATTTATAGTATATATTAGTCATAAAATAAATATAGATAATATAATTTCGGTGTTGTGTAAGTTTCCTCCTTGAGACTGGCCCTAAGATTGCAATATATTACATGCTTAGGTAAATAATCTTTTGATCGGGGATCTGCAAAAACATCACGCACATAAATAGTGGTTTAAAAAATGTTAATAACTAATAACAGAACCATAATCATGTTTATAATAACATATAATAAATTCTTATAATGTATCATTACCCATTTGTTAATAAAATTTCATTAACTTAACTATATCGTGTGTTAATTACCTAATTCGTCGAGTATGTTTTAACTTTTTATTTGTTGTTCTTATCAAATTTATCATTTTTTAATCATATAAATAATTTAAAACATGATTTTAATATCATATATATCTATTTTATATGTATCTAGAATAATATATGATGTTTTGGAGATAAAAAATGAAATGCACCGTTCATAGAGACAGTAGTCCTTACGTACACATGAACACTACTTTCATTTATTTTTTCATGTTAAAAGAATAAAGGGTAAATGATACATATGTATTTTATAATTCTAGTATGATATCTATTTTATATATTTTAAATAGGTTTATTAAAATTATCCTTAATATGTTCCAGGTATATCACGAACGAATCACATTACTTTGTAGGGGTAGTAGTCCTCTTTCCACAAATGATGTTATCATTTTTACACAAATTGAAAAGTACAAGGATATTTGTTGTGATATAATTATATAATATTAAATACATAATAAATATTATATATAACCTATTTAAATATTATTCCCACCATAATGTCCATCGTGAGAGGAGGTAAATGAAAATTAAACAATCACCGTTTAGTGATGTGGTAGTCCACCTACACGTAAGCAGTATGTTCATAACCCATTAACTGGAAGTGTATGTAAGTGAAGGTTGAATACTTAACATAAAAAAATCATAGTATATTAAGGATAATTTTTCTATAATATTATCATGGAATAAAGATAAATTAGGGAGTGGAGAATGGAAATAAAATTAAAGGGATTTAGAAAATGTGTTACCTCTTAATCGGGTAACTTCTTTTGGTTTGCACCAAAAGAGCTTCCTTGTAAGGATTTATGCACAATATAGGTATCAATAAGTAAGGTAGGGATTTTTGGGAGTGAATTGGGAATATTTGTTATGATCCTAAGTGTCTTGAGAGTTGTGGAGAAGTGGAAGTGGAGGAGGCCTTTTATAATGCAGTAGTGGTGATAGCCTTGTACTATTTTAAAAGAAAGGAACCCCACCCAAATTTTTTATTTAAACTGGATAAATAATTGTCCCAATTATTTAAAATTGAGTTTAGGGTCTAAATATGACCATACAATGGATTTTGGACAAGCGTATAGGTCATTTTGGGCCATAATGTTATGGTTTAGTCCCGTAATAAGAGGCATTTAACCTTAATCATTATAATTATTTTTAATTATCTTCACTAAAATTTTTGATAAAAAACCAAGTTAACATTATTATAAATTATAAATTATTATTATTCAAAATATGGAATCCAATTTTCCAAATTCCAATCACATAAGTGGCAGAAATTAAAAAACAATAATCTTGCAGGCGGGAAGACAATGCGAGGTTTTAAAGTAAAAATGTCCTAAAGTTTGCTATGTTTTTAAGTAAATATAAAATTGAAATTGATTCCAATGACAAAAATTATATTTATTGATAAAAATATAATATAATTAAACTTTGAAAAAAATTATAATTATAATTTATCCTTATAAATAAATTAGATGAAAAAGAGGTTTTGAACTAATATTTAGTATTTTAACTATTCAATAAAAAATGAAATGTCTCAGAAAAAAATAAATAATTCACATTAAATTAATTAATATCTTTTTATTTCAAATAAAAAGTTTCTTTTTACATATTCAATCATTTAAATTATCAAAATTCATATTTAAAATGAGTTCTCCATTTAAAGAAGTTAAAAATGCCTTAATAAAAATATAGGTTTTTATGTATAATATTGAGTTTATTATTATCTTATGTCTATAGAATCTATTGGATTATTATAAAAAATATTTTATTGAATATATAACATATAAATTTCATAAATATAATTCAATAATTGTAATTAATTTAATTTAATAAGACAAGTCACCTTTTTTATCATAAAAATAGTAATATTTTCATTATATTCAATTGGTTTGTGTTTTCATTTCTAATTAATTGGTTACCTGTTAATTGATTTTATATTTTTGTAAACCATATATATTCATAAGTTTGTTAATAATATTCATGACCTCTAATTTAACATCTATGTTGAGTATTATTATATTAAATAATAATTTTTTAATAATATATTATTGTTCGGTTAAAGCTTAGTCATGCATGTATTGTAAGATTTTGAAGAAAGTCACTCCTGTGTGTAACACATGGTAACTTAATGTTGTGTGAATTTAAAAATATAAAATATATAAAATCTATTTAAACTAGTATATATATATTAATTTTTAGGGGGTATTATATCCCCTTACGTGCTTGATGTCGTGTGTCATGCATGCTATCGAATATATGGTTCTTACTTTATAATTTTGGGGTGTTACACGTGGTATGATCTAAAAAACCCTAACCACTACTTCTTCATCACACTTTTTCTTTTTGGAAAATTTTTCTCAATAAATTATATTTTGAAACCTTCTTCTACTAACTAAAAACTTTATCACTCTCACTCTCTCCTGTAAGGGAATAGTGTCAGATTACATTGTACATTAACCTTTATTTTTAGGTGATCTGGAAATAGAAAATGAGGGAAACCAAAAATATTTCCCTGCTTAAGAAAATTCTATAATCTTGAATATCAATTTCATTTCCACTTTATCTTTGACCACTTCAGTGCTTCTCAGCTCTACTAGATTCTTCTAAAAACTTGTTGAATCTTCTCACAACTTCATCCTAATTCACATTTAAATACAATTATTCAGTTCGATAAATTTTTCCATTTTTATACGCTTGATCTAATTGAAAATGTGAAAAACTTAGGACTTCCCATTTTGATGCTAAAAAAAATTGAAACTTTTCTTCCATAAACATTATCAAAACTTTTTTAGACTTCAAAACCCAAAAATTTCTGTTAGAAACTTCAATATATTTCACCATTTAAACCACTTACTGAATTTCTTCATCTACCCCTTAGACTGATGAGACTATATTTGATAAAGTTCATCCTTCGATGGTTTATCAGTATCATACCTTTTCTGATGAGTCTTGACCCAATTTAAATAATTCATGACTTTTTCTCTATGAAAATGGTTGACTACACTATTTTGTTTTTTCTAATTGATCAGTCTTTGAACCCATTTATTGGATTGGCCTCTAGAGCTCATCTCATTCATCGGTCCCAACAAATCAAACTTATTGTTCAGATTTATCTAATTCCATTATTATTCTTATAAAAAATTATATTTGATAGACCATAGTTACCAATAAATTCTTTTGTAACCTCAGAAACTGATGGTTCATTTGAAGAATTGGTTTATCCAATGGATTGACCAATCTAATGGATTGGTCAACCAGTACTTTAGAAAAAAATCTGACTTCAATCAATTCAACCTCATAGACACCAAACAACTTCTACATCCAGTTAAACTCACACCAGTGATCTTTGACTAGAATACTTTGAATTCATGTTCTATTTTTGTTATATAGACTATTACTTGTATCATGACTCCTTCATGATGTTTAAGAACATTTATATTACCATAACATTATTTGAATATAGTTGGAACTTTATATAAATGTCGATTTTTCAAACAACTTCAGTCCTTCCAACAAGAACTCAATCATATTTCCACCTCTTTGAATACCCAAACACATTTTCTCCCCCATTCATTCAAAAATCATGGATATAAATTTTTCATCAACTTATGATGTTGAGAAAATTAGTCACATCAATGAATCATTATATTTGATATCAAATATCTTCAAATACATTCTAGATCTGAAAATACTTATTACTCTGATCAAAAAAATTCATTCCACGCACAATGTGAGTCCAAAAATAACTTCAACCAAAAGACATTTCTAGAAAAAAAACTAAAACTGATGTACTTTCTTAAGAACATTGTGTCTGATTCTTTGATCCTGGAACTCCTTTCTTCTAATCACCAAAACTTACAAAGTGAAGTGATTTCTCATAAAGACAAAATAAATACAAAAAATAGCAAACACTTAATCCAACATCCAAAATTCACTTCAATATAACATAGTCCCAACACAGAGAAGGTATGTCTAATTCCCAAGTTTGAGCAAAAATAATTAAATTACTGATTCTAAAACTCTCATCTATGATCATTTCTCACTGAAATTATTTTAAAATATTTTTCATTTTGGATAATTTTACAAAATCATACAAAAATAAAGAAAATTTCATTTTTAAATTTTATTAAATAAACCCATGTAAATCTGGAAATATCATGAGCTGAAATAAAAATGCATGATTTTCCAGCCAATCTTGCTACTCTAGATAGTCTGCAAATATTCCTATGGATAAGTTCTAGTGGTTTATATGTATTAACCTTGTTAATATATCTAAATGATGTCTTATGTTGGTTACCTATTTTAAATTCATAAAACAATCTTTATTTATCAAATTTAAGACTAGTAAATTAATAAATTAAGTGTTTATTAGATAATTTATACAATGTAAATACAATATAGTGTCCACGTCACTTATGAAAAATCCAGGATTCATTTCTCCCAGTAGTTAAACAATTCAATTTTCCTCACACAAGGAATTATTATCCAATGTACAAACATTTTCAATTCTAGGTTCTCTAAACATAAGTTGTTTATCTCTAAAAACTTAGAATACATTATTATAAAAAATAATATAAAAAACTAAATTGTAGAGTTTGGAGATACTTATTTGATTTTTCTTCAACCCTTGAACATAAATGACTTTATTGATCAAAATTTATTTTGGATCTATAACTAATATAACTCCAATTATTTTTCCTTTCACGTTATTACTAAAGGTAACCAAGAATTGATATGGTTTTTAACAATATATGAAAATTGGAAGAGTCTCCACTCATGTTCCTTGAACAGCCACTATCCATATACCATACTATATTTTTTTCCTGCGGCCTTTACCTATTCTTAACCTTTATCTATAAATCACATATTTAATTTCAGATTGGTTGGACCCTTTTATAAGTTAGATTTATAATTACTACTAGAGTCCTTAGAAACACTCTATGTAGCCTTCAACTCTTAATTACCTTTGTGCTTAGAGTTAGTTCTCATTTGATACTTCCTTTTTTTTATTTTTCATCTTTCTTTTCACTTCCTTTAGTTGTGGTCAATCTATTCTGATATGTACCATTTTCATACATTCCTAGAATTTTAATTATTTAATTCTTTATCCATATTTATTGAAATTTTTGAAATAATTTTTTAAACCTTTCTTATTCTTATAAAATTTACTAAATCTTCTTGTTAGATGATCCTGTTCCATTCTAGAATATTAGAATTATAAATAATTTGAGGATACAACTTCCTATTTTGATTTATTTTCATATTTTTTAGTAGTAATTTTGAGGTTGGTATTTTCCCATCTTATCATCCAATGATCTTCATCTTTATCTTTAATTTCTACTTCATTCATCATTATAGTTCCAATCAATTCCTCCATTGTCAAATTTGTAAAATGAGTGGATTGTATAATTATAGAGGATATCCCATTCTATAAATAGGGTAAGAATATGAGAACTTCTAAACCTTTTTTGAGAAATTGTATTTCCAAAAGCAGTAACACCATTGACTATTTTAGTCAATCTTCCATTCATATGAGTAATGGTTTTACCTCATACATTCTGAAGGTGTCAAATTTCACCTTTATAGTTTTGTATATTAATTTCCTAATGTTTTAAGTTATTTCATAAGAAGTTGCAATACTTTACCACATATTATTTCCAAAATCACATTGAGATATATGATTAAATTCATTTCGACCATGTTGATATATAAAAAAATTAATTTCTCTGGAATTAACATCATATTCAGTTTCATTTGCTACATACAACTTTTCTAGGTCTTCAATAATCTCATAAGGTCTAAAAATATTTATATAAACATTGATCCCAAAATTCTATATATAGATAATCATCCTTACTTTCCAATATCCATACTTTTCTTCATTGAATTATTAGGGCTAAATCATGTAAATTCATTCTTTTAGTTCTTCCATTGAAATCTATCATAATATAAACCTTTTACTTGAGATTTCTAGATCTTATCATAATTCTTTATAAAGAACTGTTATGATACTAAGTATTGGGTTGGAATAATACAAAGGTACAAAATAGGTGTTTAATTGTGTAACTTTTAATAATCTTGACAGATTCAAATTTTATCTATATTTGTATATTATGATGTTGTGCAACATTATCTTATATAAGAAAATTATAAATTTGAAAAAATGAATAAGAACACAATAATTTTTATAGTGGTTCTGGTCACAAAGATCCCATAGTCCACTCCACTAACACTCTCTTAGCAAGATTAGTGATTTTTATTAAATAGGTCCTCTAATCATAAGGGCAACACAACTGAGTACAGATAGTTGTGACCTTACAACATGATAGGATATTTTATAGTAGAACCGTCAATCCATGACTTAGTGTGAGAAGATAATCCACCAAGACTGTGTATTAGTATTTTATACTCTACGAAATAAATATTGAGTGATTTTTTTGAGTAGCAGATTCAACTCACAATTTCAACAGAAACTAATAGATGATTGATCTTCTTTTTCATAGGTAAGAGTAATCAAGAAATAATATCCTCAAAGAGTTTTTTTTGTATATGATCTTTAAGAAATACATAAATAGAAATAATTACCTTTTAAAAACAATAGATAAATCACACAAAATATAAATAACATTAATTTATTCATAGTGTAACTCTAATATATACTTTATTGAGCTACAATAAAATATTAACAAAGAAATACGACAGTAGGAGAAGCAGATCAATTAAATGGAAATGGATCAAATCATGTATATCTCTAAATTGTATCTCTTTATAGAAATAGAGATGATGTCTTAATATTATCCTCAATCAAAAATATATCTATGAGAAGAATAAACTCTTAGTATTTAGCAAGACTCTTGAATTTATCCAGTTCAAACAATTCCATAAATATCTCATGTTAAGTCATGATTATTTGAATTTGAAATATTCGAAGAAAATCATAACTCCCCTTAGAAATTGGAACTTGAGCCTTCAAATAGTTCTTTAAACAAAATTAAAGATATATTTAATCTCAGTGTGACCTTTATAAAATCATGGACGATCATATTAAATTTAAACTCCATAGTTGATAGGATCAAACATAGGGTAGACATCAAAAGTAGGGTTGAAAATGTGCGATTGACTTCAAAACATTGCTCTGATGAACCATACGTTAGTTTCATAAATATAGGGTTTATTATAAAAGTATGTTTCTTGATCAATACTTTTACTATAACATAGGTCACCTGATCCATACATACACTACAAACGCATGGTATAAAATTACGGATCCTTACCAAAATTAAATCTTTAAAATCATGCATTTCACTTACAAACATAGGGTATAAATAGAGTTTCCATACTTCTTAAAAACATGTTCAAAATGAACTATAAAAAACATTAACCCATAAAAAACATTAGAGCAAGATAACTTTATCAAGAAATATAATCCCGAAAAAAACACTTAAATTAATTTCTTTTGTAAAATAAGCAAGGGTATTTGTGAGAATCAAAATCAATAAGAATTCAAAGAATATTTTTGAAGAAACATATTCTAAGAAATATTGATGCAGATATGATTACCTAGAATTTTTTTAATAAAATGATATATATATTTATACTACATCATAAAATGTTAACATGTTTCAATTAGTTATGATTAAATAACTGTTACTTGATTTTATAACTTTTTATATGGATTTATTTATCATTATTTGATAAACCAACAATATCATGGGGGGTGTAAGTAGCCTCTACTATCTTAGATTCCAGTAACCACCAGTCTCCTTTCAATCATGAGTAAAAAACCAGCATCTAACAACAATGAATCTTATCAAACACCCTTTTATTACAATGTTACTCACATCATGTGAGGGGGCCTGGGGGTTTGAGATATATAAAATTTCTATGACAACACGTAGGTCCATACACCCGAATGGATTTAAGGCCTTATTTTTTATTTATTTTTGGATAATACCTCTTTTTAGAGTTGAGAAATAACCCTTACATAACCCATAAGCCTAGTGGCAGAAATCCCAGTACAGGACCTGAAGGCCCTGAGGAAAAATTCCCAACACATAACCCGAAGACCCAACCAAACTACACAAGAACTGCCCCTCCCCAGCATTGCATCATTGATGGCGCCTATCTCCCCACCTCACATTTCTAAATTACTAGAATATCCCCATGAAAAGTTGCACGGTGCCTGGTATTGATGGCGATTTCTATAGTCTCTCATTCTTCCAATCCAGTTAGCTCTTCTCAAATGGATTCTACTTGCTCTAAATCCTATTTTGGGGCCTTATCTATGTTGTATTCCTAGGATAATCCATGGTATTTGTTTCTTGAAGGCCTTGTGACCTGAAGGAATTGTGTGGCTCAAAGGCCATGTGGCATGTCAGCCAAAACTGGTGGCCCAAAGGCCCAAACAGATGAATAGTTTCAGCTGCTAAAGTTCCACTATAGTGTCTACTATAGTATTACTATATAAATTCTATAGTAACCCAGAAATATGAATCCACCAGGATTTGATCCTGGGTTTCATACAGGCTTATGAGTTGTGTTAACCACTCGGCTACCACCCCAACTGCACGCAGGTCCATACATACTTAGATAAAGGGATGAAACATGAGTCATCAATGTACAAATGAAAAGGTGGTTATTACAAATTATGTAATTGCATAAAAAAATATGGAATTAAATTCCAATCAAACAATGGTCAGTCATCTCAAGATCAGTCTATTGTTTAAAATTATTTAATTGTATATAAAAAAAATACAGCATGCAATTTCAATCATACATTGGTCGGTCATCTCAAGACCAATCATCATACAATACTATAAACATGTTTTTTTAGGATACTTATTATGTTACACATATTCTAACATTAAATATATGTATTAACAATAATTAATATATATATATACACACATCTATTAATATTCATACACTCGCAAAGATTTTCTATTCTTGCAAGGGTAAACTATATATAAAACCATAATCAGTATAAATTACCTCGCCATTGCAGTATATTGACACAGACATTATTAACTAAAATTTTCATATTAAAACATTATATACCACATCTTCAAATGTTTAACATGTTTTAATTATATATGACTAAATAAATATGACTTTATCTTGATACTTTTTCTAGGGATTTGTTTATCATTATATGATAAGCCAACCAAAACACAAAAGGGGATAGCTAGAGCCTATACTATCTCATATTTCAGTAACAATCACTCTCCTTTCAGTCATGGTTTCAAAATCCAACATCAAACAACAATGCATCTTTCCAAAATCCCTTTTATTACCATGTTACTCACATGCATGTGATGGGGTATAGGGATTTAAGATACATAACATTTTTAGACTGACACACAAGTCTTTACATAGATAGAGAGAGGTATAATAAGTAGGTCATCAATGTGGAAAAGAAAATTCAATTATTACAAATTATATAACTACATACAAAAAAATACCAGATGAAATATCAATCATACATTGTTTGTTCATCTCAATATTAATCATCATATAATACTCTTAACATGTTTTTTTGGGATACTTATTATTTTCAACATATTATAACATTACTTATAAATATATCTAGTAAATAATATATATATATACACACATAATATTTATATTACCTATTTTTAAATATCAATATATATATATATATATGCATTTTTTATTTAAGGATGTCTTTTAAATATTCCTAATATTATTTTAAAAATATTATATTCAAATTTTATATTAATATAATAAAAAATATCTTATTCCAATAATGATATGCATTTTTGGATTTAATTTAATATATTCATGTTTTTATCAAATTATTATTACTAATATTTTTTAAACAACTAGAATGATTTTATGTAACTATGCATCCAATAATATATTGTACGTTTATTTAATTTTCAATCTAATATATATAAAAAATTAAATATATTCAACTGTATTTTCTAATATTATATTTTTTTTATAAGAAACTATTGTTTCCAATAAAAATATTATTATCATATATATAAATACTCAAAATGTTTTTAATATATTTTTTAAAAAATATAAATAACAAAGGTACTATAATTTACACTTAAATTGCTAATAAAATATTGTAAACTTACATTACCTCCAATATACTAAAATTTGGTATGTATATATATGTGTGTGTGTGTGTGTGCATATATATATATATATATATCATTGAAGTAATTAAACTTTACAAATTTTAAATAATTATATTCTATGAATAATTACTTAGAATAATAGTTATTTATAAGTAATATAATTTAAAAATAATTATTATTAGTAGTTTGTTTAGTTTCATTAAAAAATAATTATATCGAATAGTATATTGTATATCTAAATAAATTTAAATATGATAAATTTTATTACATATATATATATATATAATTGTATTCAAATAAAGTTAAAAATATTTTTTATAAAAATTATTAATAATATGAATTTTATAAAATATTTAGGTCGAAAAAATTCATTTATCTATGTATCGAATTTTATATTTGAAATTTATTTTAATTCAAATTTACTATATAATCTAATTATTGATAGGATGAAATTATATATCCATATTTGATGCATTTATTTAAGTTTTATTCATGATTTATTCAATACTACACTGGGTTTTGGTTTATTTTCACAGGAATTAGGAAATTTAGACACAAAGGAAGAAATTATGAAAATTAGCAACAATGGGTTTTAAACACAGTGTGCATCACATACACAATATGTAGTCCTCATTCACAACATGCCTGAAGATCCAAAAACCAACTCGTGAAGACTATACATTACATGAATCTAGTACATAAAATGTACATTGATTACACAATGTGTGTATTTTGAAGATCATAATCCTGATAAAATTGAATCACATGCACAAAGTAAAAAAGATTGCATGACATGTAAATTTCTAAGGCTCACCCAGTCAAAGATTTGAGCTGATTCTCATTGAGAAATATGGATCTCAAATACACGATGCACATGAATCATAAACGATGTGGAGATGTTGGGACATAAGTTAATTAAGACCATACATGATGTTTATTCCATACATGTTGTATACTTTTCTGTCCTATTAATATTTGAGTTCTCCTCTATGTACAGAGATCTCAACACACATTCTTTTCTCCAATTTTCTTCTATTTTTTATTTTTTTCATCTATTTTAATTATAAATCATTTTAATTCATTTAATTAATTTATTTAATTTTTTTGTATAATCTTATTGATTTATTGGTTAATCTACATATTTTCTTCATTCATTGTGAATATACTTCCATTTTTGACATTTTTTCATCACATCTTTCTATTCTTCATCAACACTTGTAATATTCTTCATTATTTCTCTTTGTGTAGACATATTTTTATTGGATTTAGATTAATTTTAATTTTTTATCTTTATTATTAATTATTTTAATCCTACATTTCTTCTTTATCAACTGTTTCATAATTTTTTGTAGAATGTTTGGTATTTACCTACTTTTGATCAATACCGCCATGTGTAGATAATCCACCTAGGATTAGGGTTTGAGAGTAGGGTTGTTCATGAGGCTAATAAATCTATATATTAATCCTTAGTGACCCTATGGATAGTAATTAGGTTAATAATAAATCTTCATCACATTATTTTGCAAAAACTTAACCATGGGAAGCTCTATTGAATGAACCTAACCTAATTGGAGTTTGGTAGGACTATGACCATCAATATGTGATGCTTTCTACATAGAAGACAAGAATAATTCACCTAGGTTATTAGCTATACCCTAACTATGGGATAATTTTGGAATGGTTAGGTTTACATAGTTCTACCAAAACTAATTGGTGAATCTTGTACCACATTGTAGCCTAAGCCATATGACCACTTCATGCTAAATCTTAAATTATCAAATGTCAATAGCCCTGAATTTTATCTCAATCCCTTCATTAATTATTGTAATTAAATCCAAAATACTTATCTTTAATAAAAACCAATCCTAAAGAGTTAATGTGAATAATTATTTCCAGTGGTTTTGTTTAATTATTTGTTGATCTTATAGAGACCCTCATGGGTTATACTCTACACTACCTCTTTACTATGCCCTAGTAGTAAGCATAGTTTGGAACTATAAATTCATAATCTGAACACCGCCCATGTGAATTATACGATATGTGTGGGTGTTTCAAATTTTAGTTCTATTACTAGGGATTACTGTTTACTATGCACAATAACCATCAGATCGAACCTTTGATTACCTCACCCCTCACTTTTTTTATTTTTCATTTCCCTTTCTTCTTTTACATTTTTCTCCTTTGGTCACACCTAATTCTTCTCTTTCCCTCCCTTACTTATTCATGGGTAGTGAATGTGTCAAGGACCCATGACTCACTGAAGAATCTTGGATGCACATGAAAAACTTCCTTTTGATCCCCATATCGTTCGATCACTAAATGTACACCACCACTTTTAAATGGTTTAGTGTAATGATCTTGCACTGCCACACCCCAAAACATGATATATGATCCACCTACCAATCAATGTGAGCACCCAATGCTACATGAGCGCACCATAATGTACTATGACTTTCCATCCATTAACGGTGTTGCTCCCAGTATTGTGTTACCACCAATTCATGTGCACACATATTAAATTTAGCATGGAATCGTTGAAATGATCTAGAACATGGGTTGATTCAGGGGGATAAAATTTCAAGAACCCTATGAACACATTGATAACTTCCTAGAGGTTTTGGAAACCTTTTGCAACCAGGTCTTTCCATCAGATGCAACAAGACTCTGTGTCTTCCCGTTCTCCCTATGCGACCAAGCCAAGGATTGGATAAAAATTCAATATCCCAAGTCAATAATGACATGGGTTGAAATATATAATAAATTCATAGAAAAATAATTTACACCCTTTTGAACATGGAAGCATCAAAATGAAATTCAAAACCTCACCCAGGAGGATGGAGAATCTACATGGGAAGTATCAGATATATTTAAGGAGTTAACTATAAAGTGTCCACATCACAGAATAGATGTGTGGATTTAATTGAATACATTCTACCAAGGAATCCAACCTATTATGAATACTGTGGGACATGTCATTGCTGATGGAATACATATTCTTAAGATGCCTAAAGTGGTCCAATCCATTCTTGATGATGTATACCACAATTCTAGTCTATGGAAATGTGATAGAGGACCACCTTGGCATAGAATCTATCAAATCGAGGAAATAACCTGACTTGAATCACTATTATAAGGCATAACAAAAAAGCTAGATTCATTCCAATTACCTTATACACAACCACCCCCTCTTACTCCGGTAATGGAGATTTAGTACTGCCAGATGTGTTGAGTCCCACATTTTTACTAAGACTGTAAGGCAGGTGTTAAGGAACCCTAATTCCAAGATTATAATTGTGTTAATTACAATCAACAAACTTAGTAGTACCAACATCCCTATAAATATCAATAGTAGAAAAACTATCAGCAGCTGAGAGGATAGGTGATAATATGAAATAAGGGACCACCTAACCCAACAAAATATAAAGCTCCTTGACCATCACAACAATTCCAACAACCATTTCATAGAGCTCAACAATTTCCACATGTACAACAACAACAAAAATTCCAACAAGCTCTACTAAGATAGCAACAAAAATCCCAACCTCTCTATAACTATTTTTAGAATCTTCTCAATGTCTTCATGTAGAGACTAGATCAATAGATGAAAACCAAAGAGACAAAATTGAGAAACCAAAGAGCTATCATGTGCAGTATCAAGTACTAAATGTGTCAAATTTCAAAGACCTTATCAAACTAACTATTGGGTAGATTTCCCAATAACACTAGAATGCACCTGAGATAAGAGGAAAAGGTAGTGGATATTAAAATTGGGAAAATTTTGGACTTTCAGAAACCATGTTGAGAGGAGGATGAGAAGCCGGAGGAACCTAAGAAATGGGTGAACATTAACAATAAAGATGACAATGAGAGAACAAATGAGGTTGTTAAGGTAATAATTATAGTATGAGAATCCTCTACAAAACCACTAAAAAAGAAAATCCAAAAAAATAAAGAAGTTTATATAGGACCACTAGTGTACAAACCCACTATTGCATTCCTAGAAAGAATGAGGAAAGTCAATATAGAATAATTAAATGAGATGTTTCAATAAATGTTCAAACAATTACATATCAATATTACCCTCACTGATGCCATCTCTCATATGACATCATATGCCAAATTCTAGAAGAATTTATTTCCAAACAAAGGAAGATAAAATAATTATGTGTCATTTATATAAATAAACAATTCTATTATTTTTTTATCATAATATTCCCCATATAATGAGAGACCCTAGATGCTTCTAGATTCCATGCACTATTGGGGCATGAAAAATCAAAAGAGCATTATGATATCTAGGCACGATGATAAATCCCATGAATATGAGTGCCTTAGGGAAGATAGGTATTGAAGGGTTAAATTCTATAAGAGTGTAACTTCAATAAATTATTGATCAGTTGTTGACACTGATATTTTGATAAGGGCCGCATTGGGTGGATAAAAGAGCAACGAAAGAATCCGGGATGAAAAGAGGAGATTCTGGGTCCTGGGAGGTGGGTGCACACAAGATTGGGGAGATGCACACAAGAGGGATTCCAGTGCGCAATCCCTTGCATGTCGGCCTTCCCTTCTGTGCCCAAAGCATCGTCCTCTGCAACTGGCCGTGCCAGGCCCCGTTTCTGCACCGAAGGAGACTTCAAATGGGCATTGGTGTGCTTGGCCCCATTTACATGCCGAAGGCAATGTTGACTGGGGATTTGCGTGCCCGTACCCATTTTTTCACCCAAGGTGACGTCGAGCGGGTGTTTGCGTGCCCAGCCTCTAATCATACCACGATTCACTGTTTTATTCCACCCTTACACCGCTGTTTTAAACTAGTTTTGTAATGAATATTCAAAATATAATAATAAATTTCACTTTATGTTTGAATCAATTAATTAATGTTAATCAATATTAGAATGGGAAATGTTACTTGTTTTAAGTATTTCAATGTAGGTGGAGGTGATTTGGAGGGCCCTTGATGAATTGGAAGAAAAATAGGCCAAACTTGCATGGATTTATGGACATATGTCCACTGTTTTGCATAGTACACAAAATAAGTGCCTCCAAATGGGCTGAAATGTTGTTCTCATGTCCAAAATTTAATAGGATAATATAACGACCCATACTTTACATACATTGTTAATACTTCAAAATTGAAGCACACTTATTACAACATATGACAAAACCACAAAGGACCGTATAGGTATAGTGTCTTTAGAAACTGGGAAAAATAAATAACTGGTTCATAAATCTTCTAAAGTGTCTCCCATT
The DNA here is from genome assembly GCA_963277665.1 of Viscum album. Classification (NCBI taxonomy): domain Eukaryota; kingdom Viridiplantae; phylum Streptophyta; class Magnoliopsida; order Santalales; family Viscaceae; genus Viscum; species Viscum album. The sequence continues at coordinate 1,746,660,365 of OY728129.1, read as the reverse complement.
TATTTCATCATATCTAGGGTCCCTTTTAGCAAATTCTACTTAATATCCATCTTTCTAACCTGGGGAAAAGAAAACATACAAAAAAGGGTGAGCTCAAATGCTCAACAAGGGCAAATAAAGGAAATAAAAATCATATCATATCTTTTTGAAAATCATAACCTGCAAAAGAGATCATAATATCTTAACATGGAATAAATCATAGAAGTGAAAATGGGATCCCCATAATCATAACATAAAACTTGAAACTTTGTGTCATGCACACATAATCATGGAAAATCATTTCTTGTTAGTCATGACTCATTTCCAAGACTATATTAGCGGACAAAGTCCATTTCTGAACCGAGTTCACTCCTCGTTTCAGTCCTGTATCACTGAACCGAAATAACCTTCCGTTCCAGCCATGTCTATCTCATGAGATATAAATCTTTACCCAACGCATTGGAGGGAGATAAAGTTCCCACCCATCTTATAATGAATCCTTTCTTATGTGTGCCATATAATCATAAATCATACATCGTCGCATAACACATGTAACAAATATGGGATTCTTGAAACATCATGACATCATAAAACAAATTATATAAGGTAAATGACTTCATAAAAAATAATTCCCTCAAAACATAATCAAATCAATGTAATAATAGGGATAAAAATAGAACCCTATATTATCTTAGATGGAAAATAATTTTGATAAAACATTTGAACTCCATTCTTGAGGAAAATATCCTTTCTACTTCAAAAACACTTTTCTTTTCTTAACATGTCATACAATTATAAACTAAAAGAAGTTGATTAAAAATAAACTTGAAAACTTATAAAGGAATATTCTTGGAAATAATGTTTTAAAAATCCATTCTTGTCTTATAAGTTAAAAAAAACATTCTTCGTACTTTTGTCGGAAAAGTCAAAAAAGTACCTCGTATGAAAAACGACAAAAGATTCCTTTCATAGATTTTACTAAAAACTAACCGAAGGGTAAAATAGGATTTAAACTATTGTAGGTGAATAGAAATAATATTACATATTGAGGAAACATGGATGTGGATGATATAATACACCCCAGTAAATTTCAAAGTATAAACAATCTCGGATAAAAATGAGATTGTGATATTTCCCTTACCTTAGGTCCGATTTGCTTTGTACGTTTCCGAAGATCCTTTATAATGGTTTAAATAATGTTATTGACTTATTAAATAATCATACATATTTATATTATATCATATATGGTCATATTATTAGCTTCTTATTAGTAATATTTCATTGTTACTTGTTACTCGGGTCCTTATTGCCTTTTGTTCTTATGCATTTTTTCCCGAATAAATTATTATTCTTATTTTAAGGTTATAGATACCTTATATCCAGAATGGTATTAGTGTAACATATATCATATTTATTCATTCAATTCATTTATATAATTACCATGTAATGATGATCATGTAGAACGAGTCGCATCACATCGTGGAGACGGTATTCCGTACTTACGCACGAGCGATGATATTGTTCCCATGATCGTGGAATTGTATTTAAGTGTATTTATACTATTTCAGTATCAATATCACTTTATAATAATCATATATAGTTACTCATTACACCATTATACTCATCCTTGTAAGGTGATGGTGGAAAATAGATTACACCACGGCGTGGAGACGGTATTTCGTACGTACGCACGCGCGGTGATTTCATTTTTCCGTAGGATGGATAGAAGGTGAATCAAGGTTGTTTCATATTTATAATAACATATAAGTATATAAGAAATACTGATGTTATTACTTTATCATGAAACAACTAAAGAAGAATAAGTTGAAGAAGAAAGAAATTGAAAAAGATCGGTAATGGATATTACCTCTTTTGGACGCGCCTTTTCTTAGCCTCCACTTAAAGAACTAAGGATGGTCTTTGAAGAAGACCAGGACCTCTAGGATGATACTAGGGAAGTGGAGAAGAGATTTTGGCAGGGTTTGGCCGAGCTTGAAGGCTCAAAGTTGTGTGAGGAAGAGAGGGAGGAGGTTCCCTTTTATAAGGGAGGAGAGGGGCACCTTAGGAATATCTCAAAATATTATTTTATATTAAAGTCAAAATCGGTTTATAATGGTTCCAAAGGGTCTTATTTCGAAGATAAAGTGGGTATGGGTCTAAATCCTATCAACCAATAGGATTTAGACAAGTTTAGGTTATTATTTTAACCTTATCAATTAGATTTAACTCTAAGATAAATAATTTAACTTTTACCATGTCTTTTTGTTTTCTTACACTATATGGTTAATACACTTACTATAACATGCCAAACGAACCCCAAATTGTTTATTATTAATATATATATATCTGTATCTAAGTCATTTGGCCAAACCTTATATTTTTAGGAATAAAATAACAATTAATAATATAATATTTGATTTAAAAACTATTTTGTGTCAATTTTGACTCTATTTGATATATGATTTTTGTGAAAGTCATAACAGAATTATATGTTCGAACCAAGTTGTTTAAATCAACACTAATTTTTCATAGTAACCTAAAAAATTATTGTAATTCATAAAAAGTCTTAAATTACATTTATTTTGGTATTTATAATATCAATTATGTCAATATTTCATTAATAAGATAATTACTGCATCATCTTTGTGTCATAAATAAATTAAATTATTTGATGTCTAAAAATTACAAATAAAATACCATTATGTAGGAAAGCTTTTTAGATTTCTAATGAATATTTACAATCGAATTTATATTATGTATAACCTTATATTAAAAATGGTTTAGTAAATAAACTTTGATTTTAACTCTTTTAACTCTTCTTTGAATTAAATAATAATAAATGTCCTAATCTAATCCAAGTGGGCCTAAATGATAATATTTTACACTTAAGGTTGTTTTTGGTCGAGATAAACTTGTCCAATAGAATTAGGACATGTGTTAGGGTAATATTAATATCATTTTTACCCTTAATTACCCTATTTACTTTTAACCGTGGTAAATAAAAGTAAAAAGTTACTATTCACAAAAAATTATTTTCATCTCATTGAACCACATTTTACTTACTGACATCAACCGTGTCTCTCGGATTTTTGAAATTACAATCACAGAAGCGGTAAAATTAAGATTTATGAAAAAATTAGTTTTTTAACTACCACTTAGTAGTTTCACTATTCATCAAAAATTGAAGTTTTTCAGAAAAATGCCAAAATTTCACCCTAAGCTATAATTGATATTCTGAATTACAAAATGATGTCTATTTTACAAAATTCCCAAAATATAAGTTTCATTAATTAATTTTATAACTAATTTCCATTGTCACAACAAATAGCGTGTTTTTAAGAGATAATAACTATCAAAAGATTAACACCTGTTTATGTCGGGTGTAAATGTGAAATTACATCCAATGACCAACATTGTATTGAATTGTAAAAATATATTATAAATATACTTTAAAACCACTCAAATTAATAATTTATCACTATTAATTATTTCGATTAAAAAAGTTTTTTTAATTAAAATTTAGTAATTTTCACTATTCATCAGAAAATGAAAGTTATCCGAAAAGTACCAAAATTTCACCCTAAGATAATTTTGATATTACGAATCCAAAAATGAAGTCCATTTTAAAAAATAAAATTTACAAAATTTCAAAAAGTGGTTATTACTATTCATAATGGCTAGTTTTAATAATATTTTAATAGCATATTGTTGTTTAGCGAAACTTGGTGTTGCGTACAACACATGCTATCGTGGAAGGTCGTGATTGCGTGTAATTCAAGCCAGGTCAGAGATGTGTGTTGTGAAAGATCCTTTTGGTGTAGCTTATAACACAAGACATTAATGAAATTAAAAATAATATAAAATCTCGGGGTGTTACATTCTACCCCCCTTAAAATGAATTTCTCCCTCGAAATTCGTCGGGGTTATAAATGGTTTACTATTCTAAAGTTTCTTTAATCGAAACCCACATCGTAAAAAGGAATACCAAAACCAATCTTTAAAAACAAAAGGATGAAACGTAACGGTTACCCAAATAAACTAATCACTGGGTTTCCACATAGGTGAGAATATGGATATGGAAGAGAAATCTAACCATCATGTTCTGATGGAGAGTGGTAGAGAACATGGATATGGAAAAGCTAGCAATCACAAAGCCATAAATTTGTGACGATCTAAGGTACCATCTGATTAATCAGATATAAGAGCACTAGGAAAACATTTTTTCTTTTCAAGATCGTTTCACTAAAGTTGAAGAATTTGAATTAGAATAAATACTTACTTTATTTTGGTACAAACTCACTGTTGTTCATGCCTTGAACAATTTCCACTTCATCTCTTAAATAAATGAAGTTGAATTTGTTATTCGTGAAGTGTTAGCAGATCATGTGATAGAATGACGAGTCATTCCATCTATCTCAAATAAAAGGTTAGCAAAATTTATTAAATATACATAAGTCATTCTATAGTGAGATTAATCATATATGGTTCCTAAAATGGACTTATACTTCATATATCATACTGCTTAAAACTAGATTCTACTAAACAGGGACTTCCTGTAGGCCAGTGGTAGGTGATAAAGGCCAGTCACACTTTAGTTGTGGGTTCGATTCCCACAGCCGTGTCCGACGCGATGGGCTGTCGCCCGTTCTGCAGGTTGTCCTTTTTCTAAAACTATATTACTATAACATCCCATCAATAATATCAAAAAAAAACTTCTATCCTTAAACAATACTAACTTATGTCCAACATAATCCATTCCAATCTTTAGGCTTATCCATAATACTGTAGTCCACTCTCATAACATAGTGAAAACGATTACCAAAGATTTAATACCATCGTTGAACCCCATATATCATAAGATATGTTTTGTTGGTCACATTCCAAACATTCAAAGTCCTTAATCATGTATTCTCTTGAATACCCATTGAACCTTAGTGAAAACTTGAATGCAGTTAAATGTTAACACTTTCCACATACAAAAATCCTCAAAATTATTTATACTCAAACCATGATATCACTTAGTCCTTATATCAATCATGAGCTCATGAATACTGTTAAACATTTCGTTTTCTCGTTTTCCCTTCATTATGCGCATATCATCTTATTTCCAAAAATATCTCAATCGCTTTGAATACCACATTAGACCAATACATAAATATTCCAATACTTGATGATACAACATTATTTTGGAATCCCATTACATAAACACTTAATCATTCCACCACATCGTTATCATATTCAACATCGCCAATGGTGATCGCATGTGACTTCCCTTTGTCCTTTTCCTTAAGCGGTTTCTCATGTCGATCATCAATAACCCTTGGATTAGGGCATTTATTAGCATAATGCCCCATTTCCTTGCACTTGGAGCATTGAAGTGTTGGTGGTGCATTCTCTGCAGTGTTTGCTTTATTCACATCATTAGAATCCCTTTTTCCATTACTTCGACACTCAGCTGCTCGATGACCTTATTTTCCACACTTAAAACATTTTCTAGTCCCTTTAAGACAATCTCCACCATGCTTCTTTCCACACTTTGTGCATAAGGAAACATTCATCTTCTTTTCACCATTATTCTGAGATTTCTCCTTGAACTCCATCTTTCGTTTATTGTCAAAACCATGAGATGGATATGTAACACCAACTTCCATTTCTACCTTGATAGCACAACGCACAATTTCTTCATAGCTACTAAAGTCTCTTATAGCTAATGCCCTTCGAAGACTTGGTTTTAAGCCACTGAAAAATCGATCAACTTTACTTTCAGGTTGGATGATAATGCCAGATGCATACCTTGAAAGTCTTGTAAAATTTGCTTCGTATATACCAACAGATTCATCATCCTTCTGCTTCAGCTCAAGAAACTCCTTTTCCATCTTTGTTCGAAGAATACGAGGGAAGTACTTACTGAAAAACAAGTTCTTGAACTCATCCCATTCCATGGACTCAATTTCATCTCTTTGCCTCGTATTCATGATAAGATTCCACCATTGATCAGCTTCACCTTCCAAACGATATACTGCTAAGATGACTTTATCATGCTCAGAACATTGAAGAACTGAAAATATCTTTTCAGTAGTACTGATCCATTGTTCAGCAATAAGTGGATCAGAAGACCCACTGAAAGAAGGTGGACGTTGCCTCATGAAGGACTCAGTAGAATATTGTTCCCTTCTCTGCTCATTTGGAAGTCCAGAATGATTCATATCTTGTGTAAGTATAGAAATAAGATTTTTCACTCCATCTCCCATAACATTTGTTTGTTCAGGAGGGCAATCATTGCATTGTCCATTGCATTGATCAGCACGGTTCCTTCGGGTTCCAGCCATCGTCTAAAACCCAAAAAGAATAGTGTGAGAGGCAAAAATCATGCTATGGAAAACAACATAATAAAGGGGGATTACCTTCAATATCTAACATCTTAGGTTTAATTCTATGATCGTTAGCGTAATTCTAGTACTATAACCTATACGTATACTTAACCGTAGGGAAATCCCTAGACATACCTTAGAAATATCTCTAGGGATATCACTAAAGTTTTCGCATCCTAGTTTCCAAAGGTTGACTAAACCTTTCCTCGGATACCAACTATAATGACCCATACTTTACATACATTGTTAATACTTCAAAATTGAAGCACACTTATTACAACATATGACAAAACCACAAAGGACCGTATAGGTATAGTGTCTTTAGAAACTGGGAAACATAAACAACTGGTTCATAAATCTTCTAAAGTGTCTCCCATTTATTTCATCATATCTAGGGTCCCTTTTAGCATATTCTACTTAATATCCATCTTCCTGACCTGGGGAAAAGAAAACATACAAAAAAGGGTGAGCTCAAATGCTCAGCAAGGTCAAATAAAGGAAATAAAAATCATATCATATCTTTTTGAAAATCATAACCTGCAAAAGAGATCATAATATATTAACATGGAATAAATCATAGAAGTAAAAATGAGATCCCCATAATTATAACATAAAACTTGAAACTTTTTGGCATGCACACATAATCATGGAAAATCATTTATTGTTAGTCATGACTCATTGCCAAGACTATCTTAGCGGACAAAGTCCATTTCTGAACCGAGTTCACTCCTCGTTTCAGTCCTGTATCACTGAACCGAAATAACCTTCGGTTCCAGCCATGTCTATCTCATGAGATATAAATCTTTACCCAATGCATTGGAGGGAGATATAGGTCCCACCCATCTTATAATGAATCCTTTCTTATGTGTGCCACATAATCATAAATCATACATCGTCGCATAACACATGTAATAAAAATGGGATTCTTGAAACATCATGACATCATAAAAAAATCATATAAGGTAAATGACTTCATAAAAAATAATTCCCTCAAAACATAATCAAATAAATGTAATAATAGGGATAAAAACATAACCCTATATTATCTTAGATGGAAAATAATTTTGATAAAACATTTGAACTCCATTCTTGAGGAAAATATCCTTTCTACTTCAAAAACACTTTTCTTTTCTTAACATGTCATACAATTATAAACTAAAAGAAGTTGATTAAAAATAAACTTGAAAACTTATAAAGGAAGATTCTTGGAAATAATGTTTTAAAAATCCATTCTTGTCGTATAAGTTAAAAAAAACATTCTTCGTACTTTTGTCGGAAAATTCAAAAAAGTACCTCGTATGAAAAACGACAAAAGATTCCTTTCATATCTTTTACTAAAAACTCACCGAAGGGTAAAATAGGATTTAAATAATTTTAGGTGAATGGAAATAATATTACATATTGAGGAAACACGGATGTGGATGATAAAATACCCCAGTAAATTTCAAAGTATAAACAATCTCGGATAAAAATGAGATTGTGATATTTCCCTTACCTTAGGTCCGATTTGCTTTGTACGTGTCTGAAGCTCTTGTATAATGGTTTAAATAATGTTATTGACTTATTACAGAATCATACATATTGATATGATATCATATATGGTCATATTCTTAGCTTCTTATTAGTAATATTTCATTGTTACTTGTTACTCGGGTCTTTATTGCCTTTTGTTCTTATGCATTTTTTGCCGAATAAATTCTTATTCTTATTTTAAGGTTATAGATACCTTATATCCAGAATGGTATTATTGTAACATATATCATATTTATTCATTCAATTCATTTATATAATTACTATGTAATGATGATCATGTAGAACGAGTCGCATCACATCGTGGAGACGGTATTCCGTACGTACGCACGAGCGATGATATTGTTCCCATGATCGTGGAATTGTATTTAAGTGTATTTATACTATTTCAGTACCCATATAACTTTATAATAATCATATATAGTTACTCATTACACCATTATACCCATCCTTGTAAGGTGATGGTGTAAAATAGATTACACCACGGCGTGGAGACGGTATTCCGTACGTACGCACGCGCGGTGATTTCATTTTTCCGTAGGATGGATAGAAGGTGAATTAGGGTTGTTTCATATTTATAATAACATATCAGTATATAAGAAATACTGATGTTATTACTTTATCATGAAACAACTAAAGAAGGAGAAGTTGAAGAAGAAAGAAATTGAAAAAGATCGGTAATGGATATTACCTCTTTTTGACGCGCCTTTTCTTAGCCTCCACTTAAAGAACTAAGGATGGTCTTTGAAGAAGGCCAGGACCTCTAGGATGATACTAGGGAAGTGGAGAAGATATTTTTTCAGGGTTTGGCTGAGCTTGAAGGCTCAAAGTTGTGTGAGGAAGAGAGGGAGGAGGTTCCCTTTTATAAGGGAGGAGAGGGGCACCTTAATAATATCTCAAAATATTATTTTATATTAAAGTCAAAATCGGTTTATAATGGTTCCAAAGGGTCTTATTTAGAAGCTAAAGTGGGTATGGGTAGAAAGCCTATCAACCAATAGGATTTATACAAGTTTAGGTTATTATTTTAACCTTATCAATTAGATTTAACTCTAAGTTAAATAATTTAACTTTTACCGTGTCTTTTTGTTTTCTTACACTATATGGTTAATACACTTACTATAACATGCCAAACGAACCCCAAATTGTTTATTATTAATATATATATCCTTATCTATGTAATTTGGCCGAACCTTAGATTTTTAGGAATAAAATAACAATTAATAATATAATATTTGATTTAAAAACTATTTTGTGTCAATTTTGACACTATTTGATATATGATTTTTTTGAAAGTTATAACAGAATTATATGTTAGAACAAAGTTGATTAAATCAACACTAATATATCATAGTAACCTATAAAATTATTGGAATTCATAAAAAGTCTTAAATTACATTTATTTTTGTATTTATAATATCAATTATGACAATATTTCATTAATAAGATAATTACTGCATCATCTTTGTGTCATAAATAAATTAAATTATTTGATGTCCAAAAATTACAAATAAAATACCATTATGTAGGAAATCTTTTTAGCTTTCTAATTAATATTTATAATCTAATTTATCTTATGTATAACCATATATTAAAAATATGTTAGTAAATACACTTTGATTTTAACTCTTTTAACTCTTCTTTGAATTAAATAATAATAAATGTCCTAATCTAATCCAAGTGGGCCTAAATGATAATATTTTACACTTAAGGTTGTTTTTGGTCGAGGTACACTTGTCCAATAGAATTAGGACATGTTTTAGGGTAATATTAATATCATTTTTACCCTTAATTACCCTATTTACTTTTAACCGTGGTAAATAAAAGTAAAAAGTTACTATTCACCAAAAATTATTTTCATCTCATTAAACAACATTTTACTTACTAAAATCAACCATGTCTATAGGATTTTTGAAATTCCAATCACAAAAGCGGTAAAATTAAGATTTATGAAAAAATTAGTTTTTTAACTACCACTTAGTAGTTTCACTATTCATCAAAAATTGAAGTTTTTCAGAAAAATGCCAAAATTTCACCCTAATCTATAATTGATATTCCAAATTCAAAAATGATGTCTATTTTACAAAATTCTCAACATATAAGTTACATTAATTAATTTTATAACTAATTTCCGTTGTCACAACAAATAGCGTGTTTTTAAGAGATAATAACTATCAAAAGATTAACACCTGTTTATGTCTGGTGTAAATGTGAAATTACATCCAATGACCAACATTGTATTGAATTGTAAAAACATATTCTAAATATACTTTAAAACCACTAAAATTAATAATTTATCACTATTAATTATTTCTATTAAAAAAGTTGGTTTTAATTAAAATTTAGTAATTTTCACTATTCATCAGAAAATGAAAGTTATCCGAAAAGTACCAAAATTTCACCCTAAGATAATTTCGATATTCCGAATCCAAAAATGAAGTCCATTTTAAAAAATAAAATTTACAAAATTTCAAAAAGTGGTTATTACTATTCATAACATCTAGTTTTAATAATATTTTAATAGCATATTGTTGTTTAGCGAAACTTGGTGTTGCGTACAACACACGCTATCGTGGAAGGTCGTGATTGCATGTAATTCAAGCCAGGTCAGAGATGTGTGTTGTGAAAGCTCCTTTTGGTGTAGCGTATAACACAAGACATTAATGAAATTAAAAAGAATAGAAAATCTCTGGGTGTTACAGATAAATTTCATATTAAGGAACACAATCTTGATTCTTCTACTAAGGGGCCCATGCGAACCTATCTGTACAAGCCACCGAATATGAACCAAGTCAAATGAGGTGTTCTGTATTTTATTAATATCTAGAGTATTAGTTGTCCAAATGGTGCCAAACTTTCGGTGCAGATATCCAAGATGTGGTGCTACAACTTTTCTATTTTCTGCAAATCTAGATAAGGTTGTATGAAGGCCAAAACATGGGGTACAAGTGGATTGAAGAAATCTGTGTGCCTAAAACCACCTTCCAATTTTCCTATAAAATGGTACCTTGGGCTCCCCATTTGCAAGTTCGGCCAAGGAGTTAAGTTCTGCCAATTTGGAGTCCTAGATGAGTCTCCTAATCACCTTGGAGGTTCTGGAGGCCCCTATCCTCATAGGGGGATCCACAATTAAGAAGGAGTTCCACCCGAGCTTCCTCCTCCACCCAATGTCGAGCTAAATGGTGGGCTTTCATTGTGAGGGAGCTACACACATGTAAAGGGAGTTCCAATGCATATATTAGCTACTGGTTTGGAGTAATTTGGGTGTTAAAACATTTCTTTCCATGTATCTTACATACTTTCATATTTTAATGCTTGTTTTGATGCGTGCAGATGAGATGCTCTTAATTTCTTACCGATCGGTGTGAGGTTTTGAGTGCGTGACTTGTGTTTTCCTATTGGGTAACACAAGAATCCTTTTCTTACCCAATTTCTTGAGATTTAAATATGATTTGGAAGCTATTATTCCATACATAAGTTCTAGACCTTGACAATATGATTGTTATGTCAATGTTTGGTTCTTTAAGCAATGAAATAATGGCATAGGAATTAATCAGGATTCCAATTAATTTCAACCAAATAATTACTCCGACTTTATATTAATCTCCAAGAATGATGAACTTGAAAGTGTGTAGTGAACTCAAAATTAATTATTTTATCTCAAAATTCTAAAACACCACTTTTTATCAACTATTAAACTCTTTAAATCAATTCATTTTCCTTAAACTGTTTTAAAGCCACCCCTCTTTTAGCACTTCTTATTAAAAACACACACTTTTAACCCACCAACGCTCCTTGAGAGACGACCTAGGGTCTTACCTAGACTATAAATAAACATTAAAAATATAATCAATTTGATGTGTCATGACAGCGCTGTCAAATTTTGGCGTCGTTGTCGGGGAGCGCTTTGGTTTTTTGTGCGTGTTTTTGATAATTTTTTTTAATTTTTGTGAATATTTGTTTGTTTTATCTTCTACCTTTGCATTTATTTTTTTGTTCTAATTTATTTATTTTGTAGGTTCTATGTATTAGGAATTATACTCTGAGATACCTACAAACTTTTGAACCCGAATCGGAGAGGATATTACATCAACGAAACTGAGACACACAAGAAAACACTTTGAAGGAGGAGACATCACATCTTAAAAATTTTCTTGATCCTTCTTCTTTTTATGAAACCAAAGTTAAAACTGAACATAACTTGTATAACATGGATAAAAATAATATAACACTAAAAGAACTAACATCACCTGATGTTGATATCCGACCCACTTACATTAAATTACAAGGCGAGGCACCCAATTTTGAACTAAAATCTGGTTTAATTCATTTATTACCAAGATTTCATGGACTGCCTGGAGAAGATCCACAAAAGCATTTAAAAGAATTTCATATTTTGTGTTCAACATTAAAACCTGCTAATGTGGATGAAGAACAAGTAAAACTTAGGGAATTTCCATTTTCATTAGAAGACACGGCTAAATATTGGTTGTATTATGATAATTCACCTATTAGAGGTTGGGCGGACATGAAACACATTTTTCTTGAAAAATACTTCCCAGCCCCTCAAACTACAAAAATAAGGAAGGAAATATGTGGGATAAGATAATATCAAGGAGAAACCCTTCATGAATATTGGGAATGCTTTAAAATATTATTTTCAAGTTGTCCACACCACCAAATAAGCGATAAACTTTTAATAAAATATTTTTATGAAGGTTTAATTCCAATAGATCGTAACACGATTGATGCTACTACAGGTGGTGCACTAGTGGATAAAACCCCAATCTCTACAAGGACCCTAATTGAGACCATGGCATAGAACACTGAACAATCGAGTTCAAGGTCTAGTGTACCCATTCGAGGTGTCCATGAGGTGCAAAGTAATGAATTCGAGAAGAAGGTGGACACAAAGTTTAAAGAGGTAAGTACCCATCTATGAAAACTTGCTCTTTCCCAAGGGAAATTCCAATCTCCTCCTCCCATACATTGTGGTATATGCTCTTCTAATACCCACTATTCTGACCAATGCCCCCAATTGAGAGAAAATTCTGAGAGTTGTGAGGAAATATTCCCAGGACGCCCCTATAACCAACCCATTAGGCAAGAACCTTACTATCCATCCAACCCTGGGTGGAAAGACAACCAAACCTATAGGAAAGGGGGGTATTCAAACCAACCTCATAAACCATGGAACCAACCAGGGAAAAGTAGTCATCAACCACCACCCAAAGGCCTTTCCAAAAACACCATCCAAATTCTGAGCCTATCCTAGAAGATATGATGAAACAAATGGCTGCCAATAATCTCTAGTTCCAAAAAACCACCCAAGAAGCCATACAAGACATCAAAACCCAATTAGGACAACTAGATAACTCAGTGGGTGAAATCCAAAGCCATGGGTCTGGTAAACTACCATCTCAACCACTTGTAAACCCTAGGGATAAGGGAAATGTTAGTTCCATCACCCTTAGGAGTGGAACTCAACTTAAAAGGCAAATGAACCCTCCATTAGAGTCATCTTATCCTAAGGAAACCACCATCCCAACCATTGAAAAAGTTTCAAATGAGGTGGAACCTTGTCTTGAGAGAATTCTTACCAAAGGAAAGAGTGTGTCTATTGATGAGTTACCAAGCCCAATCATTCCTCTTCCATTTACCCAAAGATCCACCCAACCAAGGAAAAAATGAAACTGAACTTGATAAAGAAATCTTGGAGACTTTCAAAAAACTGCAGGTTAACATTCCATTGATTGATGCTGTGAAGAAAATTCCACGTTATGCTAAGTTTCTAAAGGAGATTTGTACACATAGAAGGAGACTTCGTGGTGATGAGAAGGTAAGTTTGGGGAGGAATGTCTCAACATTGATACAACCATCGCTTCCTACCAAGTGCAATGATCCTGGAACATTCTCAATTCTGTGTACCATAGGGGAGTATTCTTTTTCTAATGCTATGCTTGATTTGGGTTCCTTTATTAATGTGATGCCTCACTCTATTTAATCTTCTTTGCAGGTCGGTGAACTAAAGCCCACAGGAATAGTTGTTCAGCTAGAAAATCAGAGTACGACACACCCTTATGTTGTGTTAGAGGATGTTCTTGTGAGGGTTCAATATTTAATATTTTCTGCTGATTTTTATGTGCTAAGAATGGAAGATGATAGGATGAATGGACACGCCCAAATTATATTGGGGATACCTTTCTTGAAGACCACCAAAGACATAATTAATGTCCATAATGGTACATTATCTATGGAATTTGGTGGTGACATAGTCCATTTCAACATCCTTGATACCATGAAGCACCCCTCAGAAGAACATTCCTCTCTCTCAGTAAATTCAATTGATGTACTCCCTTCCCCTAAAATCACTTCATTTGTTTCCCCTGATCCCCTTTCTGAATTTTCCTCTTTGATTGAAATTCTTGGTAATGAATCATGTGTTTATTGTTGTAGTGCTCTAGAAAAGTGTCATGCATGTTTATTAATTGATAATTTCTTGATCATGGAGGATCACATGACCATCTATGATACTGCTACACTTGTAAAATCTAATTCCTCATCTGAGGATGATACCATTGAGCAGTTAGATGTGATTAGTTACCTCTCACTTTCACACACACTCCCATCAATAAAAAATCCACCTGAATTGGAACTAAAGAAACTGCCTCAAGATTTAAAATATTCATATCTTGAGAATGGAACAAGTTTCCCATCATCATTTCTAGTTCACTCCCTCCTGAGCATAAATTGATACTACTTGAACTTTGAAGGGAGTATAAAAAAGCATTGGAATGGAAACTTACGGACATTCCTGGTATTATCCCATCAATTTTTACACATCATATTTTATTAACTGATGAGGATAAACCAGTTAGGAAGGCACAACGTCGACTGAACCCAAACCTCTTATAAGTAGTTAAAAAGTAAGTAACAAAATTATTGGCTGTTGGAATCATTTTCCCTATATCTAACAGCCAATGGGCCAATCCCGTTCAAGTAGTTCCTAAAAAAACTGGCCTAATGGTAATTAAAAATGAAAACAATGAATTGGTTCCAACTCGTGTGCAGAATAGTTGGCGTGTCTGTATAGATTATCTTTGACTAAACCAACACACTAGGAAGGACCATTTCCCCTTTCCATTCATTGACCAAATGCTAGAGAGGCTAGCGGGGAAGTCCCATTACTATTTTCTTGATGGGTATTATGGATAATTTCAAATCCATATTGCTCTCGAGGATCAGGAAAAGACAACCTTCACTTCCCCTTTGGTACATTTTCATATAGAAGGATGACATTTGGCCTGTGCAATGCTTCGGGTACTTTCCAGCGATGTATGGTTACTATTTTTTCAGATTACCTGGAGAATTTCATGGATGTTTTCATGGATGATTTTACTGTTTATGGATAATCTTTTGATGAATGTTTAAGTAGTCTTGGTTTCGTCCTATGTCGCTCTATTGAAAATAATCTTGTATTAAATTATGAGAAAATCCATTTCATGGTGCGACAAGGTATAGTTTTGGTACATGTCATTTCTAGGGCCGGTATCCAAGTAGATAAATCGAAAGTGGATGTCAATTATTCCTTACCATTCCCTAAAAATGTATGTGATGTGTAGTATTTCCTAGGTGATGCTGGATTTTACCGACGTTTCATTCGTGACTTTAGTAAAATTGCACTCCCCCTCTCCCACTTACTCCAAAAAAGAAAAGGAATTTGTTTTTGATAAGGAATGTGAAGAATCTTTTAATAAGTTAAAATGGAGTCTCACCTTACCCTCGGTAATCCAACCACCTTGGTGGGATTTACCATTTGAGATCATGTGTGACACCTCTAACTATGCAGTTAGGGCAGTCTTATCACAAAGGGTAGATCGAGCTTCGCATGTCATTGCCTATGCCTCACGTACTTCAGACCCTGCCCAATAAAACTACACCACCACTGAAAAATAATTTCTTTCCATTGTGTTTGCCTTGGATAAATTCAGGTCGTATCTTCTAGGGTCCAAAGTAATCGTTTTCTCAGACCATGCAGCCCTCCAGTATCCCCTAAAGAAACTGGAATCCAAACCACGTCTCATTCGTTGGATGCTCCTCCTTCAGGAATTCAATCTAAAAATTAGAGATAAAAAAGGAGAAGAAAATGTGGTGGTAGACCATATCAGTAGGATCCTCCCATCCCCAGACATTGTCTCATCCCCCTGTATTCCCATTAATGACATGTTTCCTGATGAGAAATTGTACAAAGTGAAAGATTTTATTCCCTGGTATGCTGACACTGTAAATTATTTGGTAGCATCTTGCATTTCTACTGATTTCAACAAAAACCAAGCCAGTCATCTAAAACATGAGTCTTGTTGGTACATTTGGGATAACCCCTACCTTTGGTGCACATGTAGCGATCAGGTCCTTAGGTGTTGTGTTCCCGATAGCGAGTTTCAGTCTGTCCTTAGATTCTGCCACACTCTTGCTTGTAGGGGCCACTTTGGTCCCCAATGGACTGCTCACAAAGTTCTTGATTTTGGTCTCTTTTGGCCAACACTTTTTTGGGATTCCCATGAATTTTTTAAATCTTGTCCTCATTGTCAAATAATGGGGAATATCTCTAAAAGGAATGAAATTACACAACAACCCTTGCTCTTTTATGACATTTTTTATGTTTTGGGCATTTACTTTATGGGGCCATTTCCCAATTCTTTTGGAAAATTGAACATTCTTTTGGTCATTGATTATGTATCAAAATGGGTAGATACACGGGACACAAGGATAGATGATTCCAAAATAGTTGTAGATTTTTGAGAACTCGGATCTTTTGTAGGTTTGGATTACCTAGGTTCATCATTAGTGACGAAGGTTCTCATTTCTGCAACTGAACAATGCAATCAATTTTCCGTCGGTATGGGGTCGGTCATCGAGTATCTACTACATATCACCCACAGACTAATGGTCAAGCTAAGGTGTCAAATAGAGAGGTAAAAAAAATTCTTGAAAAAACGGACCAACCCAATAGAATAGATTGGAGTCTTAGACTCGATGATTCATTATGAGCTTACCTTACTGCTTTCAAAACTCCCATTGGAATGTCACCCTATCGTCTTTTGTTTGGAAAGAGTTATCACCTCCATTTTGAGATTGAGAACCGGGCCTACTAGTCCATCAAACAATGAAATTATAATTATTCTGGTGTAGGTTCTCAAAGGAAGTTACAGATTCAGGAGCTAGAGGAAATGAGAAGATATGCATATGAAAACTCCAGGATTTATAAGGAGAGAACCAAGGTTTCCCATGACCATCTTATCCTTCATCGTCAGTTCCATATAGGGCATAAGGTCATCCTTTATAATGCAAGGATGAAGTTTCATCCTGGAAAGCTTCGTTCCCGTTGGTTTGGACCATACATTGTTACTAATGTCTCTCTATTTGGTGTTGTCCAGGTTCAAAATGAAGAAACCAAGCAAAAATTCATTGTCAATGGGAAGCGGCTAAAGCACTTCCATGAATCCATTTTGGAGTCCCCGAGTGAGGAACTCCATGTTCAAGAAGCAATCTATGAATGAAAACCACCAGGTTTTATCCTTCCTTTCCACACCCTATTTTCTTACAGTGAGGAAACTACACATTCTAGGTGTGGGGGGATGGGTAAATTCCTGGGTTAGATAAGAATTTTCATCATTTTCTTTTTTTCACCTTCTTTATGGTATTTTCACTTTTTCCTATCTTGTTTAGTTCATTAGGTTTTCCATTTTCTTTCTTCTTTCTTCTCTTTTTCGCCTTCTTTATGGTATTTTCATTTTTTCCCCATCAAAATTTCAAAGTTCCAATATTCGGTGACCATAAAGTGGGGAATGTAAAAATACCATAAATAATTGTTAAAAAGAGTATCTATATGAATTTAACATTAGGGAGTGATTTTTAGTGAATTGGTTTTCTGTCAATGATATAAGTGGTTGTATCACTGTGAAACATTTGAGATGATTGATGCCCCTTGTGTGAGTGGTTTTGGGAAAACTGTGTCATTAATATCTCCATAAATTTTTGCACCAAACCACAAAGTGTGAATATTTCTTACTTAATATAAGGTAAATATATGTTGGGTTAATATTTTTCAGCTTTAAATGATATTTCCATACGTTCGTTCCTTATCTGATTTGTTTCATTACTGTACCAGATTGACCTATGTGTGTGTACCTAATGTTCGACTGTTGTACGCCCTCAAAAAAATTGGTTGTGTCTTGGGTAGGTCAAAAACCACCCCTCTTCAACCTTTTATCTTGTTATAACTAGTGAAATTAGTGTCGTGAGGAGATCAAACAAGGGTTGAGAGATGAGTGTGAGATTTGTTCCAAATGAAACTTCAAAAAAAATACAATAAATGAGGGGAGTGATGAAATGTGAAACATATGGGGATATATAGGTCAGGAGCTTATGGTTTGACTTCTGGGAATGCTTAAGTGAGTGGGTTCTTGAAATATGATTGCAAAGGATATAGGGCAGGTTTGGTGGACAAAATCATTTAAGCTGAAAAATGTTAAAATAACCTATATTTATTGGATAACAAGTGGAAAGAATAGCATGGAATGGATTTCACACACACACATGGAGAGTTAGTTTCATGGTTGACTTTTGAATTCCTTTCTCAATTTGGTATCATGAATCTTTTTGAAATTCACTATGATATGATTTATGAGACATCTTTTTCTATTTTCACTAGGAAGAACTCCTTGGTGTGGTTTGTGCATTGATCACATTACTTTGGTGAATTAAAATTTCCTCAAATGTTAAATCTTCATGATGTTGGAAATATATATATATTCATCATTTTATTCAGATATGTGAATTTTCCCAGGAGTGAAAATGTTTAGGTGTGGAGGTGTGATCGTACCACGATTCACTATTTTATTCCACCCTTACAACGCTGTTTTAAACTAGTTTTGTAATGAATATTCCAAATATAATAATAAATTTAACTTTATGTTTTAATCAATTAATTAATTTTAATCAATATTATAATGGTCAATGTTACTTGTTTTTATTATTTCAATGTAGGTGGAGGTGATTTGGAGGGCCCTTGATGAAGTGGAAGAAAAATGGTCCAAAATTGCATGGATCCATGGATATCTGTCCACTGTTTTGCATTGTACACGAAATCAGTGCATCCAAATGGGCTTAAATTTTTTTTTTCATATCCAAAATTCAATAGTATACATTTCATATTAAGGAACCCAATCCTGATTCGGCTTCTAAGGGTCCCAACCGAACTGATATGTCCAAGCCACCGAATATGGAACAAGTTAAATGTGGTGTTCTGTATTTTATTAATATCTAGAGAATTAGTTGTCCAAATGGTGACAAAAATTCGGTGGAGACATCCAAGAGGTGGGGATACAACTTTTTTATTTTCTCCAAAGCGAGATAAGTCTTTCTAAAGGCAGAAACGCATGGTACAATTGGATTGAAGAAATCTGTGTGCCTAAAACCACCTTCCAATTTTCCTATAAAATGGTACTTTGGGATCCCCATTTCCAAGTTCAGCCAAGGAGTGAAGTTCTGACAATTTGGAGTCCTAGAGGAGTCTCCTAATCACCTTGGAGGTTCTGTAGGCCCCTATCCTCATAGGGGGGTCAACAATGAAGAAGGGGTTCCACCCGAGCTTCCTCATCCACCCGATGTCGAGCTAAATGGTGGGTGTTCATTGTGAGGGAGCTACACACATGTCAAGGGAGTTCCAATGCATATATTAGCTACTGGTTTGGAGTAATTTGGGTGTTAAAATATTTCTTTCCATGTATCTTACATACTTTCATATTTTAATGCTTGTTTTGATGTGTGCGGATGAAATGCTCTTAATTTCTAACCGATCGGTGTGAGGTTTTGAGTGCATGACTTGTGTTGTTCCAATTGGGTAACACAAGAATCATTTTCTTACCCACTTTCTTGAGATTTAAATCTAATTTGGAAGCTCTTATTCCATGCATAAGTCCCATACCTTGACAATATGATTGTTATGTCAAGGTTTGGTTCTTTAAGCAATGAAATAATGGCATAGGAATTAATCGGGATTCCAATTAATTTCAACCAAATAATTACTCCGAATTTAAATTAATCTCCAAGAATGATGAACTTGAAAGTGTGTAGTGAACTCACAATTAACCCTTTTATCTCATAATTCTAAAACACCACTTTTTATCAACTATTAAACTCTTTAAATCGATTCATTTTCTTTAAACTATTTTAAATCCACCCCTCTTTTAGTACTTCTTATTAAAAACACACATTATGAACCCACCAACGCTCCTTGAGAGATGACCTAGGGTCTTCCCTAGACTATAAATCAACCTTAAAAATATAATCAACTTGATGTGTCATGAAAGCGCGGTCAGCCTCCTCTGAGTGCACAAGGCAACGACCGACCGGAGTTTGCATGTCAGGCTCTTGTACTCCCCTCTAAGGACTCCAGCTATAAAACAAATTGTATCTCTACCCTTCAGTGACAGCAACTGAAGATGAAGTGAAGCTCTACTACGAAAAAACCCCATCTTCCGCAACAGTGTGAAAAAACCAATGGACTTAAGGTATTGTTTGTTGCGTGATAGGTCCCCCGGGGGTGCCTCCGGACAATCCCTATGATCCTCATGAATTTCGTTTCTTCCCGAAGTTGTTTTCATGCAAGGGGTCCCCTCTGGTGCATAAGTTACCTCTATGTTAGGAGCTCTTACACGCAACCCATCCAACCTGCATGCAAACCATCCACCTCACATGCAACCCCTCGGGCTTGCGCACCCCCGGTCTGACTTGCGCGCAAACTGTCCATCTTGCATGCAACCCCTCTGTCTTGTGCGTCACCTATACCTCTTGTGCACAACCTCTTCGTCTTGCACGTAAACCTTTCATCTTGCGTGTGGACCTTCTATCTTGCCCTGGCCCATTCTCTTACGCATTCTCCATGTGCTTCACTCACTTTGATGCACCTTGTTCGAGCCTCTCTTATGCGCGACTCACCTACGTCACGTGCTCTTTTCCCATGCGGCCCTTCAGGTTTTCACGAAGCAATTTCAAAGTCCCCTGGATGATAATTCCTGTTGCATTTCTTCACCTCTTTATTCTTCGCATAAGCATGCTAATGGCTATTATTTCTTCACATAGTCATGCTAACGTGGACCCTCTGATGGATCGCTCCATAACACCCCTTCGCCACGACATTGTCGATACCTTCCTTCCCTCAATCGTGGGATGGTATCGGTTATGTAAGTCCTAGGGGTGTGGAGCACACCCACCTCGTCTGAGTTACAGGACGTTAAACTACCAAGCACCATCTTCCTCAGCACATGATGTTAAACTATGGCCTCACCCTATGTCTTGCACACAGGGTGGCCCGTCTCGGACATTCTTTACGCCCACTCGTCTCCATGAGAACGAGATAATTCCTCACATGGAATTACATCCTCTTTATCTGAGTGGCATCCATCTATGGGGAAAGGGAAACCACCCTGGTGTAAGCCCCTAGATTTACTTACAGGAGGCAGCACCCCTACTCCTCTTCTCTTCCTGGGTTCCAAATCCTTCTCCTGCTGGGCTTTGTCACCACCTGAGCCTCCATCTTGGAGTAAGTCCCAATATCTACCTCCTGAGGCTGTTAACCACACGTAATCCCATGTTTCCTCTTTGGGATGCTAACCACATGTAAGCCCATGTTTCCTCTTTGGGCTTCTAACCACATATAAGCTCCTGTTTCCTCTTTATACTGTGAACCATGCATAAGCCCCTGTTTTCTTTTTGGGTTGATACCTACGCATCAACCCCACTCTGCTTCCCACATACACACCTTCCATGACGTGATCATCAGGTCTTTATTTTCTCTTGTTTCTCACACCGAGCATGAATCACATGGGCTTAGAGCAAGCATCGACCATGAAATCCTCTTTGGGAATCCTACACTGTAATCCCTAAACCTACCATAAACTACGAGGTCTTTGATCTTTTCCAAGGTAGGGTACGTAGGAAGCCTCCCTGAGGTTCAAGACCACCATCCATTGGTCCCAACTATCCTCATGTATGTTCACCAAACACCCCTTCTGAACTATGGGGTCTTTGATCCTTTCCAAGTCAAGGTACATAGGAAGCCTCCCTGAGGTTCATGCCCGACACCCATTGGTCCCAACCACTTCACGTTGGTTTGACCACTCCTTATGAACTACATGGACTTTGATCCCTACCAAGTCAGGGTACGTAGGAAGCCTCCATGAGGTTCAATCCCACCATCTATCTAGGCCCCAGGTCCTCCTTCATGTCGGTTCACCCCCATCCAACATGATGTTAAACTGTGGACCTCAATCAGTGGTAAGCCATTATTTCCCCAGTTAATGGTAAGCCGTTGCACCCACCCAAACTACATGGACTTTGATCCTTGTCAAGGAAAGGTATATAGGACACCTCCCTGAGGTTCAAGCCCAATAACCATTAGACCCTAGGTCCTCCTCCATGTCAGTTCACCGAACCCCATCCCATAGGAACTACGTGGGTTTGATCCTTGTATCCTAGATAAGGTATGTAGGAAGCCTCCCTGAAGTTCAACCCCATACAGCGGTAAGCCATTGCGACCCCGTCCAGTGGTAAGTCGTTGCGACCCCATCCAGTGGTAAGCCATTATGACCGCATCCAGTGGTAAGACGTTTCAATCCAGATGAACTAAGAGTACTTTGATTCCCTTCCACAGGGATATGTAGGAGGTATCTTCGAGAATCAATACCAACATCACCATCGTCCTAGGGTTGACTCCATCTCATTATCCACCTACTTCATTAAACCATCCATCGTCCATCTTGATTCTTACTTGGGCCACCACATCCTGGTGGGAACATGCCACCTCATTCCACATTCCCCTTAACAACAACTGGGAAGCTAACCACGCATTGGCCCCAACATAAGTGTTCCCTCCATGGGTTGCACCCATTTGACCCACTCTAATAAGTGTTCTGATCAGTCTGATCCATCTCCACTAGATGTTAAACTCGTGTCATACCCTTTGTTAAACATGGGAAGCTGAGGAAAACCTCAGATACATGCCTATGGCATAAAATTACCCGTGTTCGATGTGGGATTCCTTGAGCTTCCACACCCTTGAGAAGCTCTATATTAAGTGGAAGAAACCTAGACGCGCCAATACCCCAGCGTCTAGACATTCCAGGGATATCCAACATGACTACTCCCTTGACCAAAGGTTGCTGTCCTGACCAGACCCTTTGGAATTTCCTGACAAAAGTAGTGTAATTAACTAGTGTCCATGAATATATGGCACTGGGAAGAGTTTCACAAAAAAATCTTAAATCTATAAGGGAGACCCATACTAGGTGACAAGTTCCGAGGAGGAATCCCTAAAAGGAATAACTGAAATCCCATAATCCCATTTCAATCAAGGATAAAATGTCCCTGAACAAGGAATAGATGTCGCTCGCCTTTGGAAAGCAGGAATGTGAGGCAATAAATAGCGTCGCTTTCCTCCAAAAAGACGGATGCACGCACCTCGGTGAAATTTTTGGAAACAAAAATGGTGAACCTGATGTGAATATATTCTCCTCAATATAGAGATTAGTAGCATTAGAGACATCAGTGGACTAGCATGTCACTAGATCCATCTATCCGGTGCTGGGATCCGCCAAGAAAATAGCAGGCCTGGCGTGAAGCTCACTAGAAGTTGGGGCAGTCAAAATGTTGGACATCCCAGTCTGCGATGTTGTCAGCATGGATCCATCTTACCAGCCATGGAAGACATAATGGTATTGGGGCACTGGTCATCGATTCCCTTTTTCTTTAAGCACTGATGAGTTAATCTCCCTACTTTCAGGAACTAATTTGCTTCACTTGAAACTTGATAACCACCTACCCACTGACGCAGGGGCAGGGGCAGTACCAGCATGACAGTCCCGCGTGGTTCTTCCTCTTCTGCGATGGTCTCTACGTCAATGACTACTGGGAACCCTCATCCCATCTCTCACTTAGATATCATCCAATGAAGGGTGATTAATGACATAGTAAGTTGGTATGAGGAGGAGGGTATTATCTCAACTCGGGATATGGCCCACCTAGATTTAGAGGCGTTTGTGCCTCATTGTCAATGCCGCCCCCGAGGGCCGCGTAGGGATCCACTTCTCCCCACTCCAACATATAACCGTTTTGAGAGCCTCTCCCCAGAACGTCTCGATGACACCCTATCCTAGGACGATGAGGTAGGGGATATTCAGGTCAGCCCCTCCATGATCCCATTCTAGGGGCTCCCAGTAAGGGATCCCAACAGTCCGCGTCAGTGCCTCCACCCAGTCTTACTAGCCGAGGAGCAGGTAATCTTTGTACCTGCACCACCAGCTCCAGTCCATCTAACTCGATGCAAGCATCAGGCGTAAGCCGAAGAGGATGTCATCCAAGGGGTGTCTACGTCAGCGACTACTATGGCCCGAGCCACCGCTGACGCATATCACCAACACCCTATGTACACTGATTAAGGACATTCATATGCTCTACCTGGATCGAGGCCCCAATTACCCCATGCGCAAGCTGTTTTGACTCTCTTGGTCACCAGCATAGGCAGTGGCTACCACATACTAACCCGTAGCAATGCCACCTAGTTCAGAGGTCCTCCCCGTACTGCTACCATGGAGAACGCGGGCCTTCCCTGCTTCCAAGATCGGCATGGAGGTCCGCCCTATGCCACCTTCAATCCAAATGAGGGTCCTCCCTGAGGCGGTGATGCTTAGTACGGAAGTCTCTCCCATGCCCACTAAATCAGATATGGAGTCATTACTCCCACCACAGACCGTTGGTATGGGGGCGTTGCACATCTGATCACTCTCCAACATGGGGACCCTCCTTGTGTCCTCGTAGCAGCTGACGAAGGTCCTCCTCCCCCCAGCAATCAGAGGAGTGAGAGTCGGCTTCACTTCACGAGCGCCCTGCATGGAGGTCCTATCCTTGTTCAGTTCGACCAGTATGAGGACCCTTCTCATACTTATGTGACCAAGATAAAAAAATTATGGAGGTTCCCCCCATGCTCTTACCAGTTCCATTGGAGGACTTACCCGCTTCAGTGCTACCCACGGAGGTCCTCCCCATGTCCCCTTTGGTATTTGTCTCAGTGCTCCTTGCACCTCGGCTTACTCAGGTGGAAACCATCTCTACCCTAGCACCAGTACGGTGGAAGGACCTCCTCATGTTAGAAATATACCCTTTCCCAAAGAGCCATCTAGGGGAAGGAAGGTGGGTCATCGCATCCATAAGAATAATTCTGGGAAGTTCCAGACATAGATCAAACCAATCCACTTCTCAGACTCTAAAGCAGAGTACAAATCAGTGCAGGAACCCTCCCCTATCTCCTTCGAGTCAACGGTTGGGGTAGGAATGAGGCACATCAGCCTAGTACTCCCAAAATACGAGGTCTATCGGATTCTTGCCTCCCTCCGTAGGTATATCCAAGTGGAAGAAAATTTGAAAACCCCACTAGTTACGGTCATTCAATCACCACCTTCGTCATAAGAAACACTATCTACCTCGACTAGATATCACATAGAGCTATTATGGGGACCAATGGCAGGTGAGAAGCAGCGTGGCCCATCACCAGTAGCCTCAGCCCCTGTGCTAGTAACTGCGGCCGTTAGCCCATCCTACCACGATGTAGTGGCTAAGTTGCTACACTCTTTGAAGGACAGCCCGAGATGTGGCAGTTTGTTGGCTTGATCGTCGTACTCTCCACCGGCCAGCCTACCGTCCCAATGGTCTACTTTGGTACCACTACTAGTTCCTCATATACCTCCAGTTGATGAGTGGGGTAATGAAGGGTCAGACCCTGAATCCGAGCCAAGGAGCTTATGGAATATCCCCACAGTGGACCACTTCCTTGAGATGTTTTGGCCTGTGGTAGAGCCAAATTTCTGCGCACCAGAATCCCTCACCCCAGAGGAAGTTGAGTGTTTCTGTCAAACCCTCTGGGCAATGCACTTTCACCTTTGTCATCAGCAAGTGGTTAATACCAGGATCCAAGAACATTTTTAAGACATTTGAGAGCAATGTCATCTAGTTTATTTGGTTGTACTTCCTATGGCCCAGCACCCTGAGTCACCAGGTCGCCATAGGGCCCTCCAACATCAATGAGTTTAGATTTTCAAGGTACTTCACAATATTATCAAGGAGGCTTCCCCCCACCTACAAATATGTGGCTGGGGAAATATGTTTCCCTCCACTTCAATCCTATATGATGGCAACTTAACTCTCTTGGAAACAATGAGGACATGCCCCCAGGTAAAGTTACGGTCAACATGACCACCCTATCAGAAGAATAAAATGAACTGGATCTCTTGGATGGGTACCTCCCACCTGAAGGTGTGCCACAACTATTGTACCCCTCGGAGAGGGTTACTCATCAACAGAGGAGCCTGCTGGGTCTCCCTGTGCCCACTGAGGCATTACTCCTTAGATGAAATCACAGTTAGGGTAAAGATCATCTCGAATCTGCAAAACCCTCCAATCCATTTGGATCAGTGCAGAAGATGGAGGAAGACCCAGAAAAAGCCGTATTGCATCAACAACTTGCCGAATAGAAAATTCTGGTTGATGACCTCCTGGCTGAACAGGCTGCAGAGCGATGGCAAGATTATGGAAATCCTAGGCCAAGGTAGTAGGGGCAGGAACAACTTCCCCCCGGTGAGATGCCTCTAGGTGACCCTGACCATCCTTCCCCCACGGACAGGGTTGAAGCCGAAACTTACGGCAAGAGGGTGTGGTATGTCTCGAAAAACCCTCCGGAATGGCGTAAAAATCCAAAGGAACCAGCTCGAGTTCCGCCAGCTGCCCTGAGGGTCATGCCAGCAGCCGCTCCACGAGCCGTTGGGCCTACTTACCATGTTGAAGAACCCTCCAATGCACTCATGGTTAGGGATCCCATCAAGAAAGGTACCCCCGTCCATAGGATCCAATGGTGGAACTCATTCACACCTTGAGGCATTGGAAATAGGACAGGTTACACTCCCACATGATGGATAGCTATATCCGGCATGGGTGGATAATATGCCAGCACCCCCGGGTTTTGGGAATCCCACATTTTTCCACTTAAATGGAACAAGGGACCCTCCACAGCACCTGGCCCACTTTACCTCAAGGTTTGGCCCCATGTTGGTAACTCCAGCGTAGCAGTAATCAACAAAACTCTGGTGTTTTGTGCAGACATTAGTAGGCCATGCATTTTTCTGGTACAACCAGCTCCCCATCGGATCAGTGACCAGTTGGGAGGACCTTTTTAGTTAATTCCTCTACTATTTTAGCTCCACCACGCAGAAAATGAGTATTGTGGACCTCTTCAAGTGCAAGAAGAGTCCTGATGAGCTTGTTGCTGACTTTTTGGTCTGGTGGAAAGGACTCACGTATTCCCTCAACATGCCACTGACTTAGGAGAAATTACTGACGATGTATCTGGGAAATGTTAAGACAGAACTGGTTCCATATCTAATCACCCAGAACTACCCTGGTGGATTTTGAGACTTCTCTGATAATGCCCAGTGCCTAGAGGAAGCCCTATAGCAGGCTAAGAAATCACGTCTGTTTCCTCCTGCAATCCCCGTGAGAAGGGATTCTTGGGTTTATCCCACCGCAGTGGCCCAAATAGAGGCCCCCAGGTGATTAGAGTTGTTTCCAGTGGAGCCGCTTTTGCAACCTCACATATGCCCACCACTATAGGCGCAACCTCCAACCCAGCAACGGTCGTCTCAAAATCATAAGGTTCCCCCGTGCAATGCACCGCCACCACCCAGGAAAGATAACCGAGTTCCACCTCCTCAACAGGATCCAAGGGCCCCCTTTTTGAATAGAAGAAACCAGACCTACTCATTCAACAAGAAACAGGTCCTCGGTTACTTCTGCAGTGCCTTGGAACAGGGGATTGTGTGTTTTCTTGAGTGTAGAAGACCAGAAGAGGCAAACCCTACTGATCACCCTAATTACTACCCCAATCAGTGGATCCTGGTGCACACTCTCAAGAAGTTATATGTGTTCAAAGAATGGATCCAAGACTAGGTCGACAATAACATAGTTAGGTTGGGCCCATCCCTGGCGTAGGTAGCATGCATCTTTGTGAGGCCAGACAGTAGCAGCGATAGTGAGGGTGAGTGGAATCAGGTTTCCAGTCATGGATACCAGAATTATGATGACTGGATGGCTCGCAAAATAGTCACTCATTCCCATAGTGTCATCTAGGCATGCCTGAATCGGCCAGAGCCTTCAGAATCTGCAGCCACTACATCCGCATCGTCGTCTTAGTCGGACTCTTCCCAGAAGAGAAAACACCGACGACACAAGGGAAAGAAAAGTCCCCCACTGATTCCATCGTCATCCCGCACTCTCAGTGACTTCATGCCCGTGAATATGGTGATCCCTCCAAGAATCTGTCCAGTAGTGGATAACTCTTCAAGTGATGGCCAAGGGTATGCCTCGATTAACACCATAGATCTGGTAAATACCTACATGATTCCTGACGATGAGGAGTGCCAGGAGAATCCTCCCAACATCCCTAGTCATCACTAGAAATGATGGAGTTATGGCTAAATGGGCCATCAGAGTGCCTCGGTCAGCACTTCCAGTCGGGTTGTACAAGGTACCGAAACCAGGCAACAAGCTCAGCGTAGAGCTTAGCATGTGTAGCCTCCTCATCTAGTGTCATCAAGCTAGCCTCCACTATCGTTTGTGCTACTCGACCAAGAAGGGCCACCTAGGCCTCACCGTGATCAGCAATGCTCCACCCTGAACCGGTCCCAGTCGGCTTTCCCCAGTATGGTAGGTACTCTGCATGCTTCAAACAGTGGGTAGTGGGATGTTCCTAGTACCAGTCAGTCATCGGTCCAGCTGGTAGGTCCCACCATGCCTCCTGTCATAGAGCGAACTCGTGCAAGAAGAAGTTCACTCCTAGCACGGAAGTACAATATTCTTGAAAGGACCCAGTTGGAGTAATGAACCACTGAGATGGGGGGTGAATCAGTGGTACCCCTTTTTCTTCTTTTAAGTTCCCTTAAAAAGAGAACAACCTTTGTCTCCTGTTAAAGATATACTTCCCTACTGAGAAACAAACAAACACACATCCAAAGTAATACAACAATTTACAAGGTTCACTATTCAATAAGAATAGATACGTCCTAGGTATGGTTGGAAATAATCCAACACCATGCAATCCACTATGAAAACAATCCTTGCATTACAACGAGTAGGATATACCCTTACACTCGTGAAGCACTGTGAAACAATCACTCCAGTGCATGTGCACCCTCTTAGAACAATATGGAAATGAATCCTTTCTTGTAACAAATTATGTTACCTTCCCTTCCTTTCAAATACACAAGTGTAAGCAAGTTCAGCACAAATCTTCACTTCCTTACCCAGAAGAAAGGCAAGGACTCCTTGGACATGAGATAGATCAATTACTATATGAACATCCCATTCCGAATCTCCACTCCATATTTTCCCAATTCGATTCTTCATTCCAAATCTTCCTTAGTCTAAGAAACTCAATACGGTGATAGACAGTACTGATTCCCCATTCCAAATCTCCACTCTGAATTCTTCACTCCCTTCTTCACTCTGATTCTTCAATCCAAATTTTCTTCTTCACTCTGATTCTTCAATCCCAATTTTCTTCTTCACTCTAATTCTTCAATATGAGTCTTCTTTAATCTGAGAAACCTAATATGGTGTCAACCAGTATCAAATTCTCATTTCAATTGAAACTGCAATGAAAAATCAGCCGGCCATACACTTCTTTCTCTCTCAAGATTATCAGAGCTTCTCTCACTACAGTTTCATCAATCAATTTACTTAGAACTCTGATCTCCTT
Organism: Viscum album; assembly: GCA_963277665.1. NCBI lineage: Eukaryota > Viridiplantae > Streptophyta > Magnoliopsida > Santalales > Viscaceae > Viscum > Viscum album. The sequence continues at coordinate 1,746,630,623 of OY728129.1, read as the reverse complement.
TTATAGGTACTCCAAAGTGTGCTTAGGTGGGAAACCAAAATATTTTCCCACTCACTTAAATTCACTCAAATCTTAATTTCTCCTGAAATCTCGGATTAATTAAGACTTTTTCAACGCTTCTAGAAACTTCTTGAATCTTCCTCCAGTTCTCTTGATTTAGAACTTTGGCCTTTCCCAGATCCTACCTTCTGGCTTCTCGGCATCATATTATCGGATCCACCCTTCTTGAATCTTTGGTATGACTCCATTTCAATTCTCGGCAAGACTCTTCATCACTTCTCAGTATGGATTTTGGTTCTCGGAACAACTCTTCCTGATTCTAGGAAGGTCTCTTCCTGATTGTCAGAACGAATTTTGGTTCGAGATACGACTTCTTCGATTCTCAGTACGACTTCAGGTTCTCGATACAACTTCACCAGTTCTCATTACGACATTCTGGTTCTCAGTGTGACTTATTCAATCATCGATACCAGAGATTTTTAATTCTCAGTATGACCCCTCTGGATCTCGGTACGACTTATGGTTACGAATTCACCAATTCTCGTCATGACTCCGCACTTCTGGATATGAACTTCAGGTTCAGTAAGTCGACTCCGAACTTCATCACTCCGAACTACTGACTCAGGAATTCGACTACGAACTTCTCGCTATGAACTTCTTCTTCAGTAAGTCGACTCTGAACTTCGTCACTCTGAACTTCTGACTCAGGAAGTAAACTCTGAACTTCCCGCTACGAACTTCTGACTTAGGAAGTTGACTCCGAACATCTCGCTACGAACTTCTTCTTCAGCAAGTCAACTCTAAACTTTCTGCTACGAACTTATTCTTTAGAAAGTGTTCAACCAGCTTTTATCATGAAATTTTTTATGATTTGTGAGAACTTTAAGATCAGAAAAGCATCATCAGATTAAGGGCCATCACATCTCCTATCAGCTAGCTTTCAAGAATTTGTAATATCCCAGTTCCGAACGTTTCAATTTCCAGATTCTGAATTCCAGACTCCAAATTCTTCAAACACTAGGTTCTGAATATTCAATATTATCAGTTCCGAATCATCAAACTTCCAAATTCCGAATTCTTATAAATTCAAGGTGTCTTTCCATTATGAAAACTTACTCAATATCAACAAAAGACAAACCATGCAAACCATCTCTTCCTTCAGCGTGGTCCTAACAATCTCCCCCTTTGGATTTTGTTGTCAACCAAGTTTTCATAAATCACCAAACTTTGTAACCTTAAACAATAGATTACTTATTAATAATTCTAAGCCTATGTGAGCTAACTCATTATAGGAAACAAGAATCATTGATAGCAAAACCATGTTTTCCATAGGTAGTAAAAATGACATCTTCAACTTCATATATCTTCAGCTTCATATATCTTCATCTCAGCTTCATATATCTTCAGCTTCATACATCCTGTAAACAACTTCAAGTTCTTTCCTACAACCACTCCAACAAACAGTTAGAATAGTTCACATACACAAGAAGTGTTGAGTTCACAGCTTAACCATAACTCTCTCTTTGAACAATAGATTTCTGATACAAACAACTTCTCCCCCTTGACAAAACAATCCAAAGGTAAGAAGAGAGAGGGGACAAAACAACATACCTTATCCTTGAAGAGAAAGAGGTTGGACACCCATGTTCAACCTAAATCTTGAGAATGATTCCTTCAGCAAGGGTTTCATGAAAATATCAGCAACTTGTTCATCAGATGAAACATATTCAAGTTTCAGTTCATTCTTTTCCACATGCTCTTTGATGAAATGATATTTTATGTCAATATGCTTTGATCGAGAATTTTGGACTGGATTCTTGGTAAGATTAATTGTGCTTTGATTATCCCATCCCAAGAGCAAGGGTAGCTTCACTTCAACTAAAAATCTTCCAACTGTGTCTTCATCGAGATAAGTTGAGTGGCGGCCATGGTGGCAGGAACATATTCAGCTTCATCCGTACTAAGTGTCAGATAATTTTGCTTCTTCAAGTGCCATCCAACACAACTTTTTCCTATAAAGAACACTCCACCAGATGTGGATCTTCTATCATCAACATTTCTTTCCCAATCTGCATCTGAATAGCCAAATAAAATCAATGTTATTTGAGCCACTATACTGAATTATGAATTCTATTATGCCTTTTATGTATCTGAGAATTCTTTTTCCAGCAACAAGATATGATTATTTAGGAGCACTCTGAAATATTTCACATAAGGTAACAGCAAAAACAATATATGGTCTTGATGAAGTCATGTATAACAAACATCCAATCAGCTTTCGATATTCTTTCTGATCAACTTCTTTTCCTTCATCATCTTTTATCAGCTTTGTTCCCACTGAGATAGGAGTTGATACAGGTTTTGATTTTTCCATCCCAAACTTCTTAAGAATTTCCTTAGAATATTTTTCTTGGGAGAAAAAAATAAATTCTTTCTATTGCAAAATTTTTAACCCAAGAAAGTATCTCATTTCACCCAACATGGACATCTCAAAGACATTATTCATTTCTTCAGCAAACCTTTCATGGCTTCTTTCATCATTCCCAGCAAAAATAATTTCATCAACATAGACAATCACAATGAGAGAAATATCTTGGCTTTCCTTGATGTACATATTGTTGTCAACCCTCCCTTTCTTGAAGTTCATCTCCTTTAAGCATGTATCCAGTTTAGAATACCATGATCTTAGAGCTTGCTTTAGCCAATACAAGGCTTTCTTCAACCTGCTCAAATAACTTTCATTATTCCCAACAATAAAGCCACATGGTTGCTCAATATAAACTTCTTCTTTGAGATCACCATTAAGAAATGTGGATTTAACATCCATTACAAGGATTCTATAGCCTCATTGTGTAGAAATAGCAAGAAAGATTCGGATAGTTTCTAATCTGGCTGTCAAAGAAAAAGTTTCTTCAACGTCAATTCCTTCAATCTGAGAGTAGCCTTTTCAAACCAATATTTCTTTATTTCTAATAACCTCACCTTCTTCATTCAACTTGTTCCTAAAGACCCATTTAGTGCCAATAATGTTCTTACTTTCAGGATTGGGTACGAGTTCCCATGTGTCATTCTTTTCAATCTGATCCAATTCTTCATTCATGGCTTGAACCCATTTCGGATGCTCAAAGGCTTCTTTAACCTTATTTGGTTCCACTTTGGAATACAAGGAAGTATGTGATATATAATTACTTGTTCTTCTTGTTTGAAACGTGTGACGTTGATCACCAATAATATTCTGAGATTTCACTTGTTTCATCATCCTTGGATAAGTTTTTCGTGTTCCTTCCTCATCACTTGATATGGCTAAATCCAATTCTTCATCTTGATTAGGATTACAATTCATTGCATCCTTATTAGAATCGTTAACTTCATCTTCCTCATCTTCCTTGTCTATCTGGACATGCTTATCTTTTCCTGGAGTTGCAATGACTTTTACATCAACTTCATCCACAATTCTTCATGTTTCTTTGTTAACGCATCTATAACCTCTTCCTTCAGGTTCATATCCAAGAAAAATTCCATCTTCTCTTTTCTGATTGAATTTTCCACTGTTTCCACCTTTCTTCTTTATAATGCATGGGATCCCAAAAACTTTAGCATGCTTCATACTTGGAGTAATGACATAGAAAAGTTCATATGGAGTCTTTTTTGATTAAGTCCTATAGAAACATCGATTTTGAATATAAACAACTGTACTTGTAGCTTTCCTCCAAAAGTAATGAGTAAGGCCATGTTCAAGCAACACGGTTCTTCCCATTTCCACTATGCTTCTGTTCTTCCTTTTAGAAATCCCATTTTTTTGAGGTGTATATGGAGCACTATATTCATGCTGAATCCCATTCTTCTCAAGATAGTCTTCAAATTCTTCACTTCTATACTCACCACCATTATCTATTCTCAACTTCTTCACGGAGTACTGACATTCTTTCTCAGCTTTCCTTCTGAAGCTTTTAAACATTTTCAGGGTGTCTAACTTGTGCTTCATAAACATAACACACGTAATGCGAGTAAAATCATCAATGAAATTGATGAAGTACTTGTCTCCATTTTTTTATTGTTTGCTCATCATCCCACATATATCAAAATGTATTAGTTCGAGGGGTTGTTTAGAACAAATGTAAACCTTCTTATACATAACACATGTAATCTTTTCTTTCTGACAGGTAGTGCAACACCAATCTCTTCTTCTTGGAAAATATGTAATATCTCAAACACTTTCCCTTTGAGATAACTTGCTCATATTTCTCTGACACATGTGTCCTAGTCTTCTGTGCCACAACTGATTTTCTTCCACTTTGCTCATGTAACAAGAGTTTTGTGAATTTCCAACTTGAAACAGATTTCCTTTGGTTCGTTCGCATCTTGTAACAATCTTCCCATCTTCTTCACTTTTCACAATTAATCCATCTTTCGGGAAGATAACTTTGTTACCCTCATCACACAGTTGTGATACACTCAGCATGTTATGCTTCATCCCATCAACATATAGAGTTTTCTTGGACTTTAATTTTTCCTTTCCAATGATGGCTGATCCAACACCTTTGATTTTTAAAGATTCATCATTTCCAAATGTCACTGTGCCTTATTTAAACTTCTTCATATTCTTTAGCAACTTCAAGTCTCTTGTCATATGTGAAGAACACCCACTATCAAGTATCCAAGGTCATTCTTCCTTTGTAACTTTTAGAGCAGTTTCAACAAGAAGAGATTTTTCTTCTTTCTCTTCTTTCTTCACCTTCGGCTTCTAAAAATTAAGAACTTTTTGTTGAGCCGGTAATAGCACAATACATCCTTTTGCAAGGTGTCCAGATTGTTCACGCCTTTCACAAATGGTCTCTAGAGGCTGGAATCTATTTTCAAACTTGACTTCATTCTTCTCAACTTTCTTCAAGAAAACCTTCTCACTCTTCTTGCTTTGAGGAGATTGACTCCCCCTTAATCTCTGACTTTCATAACTCATGGGGTGATGGTAATAATGTTGATTGAACCAACACATATTTTTTGTATGCCCGAATCCACCACAATACCAACAGTACCCATAGAAGGAGTACCTTACTCTAAAGCTTTTGTTCTAATACTTCTTTGTTTCTCTTTCTTCAGCCCCACCAACCATTCTTTTGTTAGCAAGATTGCTCTACTGGAATTCTACCTTCTCTAATTTTGCTTATTTTTCACCAATGTTTGACTTAGGTTTCCTTGAAAATTCAGAGTTCCCAGTAACGCTGGTCTTGGCCTCATAATTAACTTTCTTAGCTTTCTTCTTCACAGCAACCACCTTTTTCTTCTGCTGAATTTTCTCAGAATGTGCTTGTTGAGAGCCTTCACCAACATCAGTAGTTGATTTTTGAAAACAAATTTTTTTATTCAACTTCAGAGAGCTTCTTTTGAAAGAGATTATTACACTTTTTCCTTTAACTCAACTCTCATGTGATCATTTTGATTTTTCTCATCTTCAAGAGACTTCTTCAAGTCTTCAAGATCTTTCTCAAGTTCTTCATTATCATTGTATTGATTGGATACTGAGAAACATTCATCTTCTAACTTTTTGTTAAGCTTCTCCAGCCTTCTGATCTTCCTTAAACATTCCTTCAATTATTCTTTCAGATGCATCTCAAGCTGAGTTTCTTCTTCTTCTGAGCTTATACTTCCGAAATCCCCATCATTCAATATTTCAATGAAAGTATTATCAACACCATGCTCAACTGATTTATCAGATTCAGTATCACTTTCTTCATCTTCTTCATTTATGTATAGGAAGCTTTTTCTCTTGAATTTGAAGAACTTATTTTCTTTCCCCGATTTTCCTTTACCACCCTGCTTCTTCCATAACTTACTTGGATTTCTTTATTCTTCATCAATATTTCCTTCATTCTCCCTTCAAGGACAGTTATCCTCAAAGTGACCAATGCCTCCACATTCAAGACACTTCAAGGGAAGTATTCCCTTGTATTTCCATGTGCCTCTTTTAACATTTTTTGAAAACAAGGATAAAATATCATTAAGATTTTTACATACCTCGCTTTCAGAGTAAGAGTCACCACCATATTCTTCTTTCAATATCTTCTTATATCTATCCTTCTTCATGGATTTGAAAGATAATTCTCTGTCAACCTTTGTCTTGTTCTTCATAGCTTTTTCCCTTCTCATTTCATAAGTAATGAGTGTACTATGAAAATCATCAAGAGATAGAGTCTCTGAGTCTCTGTCTTCTAATGAAGATACCTTCGCATCAAATTTATTAGGAAGAATCCTCCAGATCTTTTCCACCACAATAGATTCTTTTAGCTCTTCACCAAGAAATCTGATGGTACTAACAATATCGTTTACCCTGGTGAAGAAATCCCCAACAGATTCATGATCTCCCATCTTCAAGTATGCATACTTCAATCTCCAGATTTGAAGTTTTTCCTTCTTGACTTTTTTATTTCCTTCATATATGTTTTCCAGTTTGTCCCATATACCTTTGGTTGTGTCCACACCTTTTACTCTTAAGAATTCACTTTCAAAAAGTGAATACAGTATAGCATTCTTGGCTCTTCCATCATTCTCAAGAAACTTCTTGTCAACAGGTGTAAGTGGAATATTGCCTTCAAGGGAGGGAAACCCAACTGTTATAGCTTCAAGAACTTCATAACTAATATACATGATATACAGTAGCATTCTATCCTTCCAGATGTAATAGTTTTTCCCATCAAATACCGGAATGCATTTATTATTCACACAATTCAGATTCTCTATCAGCAAGGAAAAAAAAGGCAACCTCCCTTTGATACCACTTGTAAGGACCTAGTTGGAGTAATGAACCACTGAGAGGGGGCGGGGTGAATCAGTGGTACCCCTTTTTCTTCTTTTAAGTTCCCTTAAAAAGAGAACAACTTTTGTCTCCTGTTAAAGATATACTTCCCTTCTGAGAAGCAAACAAACACACATCCAAAGGAAAACAACAATTTACAAGTTTCACTATTCAATAAGAATAGCTACGTCCTTGGTATGGTTGGAAACAATCCAACACCATACAATCCACTAAGAAAACAATACTTGGACTACAACGAGTAGGATATACCCTTACACTCGTGAAGCACTGTGAAACAATCACTCCTGTGCATGTGCACCCTCTTAGCACAATAGGGCAATGCCTTTTTTCTTGTAACAACTTATGTTACCTGCACTTCCATTCAAATACACAAGTGTAAGCAAGTTCATCACAAATATTCACTTCCTTACCCAGAATAAAGGCAAGTACTCCTTGGACTTGATATAGATCAATTACAGTCCGAACTTCCCATTCTGAATCTCCACTCTGAATTTTCCCAATCCAATTCTTCAATCCGAATATTCCTCAGTCTGAGAAACTCAATACAGTGACAGCCAGTACTGATTCCCTATTTTGAATATCCACTTCAAATTATTCACTCCTAATTCTTCACTCTGAATTTTTTTTCTTCACTATAATTCTTCAATCCAAGTCTTCTTTAATCTGAGAAACTCAATACGGTGTCAACCAGTATCAAATTCTCATTTCAATTGAAACTGCAATGAAAAATCAGTCGGCCATACACTTCTTTCTCTCTCTAGATTTTCAGAGCTTCTCCCACTATAGCATCATCAATAAATTTAATTCGAACTCTGATATCCTTTTATAGGTGCTCCAAATTTTTCTTAGGCGGGAAACTAAAATATTTTCCCACTCACTTAGATTCACCCAAATCTTAATTTCTCCTAAAATCTTGGAGTAATTAAGACTTTGTCAACGCTTCTAGAAACTTCTTGAATCTTCCTCCAATTCTCTTGATTTATAAATTTGGCCTTTCCCGGATCCTACCTTCTGGCTTCTCGGCATCACATTCTCAGATCCACCCTTCTTGAATCTTTGTTATAACTCCATTTAAATTCTCAGCAATAGTCTTCATCACTTCTTGGTACGGATTTTGGTTCTTAGAATGACTCTTCCTGATTCTCAGAATGTCTCTTCTTGATTCTCAGAACGGCTTTTGGTTCTCAATATGCCTTCTTCAATTCTCGATACGACTTCAGGTTCTCGATACGACTTCACCAGTTCTCAGTACGATGTTCTGGTTCTCATTGTGACTTCTTCAATCATCGATATCGAAGATTTTGAATTCTCAGTATGAACCCTATGGATCTCGGTACAACTTCTGGTTACTACTTCACCAATTCTTGGCATGACTATGCGCTTATGGGTATGAACTTCAGGTTCAGGAAGTCGACTCCGAACTTCGTCACTCCAAACTTCTGACTCAGGAATTCGACTCCGAACGTCTCGCTACTAACTTCTTCTTCAGCAAGTCGACTCCGAACTTTCTGCTATGAACTTCTGACTCAGGAAGTCGACTCCGTACTTCCCGCTACGAACTTCTGACTCAGTAAGTCGACTCCGAATTTCTCACTACGAACTTCTTCTTCAGAAAGTCGACTCCAAACTTTCTACTACTAACTTCTTCTTCAGCATGTCTTCAACCAGCTTTTATCATGAAATTTTTCATGATTTTTGAGAACTTTAAGATCAGAAAAGAATCATCAGATTAAGGGCCTTCACATCTCATATCATCCAGATTTCAAGAATTTTCAATATCCCGATTCCGAACATTCCAATTTCGAGACTCCTAATTCTTCAAAAACTAGGTTTTGAATGTTCAGTATTATCGGTTTCGAATCTTCAAACTTCCAGCTTCTAAATTCTTAGAAATTCAAGGTTTCTTTCCTTCATGAAAACTTCCTCAAGATCAACAAAAGACAAACCATGCAAACCATCTATTCCTTTAGCTTGGTCCTAATAGTTCTCAAGCATCTTTCCAATATTCCATCAAGGCTCTCTATCCTTGAGGCCCTTAATCTGTTGTCAGATATGCTTGAGGCCCTCGCTGAGGCTTTAAGAAGCCCCCTCATGTTTGAGATGGAAGTAGTAGTCGTAGAACCTTTTCATGCTGAAGCGGTCAAGAATGATAAATTCTTGGCCATTATCTTGTTCTCTAGAGAAGATGAAGTCTCCCCCATACAAGGGTACATTCGCCCACTATACATCACCGACTAGTTCAATGGCGTGGAGGTTTTTCGATGTCTTTTCGACACGGGCTCTAGAATTAATCTAATCCCGACTCGAAGACAGCGAAAGTTGGGATTGTCTGAAGATGATCTGAGTCCCTCTGGCCTAAGAATCCAAGGTTATGATAGGATGGAATAGACACCGGTCAGTAAGATTTGTTTGAAGACCCATATTAGTGGCCTAGTTTCCAGCACCGAATTTATGGTAGTCTCCCAGGACACTACCTACAATGCGTTGATGGGAAGGCCATGGCTCCACCTGCATGAGGCGGTTCCCTCATCATATTCCCAGTGCCTCAAGTACTCCCTTAATGGTCGAGTGGGAATTCATCAAGGTGAAGCATGTCCCTTTGTTTCTTGTGAGGGCCGCTATCTGGATGCCAACTATTACATGAGTAAGGACAAGTAGATTTAGACCAACGAGGTCGAGCATGTCACGGCTGAAACCAACCTGTGGATAGATCTAGATGATTCCTACACATTTCCAATCCACTGATTTGTGGATACAACCTCAGACATGGGACAATGCTTCGTTGTATCTGGTACGAGGAGGGAACACATTCCCAAGTCTAAGAAATGATGGAAAATGACCTCGTACTCCTATAAAAATTAGGCTCAAGTGATCCCAAAGCCTCATACCCCATAAGGTATCGGGATGTCCACACAATTGAAATGACAATACGTCATATTTTCTTGTTCCACCAGGATATAATTAACCATATCAATCAAAATCACCATTATTACTTCGATATCATCAAGCGTGGCCCCTTGGGAAAAAGGCCCGATGGGATTGGATCAACAGACCTCATCGCTTTGGTTGCAGTAGCACAGGGGTCCTCTGATGCAGTGTCTATTACCGCTCATGCGGGTTCCAACCTCCTATTGGGATATTCCGACTCATAAGTGACTCCTCCCGCCGAGGATTCCCCCTACACCAGTGAAAAAGGGGGTTTAAAGGATGATCCTCTTGCCTTTGAAGAGGGCGTCTCTACCACAGTCGACGATTTGGTACAGGTGATCCTTGGTAGTGAGGCAGACCCGAGACCTACATTGATCAGTGTCGCCATTCCCCTCGAGGAGCAAAAATAGTACATAGACTTCCTGAAAGAATACCATGATGTATTCTCCTGGTGTTATGAAGAGATTCCAGGACTAGATTCTTAGGTATTTGTCCACCACCTCGGTCTCCCGACAAATCATCGCGGGTTCAAGCAGCCTCCCCAAAATATTCACACTTATCACGGTGTCATGGTAGAGGTGGATGTTGATAAGATCATCAGAGCCAATTTCATTAAGGAGGTCCAGTACCCCAAATGGATAGCCAATATTGTGCCAATCAGGAAGAAGAACCGACAGATCAGAGTCTGCATTGACTTTTTGGATCTCAATTGTCACTGTCCGAAGGATGATTTTCCCCTTCCTCTGAAGGAGTTGTTAATTGAAGTTACAGCTGGATTCCAAGCCCTCTCATTCATGTATGGGTACTCCGGGTAAAACCAGATCTGAATGGCCCCCTAGGATGAGGAGTCCACAGCCTTCAGGGCACCACAAGGTACATTCTATTACCAAGTCATTCCCTTTAGTTTAAAGAATACAGGTGCCACCTACTAGTGGGATATGCATTTCATATTTAATCCAATCCTTGGAACATTGGTGGAATGATATGTGGATGATCTGGTGGTCAAATATCACCAACATCATGACCAACTTAATTACCTTGAGAAAGTGTTCAGCTTCCTCTATTTTCATCACCTAAAGATGAACCCATTAAAGTGTGCCTTCAGGGTCACCTCTGGAAAGTTTCCCGGCTTCGTTGTCAAATACAGGGGCATTTAGATCGACCCAGATAAGATCAATGCCATTAGGTAGATGTCTCATCCAAGCAATATTTGAGAGCTTCAAGGTTTCCAAGGCCACTTAGCCTACATATTCCAATTCATCGTGAACCTGGATGGAAAGTGTAAGACCTTTTCTTAGCTCATGAAGATATGAACCACTTACGAATGGGATGAATAGTGTCAGATAGCTTTTGAGGATATCAGGCAGTATCTTCTCCAACCTCCGGTCTTGATGCCACCCATCTCTGGAAAACCACTAGTCCTTTATGTGATCGCCCAATAATGATCTCTCGGTGCCCTTCTCACCCAAAAGAACAATGAGGGGACAAAGAACATCCTTTATTACCTCATTCGTATTCTCCTTGATATGAAGACTAGATACTCCCCCATCGAAAAGAGTTACCTTGTGCTGGTATTCATAGTACAGAAATTGTGACAATACTTGCAGCACCATGAGGTGCAGTCGGTATCTTGGGTAGACCCACTGAAGTACATTTTGAACCACCACATGTTGATAGGTCATCTCGCTCGGTGGGCACTGATTATCTAGCAGTTTGATATCAGGTTTTTCCCTCAGAAATCTATTAAGGGGAAAGCATTGGTAGACTTCCTTGGTGCCCATTTGGACCCTGCTGACCAGTCCTTGGATCTTGATTTCCCCAATGAGGATATCCTCTTGGTGGAACAATCCATTCCATGCTAGAAGATGAACTTTGATGGTGCCTCCCGAAGCCCCATCGGTAGGAGGCTCAATGATCCATGGATTATAGGGTAGGCTTGGGTATCATCTTTATTACCCCAGCACAAGCCATTATACTGTAATCATTCCTATTGTCAGAAGGTTGCACCAACAATGAGGTAGAGTATCAGGATCTCATCACTGGCCTCGAGCTAGCCCTCGAGATTGATGTGCCCCATTTTCATGTGAAAGGGGATTCTGAACTAGTCATCAAGCAGATCAACGGTGACTACGTCGTCAGAAATCCAAAGCTCATACCATTTTTGGAGTTCACTCTCTATCTAATGGCCTAGTTCCAATCTAGGATGGAAGTTACTCATGTCCCTTGATCTCATAACGGTCGAGCTGACACCCCGGCCAGCCTGGCTGCATCACTTGCAGAACTCGAGTAGGATGATATGATTATCCATGTGGTACATCAGAGATTCATTGATCCTATCTCCCCAGATGATAACTATGGCCTATAGGTGAGCCATCTTACTGTCGGAGCCTCCATGTCAGGACCCCCAGATGTAGTGGTTGAAGTGACTCCCGAATGGAGATCCCCCTTTGTCAAATATCTCCAAAATGGTTACCTCCTAGCTGATCGTCCTGAGCGCAAGCAAATACGACATCACACATTACATTTTACCCTCCAGAATGGTCCCAGTCATGATCAGATCCTCTATAAGTGTGGTTTTGATGGTATTCTCCTCTATTTCATCCAAGGAGTCGATATTTCTCAGTTCATGCATGAGGTTCATGCCGGTTCCTGCAGCGCCCACCAGATTGGGATAAAGCTATCTCACCAGATCTAGAGACAAGGGTACTTTTGTCCCTCCATGATCCATGATTGCATCAAGTTCTCCAAGAGATTCCATGTGTGCCAAATTCATGCTAACTTTATTCATCGGATGCTAGAGCCTCTCCGCTCCACTAACTACTCTTGGCCATTTGTGGTATGGGGACTCGATGTTGTGGGACCATATCCACTGGCGACAACTCACCGGTGTAGATTCATCCTGATGGATACAGATTTCTTCTCCAAGTGGGCAAAGGCAGTTCCACTCAAGAAGGTCAAGGCTCGTTACATCGTTGACTTTGTGACTTCCAACATCATCTACCGATTTGGAGTTCCACACGCTGTCCTCACCAATAATGGCATGAACTTCTGATCAGCTGAGTTGAATAAGTTTTACGCTAAGTACAACATCCATTCTAACCATACCTCATGCTATCATGCACAAGAAAATGGATATATTGAGGCATTCAACAAAACCGTCTCAAACATTTTGCAGAAAATGGTTGGTCAGAATAAGAAGATTTGGCCGAACAATCTCCCCAACACCCTCTGGGCTTATCGTAAAACAACTCACAATTCCACCCAAATGACCCCATATTCCCTAGTGTATGGAACTGAGGCCATCCTTCCCATTGATATTTAGTTTCCCTCATTACGCAAAACGGTCTATAACTAGCAGGTGCTAGATAAGGTAGCTGAAATCCATCTGGATGAATTAGAAGCACTTGACGAGAATAGGCTTTGTGCCCTACACAATCTTGAAAGGCATAAAAATAAGATAGCTAGATTCTTCAACAAGAAGGTTCACCTTTGCTATTTCCTGCAAGGTGATTTTTTATTTGCCCTTAGGACACCAATGATACCTGGTAAGAAACCACCCATGTTGGAGCCCAAATGGGAAGGACCTTTTATTATTCATAAGATTTACCCCAATGGTGAGTACTCACTGGTAACCATGGATGGTGAGTGTATAACTCCTCACACATATGCCAGGTTCCTCAAGAAATACTTTTCCTGAGCTAGTGGGTCCAGAATGACCCTAAACATCTTGGTCCCACATGATCCTAAACTGCCCGGTCCTACATGACTTTAAACTGTAAAACATCCTTAATGACGTTAAACTGTATGTCAACCTACAAGATGTTAAACTACACCCTCATAACTATGTGTGGGTTTATTCCCATCTACATGGGATATGTAGTAATTATCAAACACTTCATCTTGAGTCCACCCCCCAAAATCTTTTCTTTGACTATCCCCCCTGGGGGTAGACCTCTTGGAGGATCCTTACTAGGAATGGTGAAGGCTTCTTTGGCCCCACTCATGTCAGGATTATGATGATCGCACCATGTGCTCCCTCCTCTTTCTTCTAGTCTCCCATTTCCTCACTGCATGACGTTAAAATACATGGGCTTTAAGAACTACATACGGCTTGATTATCATCCTCATGGTATACGTAGGAACGCCCAGACATTTCGTCTGTAGGCCCAGCCCAAACATAAAAATTCCCCCTTGGGTTAGGACACATGGTATGGTATAGTCTTTTTCCCCAATTCACATCGAGCTCATCTCGATCCCTCCATATGTTCCACTCCATGGAGATTTACATCACTTTCACTACCCTGCTTGACATTAAAATGCATGGGCACAGCTATGCTTCACCCACTCCTTTTATTGGGACTCCATCATCTTTCACATCTAAAAGGACCGCTGATTGGCATGGATGCTCAGCCTAAGGTCTCTCCAACCACTTCGGGCCAAAACCCTCGAGGATGTTGAGAAAAAAATTTATACAAGTCCCACATTGCGAATATGGTCAACAGTCGATGCTCATTTGTGTTCCCATTTTAGGTCACACTATAAGGATGATGGGTTTCAAACATGGTCAGTAGATATCCATTTTTGTTGTCACCACCCCCGTAGATCCCAAACATTGAGTGTGGTGGTTCATCCTACCCACTATATCTTTGAGTTTTGATTCCCTTCGGGCGGTGCCAGCTATCAGACCCTTATATGATAGGGAAAGCTGAATCCGGATCCTTGTTTCCCACATCGAGCAATGCTCACATGGGCTTAGGAGATGTGATGAGGTGGTAACCACACAAGAGGTAATATGGCAACAGTTGGCTGGGATGCCCAACCTCAGGTCCTTCGACCCCTTCGGGCCCCTTCCCAAGTTATCATTTAGGATTGTGTTTTTTCCATGCCACACATATCCCCTTGAGATATCCCTTCCTTCATTTATCATATGTTCCATGAGCACAGGCCCTTCCATTCTTTGCATGACCCATCATTTGGGTTTTCGTCACCCTCTATATCTAGAAGGGCCCTCGAATGGCATGGATGCTCAGCCCAAGGGCTCTCCTACCATTATGAGCTAACACCCTCAAGGGTTGAGAGCGACAAGTTGATACAAGTCTCATGTTGTGAATACGGTCAGTGGTTGACACTCAATTTCTCACCCTCTTTTGGTCACACAAGGGTGGATACTATTTTGCGGACCGATTCAATAGTTTTCTTCCATCATCGTTGCTACTTTTTGGTCTTCCATAAGCACGATGATTCTCTCTCTTTGTCCCATGCATATGACATTAGAATAGGCATACATGGTTCGAGATCTATGAACCTAAACTAAGATCACCTTCATCCACACTACAAGACATTAAACTGCAATCTAGCCATGACATTTTGTCTATGGCCCAGCCTCAGGCCCCTTGGCCTTTTTGGTCCCCTGGCCCAAGTTCTCACTTAGGGTTGTACGGTGTGGTGTGGGATTATGTCCTCATTCATGTTGGGTTACTCACAATGTCTTACACATCCTAGAATGAGATAACTTACCACTATCTTCATCCTCACAGCAAGACGTCAAACTGTAAGCTAGCCATGGCATTCTGTCCATGGCCCAGCCTCAGACCCCTTTGCCTTTTCGGGCCCCTCACCCAAGTTCTCACTTAGGGTTGTACGATGTGGTGCGAGATTGTGTCCTCATTCATGTTGGGTTTCTCGTCATTCCATACATGCCCCACATGGGGGTATCTTTCTCTTATTAGCATCACACTTTCCTTCAAGAACTATGTGTGCCTTGATTCCTGTCCTAATGGGATATGTAGGACTGCCCAAGTGTCAAGACTTCATGTCCAGCCCCATCTCTTAGAAACCTCCCTATCATTGTTGGACCCTTGGCCCGCGTTCTTCGAAAAGAGGGGTATATAGTGTGGTATGGGTGTGTGTCCCCATTCATGTCAGGTTTATAACAACCACATCACATACCTCTCTCTCCTAAGTGGCCTTTTCTCCTTTTCCCTGCTTTCATCTCTTTGAGTCGGTTGTCCTTAAGCCGGGTCCCTCTACCCTCTTTGGTGATTCACCAATTGTCCCATGAGTACTCTAGTCTAGAACCTGGAGTGTCAGATTCTACCTAGACATATTTTCATCCATTTCTCAAGCTTCGTATTCCTCTTCATTTGGGCTTCCATAATCTTTCACACCTGAAGGGACCCCCAAATGTCATGGATGTTAGGCCTAAGGGCTATCCTACCATTAAGGGAAATTGTCCTCAAGGGTTTCAGACAAAAAATCATTACAAGTCCCGTGTTGAGAATATAGTCATCAGTTGACACTCATTTGTTGATCTAATTTCAGGCCACACAATATGGATGCTATATTTCAAAAATGGTCAACAGTTATCCTCCATCGTCACACTAGACCCTTCAAGCCTTGAATGTTGGTAACATGATTCACATTATTTTCCACCCTATCATGTCCAAATGGAATTTTGACACTCCTAGCACTATCCCTCAGTTCACATTTGCACGTTAGGAGGACAAAATCTATGGTAAAGGCATCATTTGGGGCTTTGCATGGACTTCCCTTTGGAGTGGGTTCTAGGTATTGCAAAAAACCTCTTACACCCTTGTTTCCCACACCGATTTTGACTCGTGTGGGATTAGGGATTGGGTTGAGGTCTACACTTAGAAGGATTTCGCTTCTCTCTGGTTTATGCTCTAATACCTTAAACTAATATCTCTTTCATAACTATGTATATCTTGATTCCCATTCCCATAGGATACGTAGGAATGCCTAGACATCTTGTATTTGGGTCTAGCTCGAGTTCCACTAATTTATCTCTTATGCCCTACCTTCTGGGCTCTAACTCTTATGGGACTGTGTGGCGTGGTGTGGGATTATGTCTGTATTCACATCGGGTTTGCATTAGCCACACCACGTATGCCCTTTTTTAAAATTTACCCCCCTACTTCTTGTCCCACATGACATTAAACTGTATTTTTTCCCACACGTAGTTAAAAGGAACCTTCAAGAACTATGTGTGGCTTGATTACCATTCCTTATGGGATACGTAGGAACACCTGAAAATCTCTTCTTCAGGTCCAGCTCAATTGGGATCTAGTTTCTCATACCCCTTATCCTCTAATCTTTCTTGTCCCCTCGGCTCGAGGTTTCCTCCTTGTAATCACACATGGTATGGTGTGGAACTCATCCTCATTCACGTCAGGTATGCTTTATCACGTCGTGTGAATCACCTCTGGAACCTCATATCTCCTATATATTTCTGATCCGTATGACTTTAAACTATGATGATTAGTCACAAATGACATTAAACTGTTGCATCTATCCTTCACGACGTTAAACATGCAAGGTTGGTCCCATCACATGACCCTAAACTGTGACATTTTCATCTTGGTCGCACAATGAAAAACGACACTTCACCATGATATCCTCACTCAAGGGGGAATCATGTTTATTATCGGTCACACACCATACCATTTGTCAATGCCTACATATGGCTTGATTCTTGTGACAATTCCTGGACTTTCTATCCTAGGCCCGTTTCTTAAAAAAACCCATTCATCCTAAAGGACAAACAAGATATATCAAATACTGCTTCTTTTGGTGCAAGGTCCAGACTCACACAACATTATTATCCCTAGTACTGGTATTCTACCGTTCCATCCTTATAACTATGTGCAGATTGATCCCTATCCTCATGGGGTACGTAGGAACGTCTGTGCACCTTGTCTCGGGCTCAGCCTAACTTTTTTTTCAGTCCCTCGACCTAAAACCTCCCCCAAGAAGTGCATAGTGATCCAGACATGGTCCTCATTCACGTCAGGTCTTGTAATTACATCATCGTGTGTCTCTCATTTCCTTCCATCCATGGTCTAAGCTCTATGACCATAAACTGAGACCACTCCACGTCCTTTCCACAAGATGTTAAACTGCACGACATCTTCCAAAACTACATTTGGCTTGATTCTCGTCCTCATGGGGTATGTAGGAATGCCCAGGAATTTTTGTCTCCGGGTCTAGCCCCAGAAATATACAAATCTTGTCCCTCATTTTTCATCCCCTTAGCCCGAACTCATTTGGGAACATGCGGTGTGGAAAGTACCTCTTAGGTTCATGTTCACGTCGGGTTTTTCAATAGCCGCACCATGTGCTTCCCATATCTTTTTCCAGGGTGGTCTGAGTTCTATGGCACAAAACTAAGATCTCATTATGGGAATTGCGTGTCATGTTTGGCTATTTCACCACTCTGTGCATATTCCATTAAATAAATCCCCCCTTAATGGTCCACCCTAGTACCTTAAGTTGAAAGTGTGTGACCCTAGGACCCTTGTCCTTGGTAAGGGACTCGACTCCCTCTATCTGATATGTCTCATTATCATACTCAGATGCATTCTGACAAAGAACCCGAAGTGTGGAATTTTCATGAGGACATTCCCCTCATTCCATGTCCAAGCCTCGTGAGCCCGTTATTTGGATCCTCATCCTCTTCCACATCTAAAGGGACCCCCTTCATGGCCTGTTCTCATGCCGCCTCGTCTCACCTACCATCTCGGGCCAACATCCCTAATAACCACGGATGACATTGGCGACAGGACCCATGTTTCGAACATGGTCAGCAGTTGACCCTCATCTGTCTGTCCCCATATTAGGCTAACATGATATGGATGTTGTGTTTCGAAAATGGTCAACATCCATCCCCTATCATCACACCACAATCATTGTGGTCCAGATCTTGAGCATCAGGATTCACATATTTCCACTTCCTTATGTTCAATTGGAATTTCGACATACTCGAATTTACTCTTCCATGCATCTAGGTTCATTATATAAGCAGATCAGCATTATTGGGATGTCATTCACCTAGTGTCCCATCACCCCTGACATGTTCCTTCCTATGCTAGGAAAGTCCCATCACTACTCATTGTTTCCCACATCGAGCACGACTCACGTGGGCTTAGTAGTTCTGTTAGGATGTGTACTGGTGAATCCATGCCATGCAAGACTTTCATCATCCCACATGACGCTAATTTGTGCCTCATAACTATGTATGGCTTGATTCTCATCCTAATGGGGTACTTAAGAATGTTCAGAAACCTTGCCTTGGGCCCTGCCTAACTTTCACTTTTGGTCCCTTAACCTGAAAAAATTCCTCTGGGGATATGTTGTGTGGTGAAGACTCCTTATTCCCTCATTTATGTGGGGTTTATAGCTACTGCACCACATAATCCCTTCCTAGGATCTCCCCTTTCACTATTCTTCCTATCGCATGATGTTAAACTGCATGATTCCTTATGTCCTTGACGCATGACACTAAATCGTGGTTCAACCCTGAACTAGTTCAGGATGCCCCATGTTAGTCATGGGATGCACCAGATCCCTTTCCAAAGAGGTCATACTCGGAGGTATGCTTGATCCATGATCAGACGAATACACCCACCTAATGTTCCTTCGTAACGGTGGTGTGATTTCAAGAGCATTGGAATCTATTCGAACAACCAATCATCCAACTAAATGCATTGTGTGCCCTTCATTCAGACCCTCATCCTCTTTCACGTCTTAAGGAACCCCCTAACAGTTTGGATGCTCAGCCTATGGATCACCTACTATCCTGGGCCAATGTTTTGGAAAGCTAATGGATGGAATTTAGAGTCAAACCCCATGTTTCAAACACGGTCAGTGGTCAGCCCTCATTTTTTATTCCCATTCCAAGCTAACACAATAAGGATACTATGTTTCAAACACAGTCAACATTCATCCATTATTGTCATGCCACCCTTACAGTGTTCTGAATATGGGGTATCATGATTCACACTTTCCACTCTCTTATTTCTGGGTTAATTCTAATGCCCCTGGAGTTACTCCCCTTATGCACTAGAGCACATTGGAAGGGTGGAACGTTGATTGTTCTGAGGTCCTCATCCTCTAATCGGGCCTCTCCCATTTCTTCCCAAAAATCTAAGTTGGTTGTTAAAAACTCAGGTTCCCGAAGCTTGGTTCACATTCCTAAATTCAAATGAAGTAATGGTGTGATCATCCCTTGTTTCTCACATCGAGCAAGACCCATGTGATCTTAGTAATGGATTGGTATTTATTTCACAATTGTGGTTGAAATGCATCGAACCAAATGAACAAGTAAATAAATCCATTCATACATGCAGTTCAGAACGATAGGTAGTAAAAAGAAATTTCTTTATGAGTTTAACCAAAATAGGGTCCTTAAGGATCAACAACTTGAATAAATCTCTCTAGCGCCATTAACATTTGGCTTGTGGCCTCCAGGATTACCTCCTACCCCCTGAGAACCTTCTCTTCATCAGTAGCTGCAGGGCGCAGTTCACTAACCCTGACATGTTCTTGCGCCTACTCAGTTTGGAGTGCAGTAATTTGGTGACCTGCTTCCACTAGCTGCTCTTGGGTGGCTGCCAGTTGGGTCCTCAATTTCTCAACAAGCTCAGAACAGTTTGCAATGAATACCTCATTTTCTTTCACCTGTTCTTCAAGGCATAAGACCTCTTGTTCTACCTTCAAGAATTCTTGGGTACTCCTTGACTCTTTCTAATACCAGGAATGTCAGATCATCATCCGTTCTCACATATATTCTTAGCCATGTTTCCACAGACTGTCGAATGAAGACGTTGAGAATCCACCCCTCCAGCATAGAGAAAGCACAACTAGGTGTGGAGCGATCCCATCTGTTTTAGCCATTCCGTTTGAGGCTGACCAAGAAATTGTTTCATAAACTTCCACCCTTTGTGTAGCGTCATACAGCTCTCATTGGCCACCTCCGAATCAGAATCATCTATCTCTTCAGGATCTGTAGGTTGATAGTCGGGGAAAGAAGCGAGGAGTTCAGCAGCAGGATCTTCTTCAGGAACCTCCACCTCGTCAGCGACTTCGCTCACATCGGGCTGGAGTTCCACCCCAGTGGCATTACCATCCCTTATTGTGATCTTCGTCTTACCGAGTACTGGGGTAGGGTTTCCTAGAATGGTGGATTCTATAAAGGCTGACATGGTCGCTTCCCATCCCGCTCCTACAGATGTCCTGGACTCGACAGTTTGGCGTGCCTCCAACCTAGCGATCACTACAATAGCAATCAACATCTTTATTAGCTAAATTCTCCAGTAAAGAGGGAAAATCAATGAGAAAGGACTTACAGGAGCCAAGTGTAGCAGTTTCCAATGCATGTGTTGTGGCGGGGGCCCCTGCCACAGGATAGCCTTCGGCACATGTCAACTCGATTACTGATGTCGGCTCCTCTTTGACAATGGGGATGGCAGGGGGCTCTCCTTCTATATCATTATCACCTAATCTATCTGAAATCGGTACCCCATTATGGACAGTCCCGAGGACTGGCCCCCAAGTTTTCTCCCTGGTCTCCATAGGCATACCCATGCCCCTTGTGGGGAAGGCTTCCTAGGGACCCTCGCCCATGTGTTCCAGAATAGGACAGGGTTTGGTTGACGGATTGAGACTATGAAAAGATGAAGGTCGGTATAAGTTTTTAAACTATACCTAAAGATGCTCTGCTAGTTCTGCATCGGATCCAACGATTTCGCCACTCTCTCGGGAACTCCGATGGTGAGTGGGAGCTTCTAAAGGCCCCTCGCCACCAAGACCCTCAACTTGGTCTTCTTCTTCTAGTCTTTCTTCTACTACTACTTATTATTATTCTTCCTCCTCCTCTACACTTTCATACTTGGATGGTAGCCCCTATGGGTCATGCTCCTAGCCAAGAATTACTTTCACAAGGAGATGCGGTTCTTCATACCGCCCCCACTGGCATGCGTACAGGTCTATGGATGTCAGGTATGCATGTCGGTGATGAAAGTTTACTCTATCCAATATCTGGATGTTCTCTATGTTTGGAAGATATGGCATAGTACATATCAACTTCCTCCATAACTCTTCGGCGGACATGGACTATCGCAGCGTTCTCCAAGTAGACCACAGAGAAGGGAATGTAGCATCAGCAGATGGCATCAGGAGGTACCTGAGTTGCTTTCTTGGGAGTTCCCTAGTCGGACCCCAAGGTCGTGCATGATACCACCCTTCCTCGGAGGGTAGAGGCACATTCTCGGTCTTCGCTAACCCTACTGATGAAGTATCCATCTGCGCTGCGCTAGCTCCCTGACCCATTCTGTTCCTCACTTCCCTCGCAACACCTCATCTACCTTCCTGCTCTTCAGGCTCTGCACTAGTTTCCTTGATCTGCCGAATGCATTTCCAGAGAATCGCCTCAGGGTACGTTCTCACCCAGTGTTTGGCATACTCTATTGATAGTCCGGATTTGACATCGGTGGGGGGAAGAGTGGTAACTTCTCCCAGGCCTTCCATCATGAACATAAGCCACAGCTGGCGGAGAATGCAGGGATGCTACTCTTCCTAAACCTCTATATATACTTTCTTGGGCATTCGTTGCATGCACCCGAACTACCTGATGAACCTGGTTAGCACATAGGGTTTTCAGAAGATCTTTCCATCAATTCAGGCCACTAGCACGCTGCCCCGGATGCTCTGCAGGTACTCCCTCTACTCCAGTAGACCCCGCCCATCATCTACTATTTGGGAAAATGGGGTTCGTAATGGATGGAAGTCGAAGTGAGTGTGACTGCTGATCTTGATCTTGATTATTTCATCCCGGAGCATCAATGGGAAGATCCCAGTGATGTTCAAGAGGGATGGATGCATACTGTTACTAGGGGGCATATGGAATTTGGGAAGTCATACCCATCACAGTGGGCTGCAACCCAACCGTGGAGGATCTGAAATGGCCCGCATATCCTCTGTGGCATACTTCCCCTTGAAATGTGCTCTAGAATTATGTATAGACTAGCCAACACTGGTACCCCTAGGTTAACCTTGTTCTTTGCCGCCATAATCCCGGCCATCACTAGCATCCCCAGGCAGACACCCATCCTTTTGTCCCTCACAAGTAACAACCATCCACTCAAGAACACAGTGAGGAACCTGGCATATCATAAATTTAGGTCTTGACCTTCATTTATGCCAAAGCACCATGATAGATACTATCCCGTCTCCAAAATCTTCCAATATGAGCCTGCTTTCCCCCTCTAAGATGTGTTCGGGCATTGCTTATGTGGGCCTAGAATCTTCACGGACGTGTCCTGGGTCATGAAGATACTAAACCAACTAGAATAGGGTATTTCCTTTAGGATATATCTTATTCTGAGTTCCTCTTTAGCCAACTCCAGCAGGTGCCATGATAGGATTGGGGTGCTGGTCCTATCCCCCCAAACATTCTCCATCAGGAGGAACTCATCATACTAATACCCCTCCAAGGGTATTACCATGATACAGTGGACATCCCACAGAATGATGCCCACCTCCCCATGATGGAGGTGAAAATTGTTGGTATCAGGCGACCAATGACTGAACAGCTCTGCTACCAAGTCCTACTATCAGTAAAAGTGGAATTGAGACATCCAAACGGACTCGAAAATCCCAATATCCCATAGCTCCAGCCTGAATTCCTCGCATGTCTGACGTATCCAGTATGCCCATGACCATTCATTGGTAAAGTTTCCCCCGGATCTAAAATCCCACTCCTTCCAGCCCTTAGTCTTGTTAGTAATGTTGCTTCTAAATATACATGCATAAATAGCAGGAGATTCCTCAGAAACTGGATCACTTCCCACAATCATCTTGGTATTCGGATTAAGGACATATATGGTTGTGTTCTATGTTTCCATAGTAGGATGGCCATTGTTGGTAATGTTGAATTGTGGATGACTATCCTCATGCGCCACCCACAACCGCGGCATGTCCGTCTCAAAACCGAGAATCATCACCTCTTCCAGAAGACTGAAATTTCATAACAGTATGCTACCACTCAGGATGTAATCCTTTTGAGCTTGTGTAAGCATGCTGAAAAGCATTTGGTTATCAGAAACAACCCTCCTCATGTGAAGAATATGAGGGTTCACGATCATTTGGGTTCTTCTTGTAGCGGCGGAAACTTCCCTCTCGGCATTGGTCTATTGAGTGTGAATTTTTATAATTTCGAAGGGATTAGCGTGAAAGATGGAATATTCATCATGAAAAAGTGGCAGCGGTGTGAAAGAAGGTTGATGCGTACCGAAAAAATTCAGATGGTGTGCAAAACCCGGAGTCAGTTGCGGAATCTTATGCGCGGATGAGTACTGTTTTCACACGCGAGAGAAAAAAAAGCCTAACATGCGAAAAAAGTCAAAGTAGGGCCTATGGAGGGCCTCATCCTATCTATAAAACTCTGAAACGGCTTCTGCGCGTGCACAACACTCTTGCGCATGAAAAATATGTTTCTGTGCACCGCTGACGATGTATTTCCTATTATTCAGCGTACCCTAAGAATCTGACCTTCATGTTCCCCTTCGGCTTTGATTCTGAGGTGGGGCATTTTTTGAAACTAAAATTTGGAGAAGGGCCACATTGGGTGGATAAAAGAGAAACGAATGAATCCGGGATGAAAAA
This sequence comes from Viscum album, assembly GCA_963277665.1. Lineage (NCBI taxonomy): Eukaryota > Viridiplantae > Streptophyta > Magnoliopsida > Santalales > Viscaceae > Viscum > Viscum album. The sequence continues at coordinate 1,746,606,421 of OY728129.1, read as the reverse complement.
GAGGAGATTCCGGGACCTGGGCGGTGGGCGTGCACAAGATTGGGGAGACGCACACAAGAGGGCTTCCAGCGCACAATCCCTTGCGCATCGGCCTTACCTTCCGTGACCAAAGCACCGTCCTCTACGACTAGATATTCCTGGCCCCATTTCCACACTGAAGTCAATGTTGAATGGGAGTTTGCGCGCCCAGCCTCATTTCTGCACTGAAGGCGACGTCGATCGAGGCTTTGCGCGCCTAACCCCATTTCTGCTTCCAAGGCAACGTCGAGCAATCATTTGCGTGCCCGACCTCCTCTACAAGCACAAGCCGATGAACGACCGGAGTTTGTACGCCATGCTCTTGCATGACCCTATGAGGACTCTGGCTATAAATTGAATTGTATCTCTTCCCTTCAGTGATGGAAACTGAAGATGAAACAAAGCTCTGCTGCATGAAAACCCCATCTTCCATGACCGCACAAAAAAAAACCCATGGCCTTCAGGCATTGGTTATTGCACAATAGGTCCCCCGGGGGCGCCTTCGAATGGGCCCTCTGATCCTCATGAATTTCTTTTCTTCCCAAAGTTGTTTGCGCACAAGGGGTCCCCTCTGGCATGCAAGTTCCCTCTACGTCAGGCGCTCTTGCGCGCAACCCATCTAACCTACGTGCAAACCGTCAGACTCACGTGCAACCCCTTGGGCATGCGCACCGCCGTTCTGACTTGCGCACAAATCGCCCATCTTGCATGAAACCCCTCCATCCTGCACGCCACCCATACCTCTTGCGTGAAACCTCTTCATCTTGGGTTCTAACCTTGCATCTTGCGCACGGTCCTCCTATCTTACCCCATCCCATTCTCTTACGTGTGCTCCAGGTGTTTCCCTCACTTTGAGGAATCTTGTTCGAGCCTCTCTTATGCCCGACACACCTGCGTCACACACTCTTTTCCTATGTGTCCCTTCAAGTTTTCACGAATCAATTTCAAATTCCCTTGGACGATACTACTCATTTCATTGTTCTGCCTCATGCTTCTTCGCATAGGCACGCGAACAGATATTGCTTCTTTGCATAGCCATGATAACGTGGACCCCCTAATAGATCGCTCTATAACACCCCTCACCCTAGAATTGCTAATGCATTCCTTCCCTCAAGGGTGGGTGGATATCAGTTATGTAAGTCCTAAGAGTGTGGAGCGCACCCACCTCGTCCGAGCTGTAGGATGTTAAACTGCAAAGAGCCATCATCCTCAGTACATGAAGTTAAACTTTTACCTCACCCTAGGCCTTGCACGCGGGGTGCCCTATCTCAGACATTCTTTATGACCACTGGTCTCCACGAGAGAAAGATCATTCCTCACATGGAATAACATCCTCTTTATCAGAGCAGCGTCTGTCTACGGGGAAAGGGCAACCACCCTGGTGTAAGCCCCTAGCTTTCCTTGTTGGAGGTAAAACCCCTGGTCCTCCTCTCTTCCTGGGTTCCAAATCCATCTCCTGCTGGGCTTTTTCACCATCCAGGGCTCCATCCTAGAGTAAGTTCCAATATCCCAACATCAGTGTTCCCTACAGGGGTTACACCCATCTTATCCACTCTAATCAGTGTTCTGATCAGTCTGATCCATCTTTGGTAGACGATAAACTCACGGAATACCCTATGTTAAACATGGGAAACTGATGAAAAACTCAGATATGTGCCTATGGAATAAAATTACCCATGTTTGACATGGGATTCCTCGGGCTTCTGCGCCCTTGAGAATCCCTATAATAAGGGGAAGAAACCCAGACATTCCAGTGTCCCAGCATCCAGACACACTAGTGATGTCCAACGTGACTACGCCCCTGACCGAAGGTTGCTTCCCTGACCAAACCCTTGGAATGTCCCGATATAAGTAGTGTAATTAACTGGTGTCCATGAAGATATGGCATAGGAAGAGTTTCATGAACAATGTCTTAAATCTATAATGGAAACCCAGAATAGGTGACGAGTTTTGAGGATGAATCCCCAGAAGGAAGAATCAACATCCCATCATCCCATTTCGATCAAGTAGAAAATGTCCTTGAATGAGGAACAGATGTTTCCCACCTTTGGAAAGCGGGAATGCAGGGTAAAAAACATCGCCACCGTCCTCCAAAAAGACAGACGCACGCACCCCGGCGAAACTGTCAGAAACATCATTCAAGTATCCTCAAGGACTTCTTGAAGATATCTTATTTAAAGTTGTAAAGTTTATCTTTCCTGTATATTTCCTAATTGTAGACATTAAAGAAGATGGAGATGTTCTAATTAATCTAGGATGGATATTTTTAGCCACTTGGAAGGTTTTAATAGACATTAACCAATAGATACTAATATATTTAGTTAGATATGAAAAGGTTTTTTTGACTTATAAAAGTCTTCCGAGCAATAAAATGATTCTTTTGGTTGTCAAGCTGTCTTTCATACTAATGAATGAGATGATTTTATGACCATTGAGGTATAAAGGGGTACCTTTTCCCCTAATTAAGATGATTATATTTATCATGAGAATTAAAACTACTTTTAATCATTGATAAGTGAGATTATTCCACAATCAATATGCTCTGTTATTAATCCATCATCATTGTAATTATATCCTTTTTAGATCATACTCAAGTACTCATTCTATAAGACTTAAGCAACACTACTAGTCATTATCAACCCTAATATGACTCAAAACATGAGTAAGAGTTTTTTGAAGTCATAAAAATTCCCAAAAACTAAATTTTTTTATGATTGGATGACCTTAAGGTAGTCATCCCTACAATATGCACCCAAAAAGTTCTTTAGAAGAAGTTTCTAAACCCAAATGCCAACCCCAAAGGCGAATCCCCCCACTAATGAAAGAGGTGGTTAAGAAAGAGGTTGTGAAACATCTAGAAGCTGGAATAATATTTTTTTAATATCTTACAGTGAATGGGTGAGTCCACTACATGTCGTTCCAAATAAGGGAGGTCTAAATATTGTGGGAAATGAAGAAGATGGGTTGATCTCTACTCAACCCATCACTGGATTGTGAGTATGTGTTCATAATAGGGGCCTCAATATGACAACCTGAAAATATAATTTTCCACTTCCCTTCATGTATAAATTTTTGGAAAGATTAGAAAGGAATTAATTCTATTGTTTCCTAGATTTATATTTAGGATAAAATAAAATTAAAGTCAATCCAGATAACCACTAGAAAACTACATTCACTTTCCCCTTTGGAACCTTCACCTATCAATGTAATTAATTTGTTATCTATAATGTACCAAAAAATTTTAAACGGTTAATGACTCATATATTTCATGATAAAGGGGGATTAATTCCTAGAAATTTTCATGGATGACTTTTTAGTATATGGAAGATCCATCGAGGTGGGTCTGAGTAATTGGGATCTAGTCTTGCAATGTTTTGAGAAAAAATTATTGGTATTAATCTAATAAAAGTGTCACTTAATAGTCCAAGGAAGAATATTACCTATACATAAAATATCAAAACAAGGCATGGAAGTGGATCAAGCTAGAATCAAAGTTATAAAAGACTTAACTGGTCCTATAATAGTGAAAGGGATAAGGGTATTTTTGGGCCATGCAGGATTCTACCACATCTTTATTAAAAACATTACATAATTAACCCACCCCTTGACACACTTATTGTTGAAAGACATTATTTTTTAGTTTTCCAAAGAGTGTTTATGGGCCTTCCATACTCTAAATAATGTCCTAGTGGTCGCTCCTATCATAATTTTACAAGATTAGGACAAAGACTTTAAATTGATATGTGACACAAGAAACTTTTATGTTAGCATTTATCATAGGATAATGAGTTAGAAATATATTTTGACCCATTTAATATAATAGGGACACACTGAATGATTCTCAGGTAAATAATACGACGAATGAAAAAGAACTTTTGGATATCATCTATTCATTTTAAAAGTTTCACTCATACCTTGTACTATCTATAATAGTGGTCTAAACTGATCATGAAGCTCTTAAATATCTTCTAAAAAAGGATTCCAAACCACATCTGATATGATGGATCCCACTACTGTAAGAGTTTGACATCATAATTGAGGACACAAAAGGAATTATGAACTTTATCATGGACCATTTATCCAAACATGCACTATCCACCATCAAGTGTGATAATAATATTAACACCAAGGATGAATTCCCTGATGAAAACCTTTTCATGATAAAAACCCAAGCTTGGCAATGGTTTTTGGATATTGAAAATTATATTACAATGGTATAAATCTTCCATAATATTACCAATAATTTGAGGAAGATATTTTTAGTCAAAGCCCCACATTAATACTAGGATAAGCTGCAATTTTTTAAGTGTTGTGTTGATGTATTAATGTGGTGTTGCATCCTACAAGACGAAAAATAAAGTAGTTTAAACATGTTTCATATGTCACTAGTAGGATTGAATCATGGATCCAAACATAGCATGACTAAAATAATTTAAAATGGGATATTTTTTCAATGCTTCATCAGGATGAAAAGAAATTTTTGTCAAACTAGTGATTGATGTCAGCAGATATGGACCATAGGGAAAAGAAAAAAAAATCCCCAAAATACCATCCAATAATTCAAACTCTTTAACATATGGGGAATATATTTCATAGGACTATATCCTAGTTATCATGGTATGTTTTAAATATTATTATGTATTAAATATGTCTAAATGGGTTAAAGAAGAAACCACTACTCTCAATATAGAAAAAGTGATAATAAACTTATTGAAGAATAATTTCTTTTCTAGATTTGGATTTACCAGATTACTCATTAGTGATTAGTGAACTCAATTCACCAATAAAGTTGTGTAAGGATTTATTTAAAAGTATGGTATTCATTATAACACTTGTACTCCCTACCGCTCACAAATAGGTGGGTAGTTTAAACTATCAAATAAGAAAATTAAAAATTATGGAGAATATGGTGAACACCAGTAGAACGGATTGAAGTGTCAAACTAGATGATGCACTTTGGTCGAATAAAATAGCTTACAAAATTCCCATCAATACTACACCATTCCAACAAGTATATATAAATCCATGTCATATGCCAATGGAATTAGAGGACCAATATTTTGGGTAAATAGAAAAATTGAACATGGATGTGTAGAAATCTAGAGAATTCATAATGATCCAAATAGATGAACTAGAAGAATTAATTAAGGATTCCTATGGGAATTCTAGAAATTTTAGAGAAATTACAAATAAGTTTCATGACCAAAGAATCATGTGTTGAATCTTCACTCTTGGGGATAAAGTTTTTTTATTCAATTCTTGATTAAAATTATACCTTGTAAATCTAAAATCCCATTGGATGGGTCCTTAACAAGTCATTAAGTTTTTTCCTTATGAATCTATCAAGATTTGAAAAGGAAAAGAAACATCATTCAAGTTTAATGGGAAAAGTTTAAAAATTTACCTAGAAACCTTCAATCAAGGTTACTTCATCACTCTTAAATTCAGCTAAACATAAATGAGTCTGGATGAAGATGTTATGGTTAGCTCATTACCGGATGATACCTATATTTTTCTTTTTTCTTTTTGGTCATACTCTTACAATATTTGTGTTTATTTTAGTATAATTATTATTTATAGTTCATTATTGACCTTCACTGTACTCACATTACTACATTTATTAGAGTTGATTTCTAATAGTTTTGATTGTATGCACAAGATGATTTTTCTACTTCAAAATTGGATAACCCTATAGACTAATTTTTTATCCAGTACCGGTTTTGTCATTCTAAAAAATTATATAGGTAACATAATTTGAAATCACCATCCACCAAGTTTCCCCATGGCATGACACTCATCTCAAAGAGCTCTTGATTCCCTACTTTCAATTGAAATTTTCTATTTAATTTTTTTCTATACTATTATTGATATCTCTCCTACGATTCTTTCCCATACAGTGCAAACATTGTCTCAAATTATGTGTAGGGAGTCTTTATTGAGCATTATTGTTGATAAACTTGGATTATTTCTTATTTTCACTTATCTAGTATAAATTTTTCATAGAAATAATTCTTTATACCTGAATACACTTTACACCCATTTAAATAAATAAGAAGTTAGAGATGGTTGAAACCCATTTTTACTCTTGTTTGTAATTTTTAGAATGATTGTTGAGTTTAGTAGTTGAATTATAATTCTAGATTATTAAGATTCATTTTGATAGACTTAATACTAGGTTTTATTCCCCAGGTTATTTCCAAGTATTTTATATACTCCCATTCTCAAGATTAATCTAGACTTAAATTTTCGTATTCTTATATGAGAATATTTCATTAGATATAAATGTGGCATGTAAATGAATCAGAAATTGCATTGAGATCTTATTGATTCTATTACTAAACAAATACATTTTTAAAATGATTGAGTTAATATTTGTGAGACACTATTCCCTAAGACCCACTTGTACATATTTCCTAATTTAGGCCATAGTTTCTATGAACAACCTTATTAGGATGCCACAGTTTCAAGCCAATTATCTCTTCCAACCCTACTCTTGGAATTATGTATGATTATTCATTGAACCATCATGGGAGGATTATTACTATTTATGGACATGAGATATTGTTATTGAGGATATGTATTACAGAACTTTCACTAGAGTGATATGATGTGGTCCATGATTACTTTTTAAATTTTCTACGCATATCCTATTCCTTTGAAAAAATATAGAAATAAAAAAAAAGAAATTAGGTTGTGTATTTAAAAGGTCAAAAATCACCACTACCAGACCGATGAATCCTATGATGGGTTATATGTAGTCAGGGGATGGATATGAGACCTAGCCTAGACATGATTATCAAAAAATATATAAAAAGATAAAGAAAGGAACCCGGTACATTTTTTATACATACTTGATATACTTATAGACCGATGTTGAGATATAGAGCATGCACACACTTTTTTAGGAGAAGTTACGTCATTGAACTATTAATGATTTTCATTCATTTTACTTTAGATATTATCCTCTTTTTGAGTATTATTTTTTACTTTTTACCCACCTTCCCTTAGCTTCAATGTAATTTGAACCTTTTCTGATAAATCCCTCTTGATTGATTTTGTATATTTCTTTATGAAGTGAAGATGTTAAAAACAGATGGAATCTTATGGTTAGGAACATGTATTTATGGTATGGTCATAACTCTAGTTTCATTTTTACCTTGAGTGATGAGAGAAAATTTATTTTGAGGTAAATTGTAAAATACGTATATAATTTAAGGAATAATTTTGAAATTTTAATTAAAAGAATAAATAATCTAGATAAATAAATGAACTATGAGGCATGACTTATTTTCTCCACATGATTTATTTTGGAGGACTTACTTTTTCTTCTAACTCATAGTTTTATTTTATTGGTTGTAATGAATGTATCTTATTTTAAAAATTGTTTCCTTTGGAATCTCGGTTGAGAAGTTTTGTTCTTGAGGACAAACAATTGTTCAAGTGTGGGGGAATTTGATAAGATGAAATTATATAGACATATTGGATACATTTATTAAAGGTTTATTTCTGATTTATTCAATAATCCATTGGGTTTTTCTATATTTTCATAAGAATTAGTAAATTAGGAATCTAAGTAATAAATACTAAAAATTGTAAAAAAAAATAGGTTCTAAACATGTTGTGTATCATATACACAATGTGTAGTCCTCATTTACAACATGTCTACAGATCCATAAACCAACCCATGAAGACATTAGATGATGTGAAGTTAGTTCATGATGTGTACATTAATTACAATTTGTGAATATTTCAGATATCATAATCCAAGAAAAATTGAATCACATACACATCGTGTAGATATTTCACGATGTGCAAAGTTTGAAGGCTTACCCAATCAAAGATACGAGTCAATTATTTAGTAGGAATTTTGGATCTCAAATACATGACATGCAGGAAACTTACATGACATGAAAATATCGAGATATAAGTCACTTAATCTAGTAAATGAAATTCATGATTTAAACATCATGTACTTTTCTATCCTATTAATATTTGAGTGCTCCTCCACACATAAAGACCTCGACACGATTTCTTTTTCCCTCATTTTCTTCTATCCTCTTCACTCATTTTCATCTATTCTCATTCTAAATCCATTTTAATTCATTCATTTAATTTTTTTTGTCAAATACTTTTGAGTCATTGGTTAATCTACATCTGTTCGTCATCCATTGTGAATCCCTTTCCGTTTTCGATGTCCATTTCATCACTTCTCATCGTTCTTCTTCAATGCCTGCAATGTTCTTCATTGTTTCTTTGTGCATAGTGATTTTTTGATTGGATTCACAATGATTTATATTTTTTGATCTTGATTCATAATTTTTTAAATCCTAGATTGATCTTTATCAATTGTTTCATGATTATGCGTAGCATTTTTAGTATTTCCATGCATTTGATCAACACCACCATGCACGATTAATCTACACAGGGTTAGGGGTCAAGAGTAGGATTTTCCTAAAGCCCAATAAATATATTGATTGAACCTTGGTAATCCCATGCCTAGTAATTATGTTAATAATAATTTTTCATTACATTCATTTTCACAACCATGACCATGGGAAGTGAAATTGAATGAACCCAACCTAATTGGAGTTGAGCAGGATTATAACCATTATCTTGTGATACTTTTTGCATAGAATCTAATCATAATGTACCTAGGTTGTCAGATATACCCTAACCATGGGTTGTTTTAAACATGGGTAGATCCAATTTGTTTTACCAAAACCAATTGGTGAATCTTTCACCACATCACAACCTAATTCATAGGATTATCCCAAGAAAAATATAGTATTATCAAATGTAAAGAGATCAGAATTTGAACTCGATCCTTTACTTTATTATCTTAATTAAATCTAAAATACATATCTTTACTAAAAACCAAACATGAAGATTGAATTTGAGGAATCCTTTCCATGGTTTTTGTTCAATTGGTTTCTGACCTTCCGTTCATCCTCGTGGGTTCAACCATATATTTCCACTTTACTATTCCCTAGAAGTAAGCATAGTTTGGAACTATAAATCTTTAATCTGGTCACCGCCCGCTTGAATTAAACGATGCATGTGGGAGCATCATATATAAATTAAAATATATTCAAATATAATTATTAAGAATTTAAATTACAAATATATGAATTTTTATATACAATAATATTTACTTAAATAAAAATTATATTATTTTAGACATAAAATTTAAATTATGAAAGTACCATATTTATATTTTCTAAATCATTCAATATAAATAAAATCTTACAAAGAATAATAATTCATACAAAAACTAAATCATAAAAATAACATTAATTAATACATTTATACAATAATATAATTTAAATAAATAAATTATACAAACCAAATGAATAAATCAATTCGAAAACAAAAAATTTTAAATAGAAATTTTCCTTTTCGAAAGATGGAAATAGATGTTGAGAAATAAATCCAATAGAGGTTCACTAAATAATATCATGTTAGAATATGGACTCAAAAGTATCATCAATCCATAATGGTCCTCCTAATCATATGAAACTAAGAATATATCCTTAAACCCACCTCATCTCATAGATTTCCTAGGTTAGTACAAACACCCGACCCATTCACTAGCTTATGTAGTGTCTAACCACCCATATAGACATGTCCAAGTGAGGGAGGAATGATATCTCCCCATTCATCTCAATAATCCTAGTGGATCTAGGTATCTCTCATGGAAAAAACCTTGGACATGCATCCCAAGGCACACAGTTCAATCAACATTATCATTGATCAATGACCCAAATATCCAACCTGTACATAGTGGTCAATTGGGGCCCTTGACAACTTATACAATTCAATTTTAGGAATTAGTTTTTATTTAATAGCATAAATTTTTTTCAAAAAGGATCACAACCTATAGTTTTGGGGCCACATTTTCCTCATGAAAATAATAAATGTGTAATAGTGTAGGTAAGATTCATACGGACCATTTACAATTTAGATGCCCTTTTCCAATTTATTGTTCAACCAGAAACTCTTATCAAGGCCACCAAACCCAACCAGCCATCATCCAAAACCACTATGGTCTTTCCTAAAATATAAAACACCAAATAAATTAATCATATTAAAATAAAAAATAAATAATTTATTAATTACAAAAAATCTATGAAATTAATATTTTAATTAAATAGAAATAAATTCCTAAAATCTCATGGGTCGACCTCGTCGCACTGAAATCATGAAAAATCGCTCGTGATGACATGAAACATACTACTAAACATATTTCAGGCCTAAGACCTAAACAATGAAACTAGGAAAAAATCAAACTTCAATTTAATTTAAGTGAAAAAAATCTTAGAAAATTCCCAATAGTGATGTACCTATTTAGAATGATGTGTGACCATAAGAAGATTCCATCTCAGGACATCACCTATACAAGCACAACAAAAAATCCCAATGTGTGATGCTAACTAAATGATCCAATTAATTTTATTTAATATAAGAACAAAGTAAAACCTAATAATTGTCTTACCTACATCAAAATAATGTGTGACCATTGGAAGAAGTCATCACAGGATATCCTCTACACAGGCTTTAGGAAATCCTACTAAATAATGATTGATTACACCAAGATCTAGTGGAATTGAAACCAAAACATATACTATGATAAATGAAAATCAGAATAAGGAAATAGAAGTGGAGATCCAAGGTGGATATCAGAGCTAAATATAAACCTTAAATATCTCAAGCATGACCTAAAAACACCCCTTGATCAAGGGAGAAGAGAAGGAGGGAGGGAGCTTGGTCAAATGGGGAGTGCACGTGTGAGAAGGAAGGAATAATTAGTCCACGTCTTAAACTCCCACTGGGAGAAAGTGTTATTTTCCAACATTTAAGGATCTTCCTGGTTTGGCCACATGTTTTTTCAAACCATGCGCCAACGATGCGGATGGTTCTACAACCATATGAGACTGTTATATGGTTTCCTCTACAACCTTGCATGACTTGAATGAAATAGTGCACCAAACCTCCATCACAAACCAATTTACATGGTTTCCCCTTAAATTTTCATTATTTACTCAAAATCATGTGCTAATCATGAAAAAAAACTACACTCTATTGAAATGAACTGAAAATGACCTTCGTTTTAGAGTGCCCCATGGTTTCCCATAAACTGTTCACCCCAAACCTTACTCCCTGAGAAAAATCCTCCAAAACTCTTAAAATTTAACCAGAATATCATGAGGTCCACCTAAGAACCTGATATACCTTAAAAGAATCATTACATATCAAAATAATCCCTTAGATTTATTATAACTCGCAGAATTATATTTTGAATCTTGAATCAAGATTTGACCCATCTAGTAATTGAAAATTCAAATTCCTTCTGCAATTTTTGAACTCATACAAACATGGGGTCTTAAAATCTACCCACAATAATACTTCTTGTCCCTGAGAAGTCTCGGCAGTCATCCATCCACATCTATCAACGTATTAAGGTTAACCATTAATCAAAAAAACTCATTTCACTTTGAATGCATGAAGTACATCTAAGGCATAATAAAAACATCAAGGAGTTCAAACGACCAAATCCTAAGCCAAGGCCCATGAAAAAAATTGAAACATAGATTCAAAACTTGTCAAAAAAATATCCATATTGAGACATGGATGTGTCATTTTTCAATTTATTTGCTAGACTTTGGCGCTCTCCACTATATAACATAGATCAAAATTCTTGATTTGAAGCCACAATGTGTCCCAAAGTCAGAACCATTTATCCTAACATATTTTAAAATTCCTCAGGACACCCTTGGTGTGGTTTTTGATTCATTATATATTATCACAAATGAAAACACTGGTCAAAATTCTTTTGGAAAGATCTTCTTGAGAATGCTCAGCTCGAATTTCCGATGTGTTACTAATTATGTGATCATGATTCCTTTAAGGGCAATGAATCTAATGATCATACAAGTATGATCACCGAATCTCGTACTTGAATCTCGATGATGTACCAAGGTTGAACCATCCATGTTATTTTATAATATCATGTTGTACCATGGGAAACGAAACATCATTGACCCAAACACATTTAGGTCACCTCAAAATCATCCCGAGAATGATGAAAACAATCATACTCTATCCACGATCACATCATGACTCATTTCTAGCATTCTTCATAGCATGCAAATCAACTCAAATCTATTTTCTTCTCAATGTCCCAATTTCCAAAATGACCATCTGATCACTAGTCTCATTCTCTCATAGTACCTAAGCATGAGTGCCACATAACTTGGGATAGAAGTCATGTTCCCTGCTAAAGTAGTGTCCTTATCATCGCACTACCGAATCAACTCCCAGTTCATAACAAGTTTCACGCCCTCAAATATAGATTTTTGCACCTCCCCACAATTTAACTTCACTTAAAACGCTCCCTAAGTGAAAACTCAACATTTTTCATATCCAACACACATTCCTCTCCTCCAATTTCACACCCATTACATTCTAGGAAAAAATTTCCATTAATCAACTTTTAGGTTGGTTTTACCACCACACTCGAACCATTTTTAGAATAGACCACTGCATATGGGAAATCTCCTTTATTCCATATGAAGATCCAAGTCATTTTTCACACAAGAACCTCATCCAATTATCCATTAAACCTTAGTCCACTCACTACTACTCATCGATTCTCCACTCAATATCACTATGCAAACTCCATGTGTGTTGCCCAATCACATTCCAAAAGTAATGGGAATATACTCGTATACCAGAAAAATTTAGAAACCAAAATAATGTTCATATGAGTTCTATACTAGCATAAATAGGCTCATTTTTCAAACCACTAACCCTGATCCTCAAGCTTATTAGCCACATATATCCTAGAGCACCCCTGGAAATCCCATTCAAATTCAAGCACTTCACTTGTGTCGTGTTTTATCACATGAATACCCACTTCACATGTTTCACTCACAAATCATAATTAATGGGAATACTCTAATTCCCATATAAATAAACCATGGAATAAAAAATAAAACATACAATCTAGGGTCCCATATACCCATCGATCAGACACCTCATGATGAACTATCATCCTACAAGAGAACTAATTCTCACTGAGCATCTATAAACATGACCGCCCCCTCAAGAATCACAACCTCATCTGTCAAATTGTATACATATAATGAAATTATCCTATATTGTATATTCCAATAAAATAACATCATATTGTTTGATTAAGTGGATTTTCATTCCATGATATATTGGAAAACACCATATGGGTTGTTATTAATTCTTTAAATAACTGAACCTAATATCAGCAACCCATCAGGGGTTAAAGACAAGAAATCATGTGCTTGTATCAAACCACTAGGGTCATTTCACATCTTGTGCACATGGATTATATAATCATCCTAAACATAAAGAATATAATCATATATCCACATGACCTAACTCAATGAAAAGTATAGATACAAATCAGCCCAGCTGGGTAGAATTCCATCAAATACTTATATAGGAAAAACATATATGAGTAGTTTTTGAAACTTTAAGAAACTGAGTATCACTCATGAGTGAAATTACACACTAGAACGCCTATAAGTCATGTGAATCCTACATACCTAATATGATGCAGTAAATACATCTTGCTTCCATAGGATAAGAGTAAAATCCAATCCTTATCCTCTTTCCAATGGGCTAAGAGCCAAAAATACAAGATAAATGAACAAACTCAAACACCTATATGATTCACCCAAAGATAAATTCACATCCAAATATAACATCACAAGGACAAATAATATTCCCATATCCCTAGAAACATAGACTTCTTACCAGAAAATTTTTTCTTATTGCACCAGTCCAATATCCATCACAAGATCATATGCATTGCTAAATCTCTAGTCTACCAAATCCTGAAATAGTGAGATGAGAAAAAAAACATACTATGATACCACTTTGTAATATCTCTTTCTGGATCACTCAATGTACAATATATAAACTGTAACACCCCAATATTTTATGGTATTCCCTTTTTTAAATTTAACTTATTCAATAACATATAAGCTTAAAAATGATTAAATATTATTATAATTATCTTTTATATGTTTGGAATTTCATGAATGAATGTGGTTATGTAAATTATGAAAATATAGATTACACATGTTTATAAAATTAATTCATTAGTTACCAATTAAATAGAAATGAAAAAAAATTGAATATAAATGTAAAGAACATGAATTTGTGTATAATTTTTTTATGGAATTATTTTGAGACCTTAAAATTTGACGGTACGTGATTCTAAGTTCCGTAGTTCACAGAATGATCAGTTGAAAAATGTTAAGATTTAAATATCATGCATTAGTGATTTTCTTGAAAAATGGAATGAATATTAAATGGGTGCCTGAATCAAAAATTGGAGGGCACTGATGTGTTCATGATGGTGGGTTTACCCTAGGCGCGTCTTAATTTTAGTCAGCGCAAGCCTCTGGTGAGAAAAACTAAAAATGGAATAATCATAAATAAAATAATAAAATAATTTTCTTTTATTTTTTAAATGCTTATAACTCACGAATGGTGACTCAAATTAAAAATCCAAGACCAGAACTAAGCTCGTGAGGGTATTATTTCCAAAGGTAGATCCTAACATTGGTAGGTGCGGGCTAATAGTGGAAGTTAGTTTTTGGCTATAAATAAAACAATTAAGTAACAATTATTTTATTGTTAAATCCTTTAACTTCTAAACGGTAACTCATATTGAAAATCTGAGAGTATTGTTGAGATTTTGGGGGCGTTTTTCCCTTAGGCAGAGCCTAACCTCGACTGGAATAGGTCGAGGGTGAATGTTAATTATTTTTGAACTTTTTTTAAGGTATGTTCAGTAAATGTGAAGGTGATAATTTCTATCATTTTAACTAGTGCTTGGATTAAAAATCTAAGGACATCGTTGAATTCCCAGTGCTGGGATTCACTTAGAAAAATCTTAACTTTGATAGGTAAGGGTCAGATGAAAGAAGTTAATTTTTGGACTTTATGGAAAAAAATAACTCCATGAGTTATTTTATTTCTTTTTTTATCCTTTGAGAAATAGTGGCGGGACTGCAGAGTTGGTCAGTTATTTTAATGAAGGTCATTTAATGACCGGTTACACTTGGTTTTGTAACCACACTGTCAGGAGATTAATGGGATCTTTAATTATTCATTAATGAACCATATAATTATGCGGAGAGTTGAACTCATTTTCTTTTATTTAATCTAGTTGTTGTCTTGGGTTTTGGGAACCCACAGGATAACTCTTAATGAAGTGTTGGCGATGTCTTCCTCCAATGAAGAATGGAGAATTTGGCGATGCCATTGAGGATTTGATCCAAATATTGACGAACGCCAAAAAACACCCTTCAAACACTGGTTCTCCTTCCCTCATATGCATTTCCTTCCAATGAGTTACAGGTAGGGGGTTTAAATTGTTTATGTGTTTAAATGATTTCCTCTTTCCATTTATGATTAATACGAAGAATGCAGATCAACCAACTAACGAGTTGATCTGCGACTCATTCGTTTTTGTGGGAGGTTGTTACAGGGATTCATTTTTGGGTTTTATTAAGTCTTTTGATGATTATTGTTTTACCCACATTTTATAACGCTAACATGGAGGGCGCGAGCCAATCCGAATAAGCCTCAGACCCTCCACAAATCTTGTTCTTGATGCGTTATTTGTGGGAGAATTTTCAACTTAGGCAATGTAAAACCAAAGGCCACACATTAAAGTTGTCATCCCTGGAGTTCTGTAGGTGTAGATGGGAGGAGAATCGAACCACCAGAGATTCACCGGTGGCCTGAGGATATGACTCTGACGTGACACAACTGGTAACTGGCGGTCACGAGGAGGGGGCGACATCCGTAAGAACCATGGTGGATAGGGGTAGCTGGATGATGTTTTCCATGTTGAAGGTGGGTGGCGGGCCACTGTAGCATGCCGTAGAGGAAATTTCGTGGCTCTTTCCATGACAGAGGTAGACCCAGACTGTAGGTCCCACCCTAGACCGGTCTACAGGACTGGTCAGCTGAAGGGGCGGTGCTAGCCTGGTGTCGTTTTTTGAATACCGAATAGACCTTGTCTGTTCAGTGGGGAGATGAGTTTGTGCCCAGCTGGAAGCTGCGCCCAGCTGGCAGCTATGCCCAGCTGGCAGCTACGCCCAGCTGGCTGACCAGATCAGGTCCATTCAGTCTGGGCAGGGTCCAGTCGGTCTGGGCCGGGTCCAGCCTGTCTCGGCTGGACCCCGCAGGCTGGGTCAGCCCGAGTCAGGTCAGAACCAGGTTGAGTCAGACCCAGGTCAAACCCGGTTCTGATTGGGTCGACCCAGTCTGGGTCGGGTTGGTCTGACGGGGTCGGGTCGGACCGGACCTGGACTCGGACTCAATTTGGCTAAGTTATGCTTAAAGGGCCATAACTCCTAAACCAGATGTCCATTTGATGAACCGTCTATATAGTTGGAACCCTTGTAATGGGGAGGTCCTTTTGAGATACTCCACTTGGGTTTTGGAGAATTTTGGAGTATGGACTGGTTCGATCGGACTCAAATCCAACCATACCCTCGACACTAAAATGCATATAACTTACAGAATATGAATCTGATTGACACATCTTCTATCATGTTGGAAACCTCAGAACATGGTAGATCTTATAGTTACTACTTAATGGGACTTCGTATAGTTTTAAATACAACCAATGGCTTGTGGAGTGGATCCTCTGGAAATCAAGCATGCTTAGTGTGGAATCCAGTGGTTGGTTGTGACGTGAAGAAAGAATAGCGATCCTCTGTGGGTCAACACCTTGTGATCCTCTGAGTGTGTCAGCACCTAGTGATCCTCTGAGTGGGTCAGCACCTAGCGATCTACTATGGGTCATCACCTAGAAATCCTCTGAGTGGGTTAGCACCTAGCGATCCTCTGTGGGTCAACACCTAGTGATCCTATGTGGGTCAGCACCTAGAAATCCTATGTGGGTCAGCACCTAGAAACCTTGTGCGGTCTAGAAGCATAATCCTCTAAATAGAATAAGATGATCTAGACTTATGAATAATCATATTTATTCATTTTCCTTAAGTTTTATACCTGGTGTGAGTTTTCTTTACTTTTTGCTTGTGATTGAGGTCATGCTTTGTCCTTTTTACTTTGTGGAATTCTGGGAGACCTTTGGGGGTCTCGATATCCCTACTGGGTATTCTTATACTCACCCCTGAATAGGTTTTTCCCGCACCTTATTGTGTCTTGTGCAGATGATGAACAACTTTTATTGAGGTTTGGGATCCAGAACTAGACGATGCACGGAGGTGACCGGTTGACGTGGAGAGCCGCAGAGACAAGTAGTACCTACCCATCTTGTAGGATCCTTGTCAGATGACCTCAGGAGCTGTTTTTTCTTTTTGGTTTATTTTCTTTTAGTTTGATTTTTATTCTAGCCCATTATGCTTTAGTTCACACTTTTACATTCAGTAGTTATACTACATGGGTTTTTCTTTTTGTGTACCTGGTCTCTGTGTTTGAAGGTTTAAAGGAAATGCCTTTCCATTTTAGGGATATTCCTTTCCAGTTCTAGTCTCCAAACCCTGGCCTATGTATGGTAGGCTTAGGGTAGTCACGACACGGTCCCCAAGGAAATTAGAGTCTATATTTTCAATGGGGGAAATAGTGTTAAGTGTCTTGAGTTTGGATTTCAGTCTAGGAAGTCTAGTGTTGGTGTAGTGGTCGACGTATCAATACACCAGGACCCTGAGTTCTAATTTTTGTCTCAATACTCAAAAACACTAGTTGCATGTGTTTTGAAAATGTTTTTCTATTGAACTCTTTTGAGTTATCTCACCAGGTATGACCTTTTTTACCATGGATCATCTTGATTCTCTTTTAAGATTCCTCCACACAGACAGCTAGCTAGGATTCCAATGTGTTACCATGAGGATGGTCCATAGAGTGATGAGGCTTCAGTACAAGGACTATTTCCTCATATGGTACCTTAGGGAGGTGTCCTAGTGATACCATTTCCCGTTGGTCAGTAGTTATTGTCGGTGCTATCGGTTGAGGACACCTATAGGATCTCTACCTTACACAAGTTTTAGTGAAAGATACACCTCATGTTCTGAGGCGATCCTAACTCACATGTATCTAAGGACTGGCCTGAGATGGTGATTGAGTTTCCATCTAGACAGGGCACCATTATATCATATGGTGGTCCTGGCAGTGATCATACTACGTGGCTCAGTAGGGTGATGGTAGGGTTTAGATTACCCCTATCTTTTGATGAGGTGACTTTTCTGTGGAAATATCTTGAGAACCGTCCTCGGTGAAGGGGTTCTCTTTCCATAAAAAGATAAGAGGTTGGAGTTCTTAAGAGCTTATACTGTTTTGACAGGACGACGTGTTGGTAACTGAGTATTCCTCGAGGAATACCGACCATTCCAGGTAATCGATGAATACAATATGACCATTTCTTTAAGGCTCGGACCTTTGAGCGATATGTGTTTAGGGACATCCAAGATAGAACTATTCCTATGTACATTACTACTTATGTTAGGGTACTAGATAGAATCTTTTTGGTTGACAATTATTTGGTTAATCAGATACAGGTAGTGAATGTCAGTAATGGGAAAGTAGGAAACTGACGTTAGTCTCAAAGACTTGGATGTGTAAAAATTTTTGGGAAGTGGAAGTGATAGGGACATATGAATCTGTAGAGAAGAATATGTGTAAGAGGAGTTAAGAGAAAAGTAGGAGGTGGTATACATTTCGACATTTTACTACCACGACCACATTGTGGTCCCCACCAAGCTTAGGGAGCTGGAGGATAGAGGAAGGGAGTAGCTGCATACGGTCAAGGAGTGTGACCCAAGGGCTCCAGGAATGACTTGAGGTATGGTATGTGTCTACTACTAGTTGATGTATTAATAGTCATAGGTACTAATAATTCCTTCTTGTCATGAATATTATTCAAGACCTAGAGTTTTAGGTTAAACCAATGACTTGAACCTTACATTTGGAGTTACCTATGGGAGTATACTCAATAATCACACTTATACTGATGGTGTGATCTGACCCTTGAGGTGAGAGTTTTTGTTGGATCCTATTTGTGGTAGCGTTGAGGCCTTACGATGTTATTTTGGGTATGGACTAGTCATCCATAGTTCATGATCATATTGAATTATTTAGTAAAAAGGATGTGGTATATCCATTGAGTTAGAATGGGGTTTTCCTTGGTTGGTGAAAAATAAAACCCAGGAAGCACATGATAAACTCATGCATCGAAGGCTGCAGATGATCACTCTTGAGTCGACCAAACTTACCCTTGTGGTAGTATGTGTTTTGAGTTTTCAATTCTCAACAATAGTGGTAGAGTGTGGGAACATCCTTTCAAAAGATTTTTCCAGGATTACCTCCCCACAGGGAGAGGGACTTCTACATTGGCTTATACCCAGGGACAACACTGATATCCACAACTACATATTGGATGGCTTCGACGGAGCTCCAAGAGTTGAGATTATAGTTTGGGGACTTGAAGAGGAAAGGATTAGTAAGACCCAGTGTTTGAGGTTATGTGTGGATAACTGGAACTTTAACCAAGTGTCTATGGAGGATGAGTACCCACTACCAAAGAGTTGTTGATGGGCACATCAACCAGTTAAAAGGGGTAGTCTTTCTCCTGTATGGAAAGGTTCATGTAGGCCATATAGTAGTTGAGATAGAGAGTATGGATGGATTTCCTTTAGGACTATGACTTTGAGATAGTATATACTCGTAGGAAGGGGAACGTGGTGGAAAATGCGCTCAGCAGGAGGTCTGGGTTACATCTTTTGAGTGAGGTGATAGAGTAACTATCCACAATACAGATATCCTTCATGGATAGTGATGGAGCAGCTTACCTTCAGTCTATAACTGTCACTCCCCCACTCTTACAGAAAGTTAGGGAGGAGCATCTTGTGGACATTGATTTCACTGCTCAACATGATCAGATATCCTCAATACTTTCTCCTAATGGATTTTTGATAGGTTGGAGCACATAATCATTTTCAGAGGATTCACCATGGTACCAGTGACGTTATGGGAGTAGGTGTTGAGTAATTTCTATAAATCCCCTCTGATGGTACATCCTGGTGTAGAAAAGATGTAATAGGACCTCCAATGTCAGTACTGGTTGTTAAGGATGAAGGAAGTAGTAGTAGAGTTCATTCATGATGCTTCACTTGTCATCAAGTGAAAGCTGAGCATCAAGTTCCATCATGTTTGAGCACATCTTTTACCCCCATACAGATGGTCAGACGTATTAAACCATACATACCTTGGATAACATGATTCATTCTTGTGTCCTGGATTTTGGTTACAATTAGGAGTACCACCTACCACTGTTGTAGTTTTCATACAAAAATAGTTATCACTCCACCATTGGTATGACATTATTTGAGGCCTTGTATAGGAGACCTTTCAAATCACCCCTATGCTGGATAGACCCAGGGGAGTCAGCACTCATGGGTATAGAGTTGGTACGGGCAACCACTGAGAAGGTGCAGATCATCCAGGAGCAGATGAATACTACATAGAGTAGGCAAAAGTTGTATGCTGACAGATGATGGAGACCCTTGGAGTTCGAGGAGGGAGACCATGTCTTCCTATGGGTCTCACCTCGAAGAGGATTGTGGAGATTTGGACATGGTGGAAAGCTATCTCTAAGGTTCGTCAGACCTTTCCAGATTCTTAGTAGAGTTGGCGAGGTGGCGGGCCACCTAGCTCTTCCCCCACAGATGCACAGGGTGCATGATGTTTTTTACATGTCACAGCTGAGGAGATACGTGCATGATTCATTGCACATCATCGACTGGGGCAAGCTAGACATTGAGGATGGGGTGACTTTGGTAGAGTTCCCAGTGGAGATAGAGGATCAACAGGATTGGGTCCTTCATGTATGGTCGATACCTCGAGTGCAAGTTAGGTGGCAGTATAGGAACCACCAGGAGAGAACATGGGAGCGAGAGACTTAGATTCATGCTATGTACCCCCATTTGTTTTCTTAAACTTTTTTGTGGATTTCGGGGACGTAAATCCATAAGGTTGGGAGAATTTAAAGACCCGTAATTTCCTTATAAATTTTTTATTATATGAAATTATTTCAAGACCGTGAAATTTGACGGCACGTGATTCCATGGTCTGAAGTGCCCATAATGATCCATTAAAAAATGTTAAGATTTAAATATCATGCATAAGTTGTTTTCTTGAAAAAGTGTAATAACTCTTAAATGGGATCCTGAAGGAGAAATCTGAGTGCACCTTTGCGTTCAGGATGGCGGGTTTACCCTAGGTGCGACTTAAGTTTATTCAGCGCAGGCCTATGGTGAGAAAACTCGAAAATGACATAACCGTAAATAAACTAATTAAATAAAATTATTTTATTTTTCAAATGCTTATAACTTACAAAAGGTGAATGGGATTTAAAAATATGAGACCACCACTGACCCTGTGAGGGTATTATTTCCTTAGGAAGATCCTAAAATTGGCCGACATAGGCCAACAGTGGAAGTTAGTTTTTGGCCGTAAAAAATAATTAAGTAACAATTATTTTATTTTCAAATCCTTTAACTTCTAAATCGTAACTCGGATTGATAATCCAATAATACCATTGAGTTCGTGGGGGAGTGTTTCCCTTAGGTAGATCCTAACTTCAACCGGCACAGGTTGAGGTTGAATGTTAATTATTTTTGAACTTTTTTAAGGTATGTTCAATAAATGTGCGTGCGTGAATTTCTATCTTTTGAACCAATGTTCAGATTAAAAATACAAGGTCACCATTGAATTCGTAATGCTGGGATTTTCTTAGGCAAATTTTAACTTCGAACGACAAGGGTAGGACGAAAAAGATAATTTTTTAACTTTACGAAAAAAATAATAAAATAACTCCATGTGTAATTTTATTTCTTTTTGTTACCTTTGAGAGATGGTGGTAGGACCGTAGAGTTATTAGATCATTTTAATGAAGTTCATTTAATGATCGGTTACACTTGGTTGTGTAACCACACCATTGGGAGATTAATGGGTTCATTAATTATTCATTAATGAACCGCATAATTGTGTGGAGAGTTGAAATCATTTTCTTTTATTTAATCTAGTCATTGGCGTGGGTTTTGGGAAACCATGGGAGAACTCTTGATGAAGTTCAGGAAATGTCTTCCTTCAACGAAAAATATAAAATTTTGCGATGCCATTGAGGATTCGATATGGAGATCGACGAATGCCAACAAACACCCTTCGAATGTGGGTTCTTCTTTCTCATCCACAGTGCCTTCCAACAAGTTCCAAGTAGGGGGTTTAAATTTTTTATATGTTTAAATTATTTCCTCATTCTGTTCATGATTAATATGAAGAACACAGATCAACCAATGGGTTGATCTAGGACTTATTAGTTTTTGCAGGAGGTTGTCACAGGGATTCATTTTGGGGTTTTATTAAGTATTTTGATGATTATTTTTTCACACAC
Organism: Viscum album; assembly: GCA_963277665.1. NCBI lineage: Eukaryota > Viridiplantae > Streptophyta > Magnoliopsida > Santalales > Viscaceae > Viscum > Viscum album. Next base: position 1,746,583,935 of record OY728129.1, on the reverse strand, counting down.
ATGTTATGATGCTAACACAGAGGGTGTGGGACAATCCAAACAAGGCCTGGACCCTTTGTCAAACTTGTTCTTGATGTATTCTTCATGGGAGAATGTTCAACTTCGACAATGCGAAACTAAATTCCACGCAGTAAAGGTGGAATCCAGGGAGGCCTATAGGCACAGAAGGGAAGAGAATCGTACCACCAGAGCTTCACCAGTGGCCCGCAGCAGAGCTGCTGACGTGGCACCACCGGCACAGCAGCGGTGGCCAGCTCTCGTCGGCTGTAAGGAGTTGGCGATGCTCATAGGTGCCGCAGAGGACAAGGGCAGCCAGCCGACACCAGCCGTAATAAAGGCAGACAACGCGCAACCGCAGCGTGCCGCAGAGGAAATGTTGCAGTTTCGGCCGTGGAGGAGTAGGACCCGGACCACGGGTCCTACCCAAGACCGGTCCACGGGACCGGTCACCTGAAGGGGTGGTGCCAACCTGGTGCCACCGGTTGAGGACTAGACAAACCTTGTCCGTTCGGTGGGTAGCTGGGTTCGTGCCCAGCTGGCAGCTGCGCCTAGTCGGTGGACCAGACCCAATGGGCCAGGTCAGGTCAGACCCAGGTCAGACCCAGGTCGGGCTAGGTCATCTAAGACCGGGTCAGGTCATCCCAAACTGGTCTGGGTCAGGTCAGTGTGCTCGGGGTTGGGTCGGGTCGGTCCGACCAGGTTGGCTTGGTCCGATTGTGGACCGGACCCGGACTCAGTTTGGTCGAGTTACGCATAAAAGGCCATAACTTATAAACTAGACGTATGTTTGACAAACTGTCTATGGTGTTGGAACCCTTAGGAAAGGGATTTCCTTTTGAAATACTCCACTTGGGTTTTGGAGAAAGTTGGAGTATGGCCAGGTTGGATTGGACTCGAATCGAATTGGTCCCTCGGCACTAAAATATCTATAACTTATAGACTGGGCATATGATTGACACTTCGTCTATCATATTGGAATTTCCATGACATGGCAGATATTCGAGTTACTTCTTCGTAGAACTTTGTGGTAGTTGAAATATGGCTGATGTATTGTGGAGCGGATCCTCTGAAAATCAAGCGTGATTAGTGCGGGAATCCATTGGTTGGTTGTGACGTGAAGGAAGAATAGTGATCCTATGTGGTTCAACACCTAGAGATCCTCTGAGTGGGTCATCACCTAGAGATCATTTAAGTGGTTCATCACCTAGCGATCCAATTTGGGTCAGCACCTTGCAGTCCTCTGAGTGGGTCAACACCTAGCGATCCTCTGTGGGTCAGCACCTAGCAATCCTATGAGTGGGTCATCACCTAATGATCCTCTGTGGGTCAGCACCTAGAGATCCTCTGTGGGTTATCACCTAGTGACCTTGTGTGGTCTAGCCACATAAGCCTCTCGATGGAATAATATGATCTATCCTTATGACTAATCATCTTTATTCATGTTCCTTAAGTTTTATACCTTGTGTGAGATGTCTTTAATTTGTGCTTGTGAATTGAGATCATGTTTTATGGTTTTTCCGTTATGGAATTCTGGAAGTCCTTTGGGGGACTCGGTGTCCCTACTGGGTATTGTTATACTGAACCCTACACAGGTTTTTCCCACACCTTATTGTGTCATGTGCAGACGATGGACAACTTTGAACAAGGTTTGGGAGCCTGGACTAAACTCTGTACGGAGGTAACCAGATGATGTAGAGAGCCACAATGACAATTTGTACCTACCCTTCAGGTAGGATCCTTGGTGGATGACCTCAAGAGCTATTTTCCCTTTTTGATGTATTTTCTTTTAGTGGGGTTTGTATTCAAGCCCATTCTGCTTCAGTTCACACTTTTACTTTTAGCAGTTATACTACGTGGTTTGTTCTTGTTGTGTACATAGTATGTGTGTTTTCAAGTTTAAAGGAAATGACTTTCCATTTTAGGGATATGCCTTTCTAGTGCTAGTCGACAACCCCTGGCCTATGGAAGGTGGGTTTGGGGTATTCACAGCACAGGCCCAGGGGGATGGATCGTGACAATGGATGATTTATTTTTATAAGAACTATTTTTATACCCACAATGACATTATATATTAGTAAATTAAATTAATCACTTTTAATGAAATATATTAAATAAATTTATATATTATATATTCAATAAAATCTTTTTATATTCATCTAAAATATTTTTAGTGGTATAAGATATGAATAAATCCAATTACACAGAGAAAATGCTATATTTTTCTAAATGAAGTTCTACCGCCTTTTAATGGAGAACATGTTTTAATTATGAATTTTGGAACCTTTTTAAATTATATTTGAAAAAATAAAAATTATTTTAGAAATTTTAATATGAAAATTTACTTCGGCTAAATTTTTGGTATTTTTTGATATGTTTCATTTTTGATGAATAGTAATGTGACTATTAGAATAATAAATTAACTATTAGGAATAGTAATGTGGCCATTAGAATAATAACCTCACCAATTAAAGTATAAATAAAATCTATGTGTCTTATAAATGAAAATATGGTAAATTTTATCATTTAAAAGTAAATAAATATTTTAAAAATAAAAAATTAATTATTAGTATTTTTATAATTCGTAAATATTTATTTATAATTTTATAATTAATATAATGATTTAAAAGAAAATTTATTTTCATAAAACTTATTCATAAAATAATATTTTTTTTGCCTTATGATTTTAATATAATTTTATGAGACCTTAATTAATTTTTCAAAGTGTTATAAAATCAGATATGATTTTAAAATATGTATTTTTTTAGTAAATAATGATTTTAATTAAAAATTAAATTTGTCATATTTTGAAAATTATTTTCATTAAAAGGAGTTCATATTTTAATTCTACTTGTCTAAAATTTTTTAGGGTGACTTTTTGGGATTTTTATGAAATACTTTAATTTTTGGTGAATAGTAAAATACAGTGATTTACGGTGTAAAAACATTACAAATTAAATATGCTATTACTTGAGTCATGGGTGATGTAAGAACTATAATCTCAAACTCCAAATAATTATTTTAATATATTTGGTGATAATTCTCAAACTATTCATAGTCATGGGCCAAAATAATAAAAAAATGAATAAAATATTCCAAAAACATCCCTCTCCTCCACAATAAGTACCACCCATCACCACCCCTTTCCTCACACATTCTAAGCTTTGAGATTTATCAAATTTATTCCCAATACTATTCCCAATCCCCACCCCCACATTTAGGGGCCTTTGATATCAACAAAATACCAAAACCAATCCCCTTAAGGAGGTTCTCAAGGAGGAGAATTCAAGAGGACTTTAAGATCAAGTGCATAACACTTTCGAACATAAGGTAAGGGTTTCTTCCTGAACCTCTATTTTCTATTTGAGTTACCCTTTATATCTCTTTACCCTAATTTAATTCTTCATTATTTTTATACAAACCTTTTAAATTCTGTATATATGTTCCAAAATCATATATTCGGATCATTCCATCTTTGTTTTATGGGGAAATACATTTTTAACAAGGTTCCCTTCTCAATTATTCCTGATACGCAGGCCCGATTAAAGGGAATGTATTCATTTCTTACCCATTTTTAAGTACCATAAATAATCTATTTTAAAAAACCATTATTTTTATAAAATCACTACCATTTCCATGAAAAACAATATTTTTTCATTACTGCTTTTATACAAACAATTATGAAAAATAAAAAAAATTACAAAAGAACTCTTATTTGCAAAGTAAAATGGGTATTTCTATCAATAATTCTTAGATGATATTATTAGATTATTTTTAGATATTTCAAAACCCCTATTTAATTTTATGATTTATTGAGATTTATATCTTATTATTATCATCTATCGTATTTTATTAAATGGTTTATGATCAGTTTGACTGTGGATGTTCTATCTTGATACCATTCACTATACTACTCAGAATGGTCATTTATTATGTTTATAGATTGAGGAATATATTTACATTTCATATGTAAAAATTGTTTGTTTATAACCATATTCATATGAGTAATGTATTGGAATTAGTGATTGATGAGTGTGTCCCACTATAGCCCCTCGATGCATGGGTAGGCCTCATGAAACAAAAACATATATGGGTTTGGCTGAGGCCCCAACCATTTATTTTCATATGTAATAGATGAGGCCTCGATGGAATTTTTTGGATTTATGACATATTAATTATATTATTATGATATTATTAATTGATTATCTATGTGAGTATTCGATTAGTATAATATCCATGGTTAATCTTCTTTCTCATGTGAATATTTATATGTAATTATTTATTCAGCTTTTATTCTTGTCATATTATGCTAAAGATTATGTTCTAATGGAATTTTTTTTAGTCATTAATCATGCCTTATTTTTTATGTTAGCTTATTTTTCTTTTCTCATCCTTAATTAGAATCTATTCTCAGCCCTTTATAATATTTTATTTTTCCCCAGGATGCAAAGATTTATATTTTGAATGATTTGTAGGGATAAAATTGGAGATTATGGGTGTTTCCAATGGAGTTACTCTGTTTTATTTCTTTTCAAGTTGTAATGTAATGTTCATGTATGTAATATAGCTTCCAAAACTACTAAACTGGTTGGTCCTTTTAGATTCGAGTCTTGTATCTATGAAAATGTAAAAAAGTAAGGCACTGGCTCTGGGCTACTAGGGTCGGTATCTTTATAGTTGGCATCAGAAAGAGTTTAGTAGAAACCTTGAAAACTATATTTAGATAACATATATTAGTGAACATAGCTCTAAAATATTCTTTTAGGATAAGCATATAAGATCATCCTATAATTTTGGTAAGTTATAAATTATGTGGGTCTTCCTAAAATAAATCCTTGTTTGGATAATACAAGTGCACGTGGTTCTAGAACAGATGTATCTAGGGGTAAAAAATCTGACAAGGTGTCTCATGTCTGACTTGGGGTAACTTGTTATATGACAATGGGCCTTACTGCACACCTATTTTGACACTCCCAAGGGATATGCTTAAAACAATTCACATTTTCTTTACAACCCATTATGAAGGATTTAAAAATAAATATTTCCCCAAAGAAACCATATTTATGATTATAAGATTAGCTATGTAAAAAATTTCAATTTATATTAACTATTTTTCTAGTTATAAATTATGTATTATGATTCATAACTTAATTTAGTGTGTTCCAATTTTTAGAAATATCACTTCATAGAAGGAATGAGAATCTTTAAAATTAAAATGATCTAAACTGTATGAATAATAATATCTTTTATGGTTTTATGACAATCTTCCGAAGGGAACAAGTATCCCAAACACTATCATCATATGAAGATATAATATCATGTCCCATAAGGATAGAGAAATAATTCCCCTAGTTTTATAACTTCAAAAGGAAGATAGAGGAGAATAGGATGGAATATAAAATTATATATGAAGGAAATAAGAGAAAGAAGTATGTTCCCACATGTGATAATTTCTTAAATAAGAAACCTGATACTTACTTGAAAGGAATGGAAGTTTGATACAATTATGGAGAGAAATACCACCTTGCGTGTGATTGAAAGTGTAAGAAAAATGTTTCCAATGTGAAATGTTTCAACTTCAAGGAGATGGGATATTATGAAAATCAATGTCTCAGGCATCAAAGGAATATATCCTAAAAGGGATAATGGATCATGGTCAATCTTATGCTACTACCACAAATGAAGAGGAATTATTTTTATTAATGTGTTTGGATTCAATAATTATGCAATTTGAGTATTTTTTTAATCATGTTATGTTTAAAATAATCATTATATATATATGGATTTTACTATAGTACTTCTTCTTTAATGAATTGGAAGCATGTGATGATTATCACCAGTAATCAAGAGGAGTGATTCTTTTGTATGTTAATCTTATTTAAAATTCATGACTTGGTAAACATAACAAAAAATATGTGCTTGATGTTGAGATAATAATAAATAGATGTTTAGAGATAGTATTGGTGATCATGAAGGTTGTTAGTGATTTCATGGTTTCTGTTATGCTGGAATTATTAGATGTTTGGATTTAAGGGCTTTACTCATGGAATCATGCATGTTTCATAAATTTTTAAAGGATGTTAACATATTAATATTTTTGTTATGTGACAATAAGAGATAAATTATTTTGGGAATCTTATGTTAAGTTTATTTTAGAAATTTAGTGACCCTCCTAAATTTTTTGTCTTCGAATTTGGATAGACAAATTTTTTATGATCCTTCAGTTTAACTACTTATAGAATAGATTAAGTATATTATTGATTAAGATTAATGTATGATTTATTATATTTGATGACCATTGGTAACCTTTTTAGATTTAGTAAACATTTAAATGCTTAAGGGATGACTTAAGGACTATATGATTAGTTAAAAGTACTTTAGGTATGAAAAATTCATCTTGAATATCCACCTTTTTGCTTAAGAAGTGACATAGAGACAGATCAAAGAAAAACCAAAAGATGATATTATGACATGAAAATGAATTAGGTAAGTTTATTTTCTCATGTTCTTCTCTAAATAGAAAAATAAACCCTCCACTATAGTAAAACGAGTTTACATCAAAAATTCCATCCATTTACTTTTAATTCTGATAAATTAATGGTCTTTTAACTGATTATAAATTTATTATTTTTTTATGGTATAATTTATAATGGCCATGTAATAATTCATTCTACTTAATAACATGATAGTTATATTTTTCTACCTTGTCCATATTTTCATCAATTTTCTCCTATTTCAGAATCTTATTTTTGTGGTGACCTTCATATTTCTATTTACCTCTTTTAAGATGAAGTTTTATAAAACTTTTTTTTGACAATTTGGGGTTTCCACAAAGGAATTTTTCAGTATCAACATAAAAAAAATAATTAAAATTTCAAATTGTGAGGATGCAATTTATTGTGGGAGGGGATAATGTAACACCCCAATATTTTACATTATTCCCTTTTTTTAATTTATCTTCTTTGATATCATATGAGCTTAACAAATGATTGCATATTATTATAGTTATATCCTACTTGTTTGGAATGGTAGGAATGAATGAGATTAAGTAAATTATGAAAATATAGATTACACATGTTTATAAAATTAATTCATTGGTTACCAATTAAATAGAAATGAAAATCAATTGAATGTAAATGATGTATTTTTATTAGAACTATTTTTTCTAACACTGAAATTTTATATTAATAAATTAAATTAATCACTATTAGTGAAATATATTAATGAAAATTATATATTATATATTCAATAAATATTTTTACATTCATCCAAAATATTTTTAGGGGTATAAGAAAAGAATAAATCTAATTTTACACAAAAAAAAGGCTATATTTTTCTAAACAATGTTTTACTACCTTTTAATGGAGAACTTGTTTTAAATATAAATTTTGAATCTTTTATAAATTATATGTGAAAAAATAAACCTTATTTGTTAATTTTTAATATCAAAATTTAATTTGGTTAATTTTTTTGGTATTTTTCTGATAAGTTTCAGTTTTGAGGAATAGTAATGTGATCCTTCGAATAATAATTTGACATTTAGGAATAGTAATGTGTCTATTAGAATAATAACCAAACTTATTATAGTATAAATAAAATTTATGAATCTTATAAATGAAAATGTGGTATATTTATACCATGGAACAAGTAAATATATATTTTAAAAGTGATAAATTTTGTATTGGTGTTTTTATAAGTCGTAAATGTTTATTTTCAATTTTATAATTAATATAATGATTTAAAATATAATTTATTTTCATAAAATTTACTCATAAATTAATATTTTCTTTTATTATTATTTTAACATAATTTTTTGAGACCTTAATTAATTTTTCAATTTATCATAAAATTGGTTATAATTTTACATTATCTATTTTTCAAGTAAATAATAATGTTATTTAAAAATTAAATATCTCATATTTAGAAAATTATTTTCTTAAAATGGAGTTCTTTTTTGAATTATAAATGTCAAAAAAATTATTAGGTAGATTTTTTTGGATTTTTCTAAAATACTTGAATTTTTAGTGAATAATAAAATACCGTAATTTTCGATATAAATACATTATAAGTTAAATAAGCTATTCCTTGAGTCATGGGTGATGTAAGAACCATAATATTGAACTAACCTTAATTATTTTAATATATTTTTTGATAATTATTAAACTATTCATTGTCTTGAGCCAAAATAATAAAAAAATGAATAAAATATTCCAAAAACACCCCTCTCCTCCATTACAAATACCCATTCTCCTCACATATTCTAAGATTTGAACCTTGTAAAATTTATACCCAATCCTCTTCCCAAGACCCTCCCCCAAATCTAGGATACTTTGGTCTCCACAAAATAACAAAACCAATCCCCTAAAGGAGGTTCTAAAGGAGGATGATTCAAGAGGACTTTAAGGTCAAGTGCAAAACATTTTTGAACATAACGTAAGGGTTTCTTCCCAAACCTCTATTTTGCATTCGAGTTACAATTTATCTCTCTTTATACTAATTTAATTATTCATTATTATTATATAATTCTTTTTAATTTTGTATATATGTTCCAAACTTATATATCCATATCATTACATCTTTCTTTTATTGGGAAATACATGTTTTATAGGGTTCCCTTCTCAATTCTTTCTGATACACAAGCCCGATTAAAGGGAACATCTCTGTTTCTTACCAATTTTCAAGTACCATCCATAATCTATTTTAAGACACTATTATTTATATAAAATCACTAATTTTGTCATGAAAAACTATATTTTTTCATTACTGGTTTTATACAAACAATTATGAAAAATAAAAATGTTTTTTCCAAAAGAACCCTTCTTTACAAAGTAATAGAGGTATTTCTCTCAAGAATTATTCAATGATTTTATTAGAGTATTTTCAGTTATTTCAAAACATCTTTTGAATTTTATACTTCATTGATATTGATCTATTATTATTATCATATACATTATTTTTTTAAAAGTTTTATGATCAATTTGATTGTGGGTGTGCTATCTTAATACCATTCATCATATTACTCAGAATGGTTATTGATTATATTTATAGATTTGGGAAAGTTATTTACATTTCATATGTTTATTTTGTTTATGTTTAACCCTATTCATATGAGAAATTCATTGGACTTAGTAAGTGATAGGTGGGGCCCGCTATAGCCCCTCGATTCATCAGTAGGTATAATGAGACAAAACAGTTATAGGTTCAGCTGATGCCTTAACCATTTATTTTCAGATGTCTTGGTCAAGGTCTCAATGGTATGTTTCAAATGTCCTTCATATTCATTACCTCATTATGATATTAGTAATTGATTATCCACGTGAATATTCAACTAGTATAATATACATGGTTAAGCTTCTTTCTCATGTGATTATTTATATGGAATTATCTATTCATCTTTATTATTTGCATATTATGCTCAAGATTATGTTCTAATGCATGTCTTTGTTTTCATTAACCATTCCTTATTGTTTATATTATCTACCATTGTTTTTATTATCCTTACTGAGCATCTGAACTCACCCCTTTATTTTCCCCCAGGATGCGAAGAAGTATATTTGGAATGATTTGTAGGGATAAACTAGGATTTTATGTGTGTTTCCAATGGATTTTATATGTTTTATTTCTTTTTATTTTATAACATAATGTTCATTACGTAATCTAGCTTCCAAAACTGCTAAAATTATTATTCCTCTAGGATTCAAGTCTTGTATCAATTCCAATGTAATAAAGTTAGGCACTGGATTTGGGCTACTAGGGTCGAGGTCTTTACATAAATCGGTTTCCTGTAAGACCTCAGGAATGTCTCCATGTACACTAGAGGCCACTGACTAGCAGCTAGTGTCTAAAGAGGTAGCGTGTGGAGGCAATACCCCCTCTATCAAAGTAAAAAATCATAAAAAAACAACCATCATACATCATAAATAAATTGAAGTAAAATAAATTAATATAAATAATACTTATAAAAAATGAAATGTAGTAAGACTAGAACATAAATTTCATACATAAAAATAACATTTCACTAGGCCAATTACATATACAGAACAATATAAAGAATAAAAATGTTGTCTCCATTAAATCCTTGACCATACCTTATATAGTCTCTTGATATAATCTAATCTATCCTTCTTGATAATATAAAATAGATTTTGAGACTTGGCCCAACCTGTACCTACTACCAAGTGAACATCTATTCAAGTACACAAGTTCCATGGTCGCCCGAGCTGGGTGTGAGTAAGTAATTTAGTAGGGAACCATCAATGTGGTCTCATACATAAACGGTAAATATAGTGATTTTTTCATGTGAAATTCTCTACATAAATTATAAATAATTATAAAAAAACCCATCATACTTCCATCTTCAAACTGATGTCAGTATGTCTCTGAGTACATCATGTAATCATACCAACCATGGTATTATAGACCACCCCATGGGTGTATACCAGATATATTATCACATACCTCCCTGAAGGGTGTTTTTCATAGTATCACAAAGCTCCCCTGTGAGAGTTTTCAATAGTCATCACAGACCCCCCCTATGAGAATTTTCTATAGTCATCACAAACCTCTACTATGAGAGTTTTCTCATCTGAGGCATAATCCCTATAAGAACCTCAGTTAAGGAACAAGACTTTAAGTATCACATACCTACCCTATGGAAGTACTCTTTATTAATTTATCAAATTCCCCAATGGAATAAACTTAAATCAGGTATCAATACTAAACTTATAAACTCGGGTGGACATATGCCAAACCCATCATGAAACCATGGAAAAAACTATCAGTGTGCGACCCATTTCTCCACAATACAAACAAACTCAAAACATATATATGGTTTCTAAGTTCAAACCCCCAACCATCCTACCCATTCACATACATAACCTCTCACTAGGGTCATATGTAACAAGGGCTCCCATTAGGGTCCTATAAGTCTCATCGAGGCCTCACAAACCTCCAAGGGATATCACACTAAGGAGATGGCCTTATACCCTCCCTTTTCTCTCGCATCCTAGGTCGGTCGTAACCCAATATCCATTTCCTAGTCTTAACAGGGTCTAATAATTAAGTAATCATATCCATGTGGTGGAGTAAATCTTACCCCACAATCATTTTAATGAGATCAATAACTCTAGTTATATCTCATGGTATCCAAAGGCACACAATTAAATCTATATCCTCATCCATCATTGGTTGGAATGTATAACTAGTACATGGAGGTCCATTTGGGCCCTTGACACCTTGTGAAATTCAATCTCAGGCTTTAGTTATTATTTAACAACTTTATAAATTTTTAAAGAGGTCAAATGCCTAAGGTGGTGGGACCACACATGCCACATTCATATAATAAATGTATAATACCCCAGTAAAGATACATAAGTACCACCTTCCATTGAGAATCCATTTCACCTTTTTCCTCCAACTAGTGAATCCGTTCAAGTCTTTCTAAGCCCACATTTCCATAATCTAAAAGAAATTAGGTCTTGTCTCAAATCCAAACCACCAAATCAATTAATCATATTCAAATTATAATCAAATAATTAATTGTTTAAAAAATAATGAATTCAAATTTTAATTAGATGTGTATAAATAATAAGCACACTGGTTAACCACATCAAACTAGAATAATCACCAACCACTAGCAACAACCTATGGAATACTCTCGAACACATTATGGGACCAATAACTATCCAACGACACCAATAAGAATCATAATTTAATTTAATTTAAGGAAAAACCCATAAAAATCCAAATTAAGATTTACATCTTTGGAAAATTGTGTGACCATAGGTAGACGTTGACTCAGGATGTCACCAAGAAAATCATAGAAAAATCCCCAAAAGGGAATTCCAATTAAATTATCCAATTATTTTAATTTAATATGAATACCTTAGAAAACCAAATTGGTGGATTATATCCATCAAAATGATGTATGATTGCAGGAAAAATTCATCAGATGATATCCTATATTCAAGACACATAAAATACCCACAAAGAATGGTTGATTCATCTATGCTTCAGTGGAATTAGAACCACAACATAAAATAGTAGAAAAAATATGAGAAAAGAGAAAAGTGGCATTGAAGGAGTCTACTAGAGTTAAGGATATTCCTTAAATCACCAAAAAACACCCTTAAAACCCCCCTTGATCAAGGGAGAAGATAACGAGGGAGGGATCTTGGTTTGATAGTGTTTTCATGCATTATATGTAAGGAAGAAGATGGGATAGATCTTAAAATCACATAAGGGCAATGTGGTATTTTCCACTTTTAAAGATCCACATGATTTTCCAAACCATGTGCCAATCATGCGGGTGGAACTATAACCATATGAGACTCTTTTATGGTTTCCTCTAAAACTTCACATGGTTTGTCTGACACCATGCACCAATATTCTATCCAAAACAAATTTGCATAGTCCCCCCCTAAATTTTCATGATTTCCACAAAACCATGCACTAACCATGTAATACAATCATTCTCTACAAAAGCCGAACTAAAAATTCTTGTAGCGTAATGGTGCTGCATGGATTCCCTTAAACTGTGTACTCTAAACCGTTTACCCAAGGAAAAAAACCTCCAAAAGTCTCGAAATAAAACTTGAATATCCTAGGTCCCAGCTGAACAATAGAGCTACTTTCAAAACCTCATTCTAATTATAAAAGAATCACTTAGAGAAACTATAACTCTATAATTATATTATGAATCTCTAATAAAAATTTAAATCATCTAGTAATTAAAAATTCAAATTCCTTTTTTAAATTTTTTACTCATATAGACACGAGGTCCTATAATCTAATTTTATTCTTAAATAAAAACTTTGTTCATATTATGGTCATTTCACTGCCTCCTTAAACAACGTATTTCATTTTTTATCACCAAATTCATGGATGGATATATTATTAATTTAATGGTTAAATATGATAATGATAAATATATTCAATTATTTTTCATATTCTTGAAAGATTAAATAAATATGAGGACTAAATGAAATCAAATATGTTCACCATGGTCAGAAAAAACTGACTAAATTAACTGACCATTAAATAATAACATTTACACTAGATGAACCATACATACAACGGAGCACTTATGGATATTTGGAACCATTAAAAATAATAAAATGACATTAACATAATTTCATCACACTTATGGAATTATGGTACCATTTAATAAGAACTTTCATAATTATCAACAAACCAATGTGACCATGGAACCATGACATGAACGACCTTGAGATAGTGAATATAGATATTATATCTGAATAAAATGTTTATAAACCAATATAAAAGAATAAAAATTAATAAAATATACTTAGAAAATTTTTTCATAAAAGTATTTAATAAACCTAATTTTATTATTTTGGAGTCCATATGTATGCACCAAGAGGGTCGAGACCCATGGTAAGGGAACTTTTAAACCATCCTCTTCTATTTCATGTTATAATTTTATTCCTATAAATATCAATTTATCTCTCTATTCTTCTCATGTATTTATTTTATATTTTTTCTAATATGTTCCTCACAAATATACCATATTTAACATACCATTCATTATTGGGGATATGTTGGATTTTAATTTTCCCTTCTAAATTTCTTCTTTGAGGCAAACTCAATTAAAGGGAACTTATATATTACTTATCTCATTTTATGTTTATGCCTTATGTGTGATTTATTTATGCTAAACATAAATATATATACATATTTTAATGTAATGGGTGGGCCTAAAATTATATATCCCTTCAATGCATGGAAAAAAATTTCATCTCATGAGATACTATATATGGTGCACTAGTCATTAGCCTAACAAACTATGATATGTTGTCTTTGAAGTGAGCCTTAAATTATGTTTATGGTGTATTGTTTTATATGGTTTACACATTCTTATGTTTTAATGGTGTTATGGTATTTTATTACTTATCCCATGACTCCATATTATATGATCATTACCTTTTATGATATCATGATCTTATGATATTTTATTCCTTAATTTATGTTTCCATCTTATATGATCATTCTCTTTTATCATTATTAAAAATTTAGTGTTCCGATGTGACCCCTTTTCAATTTAGAGTTCATATTTTTGTTAATGATGCCTTAAATTGATGGATCTTCCCATGCCTTGGATTGACACTCACAGAAGTTTCGGACCTTGAAAGTGTTCTCTCATTGATTCCTCAACTTAAAAAATGAGGTTCTTGTTTCTTACTGATCACATTGGTTGATTGAATGAATGCATTAAATTACATTGTTACACAATTCTAAATATACATTTCCTAAACACGTTTATTTTTTTTCCTCAATTTCTAGGGGCATGACTCAAATTTGATAGATGAAATCAATGATAATATAGATGGTTTGTATTGCGGTGTGTGTGAGATTCAGTGCCAAAGTGATAGAAATATGAAGGAAAACCATAGAGAGAGGAAGAATATCAAGAAGGTAGGATTATGGTGTACATTGTTTCAGATTTGTTTCAACAGTAAAGGAAATGATAGGGAATACATTTGAGGGAGGAAGCATGTGAAGAAGGCCAACTTGTGGTGTATCGTATGTTGTATTTGATGAATGAATGAGTATGACAAGGGGAAACACCTTAGCGGGAGGAAGCATTTAGAGTATGATCGCCTATGGTGTATTGATTGTGGGATTAAGTTCACCAGCTAAGACAATATGAGGGAACACCCTAGAGGGAGGAATCATTTGTTCACGGATTATTAATGATATCTATATATGAGATGATTTTTCAAGATTTGTGGAATTTATATCTTTTACTCATACTTGAACTCAATAAAAACCAAAAAATCATTGTGATTTCACTAATTAATACAAATAATTGGGGAAGTATAATTATAAACCTAAAAAGAATCATGAAAACACACACAGATAGGAAGCTAGGGTGACTCAAAACTGAGACCTCCCCGACCCCCCACAGGGCCCTTTTCCACTAAGCTAGGTCTTGAGGGCCCATTTCACTATTTTTTGATATAATCATGTCAAAACTTTTATTAAACAGATCTATATAATTAGGAGTGAATTTAAAAATAATTAATAATACTATAATTTTCTATAGAATTCCATGATGAGGTTTACTATTTGGAGTTATTGTACAAAGAGTTTCAATGTGATTGAACCAAGTATTGAATTAATTAATTTAATTAAATAATATTTAATTATAATTTTATTATCATACTTATCTTAATTAAATATAAAATATTTAATTAAGAATAATTATGTTATGTTAAAAAAATGTATGATATTCATTTGACACATGAACACACACAGTGTCTCACATATTAAACAATTATTTTGGGTCCCCTCACCTCTCCTTTGATATAGGGGATAATTTCACCTTAATGCAAAATAAAATTGATTGGGTGGATGATCTACTGAATTAATTTTACCTTTTTGTAGGTATAAAGATAGATGGTTCATATTTCACTCAAAATATTTATCACCAAACAAGGAAACAATCAAATACCTCAAATTTCAAAAAAAATGGGAGTTACTTTAACCATTAAATACATAAATTAGAAAGAGTATCAAATGCTTATGTACTGAATTTTTATATATTACTATTTTTCTAGTTGGTCAGTATACAATTCGATTATTTTTTAGATAATTTTAGATATATTAAGTTCCTCCATATCTCATTGTGACATAAAATACAACAAAATATATTTTTTAGAAAATTTTATTTTGATTTTTATTGAAGGAATAAATGAAAATGGGCCATATATTACCTAAGAAGTATGGTATATTGTTTTATTGAATATATATTATTAATTGTTGTTGTAGTGGTGTCAATCACACGAAAAATTATAAAAAATATCATTTTCATCTCTTAACAACACTCGCACCAATCCCATTATTTAATCAACATAAAGAAATAGTGATAGATCTCTTAGCATGGATTAACATTTAATCAAAATAGTAGAAGAAAACATAAGGAAAAAATCCCAAGAATATCCATGTGTTTGATATAATGGGTCTTTTATTGGTGATATTTTAGCACTAATTAAGGGGTTATTTATCAGTTCTTTTTATAATACTGATAAAGGGGACACTTTATCAGTGAATTTTTCATGCTGATAAAAGCTATCATAGAGTAGTATGTTTATGAAATTACAGTACACCACAATAGAAAATAAAAAAAATTAATTTCAATTAAATTTAGATCATAAATACAAAAAAAATATATTATAAATATTTAAATTATTGGTTTTTACAATTACATTTCTTTGTATAATTTATCACAAACATCAAAAAGTTCAAAAACATTAATGAATACTTGCCTTTGGACTCTGACCCCTCTTAAAAGAGTCTAATCAGACTACCAGTTGCTGAGGAAACCAACACAACTCAAGAAAAATGTACATCTGTATAAAAAACAATTATTGTATTAGTAGTACTATAAAGAAATAAGTGAAATAATAAATTAATAAAATGTCACTTTTAAACTAGAAACATACACTTAGAGTTATACCAGACACACCATATGTCATATTAATGTGTAGTTAATTTCTATATGTTAAAAATGATTTATGGATCATTGTACTAAAGTATCAAGAAAATTCAAGTTCATTTTCCTGATTCTAAGTCTGTGACATGTGTTTTGAACTAAAATGTCATTTTTAAATTGAAAATACACCATTTGAGTCATAACTATTACACTGTGTATCATATTGAGGTAAAAAAGATTCAAATATGTTAGAAATGAATTATGAATCATTTTTTTTAAGTATCAAAAAATCTGAATGTGTTTTCTCAGTTTTAAGTATTTCATGTATCTTTTGAACTAAATTGTCAATTTTAAATATAAAACACACAATTTAAGTCATACTGGTCACACCATTTATCATATTTATGTAAAGATGATTCATACACTTCAAAAATGACTTAAGGATTGATGTCCTAATGTATCAATACAATCTAGGTGTGTTTTCTAGGTTTTTAGTGAGTGTTACATGTTTTTAACAAAAATGTCATTTTTAAATTGAAAACATGCACTTTAAGACATACCTATCATGCCATGTATTGGATTGAAATGTAAATGATTCCTACATATCAAAACTGACTCATGGATCATTATCCTAATGTATCAAGACAATATAAGTGTGTTTTTTTTGGTTTTCAATGAGTGACACATGTTTTTAATAAAAATATCATTTTTAAATTGAAAACACACACCTCGAGTCATACTGGTCAAACTGTGTATCAGATTGAGATAAAATAGATTCTTACATGTCATAAATGACTTATGGATCTTTTTACTAAATAATAAGAACAATCTAAATTTGTTTTATCAGTTTTGAGTATGTCACTTGTGTTATGAACGAAAATGTTGATTTTAATTAAAAACAAAAACTTTAAGTCGTATCAGTCACACCATGTATCAGATTGACATGATATTGATTCATACACGTTAAAAATTATTTCATGATATTTTCCTAAAGTTTCAAGTGATTCTTGGTATTTTTCTAGGTTTTTAGTGAGTGAAACACAATTTTAACTAAAATATCAATTTAATAAAAACACACATTATGAGTCATACCAGTCACACCATGTGTCAGATTGATGTGTGGTTGATTCCTACACATCACAAATGATTTATGGATCATTTTCCTAAATTATCAAGACAATATGAGAATGTTTTATTTGTCTTCAATGAGTGACATTGATTTTTAACTGAAATGTAATTTTTAAATTGGAAGCACACATATAGAGTTATATCAGTCACACCGTGTATCAAATTGAGGTACGATTAATTCCTACACATCACAGATGAATTAGGGATTATTTTAATAATGTATCAAAAGAGTATAAATGTATTTTCTTAGTTTTGAGTATATCACGCATCTTTTTGGATCTAAAATGATAATTTTAAATAAAAACACACATCTTGTGTCATACAATAACAATGTGTATCATATTGTCATGTGGTTGATTCCTACACATCAAAAATAAATTAAAAATAATTTTCCTAAAGTATCAAGGTAATTCGATTGTGTTTGATAATTTTTTAGTGATTAAAACATGTTTTTAACTAAAATTTCATTTTTTAAATTGAAAACATGCACTTTTAGTCATATTAGTCACAATGTGTGCCATATGGACATTCTCCTGATTCAAAATTTTCACAAATTACTTTTTAATAATTTCTATATAGTATAAAAATAATCTGAATGAATTTTAATGGTTTTTAGTGAGTGAAATATATTTTTATCTAAAATTATTTTTAAATAGAAAACACACATTTAGAGTCATATCGGTCACACCATGTATCAGATAGAGGTATGGTTGATCCCTACCTATCTTAAATGCCTTATGAAACATTGTTATAAATTATAAAAACAATATGAATGTGTTTTCTTAGTTTTAAGTATGCAACACATCTTTTGAACTAAAATGTCAATTTTAAATAAAAAACACACTTTGAGTAATGCTGATCACACCATGTGTTGAACTGACTTTGGTTGATTCATACACCTAAAAATAGACATATATGTCATTTTTCTAACATATCAATTCAATTTGAGTGTGTTTTATAGGTTTTTAGTTAGTGTAACATGTTTTCAACTAAAATTTCATTATTAAACTAAAAGCATGCTCTTTGAGTTATATTGATCACATCATAAGTCAGATTGACATTCCACTGATTACTATATATCACAAAATATTTATAAATCATTTTAATAAATAATCAAGACAACCTGATCTTGTTTTATCATTTTTTAGTGAGTTTCACACAATTTTATCTAAAATTTCATTTTTAAACTGAAAACACACATTTCAAGTAATATCGATCTCACCTTGTATCAGATTGAGGCATGAATGATTCCTGCATGTCAAAAATGAACTATGGATAATTTTCCTAGGTATGAAAACAATATTAATGTGTTCTCTCAGTTTTTATTATGTCACGCGTCATTTTTAGCTAAAATTTCATTTTAAAATAAAACATAAACTTTTAGTCATACCATCACATCGTGTGTCGGATTGACGTGTAGTTGATTACTATATGATATAAATGACTTAAGAATTGTTTTACTAAAGTATCAAGTCAATGAAAGTTTGTTTTAAATTTTTTCTATGAGTGAAACAATTTTTTAACTAAATTTTCATTTTTAAACTGAAAAATAAATTGTGAGCCATATCGGTCAGATCGTGACAGATTGACATTCAGTTGATTATTACATGTCAAAATGACTTATGGATAATTTTTCAAAAGTATCAAGACAATTTGAGTGTTTTTTAATGTTTTTTAGTGAGGGGAACATGTTTTTAACTAAAATGAATGTTTTAAACTAAAAACACACATTTCGAGTCATACCAGTCACACCATGTATCAAATTGAGATATATATGATCCATACATGTTACAAATGAATTATAGATCATTGTATTAATGTATCAAAAAAATATTAATGTTTTTATTATTTTTTTATTATGTTACATGTATTTTTAGATAAAATGTTATTTATAAACAAAAATTACACATTTCAAGTCATATTGGTCACACCGTATATTGGATTGAGGTACGGCTGATTCCTACATGTCACAAATGACTTATGGATAGTTTTCCAAAAGTAGCAAAATAATGTGAAGGTGTTTTATTAGTTTTAAGTACGTGACATGTGTTTTAAAGAAAAATGTCATTTTAAATAAAAAAAAACACTTTGAGTCATATCGGCTACAATGTGTGTCAGATTGATGTTTGGTTGATTCTTACATGTCAAAAATGACTTATGGATCAATTTTATAATGTATGAAGACAATATAGGTGTTTCTTCTTGATTTTTGGGGGATGAAATACATTTTTAACTAAAATTCCTATTTAAACTGAAAACATGTAGTTTGTTTCATTTGTAAAATGAAAACATACACCAATAAACATAAGAAGATGCAGCTAATAAAGGATACCTTTTATCAGTGATAAAAATGTTCTTATAAAGGGTAGAATTTATCAATGATTTTATTTTAGCGATGATAAAAGATAGACATTTTCATCACTTTCTGCTAGTAATAATAAAATTACCATTCATAATTTTTTTTCTTGCATTGATAAATCCCACTTTTATCAATGCTAGTAAAAACTGATGATAAAGGGTAACTTTTATCATCGCAAAAAAACACTTATAAAAGCCACATTTATCAATTATTTTTTCTAGAGATGATAAAAGGGGGATTTATCAATGCTAAAAACACTGATAAATTGTTATTTTAATAGGTATATAAAAAAGAGCTAATAAAGGGTACCTTTTATTAGTGCTAAAAAAGTGTTGATAAATTTTACCCTTTATCAGTACTATTATTTTAGTAATGCTAAAATGTATCCTTTATCGGGGATTTTTTCTAGTACTAATAAAATGTATATTTTATAAAAATATATAAATATATTTATATTGATATAAATATATGAAATTTTAAATATGATTTATAGAAGGATAAGTATGCATTTACACTTAATATATATGGTATTTAGTGAAAATGGGTTATAAAATAATTCAAAAATAATATTAATTAATAATTTTATAATTATTATCTAGTAATATTCATTTCATAACAATCAAATGACATAAAAATTTAATAAATGAATGATTGATTTATGATAAGTTGAAAACCAGACTTGAACTTCAAATGATCCTAAATTTTGATCTGGATGCATGTTTGAGCTCTACCACATATCAAATTGAATCTTGTGAGGATATCTAAGCCATTTTGACCTCAAGGAACACTGATTACTAATTTTTAAAGGTCAAAAAGGTCTATAAGACCTCTAAAACTGGGTTTTCTAGTTGGGATACCCAATTTTGTTAATATTCAATGGGATTTCAGCTTCATTTAGGAGGATCTTCTTATAGTTTTTCAGTAGTGACTAAATTTATTCTTAGGTATTACATTCATATAGATATTATGGTTTTTAAATTTTATTGTTTTTATAATTGTATTTTTATTTATAATTAAATTTATGCATGTTTTCTTATATTTAGATATAATTAATCTATTTAAACAGATAAATATTTAAACAAATTTACATAAAAAATTATTTTTAAATATATAAACCATATAGAAATAAATATGTATTATTAATTTTATCTAAAATAAAAAAACAATTTTATTTACTTTATAAAAATGTAGTAATATATATACCTATATAAGTATTGTTTATATATAAATATGTGTGTGTTAATAAAAAATGTATATTTACGTGATCTAATGTATATAAATAAATACATATATGCACATATTTGTGTGTGTGTGAAGGAAATATAAATATGTACTTGTGTGTGTAAATATGTGCATGTATGTGTGTTTATATTGTGTAAATACATCATATATAAGTGTATTTTTATAAATATATCATCATCATTAAATATTGTATATAAACATATTTATAGTAAATATTTAGAAATACATTAGAAAAAAAATAATATCTAAATATACAATTATATGTGAATATGTGTGTGTATATATGTGTGTGTGTGTAAATATATAGACATATAAATATATATTTAATGTATAAAATTTATATCTAAATATACAATATATAGAAAAAATTTAAATATATATATATATATATATTATATAAATTATATGTAATTAATTATTATCCATTTTGTTTAAAATAATATATAATTATTATTTTTTACATTATAAATTTTTTTGAATATATATATATATATACTTATAAAATGTATATATAATGTTTATACATATGTATGTGTGTGACTTAATAAATAGATATATATATATATATATATATTTATTCAAATATGTGTAAATTAATATTAATATATAATATATTTATATTAATATAAGTATATATATCACACACACAAACATATAATTTAGAAATGTATTTTAAAATAGTTATATAAATATATGAATAAAAAATATATATGAATATATATATAAATATCATAAAATGTAAAATAAACTAATTTTGGTGCAGTGGTAAAGATATTTAAATTGCACAATGGTGGTCCAAAGATCAAATCCAGGTGTGTGCATGGGTGAATAGGAGGCTGAGATCTGAAAAATCACTAACATAGGGGGGAGGGGAAAGTGCAAATTCCCGGTGGGGTGGTGGGGTGGATGAAAAGCACTGACAAAGGGATATTTTGAGTGCTGATATGGGAGGTTGGAGCGATCTATTTTTCTTCAAATTCTATCAATGGTAAAAAAGCACTGATAAAGACCCATTTTATCAGCACTTTTTTTATCACCAATAAAGGTAGGCTTTTAACATTTCTTAGATAAATAGTTTTTTAGAGATGATAAATCTAATTTCTATAATTTTAAAAAAAATGATCTTTAGTAAAGATAAAATTGTAATAAATAATTCATCCATCACTTATAAATCACCCACACATAATCCATTTTTTTCAATATACAAGGTTAGTGGTTGGGTTCTTGATGAAATGACCTTTATATTTTCTCAATAAAACTTTTAAGATATGTGATATACCATATGTAAACAACAGCTATGAAACTTTCTAGGAGAATTTAATTGATGTTTTGATTGTAGTTATTTGATTAATAAAGACTATAATGTTTATCCAATTTTTATATAGGAGATCATGAATCACCCTTGACACTTTTATTACCAAAAGAGGAGGAATACTCAATCATAATACATGATACACACGACAAGTGTTTAAAAGTAAAAAACATATACTGCGAGATAAAAAATTCAATTATTCTTTTCTACTATATGAAGTTATATTGTATTTTACAACTAGAAGGAATAAAATGAATAAGGAGAATATGGAATCCTATGAAAACATGAAGGCAACATTATTAACTATCGGGTTTTTGAAGATCATTTTTAGTGATGTCTTTTCCAAGAGTTGTACCTTGAAGTTTCATTCATTATATATAGAAATACATCTACTATATGTTTATGGAAGCTAAATGTAAATGTTTTCTAGAGTTATTTTAACTTCTATATATCATATTTTTATTTTAAGTGACAAATAAATGTACTAAATTGTGGATTATTTTTTAGCTAATTATACATATCTATGGTTGATGTTTCAACTACTTGCACTTAGTTGTGTGGAACGCGATAAAAGGGTATGATGGACTAGAAAAATAATTATTGTATGAAGTGTAAATTTGATTCACTTAGTTGGATATCCCATTTAAAATAATCCAAAAAAATCACCAATCCTATATTGATTGCTAGTGTAATGGACTTGGGGTTATTCTTGTTACCCCAAAACATTTAAAAACATTATTTTTATACTATTTACTTTGTTTTATTCCAACTACATTACATTATTAAAAGATAATGGAATATTCAAACAACTTAAAGGATTCAATTACCCCCCCCCCATATTAAGTCTCCATCCTTAACCTATATGGGATAATATTTTTTGTTAGTGAAAGAATCTTGAGATCACTACACAGGTTAGTTGGAACTTGAAGCTTAATTTTCAAATAGATTATATTTTCTTCTTTAACAAGATATATAGAAAGATACAATTGAAAAAGAATAATTAAAATGAATGATTTGAGATGTTTTGTGTTGATGATTAGATATCCTTATATTAGTTTTGATGATTATAGTTGATGTAAATTTAGAATGCTTATATACTTAAATAATTTTGTAATTAAAGATTATATGAACATGATTAAGCCCTATAATATTCCTACCACTGAACATGGGAAATGTAATTCTACTAAACAATCAAATTATGATTTAAATTTGAAAGTTAATATGTTTACCATTTGTGGGTTTGGATCAAATGAATTTAATAGAGTTTTTCAATGTGCTACTGCCTATGATATATATGAAACTATTATTATTTCCTATGAAGGAAAAAAATGTAACACAATTGAGGTAAAACACAAAAAATATTATATTTTACACATTCAGTATTTATTTATAGATAAAGTATTACTCTAATGAATGTAAGGATCACTAATATAGTGAATGATGTTTCTTCTTTTGGAACTACCATTCCATAATCAAATCAAGCATTAAGTGTTATTAGAGTTAAACCTTCTAAATAAAGTTGAATATCTACTGCTATTAGAATTTATAAACCTATAAAATATCTAAAAATAAATAATGTAATTAGAAATTTCATGATATATGAATCTTAAATTAAATCCTAATCTTGTGATCAAATGTTATTCAAGATAGAAATTGTTTCTCTTAAAATTTCAACTTCAAAGATGGAGAAAACATATAAATAAATATATATTAACTTGTATAATTAAGAATATAGTTTTTTAGATTTCATTGATGAAATTTAATATATATTTAGATTATTTAGTGCTTTGTTTGAGAGGATAAATGGATCTATGAAGACCTTTTAAATATTCAAGAAGGATGAAAGAAATGGGTCAGTTTTTTGAAAATAAGAAACACATACATTTCATACAACACTACCCTCATCTCAAATCTAAAAGAAAATTATATTATAAGAGGAATAGAAAAAGATATATGAAATCTACTTGATGTGATTTTGAGGATTCAAGTTGTGGATATCATTCTAACTCTGAATCTGAGAATTCAAATCAAATGGAAAATCAATGTCCTATGGCCTAGTTTAAAGAGGTACAATCATTCTACTATCTTAATTATGAATCTTAAAATTATTATTTTGATGAGATTAATGATTATTGTTTTATGATTGAAGTTAAATATGATGATATAATGAAAGAAAATATAAATATTAGGAAGTATAATGATTCAAATATTCTTTAAATGATTCAATTTCAATTTTTTTAGAATTAATGTCTAAACTTGATAAATTTGTTTCTTCTTAGTTTATGCATGATGCTAGAATTAATGATTTATTATCTGAAGTTAGTTATTTGAAATTAGATACTATTTTGTTCACTAAAGTAGATTATTTTCTTAATAAAATCACTGGTATTTTTAAAGGAAATAAATTAAAGCTTGTAATTTGAAGAAATAATGGAAATCTTAAGCTTTATAGGAATTATTTTTTTCCTAGTTCAAATGGTTAAACCATGTATACTGTTATATGTTTAATTGTAAAACTTTTGGTCATTATGCTAATGATTGATTCTTTATAATTACTCAATTTTTTGGTATTATGTATGCCTATATTTATTAATATTTATATAAATTTATCGATGTGATTTGTGTATAAAATAAAAAGTTTTGTTTATGGAACTTTTCTTTCTTTTGTACAAAAAATATTTCTTTCATTTTTATTTATAGTTATAATGATTGGTTTATGCGTACTAATTTTTTTATATGGGGATAATTTTATGAAACTTATATCTTTTTCCCTTGTATAGTATATGTTACTATTTTTATTTAAAATATGATATAATCATTTTATTCCATTTTTAATGATTTTTTCATATACCTAGTGAATGTGTCATTCATTTATTTGTTTAATTGACTACTCTATTATTCTATATAGTGAAGTGTAAAATTCTTATTTTTAACTTATTCCTAGTATGCATACTATTTATAGTTATATGTATTAATATTCTATCATGATCTAATTTGAAATTTATTATTTTTCTTCTAATAATGAGTTGATTATTTTATGCGCTAGAATGCTTATTTAATTCCATAAATTTCTTTGATATCATTATTCTTAGTTACAGGGGTTGTTATCTTAATTATTTTATTAACATGAGATGAACTATTGTTTGTATGTAAATCATTGAATATTTTTAACTTGTTGATTTACTCTTTATAGTTAAAAGTTTCATGACCCAACCCATATCAGGGTTTGAGCTGCAACAACCCTAAGCCTGCCTCCATAGGCTAGGGGGTGGAGACAAGCATTGAAGGAATAATTGTACTCAGGGAGGAATTTTCCTAAGTACTTATATGCACACACACAACCAACTCAATATAAGATTGCATAGGTAAAGGGGAAAATACAATACTACTATAAAATAAAATAGGTATGCATGAACCTCTATATAGTACAAAAATATGATAGTGTAAACTAAAATTAAAGGAGAAAAATGCATTCCCACCCGGAAATATGTCTCAACTTAAAAAAACTAGAAAAGAGTAAATAGTTGAGAGATCCCAAATCATATATCCCAAGTTATGACCATCGTACGTGGTCCAAGAACCCAGTATCTCTAAGCTCCTCTGAAGTCACGGTCAACCTGTCTGTCATCTGTAAAAGAAAAGACATGTGTGGGAAAGTCCATGCAAGGGTTAGTATATACATACCTAGTAGAATGCCTTGAAATGGGTGAATAGGGAGAAATAAGAGATAAAAATTAAGAGTAAACTAGTAGATAAAACAATGTACGGTGAAAGAGTACAGCTTAACCCAACAAGAGAGTGAAATTAAGCTTGTCTGAGCACAAGGGGCTAAACACACTGAGTAGATAAACTACCCATCGACCCTTTTCCACCTATAGTAGGAGAGTATACTCATACAACCATGATAATATAGACATGAAATTAACATGGCATACCCTATATGTCTTCGTCCCTAGAAGGATAGTATCCAAATCCAAGGTGTTAATCCATAAGGAAGAATATATATATATATATATATATATACTCAGTCAAAGAATCCTAAATGAGAGATTAAAGGGATATCTATCTCATAGTTCAACCCCTGAAGAAGAGTGGCCAATAGTTCCAAAATAAGTCCATCAATGATGCCCAGTATCTATCACATATACCCGAAACACACATCTTAAAGGGACTCAATCACCACACCATGATATTATTCACTTGGGTGGAACTGAATCACCCACATGGTTTTAGGAAGAATCATAAGAATTTGTCTCAGTGGGGAAAGAATCCATCTTCCTTATGAGTCCAAATCCATGTCAAACCACATCTCATCAATATGATACACAGTCTAGGGGCCACAAATTCTTGGTAAGGATCCCATTCCCTACTATGACAGGAGTTTCATACTCTAATAGTCGCCTAGGAACTCTAATTGCCAACAATAATGGAGGGCACCACTCGGGAAATGTTATCAGGGAACTCCACTGCTCAGTATTACTGGATGATAATCCCAGTAAGGTCATCACGGAACTCCACTACACATCCTTACTGGAGGGTAAGCCAAAAAATTAAAGGAACTCCACTACCCTTCCCTACAAGAGGGTAATTTGGAAAGATCATCGGAGAATTCCAATACCATTTACTACTAGAGGGTAATCCCAGAATGTTGAGGAACTCTATTTCCATTCACTGCTAGAGGGAAACTTGGAAATATCATCAAGGAACGCCACTACCCATCCTCATTGGAGGGTAATACTAGAAATATCTAGTTACCTTTCATGATAGTTTTAATCATCAGGTGTCTCCTTAGTGCACTCCAGACTTGAAACATTTCATATATTATCTTGAAAGCCACTACTGATGGAATCATCATGTTCTAAGTGAAAAAAACTGAGGATAGGATACTCATAGGCCAAAATCTGAGTTCAAAAAAAGGAGATATGATCATTCAAAGATCCCTGAAAAGGAACCAAGGGGTACAAAACATGTGAGAGGACCCACAAGGCATGTGGTCCGACTTCACCACCTACCTGTGTCTTAGTTCGTCACACAGATTCATCCCATGTAGTTGAATA
Source organism: Viscum album (assembly GCA_963277665.1). Taxonomy (NCBI): domain Eukaryota; kingdom Viridiplantae; phylum Streptophyta; class Magnoliopsida; order Santalales; family Viscaceae; genus Viscum; species Viscum album. The sequence continues at coordinate 1,746,556,387 of OY728129.1, read as the reverse complement.
ATCCATGTAGGTGGACTAAACATCATGTCCAAACTAACTAGGACTGGGGCCATGCCCTATGGCCATGTCTGTGTACTTGGACCCCATATCCATGTAATCTTCTACAGGTAATGTTGGTCCATAGGGGATGTCTCCTAAGTGGTCAACTCATGTCTGTGTACGTCTACACATACTTCAACCCATGTGGTTCTCCATAATTATTTTCAAACTGGGAGAGGGTACATGTCATGTGAGGAAGCACTACATGCTATTTCATCCTTAACTTTCTCAAACCCTGGCTACCCCATGGAAAGTGGCTACACGCAGTGTGTTCTTAGTTTTACACAGCGTATAGTTTATTTTTTGACAGAAACTCCAAATTATCTCCAACTCTCCGAATATGATCCAACCTCCTTAGATTCCACCTCAAATATTGTTAAAAAATATGTATTTGGCCATGGATTTCAAATCTCAATTGTTGGTCTCCATGAATCTGATACGATCATCGATGAGGGTTTTATCGCATGTTTTACAGTCACCTGAAGATTAAACACTTGATGATCTGGCCCCAAATCATAGGATTGAACATCCCTTCATCACAATAATTTCAGATCTATGCTTCTCTCACCAATCTGTTGTCACATTGTTGATCCTTCTTGAATCTAGGGGCCTGATCGAGCTCGATGTTGCCCAAAAATGTCAACTCAGGACTACAGGGATCCAACTGGTGATGAACGTGAAGAATTAAAGGAGAAAAGCACTATAAACCAAAGTTTTAAACATCATCGGCCAAGTGTTCTTAGATAGAGAACAAGAGTGGGGCACTGGGGTTTGAACATTGATTAAACAATATGAAATTTGGTACTGGGGCTCATTCAAAGGCCATAACATGATGAAAATAAAATTTTGAAAAATGATCTAGTTAATATTTTAATCCAATGGTGTAAAAACACCAAAAGATGATTCCTACCTCTATTTTGGATCGATCATTGGTGAAGAACGTGCTCTCATAATGATTGGAAGAAGCAGATGTGTTCATTGTTCCACAATTCTCCTTAATTCAGAGGTCTGTTTGTCATTCGTATCAATTTTCTAAAGAGAGAAGGGAGGATCTCTCGCTGATAGATTATGGAAATTGTGAGTTCGACCCTGTCCAATTTACTTTAATGATATATTTATGAACATCATTTTTAGGTAAAATATAATTAATTAATTAATTAATTTGCTTAGATGTGCCTCCAACGATTGAGGGGTCTGAACATCCCGCACCTACTCCTTTTATATCGAACATAGGGTAAACACCGCATTTTGAACCCAACTATGGTATTGGATTTCTGATATGATCAACCATTTAAGAGTTATCATATTTTTATTATGTGTAAAATATAAAATATATTTAATATTTATATAAAATTAATTCCAAGCACACTGGGCCGCTGAATTGCATGTCGTCTCAACACCTAGATCAGGATATATATATATATATATATATATATATATATATATATTAAAGTCTTACAAGGTAAAAACTGGGTCTCTACATCATTCCCTACTTGAATATTTTCATCCCTAAAACAAAAAATCAGGAAAAACATAGGATACCAAGTCTGCACTTGGCTCTCCCACTCCCAGAAAATATCCTACATGTTTCTGTGCTGCTAGAGCACATGAACCAAAGGGATGGTTTATCAATGAAAGGTCATCTAATGTTATTCCTCGATTGCCATCGATTTCTCCACAAAGGTGGATCTATCCTTGATTTCCAACTCAATATAGTTTATGACAAGTGTAGGTTCATGCATGTATGTCCTCAACTGTGAAACATGGAAGATGTTGTGCACCTGATCTAGATGTGGGGGTAAGTCAAGGTGGTAGAAAACATCACCAACTCTCTGCATGATCTTGAATAGCCTGATGAACCTCAGGGTTAGTTTTCCTCTCCAACCAAACTGCCAAAATCCTCATCATGGGGAGACTCGTAAGAAAATGTGGTCTCCCCGCTCAAACTCCAAGGGACTATAACGGCGGTCGCATGGGATTTTCATCTGCACTAGGTCATTCTCATATATTCTCATATAATAGACTTTCTCCATTATCACCTACACCGACTCTTAGCCCACAAGAGATGTCTCACCAGCCTCTATCCATCACAAGGGTGACCTAAAAGGTCTCCCATATAGTGCCTCAAAAGGTGACATGTTGATCATAAAGTGGTATCTATTTTTTATGAAAAATCTACCATGGGCAGGTGATCCTTCCAGCTCCAGCCAATGTCTAATGCGCAATACATCAACATATCCTCTATATTTTTTATTTTTTGATCATTTTTTCCATTAATATGGGGATTAATATTTGTACTGATCTTCATCGGGGTCATGAATGCATCATGCAGGCCTCTCCACAATCAATACATAAACTGCTTGTTAAGATAAGATACAATCATCGAGGGTACCCCATGAAGGATAACTATCACTTGTACATACATCTGCCCCAAACTCTCCACCAAAAATCACTCCCTAATAGAAATGAAGTGTTTCAACTTTTTGAGTCAGTCAACTATCACCCAAATGGTTTCCTAGACCTTCTTTGTGTGAGGAATCCCTATGATTAAGTCTATGGATATGTCATCCCATTTCCACTTTGATATCTCAAGGGGATACAAAAAAACCTACTAGAAAATGGTGCTCAAACATCACCTACTAACAATTGAGGAATCAAGATATGAACTCAACTACGCTTCATCTCATATAGGACCACCCAAACTACCACTCGAGGTCTTTATATATCTTCCCCACACCAGGATGTACAACTAAGTGAGAAGTGTGTAAATATCATATCACCTACTCCTTCATCATGACTAGAATCATTGTTCACCCCTAGAATAATATAACACGATTCCCTCCTTCATAATATCTATTTGGTGTGTAGACTGTGGATATCTAATCAAGTAAGACCTTGCAGTCAATTACACCTAAATAATACTCTCTTACACACTTTAGAAGTGAAGGAGTCAACACAATCGATTGAATAAATGTTGTACCCTTCTAACCCACTAGGGTTAGTTGTAGGGAAGCTGACTACTCTAAAGCTTACTGCACTAAGTGAGCCTAGGAATTCCTGCTAATGAAATTTTATATATCATCACCCTTCCCCTGGGTATAGACTATCTCTAATTCAAATTCTTATAAGAACTCCAACCAGTGTCGCTATCTTAGGTTTAGGTCTCTCTGAATGAAGATGTACTTGAGACTTTGGTGGTTGGAGTAAACCATGAAGCACTCTCCCATAAGGTAGTGTCTCCACATCCTTATGGTGATCACTTACATTGCCAAATCTGGTTCATGAGTTGCATAATTCTTCTCATGGGGTCTCAATTTCCTCGAACCATATGTGATAATTTCATGTTGCTTCATTCTCACGTAGTTGAGCCTATCTCCTAAGGCAATGTATTATACTATGAACTTTATACCCTCCTCCAGTAGTCTCAACACTGGAGAACTCTCTAGCCTCTTCCTCAAATCCCCAAAGGCCCTTTGAAACTACTTAGACTAGGTAAATGGATGTTCTTTCCATGTCAGGGTGGTCAAAAAGGTTGTGATTCTAGATAAGTATTCTAAAAACCTCCCATAGTACCCCACTAATACAAGGAATATCAATACCTCTGACAAATTCTTGAGTGGATCCCAAGAAAGCAATGCTTCAATCTTCTTTAGATCTATAGATAAACCTTGTTCAGAAATGACATGACCCAGAAAGTGAACCTTATGTATCCAAAAATGGAACTTTGAGATATTTTGATATTGTTGGTGCTCTCGATGGAAATATAGGACCGTCATCAAGTTCTATTTATGCTCCTCCTCTATGGTAGAGTTGATGAGTATGTCATTGATGAAGACAATAACAAACATGTCTGAGTATGGCTAGAAGACCCAGTTCATCAAAGCCATAAACACATAGGGGGAATTCATCTCACCAAAGGGAATCACTAGAAACTCATAGTATCTGCAGCAATATCAGAATGAAAAATTTGTAATATCAACCTCGTAAACCCCCAACTAGTGGTAGTTGGGCCTATGATCAATCTTATAGAACCATCTCATGCCTCACCTATGATCAAATAGGTCATAAATTCTTAGAAAGGGGTACTTTTTCTTTATCGTGGCCTAGTTCAGGTGATGATAATCCATGTAAATTCCTAATCTATAATCTACATTTTCCACTAAAAATATTGGATCTTACTAGGGTTACACACTGGGTCTGATGAAACCTTTCTCATGAAGGTCCTTTAACTACAACCGTAGCTCCTAGATCTCAATAGGTGCCATCTGATATTCCACAGAAGATATCAAGTCCATCCCTAGATACAAGTAAATTAAATACTCCATCTCCCACCTTAGAGGTCATCCTGAAACATATTTGGGGAAGATTTCCATATAATCCTATACAATTTAAGGATCATAGATTCTTGATGAGCCTACTACACCAAGGTATACACTTTCCAACCGATGGGTAATGGGTTGCAACCTCCTACTCACTGAACCCACCTTCCCTTCCATGAGATCTCACTTTCTGGAGAAGGGGGACCACGCCCTATTAATTCATATGCATTTGGCTTCTCAACAATATAAATAAATATCGTATAGGACCATGGAAACCCAATCCCTACCCAAGATGATGTTATAGGGTTCTATCATGATGACCAAAAGGTCCCACACAAACCTCTCTTATCCATGTGATAGTCCACACTGCCATTGGATGAATGATATAGAATAATCATTCCCAGTAGGAAACTCAATCCAAATCTATTATACTAGTGCCTCAACCGGGATCTCCAGCTCTTACACCAGGATTATTGAGATATAATAATGATTGGAACATGTTTCTAATAATACTAATTCAATAGTAGAATAAACACATATTGTACCTCTAATCATCCCGTGCACTCTGAGATCATAGTCATCCAAAGCATATAGTTATTTGTAACCCTGACCACCAGCTCCCTGAGCTGACATCAGCCAACTGGTGGTGGTGGTGGATGGAACTCATAATTTCTTCCTCCACCTGAAGCTCATTCTACTCCTATGCTAGCTCTACCTCCCTGGGGACTACCTTGTCCATTCCTGGGAGATCCATGATAACGGTGATGCCTCTTCCATGGTGGTCCATCGGTTATATTTCTGTACTGCTCATCACATCTGGTCAGATAGTCTCGTGCCATGTGAACCTTCCCATCACAAGCATAGAACCATCCATCCTTGGGATTCCTTGGTGCTCTATAATTCCCCTTCACTATATGACCACATCCCTGAGCCTTCTCATGAAAGGGTCTCCTGCACCAAGATCCCATCAACTGGTACCAGTTAGCTACTACAGACAACTAACATCTATGATGCCCACTACCACCATTAGTTGGGTGGAATCCCTCTAACAAAAATCTCTCTGTCACCAGTGCCCACTCCAGAACCCCGGTGTAGGTGGGGATGCACAAGGTCACTATACTAGAATGTATATCTCGGTGAAGTCCCTTCTAAAACATCATTTCTATAACGTATCCATCCCTAATCATGTCAAGAGAGTATATAATATGGTATATGAACCTCATCACATATTCAACCACTATCATCCTTCCTTATTATAATTCCAAAAACTCTTAGATCTGAATTGAGAAAAATAAGGATGGGTAGTACTCCCCACGATACATTTTATGGAATTCATCCAATGAGAGTTTCAAATCATCATGCATCTACATAACTAGGCTCTACCAACACCTAGTTAACCTATGGAAAATTTTGTATACTAGATCCACTACCTGATCTGTGGAGGTCCAAACAAGCCTGAAGATACAAACCACAAACTCTAACTAATCTTCCACTGCCTGAGGATCTAGCTTGCCACAGAACTTCAGTAGCCTTTAACACTAGAACTCGCAAAGTGTTCTAAGCCTATACACATCCTCTTAATACTCTACTATGATAATATTATTCTCAACAGGTGGATGTGTTGCTGCCAACCAACCTAGAGAAAGGGGGTCATGGGATGGGCCCTGAACTAATGCCTCATCTCTCATAGGGTTGTTGTCACGAATCAGAGTCGGTATCATGTCTGACTAACATCATGCAAGAAACTTTAAAGTTATCAAAGATTAACATGGTCAGATGAGGATATATATATATATATATATATATATATATATATATATATTAGCGAAAATGGGGATATTAATCAAGAAAGAAAGTAAAATACTCAATATTATATCATGCATGTACCATTGATCCCTATAATAAATTTCTCAACATACCGAGTCATAAAGTTGGTTCTCAGGGTCCTATTGAATGGATACATAATCCATTTTTACAATCACAAGACTCGCTTTCCCAAGATCCACACTTGAGACACTTTGAAACTATTTATATAAACCCAGTATATCCTCTTTAATGGGATACATCCAAACAAAATCACAAGGAATGAACTTACTCTGATTCAAATTTTTTGTGACCTGACCCATGCTAGGGCTCGATCTGCAACTACCCCAAGCCCACCTCCTTAGGTTAGGGGGTGACAAGAAGCACTGAAGGAGTAACTAAACTTAGGGAGGAATTTTCCCAAGTACTTGTATTCACACACACAACAAACTCAATTAAAGAGGGAAGAAGGAAAGCGGAAAAGATGAAATAATGTTATAAAATAAACAAGGAATACATGAACCTCTAGATAGTATAGAAGGACGGTAGTGTAAATTGAAATTAAAGGTGAAAAATTCACACCCAACTAGAAATATATCCCAACCATAAAAAAAACAGGAAAAGAGTACAAAGATGAGAGATCATATCTCCTATATCCCAATCTATGAACACCATATATGGTCCAAGCACCCAGTATTCCTAAGATATTCTAAATTAATGATTGAGCTATCCATCATATTCAAAAGACATGACGTGTGTAGGAAAATCTCATACAGGTTTGAGCATATACATACCCAGTAGAATGCCCAGAAAGGGGTGAAGGGGGAATAGTAAGAGATACAACTGAAGAAGAAAGTAGTAGATAGATCAATGTACAATGGAAGAGTACAAATCAACCCAGAAATAGAGTGAAAGTAAGATCATTCGAGAAAAAGGGTCTAAACATGGTGAGTAGATGAACTACCCATTGAGCATTCACTGCCTATAGCAAGAGAGTAGACTCATCCAACCATGAGAATCTAGACATGGAAATCATGTGGCATACCCCATGTGTATTTTTCTCTCCTGGAAGGAGAGTATCCAAATACAAGGTTTGAATATATAATGGATTATATATATATATATATATATATATATATACTCATCCATAGAATACCAAATGAGAGAGTAAGGAAATATCTATCTCACAGCATATCCCAATAAGAAGAGTATCCAATAGTTCCAAAATAAGTCCATCAAAGATGCCCATCATCTCTCATATCTTCCCTGAACAAAAAAGTTTAATGGACTATATCCCCACACATTTATATTATCCACTTTGGGAGGAACTGACTCTCCCACACAGTTTAAGGCCACGTCACAATAACATATCTCAGTGGGGAAAGCGTCCATCTTCCTTGTGAGTCAAAAGTCACATCAAACCACATCTCATCACTATGTCATATATTTGAGGGGTCAAAAATTATTGGTAAGGATATCTTTCCTTTGTACAATAGGATATTCCTACTCTAATATTCACTAAGTAAGTCCACTACTTAGTCTATAGGAGGGTACCACTTTGGAAAGGTCTTTGAGGAACTCTATTGTTGATTCCTACTCATGGGTAATATTGGCATGGTCTTCAGGGACCTCCACTACCTGTGACTACTAGAGGGTAATCATATAACATCGAGGAACTCTACTACTCATCCCTACTAAATCATAACTTAGAAACATCATCTGGGAATTCCACTGCCCATCCCTGCTGGACGGTAAGCCCGGAACGTCGAGAAACTCCACTACCCATCCCTGCTGAAGGGTAACTTGGAAAGATCATCAGGGAATGCCAATGTCCATCCCTACTGAAGGGTAAGACTATAATTCTATGGTGATCCTTCAGGATTGTTTTCATCATCGAGTGTGAGCTCAGTGCTTTCTATACCAGTAAAATTTCACATTATATCTTTAAAGCCACTAACAAGGGAACCATCACATTCTACATGGAAAACCCATCAATATAGGCTACTCAAAAGACAAAATCCAAGTCTATATGAAGGAGATATGGTTATTTGAAGATCCATAAAAAAGGAACCAAGGGGTACACAATATGTGAGGGGACCCACATGACGTGTGTTCCTGCTTCACCCCCTTCCCATGTACTTGACCATCACATAGATTCATCTCATGTAGTAGAACACATTATGTATATAGACTACACATCATGTTCTAACTAACCAAGACTGGGGCAGTGACCTGTGGCTATGTCCATGTACTCAGACCCTGTGTCCATGTACATCGGTGCATGACATGTTAATCCACATGGGATGTCACCCTTGTGGTCAACCTATGTTTGTTTACTTCTACATGGACTCTCGCTCGTGCCGTTCTCCACACGGATTGTCCAAATGGGATATGGTACATGGATTGAGATGAGGCACTACATGTTGTATCATCTTTAACTTTCTCAAACCCTAGCTACTTCCATGAAAATGGGCTACATGCCAGGTATTCTTAGTTTAACTCATGTGTAGTTAGGATTTCAAGAGAAAAAATATATTTAATCCACCCCTCCAAATCTGCTCCAACTACCTTAGATTATTCCTTTAATCTTCATGAAAAACATGGACACGGTTGTGGATTTTGGATCTTAGTAATTTCTCAATGAAAATCTACTATTATCATCAGTGAGGGTTTCATCTCATGTTCTACACAAAATCTAAGCTTCAATACTTGATGATCCAACCCTAAGTCGTTGGATTGAACATCCCTATATCACAATGATTCTAGCTCTATTATTCTCTCACCAATCCATTGTCGTATTTTCGATCTGCTGAAAATTCGGGGGCCTCGTCGAGCTCGGTGCCACTGGGAAATATTGATCCAAAACCACAGGAATTCAACAAGTGAAGAATAAGAATAATTGAGGGATAAAATCAACATAAAACAATATTTTAAACATCACCATCCAAGCATTCTTGGTCGATGATCAAGAATAGGGAACTGAGGTTAGAACATTGATTAAACATTATGAAATATGGTACTTGGGATCATGTAAAGTCCATAACAAGATGAAAATTGAAGAATGAATAAAAATCTGATCAATATTTTAATCCAAAGGTGTAAAAACATGAAAGACAAGTCCTACATCTGTTTTAGATTGATCATTGGTCAAGAACACACCTACACAACAATTGGAATAAATTGATGTGTTCTTTGTGCTTCGATTCTACTTAGAGTTTTTTTTATTGTTCATCTCGATTTTCTAAAGGGATGAGGTAGGAGCTCTCACTAGAGGATTCCAAAAATTATAAGGCTAACCCTAGACAATTTCTTCAAATAATATATTTATAAATATTTTCTTTTGGTCGAATAGAATTAATTATTTAATTAGTTAAATTAATTAATTCACTTAGACGCACCATCGACAATCGAGGGGGCTGAACTCCCCATGCCGACTCATTTTGTGTCGCGCTTAGGGTAAGCACCATGTTGTGGACCCAACCATGGTATTGGATTTCCGATGCAATCAAATATTTAGGATTTATCCCATTTCTTTTGAGGTATGATGCACACATAATATAGAATATATTTAATATTTTTATAAAATTAATTTTGTTCACATAGGGTATGAGAATCTCAGGCCATCTCAATAACTAGATCTAGAAATATATGTAGAAAAATTTCAACATATTACAAGGAAATACTTTGGTCTCTACAGAAAACTATCATACAGGAGGTTTTTATCTTGAGGAATATTCACCTCTCTATATTCTCAAGAAAATATTTTTTCAATATCCTATCTTTTCAAATTTAAGAATTTTATATTAAGGGGGGATTTTATGGTCTTATAATTTGATTATTTATTTAATATTTGATATATATTTTAAATTTATATGAATCTAGTTGTTATTTTTAAAAATATTCTAAAAATGTTGCATAAACTATTCATATTTCATTTTACCAATACTTTTTAATATTATAAAGTATGACATATTTGTTTAATATATAGAGTTTCAATATGTTTATTTATTCTCTTAGTTGATTTTCGATTAGAATTTTAAATGGGAGAATGTAAAATGTTAATTATAACAAATCATTCTTATTCTACTCTTTTTTATTCATTGAAATCATTTTTTATGTTCTATATTATTTATTATATGCTGAATAATTATAGTTTCATAGGATGTGTGTGTTTAATTTATTAGTGAATTGGGATATTATGATTTTTCATGACCTTAGTGATTATGTGTTTTATTTATTTATGTAATATTGTTTTTCTTATATTTTATTAATTATTTTCACCCGATCTAAACTTTCATGTCTTATCCTTTTTTATCCTTATAAAAAGGGGGTGTTTGATTATTAGATTATATTTTGTGAGTTTAAGTTTTTTAGTTATCAGAAAGGGTTAGAATATTGAGTGACTCATTTACATTCCTCATTAGTTATGTTTTGATAATTACTTCATCCCTCACTCTTTATATTATGTATTATTCAGTGATATATTCTAGTATTAACTATTTATATCTATTAATTATTTTTTCTAATGTTATATATTTAATTTTTATAAATTGGAATGCATATAGAGATTATGATATGTTATTAATTAGTGTTCACTAGTTAACATATATTCTGATCATTTATTATTCAAAAGTTTATTTTTATACCAATCAAATTTTATATAGGATAAGTGTTTCATGTAATAGTTCTTTTGAATGGATAAGAAATTTGAAATGTATATTTTGAGATTTTCATATTATGGATGAATTTTAGAAATTCGACCTCATCAAAATTATATGAATGTTGAAAATTATGGTACATAATCTTTATAATACATTCTTTATGGGGATTTTGAGAATTTCACTATTTCAAATATATTTTGTATTAATAAAAACCATGCATTCTATGTAGTGAATATTATGTATGAAGGGAATTTTATGACATATATTCTCTAGATATGTCGTACTATGGAGTAAATATCATGGCATAACTTGTTTAAAGATTAATGGAATCATTCCATGATTAAATCTATCACACTTTGAATAAAAGGAGAAGTTATGTATGAATCTTTATGGTATATTTTTTATGAATATTATTATTATTTTTATGATATTTAAAAATTTAAGGGTTTGAATTTTTAGGAGGAAGTTGTTTCACAATATTTAAAGGATGGTTAAATGAGTTAAAAGAAGATTTAAATGGATATTTTTACTACCAAAATTAAGGATAAGATTTAGGTTTTAATTAATTAGTATTATTAAAAGTATTATTTCAAATGAAAATTATTCAATTATTATGAAACTTTTGAGGAGAAATTCCTAGAATCTTTTACCATATGTATTTCAAAGAAGTACTGCAATGACTATCTTATTTTAATGGAGGATATTTAATATCACCCTTGACTATTTTATTATGAAAAGAGAAATAATGTACAATGGATAAAATTATTTTTATATTATATATTTTCATTCGTGGTGGATAGAGTAATGTTACATGACACACACTATAATTGATAAAAAGTAAAAAACTATATCGAGATCTAAAAAATCAATTATTAATTTTTTTTGTACAAATTTATATCATATTTTATGATGGGACTGGATAAAAAGAAGAATTATAATAACGAAACCTATGAGAACTTGAGTAACACTTTCTCATGTTTCAATATTTGTTAAATTTAATTACCATTAAATACTTTTACAAGAGTTTCACCTTGAATTTTGATTCATTATGTAGTGAAAGAAGTCTACTGTCAATTACTAAAAGCTAAAATAAAATGGGTACTGGACCTATTTTAACATTAAAATGTCATTTATTTATTCTAACTAACAAATTATTGTACTAAATTGAATATCAAGTGTTAGATACTTGTAATTAGTTTTGTTTTAAGTGTTAATGGATTATTCTTATTAATGAGATCCTTTATAAAAGGATCTAGAGGCCAGAAAAATCCTTTTTTACAAAATTTTAACTACTTTCACTCAGTTTGGAGATCCCTAAGATAGGGATCTAAATAAAATAACCAAGCCCGCATTGGGTGTTGGTGTAGTAGACTAGGGGATGTTATTATATCCCCAAACCACTATAATAAACTTATGTGTCCTTATATTTAATTTATTTTATTTCTTCTACATTACTCACTTAAAATAGAGGGAAAATTCGGCCAACTTTAATTAGGAAATTTATGTTTAGTGAAATTGATTTAAAGGGCTCAATTCATCTCCCTATTTATTTTTTTCATTAACATAGTAATGAAAACATTAAAAATGTTACACCCCCTCACCTTCTCTAGTTTTATTCATTCTCAATCATAGTCACATTACTTATGCATGCATACAAATTGAATGGTCATTTCATAATAAAAATAAAATAATATTGAATAAAAAATGAAACACTTACTTATCCAAGTAATGATGCCAAGTCACAAATATGTCTTTGAAGAAGAATGGTGGATCCTAATATCCAGATAAATATAGAACCATGAAAGAGTTTCAACCAAATTAGGTTTGCAAAGGGTGATCCAGACCACTATAAAAGAACCATAGAAACTTTACAGACATCATTCATATGAATAATAGATGTGAAACCTTGAAGAAAATTAATATAATATTACTTTTATTAATATTACTTCATTATATTTTCTCTTAGTGAGCATTTGTAAAATGAATCATTTGACCCCTTCATCGATGTTCTCTCTCAATTAATAATATAAATCACAATGCCTAATCTCTCACAAAGAAAGAAAAAACTAAAAACCTCTCAAATGAACTGTCAAGGGGTGATAATAAGCCCACATAGGTAATCTCAAGGGGTAGGTTGACTATTAAACTATTATGGGATGTTGTTGTACAATGATGGGAACCCAAGTCTTCTTTCCCTATAAAAGGACCCCCGTCCATCCATTTTCATAGAAATGATGAACTGAGATAACTTTTTCATAAGGTTAAAAATAATATGAGCCCAATCCTCCTATAACTATCCCTTGAGTGATTTCCAAATCAAAAATCAAAGAGTGTTGATTGAAATTTCACTTTTCTAAAGTCTACAAAAAGGATATGGTGAGAATTACATTTTTGAAGATCCTCTAAGTAGGATAGAAAAAATATTGTGTCCTCTGGATATTTCTGAGAGGGATCACAACCAGGATATCCCTATATTAATTTGTGCCTAAGTTATCCCAATAGGGTGCCTTTACTATTCCACTGATTTAAGTTTGAGCCTAGGATATCCATTATGATACCCATTTTCTTAGGCATTCATTTGAGGTTGTATATCTTACTAGGAATCCTATTTTCCTTGGCCTCTGATTTGATTCCATTACTAGTATTTCCCAGTAGGGAGGTTATTCACCCAGACCTACTATTTGTGTTTGTTACCAAGGTTATCAATAATGATGCCTAGAATTATTCCATTTATATTTACACCCAGTCTAACTAAACTAGTCCATATCACATATGATCCACCCTCACAACCCTAATTAGGGTCAATGATGGACTTCAGTCATGGTATTTAATCTCAATCCCTCTACTTTATCCATTGACCTTCATAAAATATATTTATTTTCAACAAGAAATTTTTAGGTTATGTCAAATAGGATTTGAGTCATGATAAAAACATTATCCACCTTAATTTAAAAAATACCTTGATTTGAGATCCTCGTAATGGTTTCATAAAACTAATTTAGTTGAGATACACCTCATGGTTCCAAAAATAACTTGAGTCAAGATAAACCTCTTAGTTTTCTAATTTTCCTTGATTTTAAATTCTTTTTCTAGTTCCCAAAATTCCTTGAATTGGGATACTCCTCTTGGTTTTCTCAAACTAAATTGATTTGAGATACCCATCTTAGTTTCCTTAAATTCCTTCAAGATCATCTTCTTAGTTTCCAAAAATATATTAAGTTGATATACTCTTCCTAGTTTCCTTAAATTCCTTGAATTAAGATACTCCTATTGGTTTCCTTTAATGTATTGAGTTGAGATACTCCCATTGGTTTTATTATCACCTTGAGTTGAGATACTTCTATTAGTTTCAAAAAATCCATGAGGTGATATCCTTCTCTTGGTGCTGAAAAATTATTTCACCTAACTCATTTTACAATATAAAATAAAAGGGGCCACACATGAATAAGTCTCACACCAAACAATGTCTAGGTACCATTCACCTATTAGTCCACCCCACATGATTTTATACTACTAAAAATAGGTCTTGGAAGAATGACCTTAAAAAGACACACCATCAGTCATGGATGCTCACCCTAAAATAACTTTATCTTAATTAATTATTTAGTTATTTATTTTTAATCGTTTTTTTAATTATTTTTACTCTTTATTTTTGAATTCCTAATAAATTTAAAATTTTCATTTGTCACACGGTTTGAACATGGTTAGTGTAAACCATTTAGTGAAAGTGTGATAAGTTTTTTAGTTTTTAGAAAAGTCATTCACATATTTGGTGCTTGATTTTCCCAATCGTGCAACCAAACCATGCGATTCACCCAGGTTTGTCTAGTGAGGGGTTCATGGTTTGGTAAACCATGGGGGAAAACTATGAGAACTTTCCATAATATAAAAAAAATGAAAATTTCCATCTAAACCCCATACTTTTAAGTGCTAAAGACTTCAAAAATTTAATTATTCACAAGACCCTTCCCCAGAGTATCCCTATATGTGACTCCCCCTACTCCCCATTGTATTTTTGGCTCCCTTAATTCAATTCTTGGTGGTTAATTCTAGGTATGGTTTTATTTATCCTCCTTTTTATCCTACTTATTGTTCCTTCCTCTCTATCTTAGTTTTGGGTGGTTTTGGACAAAACCTATATGGGGTTTGGATCTAATACCTTGTGTTTTTTATTCTTAGGGTTTGCAGATTCCTATTTGGACCCTTATCTCTTCCCATTTAAAGGGTTCACTTCAAATTTTCATTACTTAAAAAGGTGTTTCCATGTTTTCTATTTTCTTATAAATCCATTCTATGATTGGTTTTTTCTAAATTCATTTTCTTAAAAATTATATATGATATGTATTCATTTAAATTCAAAAAAAGTTTTCTCATATGAATTGGTATTTAAAAGTTTTATTAACTCTTAATTAAATTTACATGTGAAAATTTTTTAGTTTTAAAGTTCTATTTTTTAGGATTCCCTTTTTAATGGACTTTAATATGTGTGATTGAATTAATTATTTATTTATTTACTTATTATTCTTGTTTATAGTGTTTGTAAAATGGTTTAGTAAAATTTTGTCACATTGATTTGTGTTTATTTGATTTATGTTTATAAAGTATAGTTCTCCACTTGGTTCCAAAGTGAATTTTCAAATTTCATTAGCTTTAAATTGGTTTATTGAAGGGAATTATAATTTGGAGTTTATAATTTAAGATTTATAGGAATTTTGTGTACCTTGGATAATTATTTTATGAAATATTTTGGTTTTGAATTGTTATTTGAAATAGGAATTTGAAATGGAAATAATGGTTTAAAGACTGATGGCCAGGTTGGCCTCATATATAATTGTTTTTTCTAAAATTGAGTTTCATACTTGATTAAACCCCATGGAACCTAATTTAATGTGAGTTTTAATATGGTTGTTTTTTATGTTTGTATAAATTTAATTTGTGGATTAAGTAATAAGGTTGTGAGAGGGTGGGTTGAGGTATGTTATGGGAATAGTTTTCCTTACTGATTATTATTAATATGTGTATGAAATATCATACTTTCTTCCTCACCATCTATAACTAGTATCATGATGATCCAAATAATAATTATGATATATTGAGATACATATTCCATTATAGTTACATTTATGCATTTACTATCATCCCCTAGTTGTGTGTTATGACCCCAACTAGGGGAGTGCCACTAATGAGGATAGTTAGAGAATTTAGTGTGGTTACTCTATAGTAATTTCATAAATTGTTCCACTATATGGTTCTTCCTGATTACATCTAGGATTGTATCACTGGATGTTTAGGAGTTACCAACAATTATGTACAATTAATTTTGACTCCTTTATTTTTGACTAGATTATGATTTTGCTTCATTATTTTCTTTAACCTCCTAATTGTTATAACTAATGATTATTTTTCTTTATTAGTTAAATTATTTTATTATCATGTTATGTGTAATTTAGTTCCATTTATTTAATGGTTTATTTAATTTTATTGTTGTTTAGTAATTAGTCATTGATTTTTTTTACTATTTTGTTGAAAATGATCTTGATTTATGTAGTTACACATTTATATGTTGGTATTATTATTTGTATTTATGTGATTGGTGTTTTATTTGGGTATTTCAAATTTATTCTATAAACATTTTCATAATGTGGTTTCAAAATGTTTTTAGAAAGTAAAATTTAAAATGGGTTTCTGAAATGGAATGTGAAATGTTTGGTTTTAAGTAATGTTTAGTTTTCCAAAATAGCGTTTATGAAATGTTTGTGAGTTTTTCTCTTATAGAATAAAAAAAACTATTTCAAAATAATATTTTTGGATGGTTTTGAAAATAGTAAATCATAAACTCTTTGGTGAAATCTTATTAGGCTATATGGTCAAACTCTACTTACACCACTCAGTGTTTTTAGACTGAGTAGGTTTTCTAGGTCTAGGTTTGGGATCTCAAGAATACTTAACTTGTGGGATTATATTTTAGAGATACTCATGGAATGGTTTTTGATTGAGTTTGGATATTGACATTGGGGTTATGAGGGGTATGTTGGTTGGTATTTTGGTTTCATTTGGAGAATTTAGATGGTGGAATATAAACCAAGTTAGATTTTCTTTCATTTCAGTTCCATCTCAGTTTTTTTATAACTATATTAATTTGGTTTTTTATTTTAGTTTTGATCTATTTGTTTTTATTTTTACTCCAATCAACATATTTTATTGATTCATGTACATCCAATGTTTGGATTCACCATGACAGTTTTTTGGTAGAATTCCTCTTCATGTTAAATATTGTTTATCTAATTCAAATGGTTCCAAAGGGTATGTTTTTATTCCTTTTAACTTATTAAAAACCCATGGGGATGTTTAATTCCTTGAATAAAGTTCCTTAATAATGTGTTTCTAGTTTGTTTTGTGATGGAACAATTCTAAAATTCACCTCTTTGGTTTTCTTTACACTACCTTGAAAGGTACAATGTGCATCCTTAAAGTGGATAGAATTAAATGTGCTTTTATTCCCTTCATATGGATAGATAGGAAACAAATTTAATGATCTCAATACCTCCATTATATTACCTTCTCCATCCACGGATAGTTTTGAACTCTGGAGTGACTTCCTATATTTCTTGAAACTAGAGTGTATTCAGAATATTTGGATAAAATTCAGGATACTATAATTCCCTTGTGAAGTGGTCTTGTAAATTCATTAGTGTTGATTAATAAATTTCACTAAAGGTTAACTGATATTGTTATTAGGAATTATTTGAAATAAAATGACTTAAATATATATGAGAGTTTAATACTAAGAAAAAATCCCTATAAGGGTATGAGTTGACCTCCCATACTATATTCTTAAAAAATGTGTCATGGTTACCACTTAGAGCAGTTGAGAGACCACCTATATTTCGAAATATGTTGGGGGAATAGAATAAATCATACCCCCAAAAGTTAAATCCATAATATTGTGGCTTTCAAAAAAATTCAAAGGAAGATGATGTGTCAGTTTACATTGATATAGAATTTTAGAGGGAAACTCACAAAGAGTACAAAGGTTTTTTTACTGCTCTTGTGGGAGTGGTTTCTATTGAGTCGAATGATCTATTTATACTATTAATTTTTAAAATCACAATTCAACCTTACATTATTTTTGTTTCTAATGTTTATTTATTCCATATTATAAATTTTTGCATAAATTATTTTGTTTTATCAGATAAAGAAATTCAGTTTAACCAGATGGACAAATTCATTTCTAATGGATAGAGGATTTAAACTTCACTGGATGATGAATTTAAAATTCTATTAGATGAATACTTAAAAAATATATCATAGGGTTAATTACAAATTTTATTATATGGTTACTTACAAATTATATCGGATAAATACTTACCATATCTATTAGATGGAGACTTATAAAGTCTATCAGCCAGTGACTTACAAAGTCTATCAGATGGAGTCTTATAAATCCTATAGGATGGATGATTTCAAAGCCTATGAGACATAGTGTTAAATATTCTACCAAACGGATATGTATAAAGTATACCAGATGAATTTTTACTATTTATACTGTATAAAATCTATTTAAGGCATTATATTGATGTTGCACCTCATGACTATAAAAAAAAGTGTTGTAATACTGAACTCATCCATAGGTGAAGATATTTTTTTCAAAATCATTGTAATTAATCTTGAAATTTACATAATCCATACATTATATTTTGTTACACCAATGTATGAAAATAGGATGAAAAACTTTAGGAGAAGAATCAATTGACAACATGTGTTATAAAGCTTATTGTTGAAGTTTTTCAACATCATGTTACTAAGTGTGATTCAAAATGTATTTTTTAGAGTTCTATCTTAGAGAATGAATTGTGATGGAATTATATTATAAATTCTCTATGTTTTTATATTTTAATAGTTGTTTTTCTGATCTTGTGTTCAAGGGATCCTAGGGATAAAGAGATAGTCATTCTTCCAATCAGGTTGATCAAGGGATCCTAGGGATAGGGAGACAAATCTTTTTCTGATCAGGCTGATTGAGGGATTTTGAGGTTTGGATTACATACCCTCAGGTATGGTGAAAATTAAAAATACCTAAAATTAGGTTTATAGACTTCCATGTCACATTGGGTCAAATTTAAGACCACAAATAGTATAGGTTATATAAGTTTTTTATCTCTATTTTTAAAAAAAGTTCTAAATTTTTTGAATATGATATTTTTTTTATTGTTTATACAGTGATTTATATACTTTTTTTTAACTCTAAAATTAATAAAGTAAATCAGAACAAGTGTTCTTTTGATATACTTTCTTATAAAAAAAGGTGTTGTGAAATTGTAAGTTTAAATTTTTAAAATATATAATTCACTACCCCACATCTCATAGTATTTATAATAATTTTTTTATCCAAAATCTTCAAGAAAATTACAATACATATTAGGGGTGAGGAGATTAAAGGTAGAAATAAAAAAAATATAACCCCTCAGGCAATGTAAAAAAATTGGCACGATGTAGCTTCATGCAGAATATAGGGAGGGGGAATTTTCTCCTTGATGGATTTCATATGATACACAAAAACACATAATTACATTCATAATGATCATGAACTACTTATAAAACATTTTTTATCATAAAATACAACAAATTAATAGATAAATAACAATCTATGACCACCAAAAATCATTACATAAGTGGCTTTGGCATTGTAGGCGACCACTTTGTGGCCACTTTTTGATATTCCTAATAAATGGGATCTCAAATAAAAAATTCCTATTTTCTTAATTAGGTAGACTTATTTATTATTATGTTTTAAAAATATATACCATCTTATTTTGGATTATGGAGAAGAAAAGGAATCAGAGGCGAGATGATGGGTGTGGGGAGATGAAGATGGAAGGAAATTGGGGTGGGACAACAAAGAATCCCACAACAAGGTTTTAATAAAAAAATTATAAACCTAATAATACATAACATATTTATGGATTTGTGGTGGGAATATTATGAAGTCATGCAATTGGGAAGGGGAAACAAAAAATCACACAAAAAAAAATAAAAAATAATCTTAAGCATAATAATAGAGTGCATATTAAGGGATGTGTGGTGGAAGGGTGTGACATAGGACAAATGATACATGATGGAAGATATGAAAATATGAGGCTAGTAATGTTGATGATGAGGTATATATCATGATGCTGGTGAGTAATAAGGATAGGTGGGGGTAGCGATGACGATGACAACAAGGAGAGAGAGAAGCTTCATGTGGCAGTCGCCGATACCCACATTTGGAAACCACCAATATTAGCGCCAAAAATTTTATCCCTATGATTTTAACCATATATCTAGTTGTGATATCACAATACATATGATTATTTATATGTTTTTTCCTATTATTTTTCAAAACATTACAAATAGATATTTAAAGTATCGAGACAATTGTAGTTTTTACAAATTATCATTTTTGATCTAGTTGTTATTTCTCCTTTAGTATTTATGATAGATCGCTGAAGATAATGAAGCATTCCCATTTACTTTATTGGAATTAAACTTTCACTCCATTTCTGGGTCATTGAATATAATTAATTTTCAGGTTTTTTGGATAATTATACACACACCATCATGTCATCTCCATTAAACAAAGGGTTCCCCTCAACCTTCCTAATGGACATACGATCACAATCCATAAAATCCATGATCATTGTAAGTTGAATGTAGTCACATGAGAAATGAATTTTTTTTCTATGCATGTTACCATTAAACGTGGTGTAAAATTATTGATATGAAAGCTCTGAAAATTTGGTTTGGAAAAGGCTGAAATTACTGTGTATTTTTTTTAAAAAAAATGGATTTTTTTTGGGGGAGTCACAACCCAATAGTAAGGTCCTACCTTTTAAAGGTTAGTATAACTGAATAAAACTAAACAAAATGAAAATTAATAGGATGAATTAGGAACCATAGAAACCGTATGAAGAAGTAGATTTTTTATTGTCGAGGAAGCAATGTTCTCTATAATAGTAAAGGATCAAAACAATGAAGTCATACTGAGAGTATTGCAGTAGTTGATTGTAAAAGTATGTTTCATAGTTCAGTTTGAAAATATCCTCAACCTCTCATCAATAATAATGGGTTTTTAAAACTCTTTATAATGAGTTATCATATGCACCACAGATTTAAAATTGAAACTCATTTCATTTCTTGTTTTCCAAAGAAGTACACGCATGAAACTTCAAAGAACTACTTTATATTTATTTGGTGTTGGATTCCAATAAAATACATCACTTTAATTCTCCATTTAGGACTTATGAAAAAAATACTCAAGTGGGTTCACTTCAATGGATTGTAAAACTAAACATGTTTTACAACAAAAATAGTAAAAAAAATTAACATAGTAATAACTTTTCCATAAACATCAATTTAATAAATCTTAGAATACTCCTTAATATCTCGATTAAAGAATACTCTTAAAATTTCCAAAGATTTTAATTTGAGTATCATGGATTAAATATTCTTTGAGAATATCCAACAAATATGGACCTCTTTAATATTTAACAAAATATGTATAAAATAATTCAACAAATGTTTTCATGGAATCAATATGATTATTGAGAAATTATAGAATAAAAAAATCAATTAAACTAATCAACCTAAACATTTAGTAAAATAATAAGAAAAGGAGGGAATATCTGTGAAACATGGTCAGGCCAATTACTTTATGGAAGGTTGGTCTTGCCCAAATTTACCCAGATTTTAGGGTTAAGAGGTCGCTTGTAGTGTAGCTTGTGTTGTCAATTCCTCTGAGACCTAAGAAGTAACCTACAGACATGTACATTCTATAGAATATTTTTGGATATCAAGTGGCCAACTTTTGTTTGATTTTAGATGGGTTTAAATGAACACTAAAAGTATTAAGTGAATACAAATTATGAGAAGGGTTGATCCTAGGTTATTGCAAGGGTTGGATTGGATGCATTCTTTTTTTTTATATTTCAATTTCTTATATTTGAGATGGGTTCATTTAAGGAGATCAACCAAAATCATCACTTATTAGTTTAATGACTACCCACCCTAATACTAATCTCTTATACACTTGAAGGATCAAATTTTTTAGCACTCCAAGGTAAAGGTTTGTATTAACATTTGAAGTGTGTGACCTTAAATTCAATAAGGATGAAGAGGTTTTTAAGTCTTAAAATAAAAATATCATTTAAAAGAATTGATTATCCATTAATGTAGTGATAAATAACATCCAATACATCCCTTTGATACTCCCTTGGATCAACCCATAATTGGGTTATCCCTCCATTGATCCTACGGTTTCAATGGAAGTAGTAAGTAGACTCATGAGGGAGGAATTGGAGAAGTAAAAAACCAATGAAATAATGATCACTCCACCATTATGTGATAATATCACAAGGTTTTGTGTGAAATATTTCAGACCTTGAACCAATGGTATCAAAGTTATATGAAGAAAACAGAATAATAGGAGAATAAGAACTTTTATTAAGAAACTAAAGTGAATTGAATAACTTACATATGAAATAAAAACTTGAGACAACAAAATCACAGCATAACATTACAATGACAGGAATATCAAAAGATGATAAACTCCTCTACCACCACAGCCTTAAATAGGAATTTTGGGAGCCTTAGGTAGATCCTACAAAAGTAAAAAGAATCCCACTTGATTATGGTAGGCCTAGGATGGTGGGAAGTAAGGGAGAGTGGACTTCTTTATCCTTGACTCGAAATAGCATCCAGCTTGCATTCACCGAACATACAAAACTATATGGACTTATAGATGGCTGAATTAGAGTTTTATATAGAAGAGAAAGGTGAATCTCAGGATTTCTCCTAGATCTATGTAAACTTTCATCCCAAATTAATGTTTGGTTTCCGAGATATGATTAAATTAGTGTGTTGTTTTTCTGGGCTGGAGAATCTGGTCCATAATTTTATCTCTAACTTGGGACACCTTAATAACCAAAATATAGGACTAATTATCATTTTCTCATGAATAATTATATGTTCCTTTATATGTCTTCTATCATCCCAAGAAATTTGGGCTTCCTTGGGACTGTATTTTGGACCCCACATTCTCATCGGTGGGCTAGTTTCCAATCTTCCTTCTCCAGAATTGCTTGCATGTAATCCCATTTTGGTGGTCTTTAAATGTGAATATTCCAACACTCCACAAGTATAAATTGTTTCCAATATAATGATAAACCTTAAAATTAAATATGAAAATAAAATCAAGATCATTGGGTACTTTAAATGTTGTTAAAAAATGTACCATATAATAGTGCATTTTAAGAAGGAATTACAATCATAATGTGAAATGATGTTCAAAGTGTAAAATGAACTAAAATGGTGTTTATTAATAATAAAGAACATGAATATTATATATATTAACAAGGAATATTATCCTCATTCAGTGTCTAATCACACCCCCCAACTTGAGTTTTTCTTGTCCCAAGAAAAATATATCTCAAAAAATGTGAAATTCGAATTCCCTTTTCCAAGAACATCTTAATAAACAATGATCACCAAAAACATTTATATCAAAAAAATATGAAACCCATAAAAATATTTTAATACAATATATTTTCATAAGAATATACCAATCCCAAGCCCATTCTTTTGTTCAAATTCATCGCCATATTTCATCCAATATCAATTAAGTGTGATGATGTGTTGTGCATCGCAATAGACATGGGGGTTCATCTTTATTCAAGGGGAAATGATGGAAGCGCTGGGTGGAATCACATTTCAATATTAAGATGGGTATTTAATATATATATTTTTGCATATTTTTTTTGGTTTTTTTTTGGGTTTTTTTTTTGCAGTTTTTCCATGGTCATTGAAATTGCACTCAAAAGAGTCAACCCATGTAGTGATACTTTGTCGATGACTCCCAGGCTCAGAGACCTTAGGGAACCAAGTGAATCCCACATACTCGGGCATCATCTCAAGTTAACTTAGTTGAAAACAAAGTCAAATTACCAGAAATATAGATAAAATTACTAACTCTGGGAAATACAACTATGGAGTCACGATCCCCAAGTGTCGAAATCCATGCATTAGGTTATTTCATTGCTCTACGAGAAAATTTATTTATTTATTTATTTATTTATTTATTTGATTTTTTATTGAATACTCATATTAAACTAAAATGATCAAAAAAACTATGATATTTATTTGGGGGACCCCATGAACTCAAACTAATACCCCACTATCCAAAGGACTTGCGTTGCGATCTCTTTTTTCTATTTGGATGAAAATATAAACGATGAAATTTCACATTAGACAGCCACACTTTCCAAAATATATTCTCATGAAATTATAGATGGATTAAAATTAGAATCATGGCATGCTAAATTATTTGATATTCAGTTTCAAAGTGTGCAATTTGTATTATCATGTTCAAAGTTAAATGAATTTTTCCTTCCATTTACACACATTTTTTTCAAATCATTTTTTTTCACACAAAAGAAAAAAAATTATTTCATCTGCCCCTCCCCCAACTTAAAATAACATTGTCCCCAGTGTTTTAAGAAAAGAAAATTTAGAACAGGAAGAGTTATATAATGGGAGTTCAAAAATGAAATTGAAAATGTGGATCATGGAATGAAGTCACCTGGTGGTTGAAGTTGAAATTCTTGTTGCTTCCTTTTAATCCCTTGATCTTCATGTCACTCTAAAAATTCCATAGTAGAAAAAGGAAAACAAACAAACAAACAAACAAAACAAAACTATATATATATATATATATATTTATATAATAAATAAAGTAAAATATAAGTATATATACAAAAATTATAGAATAAGGGAACACTATAAGTCGTAGGTCAGTGGTAAGTGCGTGTCCCTCTCTCCCTTCGATCCCGAGTTCGAGTCCCCACTGCTTCGCTGGTTTTGATGGGGTTTACCCCATGACCTATGATGTGTCCTTTTAAATTTTTTTCTTTTTTTATTTTAACCTAAAAACACATAAAAATAAAATGCACTGATGATATATTTTCTTCTTTTTAAATTTTTGGGTAAGGTATTACTCAAGGATCACACCACGTGAGACAGATGAATATGGATCTCCCCTTTCATACCCATCCATACTCATAATATAAGAACATGTCAACGATAAAAAAAATTATAATAATATTTTTTAAATATAAAAATGATTCAATAATCCTATTTGAAAAATAAAAATTATTCAAAAAGATAAGAAACATGAAAAACACAGGTTGCCTCTCGTGCAGTGCTTTTTTTTAACATCATTAGCCCGACATGGATCCTAAATCTATCAATTTTTCCCTTGTTCATAGGTTGTCTCGGTTAACTCAACCTTTATTTCCTATTTATTGAATGATTCAATGAATGGTTTTAACCTATGACCATTGACCTTGAAAATGTGACCACTTGTGGAATCTTGAATCTCTACTGCCTCATGGGGGTACACATGATGCACTATGAAAGGACCTAACCATCTAGACCTTAACTTTCCTAGGTGTAAATGAATTTTTGAACTATACAAGAGCACAAATTTTCCTGGTTCAAAATGTTGTACTTTGATATTCCTAGATTGGTAGGCTTGAACTCTAGCTTTATTGATCCTTGAATTTTCATAAGCCTCTATCCTTAGTTCCTCAAGTTCATTGAGATCTAATTTCCTTTTTGTTCCAGCCAATGAGAGGTCATAATTAATTTTCTTAATTTCCCAAAAAGTCTTATGCTCAATTTCAACAGGTAAATGGCATGCTTTTCCATAAACCATCCTATATGGTGACATTCCTAGGATGGTTTTTTATGTTGTACGATATGCCCAAAGAGCATCTAAGAGTTTTTCGGACTAATTTTTCCTAGAACGATTGATAGTTTTTTCAAGAATTTGCTTAATCTCCCTATTTTCTAACTTAGCTTGACCATTGGTTTGATGGTAGGTAGTGGAATCCTTGTGATAAATCACATACTTAGACATGAGTTAAGAGAATGGTCGGTTGCAGAGATGGGCTCCATGATCACTAATGATAGCTCTAGGAATTCCAAATATAGAAAATATATACTCTTTTATAAATCGAATCACAACTTGATGATTATTAGACTTAGTTGGAATGGCCTCAACCCATTTTGAGACATAATCAACAGCTAAGAGGATGTAGAGATATCCCCTAGAATTTGGGAAGGGTCCCATGAAATCAATTCCCCAACAATCAAAGATTTCGATGACCATAATGGGATTGAGTGGCATTTGATTCCTTTTTGTGATGGACACTACTCATTGACACTTAGGACAACTTTGAAAAAATTTGTAGGAGTCCCTTGAGAGGGTGGGATAGAAGAGACCACACTAAAGAACCTTAGAAGAAGTTTTCTTAGAGGAAAAGTAACCTCCACATGCCTCATTATGACAAAATTTAAGGATGGACTCTTGTTCAGATTCTGGGACACACCTCATAATGAATTGGTCAGGGTAGAATTTATAGAGGTATAGATCATCAAAAACATAGTGCCTAAAATTAGAAAGTAATTTACTTCAATCTTGAGTCCCTAAGAATTTTGGAATGACTCCTATAACTAAGAAGTTGGCTATGTCAGCATACCAAGGGCAGTCACTCACAAAGTATAGGTGTTCATCAGGGAATGAATCAGAGACAGAAAGGTGATTTGAGTTGTCTTTGAATTCCATCCTAGAGAGGTGATCAGCTACAACATTTTCAACACCCTTTTTTTCCTTGATTGTGAGGTCAAATTCTTGTAAGAGAAGAACCCGCCTAATCAGTCTAGCCTTGGAATATTGTTTTTTGAAGAGGTATTTCAGTACAGAATATTCGGTGAACACAGTGATGGGGGATCCTAAGAGGTAGGACCTAAACCTCTCTAAGTCAAACAAAATAGAAAGTAACTCTTTTTCAGTGGTGGTGTAGTTGATTTGGGCATAATTTAAGGATTTTCTTGCATAAGCAATGACATAAGAATTTTTATCACTATGTTTTCCTAACACAACTCCTACAACAAAGTCACTAGAATCACACATAAGTTCGAAAGGAAGGTTCCAATTTGGATATTTCATAATGGGAGGAGAGGTGAGAGGGGATTTGAGGGTTTAGAATTAACCCTCATGGCTTTTTGTCCAAAAAAATGGAGTATCCTTTACTAGGAGAGAACAAAGGGGACGGGAGATTGAACCAAAGTCCTTGATGAATATTCTATAGAAACCAGCATATCCTAAGAAAGACCTCACTTCATTAACAGTTCTGGGTGATTGAAGGTGGAGAATGATGTCAACCTATGCTTTATCAACTTCAATCCCCCTACCCAAGACTATATGCACAAGGACTAATCCCTGTTCAACCATGAAATGGAATTTTTTCCAGTTTAGGACCAGATTTGTTTCTTCACATCTAGGAAAAACTCACTCCACATTCCTAAGACACCCATAAAATGTATACCCAAATATAGAGAAGTCATCCATGAAAACCTAAAGAAAATACCCTACCATTTCTGAGAATATTCCCATCATGCACCACTAGAAGGTTCCAGGGGAATTGCATAACCTGAAGGGCATGTGTTTGAAAGCACAGGTTCCAAAAGGACATGTGAATGCAGTCATCCCTTGATCCTCTAGAGAGACCTCAATTTGATTATACCCTGAGTAACCATCTAAGAAATAATAGAACTCATGACCTTCCACTCTCTCAAGGACTTGGTCAATTAATGGTAAGGGGAAATGCTCCTTCTTAGTGAATGAGTTTATCTTCCTATAGTCGATGCAAACTCTCCAGCCACTACTCACCCTAGTTGGAAGAATCTCTCCATCCTTATTGGTTATCACAGTGATTCATGTCTTCTTGGGAACCTCTTGGATTGGGCTCACCCACTCACTCTCAGCTATGGGATAGATGATACCATATTTTAACAATTTCAGAAGCTCCTTCCTTACTACCTCCATGAGATTAGGATTGAGTCTTCATTGAGGTTGATGACATGGATTTGAATCAGATTCTAGAACAATACTATGAGCCATGATAAGTGGTCTAATCCCAAGAATATCAGACAGGGTCCAACCAATGTCTTTCTTATGTTTCCTAAGGACATCTAGAAGCATCCTCTAATGATTGGATTAAAGAGAAAAAGAAATGATAATAGTATGTGTTCCATTTTCTCCTAGGAAGGCATAATTAAGTGCAGAAGGAAGTTATTTCAATTCAAGATCAGGTTGGTTCAAAATTTCAGCCAAATATTGGGACATTGGCTCAAGATCAATTTTTTCCCTAGAGTTTTAGATAGAAACGAATCCCCATGTGTAGAAGTTCCAGCTACAAGATTGGTTTGATTAGATTTAGGGAATGAATTTTGATTGGTCTCTATGAAATTGGTTTCCTGAAAGGTTTCATTGATTGTTGGACCTAAGACTTCATCATAAGATCATTTTAAAAATGATTCAATCCAAGGAGATAAGCTTCCTTCATGTGAACAAAAGAAATCAATCTCATCTTGACTTAAACAACCATAAAATATTCCTTTATGTTCTATGGGTTCATTATAAATGCTTATTATCATGTTTACTTCAGGAATGTACTCTCCATCCCCTATTTATGAGCTTGCATTATAGATGTTCAAGTCTAGACTCATGTTTCCAAAGGTAATGGTCATGTTCCCATTTCGAACTCGGATAACAGATTTGATTGTTTCAAGGAAAGGAAGACCAAGTATGATTGGGGTTTGTTCATTATTTCCAAAGTTTGGATGGTTGTCACGGACAATGAAGTCAATAGGGTAGATAAAGTTTTAAACCTTTACTAGAACATCCTTTAAAATCCCCTTTTGAACCCTAATGCTACGATTAGCAAGTTGAAGTGTGATAGATGTGGGTTGGGGATCTTCTAGGCCTAACTGGTAGTACACAGCATAGGGAATGAGATTGACACTAGCACCTAGGTCACACAAGGCCTTGATAACTTTTCTCTCTCTTAGTTAAACATTGATTTAAGGGCAACTCGGGTCTTTCAACTTAGGAGGAATGGTCCCTTGGATGGTGGTACTCACATTAGCAGCCAAAAGGTCTTGGTTTTTATGTGAAAATTTTCTTTTAAAAGTGCACAAGTCCTTAAGGTACATTGAGTAGTCAGGTATGGTTTGGATTGCATCGAGAAGGGGAATGTTAAACTTGACTTGTGAGAATATTACCCTCAATGTTTCACTCAATTCAGGCTTGGTTTTCCCCCCTCATGCATTGAGAAAATGGTGCAGGTTGTGGGGTTGTTTGTTAAAGAGTTGTTTCTTTGAAAATGTTATCATGTTTTTCAGTTTGATCATTTGGTTCATTTGAATTTTCATCCAAGTTTGAATCTTTATGTGGGTTTTGAAATAGTTGTTTAGGTTTCTCAATTGATTTCCCACTTCTTAAAATAGTCATAGCCTTTAGTTGTTCATGATTTGTTTGAGAACAACTTGACTCTCCCCTTACTATTTGTTGTGGAATGGCTTGTGTAGGCATGGGTGCATTTCCAGTTTTGATGGTTTGAAGTTCTTGTTTTAGGGAAGAGACTTCTGATTTCATTATTTCCATTTGTTTGCACAATTGTTCTAGTAGAATTTTTGGAACAGTTTGGGTTGGTGATTGAGAAGATTGGTTTATCCCAGGGGGATATTTTTGAGGTGGGATGGTTTGTTGAAAATGGACCGGTGGCTGTTGGTATTGGATAGGTTGGGTTTGGAACTAGTTATGGGTTTGGTAGTTCTGATGGGGGTAAGTATTTTTTCCCTGTGGTTGGATAGGTTATTAGTTATCTTTCCAACAGATGCCTGGGTAGTCATTATACCTTGGGCTGAAGTTGTTTTGTTATTAAGGATTTTGAAAGTTCAAAGCATTTAATTCCTCTAGGGGTCCTCCTAAAAGAACATCCTTGATGGATGGAATGGTTGGGCAGTTTTCTGTCTTATGTAGGATCGAAATAATGTTGTAGATGCTCAATATATAAGAGGGGGGGTGAATTGTACACTTTAAAAAAATTCCTTTATCAAGGAAAGATCTAAGTTTAACAAAGTTAAACCAAGAA
The DNA here is from genome assembly GCA_963277665.1 of Viscum album. Taxonomy (NCBI): domain Eukaryota; kingdom Viridiplantae; phylum Streptophyta; class Magnoliopsida; order Santalales; family Viscaceae; genus Viscum; species Viscum album. The sequence continues at coordinate 1,746,526,534 of OY728129.1, read as the reverse complement.
GATTCATAATACCTCTAACACCAATTGGAAATTGGAAAAAGGAATGAAGTTACAAAATTCTAATTATACACACTTTCTTGAATCAGAAAAGTGATTTCGAAAAACAGGTTCTAGATATATTGATCCAAAAATTAAAACTTAACTAAAGTTTACGATATGAGATTCTACCCTAAAGCGTATAGAATCTAAATGAATTAGAGTACAAGTGTAAGGAAATACAAGAATGTTATAATTTCCTTAAAATACAATATGCAGTGGAAAAACAAGTAGTAACTACAAGTAACAAACAATAAATCTTTTAACCCAAAGAGAAGGGTATCCAACAACCTTGGATAAAGGTCCTTTGATTTATACTTTCAAACAAGTATGCTTACCCACACCAGGGTAAGCCCTCTATATGAAGATCAGAGTCTCTATCTTTCTATCCCCGCAAGACCTCAACTTCAAGGTTAGTTGGAACCTATGTCTTCCTTAGCAAGGAAGCCCTCGAAAATCAAGGAAGTCGGCACCTCTGTCTTCATATCCCTGGAATCCCTCGAATGTAATCACCAACATTCGGAGTCGCACGAAGCAATATGAATGAGCGGTTCAGTATGCACAAAGCATGAAAAGATTCTCTCTCTAGAAATCACCTTAACAGTGTGTGGTCTCTAGATCGATCAACTTGTTTCCACACATTTTTAGATCTTTAAAATGAGCTTCTATTTATAGGCTCGATCAGCCCCCTCTCCAACGATCATATTTTCCTTAAAATTCGGAGGGACATGTAGATGTGTAACTCAACCAACAGTTAGTTTGAAATAGAATAGACGACATCATTTAATAACAAACCATGTATAATTGAATGCATGACATCATTTTTTAATGGAGCATATGTAAGAAAAATCCATACTAAATTTGAAGTTTAGGAAAATTAAAAGTTCATAGTCTAACCAAAATGAAATTCGGAGTCTATAAAAAGAAATGTTCAGATTCTGTTTTATAGGAATTCGGAACCTGAAATCTGTAGAAGTCCAGAGTCTGAATTTCTAAGGAAATTTGGAGTCTGGTTTCTCCAGAGTTCGGAATCTAAACTTGTAGAGTTCGAAGTCGAACTAGTAAAAGTTTGGAGTCGAACTTCATAAGAGTTCTGAGTCAAACTACTTAAGATTTTGGAGTCGAACTCAGGAAAGTTCGGAGTCAAACTTCATAAGAGTTCAGAGTCGAACTACTTAAGAGTTTAGAGTCGAACTCCTGATAGTTTGGAGTCGAGCTTCATAAGAATTCGGAGTCGAACTCATGAAAGTTCGGAGTCAAACTTCATAATATTTTGGAGTCAAACTACTTAAGAGTTCGGAGTCGAACTCAGGAAAGTTCGGAGTCAAACTTCATAAGATTTCGGAGTTGAACTACTTAAGAGTTCAGAGTCAAACTCATGAAAGTTCGTATCCATAATTCGGAGTGGAACTTAATTATAGTTCACATTCAGAATTAGGATCCTAAAAAAATAATACTCTAATACTTATCATTATATGATTCTGGGATTTTGGTTATGAATCTGGTTTTTGTACTTAAGAAAAATATTGCTATGTATATGAAAATCTAGGTTAGGGTAGATTTCCTTAAAGAAGAAAATTTTCCTTATGGAGGTAAAATATATATTTTCTTAAGTATAAGGTGTTTGTGATTTTCAAAGTAAGAAGGAATGGAAAATTCATAAGGAAAACCTTATTGACTCAAAAATCTCCCCCTTTTTGGAAAGTACAAACATTCTTACGAAAAATAATATAAGGACTTTGAAAATTTTATTATAATTTGAATCCCTTTATTCATGGATGAAAGTGAATACAACTAACTTACCCTTAGGCATTGAAGCTCTAAGGATTGTATTCTGAATTTCTGGAGTGATGTTTTCATTATCATGGGAATGAAAAACTTTGAAGTGAACAAATCCCCCTCACTTTAGGGATATTTTAAATTTTTCATTTTACTCTTTTTAGTGGTTCTTTTTCCTTCTCCCCCTTAGGAGTAGTTCTTTTTCCTTCTTCCCCTTTGTGATTTTCAAAAAGAATTTAAGGGAATAGAAAAGAAAATATGGTACCTGAAACAATAGTATATAACAAAATACAAGCACCTAAATTTTCATTAGAGTTGGAAAAAATATTTATTGGAAAAGAAAAATACAAAAAAAGATCGAAGTGGATTTATTTTTCTTCCTTTTAATTTGGGATCAGCTTCTTTAACAAATTTTTGAGCTTCTTCTAGTCTCCTTGGTCTTCCTCTGCTTGTCTCTCCAAAGTTGAGATCCTTTCCTTCTGAACTTTTAAAGCTTCTGCCTGAGCCTTTAAGGCATCTTGTTGCATCTTCACCAACTCATCTTGGTTTACCAGTCTTTTATCAAGCTCGATATGGAGATTTCTATCACTTATAAAATTTTGAGCCAGAGAATTTTCTTTGTCATTTAGTTCCTTCACTTTTTGACTTCAAGAACTCTGCTCAATAATCAGCTCATCCTAAAGATTCTTAATCTTTTTATCCTCTGTGTAAAAATCATCTTTCACGTCATTTTAAAAATTATCAAAGACGGACAAGTCTTTTTCAAATATCTTAGACCACAGAGTTATTTTGCTGCAATACTTTCTATGCACATCATAATTGATAAGAAAACTTTTATGGTCAGCCTCAATCTTTATACACTTATCCATGACCATGGATAAGGAATCCGATTTTTGATTCAAACTTTGTTGCAGCATCTGGAATCTAGAATCTATAGTTGAAAAAATAGGAATGGTGTCCACCAACTTCTTCAAAGATTCTACCACAAAATCATGACTGTGAGCTGATAACTCCGAATCAGATAATTTTCTTGGAGATAGCTCTTCCTTAACTTGCACTAGATTTATTCTAGATGTACCACCAAGCTCTTTCTTTATTATGACATATTTTATAGGTGTCTCCATGAGAACTTTCTTCCCCTTATCAGCTTTCGAAATTGGTTCCTCATTAGAAGATACTTTCTCGAATTTAGAAACTTGAATAATCTGTTCTTCATCTGGTTTCTTCTTTTCTTGTCCTTCCTCAAGTAAATTCCTCTCATAGGATTCTTCCTCATCATACAAGACATTTTCTTCTTCTTCTTCTTGTTGTTGTTTATCATCATTCTTACTACCTTCCACATCTTCCTTTCCTAGAGTTACTAACTTTGCGAATTCTACCTTATCTTTATAGTCCTCTACTTGTTTGATTAGGGTATCCAAATATTCACTTCCCTCTTATTCTTCTTCTTCTTCTTCATCCTCTTCCTCTACTTCTTCAGCAGCTTATTTTTTAGCTTCTTCAACTACTTCTTTACCCTTGGATTTTTATGAAGAGACATAGTTCTTAGATGGAGTTTCTGGTAAAGAAGGTTCAGAATCGAAAGTTTCCGGAACAGAAAGCATTCCAGAAGCTAACTCTGTAGCTTTCAGCAAAGATTGCACCACTTCAACTTCAGAAAAATTATTTTTCATTTTCTTTTCTTTTTCATTTTCTTTTCTTTTTCCTACTTCTCTAACTCTTCTGCAACTCTTTCTTTTAAGGACTTAGCCTCTGCAGGGTCCAATCTGAACTGTGAATCCCCTTCTTTCCTATTCTCTTTATCTTCCCTCCACTTGGCTTCCACTTCATCTATATATGTTTTCTGCTTCTTCGGTTTGGGGGAGAAGACTGAGTTTCTTTAGCCTTGGGATCTTCTTTAACAGCAACCACTTCCTTAACCTTTCTCTTTTTCCTTGCCTTTTTGGATGGTTCTAGAGTCTGTGAAATTTTCTGAGCTGCCTCAACTTCTTCCACATATAGAGGGTAAAATTCTCTGGATTCACTGGAATAACCCATCTTCATCCTCTTCAAAGTATCATCACTTACCAGCATAGGCTTACAATTCTGGACTTTTGATTTGCATGCAACCTTGAAGGATTATAAGCATCAAACTATCATTTTAGATAGTAAGGTAGGGTACATAATTATTTGAGCTCTAAAATTTCCTTCTTTGATGTTATTTATCGTAATCAAGACATGCCTCATAAAATTTATCTTTCTTAGATTTACCAAGAAATCTAAGACATAGATATCACTCTTCTTCAAATTATCTTTGTCACCTCTTCTTGGTACGAGAAAACCTTGTACCCAGAGCTGTAGAATCTTATTGTTTGGAGTGAGATGAGAAATCTTAGCAGTCGTAGCATCCTTAAGTCCAAGGAATTTTAAAGCCTTCACCTTGTTGAAACTTACTTGCTCATCTGGAAGCTTATATGAGCAAAACTCAGCTTCTCCTTCATAGGCTAAACCAACCAAGCTCATGGCCTTGGTGTAAGATAGCTTGTAAGTCTTCCCATAAGACTTAAATGAAAACTAGTCTCTGCCATGTTCCATCTGGAAGTAAACAGACTCATAGAACTTGATCAGCAAATCAGTGTAAACCGGATATTGTTTCTATAATTTATACAAGCACACATCTTCCCATCCATTCAATATGATATTTTTGGTTATAAGAGAATCTAGCTTGCAGAAATTTAGATGAACTAACCTTTCCCTGAAGACTAACCACTTAGAGATTGGGTTTAAAGTTGACATATCTTGAGATGTTGCTTTAACATACATTCGGAACTGAGAGATTTGAAAGATTCGGAATGGCTTTGAAAAGATCAGAACCCGTCTTAAGAAGAGAAGCAGGGCTTCGAGACTCAAAAGCTTTTAAAAACCGATGTGGGACAATTCTTGGGGTCCCCTTTATATAGGCGATAGAGGTGACCTTTGGTCTTCTAAAACCCATCTAATAGTTGAAAAGATTTTTGATCTGATCTGACGGTTGAGAACACTCCCGCAAGGAAAATTTGACTCTGATCTTTTGAGGTTTTAAGGAAAACATTCGGATTTAAGGAAAACTAGAATTCGAATTATTTTAAAAAAACAGGAAAATACCCACAAGCAAAAAAATGATTACGAAAACTTAAGTAAGGAAATATAACCTTTCAGATTGGCTAGAAAGATTATACGTAATTGGTAATATTCTTCTTAAAGAAAACTTATTACAAAAGTTCATTACGAAAATAACATTACGAAAGTTCCAGTACGAAAATCTCATTATGAAATTTATAGTATGAAAATATCATTACGAAAGTTCCAGTATGAAAATCTCATTACGAAAGTTCTAGTATGAAAATCTCATTATGAAAGTTCCAGTACAAAAATCTCATTAAAAAATTTCCAGTACAAAAATCTCATTACGAAAGTTCCAGTACGAAAATCTCATTACGAATGTTCTGACTTTTGGAAATTTCCATTCTGATAATTTTTATTCCAGAAATTTCCATTCCGGAAATTTCTATTCCAGAAATTATCATTCCAGAAATTTCCATTCCAGATAGTTTAAAAAACTGACTATGAAAATTTTAGTTACAAAAGGTTTGAAAAAAAGATTATAAAAATTTTAGTTACAAAAAGTTTGAAAACAGATTACGAAAATTTTAGTTACACTAACAATCAAATGTACTCCCCCTATGAAAATGAGTTTATTACTGTTAGGAGAATTATTCAACAAGAATTTAATGAAGAATGACTACCTTACAGTTATCATTCCTAACTTTTGTTTAATGTATTCAAATCTATCGGAGGGTAAATATTTTGTGAAAATATCAGCAAGTTGTTATTGCGTTCCAATAAACTGAAGAATGATATCTCCTTTAAGTGTGTGATCCCTAAGAAAGTGATGCCTAATATCTATGTATTTTTCACGAGAGTGATGTGAAGGGTTCTTACTGAGGTCAATGGAACTTGTGTTATCACACAAAATTTGAGTCTTAGTAAAACTCAGGCTATAGTCTGTGAGTGTGTGTTGCATCCACAACACTTGAGCACAATAACTTCCAGCTGCTACATATTCAGCTTCAGTAGTGGAAAGTGCTACAGAATTTTGCTTCTTGCAGGACCAAGAAACTAAATAAACTCCTAATAAATGACAAGTTCCATATGTACTCTTTCTATCCATTCTACATCCACCAAAGTCAGCATCCGAAAAAAAATTTAAAACAAAATCATTTCCAGAAGTATAAAATAATCCTAGATCCATGGTTCCCTTTAGGTAGCGAAAAATTCTTTTTACCGTCTTTAAGTGAGATTCCTTAGGATTGGATTGATATTGTGAACACAATCATACTGAAAACATCAATTCTGATTGAGTAGCTATCAAGTATAGTAGGCTTCCTATCATACCTCTAAAATATGTTTGATCTACTGGTTTCCCATCTTAATCAAGATGTAGAGGGTATTAGGTACCAATGGGAGTGCTTATACTCTTAGTGTTGTCATAACCATACTTTTTAAGAAGATATTTGATATACTTATGTTGAGATATATAGGTTCCTTCTGGTCTTTGAGAAATTTAAAAGCCAAGGAAAAAAGTTAACTCACCCATCATACTCATTTCAAACTCATATTTCATTATACTTCCAAAAGAATCAGTTAAAGATTGTTGAGTTGAACCAAATATGATGTCATCAACATAAATTTGAACAATAAAAAAAATTTCTTATCTTTCTTTATAAAAAGAGTTGGATCTTCATTTCCCTTAACATAGTTATTTTGAAGCAAAAATTTTGTAAGTCTATCATACCAAGCACGTAGGGCTTGTTTAAGGCCATACAAAGATTTGGTAAGTCTAAAAATATGATCAAGATGCTTTGTGTCTTCAATGTCGGGAGGTTGTTCAACAAACACTTCCTCTTGAACATAACCATTAAAGAAAGCACATTTTACATCCATTTGAAAAAGTTTAAAATTTAAGAACGCTGCAAAGGCAAGTAAGATATTAATAGATTAAATTCTAGCTACTGGAGCATAGGTTTGTTCATAGTCTATTCCCTCTTGCTGATTATAGCCTTTAGCAACTACTCTAGCTTTATTTCTTTCAATGACTCCATTTTCATCACATTTGTTTCTGAAGACCCATTTTACTCCAATAACAGAAGTTTATTTAGGTCTTTCAACCAAGGTCCAGACCTTATTCCTTTCAAATTCATTTAATTCATCTTTCATGGATTTGATCCAATCATCATCACCTAAAGCTTCATCAGTGCTTTTTGGTTATAATTGGGAAAGAAATGCTAGATGTTCTACTTCATTTCAAAAGGAACTCCTAGTCCTTACAGGTTTATTTACATCACCAATGATACTATCACTGGGATGATTCTTAAGAAACGCCTGATTTGGGTTTTGTAAAAACTGTTCATCAACATAGGGTAGAAAGTCTTCTGGGGTAAATGTTTTATAAGTATCTTCTTGAACATTTTCCTTATCAGTAAGATCTTCTATCAAAGGTTGGTAATCAGTTTTTAAAAACACATCCAAGGATGTAGGTTGGGATAGTTTAAAAACAAAAGGATCAGATTCATCAAATTTTACATGCACTGTTTCTTCAACAGTACAAGTATTTTTATTGAAAACTCTATAAGACTTAGAAGTTGTGGAGTATCCTAAGAAAATTCCTTCATCAGATTTTGGTGCAAATTTTTGAAGATTATCTTTAGTATTCCAGATGAATACCTTGCAACCAAAAACCTTGAAGTACGAAAGTCTAGGTTTTCTACCATTCCATAACTCATTAGGAGTTTTATTAAGAAAAGGTCTAATCAAAACTCTATTTATAGTATAACAAGCAGTACTTATAGCTTTAGCCCAGAAATGTCTAGATATAGAATATTAACTCAACATGGTTCTAGTTATTTATTGAAGAATTCTATTTTTTCTCTAAACTACACCATTTTGTTGAGGAGTTCTAGGTGCTGAAAAGTTGTGGGTAATACCTTTTCTACTACAAAAGGTTTCAAAATCAGAATTTTGAAATTCTCCTCCATGATCACTATGAATAGTTTTCAGTGGAAGATTTTTCTCATTTTTAACTTGGGCTCTAAAACTTTTGAAATAAGAAAAGGCTTCATACTTATTTGCTAGAAAGTAGACCCATGTAAATCTAGTGTAATCATCAACTAAAACAAACACGTAGTATTTGCATCCAATGCTTCCAGTTTGTGTTGGACCAAAAAGATCCATGTGCACCAACTGTAATGAATCAGTTTTTGAGACTTCACCAATTGATTTAAAACTAGATTTATGTTTTTTTCCATATTTACAAGGATCACAAACTTTAGAAGAATCAAATCTAAGCTCCGGTAGATCCTTAACTAATTTCTTCTTAGAAAGTTTACATAAGTTCCTAAGGTTAGAGTGACCTAATATTCTATTCCATAACCAATAATTATCTTCCATTGAACTAAGGCAAGGTAAATCTTGGCTCCAAAGGTCTTCTAGGTTTAAAGTGTAAACATTCTCTTGCCTATTGGCTGAGAGAATAAATTCTTCCTTGGAATTGTGAACTAAGCACTTATCATTCCTAAAATTCACAAGGTATCCTTCATCACACAACTGACTTATGCTAATGAGGTTGTTATTAAGACCCTTAACAAATAAAACATTTTAAATCAAAGTTTTACCAAGAAGAACAATATTACCTATACCAACAATTTCTCCCTGACCATTATCTCTGAAAGTTACCTTTCATCCTTTCGTCTTGATAATCTTTTCAAAATAGCTTTTGTTACCAGTCATGTGCCGGGAACATCCACTATCCATGTACCATGTATTATTGTTGGTACTTCCTTTATTTTCCTGAAAACAAGAAAAGAATTAGACTTTCGGAATCCAAACCTGTTTAGATCCTAGATTTCCAGATAACAAGATTTGTGGCACCCACATCTTCTTAGAAAAATAAGCCTTATGAAAACCTAGAGATTGGGTTTTTTTAAAGAGAAATTATGTGCCCAGTGACCACCGCATTGACACATGGTACAATATGGGGCACTTTGTGGAACAAATTAGTTTTTACTAAAAGTTGGTTTTGCATGGGTATAACCAAATCCGGATTTGTTTCTTAAAGGTCATATTTGTTAATACATTTTATCAAAATTTTCATTACGATGAGTAAATTTTGATAAGCACTTCTTTAAGGAAAAAACTTCGGACAAGAGTTTTATAACCAAGTTTTTATCTTTAAAATTATTATATTTAGAACTAGAGCTAGGCTCGAAAACACTTTTCTTAGAAATTAATTTTTCTAATTCTTTAGAAATTTTGTTCTTCTCAGAACTTAATTCCTCAAGATTTTTTGAAATACTTATAAAATCAACATTTTTCCTCTCAAGATCATTAGAAAGATCTGATATTTCTTTTGTAAGAATATTATTCCTAGAGTTTTCCTTGTCAAGTTTATTATTGAGTTTAGAATTCTCAATTTCAATAAGTTTAGAAAACCTAGAAACTTATTCATAGGTAGGTAGAGTATTTTCTTCATCAGAAGAGGATTCTTCATCTGAAGAGTTATAATATTTTCTATCATTAGAATTTAAAGAAACATTGGTCAATGATTCAGCATTTTGTACCTTATCTATGAAGCAATGATTGTTAATAGGTAATCTAGCTATAAGACCAAGATTCTTCTGTCCTGAAGATTCATAATCAGAAGATTCATCTGAAGAGTCACCACCACTAGCACTCCATGTGTCATTAGCTTTCAGAACTTTCTTAGATTTGGTTTTATAATACTTCTTTCTATTCCTTTCAGAATTCCTTTCTTTCCTTTCTTTCTTTTTGAGCAAAGGGAAATCTGGTCTAATATGTCCAGCTCTCTTGCATTCATAACAAGTAACTTCTCCATCTTTCTTATCTTTCCTTTCCTTTTTCTTATACTTGGATTGAAAATTTCTCTGTCCAGCTATCTTGTTCATCCTTTGAGCAATATTTGCTAACTCATTTTCTGAGACTTCACTCTCACTGGATTTGGATTGGATAATAACTTTCTTAGACTTGGATCTAGTTACTCTCTCAGTAGTCTTAGATTTCATATGATTTGATGTTATAGTAAAAGCAACAGTACCATTCCCATTCTTATTCTTGATATTGTCAGCATCTTTTTTCATTCTTGCTTCACCATCCAGACCTTTCTCTCCCATAGACTGAAGACTATTCACTATAGTCATAAATATCTGTTGAAATTTAAAAATTGTTTCACCATAAGTAAAATTGAACCCATGGTATTCAGCTCTAAGCATAGCTCTCCTAGTTTCAATCACTTTAGAAGTTCCAAAGTGTGTAACCTCTAACTTCTTCTAGATACAATTAGCTGCTTCACAAGAAGAAATTTGGCTATATATATTTCTAGTCATTGAACATAGTAAGGTATTGCATACCTTATAATTGAGTTTATATTCTTTCTTTTCCTGGTTAGTGAAAGTTCTTACTTCCTTATCAGGAATTTTATAATCACCAGTAAGCATAACGAAATTATACACTCCTGTATTGATAAAGAAAGTCTTCATACGATCTCTCTAGTACTCATAATCATTCCCATCAAATATTGGTGGTCTTTTAGGATTTATATTGTCAATCGATCCAACATTGATTCCTTCCATTCTAAGGAAAACTTCAGCAACCAAACTTGTTAGTAGTAAAAGTTCGTAGCCACAAAGTTCGGAATGAGAAAATTCAGAATGAACAAAGTATTTTTAATCAAGGATGAATATTAAAGAAAAAGTGAGAAACAAAAACTTATATGTGAGTATAAGTATTTCAGATACCTCCTCTGATGCCAATTTTAGGATCGAAATAATGATGTAGATGCTCAATATACAAGAGGGGGGGTGAATTGTACACTTTAAAAAAATTCCTTTAGCAAGTAAAGATCTAAGTTTAACAAAGTTAAACCAAGTAGATTCACAATACCTCTAACACCAATTGGAAATTGGAACAAGGAATGAAGTTAAAAACTTCTAATTCTACACTCTTGCTTGAATCAGGAAAGTGATTCTGAAAAACAGGCTCCAGATATATGGATCTAGAAATTTAAACTTAACTAAAGTTTACGATATGAGATTCTACCCTAAAGCGTATAGAATCTAAATGAATCAGAGTACAAGTGTAAGGAAATACAAGAATGTTATAATTTCCTTATAATACAATATGCAGTGGAAAAACAAGTAGTAACTACAAGTAACAAACAATAACACTTTTAACCCAAAGAGAAGGTTATCCAACAACCTTAGATAAAGGTACCTTGATTTATACTTTCAAGAAAGCTTGTCTTACCCACACTAGGGTAAGCCCTCGATATGAAGATCGGAGTCTCTGTCTTGCTATCCCCGCAAGCCCTCAAATTCAAGGTTAGTTGGAACCTCTGTCTTCCTCAGCAAGGAAGCCCTCGAACTTTAAGGAAGTTGTCACCTCTGCCTTCCTATCCCTGGAATCCCTCTAAAGTAATCACAAACATTCGGAGTCACACGAAGCAATCTGAATGAGCGGTTCAGTATGCACAAAGCATGAAAATATTCTCTCTGTAGAAATCACCTTAACAGTGTGTGGTCTCTAGATCGAATAACTTGTTTCCACACCTTTTGATCTCTTTCAAATGAGCTCCTATTTATAGGCTCAGTTGGCCCCCTCTCCAACGGTCATATTTTCCTTAAAATTCTGAGGGACATGTACACATGTAACTCAGCCAACGGTTATTTTGAAATAGAATAGATGACATAGTTTAATAACAAACCATGTATAACTGAATGCATGACATCATTTTGTAATGGAGAATATGTAAGAAAAAGCCATACTAAATTTGGATCGTAAGCCAATTAAAGGTTAGGAGTATAACCAAAATGAAATTCAGAGTTTATAAAAATAAATGTTCGGATTCTGTTTTATAGGAATTCGGAACCTGAAATATGTACTAGTCTGGAGTCTGAATTTCTAAGGAAATTTGGAGTCTGGTTTCTCCAGAGTTCGGAATCTGAACTTGTAGAGTTCGAAGTCGAACTAGTAAAAGTTTGGAGTCAAACTTCATAAGAGTTCGGAGTCGAACTACTTAAGAGTTTGGAGTCTAACTCATGAAAGTTCAGAGTCGAACTTCATAAGAGTTCGGAGTCGAACTACTTAAGAGTTCGGAGTCAAACTCCTGGTAGTTCGAAGGCGAACTTCATAAAAATTCTGAGTCGAACTACTTAAGAGTTCAGAGTCAAACTCATGAAAGTTCAGAGTTGAACTTCATAAGAGTTCAGAGTCGAACTACTTAAGAGTTCGGAGTCAAACTCATGAAAGTTCGGATTCAAACTTCATAAGAGTTTGGAGTCGAACTACTTAAGAGTTCGGAGTCAAACTCATGAAAGTTCATATCCATAATTCAGAGTGGAATTTCATTATAGTTCACATTCAGAATTCGGATCCTAAAAACAGAATACTCCAATACATGTCATTATATGATTCCAGGATTTTGGTTATGAATCTGGTTTTTGTACTTAAGAAAAATATTTCTATGTATAAGAAAATCTAGGTTAGGGTAGATTTCCTTAAAGAAGAAAATTTTCTTTATGGAGGTAAAATATATATTTGCTTAAGTATAAGGTGTTTGTGATTTTCAAAACAAGAAGGAATGGAAAATTAATAAGGAAAACCTTATTGACTCAACATCTTATGGTCATGTTTGTCACAAATTGTGCAAAGCGGGTCTACAGTTTGGATTTCATGGACTTTCCTAAGGTCTATCTCTTCAAACTTCCTAGAGAGTTCTATGATTTTAGACCTAAGGCTTTCCTCTTCTCTAAGTGTATGAATTATAGTAGTTCTTTGTGGATTTTTAGAATAAGGTGAAGCTCCCCATGTTTGGTTTTGTTCAACAAGGCTTTCCAGATACTCATAAGCATCATTTGGGGCTTTGTTTTTAAAAGTTTCATTACACATCATGTCAATGAATTGTTTGTTCTCCAGACCCAACCCTTCATAGAAAATTATTACTTGTTAAGTAATAGAAAAACAATGGTGTGGAACCATGTTTAGAGTGTCTTTGAACCTCTCCCATGTTTCGTAGAATGAATCTCCCTCTTTTTAAAAAATGTTTTGGATGCTCTTTTTAAGTTAATTTTTTTTGTGGTGGGGAAAGTATTTTTTGTATAATTATCTTTTTAGTTGGTCCCAACAGTTAATGGATGATGGTCTCAAATTTTTTATCCAATTTTTAGTGTTATCATTTAAAGAAAAGGTAAATAGGCTCATCTTAGCTGATTCTAGTTGATGTGGGGGACACATGGTTTCTACAATGTCATTGAACTCCTTAATGTGAAGGTAGGGCATCTCGGACTCCATTCCATGGAATGTGGGAAGATGGTTTAGGACATGGGGTTTAAAGATGTAGTTGGAATCTCCTAGGGATTTGTTTTTAATACATGAGAGGGAATTGGTCCAGGCAGGTGTGAGGTAGTCATTCCTGGTTTGATCAACTATTTTTCCCAAGTTTGGTGCTGCCTCATTTGGATTTCCATTTTGGTTCCCACCTGGGTTTATGAGTTGGTTTCTTTGAATACCTTCCATTGAAATGGGATTAATTTTTGACTTGGGGGTATTAGGAATATTATGATCTAATGTAAATATTTCTATTGGTGTAATTCATTCCCCAACCCCAGGACTATCCACCCTAACTAGACGGTTTGATTGGTCATGAGAGTAGGTGGACATGCGCCAAAAGAAAAAAAATGAGAAAGGGAAAAGATGAGAGAATTTGGATGGGAATAAAAGAAATAAGGGAGAATAAAATGGGTGTTTATATGACTTACTTGGGTCCCTGGAAATGGTTCCAAAATTTAGTTTAGCCCAAATTTACCCAAGATTTTAGGGTTAAGTGATCGTTTGTAGTTTAGCTTGGGTTGTCGATTCCTCAAAGACCTAAGAAGAAACCTACGAACATGTACATTCTATGCACTATTATTGGCTATAAAGTGGCCAAATTTGGGTTGGTTTTAGATGGGTTTAAATGAACACTAAAAGTCTTAAGTGAATTCAAATTGTGAGAAGGTTTGATCTTAGGTTATTACAAGGGGTGGATTGGATGCATTCTTTTTTTTAAATATTACAATTTCTAATATTTGAGATGTGTTCATTTAAGAAGATAAACTAAAATCATAACTTACTGGTTTAATGACTACACACCCTAATACTAATCATCTATACACTTGAAGGATCAGAGTTTTGAGCAATTCAAGGTAAAGGTTCGTATTAGCATTTGAAGTGTGTGACCTTAAATTCAATATGGATGAAGAGGTTCTAAAGTCATCAAATAAAAATATCATTTAAAAGAATTGATTATCCATTAATGGAGTGAGAAATAACATCCAATCCAGCCCCTTTATACTTCCTTGGATCAACCCATAAGTGGTTTATCCCTCCATTGATCCTATGGTTTCAATGGAAGCGGGAAGTAGACTCACGAGGGAGGAATTGGAGAAGTAAAAAAAACAATGAAATAATGATCACTCCACAGTTGTGTGATAATATCACAAGGGTTGGTGTGAAAAAGTTCACACCTTAAACCAACAGTATCAAAGTGATATGAAGGATAATAGAATAATAGGATAATAAGAAAGTTTATTAAGAAACTAAAGTGAATTGAATAACTTACATGTGAAAGATAAACTTGAGACAACAAAATCACAGCATAACATTAGAATGAAAGGAAGATCAAAATATGATAAAATCCTCCACCAACACTACCTTAAATAGGAATTTTGGGAGCCTTAGGTCGAGCCTCCAAAATTAAAAAGCATCCCACTTGATTATGGTAGGCCTAGGGTGGTGGAAAGTAAGGGAGAGTGGACTTCTTTATCATTGACTTGAAATGGAATCCATCTTGCATCCACCAAACAGACGCGCCTCGATGGCCTTATAGATGGAATAATTAGAGTAGGACATAGACAAAAAATGTGAATCTATTGATGTCTCCTATCTCTTTGTAAAATTTCATCCCAAATGAATTTGTGGTTGCCAAGATATGATTAAATTGGTGGGCTGTTTTTCTGGGCCTCAGAATCTAGACCATAATTTTATCGCTAACTTGGGTTGCCTAAATAACCATAATAGGGGCCGAATTAGCACTGGATCCTGAATAATTATATATTACTATATATTTATTATATCATCCCATGAAATTTGGGCTTCATTGGGCCTGTATTTTGGGCCCCACATTCTCATCAGTGGAAAGGTGTCCAATCTTCCTTCTCCAGAATTGTTTGCATGAAATCCCATTTTGGTGGTCTTATAATGTGAATCTTCCAACACTCCAAAAGTATGAATAGTTCCCAATATAATAAGAAACCTGAAAATTAAATATTAAAATAAAATTAATATCATTGGGTACTTTAAATGATGTTGAAAAATGTACTATATAATAGTGCATTTTAAGAAGGAATTACAATCATAAAGTGAAATGATGTTCAAAGTGTAAAATGCACTAAAATGGTGTTTATGAATAATAAAGCACATGAATATTATATATATTAACAATGCATATTATCCTCATTTATTGGCTAATCAAAGTTCAAGACTTGAAATAGGTAAAACCCTATGGTAGGTCACTCATTATTATAGGTCATGTATTTCTATATGCGGTCAATTAGTTTTAGCATGTGTTTAGAAATTTATGTCACAGTTAATTGAACAGTATGTTAAATTGAAACTCAACGTGCAGTTAATTCAATACATAGAAAAATTTTGATTCTATAATTGAAAATCTCTTGTTTGATACATTTTATAATCTTATCATATCCATTTGTTCATGAATTCAATTGAGTACATAGAAATAATTATGATCCATGGTTAGTAGTTTTTTTATGTGGTTGATTCATTATTATGTAGTTGATGCATTTTATGCCTCATAGTCAATCAAATATACATGTATCATGGTCACTTGATATCCACAATTGATCCAATACATAGGAAAAAATTTCAGAATAGACCAACAAAATAAGAGATATGAACTGATATTATGATGGATTATTCTTCGAAATCAATTCATAAAATACATAAAAAACACAAATATCAAAATAAAAAAAATATCAATATCAACAATAGTATTTATTTTATAAGAATTGAAATCTGTAACACCCCAAGCTTCTACGGTATGCTTCTCTTTGAATAATACAATAGTGTGTGTTGTACGCAACTTCAAGTTCTAACACACACCACAACCAATCAAACTAGCCGTTATGAATAGAAATACCCACTTTTTGAAATTTTATAAATTTTATCTTTCAAATTAAACTTCATATTTGGATTCGGAATATCGAAATTATCCAAGGGTTAATTTTTGGTATTTTTCTGAAAACTTTCAATTTTTGATGAATAGTGAAAAAACACTGAGTTATAGTTTAAAAACGAATTTTTATTTAAATAATTATTTATTTTATTTAAATTTAATTAAGGTCAAAATATATACATAATACATATATTTTCAGTGTAATTAATTGGATTTAGTTTAGAATAATTTTAGATATATAAAAATTTTATTGAACTTTTCACTGTCTTTTACCCACCTCCTAGGAGAATTTAGAAATTCATGTAAAACATATTTTTACCGCCTCTATGAGTGAAATTTAGAAAATAATAGAGACATGGTTAATATCAAGGAGTAAAATGTGGTTCAATAAGATAAAAATAATTTTTGGTGAATAGTAGCTTTTTACTTTTATTTACCATAGTTAAAAGTAAATAGGGTAATTAAGGGTAAAAATGATATTAATATTACCCTAAAACATGTCCTAATTATATTGGACAAGTTTATCTTGAAAAAAACAACCTTAGGAATAAAATATTATTATTTAGGTCCACTTGGATTAGATTAGGACATTTATTATTATTTAATTCAAAGAAGAGTTAAAAGAGTTAAAATCAAATTTTAATTACTAAAACATTTTTAATATAGGGTTATAAATAATATAAATTCGATTATAAATATTAATTATAAAGACAAAAATATTTCCTACATAATTGTATTTTATTTATAATTTTTAGACATTAAATAATTTAATTTATTTATGACACAATGGTGATGCAGTAATTACATATTTAATGAAATAATAAAATAATTGATATTATAAATATCAAACTAAATGAAATTTGAGAATTTTTATGAATTCCAATAATTTTATAGGTTAATATGACATAGTATTATTTATTTAATTAATTTCTTTCTAATTAATCATGCTTTTATGATTTTCACAAAAATCAAATACCAAATAGTGTCAAAATTGACATAAAAGAGTTTTTAAAACAAATATTATATTATTAATTGATATTAAATTCCTAAAAATCTAAGGATCAGACAAGAGACATATATAATGATAGGTGTGTCATTAATGAACTACTTGGGGTTATCTTGGATGTATATAGTAATTTTATTAACCATATAATATAAAAATACAAAGAGACATGGTAAATGTGAAACTAATTAACTAAGAGTTAAAACTAAAAGATAAGGTTAATATATTGACCCAAACCTGTCTAAAACCTATTGGTTGTGTGGTTTTCGACCCATACCCACCTTATCATTGAAATAATTCACTTTTGAGCCATTAGAAACCAAATATGAATTTATTATAAAATAATATTTCTATCTTTTCCTAAGGTGCCCCTCACCACTCTTATAAAAGGGCACTCCCCCTTCTCTCTAATTCCCACCTTCAAAGCCTTTTTTCTCGGCCAAAACCTGCCCAAATATTCTATCAACTTCCATAAATTCAACCTAAAGACATTATTTTGATCATAAATTCAACCTAATTATCCCTTTTGATCAAATCAAAAGGAAGAACCCGGAGAAGAAGTAATGTTTTCACCACCCTCTTTCAAGTTCTTTTCTTCTTCAACTTCTTCTTTATTTGTTATTTCCATACTAAAATAATAACTCCAGTATATTCTATATGATTTTATGTTATTATAAATATGTTACAACCATATTCAGTATTCTATCCATCCTTTGAATGACATGTCACCATACGTGTGTACGTACGACTTACCGTCTCCACGTCATGGTGTAATTGTTATTCAAAACCTTATTATTTGGATGGGTATGGTAATGATGTGTAATTGATGTAAATAATAAATATAACATGATAATTATTATTTATATATTATATAACATACAATTATATATTATTTTAATATCAAAAGAATGATATTGTCGCTCGTGCGTACGTATGGACTACCGTCTCCATGAACGCGATGAGATTCATTCCCCATCGTATCCATGAAAGTCTAATTCTCATTTGATGATTAAAAATAATGTTTAAGGACTTTATATAATTATGGATATGAATAATATATAACCTATCCATAACAAACACGGCTCATCTAACAAAACATATAAAATAAAACGAGTAAGTTAACACCCGAAACGATGATAAATACTAAGATATTATTAATAAAGCAATGTTAAAAGATAATATATGATATCATAATTAATTTATATGATTCTTGTATAATTTAATAACAATTATTTCACCATTATTCATGATATTAACCATCCCTCAACCATGGAAAATTACAAGGTAAGGGTTTATTTCACAATCTCTTCATTATCTGAGGTTGTTTCTATGCAAATATCTAGTTGGACCTCTTTATCATCCACATCCATGTTTCTTAAAAATGTATTTCAAATAATTCTTAATATTTTATAAACTATGTGTTAAATTCATTTATACCCTTTTTTGACTTTTTATAATATTTTTATAAAGGAATATTTTCGTCGTTTTCCAAACAGGGTCCTTTTTAACCTTTTCGACAGAATTAAGGTAAGAATGTCTTTTTTAACTTATATGGCATGTGCGGCTATTTTCCGCCATTATAAAATGGTAGAAGCTTCACTTACAAGTTTATAAGAATATTTTCAATGTAAATGTTTTATTTTATAACTATGTTACTTTTAAATGATTTCCAAAAAAGAGATATTTCCCTCAAATAGTTTTGATTTCATCTATGTCAACATCCTTTGATGGATTTTAAGCTTATTTGAAGTTGATTTATTATGATACAAAACTTCTATATTATATTGAAGGTTTTGTGATATGTTTGATTGTGGATGTGTTATTTTTATACCATTCATGGTTTATGGAGAAATTATTGACATTTCGTATGCTAGTTTTAATACGAATGTTTATGTTATGTTTAAACCCATTCATATGAGGAATGTATTGGACTTAATAAGTGATGGGTGGAGCTCGCTATAGATCCTCAATGCATCGGTAGGTCTCATGAGACATACTAGTGTCTTGGCACAAGGCCTTGACAAAATCTTATTTGTAGTCTTGGCACAAGGCCTTGACTATGTGGTTATGATAGTCTGGCATTATGCATTCCATCATTATGAAAGTGGTTATTGATATTGCATGTGATTATTCAACAAGTAGAATATCCATGTGAATATGTAAATGGAATTACTTCATTTTATTTTTTCCATGTTATGCTGAAGTTCAAGTTTAAAAGGCTTTTGTTTTAGTTATACATTGCCTTAAATGTTTATGCTTATTTATGAAAGTTTTCGCTATATTGTTATCCTTACTGAGCATCTGAGCTCACCCTTTTCAATGTTTTATTTTTCCCAAGATGTGAAGAAGTATTTTATGAATGACCTGTAGGGATAGTATGAGGGGATATGAAGACAAGATGTTTTTTTAGTTTTCATCTTATGATGTAATTGTAAGACTTATGAATATATGTAGTGTTTCTAATACTACTAAAATAATCGGTCCTTTGGGACATGATTCATGGTAATAAAGCCAATGTTATGTGATAATGCACCAAATTTGGGTAACTGGGGTAAGGGAGTTACAGTTGGTATCAGAGGAAGTTTAGTACAAACTTTGGAAGCTAGATTTAGATAAACTCTGATTATAGCATGTAGACCTAAGATGAACTTTGAGGATTAGTGTAGAATAAATTCCTAGAATTTTGGTATTATAGATATTTTGTGAGTTTTCCAAGCAATACATACCTGTCTAGACATGAGCAGGTAGGGGCGGATCTGGCACAGATGTACCTAGGGGTAAAACTCAAAAACACCGCTTTGAGCTAGACTTGAATGGGAACTGGTACACGACAATGGGTCTTGCTGCACTCTTGGTTACAATACTTCTGGAGGATATGGTTAGGATAATTCTCATTTTCTTTAAAAACCATTATGAAGGGTTTATGAGAATATACTTCCTCAATGAAAACATTTTTATGATTATGGATTATATCCATAAACTATTCAATTTATGTTAAGTGTTTTACAAGTATGTAATTATGTATTTTGATTCATAAACTGATCTATTTTATGCCATTGTATAGAAATGGTGCCTAGTGGAAGGAATGGAAACCATATCAATGAATGCACTCCATATAGGTATTTCCCTCCTATTCAAGATAATTATAGTGGAGCTGGTGATGCATCATCTAATCACTATACTGGGACAACTCACTCAGGTTATTAATAATAACCTTACCCGTATGGAGCACCCTGATCCACAGCGTGGAGGATCAATGTTAGATCGCTTCATGAGGCAACAACCACCAAAATTAAATGGGAGTATAAATCCCTTAGTATCTGATCAATGGATAAATTCCTTAGAGAAAATATTCCATGCCTTGGGGAGTAGTGAAAGGGAAAAAATTATCATGGCAGTTTACCACCTCGCTGGAGATGCTGACCAATGGTGGTCATTGATTCAAAACACAAAGGAAGATAATGAAGTATCAAATATGGAATGGAGGGAGTTAAAAGAGATTTTATTAGAAAAATAATTTCCTCATGACCATCAAGCAAATATGGAAAGGAAATTTCTGAGTCTGAGACAAAAGGAGAATGAGAATGTCACAAAGTATGAGGCTAACTTTACAAGGTTAGCGAGGTATGCTACAGATTATATACGTAACCCAAGAAGTAATATTTATCATTTCTTTGATGGGTTAAAACCATTTCTTCATCGAGCATTAGTCTCACAATCCTTCTCATCGTATGAAGACATTGTCTCATGTGCTATCAAGACGGAAAATGAATTCTCTAAGTCTTACAACTTTAAAGTAAAGCAAGAGAAGAAGAGATCTTCTGATCACTCTGGGAATGGAAATAAGGGGAAGAAGAGAAAAGTTGAATAACCATCATGTAGTAAATGTGGGAAGAAACACCCTGGTACTTTCTTTAAGGGAATGGGAGTCTGTTACAAGTGTGGTGAAAAAGGCCACCAAGATCGTGATTGCAAGGGGAAGAAAGAAGCTACCGATGTTCAATGATACAATTGTAGTGAGATGGGACATTAAGAAAATGAATGTCCTAAGTGTCAGGGGAACTTACCTCAGAAAACTCCAATGGATCAAGGCCAAGCTTATGATATCACTACTGCTGAGGTAGAAGCTCTGAAAGACGTGGTGGCAGGTAATTTAATAGTTTCCTCAAGTTTAGAAAATGCATTATTTGATTCTGGATCATCACATTGTTTCATATCTTCCTAGTTTTCTAAGAAAATTAGATATTTCCAATTTGATTTAACAAGGGAGTTTTCAGTTAAAATTACTTAGGGAAGTATCATTGCTACAAAGTTCTGTGAATCAGTTCCCATTAGAGCACATAAATGTTCTTTATCTACTGATCTCATCCTCATACCTATGTTTGAGTTTGATATAAACCTTGGTATGTATTGTCTTTTGGACTATGATGCAAAGATTTATTGTAAGAAGAATAAGGTTATGATTTTTGATGACGATGACAAGGAACACCTTATCTTTAGAGCAGAATTATCCCCACCTAATTCTTATCTTGATCCACCCCCAGTAGCTCAACTAAATTCAATTATTGGGGAGGAAGAGAATGAAATAACTGTGGATGAGGAAAGGAATTTCCAAATAGAGGATGTACCTATTTTGAAAGAATATGTTGATGTTTTTCCAAAGGATTTTCCTGGACATCCTCCAGAATGATAAATTGATTTTTCCATTGATTTAATTCCAAGATCAAGGCCCATATCAAAGACCCCTTATAGAATGGGAACTGTGGAATTAGTGGAACTAAAGAAACAACTATAGGAATTGAGTAATAAGGGATTTATTCGCCCTAGTGTTTCTCCATGGGGAGCCCCTGTCCTTTTTGTTAAGAAGAAAGATGGATCTATGAGGTTATGTATCGACTACAGGGAGATCAATGCTATAACAATAAAGAACAAGTATCCCCTACCTCAAATTGATGATTTATTTGACCAACTACATGGATATCAATACTTTTCAAAGATTAAACTTTGATCTGGATATCATCAGTTGTGTGTGAAGAAGGAAGAAATTCCGAAGAGAGCATTTTGAACCAGGTACGGGCATTACGAGTTTACAATAATACCTTTTGGGCTGACTAATGCACCCTCTGTTTTCATGGATCTAATGAATAGAGTTTTCAAGGAATATCTTAATGACTTTATAGTGGTATTTATTGATGATATCTTGGTATACTCAAAAAGTCATGAAGATAATGAAAATCACTTACGCATTATCCTGAAGACTCTTAGAAGACATGAATTATCTAGGAAGTTTAGCAAGTGTGAATTATGGATTTAGGAGATTTCTTTTCTTGGATATATTGTCTCTAAGGATGGAATCTCTGTTGATCCTTATAAGACCAAGGTAATCCAAGAATGTATAGCACCGACGAGTATAACTGAGGTACGCAGTTTTATTACTTTAGCAGGTTACTATCGACATTTCGTCCAGAATTTTGCCCGTTTGGCTAACCCATTAACAAAGCTCACACGTAAAGGGGTTAAATTTGTTTGGACAAAATAGTGTGAAGAATTTTTTGAATAACTGAAGAGAAATTATTCAATGCTCCTATATTGACTCTACCATTGGTGAATGATGGGTTCGTTATTTATAGTGATGCATCGAAGAAAGGACTTGGTTGTGTCCTTATGCAGAATGATAAAGTTATTGCCTATGCATCACGACAGCTAAAAATTCACGAGAAAAAATATCATACTCAATATCTTGAGTTAGAATCTATGATCTTTTCTTTGAAGATATGGATACACTACCTCTATGGTGAAAAATGTGAGAATTATACTGATCACAGGAGTTTGAAGTATATTTTCTCATAAAAAGAACTCAACATGAGGCAAAGGCGATGGCTTTAACTACTCAAGGATTATGATTGCATGATACACTACCACCCAGGGAAGGCAAATAAGGTGGAATATGCTTTGAGTAGAAATAATCATGGAGTTTTGAACAAGATGAGAGTTGAAAATGATCCTATATACATGGATCTAGTAAAGATGGATATGGGAATCACCATGGAAGGTGAAACATCAATTCATTTTCAAATGGTTTCCAAAACATCTTTACTAGAAAGGATAAATATCTATCATGCCAATGATGAAGAGTTTAAAAAGAAGATTAAAGTTGTGAATGATGGGAGATTGAGTGACTTTGTGTATGAAGATGTAATTTTGAAATTTGGGAGGAGACTTTGTGTTCCCGATATACCTGATCTAAAAAGAGAATTTTTGGATGATGATCATAGTTCCAATTTCTCTATACACCCTGGGAGCACCAAAATGTATAGAGATTTTAAGGAACATTTTCGGTGGGACAACATGAAGAGGGAGATTTATGATTTTGTGTCAATATGTATGGTTTGTCAATAAGTGAAAGCTAGAAGTCAATAGCCTGGAGGAGTCATGAAACCTCTTCCCATACCTGAGTGTAAATGGGATAATATCACAATGGACTTTTTCATGGGACTACCAAAGACTCCTAGAAGGAATGATGTAATATGGGTCATTGTCGATTGTCTTACCAAGTCGGCACATTTTCTTTCTATAAGGGAAGATTTACCACTGGAACGTCTAGCAAGACTATATATTAATGAATTTGTGAGACTTAATAGAGTACCCCTATCGATTGTTTCGTATTATGATCCCCATTTTACTTCAAGATTCTGGAAGAGTCTTCAGAAGGCCTTGGAAACTGAACTTCATTTAAGCACTGCCTACCACCCTCAAACGAATGCACAATTAGAACGGACTATTCAAACCTTAGAAGACATGTTGAGATCTTTTTCACTTGACTTTCAGGGTATGTGGGATCAATACTTACCTCTGGTAGAATCTTCTTATAACAATGGATTTCATTCAAGTATTCAGATGGCACCATATGAAGCATTATACAGAAAGAGATGTCACATTCCAACCTGTTGGGATGATGTTGGTGAAAGAAAACTCGTAGGCCTAGAACTGGTGGAGGAAATAATGGAAAAGGTAAAGGTAATCCAAAACCACATCAAAGCAGCTCAAAATGGGTAGAAGAGCTATGCCGATAATCGAAGGAAGGATTTGGAATTTCAGGTAGGAGATCATGTTTTCTTGAAGGTATCTCCGTGGAAGGGAGTTATACGTTTCGCTAAGAATGGTAAATTGAGTCCCAAGTACATCGGACCTTTCGAAATTCTATAACAAATTGGGGTTGTAGCTTACCATTTGGAAATGCCGCCAAATCTCTCCAAAGTTCACGATGTGTTCCACATATCACTGTTGAGAAAATACATGTCTGACCCAACGCATGTACTCACCTATGAGGAATTAGAAATGGAACCCGGTCTTTATTTTTGAGAAGAGCCCATCAGGATTATTGATACTAGAGAACAAGTGTTGAGAAACTGGATGACTCATCTGGTAAAGTTCTATGGAGAAACCATAAAATGGAAGAGGCAATGTGGGAACCCGAGGAACTTATGATGAAGAATCACCCGAGACTTTTTATGCAATAATATTCTAGAAATTTCGAGGATGAAATTGTTTGAATGAGGGGAGAATGTAACACCCCCAAGCTTCTACGGTACGCTTCTCTTTGAATAATACAATAGCATGTGTTATACGCAACTTCGAGTTCTAACACACACCACAACCAATCAAACTAGCCGTTATGAATAGTAATACCCACTTTTTTAAATTTTATAAATTTTATCTTTCAAAATGGACTTCATATTTGGATTCAGAATATAGAAATTATCCTAGGGTGAATTTTTGATATTTTTCTGAAAACTTTCAACTTTTGATGAATAGTGAAAAAACACTGAGTTATAGTTTAAAAACGAATTTTTATTTAAATAATTATTTATTTTATTTAAATTTAATTAAGGTCAAAATAGATACACAATTCCTATATAAGTTAAATGTAATTAATTGGAGTTGGTTTAAAATAATTTTATATATATATAAATTTTATTGAACTTTTCACCGTCTTTTACCCACCTCTTGGGAGAATTTGGAAATTCACGTAAAAATTAATTTTACCCCTTCTATGAGTGGAATTTCTAAAATCCAAGAGACATGGTAAATATCAAGGAGTAAAATGTGTTTCAATAAGATAAAAATAATTTTTTTGAATGGTAACGTTTTACTTTTATTTAACACGGTTAAAAGTAAATAGGGTAATTAAGGGTAAAAATGATATTAATATTACCCTAACACATGTCCTAATTATATTTTAAAAGTGTATCTCGACCAAAAACAACCTTAGGAATAAAAATTTATCATTTAGGTCCACTTGGATTAGATTAAGAAATTTATTATAATTTAATTCAAAGAAGATTTAAAAGAGTTAAAATCAAAGTTTAATTCCTAAAACATTTTTAATATAGGGTTATACATAAGATAAATTCGATTATAAATATTAATTAGAAATATAAAAATATTTCCTACATAATGGTATTTTATTTATAATTTTTAAACATTAAATAAGTTAATTTATTTATGACACAATGGTGATGCAGTAATTACCTAATTAATGAAATAATAAAATAATTGATATTATAAATATCAAAATAAATGTAATTTGAGACTTTTTATGAATTAAACTAATTTTATAGGTTAATATGACATGTTAGTATTGATTTAATTAAGTTTTTTTGAAGTAACCATGCTGTTATGATTTTCAAAAAAATCAAATACCAAAGAGTGTCAAAATTGACATAAAAGAGTTTTTAAAAGAAATATTATATTATTAATTGATATTCAATTACTAAAATTCTAAGGTTCGGCCAAGAGACATATATAATGATATTTGTATCATTAATGAACCACTTGGGGTTCTCTTGGATGTATATAGTAAGTTTATTAACCATATAATATAAAAATACAAAGAAACATGGTAAATGTGAAACTGATTAACTAATAGTTAAAACTAAAATATAAGGTTAATATAGTGACCAAAACCTATATAAAACCTATTGTTTGGGTGGTTTTATACCCATAACCACCTTATCCTCGAAATAAGTCACTTTGGATCCATTAGAAACCGAATATAAATTTATTATAAAATAATATTTATAGCTTTTCCTAAGGTGTCCCTCACCCCTCTTATAAAAGGGCACTCCCCATTCTATCTAATTCACACCTTCAAAGCCTTTTGGCTCCGCCAACCCCTGCCCAAATATTCTTTCTACTTCCCTCAATTCAAAATAGAGGCCTTAGTTTGATCATAAATCCAACCTAAGGAGCCCTTTTTATCAAATCAAAAGGAAGAACTCGAAGAAGAGGTAGTGTTTTCACCACCCTCTTTCAAGTTCCTTTCTTCTTCAACTTCTTCTTTATTTGCTATTTCAGTTCTAAAATAATAACTCCAGTATCTTCTATATACTTTTATTTTATTATAAATATGGTACAACCATATTCAGTATTCTATCCATCCTTTGAATGACATGTCACCATACGTGCGTACGTACGACTTATCGTCTCCACGTCGTGGTGTAATTGTTATTCAAAACCTTATTATTTGGATGGGTATGGTAATGATGTGTAATTGATGTAAATAATAAGTATAACATGATAATTATTATTTATATATGATATAATATCCAATTATATATTATTTTAATATCAAAATAATGATATTGTCGCTCGTGCGTACGTACGGATTACCGTCTCCATGAACGCGATGAGATTTATTCCCCATCATATCCATGCAAGTATAATTCTCATGTGATGATTAAAAATAATGTTTAAGGACTTGATATCATTCTGGATATGAATAAAATACAACCTATCCATAACAAACATGGATCATATAACAAAACATATAAAGGAAAATGAGTAAGTTAACACCCAAAATGACGATAAATACTAAGATATTATTAACAAAAAAATATTAAAAGATCATATATGATATAATAATTAATGTATATGATTCTTTTATAATTTAATAACAATTATTTCACCATTATAAAATAGGTTAACCTACCCTCAACCAACAAAAAGTACAAGGTAAGGGTTTATTTCACAATCTCTTCATTATCCGAGGTTGTTTATATGCAAATATCTACTGAGACCTCTTTAACATCCACATACATGTTTCTTAAAAATGTATTTCAAATCATTCTTACTATTTTATATAATATGGTTTAAAGTCATTTATACCCTTGTTTGACATTTTATAAGATGTTTATAAAGAAATCTTTCCGTCATTTTCCAAACAAGGTCCTTTTTAACCTTTTCGACAGAATTAAGGTAAGAATGTCTTTTTTAACTTATACGGCGTGTGCGGCTATTTTTTTCTATTATAAAATCATTGAAGCTTCCCTTAAAATCTTATAAGAATATTTTAAATGTAAATTTTTTATTTTATAATTATGTGACTTTTAAATGATTTCAAAAAAAGAGATATTTCCCTCAAATAGTTTTGATTTCATCTATGTCAACATCCATTGATGGATTTTAAGCTTATTTGAAGTTGATTTATTATGATACAAAAATTCCATATTGTATTTAAGGTTCTGTGATATGTTTGATTGTGGATGTGTTATTTTTATACCATTCATGGTTTATGGAGAAAGTATTGACTTTTCGTATGCTAGTTTTAATACGAATGTTTATGTTATGTTTAAACCTGTTCATATGATGAATGCATTGGAGTTAATAAGTGACAGGTGGATCCCGCTATATCTCCTCAATGCATCAGTAGGTCTCATGAGACAAACTAGTGTCTTGGAACAAGGCCTTGAAAAAAAATATTATTTTTAGTCTTGACATAAGGCCTTGACTATGTGGTTATGATAGTCTGGCATTATGCATTCCATTATTATGAAAGTGGTTATTGATATTGCATGTGATTATTCGACTAGTAGAATATCCATGTGAATAAGTAAATAGAATTAATTCATTTTATTTTTATCATGTTATGCTGAAGTTCAAGTTCAAAAGGCTTTTGTTTTAGTTATACATTGCCTTAAATGTTTATACTTATTTATGAAAGTTTCCGCTATATTGTTATCCTTACTGAGCATCTGAGCTCACCCATTTCAATGTTTTATTTTTTTCCAGGATGTGAAGAAGTATTTTATGAATGACCTACAAGGATATTATGAGGGGATATGAAGACAATATGTTGTTGTCGTTTTCATTTTATGATGTGATTGTAAGACTTATGAATATATCTAGTATTTCCAAGACTACTAAACTAATCCGTCCTTCGGGACATGATTCCAGGTAATCAAGCCAATGTTATGTAATAATACACCGACTCTGGGTAACTGGGGTCGGGGCATTACAAAATCATAGAACAATTTTAATCACTCTTATTAGCGGGAATAAATTATTTACTAAATACTGTGAGAAATTATAATTATAAAAAAAATATTTATAATTTTCAAAATGTAAATAAAAAATTGGCAAGGAGAAACATCAACACCATTACCCTAGTAGTCCACTGCACATGATTTTAAACTACCTAAAATTATTCTTGGATGAAAGACCTTAAAAATTAATTCCATTGCTAATAGATATAAGACCTTAAAATAAATCACTTTCGTTTTTATCATAAAAACCTTAAAAGGTATAATGTGTCTCATTAAGAAGGACTAAACTACTTGGGTTTTTTTTTGTTTTTATATGGATATATAGGAAGCCCCTTCCACTAGATCATTCCCATTATCATAACACATCCCCCTACTTGGATTTATGTGAACTCCATAGTGCCTTTCTATACAACTTTAAACTATAGTGTAATCATAATATTTTGATCAGATGTGTGATAATATAATTCCAATATGTAGTGGTTTTGTAAATTCATTAGTGTTGATTTCATCAAAGGTAATCTTGTATTGTTCTAGGAAGGATTTCATGATCATAATTTAAATATATAATAGAGTCTCAGGCTAGGTAGTAATCTCCCTAGTGAATGAGATAACCTCTAACCCTCTCATCAGATAAAAGGTTTCATTGTGTGTTAGAGTCAGTGTCCTAGAACCAAATGTTTTTAATTTTATAACATGAATATTTGATGTATTAAATATTAAATTAAACATCTTATTATATACTATTCATTGGTCTGCATAATCATAATCTCATAATGTCATACAGTATTAGTCGCATTGATAAGTTCATAGCAGTTCCCCACTATGATGAGAACCATGAAGTGCTATGACAATATTCCTATTATAGTTCTATGGTTGGATAACAGACTATGATGGGACACGTAGTACATAGACTGTCTCGTGGGATTACTCATAATAATACGATACTTCTTCTCATGAAGTTCACACGTGGTAATCTCCAAGATGAGAGATTATGAGAATAAACCCACCAGTGGGAATTTTTCATGTTTTGGTGTCATCAGATATTCCTATCTGTGAGCATGTGTAATGGTCCTTAGACTTTAATATTATCATTAATGAATTTCATGACTCATGCACTTATATTTTCTGACAAAAACTGTCACGCCATATGTTGGTTGGGAGTAGGGTACATTGGGTGCATCATGAATGATATGTTATAAATGGATAAGTAAAAAAATGATTTGTACCTTCCATATTTATGGAATTCGATATATCATCCCTATTATTGAAATAGAACTGTCTCCCTAAATTCAATGGTCATGATG
Organism: Viscum album; assembly: GCA_963277665.1. Classification (NCBI taxonomy): domain Eukaryota; kingdom Viridiplantae; phylum Streptophyta; class Magnoliopsida; order Santalales; family Viscaceae; genus Viscum; species Viscum album. The sequence goes on along the minus strand of OY728129.1, from coordinate 1,746,496,768 downwards.
TAACGACAAGTTTATTTCAGATATTCAAAGAATTATGTATCAATCATATATGTTGATGAAACTGTTATGCAACATGATTTATGAGATATTGTGACAAAGGGATTATATTACACAGTGATCATTGTTATGTGGTTTTCGTCATTTCAACTTTAAGTTCTTTCTCTTGGGATCCTTGACCCGTTGCTAGATATTAATCTTGGACTTTAGGCAATCCCACCTAATTTCAATAAGAAAGAATACTAGAGGTTCAAATGCTAAGTGTTTCTGGTGGTCTCTATTAAATTTTATTTGAATTTAATTAATGGAATAAATATTATTCTCTAGACTGAGGAATGATTTTATTTAAGTTATATAGATCGCATAAATTAAATAAATGTTTATGCACTGGATTGTGAATAAAATATATTTATTTATTTTATTAAATATTAATAAATATTTATTTACTAGTTTTTCAATAAAATATTTATTTAAGTGAATAAAATATTTATTTGGGTGTACAGTAAATGCAATAGGATTTCTAATGGACCAATACTATGTCCAGGCATAAAATAATTATTTATGAGTCAGTAAATATTATTTATCCATTTTGAGGATTTTGGTGCCCCAAAAAATAATAATTCTATTATTATTATGTGGTAATGTATTTCATTAATGTTTATAATTATAATTAATGGATGTTATGCAATTAAATTTTGTAATTGAAATCCCATATCTATAAATAGATTCCAATGTCTATTGTGTAATTCATTCGAAGCCAATTCCATGTTTGGGATTAAATAATTTTTTCTCACAATGAATTCTCTCTCAACTCATCCTCCTCTCCCCTCTCAAGAATGAGAAACCCAAGGGATGATTTCTTCAAGGTTGAAGAATGAGTGATCAAGAACGAAAAATGCAAGACATTCGATTTTCTATGCTAGCACCCAGAGAATGGGTGGTAATTCTCAGAGCCCACTAAATCACGTGTGGATCACCACTAGAAGGATTCTACTCTTAGATCCTTACATGCACAACAAAGGAAATCTAGAAGGGCCTTTTCGAATGATCAACAATCTTTAATGAAGAAACTTCCTAATCCTAGGTATTTATTTCTCCATATATTAAATTAATTAATTATAAATTTGACATGAAAGATCCACACACTTGGTTTTGTGAAACGATTATTAAAATAAATTATAATTTATCACCCACAACCACATGCTTCCTCTATTCCTAGAACCAACAAGTGGAATCAAAGTGTCCAAATTTAAATTTATGATTATTTATTTGATTGTTGATCTATGTGCAATTGTGGTTAGATTTTATTTCATGTTATTAATTCTTTAATCTGATTTAAATTAACGTGTTATTGACATATTAACCATGTTTTTTTAGTTTTTTTCTATTAAAGGTTGAATAACAAAAAAAATAATGACCAGATATGCCATCAGGAAGTTCTAAATCATTGACTGGTAAAACTGGGTTACACGGCTTGCGGCCAAAGCACGCGTTCTATACCCATTCGCAATGTATCTAGATGCACCGAGTAATTAATTACATGCAGTGATTTTATTTCACACCACATGTTGGTTGGGCCAACCTGGCACATGGCAAGTAGATACACGATGTATAATTGGAATGCACACACTAGGTAGTCTAGCCGAGTCAACACACCAAAGCCCCAGTCTTGTGACTTGGATATACGATAACCGAGGTACATGACGTGTAGCTACATGTACACATCTTGTAGTCTCCCATTAATGGAAAAAATTAAAATAACATTAAATTTGAAATTGAATCATTAAAAAATTATTTTATTGATTATCACACCATTTTGTGTTTGAAAATTTAATAACCATTTTAGAGAATTTTAAAATGGTCAATTAATTTATTGTAATTAATTTGTTATTATTGGTTCTATAATTTATTTTCCATGAATTCCATAAATGATGGGAATCTCCAAAAAATATTATATCATCATTAACATAAAAGTAAATTAATTGATTAATTAATTAATTAATTAACAAAGTGTGTTTATCATAAATAATAAAATAATGAATAAATTAATTCTATCCATTTACTTTTTTGTATTCGTTGTATGTGTGACCGTTAATGATCTTAACCAAGACCTATGTATGTGTTGCAATTTATTTAATTAAATTTATTATATGGCTTTTCAATTATTTAATATTAAATTAAAAGATCGCCTCAAAGTCATACCTCCCTCCATTATTATGTAGGGCTTTCATGTCCAAGGATATTTATGTAATTACCCTTAACCAATCCTCTGGTTCCCCTCACTTGTGTGTGAATAATAAATATGTGAAATTAATAGAGCATCCAAAGGCATGTGGGGATGGTTCAATACAGAACCATAATGAATCCAACTCAGTGGTACATATGTGGACATGTGGAATGTTGTAGCTCATGCCAAGTCTGACATAAGGAGTTATTTCCCCTGGGTCCAGAATCCTTTTTTTTGTATTTTCAAATTACAATTTTAAAAGGTAAGTGTGGACCCAAAAAAACATCAACCAGTGAAAATCATAAAAGGATATTCATACTAGGAAGAAACTGGAACTGACCATCCCCAGCGGCTACAATGTTATGTCAAGTCTCCACCTTCACAAGACCACTCGGCTAGTTGTCCCATGCAGGATTACATAGGCCTAGTATCGATGGAAAAAAGTCATACCATCTCGATCTTCCAAATCCAGATGGTTAACCACTGGTGAAAAAAATTCTTTCTCTGAACCATTATCTGGACATATTTCTTATAGAGTATCTAAGAGCTTTAACATACCAAAAACAACACCAAAAACCAACATGAATATGTTAATACATTCAAAAACATCCATACATCAGAATCCATCAAGCCATGGAAGAACCTCTATGACCAAATCTCCGGGAACCGAAAGAGGCGAAACCACTATAAGGAGCCAGTGATCTCTCACCCTCACAGCCCAAAGCACCAAGTAACCATCACTCAGATCCACCTTAGAGGGAGTCGAGGAGTCCTGGAGTGAGATCATAAAAACAAGCGGTTATTCCCCTTGACGGGTCTCAACTCCACTGCCCCCCAATGCCGATGTCCACCACCAAATCAAACCAAACCAACCATATTGCATCCAACCGGAATCCTAAAAATCAACCCTTCATAAAAAATACATCAAACATTAGATAATCTCATGATCAGGTCATTTAATTAATTATTTATTTTCTGTCTAATGAATTAAAATTATATTTATTGATACAAAGCTTTGATCACATAAATGAATTAATTAATTTTCAAAAGACAAAATTTAAATAAAATTAATTATGCATAAATGTTTTACCCAAACATGGTTAATTGATTAAGAAAACATCCACCTAAATATTAACAATAAATGTAAAGGATAAAACAAGATAAAAAAATTTTTCATAATAAAATAAAATCCATCATTATAATATTAATTTCAACTAAGCATTCTGTTACATGATTAGAAACAAAAATTAATAAAACTATGTGTTTGACCAACCTTTTTTGGGATACTTACTTTTATAAGGGGAGTTATTATGAAAGTTTCAGGTTGAATTAACCATTATACATCAAGAGGAGTAGACCTTTATAGTCTTGGTGTAATTTGGAGGTAAGTGTTGAGAAAATAAAAGTCGGGATTTCTGGATTCGGGAGTCCATTCAATGGATGAAGGAGCTGCATGACCGCAGTTGGAAAAGACTCACCTATCTAAATACCTTCATAATAGATTGATCAAACCTTATTGGTGTTATGAGAATGTTAATATAGATCCTTTACACTATAATGTCTTAGCAACTAGACATTCCAAGTTCAAATAGAAAGGGCTATTGGGAATTGATAAAATATTGGGAGATTTAATAAAATCAATTAATTTATTATTTCTCACAAATTTTGTAATCAAGAAAAATACTAATAATAATCTCTTTTAATTTTAGAATAAAATGTAAATCTCATAATCCATACTATCCCTATGATCAATATTGAATAAAGACAATCTCCTCACTGGCAGTAACTTCCAAGAGTGGTTTAGACACCTTTGGGTTGTTCGATTCCCGGAACGAAAATATTATGTGCTAGAATCCTCAATTCCTGATCCGCCTGATAAATAGGTGAGTGATGAAGAGTTACTAATCTATGATAAACATATGAATGATGTGGATGACATTAAATGTTTCATGATTTCATCTATTTCTATTGATCTCATGAAGTCTCATGAAAACATGGATGTGTATAGCATTCTTGAGCACCTCCATGGTCTTTACTAGGAGGGAGGTAGGTAGGAATGGTTTGAGATTTCCAAGGTTCTATTTCAGAGAAAGCTTAGAGAGTGTTCCCCATCTAAGACTCATATAGTCAAGCTCATTGGCTACATTGAGCACCACAGGTTCTAGGGTTTAAACTCCCCAAAAAACCAGACACTAATCCCATTCTATCATCACTCCCTCAGAGCTTCTCCAGTTTTTTTTTTGAATTTTTATATGAACAAAATTGAGAAGTCTCTGAAAAATCTTATTATCCTCCTTCACCAAGTAGATAAAGATATGAAGCGTGAAAATCCTTATATCCTTATGGTGAATAAATATAAAGGAAAAGCAAAGATATTTAAGACCAATACTTCTTTACACCCTTCTAAAAAGAAGAAGATCAAATGGGAAACAAGGACACCAGATGTTGTTTGTTTTGTATGTGGAAAAAAAGGGGCACTGGAAGAAAAACTACACCCAGCTAAAGAAGCAAGGGGAAGCTTCAGGTGCGTGTTTTATCGAGTGAAATTTATATATTAATACAAATTGGTTATTATATATAGATTGTGGTGTTCACATATGTATTAAAATATAGTGAACAAGTACATTAAGAAAAATTGACTGAGGGGAGGTAGATCTACAAGTATCCAACAGAGCTAAACTAGCTGTTGTAGCTATCGGGGACTACCACCTCACATTTCTGACAGTAATGATCTTAGTTTTAAAGGATTGTTATTATGTTCCTTCAGTTACCAAAAAAAATTATTTTTGTATCTAGACTATATACAGATGGATTCACTTCCAAATTTGGAAATAAATGTTTCTTCTTTTATAAATACATAATTTTTTATGGCAAGGCACATTTACATAACAATCTTTACATTTTGGATTATATGAACCAAGTAGTGGAAATGGGTATCAAAATTACTTTACATAAATCATGCCACAACCAACTTTTTCAACACCATCTAGGTCATGTAAATGAAAATTTCTTGAAAAAATTACATGAAGATGGATATATATATTCTTTCAAACTAAAAACACTTGGTGTATGTCACGCAAGTTTACAAGGTAAAATGACTAAATCTCTATTTAGTGGGAAAGGTTAAAGGGATAAAGAGATTATTGAATTACTTCATACTGATGTGTGTGGACCATTTCCTATTGAAGTACGAGGTGGGTACTCAGGCATTGTAACTTTTACTAATGATTAATATACAAATGGATATATTTAATTAATGAGTTATAAGTCATATTATTTTAATAAATTCAAGGAATAAAAGAATGAAATTGAGAACCATATTGGTAGGAAGATTAAGAAAATCCATTCAGACTGAGGTGGAGAATATCTTAATAAAGACTTCATTGATTAATTATGGGATTTTGGGATCTTATCCAAACTCACTCCTCTTTACACACCTTAGTGGAATGGTGTAATAGAAAGGGAGAACTGCACCTTGTTTGACATGGTGAGATCAATAATGAGTCTTGCAAGTCTTCCATTATACATTTGGGGATATGTGTTACAAACAACATCACACATACTAAACCAAGTACCAACTAAATCAATAAATGGTATCCCATATGAATTTTGGAGTGGAAGAAAAACCATTTTATCTAATTTACATGTGTGGGGAAGCGAATTGTTTGTTAAATCCTGTTTAGGTAATAAAATTACACCCTAAGGCACAAAGTGTACCTTTATAGGATTCCACAAGGAAACAAGGGAATATTACCTATAAAACACATCAACCAAAAGGGTTATAGTGGAAATATGTTCCATATTTCTTGAGAGGGAGCACATATGAAAAAGAGATAGTGGGATGATAGATAAACTTATATGAGGTTGAACTTCAAGGTACACAAGACTTGGTACAAGATCATATTATACAAATCCTCATGGAAGAAAAAATTATTCTAGAGACACAAGAACTGTGTAGGAGTACAATAGAGGATAGAGATCTAGAATGGTATGGTTTTATATTTATCGAGGATGGTGAGTCGTTATTAACTAATAATAACAATCCTCTAACCTATAAGGAAGTATTAAGTGGCACAGATGTTACCAAGTGGCAAGAATCCATGAATTTAAAAATCGATTCCATGTACCAGAACCAAGTGTTGATTTTGGTATATTTTCTAATGGATGTAAATTCTATTGGTTGTAAATGGGTATTCAATAAGAAATTAAACATATAAGGAAATTTTTGTACCTATAAGGTGTGATTATTTGAAAAAGTGTTTAAACGGTATCAAGGTATTGACTATGATGAAACCTTTTCACCAGTTGCAATGCTGAAATCCATCAGAATTCTACTTGGCATTGTGGCTTTCCATGACTCTGAGATTTTTCAAATGGATGTAAATATAGTCTTCCTTAATGGGAACCTTTAGGTAATATTATTAGTATTAATATTGCTTTTTTATTATAAGTGGAAAAATTCCATGTCCAGAGACACTTTCAAGGACACATACAACCCCATCATTCAAGGGGGTCGAAAGTAGTGTAGCCCTAAAGCATCCCTCATCACAAAAGACCTACACTCAAGAGGTATAGTTCCCATTATTCTATAAATAATGGGATCTTCCTCGGGACTTCCAATCTTTGATAATGCATCCACAACAAAATTTCCCTCCCTCCAGATATGTTGTATGATCCGTCCTTGGTTGGTTTCCATGCTACACCTCCTGATGATATGAAACTTGAATGGTTTATGACTCCAAAGGATTACAATAAGATATGAAACTTGAAAAAATACATTTATGTATTAAAACAAGCATCTAGGTCATAGAACATTCAATTTGATGAATGCATAACCGAATTTGGTTTTATAAAGAAAGAGTGTGATCCTTGTGTCTAAAAATGGTTTAGTGGGAGTGCAGTCATTTTCTTAATAGTACATGTTGATGACATATTACTTATTGAAAATGAAATACCAGTCTTACAGTCTGTTAAGGCATGGTTGAATAAATTATTTTCCATGAAAGACGTTTTTGAGGCATCGTATATTCTTGCAATTGAGAACCATCATGATAGATCCAAGTGGTTTCTCGGCCAAATTCAAAGTACATACATTGAAAATATGTTGAAGAGATTCAGTATGGATCAATCCAATAGGGGATTGTTTCCAGCATCAAATCACATTCATCTTTCCAAGAAAATGTTTCCTTATACCCAGGAGGAATGAAATAAAATGGAAAGGATTCCATATGCATCAGTTATTGTATTGGTCATGTATGTTATTCTATGTACCATGCTAGATGTCGTTTATGAATTAAGTGTAGTAAGAAGATATCAAAGTGATCTAGGTAACCACCATTGGATGGAAGTCAAGACTATCCTTAAGTATCTGAGGTGTACTAAGTATATGTTCCTAGTTTATAGAGGATATGAGGAACTAGTCATTAAAGGATATGAAGATTCATGTTTCTAGACTGATCAAGATGACATGATGTCAGAAATAGGATACATCTATGCTTTTAATGGAGGTACTGTGAGGTGGAAGAGCTCAAATCAGGCTATGGTCGTAGATTCTACAACAGATTCCAAGTATATTGCAGCTTCTAAGGTAGATAAAGAAGAATTTTTTATGCAATATTTCGTCTAATAGAATTATGTGTCACCTAACAATAAAAATCCCATCACACTCTATTTTGATAATATAGCAATGGTAGCTCTCGCAAAAGATCCAAGGTCACATCAGTGGATAAAGAAACTACTTCAAAAATATCATCTCTTAAGGGATTTTTCTCAAATAGGTGAATTTGTAGTGAGAAGTATTTCTACTAAAGATAATGTGGTAGTCCCCTTAACTAAATCCTTGGCTTAGCAAAAACATGATTATCATGTGAGGTCTAGAGGACTGAAATTCATAGGTCGTTGGATCTAGTCTAAGTGAGAGTTTGTTGGTGTCGGTGTCCTAGAACACATTGTTTTTACTTTGATTACATGAATATTTGATGTATTAAATATTAAATTAAGCATCTTATTATATATTGTTCATTTTTCTACATGACCATAATGTAATAAAGTCCTAGAGTATTTTTAGAATTGATAAGGTCATAACAATTCCTCACTATGATGAGTAACTTAAAGTGATATGAAAATATTCTTAATATAGTTCTGTAGTTGGATAACATAATATGATGGGACACATAGTATATATATCTTCATGTTTTAGTACTCATAAAAATATAATACTTCTTCTTATAAAGTTCACACTTGGTAATCTCCAAGATGAGAGATTATGAGAAGAGACTTGCTAGTAGAAATTCCACATATTTTGGTGTTATCAGATATTCCTATCTATGAGTGTTTGTAGTGGTCCTTAGACTTTGAGATTATCATTAATGAATGTCACGACTCATGCACTTAGATTTTCTGATGAAAACTGTCACATCATATATTGGAGGGAAGTAGGGTATGTTGGGTGCATCATGAATGATATGTTATTAATCTATAATTCAAGAAAGGATTTGTCCCTTCCATATTTATGAATGTTGATATCTCAACCCTTTGATTGAAATAGAACCATCACTCTAAATTCCATGTCCATGGTGTAATGAAGAGTATATTTCAGTTAGTAAAAGAATGATGTATCAAGAATATTGTTTAATGACACCTTCATGCAACCTGCTTGATGAGATATTGTGAAAAATGGATTATATTAGATAGGGAACATTCGTATGTAGTTGACATCATTGTGAATATAAGTTTTTTCTCTTGGGGGTCTTGACATGTTGCTTGAAAATAATCTTAGACTTTAGGAAATCCCGCCTAATGCCAATGAGAAATAATCCTAGAGGGTCACACACTAAGTTTTTCTAGTGGTCTCTATTAAATTATATTTGAATGTAATTAATGAAATAAATATTATTCTTAATAATTAGGAATAATTTTATTCATGTTAAATTGATTTCATAGATAAAATAAATATTTATTCACCATATTGTGAATAAAATGTATTTATTTATTTTATTGAATATTTAATAATTATTTGTTTACTATTTTTTAATAAAATATTTATTTAAGATAATAAAATATTTATTCGAGTGTCCAATAAATTCAAGAGGAGTTCAAACAGATCAAGACTATGTCTAGTGATAAAATAATTATTTATGAGTTGGTAAATATTATTTATCCAGTTTTGGAAAATTTGAGCACAAAAAAATAATAATACTATTTTTATTATTATGTGGCATAGGATTTCATTAATTTTTATAAATATAATTAATAGATGTCATGAAATTAAATTTTTTAACCAAAATCCCAACTCTATAAATAGACGCCTATGTCTATTGTGTAATTCATTTGAAACCAATTCCAAGTTTGGGATTAGAGAATTATTTTACACAATGAATTCTCTCTCAAATCCTCCTCCTCTCTCCCTCTAAAGAATGAGAAACCCAAGGGAGAATTTCATCAAGACCAAAAAAGTAGTGATCAAGAACAAACAATGCAAGACATTTGATTTGATGTGCTAGCACCTAGAGAACATATGGTGTTGCTCGGAGACCATTAAAGCATGTTTGGATCGCCGTTAGAGGGATTCAACCCTTCGATCCTCACAACCGCAATGAAGGAAATCTAGAAGGGCCTTTTTTGATGATCAATAATCATAAATGAAGAAATTTCCTAAGACAAGGTATTTATTTCATCATATATTAAATAAATTAATTATAAATTTGACATGCAAGATCCATGCTCTTGGTTTCTGGCAATGATTATGAAAATAAATTTTAATATATCACCCACCACCACACACTTCCACTGTGCTTGGAACCAAAAACTGTCACCATCATTGGTGATTGGGATGCCACTTGTCTTTAGAAATTTTAGACTAGAACAAATCGTACCTGAACAAATAAGACTCCACCCACCCCAAAGGGTTGGTCAGATTATTGTGACATGCAGAGAAAGTAAAAGAAAGGTGGTTGGTCGGGCCACATTGATGTGGAATTTTGGTAGGAAGACTGATGAAGAAAATTAAGATCATGTTGACTTATTAGGTGGGAACATCTTTAGGTATTTTGCACTGCATATCAGTTGCGATGATATTAAAAGGAGGGACCCAAAAAAAGATCACCCATCAGGCTTCATAAAGATCTGACGTGTTATGGATTCATGTTGAAGTCAGTGAGGGGTAATTTTTGAGTTTATATTTGGTTTTATTTTTTAAGAAAACAAAAGTGGATAGAGTTTTACATTTTTGAAAAAAGGGTTCGAGGAGGCATGAACCTCATTCACATTTTCATCGCTGACCAGGAAGTGTGAATAGGGTTCACGCATCTTAACACCAAGAAGAAGGTGTGAACTATGTTCACGCCTCTTGTACAAGATTTATATAGGAGTCTTGAATATAGTTTATACCTCCTAATATTTTTTTATTTCTTAATTTTTTCAATCATAGTTAATAGATAATTTTAATAATTAATAAATAATATATGAATAATATATTTAATATAACTAATTTTTAATAATTTTTTTATAATGTAATTACTGAATTTAAATGTAATAATTTATAATCATCACAGGTAAATCATAGTTGAACCCATGATCCAAAATTTATTAAAGAAAATAAAAACAAGAAAACAAGACGGAGACAACATAATAAACCAGTGAACAGACACTTCTACAATGATCAAACACAATTAGAAAATATGAGAGCATCATCAGTGGGAGCATCGGCCACCACCCATGCCTCGCGGATGTCGGCCAATCCTTCATTGATTCAGTTTCTTCCAAGTTTCATCATCCACCAGAGACTCAGAATTGTACTCTGGTGATAAGGATCCCTTGATATGAGGATTCAACTCTCTAACCCAATTAGAGCTCGTCACAGCAAATCTCCTTGCAGTTACCATTTCGGAGCCATGGGTGCTCCCAAATTCATCACTAAAGACCACCCTACTACTGGATCTATGGAGAATATCAAGCAGACTAAGAACATTTTTCCCAGACTTAGGAACACCACTAGGACTAATCACCTATTTCCCCTCTAGAGGGTCTGAAACTTGAGAAGTCACCAATGGAGTTACCGATTCAGGCACAATTGCAGCTCCATCCTTGTTCACCTAGAGATCGAAGTCAACTTGTTTCCCTTTCTTGCTTTTCGAAGAAAGCCGCTCCTCCCAGAACTGAGAATCAGCTTGCACTTGTGCATCATGTTCTAAGTCAGACTCAGTAATAATTTATATAAAATATAATATACATCCACTTATTAATTAATTATGTTGATTAATATATTTACATTTTTTTAATGTTTGTTGATTTAATTATTAGTAATTTACTATTAAATAATATATTAATTAGTTATAAATTGTATTATTCATTATTAATTAATAATATATTATTATGTTATTATTTAATTAATAGTATAATAACTGATATTTTTTATTTTTTATTTATAAATTTTTGGGAAATTGTTATTGATATAATTGTTGGTAATTTATTAGTAGGTAATATATTTATTAATTAGAAACTGTATTATTTATTATTAAATAATAATATATTACTAATTTATTAATATACTTAATAGTACAATGATTAATATTTATCAATTTTTTTTTATAAATTTTTGTTAAATATTTGTTGATATAATTATTAGTAATTTATTAATTTGTAATATATTTATGAATTATCAATTGTATTATTTATTATTAATCAATAAAATTTTATTATTTTATTAATACAATTAATAGCATAAGAACTAGTATTTATTGTTTAATAATATAAATAAAATAATTTGTATTAAAAAATATGTTGACTAGTTAATAATTATAACATTTTTAATATATTATGGTATGTATTATTAATTAATTACTTATATAATTAATAATATGATATTAATTATCAATTATAATAATAATAGAATTCATAAAAAATGATATTATTAATATTTAATGATGAAATTAATACAATGATTTTTTATGCATAATATGGATAATAATAAGAAGTACTAATATAATTAAAAAATATAAATTATTATTATTATTATTACCAATGTAGTTATTTTTATTAATGTTTCCTAATCATTCATAAAATTTTATATTAAATTCTCATTATATTAATTTTGTTTTATGTGTGAAGATATAATATATTAGTAGGTTTTTAAATAATGTACAAGTAATGGTTTAAAAACATATAACATGTATCAGTCTACATTATGTCAATGTTTGTTGTCCTCCTCCATTCCACAACCAGATATATCTATATTGTGTCCACATTGTATTTGTCGATGTCTATGATTTGGGACACACACATCCTATGCGGCATTTCTAGCACCAACCTCCACATCATCCTGTGTAACAGGCAGTGGATCTATAGTCTCCTCTCCCATACCTTATCATATTCGTAAGGAAAATGACTCCTAATGAGAATTATCTCTAACATATGAAGAATATGGTTGCTTTGTAATGGATATATGTGGATCAAATTAAAATAAAGACTAAAACATAGACTAGTCAACCTGTATCGCTACAGAAAAATATGAAATGCTAACAAAATGTGTAGTAGAATCAGTAGTAGACGTGTCAGGTCCCTCTGGATGAATATCTTATGAATGTGTATATAGTTGTGTATGGTTATGTGCCTCTAGGTGTGGCTTTGGATCATATTCATTAAGAAGTATAGAATCATCTAGCTACATCCAACTCTTATGCCATGTCATCTTATGCTACATCCGTAATATGCAAGTCACCCCCTAACATATCCATATCATGATCCTCACCCTCTGCATTTCATGACACATAAAATAAAATCCCATGATAAATATCATATGTGGTAAGAATAATCTATTTCAATTCTATATGAAAATTTTCCTGATAAAATGTGCCTCCCTCTGTGGGATCAGAGATAGGAATGAACTATGTGATATGAGCATCCTCCAAACAAAAATATGCAGTTAACTAAATTATATGAAAAAAAAATTCTCAATAGTGGAAGGAAGAATTATTACCAACTGATGATAGCCCCATCTGTTCCAGGTAAGATATATCAATGTTGACATGTAGTAGTAGGGCCCATAATTTAACTGATCTGATAGATGCATGCATATTATTCATACCCCTCATACTTAGGACTCAGGACATTTATCCCACATCTCAATATAGCATGCATGATACCGCCTTCAGTCAAATTTTTTCTTTTATGACTTCCCGAGGGAATTAAGTGATGGAAACTATCTAGGCGGTGTAGGAATTGGCTGATAAAAGCTAAACTACCTCATAACTCTATCAACATGATGTTACTCAGCAATACGAAAATAAATCAAAGGTACGATACATGAGTTGTCAACAAGCATCATCATACAATAAGGTGGGAGATGGTAGATGGTAGGCTCAATATATGGAATCCATGAAACATGAAATATCAAAAAAAATAAACAATTAACAAATGAATTTGTGTGAAATACATAATAATAATTTAACTATATAATTAATAATTATGTATGTCATTCAGTTGAACACTATCAAACATAAGTCTATAAGCATAGACATTATGTCTGATAGGATCTGAATATTGTTGTGCTTGATGCCACCTATAGATAACATTTTTTAAAATATATTTCATAGTAGAAATTTATAAATTTTATTTTCACATAAGAAGGAAGGTAAAACATATCATCTTCCATGTGGGGACTATCATAAGATATTGGCAGGCAATGCCACATAGGCATATGGAGCTAAGCATAGTATTTATCCCCATATCCACATCTGGATAAGAATAACACATCTTGTAATTTTCATCTTAACTATGATACATACATTGAATAGTGCCCTATATGTATAAGCAATACATGAAGACCCCCAATTATACCTCCTAGCCCAGTCCAAATCCCTAGGTAATGGTAAATACATTAAGTGGTTAAATTTAGTGAAATGATTGAAAAATATCAGGTTGCTAATAAATCACACAGTATATTCACATGAAAATCTCAGCACAATGATCTTGTCACTATCGTTGATTAGATCAGTGAAGTACTTTTTTATCCATGACTTGCTTAATCAACTCCTAATGATAGACCATCAATCATATTATACCTCAATGCATAGTAGTCAATGAATTAATTAAAACCAATATACACTAAATCATCCCATCATAATCATACCCTTTATGGGGAGGCCCAACATAATAGACACATCCATAAGAGTAATATTCATTTATCCCTCAATAAAATGTAAGGATTGTATCTCCAACCTCCATCTCTTTGATAGGGTAGAAATGAGATGATGATTCAAAAATATGATGTCTCACATCCCTACATCATATATCCTAGCTTGAAAAAAATAGGGATGATGGAAGGAGGTTTTGTAACATGATGAAATTGATGAGACCTTTGTATGCTCAAATCAGTAACTTTCCATCCCCCTATGACTAGCTGTGAAACATGTATTTCCTAAAATATGAGCAATGGAAGGCCTAAAATATCTACATTTGATATCATCATTAGCTTTTTTAAGGTAAAATTAATATAATTTGTATAATATTTTAAAAAAACAAGAAGAATAAAATTGAGGTAGACAATTTTCATTAATAATTAAGCATTATGATGAAAATTGAGCTAAACAAATAAATGTGACTAATGTTGTTGCATTAGTCAATAAATTTATTTCTTTAATGATCTCAAATCATTTTTAATTTATTTTAAATAATTCATTGTTTATCAACTATGATGAAACTACCACATAGTATAATTAAATACATGATATATTAAACTGACCATGTGATTTCAAGGATAGATTTAAAATAAAATTTGATAAGAGGATGAACCTCTTGTTATTCATTTACACTGTGTATTTAATTTATTATATGTTGAAATATCTCAAAAATTATTTTTGATTCAAAATAGAAATGAAATAATCCTAAAATGAAACAAGATAAAAACTAAACAAACCAAAAATTAAAAAATCTATAAAAAAATCCAAAATATGAAAAAAAAACACACAGTCGTGATAATATACATAAACTCGATCAAATATGCTATGAATTGGGGACCCTTCATGCCACTTGGGTAAATTTTTTATGAGTATTCCCTTTTGTTTAAAAAATGATACATCATAGTCCCACTCCCCATTCTAGATGCCAATTCATCTCATTTTTTATATGAGTAGACTTGGGTCACCCCCGATAGAGAAGCCTAGTATATCAGCCACCCTAGTCGGCTAGTGAGATGGCAAGGTAAAAGCATGAAATATCAAAAAATTCATCATGATTAAAACCGAAAATGTAATAATCTAGAAATAAAAAAATAGTAAATTAAAGAATATATAAATGAAAAAAAATCAGTATGAAACCTGGTAATATCATGGAAAATAGTAGTATGATCAGAAGAAAATATAAAAGCATGAAAATCATCAATAGGAATCCAAGGTGCACTAAAATAGTCAACCAAAGTTCTCACATGATACATTGGGTCAATATAGGGTTCCCATGATAAGTTCATTGATGCACAAGCTGTAATAGCATGTGCACAAGGATATTT
The DNA here is from genome assembly GCA_963277665.1 of Viscum album. NCBI lineage: Eukaryota > Viridiplantae > Streptophyta > Magnoliopsida > Santalales > Viscaceae > Viscum > Viscum album. The sequence goes on along the minus strand of OY728129.1, from coordinate 1,746,481,043 downwards.
CAATGTCTAGAAAGAACCACAATCATAGTACCTACTTTCTAGTATGACCACTAAAACTCAACTAATTTTTTCATTGAGTGGTTTAATGAACTCGGTTACCTCAATGTGGCACCCTACCCAATCATAGGTTTCAACATGAAATAATGATTCATCCTACAATATCTTATCAATATATCTTTTGAAATTATGACCATAACACATTCCATGTTTCGTCCTCTAATAGGATTATTTGGACCGTTCAACAAATTACCTCACATATCTATAAAATGTCTCATGTACTAACCCTGTGTTCGATAGTTTTGGAAAACTATTGAAGACCCCATTTATGCACCCCAAAATATTAGTGTTCATATGGACATATCTCCTGCCACTATCATATGTTAATGGAAACTTATCCTTTTAAATTTGTATAATATAATCATATACATATTAATTATCTCATTAAATTTATTCAATTCATATATCAAACTTTCCTTTTTGGCGATCGTATATTGTAACTAGAAGATAAAAATGTTTTTAAAAGGATGTTAATTTTTTCAATAAATCTATGTTTAATAAAACATACCCAAATTTAATATCACTTTATTTATTTCCTCATCTCTAAAATTATTATGTAATTACTAGAAATATGTATGATGAGATATCAATGATTAAAAATTAGTTCTCACCATGAAACTCCATCACTACTAACAACCACAATAATTTCTCGTTGGTGATCAGATTCAAGATATAATCCATGTTTTTGTGTAACATGAATGTGTATATAGGACAAAAAACAACTTCATGATTCAAAATCTTCCTTTTTAATAGTGTAAAATGAAAGTGTTAGAGGATCATTATTTCTATACTTTGTGGGGTCAAAAATTAGATCACATGTATAATTCCATAAATAAAAGTTTCATCCATATGAATGAATTATTTGAAATAAGGAAAAGTTGGGATGCATGTCATAAATTCCCAACATATCCTAAGGAACTTTAACTTTTTTTGAAAAACTCGATGATATTGGGAGACATACTCACCAATGTTTGGATAATAAAAAAACATTATTTTTTAGAGGGGGAAATTCTATTATTTGCAGCAACAATGTATATGACTAATCCAAATCACCATAGACTTTCACAATTTCCTTTTGATTTTCATTCCATAATCTTCGATATGATATATTTTATTTGAACAACTATTTTATTCATTCATGGAAAAGAGACACAAGAACATATAGACATGTTCATATCATCTCTACAATAATAGTCAATATACACTCGACATCAAGTGAAGAGTGATCATGTGACAAGATTGGATCTACACAGGTGTTTGGGCCTTCCAATTTAGTTATCTCCCAATATGTGAACAATTTATCATATATTACATGAATTTTAAATTTACATTATGGACAATATTTGTCACACTTAATTAGGTATTTTTCCTACTTAGACTCAATAACCAAAAATGAAAAATTTATCCATATGTGGTGTTACTTATCACATTTTTCAATGCATTTTTAATTTCAATATCTTGTCCAACATATTTACTGTTATCAGTTGATACAGATGTTGTAACACCATGACCCCAGTTACCTAGAGTCGGTGCATTATTACATAACATTGTCATGATCACAAGAAAGATCAAATCTCGAAAGACTGATTAGTTCAGTAGCCTTGGAAACACTAGATATATTCATAAAGTTTTACATTACATCATAAAAATTAAAACTACAACAACATAGTCTCCATAGTCCACACTCTTATACCCTCATACTAACCATGAAGGTCATTCATAATTTACTTCTTCACATCTTGGTAAAAATAAAACATAGAAAAGGGGTGAGCTCAAATGCCCAGTAAGGATAACAATATAGCATAAACTTTCATAAATAAGAATAAACATTTAAGACAATGTATAACTAAAACAAAAGCCTTTTAAACTTGAACTTCAACATAGTATGGGAAAAATAAAATGAAATAATTCCATTTACTTATTCACATGGATATTATACTAATCGAATAATCACATGCAATATCAATAACCACTTTCATAATGATGGAATGCATAATGCCAGACTATCATAACCACATAGCCAAGGCCTCGTGCCAAGACTACAAATAATATTTTTCCAAGGACTTGTGCCAAGACACTAGTTTGTCTCATGAGACCTACCGATGCATCGAGGAGCTATAGTGGGCTCCACCCGTCACTTATTAAGTCCAATGCATTCCTCATATGAACAGGTTTAAACATAACATAAACATTCGTATTAAAACTAGCATACGAAATGTCAATACTTTCTTCATAAACTATTAATGGTATAAAAATAACACATCCATATTCAAACATATCACAAAAACATCAATACAATATAGAAGTATTGTATCATAATAAATCAAATCCAAATAAACTTAAAATCCATCAAAGGATGTTGACATAGATGAAATCAAAACTCTTTTTAAAGAAATATCTCTTTCTATTTTGAAATCATTTAAGATTCATATATTTATAAAATAAAACATTTTATTTGAAAATATTCTTATAATATTGTAAGGGAATCTTCAACGATTTTATAACGGTGTAGAATAGCCGCACCCGCCGTATAAGTTAAAAAAACATTCTTACCTTAATTCTGTCGAAAAGGTTAAAAGCACCATGTTTGGAAAACGAAGGAAAGATTCCTTTGTAAACCTCTTATAAAAAGTCAAAAAAAAGGTATAAATGACTTTAAACCATATTCTTTTAAATAGTAAAAATGTTTTGAAATACATTTCTAAGAAACATGGATGTGGATGATAAAGAAATCCCAGTAGATTATTACGTATAAACAACCTCGGATAATGAAGAGATTGCGAAATAAACCCTTACCTTGTACTTTTCCTTGGTTGGGGGTAGGTTAACCTCCTTTATAATGGTGAAATAATTGTTATTAAATTATACAAGAATAATATACATCAATATGATATCATATATGATCTTTTAACATTGATTTGTTAATAATATCTTAGTATTATCAATGTTTTGGGTGTTAACTTACTCGTTTTCTTTTATATTTTTTGTTATGTAAGGCGTGTTTGTCATGGATAGGTTGTATCTTATTCATATCCAGAATGATATAAAGTCCTTATATACTATTATTAATCATCAAATGAGAATTAGACTTGGATGGATACGATGGAGAATGAATCTCATCGCGTTCGTGGAGACGGTAGTCCGTACGTACACACGAGCGACAATATCATTCTTTTGATATTAAAATAATATTTAATTGGATGGTATATCATATATACAGAATGATTATCATGTTATATTTATTATTTACATGAATTACAAATCATTATTATACCCATCCAAATAATAATATATTAATAACAATTACACCACGACGTGGAGACGATAAGCCGTACGTACGCACGTATGGTGACATATCATTCAAAGGATGGATAGAATACTGAATATGGTTGTACCATATTTATAATAATATTACAGTATATAGGAGATACTGGATTAATTATTTTATAATGGGAATAACAAATAAAGAATAAGTTGAAGAAGAAATGAATTTGAAAAAGGGTGGTGAAAACATTACCTCTTCTTCGGGTTCTTCCTTTTGATTTGATCAACAGGGCTCATTAGGTTGGCTTTATGATCAAAATAAGGCCTCTAGGTTTTAGTGAGGGAAGTTGAGAGAGTATTTGGGCAGGGTTTTCCGAACCAAAAGGCTTTTAAGGTGTGAATTAATGAGAAGGGGGAGTGCCCTTTTATAAGAGGGGTGATGGGCACCTTTGGAAAACCTAGAAATAGTATTTTATAATAAATTCATATTCGGTTTCTAATGGCTCCAAAGTGGATTATTTAAATTTTAAGGTGGGTATGGGTCAAAAAACTCTCAACAAATAGAATTTAGACAAGTTTGGGTCCTTATATTAACCTTATCTTTTAGTTTTAACTCTTAGTTAATTAGTTTGACACTTACCATGTCACTTTATATTTTTATAATATATAGTTAATAAACTTACTATATACCTCCAAGAGACCCCCAAGTGGTCCATTAATGATACAAATATCATGATATAAGTCTTTTGGCTGAACCTTAGATTTTTTAGGAAAATAATATCAATTAATAATATAATATTTGTTTTAAAAACTCTTTTATGTCAATTTTGACACTATTCAAAAATTGATTTTTGTAAAATTCATAACAGAATTATTACTTCAAAAAAAGTTAATTAACTAAATCCTAACATGTCATATTATCATATAAAATTAGTTTAATTCATAAAAAGTCTTAAATTATATTTATTTGGGTGTTTATAATATCAATTATTTTAATTTTTCACTATTATGGTAATTACTGCATCGTCATTGTGTCATAATTAAATTAAATTATTTAATGTCTAAAAATTATAAATAAAATACCATTATGTAGGAAATAGTTTTATCTTTCTAATGAATATTTACAATCTAATTTATATTATTTATAACCCTATATTAAAAATGTTTTAGTAAATAAACTTCGATTTTAACTCTTTTAACTCTTCTTTGAATTAAATAATAATAAATGTCCTAATCTAATCCAAGTGGACCTAAATGATAATATTTTATTCCTAAGGTTGTTTTTGGTCGAGATACATTTGTACAATAGAATTATGACATGTGTTAGGGTAATATTAATATTATTTTTACCCTTAATTACCCTATTTACTTTTAACCGTGGTAAATAAAAGTAAAAAGTTACTATTCACCAAAAATTATTTTCATCTCATTGAACCACATTTTACTCCTTGATATTAACCGTGTCTCTAAGATTTTTGAGATTCCACTCACAGAAGTGGTAAAATTAAGTTTTATGAAAAATTCAGTTTTTTAACTACCACTTAGTGGTTTCACTATTCATCAAAAAAATGAAGTTTTTCAAAAAAAATACCAAAAATTCACCCTAGGCTAAATTCGATATTCTAAATCCAAAAATGAATTCCATTTTGAAAAATAAAATTTATAAATTTCAAAAAGTGGGTATTACTATTCATAATGGCTAGTTTGATTGGTTGTGGTGTGTTAGAACTCGATGTTGCGTACAACACACGCTATTGCCTTATTCAAAGAGAAGTGTATCGTAGAAGCTTGGGGTGTTAAATTCTCCCCTACTTCAAATAATTTTGTCCTCGAAATTTTTATAATACTACCGCATGAAAAGACTCGGGTGGTTCTTTATCATAAGTTCCTCGGGTTCCCACGTTGCCTCTTCCATCTTATGGTTTCTCCACAAGACTTTTACCGGACGAGTCGTCCGATTTCTCAGTACTTGTTCTCTCGTATCAAGAATATTGAAGGGATATTCGCAATAAGACAGATCAGGTTCCAGTTCTAATTCCTCATAGGTGAGTACATGCATTGGGTCAGGCATGTATTTCCTCAACAGAGATACGTGGAACACATCGTGAACTTTGGAGAGACTTGGTGGCATTGCCAATCGGTAAGCTACAGCCCCAATTCGTTCTATAATTTCGAAAGGTCCGATGTACCTGGGAATCAATTTACCTTTCTTACCAAAACTTATAACTCCCTTCCATGGATATACCTTCAGGAAAACATGATCACCAACTTGAAATTACAAATCCTTCCTTCGATTATCGGCATAGCTCTTCTGCATACTTTGAGCTGCTTTGATGTGATTTTGGATTACCTTCACCTTTTCGATCATTTCCTCCACAAGTTCTGGGCCTACAAGTTTTCTTTCACCAACATCATCCCAATATGTTGGTGTGCGACATCTCTTTCCGTATAACGCTTCATATGGTGTCATCCGAATACTTGAATGGAAGCTATTGTTATAGGAAAATTCTACCAAAGGTAAATATTGATCCCACATACCCTAAAAGTCAAGTGAGCAAGATCTCAACATGTCTTCTAAGGTTTTCATAGTCCATTCTAATTGTCCATCTGTCTGAGGGTGGTAGGCAGTGCTCAAATGAAGTTCAGTATCCAGGGATTTCCGAAGACTCTTCCAGAATCTTAAAGTAAAACAGGGATCATGATCAGAAACAATTGATAGGGGTACTCCATGAAGTCTCACAACTTTATTAATATATAGTCTTGCTAGACGTTCTAGTGGTAGATCTTCTCTTATAGAAATAAAATGTGATGACTTGGTAAGATGATCAACAATAACCCATATTGCATCATTCCTTCTAGGAGTCTTTGGTAGCCCCATGATAAAGCCCATCGTAATATTGTCCCATTTCCACTCTGGTATGGGAAGAGGTTGCATGACTCCTCTAGTTTGTTGCCTTCCAGCTTTCACTTGTTGAAAAACCATACATCTTGACACAAAATTAGCAATCTCCCTCTTCATGTTGTCCCACCAAAAATGTTCCATCAAATCTCTATACATTTTGGTGATCCCAGGGTGTATAGAGAAATTGGAAATATGAGCATCATCCAGAAATTCCCTTTTTAGATCAGGTATATCGGGAACATAAAGCCTCTTCCCAAATTTCAAAATTCCATCTTCATACACAAAGTCTCACAATCTCCCATCATTCACAGCTTTAATCTTATTTTGAAATTCTTCATCATTAGTCTGAGAACTCTTAATCCTTTCTAGTAAAGATGGTTTGGAAACTATTTGAAAACGATTTTATGTTTCACCTTCCATTGTTATTCCCATGTCCATCTTCACTAGATCCATGAAAATTGGATTCCTTTCAATTCTCATATTGTTCAAAACTCCATGATATTTTCTGCTCAAAGCATCTTCCACCTTGTTTGCTTTCCCCGATTGGTAGTGTATCATAAAATCATAATCCTTGATTAATTCAAGCCATCTCCTTTGCCTCATGTTGAGTTATTTTTGTGAGAAAATATATTTCAAACTCTTATGATCAGTATAAATCTCACATTTTTCACCATAGAGGTAGTTCCTCTATATCTTCAAAGTAAAGATCACAGCTGCTAACTCAAGATCATGAGTAGGATAGTTTTGCTCATGAATTTTCAACTATCGTGATGCATAGGCAATAACCCTATCATTCTGCATAAGGACACAACCAAGTCCTTTCTTCGATGCATCACAATAAATAACAAACCCATCATTCCCCGATGGTAGAGTCAATATAGGAGCATTGACTAATCTTCTCTTCAGTTCTTCGAAACATTCTTCACACTCTTTTGTCCAAAAAAATTTAACCTCTTTACGTGTGATATTTGTTAATGGGTTAGCCAACCAGGAAAAATTCTGGACGAAACGTCGATAATAACCTGCTAAACCAATAAAACTATGTACCTCAGTTATACTTGTCGGTGCTGGCCATTCTTGGATTGCCTTGGCCTTAGAAGGATCAACAGAGATTCCATCTTTAGAGACAATATGTCCAAGAAAATAAATCTCCTAAAGCCAGAATTCACACTTTCTAAACTTCCCATATAATTCATGTCTTATCAGAGTCTTCAGGATAATGCACAAGTAATTTTCATGATCTTCATAGCTTTTGGAGTATACCAAGATATCATCAACAAATACCACCACAAATTCATCGAGATATTACTTGAAAACTTTATTCATCAAATCCATGAATACAGAGGGTGCATTAGTCAATCCAAAAGGCATTACTGTAAACTTGTAATTCCCATACCTGGTTCAAAATGTTGTCTTCAGAATGTATTCCTTCTTTACACACAACTGATGGTATCCAGATCGAAGGTCAATCTTTGAAAAGTATTGATCTCCATGCAGTTGGTCAAATAAATCATCAATGTGAGGTAGGGGATACTTGTTCTTTATTGTTATAGCATTGATCTCCCTATAGTCGATACATAACCTCATAGATCCATCTTTCTTTTTAACAAAAAGAACAGGGGATCCCCATGGAGAAACACTAGGGCGAATAAATCCCTTATTACTCAATTCCTCTAGTTGTTTCTTTAGTTAAACTAATTCTATTTTGGCCATTCTATAAGGGGTATTCGATATAGGCCTTGATCCAGAAATTAAATCAATGAAAAACTCAACTTCTCGTTCTGGAGGATGTCTGGGTAAATCATCCGGAAACACATCTACATATTCTTTCACAATAGGTATATCCTCTATTTGAACATTCCTTTCCTCACCCATAGTCATTTCATTCTCTTCCTACCCAATAATTGAATTTATTTGAGATACTGGGGGTGGATCTAGTAAAAATTAGGTGGTGATGATTCTTCTCTAAAGACAAGGTGTTCCTTATCATCATCATCAAGAATCGTAACCTCTTTCTTCTTACAATAAATCTTCGCATCATGGTCTGAAAGCCAGTCCATACCAACGATTATATCAAACTCAATCATAGGTATGACGATGAGATCAGTAGATAAAGAATATTTATGTGCTCTAATGGGGACTGATTCACAAAACTTTTTTGCAATGATACTTCCCTTAGGAGTTTTAACTGACAACTCCCTTGTTAAATCAAATTGGAAATATCTAATTTTCTTAGAAAACTGGGAAGATATGAAACAATGCGATGATCCAGAATCAAATAATGCATTTTCTAAACTTGAGGAAACCATTAAATTACCTGTCACCACGTCTTTCAGAGCTTCTACCTCAGCAGTAGTGATAGCATAAGCTTAGCCTTGATCCCTTGTACTTTTCTGAGGTAAGTTCCCTTGACACTTAGGAAATTCATTTTCATAATGTCTCATCTCTCTGAAATTGTATCACTGAACATTGGAAGCTTCCTTCTTCCCTTTGCAATCACGAGCTTGGTGGCCTTTTTCACTAGACTTGTAACAGACACCCATTCCCTTCAAGAAAGTATCGGGGTGTTTCTTCCCAGATTTACCATAGGATGGATATTCAAAATTTCCCTTCTTCCCCTTATTTTCATTCCCAGATTGATCAGTAGATCTCTTCTTCTCTTGCTTTTCTTTAAAGTCATAAGACTTAGAGAATTCCTTTTCTGTCTTGATAGCACATGAGACAATGTCTTCGTATGATGAGAAGGATTATGAGACTAATACTCGACGGAGAAATGGTTTTAACCCATCAAAGAAACGAACAATCTTACTTCTTGGGTTACGTATATAATCTCCAGCATACCTTGATAATCTTGTAAAGTTAGCCTCATACTTTGTGACATTCTCATCCTCCTTTTGTCTCAGACACAGAAATTGCCTTTCCATATCTGCTCGATGGTCACGAGGAAAGTATTTTTCTAAAAACAGATCTTTGAACTCCCTCCATTCCATATTTGATACTTTATCATCTTCCTTCGTGTTTTGAATCAATGACCACCATTGATCAGCATCTCTAGTGAGGCGGTAAACTTCCATGATAACTTTTTCCCTTTCACTACTCCCCAAACCCTGAAATATTTTTTCTAGGGAATTTATCCATTACTCAGATACTAAAGTATTTTTACTCCCATTGAACGTTGGTGGTTGCTGCCTCATAAAGAGATCTAACATTGATCCTCCACGTTGTGGATCAGGGTGCTCCATACAGGTAAGGTTATTATTCATAACCTGAGTGAGTTGTCCCAGTATGGTGATTAGTTGATCAGCACCAGTTGCATCACCAGATCCACTATAATTATCTTGAGCAGGAGGGAAATCCCTACATGGAGTGTGTACATTGATACGGTTTCCATTTCTTCCACTAGGCGCCATTTCCAAACAATGTCATAAACTAGATCAGTTTATAAATCAAAATACATAATTCCATACTTATAAAACACTTAACTTAAATTGAACTATTTATGGATATAATCCATAATCATAAAAATCTTTTCTTCGAGGAATTATATACTCATAAACCCTTCATAATGATTTTTAAATAAATTGAGAGTTATCCTAAGCATATCCCTCGGGAGTGTCGTAACCAAGAGTGCAGCAACGCCCGTTTTCATGCACCAGTTCTCGTTCGAGTCTAGCTCAAAGCGGTGTTTTCGGGTTCTACCCCTAGGTACATCTGTGCCAAAGCCACCTCTACCTGCTCATATCCAGACAGAGATGTATTGCTCGGAAAACTCACAAAATCTCTACAATACCAAAATTCTAGGAAGTTCTTCTATACTAATCCTCAAAGTCCATCTTAAATCTATGTGCTCTAATCAGAGTTTATCTTAATCTAGCTTCCAAGATTTGTACTAAAATTCCTCTGATACCAACTGTAACGCCCCGACCCCAGTTACCCAGAGTCGGTACATTATTACATAACATTGGCATGATCACAAGAAAGATCAAATCTCGAAAGACCGATTAGTTTAGTAGCCTTAGAAACACTAGATATATTCATAAAGTTTTACATTACATCATAAAAATAAAAACTAAAACAACATAGTCTCCATATTGCACACTCTTATCCCCTCATACTATCCCTTCAGGTCATTCATAATTTACTTCTTCATATCCTGGGAAAAATAAAACATAGAAAATGGGTTAGCTCAAATGCCCAGTAAGGATAACAATATAGCGGAAACTTTCATGAATAAAAATAAACATTTAAGGCAATGTATAACTAAAACAAAAGCCTTTTAAACTTGAACTTCAACATAGTATGACAAAAATAAAATGAAATAATGCCATTTACTTATTCACATGGATATTTTACTAATAGAATAATCACATGAAATATCAATAACCACTTTCATAATGATGGAATTCATAATCCCAGACTATCATAACCACATAGCCAAGGCCTCGTGTCAAGACTACAAATAATATTTTTCTAAGGCCTTGTTCCAAGTCACTAGTTTGTCTCATGAGACCTACCGATGCAATGAGGAGCTATAGCGGGCTCCACCCATCACTTATTAAGTCCAATTTATTCCTCATATGAACAGGTTTAAACATAACATAAACATTCATATTAAAACTAGCATACGAAATGTCAATAATTTCTTCATAAAACATGAATGGTATAAAAATAACAAATCCATAGTGAAACATATAACAAAACCATCAATACAATATGGAAGTATTGTATCATAATAAATCAACTCCAAATAAACTTAAAATCCATCAAAGGATGTTGACATAGATGAAATCAAAACTATTTTTAAAGAAATATCTCTTTCTATTTTGAAATCATTTAAGAGTCATATATTTATAAAATAAAACATTTTATTTGAAAATATTCTTATAAGCTTGTAAGGTAAGCTTCAACGATTTTATAATGGCGGAGAATAGCCGCACCTTCCGTATAAGTTAAAAAAACATTCTTACCTTAATTCTGTCGAAAAGGTTAAAAGCACTATGTTTGGAAAATGACGGAAAGATTCCTTCATAAACCTCTTATAAAAAGTCAAAAATGGGTATAAATGACTTTAACCCATATTCTTGAAAATAGTAAAAATGTTTTGAAATACATTTTGAAGAAACATGGATGTGGATGATAAAGAAATCCCAGTAGATTATTACGTATAAACAACCTCGGATAATGAAGAGATTGCAAAATAAACCCTTACCTTGTACTTTTCCTTGGTTGGGGGTAGGTTAAAATTCTGTATAATGGTGAAATAATTGTTATTAAATTATACAATAATCATATACATCAATATGATATCATATATTATCTTTTAACATTGATTTGTTAATAATATCTTAGTATTATCATTGTTTCGGGTGTTAACTTACTCGTTTTCTTTTATATGTTTTATTACGTAAGACGTGTTTTTCATGGATAGGTTGTATCTTATTCATATCTAGAATTATATCAAGTTCTTAGATACTATTATTAATCATCAAATGATAATTAGACTTGGATGGATACGATGGAGAATGAATCTCATCGCATTCGTGGAGACGGTAGTCCGTACGTACGCACGAGCGACAATATCATTCTTTTGATATTAAAATAATATTTAATTGGATGGTATATCATATATAAAGAATCATTATCATGTTATATTTATTATTTACATGAATTAAAAATCATTATTATACCCATCAAAATAATAATATATTGAATAACAATTACACCACGACGTGGAGACGGTAAGCCGTACGTACGCACGTATGGTGACATGTCATTCAAAGGATGGATAGAATACTGAATATGGTTGTACCATATTTATAATAATATTACAGTATATATGAGATACTGGATTAATTATTTTATAATGGTAATAACAAAGAAAGAATAAGTTGAAGAAGAAATGAATTTGAAAATGGGTGGTGAAAACATTACATATTCTTCGGGTTCTTCCTTTTGATTTGATCAAAAGGGATCCTTAGGTTGGCTTTCTGATCAAACTAAGGCCTCTAGGTTGTAGTGAAGGAAGTTAATAGAGTATTTGGGCAGGTTTTGGCCGAACAAAAAGGCTTTGAAGGTGTGAATTAATGAGAAGTTGGAGTGCCCTTTTATAAGAGGGGTGAGGGGCACCTTTGGAAAAGCTAGAAATATTATTTTATAATAAATTCATATTCAGTTTATAATGGCTCAAAAGTGGATTATTTAAATTTTAATGTGGGGATGGGTCGGAAACAACTCAACCAATAGAAGTTATACAAGTTTGGGTCATTATATTAACCTTATCTTTTAGTTTTAAATCTTAGTTAATTAGTTTGACACTTACCATGTCACTTTTTATTTTTATAATATATAGTTAATAAACTTACTATATACCTCTAAGATACCCTCAATTGGTCCATTAATGATACACATATAATGGTATAAGTCTCTTGGAAGAACCTTATATTTTTAGGAATTTAATATCAATTAATAATATAATATTTATTTTAAAAACTCTTTTATGTCAATTTTGACACTATTCAATAATTGATTTTTGTAAAAATCATAACAGAATTATTACTTCAAAAAAATTTAATTAAATAAATCCTAACATGTCCTATTATCCTATAAAATTAGTTTAATTCATAAAAAGTCTCAAATTATATTTATTTTGGTGTTTATAATATCACTTATTTTAATTTTTCACTATTATGGTAATTACTGCATCATCATTGTGTCATAAGTAAATTAAATTATTTAATGTCTAAAAATTATAAATAAAATAAAATTATGTAGGAAATAATTTTATCTTTATAATGAATATTTACAATTGAATTTATCTTATGTATAACCCTATATTAAAAATGTTTAATAAATAAACTTCGATTTTAACTCTTTTAACTCTTCTTTGAATTAAATAATAATAAATGTCCTAATCTAATCCAAGTGGACCTAAATGATAATATTTTATTCCTAAGGTTGTTTTTGGTCGAGATACACTTTTCCAATAGAATTAGGACATGTGTTAGGGTAATATTAATATTATTTTTACCCTTAATTACCCTATTTACTTTTAACCGTGGTAAATAAAAGTAAAAAGTTACTATTCACAAAAAATTATTTTCATCTCATTGAACCACATTTTACTCATTGATATTAACCGTGTATCTTGGATTTTCTATATTCCACTCACAGAAGTGGTAAAATTAAGTTTTATGAAAAAAATCAGTTTTTTAACTACCACTTAGTGGTTTCACTATTCATCAAAAAAAATGAAGTTTTTCAGAAAAATACCAAAAATCCACCCTAGTATAAATTAGATATTCCGAATCCAAAAATGAAGTCCATTTTAAAAAATAAAATTTATAAATTTCAAAAAGTGGGTATTACTATTCATAACGGCTAGTTTGATTGGTTGTGGTGTGTTAGAACTCGATGTTGCGTACAACACACGCTATTGCATTATTCAAAGAGAAGCATACCGTAGAATCTTGGGATGTTACAGATGTGTTACGTATAATTCCAAGGAATTTGGTAGTTGGTGTAGAGACACCCCAAACAAAATTTTGTGCACAAGAAATTCCCTGGACTAAGGAAATCAGTAATGTAAGATGATTACCACTAAGAGGTTGTTATTTATCTATCAAAGGAACCTAATAAGGTTCATTCACCATATCATCCTCACCTAAATAATTTCTTGTTGCATCATCAGATTCTACCTTATCAGATAAAGTCTCATTCATTAAATCAAGAGTATCAAGGAGGATGTCACCTATAATTCTTTCTATAGTCTGATCATCTTCTTCAAAATTTATTTCTGTTATCATATTCATATGAGAAAAAAATGAATGAGAATTTTTTGAATTACTAACTTCAATATACCTCCATTAACATGGTCCTGTAATAGTAGGTCACACCTCATCAATAATATAAATAGCCACATATAATTCCTTTAAAGCATTATTGCATTGTCTCCATTACAATGATGATTCAACCACCCAATCCCCATCATCGAGTTGAGGATACTCAATGTTCCATATACAATCAGTATATTGATGTTTTTGATGTGTAATTAAAGTAATTACCTTATCAACCCTTAGTTTTAAGATACCAAGAATATTCTCACAAAATTCATCCAATGTCACACATTCAAGAAGATTTTCCACTCATGAATGTGTCAAACTATATCTAAAACTCTTATCGATATAAATTACCTCACCATTGTTTTATATTTGTTGGGTTAGAATAATAAATAGATACAAAAGAGTGGGAGGTGAATTTTGTACCTTTTAATAATATTGACATATTCAAATTTTATCTCTATTTTTGTTATTATAAAGATATGACGTGTTCTCTTCTTTAAGAAAATTATGCATTGGAAAAAAATATAAGAAGACAAAAATGATATTTTTAGTGGTTTGGGGCACAAATATACCCTAGTCCACTACACCAACACACTCTCAGTGAGGTTCTTGATATATACTAAATAGTTTCTCTTATTATATAACCTCCATAACTGGGTATAGGTAGTTGAAACCATACAACATGATAGATTAGTTTTTTAGTAAAACCTTTAATCCACAACTTAGTGTGAGAAAATCATACTCCACCATAACTAAGAACGAGCATCTGATACTCTAATAAATCAATATTGATTGATTTTTTGAGAAACAGATCCAGCTTATAGTTAATGTTGAAACTGAAAGAAAATAGATATTTTTCTTTGTAGATTTTAGTAATCAAGAAAGAACAACTTCAAAGATATCATAGTTATAATTGATCTTCAATAAATACAACAATAGAAATAATAACATTTTTATAACAATAGAGAAACCACACAATAGATAAATAACATTTATGCCTATAAAGTGTAGCTTTGATAGGTACTTCTTCGAGCTATAGGAAAATATTAACAAAGAGATATTTCATAAGTAGTAGATTGATTATGGAAAAGGATAAACCATTTATATCTTCAAATCATAGCTCATTATAGAAAAAAATATCCTCGAATCCACATATATCTATGAAAAGAAGAAAATATCATTATTTAACAAGATTCTTAAACTTATCTAGGTCAAACAGTTCTTGAAATATCACCTGATAAATCGTGATTATTTGAATTTGAAATATTCAAATAAAATTGTAACTTCCCTTATAAATTAGAATAGTTTAATCTGGTGAACAAGAGCCTTTGAATCAGTCTTTAAACAACTTTATAGAAATATTTAATCCTGAAAACACCATTATGTAAATTGAGAACAAATATCTTAAATATAAACTCTGAAGTTGACTGGATAAAACATAAGGTAGACTTAAAAAGTAGGGTTGAGAATGTAAGGTTTACTTCAAAACATTGGGTTGATGAACCATATGTTAATTCCTCAAACATAGGGTTGATTATAAAAGTATGGTTCTTGGTAAATACTTTTACTATAATGTAGAGTACCTAATCCATATGTTCACTAAAAATGTAGGGTATAAAAGTATGGTTCCTTACCTAAAGTAGGGTTCAAAAACTATATGTTTCAGTTACAAACATATAGTATAAATAATGTTTCCATAGTTCTTAAAAACACATTTAAAATGATTTATACAAAACATTAACCCAAAAATAACATTAGAAAAATATAAATTTAATAATAAATATACTCCTAAAAATAATTAAATTAATTTCATTAGTAAAACAAACTAGGGTGTTTGTGAGAATCAAAATCAATGAGAATTCAAAGAATATTGCTTTAACAACACATGAACAACAATCTCCCCCTTTATAATGATTATAAAACCCATATAAAAAAAATTATAGAAAATATAGGAAATGTAAACATAAATAAAATATATTATTAAATAGATATAATAGAGAAAATAATTCTCATGTAAATTTTTATAATATGTGGGTAAAAAGGAATATTATAGAAATTTTATGTTTTCAAAGATAAAGTTACTTCTATTAAATATTTAAATTTCTAAATGTTCTTACATTCTCCATGTTTAATATATCATAGTCATAAGACTGTTGTGTTTACCCAAATTTCTCTCCCTTTTGTGATATAAAAAAGAAATTATTGAAAAATTTTATATAACGCAGTTAATGTTTGCACAATATCAGTAGTGAATGTTTTGTTAAGATGAGACCAAAACAATTCCTATGTAGTAAATAGAGTTTGAAAGGGAAACACAAAATATATAATCATAATATAATGAAGAAAATAATTTTATTTAAATTCATATGGATTATAAGAAATATTTTTCTGAAAAAGTTAAGAAGTGGGATTGGATAAGGGTCAAGGATCTAGTTTAGATGAGGTTCCAAAAGTAAATGAATCTCAAATATCCTAATAAACAGATTTTATCTCTTCCATAAGTGCCTCAAAAATATAATTAATCATCAGAGCACATTGTTTCATCAAAATCATAGAATCATATCCTATATTTAGATCTTCAACTCAATTTTCTTTTAGAAACTCATGGAAAGTATTTTTGGACTATACAAACTTATGTATTATTTTACTTAAATGATTAAAAAAAATTCTAATACATGGTTCATCAGAAATTAATCACTCAAAAATATTTTTTTTATTGTACAACAATGTGTGAATTGAATTACTATCATACTATAAGTTCAAAATCTGATCATTTATTGTAGATAAAACTGATGTAATAGATTCAAACGTCCTTATCAAATCTGTAGGAGTTAGATGATTTGAAGTATAAGACCTTTCTAGGCTTGAACTACTTCTTATTGATTCAAATTTACTCCTTAGGTATTTCTTTAATTATCCAAAATTTGATCTAGAAAATAACTCTATTTTAAGTTTCCAAATATGGATATTCACTTCTATCTGAAATGCATCAAAATATCTTTTGGAAATAGAATTTTCCCTCTAGTTTTGTAACAGATATTGAAATGATTCCAACTCGACTCTGAGAATTGTTGACCTTTTCAAATATTCTAAATATTTTTCAAGAAACTTTCATCTCACTATTAAAATTTATGTTTAATTATTTTATATGAATAAATTTAAAAAATAAAAATTCAATTTAAGAACTCATAGAATTAGAATATTATTCTTCTTTATTTTATAAGGGTTATCTATATTGAACCAAAAAAAGGGTTATCCTTCAATATTTTCATTGGATAAGGATGAAAGAGTCCCAAGAACTTCAATTTTCTCACTATATTCACAAACAGACTTCTCCATGGAATTTTTAACAATAGAAATGTCCGATTATTAATTAGGTTAGTAGTTTCATCTTTATATGTGTATAATTTCTCACTATCTTGAGCATTATTTTAAAACTAATCTTTATTATGATCCTTTTTCTCATCTTGATTTTCGGTTGGTATTTCTAAATAAGTAACTATAACACTTATAAAAACTGGTTGTTCAACTTTTGTAACCTCAACTTCTTTTACTAGAACCACAAGCTCTTCTCTTTTTCTAGGCTGTGTAATAAGAGCCTCACTATTGGATTATCCTAAGGGTTCTTTTACAGAATGGTGGAAACCTCTTATAACAGTTGGATCAATTACATCAACCCGGAGTTCCTTCTTATTGCCTCAACAACATCAACTATTATTGATTCACAAATTTATTCATCACGGGACCAAAATGAGCCAGCTGATTTCTGATTTTAATGATTCTCCTAAGCATGAGCATTAGATACTTATTTATCATCATCAACAACATGCATCAATATTCCTTTTGTAGTGATCTAAAAGAAACCAAATTTTCATAGGGTTCCATATGAAATAATATTATTGTGATAACATATAATATCCATCTGAATATTACAGATCATATTATTTTTATAGAGAAGTAGAGAAATAAGCCTCCCATATGGATAAAATGATAGTCTAGTCTCCTTTTAGCAGTATTTATGCATATACCTCAGCATAAATCTATATAAGTTCAACTTAATTTCACTTATATCAAAAACATGAAATACAAGTTAGGAAAAAGGATTTTCTTTAGGTTGAAAATTATGAGATCTATTGTATACTAAATAAATTTGACAACACCTTTTATCCTGCTTCATAACATTTTATAACCATATTCCTTACTATAGTATATCTAAAAATAAACAACATAATAATACCAGATTTGAGTGCATTGTCTCCAAGAGATCAAAGGTCAAAGTGGAAAACCGCTTCATGGGGACACTAAAAAATCTTAGCTAGCTATTGAAGAAAACAAAAAACCCACATTATTTACCTTTTAGTAGACTACATCCTCTATATCACCATAAAAACTGTGCATATTCACAAAACACATTTTCTATAATGTATAAAAAATACTCCTTATTTTTGAAAATTAAAATAAATTCTAGACCTTTAAAATCCATAGCATGCTTTAACAAAAGTTCAATCTAAAACAACCACTAAAATCAATGAACTGCCCTTGAAAGACTTGACATTCTGATACTGAAGATCAAATACACTTAAATTATATTGTTTTTCCTTCTTTAATTCTCTTTTCCTTCTTCATTGTAGAAAGTATGAAGATTTAGGGTTTGGATTTTAGGGTTCAAAGATAAATTTGATGATATGAAGGTCAAAAGGGTTCAAGATTGAGGTTCCGAGAGAGAGGGATAATTCCAAATATTTTTTTTATTTCGTTTTAGCTTCTCAAGATACAATATTTCAAAATAATCATTAATGTTTTTAATTTTGAAATTCTCTTTTTTTTAAATAGTAATAAATTCATAACAAATTATAAATTCATATACAAATCTTAACACCAAATTATAAAAAACTAACTAAATAAATAAAATTTGTTTAATGTAAAATTTTAAAAAGAAATTCTAAGATTAATTTATGAAAATAAAATTTTCATTTAAAATTAAATATACCTAAATCCACCTTAATAAATTTAAAACTAGCAGTGGGAAGTGGTTTGATGAATACATCAACAAGTTGATTTTCAATATTAAAAATTTCCAAATATATTTCTCCTTTTAGAATATACAATCTTAGAAAATGATTTCTTATATCAGCATACTTAGTCCATTAATGACTAGTAGGATTTTTTTTAAATATTAATTTCATTTTTATTGTTACATAAAATAGAAATATTATTAAAATTTAGTTCAAATTCCATATGTGTGTGTTTTAACCACAAAACTTGTGCACAATAATTACCAATAGAGATATATTCTGCCTCAACTGTTGAAAAAGAAACTGAATATTGTTTCTTTATTGAACATGAAACTAAGGACTTACCTAAAAAGTGAACGGTTCATGAATTACTCTTTCTATCTAACCTACAACCTCTTAAATCAAAATTTTAATATCAAAATAAATTAAAATCATAAGTTTTTAAATAAATTAAATATTTAAAAATAGTTCCTTTTAAATATCTAAAAAACATTTTAGCAATAGTAAGATGGGATTATTTTTTGTTTGAATGAAATATTTCACAAAGATATACATAAAACATAATGTTTGGTCTACTAGCAGTAAAATATAGTGAACTGTTAGTCAAACCTCTATATAACATTCTGTCAACTGGTTTTCCAGCTTTATCCTAATCCAATTTTATATTAGTACATATAGGAGTTGTAAAAGTATTACTATTTTCATGTATAAAATTTTTCAATAAATCAATAATATATTTAATTTGATTTAAAACATGCTCATAATCTTTTTGATAGTTTTGAAAACCAATATTGAAATTTAATTCTCCCATCATACTCATTTCAAATTCATTTTTCAAAAGTTTTGAAAAATCATTACAAAGGTTTTTATTAGTTTGACCAAATATAAAATCATCCAAATAAATTTTTAATAATAAAATATCAGAAAAATAATCTTCTTAATGATAGTAGGATATTCCAACCCTACATAAAATTTGTTTTTTAGTAGAAAAGAATTTAATCTTTCGTACCAATATCTTGGTGGTTTTTTAAGTCCATAAGTATCTTTAGTAAGTTTGGAAAAAAAATTGGTTGATGAGGATTTTCAAAACCTAAATGTTGTTAAACATAAACATCCTCCACTAAATATCCATTTAGAAAAGAATATTTTACATACATCTAATATAATTTAAAATTCACATGTGTTATATAATCTAAAACGATTTTAATAGCTTATGATCTACCAGAAGGAGTAATGGTTTCATCATAATCAGTCTCTTCTTCATGATTATCTTATTTAGATACTAATCTATATTTATTTATAGTGATTATTCCTTGGTCATATTTTTTTTATAAAAATCCATTTAGTTCCAATTATGGGATGATTTGATAGCCTGTCACCCAATTCCCAAAGTTTATTTCTTCTAAACTGGTTGAGTTTTTCTTACACAGCTATTAACCAACTATCATCTTTTAATGATTCCACTATAGTTTTAGGTTTTAATTGAGATAATAATGTAAGGAACTCAACAAGGTTTTCTACACTCCTTTTACATACTTGTATATTTATATCTCCTATAATATTTTTTAAAGGATAGACCTTTATGGTTCTAGATTGTATTGGTAGTGAACTTTCAGGTTCACCAATTTCAGGTTCTTCTAAACCAGACTTAATTTCATCACATTATAGTTTATTTTCAAAATCATCTTTAGGAGTTCAAGTATCAAGTTGTCAAATGAATTTATAACATCATCTGATTGATTTTTTCTGTGATCATAAGGGTCTCTTTCATCAAACATCACCTGAAAATATCCTTAAACTATCCTTGGATATTTATTTTACACTCTATAAGATCTATAATTAAAAACATATCCCATAAATATTCCATCCATTGGATGAAATTTTCCAAGTTTGTCCTTATTATTCAAGATATACCCCTAACATCCAAAATCATTAAAGTATACAACTTTAGGTTTTCTATTTTTTCATAATTTATAAGGTTTATTTTAAGAAATGGTATTATTAAAAATTTATTCATGAATAAAAATTTGTGTATATATCTTCTACATAAAATAGTTAGAAAGACTATATTCATTTAACATAGTTCTTTAAATTTCATGAATAGTTCTATTTCTTCTTTCTATGATTCCATTTTACCATGGTGTTCTTGGAGAAGAGTGAAATGGCCTAAGTAGGATCAATGTAATCACTAAGATTGGAAGGGGTGAATTAGTGATATCTTTTTCCTCGGTTATCTTTCTTATAAAACAATATTTTCATCATGTTAAATATTTATCAATTTTTTGAAAAAAAACATTCATAAATCCACATGAACATAAGTTTTTACATGGTTCACTACTCAATAAGACTATTTGGTCCGTGTCATGGTTGGGAAATAATCCAATACCACACAATCCACTAGAAAACAGTAATTTAGTATGTATACAACAAGTAATAAATACCCTTACACTTGGGTATCACTATTATCAATACAATAGTGTATGTGATTATTCTAGAATGAATGATGTAAATAATATTTTACAAAATGTTTAAAAACCATTACAAGTTAGTTCCAAACATGTCACTGTGCTTCTTCAAAAAATTCCAATTTTGTACTTATGTAAAAAAAAATACTTCACTAATCTACCCAATAGTAGGTAGAAACAAATTCTCTTGACTTTCTATGAAAAAATCAGTCAGATTGCCTAGTCCAATTCATTAGTTCAATTCTTCAGTCTGTAAACAAGTTTGAATAGATATTCTAGAAACAATTTTGAATCGTTTATTTATTTTTCAAAAATTGTCATTATGATTGCCCGATCTGATCCAAAAAACCTTGACTACTACTTTTTCCTAACACTTCTCCTCTCTTGGAAACTTTCTTTAAGATATTCTATCCAGAAACCTTCCTATACTCACTCAATACTTCAGTACTCTCACTCTCTCCCACACATGAACAGTGTCAGAGTATGTTATACTTTGAAAACTATTTTTAGGTGCTTTAAAAATAGAAAATATGGGAACCCAAAAATATTTTCCCACTCAATAAAATTCCAGAATCTTGAATTTCAGTTTCATTTCCACTTTAAATTTGACCACTTTAGTTCTTATCAACTCTTTTGGATTATTCTAAAAACATATTGAATCTTCTCACAACTTCATCCTTCTTTGAACTTACAAACAATTCTTCAATCTGATAAAAAAATTAATTTTGATAGGCTTGATCCAATTAAACATGTATATATAACTAAATACTTTCCATTCTGATGCTCCCAACTAACTAAACCTCATCTTCCATAATCATTGTTTCAACTCTGATAGATTTCAAAACCCAACAATGGTCTGATGTAAACTTTAACATGTTTCACCATTTCAACCACTTACTGCATTTTTTCATCAATTCCTCATATTGATGGTACTTATTTTCATGAAGTTCATCCTCTAATGATTTATCAGGGACAAATCCATTCTGATGAAGCAATTCATAACTTTTTCTCTATGAAAATAGTTGAATACATTATTATGATTTGTCTGATTGATCAGTCTTTGATCTGATCTGATGGATCCATCTCTATAGATCATCTTGTTCATGGTCCCAACAACTCCAACTTATTGATCGACATAAAAAAATTCTCTAATTATTTTCGCAAAAACATTATGGTCTACCTATGATAAAATTCTATATCTGATGTATTATCAGTGTCATAATTTGTATAGTGATTTAGTGACATGATGAGTCTGATGGAATAGAGCTAAAAACGAATTCTTTAATAACCTTAGAAACTAATGGTGCATTCAAATAATTGGTTCATTCAATGGGTCATCCAATCTGATGGATTAGTCAACCAACACTTCAGCAAAAAAACTCTGAATTCAGTCAATTCAACCTCTCAGACACGAAATTATTTCTATGTCCAGTATAACTTATACTAATTATCTACATGCATAATACTTTAACTTCGTATTCTATTTTATTTTACAAACTCATGCTTGTATAATGAATCCAAATTCATCTTTACTAACATTCATATCAACATAACATCATTTTATTTTAGTTGTAAAGGTCTATGACTATCCATTTTCCAATACCTTATGTCTTTTCCACAAAAAACTCAATCTAATATCCAACTCATTGAATACCCTAACACATTTTATCCCCCTTTAATTCACAAATTTTTGGTCAAAATTGTTCACCAACAGATAATGTTAATAACTTTAGTCACAACAAAGAATCATCAGATTTGATATTTAATGTCTCAAAAAACATTCTGGATCTAATGAAACTTTTTACTCTGATCCAAAAACTTCATTCCAGAAAAAATGTGCGTCCAAAAAAACTTCAACTTGAAGACATTTCCATAACAAAAAACTGAAAATGATGGAATTTCTTAAGAACTTTGCATCTGATCCTCTAATTATGGTACTCCTTTCACCCAATCAGAAACACTTGAAAAGTGAATTGATTTCTCATAAAGATAAAAAAATACAAAACAAACACCACCCACTTCTTCCATCATCTGAAAACCACTTCCATCTATGTAACAACCTAAATCTGGAGCCCACCCCGTACCCGGTTCGCCACATAACCTCAAGCATGTTTCCCCGAATGCTAGAGGCTTCCAACTAGCAGCGAGGGACTTGGTGAGTCGGTGGGGAAACTATGCCCTCACTAGGTATGGTATATAGTGGAAAAACAACAATAATCAGCGGAAGCAGTAAACAACATGCATACAACAGAAACCAAACAGCGGAAGCATTGTAGATATATAACTACGATGACAATGATACAGAAGGTACAAGTATCTAAGGAAAATAGCAAACACAACAATGTGCTTAAGTACAACTAAAACCAAGTGCAAAAGAAAAACAAAGTAATCTCCTCAGCATCATGAGCCACGGCTCAGTCCCATGCTCCCCAGCTCCTGGTGAACTCAAGGTCTTGAAGTAGAAGGGTGCTTTCCCTTGTCTATACCTACAGAAACATAGTCTGCTTGGGCCTAAAAGCATGGCCCAAACAGGGTGTGAGATACAATCCCAGTAGGAAATCACCCAAATATTTATGCCTTACAGTAAAATGAATATATGGTAGTAAATAAACAAGAAGCAGTAAACAGGAAAGCACAAGCAGCTACAATCCATAGTTCTAACAACTATAGCACACAAGTAAGCAGTCAGCAACAAGAAGAAAACAGGTAACCCTCTGGGTAGCTCTCACATCCTAACCCCTATGGTTCAATCCAAAGTACTAGAAACCCTCTGGGAGGAACACACAGTCTCACCCCTCTGGTTCAGCTACGTAACTAAGCAGACTCTTTGGGGAAGCACTCACCGTCAATTCCCCCTATAGTCTTGTATTGTGCTAAAGGCTCTCTGGGGAAGCACTCAACGTTAATTCCCCATGTGTCTCGTGTCGAGGATCTACAAACTCTCTGGGGAAGCACTCAATGTCAATTCCCCCTATAGTCTCGCATCGTAATTAAAAGACACTCTGGAGAATCCCTTCCGTCAATTCTCCCTTTGGTCTGCTACTATAGGTTATCACAGTCCTAAGTACAACTAAACATGCTTAGCGCGTGTATATCGTCCAAGTAAACCTCAAGAACTACTTGGCTATCATTCTACGACTCAACACCAATAACAAAACAATAGTTCCGCTATCCTACAACTAGGCATGGCAACTGGAAAAACGCCCAACAGGAAAAACAAGAATGGCAAAGCAACCTGAGCACAATATAAATTACTCTACTCACAAGCAATAACCTCTACTAAAGCAAACAAGCAAAGCAAGAAAACAGCAGGGGAAAAACAGGAAACACGTAATACCCCGTTCATGGGTATTGGTGGAATTTGCACATAATATTCATCAACATTCTATAGAAAGGCACAAACCACCTACCTCGATCCGAGGAGATCAATATAAGTGAACCACGACGAAAGATTCCCCTTGGAACGATGTAGATCAGAGAAAACGCACAAAACGCTCAACCTATGATAACATGGAAACCAGGAGGAATCAAGAAACAAGGCTAAAGTAGAAGGAAGAACTCACCACTTTGATTCCAACGCAATCGACCATGCTCGAATCGGAGAACAGACGGTAGGGCGGGAGCTCGGAGAATATTCGGTTGTACGGTCGCTTTTAGGTGGACAAAAACTGGATAAGAAGATGATTTTGGGGGTTAGGCGTGACCCCGTTCTGTTTAATGAAAAAAAAGTACATGATGTGTACTTCTTGTGTACACGGCGTGTACTTCAATTTTCTGTACTCCGAATTAACCAGCCTCCACCTCAGCCTTACACACCGTGTGTGTGGACCGGACACGGCCAGCACACGGCTTCGAGCTGGGAAGAGTACACGGCGTGTACTCAGAAAGTACACAGCGTGTACTTCTGAAATTTCCAGAAAATTTATTTTCCTTAAAAACTCTAGAAATTGGGAAAACATACCTGAAAAGGGATCTGGGTTCTTACAATCTAATTTAGTCCCAACAATATACCCCTTTGGATTTTGTTGTCAACCAATGTTCATAAATCACTAAAACTTTGTAACCTGAGCTATGGATCACTAGTATACAATTATAAGGCTATGTGAACACACCCATTATAGGAAACATGAATCATTGATAGAAAAACCATGTTTTCCATTGGTATACACTTTCGAAAATTCTTCTTGAAATTCAAAATTTAAAACTTTCCACCTCTTCAAAACTTCTTTCTTCCTATAAAAACATGTTTCCTACAACCACTTCAAAAAACTATTAGAATAGTTCACACTCTTACATACTATGTTCATAACATACCCACAACCCCCCCCCCCTAAATACATTCTTCCTTAAATGGTTTAACACACATCAATGGATAGATTTATGAAACATCATTTTCCTCCCCCTTAACAACACTATCCAAAGAAAATATGAGAGAGGGGATAAAAAACATAACCCAAACTTATTGAGAAAAAGTTTTTACACCCATGTTAAACCTTAGTTTGAAAAAGGCTTCATTTGATAAAGGTTTTTTGAAAATGTTAGCAACTTGTTCCAATGTAGTAACATACTCCTACTTAAGTTCATTATTCTCCACATGTTCTTTGATGAAGTGATATTTGATATAAATATGTTTTGAAAGAGAATATTTTACATGATTTATTATAAGGTTTATAGAACTCATATTATAACAACCCAAGAGAATATGTAACATCACATCAAAAAGAAAATATTCTAATTGATATTTCTTCCACATAAGTTGTGTTATAGCTTGAGTGGCAGCAACATAATCAGCTTCATCTATGCTAAGAGTTACAGAGTTTTGTTTTTTAGTATTTCAAATCATTCAAATTTCCCCTAGAAAGAAATATTCACCAGATGTAGATCTTTTATCGCCCACACTTCTAGCCCAATCAACATCTGTATACCCAAAAAAATCAATTCTTCTTTAGTTTTTTTATCTGATTTCAAAATCTATTATGCCTCTAATATATTTGAGGATACATTTTCTTCCCAAGATATTTGTTTCAATTAGATAACTTTGAAATCTTGCACATAAGGTAATATTATAAAAAATATTTGGTCTTGAATCAATTAGATATAAAAAACATTCAATCAGCTTCTAAAACTCTTTATAATCAACTTCTTTTCCTTTTGAATCTTTTGAATACTTGTTTCCTACTGAAATTGGTGTGGAAACAGGTTTTTAATTCTCTATTACAAACTTCTCAAGAAAGATCCTTAGAATACTTCTCTTGAGTAAGAAAAATGTGTTTCTTCTTTTATGAGATTTGTAATCCAAGAAAGTATTTCATTTTACTAAGAATTAACATTTCAAACAACTTCTTCATCAATTTAGTAAAATTTTCCCATGTTCTTTCATCATTCTGAGCAATGATAATATCATCAACATATACAATAACAATGATATAAATCTCCTGATTTTATTTTATTTAGATATTAATATCAACTCTTGCCTTATTGAAATTAACCTTCCTTTTAAATGAATCCAATTTATAATACGAATATCTTGGATCTTTCATTATATCATACAAATATTTCTTCAACTGTCTCACATAACTTAAATATTTTCCAATCATAATTCCACATAGTTGTTCAATGTAAACATCTTCATCAACTTATTCATTCATAAAGAAAAACATAACATCCATCTTAAAAATTTTGTAACTTCTTTGTGAATAAATTTCAAGACATATTCTAATTGTTTCTAACATTGATACTAGAGAAAAAGTCTCATAAAAATCCATTCCTTCAATTTGTGAGTAAATTTTTCACACCAATATTTCTTTGTTTCTTATCATTTCACTATCCTCATTAAACTTCTTTCGAAACACCCAATTTGTAATAATAGTATTTCTATAAATTTTTTAGGTACCAGTTACCAAGTATCATTATTCTTAATCTAATAAAACAATTCATTTATAGTATAAACTCATTCCTTATGCTCAAAATATTCATTAACATATTGCATATCAACTTTTTAATAAAAAGAAGTGTGTTCAAAAACCTTTGATGTTCATCTTATTTAGACCTTTTATTTATGATCACTAATGATGTTTTTATCTTACACATATTTCCTTATCCAAGGATGAGATGTATGATGTTCTTCCACAACACTAGAAATAGTTGAGTTTGATTCTTCCATATGTGTGAAATTAACACTATTAGAATTCTTTTCATGTTTCTCAACAACAAATTTTTATCTACTTCATCTTCCTCATCTTCATGTGTTTGTGAAACTTCTTCTTCAACTATTTCAAAAAAAATTACAAAAACAGAATCAAATAAAATTCTTGTTTCAATTTTAAAACATCTATATCCTCTACCATCTATAAAATAAACAAGAAATATTCATTCTTCACCTCTTTGATAAATTTTCCTAGATTTACACCATTGTTCTGTATGATGTAGAGACTCCTAAAAACTATTAAGTGTTTAAAACTTGGATTTTATCATAGAATATTTCATAATGATTTGTTTCATAACATGCCATGTAAGAACATATATTCTAAATATCAACAAATATACTCTTTGATTTCCTCCCAAAATAGTGATAATGTTTATGTTCTATCAACATTGTACGCCCCATCTCAACTAAACTTCTATTCTTCCTTTCAACAACACCATATTTCTATTATGTGAATGTTTCAATAAAATCATGATTAATTCCATTTCTTTAAAGATATCTTATAAACTCTTTATTATTTTATTCACCACCATTATCAGTTTGCAACTTCTTCACAGAATACCCTCATTCCTTTTCATCTCTTCTATTCAAACTCTTAAATATTTTTAGAGATTTCGATTTTTGTTTCAAATACATAATAAAAGTAATGTGATTAAAATCACCAATGGAATAAATGAAGTACTTATCTTAAAATTTTTTGTGTTATAATTAGACCACAAATATCAGAATGAATAGGTTCTAGGGAATGATTTGAATTAATATCAACTTTATTCAACACAAAGTTTATAAGCTTCCTTTTTTGAGAAATTTTACAATTCTAATATCTTCTTCTTTTCATATCAATAATATCATAAACACTATCTTGATTTCTTAAATTTCTCATATTCCTCTAACAAATATTCCCTAATATTTTATTCCATAACTACTTTTCTTTTTTCATACTTAAATAACATGAATTCTATACATCACCAACTTGAAACAAGTTCCCATTTGTATGTTGGTCATTTTTAAAAATTTTTCCATCATAAAATCTTTTCATAACAAAATCAACTTTTCTAAAAACAAATTTATTGCCTTCATCAAAAAGTTTTTAAATACTCAAAATTTTGTGTTTCATCCCATCAATAAGAAAATCCTTCTTCAATTTTAACTTTTCTTCCCCAATAATAGTATATCTAACACCATTTATTTTGATAGATTATTCATTTATAAATGTCACTTCTTCTTCTTTAAATTATTTCACATTATTTAACAACTTAATGTATCCTTTCATGTGTGAGTATCACTCACTATCCAAAATCTAGGGACGTTCTCCATTTTTTCTTTGAGTGCAGTTTCAACAAAAACTTTTTCTTTCCCTTTATCTTCCTTTAAATCCATCTTTTGAGAATTTTTAAAAACATGTTGTTGTTTTGGTAATAAATCAAGAAACCCCTTTTAAAGATGTCCTATTTGATAAATCCTTTCACAAATAGTATCCATAGGTTGTAATCTATTTTCAACTTTCAATTCAACTTTCTCATAACTCTTCCTTTGAGAGGATCGAATCCCCCTAAAATATTGATTCTTATAAATCATGGGATAATTGTAGTCTTTTTTATTGAACCAAAACATATTTTTTATATTCCCAAATCCACCAAAATACTAGCAGTAACCATATAAATAATATTTACCTTTATAACTTCCATACTTCTTGGATTTGAGAACACAATTTTCAAAAAACTTCTTATCTTCCCCATTAGAAAATTATTGTGACCCAAACATCCTATTATCACCTAAAATCATCTTATTCAATTTATATTTATTCCCAGATTTATTGGAATAATAATTAGTAGAAACCTTTATTTCAAACTCATAAATTTTAGAAACATAAAAAAATTTAACTTTATTTTTTTTCCACAAACATGATTTTCTCAGATTTCTTCTTCTTAAGTAAATATTAAATCTTATTTTAAAACTTTAAAGATAAATATTATTTATCTATCTCATGTTTAAAATTTCCATTATTTTTCCAAAATCAGAGATAGAGTTATTGATACTTCCAAATCCCTGCTCAAATTTTGATAACGTTTATTGAACATGTTCCAGCTCTTCCACCTTTTATTTGATCTTCACTTCATGATGTTAATTCCTATTCTTTTCTTTTTATAGAGATTTATTCACTATCTCAATTTATTCTATCAACTTAGATTTTTCTTAATGAAAATACTTTTGATTGTTTACCTAAGGACTTTCTTTCTTTAACTTCTTCATTCCCCTTTTTTGAGTCTTAAAGTATTTCTAAGAAACTCTTTCAACTATCTTTTAAATGAAAATATAACTCATTGTCTTCTTTATCAAAATAATTTCTTACAAACTCTATAATTAAAAACTTCAATAAACATAAATTTCTCTAGAAACTTTAGTAAATTTTTCATCATTATCTTCACCATCTTCATCTTTATCATCTTTAGTCAAAAATATTCTCCTTATGGATTTGTACAACTTTTTATCTTTTTCATTGGAATAAGATCTTAATATGTCAAAAAGTTTCTTCCAATATATTCTTGGACTTATTTAATCTTCATCACTTCCATCTTCATTCTTTCTTCAGAGGAGATTCCTAAAAAAGTTCCTAAAAACTCCACATTCAAAACATTTTAGTGGTAGCTTCCCTTTATTCTTTTCTATAACTATTTTCATATTTTTATGAAAAAGTAATAATAATTAATCAAGAATTTTACTAACCGATTTTTTGTATTCAAAATAACCAAAATCTATATCTTCATGAATTTTCATATGCTTTTATTTCTTGGTAGCTTTGAAGGAAATTTTTTGATCAACTTTTTCTTTTATTTTCATAACTTTCTCCCTCCTTATTTAATAAGTAACAAGAGTACTATGAAGATCATCCAATGATAGAGTTTTAGGATCTCTATATTCCAAAGATGAAACTTTGGCGTCATACTTTTCAGAAATATTTTGTAGGATATTTTCAAAAATAGACGAATATTCTAGCTTCTCGTGAAGGCATCTTATGGTTCTAAAAATATCATTCACCATTATGAAGAAGTCACTAATAGATTCATACTCGCCCATTTGAGATCTTCATGCTCCAGCCTACAAATATGTAACTTGGATTTATTCACCTTTACATTGCTTTCATAATTTTTTTTCAAATGTTCATAAACACATTTAGTAGTTCCAACTCCCATTACTATAAGGAATTCACTTTCAGAAAGTGATGATAATAAATCATTCTTATCCCTTCCATCATTATCCATATTCTTCTTATTCACAAGTTTAAGAGAAATATTTCTAAAAAGAGGAATAAATCCATCTATAGTAGATTCAAAAACATCATACTCAATATACATAAGATAAAAAACATTCTATCTTTCCATATATGATTTCTCTTTCCATCGAAGAATGCAATCCCCTTACTGTTCAGACAATTCAAATTTTCTATAAAAAATTCTCTCAAAAAACCTCAACAAATAGTAAATGAAGGGAACATTCACTCTAATACTAATTGAAAAGGCCCAACCAAGATTAATGTAATCATTGAGAGTGGGGTTAATTAGTGAAATATTTTTCTTTTGTATTATCTTTCTTATAAAAAAACTTCTCCTTCTATTAATGATTTTTCATGTTTCTGAAAATCAAACATTCACACATCCACAAGAACACAGGTATTTACATGGTTCACTACTCAATAAGGTTATATAGTCATTAGAATGGTTTGGAAATAATCCAAAACCACGTGATCCACTAGAAAACAATCCTCTAGTGTGGATAAAACATGTAATAAATACACTTACACTTGTGTAATACTATGGTCAATTCAAAAATTAATGTTATTATTCTAGCATGAATGATGTAAATAAGATTTTATAGCATGATTATAAACCTTAATCACTTGGTTCCAAACATGTTACTATGATTCATTAATAACTTAAATTTTTTAATTATTCTATAAAAATAATTCTTCACTGCTCTACCCAACAATAGGTAGAAACAACTTCTCCAGAATTTGTATGAAAACATAGTATGGTAACTAAGTTCAATTCATTAGTATTTTTCTTCAGTCTAAAAAAATGTCTGAATAGATAATTTGGAAAAAATTATGAATCACATATTTCATTTTCTGAAACTGTCATCCTTATTTCTCGGTCTAACCCATAGAATCATATCAATAACTTCTTCATCACACTTCTTTTGTCTGGAAAACTTTCTTCAAGAAATTATGTTCAGAAACCATCCTATGCCAACACAAAAGTTTAGCACTCTCTCTCTCTCTTTCATAAGGGAATAGTGTCAGAGTACATTTTACTTTGACCTGTATTTATAGGTTCTCTAGAAACATAAAAGGTGGGAACCAAAAAATATTTTCCAACTCAAGTTAATTATAGAATATTTAATTTCACTTTCATTTCTACTTCAACACTTCTCAACTCATCTAGATGTTTCTAAAAAATTCTGGAATCATCTCACAACTTCAGTATGCTTCACATTTACAAAAACATATTTAGCCCAATATAATTTTTCATTTTTATATTCTTGATTTCATTAAACATATGAACAACTGAAGACTTCCCATTTTGGTGCCCCAATCCAACTGAAACTCATCTTCCATAAACATTGGTCCAACTTCTGTAGACTTGAAAACCCAAAACAAATCTGATGGAAAAATCAACATATTTCACCATTTCAATGAATTACTAAATTTCTTTATCAACTCCTAGGACTGATGAGACTGCATCTGATAAAGTTCATCCTCTAATGATTTATCATTATAAAACCCTTCTTGATGGTTCTTGACCAAATTGAAATAATTTGGGATATTTTCTATATGAAAATGGTAGACTATATTAGTGTGCTTCGTCTGATTGATCGGTCTTTGATCCCATTTATTTTATTGGTCACTAGATATCATCTCCTTCATCTTCCCCAACAACCCTAATTATTTATTTGTGTTATAAAATTGTATTATTATTCTCACCAAACAATTTTGTTTGATGGGTGAGAGTTAACAATGACATCTTTTGTAACCTCGACAAATGGGGGTGCATTCAAAGAATTAGTTCATCTAATGGATCTTCCAGTTTGGTGGATCGTTTCACCAGTACATTAGAAAAAAACATTGAATTCATTCAATTCAACCTCTTAGATACCAAACAAATTATACATCCGGTAAAACTCACACCGATGATCTTAGACCGAAAGACTTTGACTTAATATTCTATTTTTTTCTATAAACTCGTACTTGTATCATAACTCCTTCAATATGTTTAAGAATATTTAGATCGGTATAGCATCATCTGACTTTAGTTTGAAATTTCTATGAGTTTCTATTTTTCAACACCTTTTGTCTTTCCAAAAAAAACTCAATACAATTTATAACTCTTTGAATACCAAAACACATTTTCTCCCCATTATTTCATAATGTTTATATCACATGTTTTCTCCAACATAATATGTTTAGAACTTTAGTAACATCAATGCATCATCATATTTTATATCAAATGTCTCAAAATAAATTCTATATCTGATACAACTTCTTACTTTAATAAAAAACTTTATTCCAGACACAATTTGAGTCTGAAAACAACTTCACCTAGAAGAAATTTCCAAATATAAAGCTAAAACTGATGGACTTTATTAAGAAATTTGTGTTCTATACTCTCAGTATGTCAGTCCTTTTTATCACCAACACTTAATAATTGTTGTGATTTCTCATAAATACAAAAAAATAAAAAAAATAAACAACAAACACTTCCTCCAAAATCTGAAAACCAATTCCATCTTACTTGGTCCCAATATATAGAAGGTATATCTAATGTCCAAGTTTGAGAAAAAAGAATTAAATTATTTATTCTCAAACTTTCCCACATGATCATTTCTTAGTGACATCATTTTAAAATATTTTTCATTTTGAAAAATTATATAAAATCTTACAAAAAAATATAAAACCTTATTTTTAAATTCTAGGAAATAATCCCATGTAAATCTGGAAATAACATCAGGTGAAACAAAAATGTATGATTTTCCAGCTAGCCTTTCTACTATAGATGATCTAAAAAAATACATATGGATAAGTTTGAGTAGTTTATATGTATCAACCATGTTAATATATCTAAAGGATGACTTATGTTTCTTTCCTATTTGGCATGCATCGCAAAATATATCTTTATCAAATTTAAGACTACGAAATTCCAAAATTAATTATTTCTTAGATAATTTGTACAAAGTAAATACATTAGAGTGTTCAGGTCACTTATGTAAAATCTAGGATTCATTTGTCTCAGCAATTAAACAATTAACTATTTTATCACACGAGTAATTAAGATCCAAAGTATAAATATTTTCAGTTCTGGGCGCTCTAAACTTAATTTTTTTATCATTAAAAACTGAGTGAGCATTGTTAGAAAAAAAAGACATAAAAACATCATCACATAGTTGAGAGATACTTATCATATTGTGATTCAAATCTTGAACATATAAGACATTGTTAATAAAAATTGATTTTGGATCCCCAACTAATACAAATCTAATTATTTTTCCTTTTCCTTTATCATTAAAGGTAACCAAGCCTCCATCTATTTTTTCTAATGAATGAAAATTTAAAGAGTCTCTGCTCATGTGCCTTGAGAATCCACTTTCCATATACCATACTATATTTTTTTCCTGTATCTTTTACCTATTCTTTATCTTTATCCATAAATTACTTATTTTCATTTATATTGGTAGGATTCCTTTCTGAATAAGATTTATATGTACTTCTAGATTCATCAGAGACACCCCATGTAGCCTTTATAGAATTATTACCTTTGTGCTCATAGTTAGTTCTCATTTGATACATCCTTTATTTATTTTTCATCTTTCTTTTATCTTATTTTATTTGTGTTAAATAGGGCTTAATATGTACCATTTTATTATATTCATATCATATTTCATTATTAATTACTTAACCATATTTCTTGATATTTTTGAAATAATTTTTGAAACCTTTATTTTTCTTATAAAATTTACTAAATCATTAGGATAGATGATCCATTTCCATTCTATAATATGATAATTCTGAATCATTTGAGGATACAGATTTTTATTTTGATTTATTTTCATATTTTCTAGTTATAATTTTAAGGGTGTTATTTTCCCTTATTATCATCCTTTGATCTTCATCTTCAACTTTCATTTCTACTTCAATCATCATTAGAGTTCAAATCAATTCCTTCACTATCAGATTTTTTACAGTTATGGATTGTCTAATTATAGAAGATATCCCATTTCTCTTAGAGGGTAAGAATATTAGATCTTTTAAAGATAGATGTTGTTTATTAATTGGATTTTCCAAAACAAAAACATTATTGACTATTTTATCCAATATTCCATTCATCTGAGTGATGCTTTCAACTCATACATTCTGAAGGTGTTGAATTTTAGCTTTGAAATGTTGTATCTTAATTTCTTGAAATTGTTAGTTCCTTCATAAGAAACTAAAATTGTTTTCCAGTTATTATAGGAAAAATCACATTGAGATACATGATTAAATTCATCCATACCTATTCCATATATAATAACATTAATTTCTATTGAATTAACATCATATTCAACTTCTTTTTCACCATCCCACTTTTTTGGTCTTTTAGAATCTCATAAGGTTTAACAATATTTATATAGACATTGAATCCAAGATTCTTTAAATAGATAATCATATTTACTTTCCAAAAAAATAATTTTGCCCATTGATATATGGGGAATGTATCATGGAAATTCATTCTTTTAGCTCTGCCATTGAAATCTATCATCTTATAGAAGTTTTACTTGAGTTGGATAAAGCATATCAATATTCTTAAAAAATAAATACAATGATACTAAGTGTTGGGTTATAATAATAAAAATCTACACAAGAGGGTGTGAATTTTTTACCTTTTAATAATCTTTACAGATTTAAATTTTACCCCTCTTTGTATATTATGATGATCTGTGGTTTTCTATTCTTTAAGAAAATTATGCAGTGGAAAAAAATTAAGAAGAAAAAAATAATTTTTATAGTGGTTTGGGTCACAAAGATCTTCTATTACACTCCACCAACACTCTCTCAGTGATCTTGGTGATTTTTATTAAATAGTTCCTCTTATTATAAGAGCACCGCAATTGAGTGCAGATAGTTGTCACCTTACAAACAAGATATGTTATTTTATAGTAAAACTATTAATCCAAATCTTAGTGTGAGAAGCTAATACTCCACCATGACTAAGTATCATTATCTGATACTATAATAAATCAATATTGATTTATTTTTTGAGAAACCGATTCAGCACACAGTTGGAGAAGAAACTGGAAGATGATGTATCTTCTTCTTCATAGATAAGAGTCCTCAAGAAAGAACAGATTTGAATAGATCCTCATTATAGAAGGTCTTCAAGAAATATAAAAACCAAAAGAATAAACTTTTTCAAGAAAATAGATAAACCAAAAAAATAAAGAACATGAATGTCTTCATAGTGTATCTCTAATAGATTCTTTATTTAGTTATAGTAAAATATTAACAAAGATGTACTGCAGCAGGAGTAGGAGATCAATTAAATTTAAAAGAATCAAAAATTGTATATATCCAAAGTGTATATCTTTATAGAAACAAATATTATGTCACAATATTATCCTAAAATGAAAATATATCTATAAGAAAAATAAACACTCAATATTTAGCAAGACACTTGAATTACTCTACGTCAAACAATTCCAAAAATATCATATTATAAGTCATGATTATTTGAATTTGAAATATTCAAATAAAATAATAAATCACCTTAGAAATAGGAATGATTTAATCCATTGAAAAAAATAATTTGAATTTATATTTAAACAATTTAAAGTGATATATAATAATAGAAAGACCATTTCAAAAATCACATAAAAATATACTAAATTTAAACTCCACAGTTGACAGGATCAAATGTGGGGTAGAATTCAATAAGATAACTTTCTCAAAAAATATAATCATGAAAAACACACTTAAATTAACTTATTTAGTAAAACAAACAAGGGTATTTGTGAACATCAAAGGCAATAATAATTCAAAGAATATTATTGGAGCAATATATGACAATAAATATTGACGCAGACATGATTACTAGGAATTGTTTTTAACAAAATGTTATATATATTTATACTACATCATAAAATTCTTAACATGTTTTAATTAGTTATGATTAAATAACTATGAGTTGATTTTTTGACTTTTTTTATGGATTGATTTATCCTTATTTTATAAACCAACCAAAATGGGGATGGTAGTAGTAGCCTCTAATATCTTAGATTCCAGTAACCATCAGTCTCCTTTTAGTCATGAGACAAAAATCTAGTATCTAACAATAATTTGATTTGTTGAACACCCTTTTATTACATTGTTACTCATATTCATATAATGGGGTCTAAGGGTTTGAGATATATAAAATTTTTATGCATACACGTAGGTCCATACATACTTAGACAAAGGGATGACACACATGTTATTAATGAGGAAATGAAAATGTAGTTATTACAAATTATGTAACAACATACAAAAAAATATGACATTCAATTTCAATCATACATTGGTCAGTCATCTCAATATCTGTCTATTATTATAAATTATATAACTGTATACAACAAAATACAACATGAAATTTTAATCACACATTGTTTGATCATCTAAAGATCGATCATCATACAATACTCTTAACATGTTTTTAGGATACATATTATGGTCTACATATTCTAACTTTAAACATACTATATCCAATAAATAATATATATATACACAAATATATTTATATTTTCACATTTATAAATATTTTTTATTCTTACAGGGGGTAAACTATAGCTAAAACCCTAATCAATATAAATTACCTCACTATTGTATTATATTGATGCAGACATGATTACATTGAAATTTTTCATATTAAAACGTTATATACTACATCATAAAATGTTTAACATGTTTTAATTAGATATTACTAAATAACTATGAATTGATATTGAGACATTTTCTATAGACTGGATTATCATTATTTGATAAACCAACCAAAACATGGGGGGACATATAGAGGCCCTATTATCTCATATTTCAGCAACCACTAATCTCCTTTCTGTCGTGGTTTAAAACACCAACATCAAAAAACAAATCCTATTATCAAACTCCTATTTATTACAACAATACTCACATTCAAGTGAGGGGGTCAAGGTATTTAGGATACAAAAAAAATTACACTGACACATAGGTCAATACATACTTAGAGAGAGGGTTGATAGGTAGGTCATCAATGAGGAAAGAAAAAACAATTGTTACAAATTATATAACCACATTCAAAAAAATACCAAATGAGATTTAAATCAGGCATTTGTCAGTCATCTCAATATTAATCATCATAATATACTCTTAACATGTTTTTTTTGGATACTTATTATGTTCAACATATTGTAACATTACCTATAACTATGTCTAATAAATAATAAATATATATACATCTTATTTATATTACCTTTTTTTAAATGTCTATATATATGTGCATTTTTTATTTAAGGATGTCTTTTAAATATGAAAAATATTATTTTTAAAATATTATATTAAAATAATATAACATATATTATCCCAGTAACAATATTCATTTTTTCATTTAATTTAAGATATTCATGATTGTATCAAATGATTATTAATAATATTTTTAAAAAAAATAACTAGAATAATTTTTTTAACTATGCATCCAATAATATATTGTTCATTTATCTAATTTTCAATCTATTATATATATATATATATATATATTCAACTGTATTTACCAATATTATATATATATTTATTTATTTATTTATTTATTTATAAGAAACTATTAAAAAAATATTATTATTTTATACATAACTACTCAGAAATATTATTAACATATTTTTTAAAAAAAAATTAATTAATTAAAGTAATCTAATCTACACTTAAATTTTGAATAAAATATTGTAAACTTATGTTACATTCTACATAATAAAATTTGTTAAGTATATATATATTTTTGAATTAATTAAACTTTCCAAAATTTATATAATTATAATTTATACATAATTACTCTATATAATAATTATTTAAAATTACTATAATTTAAAAATTATTATTATTAATAATTTTATTATTTTTATTAAAAAAATATATCAAATATTATATTTTATATCTAAATAAATTTAAATATGATAAATCTTACAACATATATAAATATATATAATTCTATTAAAATAAATCTAATAATATTTTTTATAAATAATTATTAATAATAATAATTTTATAAAATATTTAGGTGGATATAATTTATTTATCTATGTATCTATTTCTAAATTTACATTTATTTTAATTCAAATATACCATATAATATAATATATTGATAATATGAAATTATATTTCCATATTTGATGCATTTATTTAAGGTTTATTCATGATTTATATGATAATGCACTGAGTTCCAGTTTATTTTCACATGAATTGGGAAATTTGAACTCTATGGAAGAAATGTTGAAAATTGAAAAAAAAATGGGTTTTAAACACACTGTGTATCATATACAGGATGTATATTCCTCATTCACAACATTCCTAAAGATCCACAGACCAAACCATGAAGGTTTTACATAACGTGAAGCCAGTACACAATGTGTACATTGATTACATGATGTGAATATTTCAATTATCAGAATACTTCTAAAATTTAATTACATACATGATATATAGACATTGCATGATGTGTAAATTTTTATAGCTCTCTCAATCAAAGATAGGAGTTGATTCTCAATGGGAATTATGGAACTCAAATATATGATGTGAATGAAACTTAAACAATATGAAGATGTATGGACAGAAGTCACTTAATATAGTATAAGGCATGAATGCCTTACATGTCGTGTACTTTTTCATCCTATTAAAATTTGAAATCTCCTTCGTGCACAGAGAGCTCAACACACTTTCTTTTTCACTCATTTTCTTCTATCTTTTTCTCTTTTTTTTAACCTTTTTCATTATAAATTAATTTTAATTCATTAATTTAATTGTTTTGTCAAATCCTTTTGATTTTTTGGTTAATCTATATCTGTTATTAATCCATTGTGAATCTTCTTCAATTTTCGACTTCTGTTTTTTCACCACTCCCCATTCTTCTTGAACACTTGTAACGTTATTAATTTTTCCTTTTTGTGTAATATTTTTTTATTGGATTCACATTGGTTTTAGTTTTTTTAACTTGATTCTTAATTATTTTAATCTTGTATTTATTCTTTATTGAATGTTTCTTGATTATGCATATAATGCTTTGTATTTCCTAGATTTTGATCAACATTTCCATGCACGACTAATCCACCAAGGATTAGGGGTCAAGAATAGGGGTGTTCCTATGCCTAATGAATCTATTGATTGAGTCTTGGTATCCCTATGTCTTGTAATTAGGTAAAAAATAAATTTTCATCACATTATTTCTTACAACTTTGACCATGGTAAGTGTCATCGAATGAACCAAAGCTAATTGGATTTGAGCATGACTATGACCATTAGCATGTGATGCTTTCTACATAGAATCTAAGCATAATTCACCTAGGTTATCATCTATACCTTTACCATCGGATAGTTACAACCTGGGTAGATCCTATTATTTTGACTAAAACTAATTGGTGAATTTTGTACCACTTTGTATCCTAAGTCATTGGACTACCCCAAGATAAATCTAGAAATATAAATTGTCAACAGCCCTGAATTTGACCTCGATCCCTTACTTTATTATCTAAATTAAATTAAAACTTCTTAGTTTTAATAAAAAGGAAACCTAAAGAGTAAAAATTAATAATCCTTTATAATGGTTTTGTTTGATTAGTTGTTGATCTTCAAGTTATCCTCATAGGTTCAACCCTGCACTACCTCTTTACTACACCATAGTAGTAAGGGTAGTTTGGAACTCTAAATTTACAATCTGATTATCACCCATGTGAATTAAATGAAGCATGAAGGCACGTCTAATTTTGGCACCATTGTGGGGGATTAATATTACCTAGGAATAGTAACCTTCAAACTAAACCTTGGTTTACCTCACCCCTCCCCCTTTATTCTTTTTCATTCCCCTTTCTTCTTTTACATTTTTCTCCTTTGGGCACACCTGCATTCTCTCTTTCCCTCTCAACCTTCTTCGTAGCTAGTGCATGTTCCAGGGACCCTTGACTCACTCAAGAAGTTGGGATGGGAAATAACAACATCTTTTCCATCCCAATATTTATCCATCAATAAATGTACACTGCCTATTTACAATGTCTTAGCATAATGATATTGCACCACAACACCCCCAAAACATGAAATATGTGCCACCTACCAATTAGGGTGAGAATCCAACACTACAGGACTTCACCATAATGGATTACAGATTTTCATCCATTAGTGGTGCTACTCCCAGCATTATGACACCACCAATCTAGGTGCACACTTTTGAAATTAATCTCAGACTCATTCACATGATCCAGAACATTGGTCAATTCAGTTGGCTATAATGTGAAGACCCCCATGAACACATTTCTAACTTTCTGGAGGTTTATGATAAATTTTTCAACCAGGGAATGTCATCATATGCAATAAGACTCTATGTATTCCCGTTATACCTTCATGACTGATCCAAGTATTCATTAAAAATTCAATCTCCCAAATCTAACATGAAATGGGATAAACTAGCCAAGAAATTCTTGGAAAAACTTTTCGACCCTTCTGAACATGGAAGCATTGAAATGAAATTCAAAAATTCACCTAGGAGGATGGATAATCATCATGGAATGCATGGGATATATTTAAGGAGCTACTCATAAATTTTCCACTTCACAAAAACATTGTGTGGCTTTAATTGAAAAAATTATACCAAGGACTACAACCTATTGTGTATACTGTGGGAGATGTTACTGTTAATGATGGACATATGTTTAAGATGCCTAAAGTGGGTCAAGCCATTCTTGATGAAGTATTACACAATTCCAATCTATGAAAAATTGATAGAGGACCACTTCATTGTGGAATCCATCAGGTGGAGGAAAGAACTAACCTCACATCACAAGTTGAAGCCCAATAAAAGAAGTTGGAGTCATTCCAATTACCTACTTCACCGCCACCCCATCATACTCATGTAATGGAGATTCAATATTGTGATATGTATAAAGGCTCTCATTCTTACCAATACTGTAGGGAAGGTATTGAATAACCCCAATTCCAATATTGTAATTACATTAATTACAAACAACAAAATCAGTAGTACCCGCAACCCCAAAAATATCAATAGTAGAAAAACTATCATCAGAGGAGGGGAAAGGTGACACTAAACAATCAGGAAACTCTTGGGTACCCACCACAAGGTCCAAATACTCATCCACCACAAAAATTACAAAAACCTTTTCCTAGATCTCACCAATTTCTACCTTCGTAACAACAATAAAAAATCCAACAAGATTTTCTAAGACCACAACAGCAAGACCAACCTCTCCAGACCAATCTTCAGAACTTTCTCACTACCTTCATAT
Source organism: Viscum album (assembly GCA_963277665.1). NCBI lineage: Eukaryota > Viridiplantae > Streptophyta > Magnoliopsida > Santalales > Viscaceae > Viscum > Viscum album. Next base: position 1,746,438,762 of record OY728129.1, on the reverse strand, counting down.
AGAGAGAAGATAAATGTATGATTACCCAAGAGATGTAAATGAAAAACCAAATATAATCCATGTTCAATATTAAGAACCAAATGGGTCAAATTTCAATGACCATATGAGACTAACTACCAGGTACATTTTCCAATAACACTAAAACACACCTAGGAGAAGAGGAAAAGGTAGTGGCTCTTAGAGTGTAAAATTTTTGGACATTTAGTAACCATGAAAATAGGAGGAACATAAGCTATAGGAACCTAATAAATGGTAGATAGAGGCTTGGTCCATGCTAAAGGGTCTCAAGATCTCCAGTACAATGGGTATTGAGCTGGAATCTATTGAAACGAACTCTCAAATCATCCATGATTCTCGAATAGGTGATATTTCCATACCTTGGGTTATTACTTATCACATTCAGTGGTGTATGAAAATAATCTCAGGAAAAACCTGGGTTCTTTATACATGGTGAAAAGGGAACCATGCTATATATTTTTTTGCTTCTAATATTTCTCATGACCATGCTTTTTACTCTTTTGATAGTTTTGGATCCCTTCTCAGTGGGTGTTTCAAAATTATTCATGGGGAAGCCCTAGTTTTTAATTACTTTAGAACCTCATGAATTTTTACTATGTCTCTTCAATGCTTAATCCATATTTTTAATAAAACTCTCATTATTATGGTATAACACAAAGGAAGCTTTCAAAGTAACAAGTCTAGAATCAGAATCCACTACAAAAACTCCAACAAAAGAGTAGCCTGAAAAGAAATAATATTATGTAGGACCACCAGTATAAATACCCCCTCTACCATTCCCAAAAATAATGAGTCATTTAATGATATAAGAATAAAATAATAAGTTTCTAGTAATTTTTAAACAATTACATATCAATATTTCCTTCACTTAGAACATCACTTAGATGACTGCCTGTTCCAAATTCATGAAAAATTTATTTCCAAAAAAAAGGAATATAGAAGACTTAGGTTTCATTTCTATAAAGGAATAATTCTCTGATCACATTCATCAGAAGCTTCCCCATAAAATGAGAGGACCTAGTAGCTTCTAGATTCCATGTGCTGTAGGGAATGTACCTCTGGAAGAGCATTATATAACCTTAGTTTGAGAATAAATCTCAAAAATATGAGTGTCTTCAAGAATCTAGGGCTTTAATAATTAAATTAAAAAATATTTTCACTTCAATAGGATGATATATTATTTAAGTATCCTCAAGGACTTCTCTAATATATCATAGTTAAAGTTGGTAATCTTATCATTCCAGTAGATTTGATAATTTTAGATATAGAATAAAAATGATATGTTTCAATTAATCTAGGATGATCATTTTTTCTACTAGGAAGGATTTAATAGACATTAACCTAGGGAGATTGATATTCTGAGTTAGAGATGAAAAAGTTTTTTTTGACTTATAAATGGCTACTAAGCAGGTCAGTGATTATTTTGACTATCAAGATGTCTTTTGTACTGATGAAATAGATGAGTTTATGACCATTTAGGGAGATAGGAAGACCCTATACCCTGATGAAGATGAAGAAAATGATCATGAGAATGAAAACTAATTTGAATCATTGATAAGGGAAATTATCCCATCACTCATACCTTCATTCATTAAGACACCATCATTAGAATTAAAAACATTATTGAGCACACTCAATTACTTCTTCCTTGATACTACCACAACACTACCAATCATTATCAACTCACAAATAATCGAAAAAAATAGGAAAATTTTATTGAATTCCTAAAAAGGAATAGAAACTCAATTTTATGGGGGTTGGATGACCTTAAGGGGATCATCCCCACAATCTTCACCCATAATTTGTTTTTTAAATATGGTTCTAAACCCAAATGCCAACCCAAAAGGTGACTCACCCCACCAATAAAAGATGTGGTTAAGAATGAAGTTCTAAAACTTATAGATGCTTGAATAATATTTTCAATATCTAACAGTGAATGGTTGAGTCTGTTATAAGTCATTCCAAAGAAGGGTGCTCTAACTATTGAAAAAAGAAATGAATATGAGTTAATCTCTACTCAAACCATCACTAAATGGTGAGTATATATATATTATATGGACCTCAATATGACAACCTGAAAATATCATTTTTCTACTACCCTTTATGGATAAAAATTTAGAAACACTAGCAGGGAATGAATTCTATTATTTTGTGGATGGATATTAAGGATACAATCAAATTGCGGTTGATCCAGATAACCACTCCAAAACTAAATTCACTTTCCCCTTTGAAACCTTCACCTATCGATGTATTTCATTTGGTATGTGTAGCACACTAGAAAAATTTCAATGGTCAATGAAACATATATTCAATGATATGGAGGAGGAATTCCCAAAAATCTTCATGTATTAATTTTTAGTATATAGATGATTCTTTGAGGTGTGCCTGAGTAATTTGGATCTAGTCTTAAAATGCTATGAATAAAAATTCCTGGTATTAATCTAGGAAACATGTCACTTCATGGTATAAGGAGGCATATTTATTAGACATAAAATCTCAAAAAAATGCATGGGAGTGGATCTATCTAAAGTCAATGTGATAGAAGACTTAATTGATCCAATAAAAGTGAAAGGGATAATGAGATTTTTGGGCCATGACGGATTCTACCACATCTTTGTTAAAAACTTTATAGAAGTAACCCACATCTTATCACACTTATTGTTTAAAGACATTATTTTTTATTTCACCAAATATTTTTTATAGGGTTTCAATACCCAAAAGAATAGCTCAATGGACACTCTTATCATAATTTCACCAAATTGGGACAAGGGATTTGAATTTATATGTGACTCAAGAAACATTGATGTTGGAACTGTCTTAGGATAGAGAGTTTGAAATATCTTTTCTCATATTTAATATGAAATTCACATGCTAAATGATTCTTAGATAAATTATAAGACTACTAAAAAGTAACCTATGGTAGTAGTATGTGAATTTTAAAAGTTTTTATCATACATTTTACTATCTAAAGTAGTGATCTATACTGATCATGAAACCCTTAAATATATACTAAACAAAAAGGATTTCAAACCATGTCTAATATGATGGATCCCACTACTGCAATAGTTTTACATCATAATAAAGGACACAAAAGGAACTAAGAACTTTATCCCAAACTATTTATCCAGACCTCCACTACCAAACATTAAGGGTGATGAAAATATTTACATTAAGTATGACTTCCCTAATGAAACTCTTTTCATGATAAATACCCAAGATCAATTATGAATTTTATAAATTGTAAATTATGTCACCTTGGGATCAATCTACCGTAATATTATCTATCATCATTGGAAGATATTTTTAGCTAAAACATCACATTACTACTGGGATGAGAAGCTACTTTTTAAGTGTTCTACCAATGGATTAATGTGGTGTTGCATCTTAGTAGATAAAAAAATTTGTTCTCAACATGTCTCATATGTCACTAATAGGATGGAATCATGGATTCAAACATACCATAGCTAAAATCCATCAAATTGATATATTCTGGCCCACACTTCATCGGGATACAAGGAAAATTTGTCAAACCTGTGATTGATACCAGTGGATACAGACCATAGGGAAGAGAAAAGAAATGCCCCAAAATACCATCCTGGAAGTTGAACTCTTTTACATATGGGGAATTTATTTCATTGGACCATTTCCTAATTCTCAAGGTAATATTTACATCCTAGTCGGCATTAAATATGTCTCAAAATGTGTTTAAGTTGAAGCCACTAATCATGACATAGCATAAGTGGTAATGAAATTTTTAAAAAAAATATATTTTATAGATTTATATTTCCATGATTACTCATTAGTGACAGGGGAACTCACTTCACCAATAATTCTATGGAAGTATTTTTTTAAATGTATGGTATTTGGTATAACATCAATACTCCCTACCACTCTAAAATAAGTGGGAATGTTGAAGTTTCAAATAGAGAAATAAAAAATCATGGAGAATATGGTGAACTCTAGTATAAAGGATTTAATTTATAAAGAAAATGAAACACTTTGGTCTTATAAAACAGCTTATGAAACTCCCATCAACACTACTCCATCCCAACTAGCATAGGAAAATGCATGTCGTCTACTAGTGGAATTAGAGAACCAATCTTTTTTGGAAATAACAATATTTAACTTAGATACTTAGAAATTAAAAGAAGTTAGAAAGATCCAATTTGATGAGATAAAAGAAATTAAAAATGATTCCCATGATAATTCTATAATTTTTAAAGAAAGTGAAAAGAAGTGGCATGACCAAAGAATCGTGTGTCAAATCTTTAATCATGTTGATAATTTTATTTTATTCAATTATTGATTAAAAGTATTCATTGGAATAATAAAACCTCAATGGATGGGTTCTTACCAAATCATTAAGGTATTCTCTTATGAAGTTATCGAGATTTAGAAAAGTGAAAAACCACCATTAAAGTTCAATGGGAAGGGGTTAGCCCTTCTAAGAAGGGTGCTTCATCACTCTCAAATTCACCTGAACATAAATGAGTCTGGATGATGGCGTTATTATTAGCGCTTTATGGGAGGCTACCCATATTTTTTATTTATTTATTTTTAGTCCTATTTAGAGTGAATTATTTTCTTATTTTAGTATCATTCTTTTTTTTAGGTCATTATTGACCATTACTATACTCACGTTACTACATTTTTATAAGTTTATTTCTCCTAGTTTTGATTGTATTAACCTACTCATTTTTCTTCTTCCAAATTAGTTAACCCTATGGACTAATGTTTTATATAGTGTAGGTTTTTAAATTCTAATAAATTATGTAGGTAACCCATCTTGAAATTTCCATCAACCAAGTTTTCCCATGGTATGAAACTCATAATAGAGGGTTCTCGATTCCATAATTTCAATTTCAAATTTTCATTTCATTTTTTCTATGTTGTTATTAATATCTCTCCCATAATACTTTCCAAGACGGTGTAGACACTATCTCAAATTAAATATGGGGAGTTTTTCTTGATCTTTATTGTTGATACACTTGGATTATTGACTATTTTCACTTATCTATGATACATTTTCCATAAAACAATTCATTAAACCAGAAAACTTATTACACCTATTTAAATAAAAGAAAAAGATAGGTTAGAGATTATTGAAACCCATTTTTACTCTTATTTATAATTTTGAGATTGATTTCTGAGTTTATTACTTTAATTATTATTCAATAATATTTCAATTTATCTTGATTGACTTATTAATAGATTTTATACCCTGGGTGATTTCTAGTTATTTTATATACTCTCATTCTCGATAGAATTCTAGACTTACACTATAATTTTCTTTTATAAGAATATTTATTTAGAGATACTTGGGGCATGTAAACCTAACAGAACTTGCATTGAGATCTTATTGAGGATATGAATGAACAAATACATTTTTAAAATGATTGAGGAAATATTTTTTATACTATTTTACCTAAGAACCACATGCACATATTTCTATTGTTAGCTTATAGTTTCCATGAATAACCTTTTTAGGATGGAACTGTTTTAAGATGATTATCTCTTCTTACCCTACTTTTGGTATTATCTATAATTATCCATTGAACCATCATGGGTTGATTTTTACTACTAATGGACATGGGATGTTGTTATTAAGGATATGTATTATGGAACTTTCACCAAACTTATATGATATGGTCCATGATTACTTTTGAAATTTTCTATGCATACCACGTTTCTTTGAAAAATATATAAAAGGAAAAAGATCTAGGGTTGTGTATTATGAAGGTAAAAAATCACCACTACCAAAACAATGAATCCTGTGATGGATTGTATGTGGTTAGGGGATAGATTTGTGACCTATCCTAAATGTGGTTCTCAAAAAATAAACAAAAATAAAAATAAAGGAACAAGGTAAATTTTTTATACTTACTTGATATACTTATGGACCAATCTTGAGCTATGGAGCATATACGCACTTTATTTAAGAGGAGTTACTTCATTCCATTGTTAATAAATTTCATGAATTTTACATAATATATTACCCTCACTTTGAGATTTATTTTCACATTCTACCCACCTTCCCAAATTCTGAGAGTCATTTGAACACTTTTTGATAAATATCTCATGATTGATTTTGTATTTTTCTTTACAAGGTGGATATGTTAGAACCAATTAAAGATTATGTTTATAAATATATATTTAGGGTTTGATCATATCTCTAGTTTCATTTTTACCTTTAGTGATGAGATAATGTTTATTCTTAGGTAAAATTTAATTTGGGTATAGAATTTAATGAATGGTTTTGAAATTGAAATTAAAAGAATAAGTAATCTGGATAAATAACTGAACTATGAGGCATGACTGATTTTCTATGTAGTATTGATTTTGGAGGACTAGCTTTTTCTTCTTACACTTAGTTTTATTTTCCTAGTTGTAATGAAAGTTTTCTGTTTTAAAAAATTTTTCTTTTGGAATACCTGTAGAGAAGTTTTTTGCTCTAGGAAAAGAAATTTTTCAAGTATGGGGTGATTTGATATCTTGAAATTATATATACATATTAGATACCTTTATATAAGGTTTATTCATGACATGAAATAAACTTAAACGGCATGCAGATGTCAGGATAGAAGTCACTTAAGCTGGTACATGATATGCATGCTTTAAAAATCATGTACTTGTCTATCCTATTAATATTTGATAATTACTCTGTACACAGAAACCTTGAAAAACATTTATTTTCTCTCATTTTCTTACATAGTTTTCTCTATTTTTCATATGCTTTAATGTTAAACCCATTTTAATTCATTACTTTGATTTTTTGTTAAATCCTTTTGATTTTTTGGTTAATTAAATCTGGTCTTCATTCGTTGTGAATCCATTTCTATTTTTCATGTTCATTTCATCAGTGATCTCCATTCTTCATCAATTCTTGCAAAATTGTTCATTGGGTCTTCATGCACAATGATTTTTTTATTGGATTCACAATGACTTCAATTTTTTTATCTTTATTCTTAATTGTTTTAATCTTGGATGTAATTTCCTGATTCCGAAAGCCACCCAGAGGCGCCCCGTACCTGGTTGGTCACATGGCCTCAAGTGCATTTCCCCAAATGCCAGAGGCTGCCGACTAGTAGTGAGGGCCTTGGGTGTGATAGTGGGGAATCTATGACCTCATTGGCAGAGTACACAACAGAAGAGAAAATAGATAACAGCAATAGCAGAAACAGTAGACATGCATACAAGAGTAAGCGATAAACAGCGGAAGACTAACAAATAAGCAACTGGAGTAGAAAACAGTCAGTGAATATATGGCAGGTAAAGTACAGTAAGCAGTAAACAGGATACAACTCAGAAGTAACAATCCATAGTTTCTAGCATATAATCTACAAACAAGAAACAGCCACTCAAGCAAGTAGAACAAAAAGGTAGCCTCTGGGTAGTTCTCACAGCCTAACCCCTAAGGTTCAACCTACAAGTAATAGAAACCCCCTAGGAGGCACACATAGTCTCACCCATCTGGTTCAGATATAAATAATAGACTCTCTGAGGAAGCACTCACCGTAAATTCCCCCTATAGTCTCGTATCGTACTAAAGGCTCTCTGGGGAAGCACTCAACGTCAATTCCCCCTGTTTCCTGCGTCGAGGAACTATAGACTCTCTGAGGAAGCACTCAACGTCAATTCCCCCTGTGGTCTCGCATCGTAATTAAAGACACTCTAGAGAAGCCCTTACATCCATTATCCCTATGGTCCACTACACTAGGTTCTCACAGCCCTGTGTATAACAACATGCATAGCGCGTATATCGGCCCCGAGTAAACCTCAAGAACTACTTGGCTATCATTCTAAGGCACAACAGCATAATAGTACAACAGTTCCACTATCCTACAACTAGGCATGGAAACTGGAAAACTCCGAACAAGAAACAAGCATGGAAAAACATCCAGAGTACAGTAAAACTACACTATTTAGAAGAAATTACCTCTAATCAAGCAATCAAGCAAAGAAGGAAACAACAAGGGAAAAACAGGTAACACGCAATACCCCATTCAAGGGTATTTGTGGAATTTACACAAAATACTCACAAACTTCCTACAGAAAGGTACAAACCACCTACCTCGATGCTAGCAGAACGATATACGTGAACCACGATGGTTGATTCTCCTTAGAACGTCGAAGATCTAAGAAAACGTCAAAAACACTCAACCCATGATATATTAAGAAAGAGTAGAAATTGGAAAACTAGGCTCTAGGTGAAGGAATAAATCACCACTTTGGTTCCAACGCAATTGACGGTAACTGAAACAGAGATCAGATGGAGGATCGGGAATCTGGAGAAGAATCACAGTCATACGGTTCACTCTCAGACGAAGAACATGGAGAAGGGGTGTGTTTTTTCTGTCAGGCGTGACCCCAGTGAGTTTAATGAAATAAAATAAAGTACAAGGCATGTAATTCTTGAGTACATGTCATGTACTCCATTTTTCTATACTCCGCTTAAATCGGCCACCACATCGCCTCTACACACCGTGTGTGTGGCCCGAACATGGCTAGCACACGGCTTCGAGTGGTAAAGGAGTACATGGAGTGTACTCAGAAATTACATGGCGTGTACTTCAAAAATTTCCAGAAATCCCATTTTTCTCAAAAACTCCAGAAAAAGGAAATACATACCTGAAATGAAGATCTGTGTTCTTACAAACTTCCCCCCTTAAAGAAATTCATCCCTGAATTTCCCTAACGAGGTGGAGAAGAAGAAACCCCAAATAGCTCCGGCCACTGCGATCGTACATTGGCCTCCCTTTCCCAAGTCTCATCTTGTACTCTCCTATGATGCCATAGCACCCGCACTAGAGGAACAGACCGCCCATGGAGAACCTTCGTACTGCGATCAACAATCCGGATAGGATGCTCCTCAAATGATGCATCCGCTTCAAGTTCAACTTCCTCGGGCTGAAAGAGATGAGATGGGTCTGAAAAGTAACATCAGAGGTGAGAGACGTAGAAGACGTTGTGCATGGCCTAGTACCTCTGAGTTAACTGCAACCGATAGGCAACCGGCCCCACTCTCTCCAATACCTCAAACTGCCCGACGTACTGCGGTTAAAGCTTACCCTATCTCTGAATCCTCTTGTGTCCCAACCTCAGTGCGACACGCAGGAAAACCTGATCCCCGACCTCGAACTCCAGAGGTCATCTCTGCTGATCAGCATAAGACTTCTGTCGTGACTGTGCTGTAGCCATCCTCTTCCAAATCAACTCTATCTACTCTGAGGTCTCCTGAACAAGATGAGGTCCCAGCAAATCTACCTCTCCTGCCTCCAACCAGCATAAGGGTGATCAGCATGGCATGCCGTACAAAGCCTCATAAGGTGCTATCTGAATAGTCGCCTAAAAACTGTTGTTGTAGGCGAACTCCACTATAGGGATATGCTTCTCCCAAGAACCGCCAAAGTCTAGAATGCAAGCTCGGAGCATATCCTCAAGCACCTGGATCGTACGCTCGGACTGACCATCTATCTGGGGATGGTATGTTGTACTCAAAAGTACCTATGTACCCAAAGCCTTATGAATCCCCTACCAGAACCGAGAAGTAAAGCATGTATCTCTGTCTGAAACAATGGAGTGTGGAACTCCATGAAGATGTACAATCTATCAGATGTATAGTCGTCCCAGATCATCAACACTGAAGGTCTCCTTGATCAGTAAGAAGTGAGAAACTTTCATAAGCCTATAGACGACAACTCAAACAGCATCGTTCCCTCGAGGCGACCTCGACAATCCAGTCACGAAGTCTATCACGACATCGTTCCACTTCCACTCCGGAATGGGTAACTGTTGTAAAAGGCATGTTGGTCACTGGTGCTCCGCCTTCACCTACTGAAAAGTAGAACACCGCAAGATGAAACCAGAAACATACCTATTCATACTTGGCCACCAGTATTGGCGATGAAGATCCCGATACATCTTGGTGACGCCAGGATGAACTTCCCAAATTGAGGAATGAAAATCCTGGATCAGCTCCTCGCGTATGTCTTCCGGCACCCATACGTGTCCCTAGAAATGAAAGATCTCATCCTCAACCACTGTCCATCTTGGAAGAGGGTCCTCTCTTGACACACTCTCCCACAGGACTAAGCCTTCTGAGTCTGATAGCTGCCTCATCCTTACCCGATCAAGAAGTGTAAAGGTAACAGCTATAGAAGATAGGAAAGTTTGTCCCTGTCTGTCGTGCACCTACAGTTGCATCTCAGAGAACAAATCCATGAGTTTCTACTCACTACTGGCCTTCTGAACTACCTAAATCTGAGTTCTCTTGCTCAACACATCTGCCACTATGTTTCCATTTCCCGACATATAAGAAATCTCAAAATCAAAATACTGGAGATACTCAACCCACCTGTGCTGTCTCAGATTCAGATCACATTGAGTGAAGATGTACTTGAGACTCTTGTGGTCAGTGAAAACCACAAAGTGCTCTCCCAGAAGGTAATGTCTCCAACAACGTAAGGCATGAACAATAGATGCCAACTCCAGATCGTGTGTCGGGCAGTTCCTATCATGTGGCCTCAACTTATGAGACTCGTACGCAATGACTCCATCTCCCTGAATAAGCACAGCGCCCAGCCCGATACCTGAAGCATCACAATAAATAGTATATCTCTTTCCTGGCTCTGGAAAGACTTGTATCGGTGCTGACGTCAACCTTCCCTTCATCTCCTGAATGACTGACTCACAAGAATCTGACCATAAGAACTTTTCCCCCTTCTTGGTCAGACCTATCAAAGGTGCTTCTAGGCGTAAAAAGTCCTGAATAAAGCGTCTGTAGTATCCAGTCAGCCCTAGGAAGCTCTAAACCTCAAAAACGTTCTTTGACTGCTCCCAGGAAACTACAGCTCTCACTTTCTCTAGGTCCACAGATACTCCTGCCTCTAAGATGACGTGACCCAAGAAGTGAATCTGATCCATCCAAAAGTGGCACTTTGAGAGTTTAGCATAAATTCAATGCTTTCTCAGTGTACTCAAAACGATCTCAAGATGGTTAGCATGACCGTGTTGAGTGTGACAGTACACCAAGATATCGTCCAAAAAGACCACAATGAAGGATTCCAGGTAAGGATGGAATACTCGGTTCATCAGTTCCATGAAAACTACTAGCGCATTCGTGAGACTGAATGGCATAACCGTATACTCGTAGAGACCATGCCTACTCCTAAAGGATATCAGAGGTATATCTGATGGTCTAATGCACAACTGATGATAACTGGACCTCAAATAAATCTTTGAGAACACGCAGGCTCCTCAAAGCTAATAAAAGAGGTCATCAATCCTCGGTAAGGGATATCGATTCTTGACCGTCAACTGGTTTAGCTTACGATAATCCACACAGATCCTAAGGGAATCGTCTGCCTTCTTCACAAAAAGGACAGGAGAACCCCAAGGAGAAGTATTGGGTCGAATGAAACCCTTTTCCTGTAACTCCTACAACTGCTTCTTGAGTTCCTACAACTCAGGTGTAGCCATCCTATAGGGAGGAATGGACACTGGTTCCGCTCCTGGCACGAGCTCAATAGAGAAGTCCACCTCACGCTCTGAAGGCAAACCTAAAAAGTCCTCTGGAAAGACATCCCTGAAATGATCCACCATTGGAGGAAAGTCCAACTGTGAAGTCCCCTGGTCATCCAGATAAAGACTAGCAATCTGGGTCGTCACCCTTCCTATCCCATGATGCTCGAGTCCTGATCGACTCTCCTGAACATCCCATTTGCCTCTATGAAGAAACGTTTCACCCTCTGGTGAGATAAAACTCACCCTACAGCAATAACAGTCGACGACTACCTAGAAGGGAACCAACCAGTCCATCCTGATAATGAAATCATAGCCTGTCATCTCTAGGACATAGATATCCCATAAGAAACGATACCTTGCAACCTCGAGAGTTCACTCTCTGCACTGACGTACACTATATGTTCTCATCCCCAAAGGTGTGTCTAGTGTCATCAAGTCAGCAGAAGAAATGATACATAGCCCAAGGATCTCCACAACAGCAATAGATATGAAGCTATGCGTAGAACCATTATCGAAAAGAGTTGAAGATAAAACTAAGTCTACTAAAATTGTACCTCGAACAGTAGAAGGTCCAGGATCCTACTCCTCATAGGTCTGCTCCACCGCAAAAGTCTGGCCTGCCCAGTAGTCCTATGATCCTTCCTGACCACTCTGAGCTAATCCTCCTTGATGGCGCTGAAGGATTGGTGACTGTCTTCCACAGCCTCGACTTCCACCTCGGCCCGAACGGCCGGAAGAACTCCAGTTACCTGACTGGTGAGAAACTGTCGGTGCTGCTCCTGAATGAGGAGTCATGGAAGAACCACCGTCACCCACTACTGGTGAGAAAACCTGGAAGAAACGCTGAAGGTGACCCATCTTGCTATAAGATCGGCACTCCACTGGGTCTCTCTGGCACTGCGGCCTCGTGTGCCTTGCCATTCCACACTGGTATCATACGACCTGGCTACCTGAAGATGAATCTCTCCTCCTCGGATCACTGCACGTAGACTCCCTACAGTGCTTCCTGCTGTCAATTGGAGGAGCACTAGCTCTGGAAGTCGAACCGCCCTAGCTCGCAGCTCTGGATTCTCTCAGATTGCACTCCGCAATCAGCGCCTGGTTGATGATGGAAGTGATAGAAGTCAACTGGAAGATATTCACCTGTGAGTGGATCTCCCGCTTGAGTCCATCCTCAAACTTCCTTGCTAAGAACACCCCACTCCCATCCCGGAGGGGTGTGAAACGCTGCAGCTCGGTAAAACGAGAGTAATACTCCATGACAGAAAGAGTACCCTGCTCTAGACTCATGAACTCCCAGGCTCGATCGGCCCTCAAGGTCTCCGGGTAGAAGTAGTCATAGAAAACGTGCTGGAACTCCTCCCAGGCCATAACCTACTGATGACCCGCCTATCATATCACGTCCCACCACCTCTTGGAAAAGTATCGAAGTATGTAGGTAGCGATCTTGACCTACCTCTCTGGAGGCGTCTCCAGATGCTCGAAGATAGTCATCATGGCTTCCAGCCATGACTCTGCAACCTGTGATCCTCCATCCCCTGAGAAAGTAGGAGGATACTGCTACTGGAAAACCTGTGTCAAGTCTTCCATAGTCATGGCAGGAGGTGATGCCCCCTAAAAGGTCTGCATCATCCTCATAAAACCTTCCCTGAACTGCACATCAGCACTTGCAGCTGGTATGACAGCCGGTGCCAAGGCTGGCCCGACCGGAGGATCGGCAGGAAGTCCCTGATCATCCATTTCTGGCATCTAATCACTACCTAACAATTTATGTACAACCGGAGGACGTCTCAGAGGCATATCTCTGAAAGATCAAAAGCATACCTTATATTAGAAAAACAAGGACATAGAACAAAGGGGTACAAAATGGAAACAGGAGAAGGAAACACTCAAGAGTACAAAACATGAATACACGGCATGTATAAACTCTACACGGCATGTACTTAACTCCACTCCCTTGCCCGTGTCTCCTTGCATGGCTAACTCACACGGTCTTCTTAAACTGAGACTACACGACGTGTTCCCTATGGACACGGCATGTAGTAGACAAGGTTTTGACGACCTGTGTTGTTAGTTACATGGCCGGCTACACGACTGAGACTACACGGCGTGTTCCGAACAAACACGGCATGTACTTGAAGATTTTCATGTCCCGTGTTGTTGGTGACACAGCCAATTACTGAGAACAAGGATACATGGAGTGTTCATACAAAACACGGTGTGTATGACACAAGCTTCCCCGACCCGTGTTTTTAGTTACACGGCCGGGTACACGCTCACTACTACATGGCGTGTACCTACCATACACGACGTGTTCCTGGCAATTTTCAAAACCCGTGTTTCCTCTCACACAGTCAGTGACACGGTTTAACACTACACAGCGTGTATATATAAAGTACACAATGTGTATTCTGGTTTTTTCCAGGCAGTAGCTCTGAAACTGCATCGAAGCCCAGAAAACACTGAAAACGAGCATGATGGTGCTAAATTCCGATCCTTGAGGGGCCATACACCCCACGAATCAAAGCTTGACATCCAATACAGTCATATATAAGGAAAAACAAGTCAATGATTCACTAATTTCTGATTAAAGAGGGCCCATAACACCTCAAGAACCAAAAATTGGTGTTCATTTAAGCAAGGTACAAAACAAACAACCTTTACATCAAACTGTAGATATTTTATCAAGAATTTATCACAACAACATGCATAATCTACACAAAGTCTATCACAAAAACATGCAATTGCTAATGCACCCTAGATGGCATGTAAAGAATGCATGGCATGTGATTTCTAACAGGTGACTATATGATGCATGAGATGTCATACCCTCATCTCATCGGTTTGCGACAGAAATAGAACCAGAATATCAACAACAATAACAACACAAGTCATGTGAATCTCTCTAGGTAAAATCATATCAACCGTAAAATATCAAAACCAAAAAACTTCAATAATCAATGTAGTATGGATTTTCCCTGTACACGGGTTATCTACTCCCGAGCATAGCTTAGAACCAAGTACAGAATCCATACTATCCCTGGATAAAGGCTCCAAACAGTAAATCAAGAGAAAAAAAACTCCTCTGATACCACTTTGTAACGTCCCGGTTTCGGAAGCCACCCAGAGGCGCCCCGTACCCGGTTGGTCACATGGCGTCAAGCACATTTCCCCAAACACTAGAGGCTACCGACTAGCAGTGAGGGCCTTGGGTGTGATAGTGGGGAAACTATGACCTCATTGGAAGAGTATACAGCAGAAGAGAAAACAGATAACAATAATAGCAGAAGCAGTAGACATGCATACAAGAGTAAGCGATAAACAGAGGAAGACTAACAAATAAGCAACTGGATAAGAAATATATATAAATGATGAATGATACATATATGTCTAGGAAAATAGCCAAAAAAATCACAATGCTGAATACAGTACTAAGCCAAAGTACAAAAGAAAAATAGATGAGCAACTCCTCAGCATCGCAAGCCTCGGCTTGGTCCCATGCTCTCCAGCTCCAGTGCAATCAAGAACCTGACGTAGAAGGGAGATTTCCCTTAACTATACCTGCAACAACATAGTCTGTTTGGGCCCCAAATCATGACCCAAACAGGGTGTGATACAAGGTCCCAGTAGGCAACCACCCAAATATCTGTGCCTAATAGTCAGTGAATATATGGCAGGTAAAGTACAGTAAGTAGTAAACAGGATACAACTCAGCAGTAACAATCCACAGTTTCTAGCATATAATCTACAAACAAGAAACATCCACTCAAGAAAGTAGAACAAAAAGGTAACCTCTGGGTATTTCTCACAGCCTAACCCCTAAGGTTCAACCTACAAGTACTAGAAACCCCTTGGGAGGCACACACATTCTCACCCCTCTGGTTCAGCAATAAATAATAGACTCTCTGAGCAACCACTCACCGTAAATTCCCCCTATAGTCTCGTATCATACTAAAGGCTCTATGGGGAAGCACTCAATGTCAATTCCCCCTGTGGCCCACGTCGAGGAACTACAGACTCTCTAAGTAAGCACTCAACGTCAATTCCCCCTGTGGTCTCGCATCGTAATTAAAGACACTCAAGATAATCCCTTACATCCATTCTACATATGGTACACTACACTAGGTTCTCACATCCCTGTGTATAACAACAAGCATAGCACACGTATCGGCACAAGTAAACCTGAAGAACTACTTGGATATCATTCTAAGGCACAACAGCATAATAGTACAACAGTTCCAATATCCTATGACTAGACATGAAAAATGGAAAATGTCGAACAAGAAACAAGCATGGAAAAACATCCAGAGTATAGTAAAACTACACTATTTACAAGCAATTACCTCTACTCAAGCAATAAATCAAAGTAGGCAACAACAAGGAAAAAACAGGTAACATGCAATACCCCATTCAAGGGTATTGGTGGAATTTGCACAAAATACTCACAGACTTCCTATAGAAAGGAACAAACCACCTACCTCGATGCTAGGAGAACGATATACATGAACCATGATGGTTTATTATCCTTAGAATGTCAAAGATCGAAGAAATCGTCAAAAAAGATCAACCCATGATATCTTGAGAAAGAGGAGAAATTGGAAAACAAGGATCTGGTAGACGGAAAAACTCACCACTGCGGTTCCAACGCAATCGACGACGGCTGAAATTAAGATCAGACAGAGGCTCGAGAATCTGGAGAATAATCACAGTTGTACGGGTCACTCTCGGACGAAAAACCTAGAGAAGGGGTGTGTTATGTCTGTCAAGCATGACCCCGGTGAGTTTAATGAAAAAAAGAAAGCACACGGTGTGTACTTCTTGAGTACACGGCATGTACTCCATTTTTCCGTACTCCACTTAAAGCTGCCACTGCATCGTCTCTACACACCGTGTGTGTGGCCCAGACATGGCCAGCACATGGCTTCGAGCGACAAAGGAGTACACGGCGTGTACTCAGAAAGTACATGGCGTGTACTTCAAAAATTTCCAGAAATACCATTTTTCTTAAAAACTCCAGAAAAAGGAAAGACATACCTGAAATAAAGATCCAGGTTATTACATTGGATTTCTTCTTCATCAACTGTTTCATGATTATGTGTAGCATATTTAGTGTTTCCATGCTTTTGATCAACACTCCCATGTGTGGCTAATCCACCTAGGTTTATGAGTCAAGAGTAGATTTATTATTGATCCTAATGAATCTATAGATTGAACCTTGGTAACCCTATGGATAGTAATTAGGTTAATAATAATTTTCCATCACATTATTTTGAACAACCTTGACCATGAGAAGTGAAATTAAATGAACCTAACATAATTGTAGTTGATCAGGACTATGACCATTATCATGTGATACTTTCTACATAGAATCCAAGAGTAATTCACCTAGGTTATCAGCTATATCCTAACCATGGGATAGTTTCATAATGGTTAGATCCAATTGGTTTGACCAAAACCAATTGGTGAATCTTACACCACATCATATAGTAATCCATAGGACTATCCCAAAAAAAATTAGGATTATCAAATATCAAGAGCCTGAATTTGACCCTGATACCTTCCTTTATTATCAAAATTAAATTCAAAATACATAGCTTTAATAAAAACCAAACCTGGAGAGTGAACGCAATTAATCCTTTCCAAGGGTTTTGTTAAATTGGTTGATGACCTTTCGATGATCCTCAGGGGTTCGACCTCACATTGCTTCTTTATAATGCCCTAGTAATAAGCATAGTTTAGGACTATAAATTTCTAATCTGATCACTGCCCAATTGAATTAAATGACGCGTGCAAGAGTATCAAATATACATATAAATATATTCAAATATAATTATTCAAATTTTAAATTACAAATATATACATTTTTCTAGACAGAAATATTTCTTTATATATAAATTATATTATTCTAGGCATAAAATTTAAAATATTAAATCACTATAGTTATTTTTTCTAAATCATTCAATATAAATTAAATGTTACAAAGAAAAATAATTCATACATAAACTAAATCATAAAAAATAACATTAATCCATACATTCATACAACCATGCAATTTAAATAAATACATCATACAAACAAAATTAATTGTGCAATTTGAAAACTAAAATTTTTTAATATAAGTTTTACCTATTCAAAAGTCGGAAATATATGTTGAGAAAGAAATTTGAAAGAGGTTATATAAAGAATATTAGGCAGTAATATGGACTTCTAAGTCACATCTATGACTCATAGTCCTTCTAAGAATATGACACTAGGTATTTAGACTTAAACCCATCCCCTTTCATAGATTTCCTAGGTTGGACCGAACACCCAAGTCCTTCGCTAGCCTCTACAGGATATAACCACCGAAGTTGTCATGTCCTAGTGAGGGAGGAAATCTATCCCCCACATTCATCTCAATGTGATTACTGATTGTAGGTGTACCTCATGTCTAAACCCTTGGACAAGAATCCCAAGCCACATAGTTCAATCTATATCATCATCCAGTAATGGCCTGAATATCCATCCAGTACACGGGGGTTAATTGGGACCCTTGACAACTTGTAAAATTCAATCTCAAGAATTAATTTTTATTTAACATCATTAAAATATTTCACATAGGATCACCTCCTATGGTGTTGGATCCATACTTGCAACATGAAAATAATAAATTCATAATACATCAAGGAGGATGCATATGGAACACCTACCATTTCAAATCTTATTCCCCATTTATCATCCAGCCGGTGACTCTCATTGAGGCTCGTCAAACTCAATTGGCCATCATCCAAAAGAACTATGGTCTTACCTCAAATATAAACCACTAAATCAATTAATAATATTCAAATTATAATTAATTACAAAAAAATATAAAAAATTAAAAAATTTATTAAATAGGAATAGATTCATATATGCTCACCGGTCGACCTCATTGCACCAAAATCATGAAAAACGCTCTCTGTGACCTATGGGGTACTAACAAAAACATTTAGGGCCCAATACCTAACCAATGAAACTGAGAAAAGTCCTAATTTAATTTAATTTTAGTCAAAACTCTTAGATATTTCTAAACAGTGATGTACCTTTTCGGAATGACACCTGACCACAAGAAGATGTCATCTTAGGATGTCACCTATACAAGAAGAATAAAATCCCCAATGTGTGATTCTAAATAAACTATCTAATTAATTTAATTTAATACAAAAACCTAATAAACCTTAATAATTTTCTTACCTTCATGAAAATGATGTGTGATAGTGGTAATAAGTCATTACGGGATCTCCTCTATGAAAGCCACATGAAATCCCCATGAGAAATGGTTGATTCCACCATGCTCTAGTGGAATCAGAATCAAAACCTAAAATAAGAAAAATTAAAATCAAAATAAAAAAAGGAGATAAGGGTGATCCAAGGAGGCTATTGGAGCTAAATATGAACCTTAAATCTCTTAAGAATGGCTCAAAATACCCCTTGATCAAGGGAGAAGATAATAATGGAGGGAGATCGGTTAGCTAGGGAGTGTATGTATGAGAGGGAATGAAGAAGTGGTATGGGTATTAAAATACCTCAAGTATAAATTGGTATTTTCCCATATTTAAGGATCTATATGTTTGGGACACACATATTCCCAAACCATTCACCAACTGTGCGGGTGGTTCTACAACCCTTTGAGACGGTCATATGGTTTCCTCTACAACCTCACACAGCTTGAATTACACAATGCACCAAACCTCTATCCCAAACCAAGTTTCATGGTATCCCCTTAAATTTTCATAGTTTCCTCAAAATCATGTTCTAACCATGCTAGAAAACCACAATCTATATAAATTGAACTAAAAACGCCCTGGGTTTCGGGGTGCCCCATGGTTTCCCATAAACTATGCTCCCCAAACTATTATCCCTAATAAAAAACCTCTAAAAATCCTAAAATTTATCTTGAAGCTCCCGATTCCCAACTGATAACATGATATACCTTACAAGAATAATTCCATATTAAAAAACATCACTTGGATATATTCTATCTCTCAGAATTCTATTTTGAATATTTGATCAAAATTTTTCCTGTCTAGTAATTGAAAATTAAAATTCCTTTTATAAATTTTTAACTCATATAAACACGGGTTATTACAATATCCACACAATAATAATTATTGTCCTTGAGAAGTCTTAGTGGTCATCCATCTAAATTTATCAACCTATTAAGGTCATCCATTCACCACACAACCTCATTTAATTTTGAATGTCTGAAACACATCTGATACATAATTTAAACATCAAGGATCTCAAAACACCAAATCTCGATCCAAGGACTATGAAAAAAATTGAAGCACTAATAAGACACGTATAAAAAAACATTCATTCTGAGACATGATCGTGTCATTTTCTAAATGATTGTCCATACTTGGGTGCTCCCCACCATAGAATATAGCTCAAAATTCTTGATTCTAAAACACAATGTATCCCATAGTCAGAACCACCTATCCCAATATATTTTAAGAGTCCCCAAGACACCCTTGGTATGGTTATTGATTCATTTTATCTAATCACATATGAAAACACTAGTCAAACATCCTATGAACATCTCTTCTTGAGAATTCTCATCTCTAATTTAAGATGTGTTACCAATTATGTGGTCATGATGACTTTAAGACCAATGAATCCCATGATCATCCAAGCATGCTCCCTGAATCCCACACTTGACTCCTAGTGATGTCCAAAGGATGAAACATCCACGTTCATTTCCAATATCATGGTGAACCATGACCACTGATACATCATTGGCTCGAACACATTAATCTCACCTCAAAACCATTCTGAACATGATAAAAATGATCATACTCAATCCAATATCAATTTAGAACTTATATCTAGAATTATTGATAGAATACATATCAAATCAGATCTATTTTCTTCTCGATGTACCAATGTCCAAAATTACCACCTAATCATTGGTCTCATTCACCAATAGCCCCTCAACATGAGGACCACAAAACTCATGATTGAAGTCACACTCCCTTCCATAGGAGTATCCTTATTGTCACACTATTAAATCAACTCCCAAGACATAACAAGGGTCTCCCCACTATATAACTTCACTTCAAATTCTCCCTAAGAAACACCTTAATAGGTTTCATATCCAACACACATGTCACTCCTCCCATGTCAAATCCATTCTATTCTAGGTAACAATTTTCTTTAATTAACTTTTAGGTTGGTTATACCACCACACTCAATCCATTTCTTGAATATCCCAAAACACAGGGGAACTCTCCTTTATTTTATCTGAAGCTACTAATCATCATGCTCATAAGAACCTCATAAAATTATATATTGACCCTCAATGTGCTCACTACCACTCATTGATTCTCCATTGAATAGCACCATGTGTTCCCAATTTGTGTGGCTCAATCACATCCCAAAAGTAACGGGTGTATGCTCTTGTACCACCAAAAATAAAAAACTTGGGTCATGTATCTGTGAGTTCCAAACTACTAGATCTAGGATCATGTGTCAAACCACTAACCCTGATCCTCAATCATGTCAGTCACATATATCCTGGAGCACCCCTAGAATTCTTATTCAAAACTAGTCACCTCACTTGTGCTAAGTTCTATCACATGACCACCCACTACATAAGTGTCATTCTCAAATCATAATTAATGAGAAAACTCTAGTTCCCTTATTAGTAAAATATGGAATAAACATGCCAATATCCATACTAGGGTCTCATATACCCATATATTAGACACCTCATCTTGAGCCATCAGCCTACTAGGGCACTAATTCTCACTAGGAATCTATACACATGACCGCCCCCTCAAGAATCATAACCTCATTGGTCAAAATTTATACATAAAATGACATTATCCTAGATGGTATATTCCAATAAAACCACATAATATGGTTATTTTAAGTATATTTTCATTTAAATATATGTGGGAAAACACAATATGGGTTGTTACTGACACTTTAAATAAATGAACAAAATATCTGCAACCCATCACGGTCTAAATCCAAGGAATCATGTGTCTGTATCAAACCATTAGGGTAATTTAATTTCCTATGCACATGAATTATATCATCATACTAATAATGAATCATCTCATAATATATCCACATGACCTTCCTCAAAGAAAAATATAGATACAAATCAGCCCAGCTGATTAGAATATCATCAAGTAATAATATTGGAAAACATTATATAAGCAATTTTTGATACTTTAAACAACTAATCATTAGTATCCTATGTAATGGATCATATTTTCCATGTATTATTTTTGGATATTATATGGATTATTTTCAAGATAAGGTGTTGAGTCAGTGTGCGATTCTGAGGCCCAGAGTGCCCAGAATAAATGATTGAAATATATTAAATATATTAAATAGCATGTGCATGTAGTTTTCCTAAAAAATTGGAATAAAATCTAAAAAGGTGCTTGAATATGAATTCTAAGGGAATCATTGAGTTCATAATGTGGTTTTTACTATAGGCACGACTTAACATTAGTCAGTGCATGTTGTTTTTTGGAAAATTCATCACAGACGTAGAAATGAATAAAATAATTTTATTTTATTATTTTATTTTATGTTTGTTGATGCATCAATTTAAAATCATTAAATATATTATTATTTTTGAAATATAGGGATAAAATAATAACCCTAGATACATTGGAGGGTCGTTGAAGAGAACTTCAGTTAATTCTCTTAGGTGAATGATGATGAGATCATGGATCGACGATCGACACACCTTGTATTTGAAGGATCTCACCAACGAACATGATGCCACTTTGTTCTTCATTAGAGACTGATCCATATAGAGGTAGGGCATGTGTTTTATTTGGATTTATTCTCCTTTCTTGAATTATAAGAAAAACATTAATCAATCAATGAACAGATTGATCTGAGGTTCGATCATCTTGTGAGATGGGATTATTTATAGGGTTTTGGAAAGAGATTGATCAATGTGATTTGATTATTTTCATTGTTGTTCTAATGGATATGGATCTAGATCTACATAAACCTTAGTCTAGTTTTGTTCCTCCAATATTTTCTTGTGTTTATCTTCCCCTCGTTCATCCTTTTTCATGGGGATTCTTCTTTTGGCACGTGGCTCGACAAATCCCAATCAATAAATCATTGTGAACCCATTTATTGGAGAGAGAAAATACAAAATCATAGATTTGGGATTGGAATGTCATGAAGGAGGTTAAATAATATAGTCAAAGAGATTCAGATAATGGTGGATTCCTAATTTCACATTCTTCAGTATTCTTTAGTGCGTGATGAAGAACGATGATTTCACCCATTTTCTGAGAAGATCTAATGGTGGAAATTGTTGTTTGTTTACAATAATGTTTGTATGAGTTGGGAGCTACAATCTTGCAGTGAATTGATCACTAGATCAATGTAAGTAGGCACCAAAACAAATGGGAAGTATATCTAGAGATTCTGTAAAATCGTGAATCACACAATGTGTAATCCAAGATTACACAATGTGTGGCCCCCCTGAGTGGTGGCTAGGGTTCCTGGAGGATGTTAAGTATCACAAAGCATGTAGATCCTATCAAGAGCCATGTGGTCTCTCCCGGGTGAAATCAGTGTGTACTTAAGGTGGTACATAGACATGGGGTGTACTAAACAGTAAGCCTACACACCATGTACTCCCCCACACGGACACGGCCTGGACCAGGTATACAGTCTAAGACATGTACTGGTACACGGTCAAGTGTACACAGCTTGGAGTCATGTACTGGCACATGGGTAGAGTACATGGGCAGCCTACACACTGTGTAGTACTACAAAGTCATAGCTTGATGACAAGGGATGTTTACACGGGTAAGACCCAGGGTCAAGGGACACGACATGTGACCCCAAATGCACACCATTTACTTTATTATACATGGCCTGGATATCTTATCCTATGTATCTTGGACTAGTTTCATTAGGGATTTTCCACTAATCCTTTCCCTAAAAATTAGTATGGAAGTATTTTCTATTCTTAGGACTATGATCCCTTTAGCAATACTTCTTGGATAGAGTTGTTGGAATCCATCCTAGAGGCTCAGAGTGAGATCCACTATCCATCTTCATGCCCTAGGTGGAGTTCTTGGTATCATCGTGACCAACACTATGAGGGTGTTGATCCTCTACTTAGTGGTTTAATCCATATTGAGTTTTTGGTATCACCCCATGGCCATGGTAGTGATCCTCATCTATGTATCATAATCTCTTTAGACTATTAGTGTGTTCTTTCTCATGATGAGACTCAATGAGTAGTACCACTTAGACGAATGTCATCATTGCTATCAGCCTCAAGATTGTTTTCTCCTATATGAATTCTTTTTATAATCTTTGAGATAGAATACTAGGTTGGAATATTATTTTTGTGACTTACCTCTATATTGTGTGTCTTTGTTGCTTATATTTGGATATTCTTGTTATATATGTTGTAGACATGTACCTGTGTAGAGATGATTGTACTTTACTTTGTTGTATGATTTGTGGTTTTGGGGTGTTCTACTGGGTATTGTTATACTCAAACCTACATGATATTTTCTCACACGTATCGTATCTTGTAAAGATGATCATTCTTTTAACAAAGTCCCAGGAGGACTAGGACTAAATGGTGCATAGAGAGACCAGATAGACTGATGTGCGTTCCTTTGGATTTATGACAATAGTCCTAGTAATTACTTTTAGTATTGAATTATGTTTTAGACTGTTTGTAGTGGTCTTGTATTTGGCCCTATTTAATCTCTTTTACTTCCTACCGTACTCTAGTTATGAGATTTAGATTTATACATGCATGGTTGTTTAGTTGTTTTTTCATTTCAGCATTGTATGGGCTTGGATATGTGTGCGTGTGTACATGTACTTAGGCTAAGGCCTCCAATGTCAGTGAAATGACTTCGCGAAACTATTTTCTATCCCCTAGACTATTGGAGGTGGGCTCGGGGAGTCACAGCATGGGTCTCGTTGGGACGGGTTATGACAAAGTTATATTAGAGTAGTTAGTTCTACTTTAGGACTGGGAGTCTGTGAGATTGGTTTGGGGAAATAGTGTTAAGTGTTTTAAGTTCAGAATTAAAGACAAGGACTCTGGGGTTGGTGCAGTAGGTGATGTATCCAAACACTGGGACTCTAATCATCTTCTTTTCAATTTGGTACATGAGAACACTAGTTGAAGGGAAAAAATGGTACATGTATCATATAGGAATGAGATGTGGTTTCAATGTCTTTCTTGAGTCATCTCTCTATATATACTCATTGATCGTGTTACATCTTTTTTGTTTCAGGATGCCTCTACAACATATACTAGCTAAGATTAAACATTATGATCATGAGAATGATCCCCTTAGTTATGAGGCATTGATTCATGGACCAGTTCCTGAGATGTTACCTCCTGGTGGTGCAGAAGCCATACTACCACCCATAGAGCAGCACATGGTACCCACAGTACTAGCAGATGAGGTGCACAGGCTGATTGTGTTTGATTAGTTTCAATGATATAGACCCCTTAGGTTCTAAGGTGATCCCAACCCATAGGCGGCTGCATATTTTCTTTAATTAGTGGCCCTAGTTTTCCTTCTAGTCAGGACACCAGTAAATCATATGGTGGTCCGACAGTGATCCTTCTTCATTGATCAGTAGGGTGATGGTGGGGTTTAGTTACCCAATCATACGATGAGGTCAATATTTCATGGAAAGAGTTTGAGAATATTTTCATAGATTAGTTCTCACCAGCTACAATGAGGGTTGTACGTATCCATGAGCTTTTATAGCTCCATTAGGGAATCATGACAGTAGCTGAATATTCATCTAGGTTTACCAATCTCTCAAGGTACTCAATGTATATGGTTTGAGATTAGTTCTTTAGGGATTAGACCTTCTAATTAGTTCTACATAGAGACTTCTAATCTAGTTTTATACCTCTATGCACTCTTACATTTGCTGGGGTGCTAGAGAGAGCTTTGGTGGTTGGTAGTTTCTGGGCTGAGCAGATATAGTTGGTGGTTGTCAGCAGTGGGAAAGTTGGAGCAGAGACCACAACCGTAGGGATCTAATTACAGTCTCAGGTATTTTTACATGAGATATATTTTATAAGGAGGTCCTATGATATAGTATCTATAGTTCTTGGCTCATGGGGTGGGTTAATTCATCCCATAGATAGGTGGTGCTACTCATGTGGTGGCTAGAGTTTCTAGGGGAAGTTACATATCACACAATGTGGGGTCCCTCCTGGTTGAACTCATCATGTACTTCAAAAGGTACAACGACATGGGGTGTACTACACGGTAAGCCTACACGCCATGTACTCCCCCACACAAACATGGTCTGGACTAGGTACACGGGCTAAGTCATGTACTAGTACATGGGAAAGAGTATATGGGTTGGATCCATGTACTGGCACACTTTTAAACTACACAGGAAACCTACATGTTCACTACCACAAACACGGGCAATGGAAGCACTCAGGTTTTATCAGCGCTAATCAGAAATCACTAATAAAAGGGAGATTTTTATTAGCACTGATAAATCTAACCTTTATCAGCACTAATATTAGCACTGATAAAGTACCCCCCTTTATCAGTGCTAACAAAAAGTACTGATAAAAAAAGGAGACTTTTTCAGCTCTAATAATAGTGCTAATAAATGTTTTTAATAGAAAATATTATTAATTTATATAAAAATATATTTATTATATTCAAAAATTATGTTAATATGTATACATTAAATAAAAAACACACATTTATTATGTTTTTGTTTTATTTATGTTTATTATGTTTATTAGTTTTAGTTATATATTTATTATATATTTATTATACTATATTTTTATAATATTATATATAAAACTTTTTAATATATATATTTATATATATACATATTAAATATATATATTTTAATAAATTTAAATGAATGTGTCAATTGATGCGTACATTCTTCTCATGAATATATGTTCATTTTTTACCCTAATGTTGTCCATATATACTATAGTACTATATATAATTTGTGTATTCATTCATTTCCTATATATATAAAGCTTTATCTTCGCATAAATACTTAAAATAATGATAAATATATTTAAATAAACAATAAATGTATTTATTTCATTTAAAAATATAATTATTTAGTTATATATAATTATTTAATTTTTAAATATATTATATATAATTATAATTATATATAACTAACTAAATATAAATATGTTTAAATAATTATAAAATTAAGAAATATTTTTTTAAATGACAAATATATATTTATGAATACCTTTTGAATATATTTATTTATAAATATATGTCTTTAATGAATATACACATAGACACAGACATATATATATATATATATATATTTAAATACTTATGAAATTAAAAATAAAAATAATATATCAATTTATATTTATATATATTTAATTATAATTTATACACAAAAACAAACATTAATATATATATATATATATAATTATTTAATTATAATTTAAATTATTAAATTATAATAAATATATTAGTTATATATATTTATAAAATTATAAATGTAATAAATATTTTGGTTATAATTTTATAATTATGAATAAATGGTATGTTTTATCAGTGCTAATGAAAAATCATTGATAAAACATATATTTATCAGTGCTTTTTTAGCACTGATAAATGCATTTTTTATTAGAACTTTAAATTGTAGCACTGTTAAAAGTGTGTTTTATTAGCACTTTTAATTTTAGTGCTTATAAAACATACTTTTATCAGCACTTTTTATCTAGCCTTGATAAAAGTGTCACCATATTTTATAAATTAACCCTAACATTATCCTCCTTCCCTACACCCCTAAAGCTCTCGTAGAAGCTGATCCCTGCCACCGCCACTGCCATCACCACCTCCTCTCCTCCCTCCTCTCCTCCCTCTTCTCCTCCATCCCCTCCTACCTCCTATCCTACCTCCTCCTCATCCTCGGTTGCTGACTCATTCACCACCATGAACTGTGCTTCATTGTGCAGCTCTCCTCCGTCGTGCCTCTCCTCCACCAGTGGGTCACCTCCACCACATCTCTCCTTCACCGCGACTCTCATAAGGTAAAGGATTTATCAAAGACTCTATATTTTTCTTTGATGATGAGTTTTTTCTTTGTATTTTTTGTTAAATGGGTAGTAGGAATCATAATGAATCCTTGAATCTATTGTTCCCTTAAATGCGGAGAAGGAAGCATGATGTGACGATGTTTTGGATTCATGATAGTGGTGGAAAATAATTAATATGGGAGATTATCGAGATTTAATTGAGAATTGTTGTTGGTATTGAATTTATTGTCAATGTGTTAATATTGGATTGATTTTATATAGGTTATTATTTGATTTATTGGTAACATGTTGGTGATGCATTTATTGGAAAAAATGTAATAAAATTGTGTTTTATAATCATGGATATTGATAAATTTGTTTTCAACATATGTCGATTATTGGTGTTGGATTTATTATCAACACATGATTGGTTATTGGATGTTGTTTTGGAAGTAGATGTCTGGATTGATATATGTTTGTTATGAAAGTTATTATTAAAGAAGTATTTGATATTTTTAGAAGTTATTCTATAAGAGGGGATAAAGATGTTCAAAAGAATAATTCTTGAATTTTGATAATGAATTTGAGTTGTATGGAGTTCATTTTATAAATTTCAAAAGTTTCAAAAAATACCTTGGAATGATTACAAGTGTTACACCATGAGTATAGTTCCTATAAATATGACAAATGGATAATAATCCCTATATATATAAAATTATGCAGGCCACATTTTAAATGAAATGGAAAATTATGGAGAACCATATAGTGATACATGAATATCACATGTAATAATGTGTAAGGTACTTCCAAAAGATAATATGATATCATAGAGAAGGATGGTTGAGTTTTGGATGGTTTTGGGAAGCAATTAGGTGTTTTTTTAAAGGTTCATGTTTTAAAATTAGGTGTTGTGATCCTAGTGATTTATAAAAAGTGGTTTATAAATGGATTTAAAATGTTGATTTGAATGGTTGTGTGGTTTCCCAATTGGAGAAATTACCTGATGATTATTTTAATGGTTTTTATGGAAAGAAAGTCTTTGGCCTTATTTTGGTGTTAAAGGTTAATAAGGTCATTAGTAAATAAAAGCGGTTTCAAAAGAGATTGTTTGTTGTTTTTTTAATTATTTATAAGGTCATGATGTTAAACCTTACTATTTTTATAAATTATGAATGGGTTAAGAGTTAGAATGAATCTCTAGGAACTGGTAATAAACTATATGGGTTAGGTGATGGACTGACACTCTAGACATGGGTAGTATACTATAGACTAGGCATCATACTAATTATCTAGGTGATGATAGTAATATCTATGGTTTGAGTTCCATATTGATGTTTTAGGCATGATGGTATACCATATGGGTATGGATTGTGGATTGATGCTTCATATATATTGTTTAAAGTACTAGACTAATTCCCCTTTCACTATTGTTTAAATGTATGAGTTGGTTTTGGATTGATTCTCTGAGAACTGTTGTTTTAAATTATGAGTAAGTGGTGGATTGAGTATTAATGAAAATGTTTTATCATGTATGGTTCTCATTATTTTAAATGGCATACCACATCTGAGGTGTAGGGAACCAGGTTGATGTTTCATTCTTTTATGAGTCATATAATGGATGAGAATCCCTTCCATTATTTAAGTCATGTTTTACCCCTGTGTTATGACTCAGATGACTGAATTGAATCAATACATGTTGGTTGAACTGGGTGTCTCCTTATAACCTGAGGGACAATGTGTTACTAGATAATCTATTACATATTTTTAGATTTATCTTCCTATCCATATTTTTTATTTATCCCCCAATTTATCTATGTACAATGTGTAAGAGTTATTCATGTCATAGGTAGTTTATACATTTCTTGAAGTGGATTAGGAATACCTTCAGTTTTCTACCTACTTTGTGATTTCCATGCCATATAGGACATCTCGGTATGAATAACTAAGTATACTTGGAGTCCATGTGAACACACTAATATGGAGAAAGTCGTGTTTTCATGTTCTAGTAAAAGTATAATTATGATATATTTTACATAACATGTTTTTTCTATGTGAGCTAAGAAATTTTGAGGTTAAAAATTACAATCTATAATAAAGATTATCGCACCATGTAGTAGATTAATCTTGAGCCTCTGGTTTCATAAGAGAATGAGATTCTTATGGTGATGAAAATGTTAATTCCTAGAATTATTCAAGTGAAAATATGTAACAGCCTAACATGGGTTGACATGACATGTAACCCATATGGATCAGTACAAGGCCTGAAACCCATTTCAGATCACCATGGGTTGTCAATAACCAAATGGGTATTGACATACATAACTATGGAAATGATTTCACCCTAAAAGATAATAACTAAAATCAGTTAAAATAAAGGCTGAAAATAAGTAATAACACACCTAGAAAGTCTGAGTCCATTACAATATCCCCCTATAAGGACTTATCATCCCTAAGAAGTGTCTCTAGAGGTCTTGCTCAACCATCTTGGGCCACTGAGCCTGCACATCAAACTCCTGATTCCAATATTCTTCTTAAATATTCCCACGATTCAAAAAACTCAAATGTTAAGCACTTTCTTCCTTATTAATACCTTTTTGATCCAATAAATAATTAATAGTATATGTTTGTCAAATGATGGCTAAATAATACCAAGTTTTCTTACTTTCCCAAGTGTAGATATCTAAATAAAACATCATTATGATTTTTCACATGATTCAACCCATGAACTAAGTGGAAAACCATACTACCTCCCATCACCAAGTTCCCCTAACAACCCAAGCCCCACTCTATAGGTTGATATCATTTATTCATTCTTGATCTCCTCTAATTGATACCCTTACATGAGTATCTATCATATACCAGTGAAACTCAGAAACTTATCCACACACACAAAACCAACCACCTCTACCTATAGGTTTGGTTCACCTACACACCACTCCCAATGTGAACTAAGAAATTCCATCACTACCAAAAAATAAGCATGAACATATCTCATTTTTAGCTGAATATTGACACTCACAATCATTTCCAACAACTCCCATACTTGCTCACATCACTGAACTTAATGGAATAACTAAAAGACCCATCCACTTACCCAGACATGACTCTTATAGTTTGACTCTCCACATAATCACATGGGCTTGTTAGTGACCAAAAAAATTATAGAATTTTCATGAACCACAACTAATCATTACTCAAATTAAAAACTATCATGATGAGCTAACACCCATAATTAATTTCCAAACATGGATTTCATCACCACACTAATCATCCCTTGATAGGTCATAGATAATTCCCCAAAAAAACTGATTGTCTCGCACCTACAACACCATGTATTAGGGTATATCATAGTTCATACACACACTTCTATGGTCCCCCTATTTTTGTTTAAGACAAGGATAGTGGGAAGGTTTAATTATGATAATTTAAGTATGGTTTAACTGGGTGGATCATGTTATTTTTGGATGAAACATATATCAGATGTTGGTCCATGTGGTTATAGTATTGTTTTGGATCATCACACACTAGTACATAGGGTATATCCCATGACATTTTGTTCCTTGATCAGTGATTCTATATCGAGGATTAAATTATTATATTGATTACATCCCCCTTATGCTTGTTTTATTAGTTTAACTAATAATATTGGTTTTCTTTACTATTATATTATTCCTTGATCGCATGGTTCCCTTCTTCATTGTGAATTTATTTTCTCCAATTGATATGGGTTCTTTATGAGATAATTAATGTTTGATTTTCAAGTGGTAACCAAATTTATGTATTATGAGATGGGTAGTACCTATATTTCCCACCAATTCATTGGGTAAAAGATTATATATCATGATATATAAATGTTATGTGAATAGTTTAGTAATTCTATAGGTTCAAAAAGGGTGTGTTTGATTGCATTAAGCTATACACATAATAATAAATGTGAATAAGTTAGCAGGGTGTTATGTTCACGGGTGAGTGTGATGGTGTTAATATCTAATCATAAATTTAAATGTGAATATGGTTTTGAGTAACCAGTGGGGGGTCAGAACACCAAAAAAGGAGTTCACCCACCAGTGATGGGTTGGCCAGTCCATAAGGTTGACGGGTGGAACACTAAAAACTAGTGATCAGAGCTAGATAGGGGGTGTCATGAGACATATAAGGCATGCGTCAATCAATGATTTTCATTGTTTAGATAGAGGGGACTAACAATGAAATCTAGTGCTTTTGTTAAGGGTTCACTTTTAAAATGATTCAAGTGTTTTGAAATGTTTCTTAAAAAATTAGTTCTTCAAAAAACCCTTTTTTAGTTTTAAATTTCTTTAAAATTGTTTAAAAAGGAAATGGGTTTTTGAGAAAGTATGTTTGGAAATAATTGGTTTATTTTAAAAAGGGTTTGTTATTTTAAAGAGGTATTTGGGTTAATGGTTAGTTTTTTAATGGGATTTCAATTATGATTTATATATAGTTTTCAAAGGAGATTTAAAGTCTATAACATTTTTAGCCTTGGTTAATTTTTATATCAAAGTTTTGTGTATTTATTTTTTCAAATATTAATATCACCAAATAAAATAGGATGGATATGAATAAAGTGTGGATGGATTCCAATCATTTGAAAAAATAGTATGAAGATGGAGTGAAAGAGTTCATCAAGTTTTTAAAAGATCATGCATATAATACTTCTCAAATCCTTTTTATATGTTTATGCTATTATTATTCAAGAAAAGTTACTCCAAAGGAGTTAGAAGAACACTTGATCTGTCACGAAATAGATCGATGTTATAAATGTTGGAATAAACACGGTGAAAAAACGAATATAGCTAGTGACTGGGATAACACTGTGTTTTATGAATCATTTGATATGATTATAAGAATGGACAATGAAGAAGACAATATCGAGGATGTGATTACAGATGTGCATGATGATGAATATTGTATTAAGGAAATAACAAGGACAGTTGAAGATGAGCTTCGTGATTTCCAAAAATTGTTTGAGAAATTAAAGAGTTGTGAAAAGATTCCATTGTATGATGGTTGCAAAAAATATACTGCATTTTTAGCCGTACTAATGCTGTATAATTTGAAAGTAAGAAATAGATGGAGTGACACCAGTTTTACAGAATTACTTTCTCTCTTGAATGGAATTCTCCCAAAAGATAATGAGCTCCCAAGCCAAACACATGACACCAAACGAATGCTACGCTCGATGGGTATGATCTCTGAAAGAATACACACCTGCCCAAATGACTATATATAGTTTCGCAAGAACCAAAAATCACCTAGATAATTTCCAATGTGTGGTTCTTCTCGATACAAGAAAGATGAATCTGGTCCTATGAAAATTTCATGGTAATTTCCTATCATTCCAAGGTTTGGGCGCCTATATGGAAGTGAAGAGATTGTAGGGGAATTGACGTGGCATGTAAATAGAAGAAATTAAGATGGAAAACTACGACATCTGGCAGAATCTCCTCAGTGGAAGAGAATTGATCATGAGTATCCTAACTTTGGAAACAAGCTGAGAAACCTTCGCCTTGTGCTATCTATAGATGGAATGAATCCTTTTGGTTTTCAAAGAAATACTCACAGTACATGGTTGGTTATGTTGGTGAATTATAACTTTCCATCATGGTTATGCATGAAATGAAAATACATCATGTTATCTATGTTTATATTAGGACCAAAACAACTGGGTAATGATATTGATGTTCATTTGGCTCTATTGATCAAGGATTGGAAATTATTGTGGGATTTTTGTGTTACGATGTATGATGCTTACATAAATGAAGATTACACATTGAGAGCCATGTTGTACGGAACGATAAATGACTATCCTGCTTATGGAAATTTTTCAGGATATAGCATTAAAGGAATTCTTGGGTGTCCCATCTGTGAACTAGGTACACAATCAATTAGGTTGAAACATTCATCAAAAATTTTATTTCTAGGACATCGCAGATTTCAACCCCAACAACATAATTACTAATCTTGGACAACAACATTCTATGGAAGTTCAGAAGAACGTATACTAATGTCTCCACTAACAGGTGATCAACTATTTGGGAAAATTAAAGATGTGGACACTGCTGTTGGTAAACCGTTTTTTGAAAAACCTGACAAAAACCGGTTGGAATAAGAAATCAGTTTTTTTCAAATTACTATACTAGAATTTTTTGTATGTCATAAATTTTTTTGATGTTATGCATGTTGAAAAAAATGTATGTGATAGTGTCATTGGCACATTGCTAAATGCACCCATCAAAACAAAGGAGGAATTAAGGCTATGTTGTACATGGGAATATG
Source organism: Viscum album (assembly GCA_963277665.1). NCBI lineage: Eukaryota > Viridiplantae > Streptophyta > Magnoliopsida > Santalales > Viscaceae > Viscum > Viscum album. The sequence continues at coordinate 1,746,404,894 of OY728129.1, read as the reverse complement.
AGAAGAGTTGGAACTAGTGAAGGGTGAAAAATAAACATTTCTTTCTCCTGCTGCTTACACTCTTTCTAGGTAGGTGAAATATAAGCTTTGAAACTTCTTGAATGATGTAAAGGTTCCATAGGGGTATTCATAGAATATTAAGAACATCATTTCAATGCACGATTTAAATTTAAAAGGTCTAAAATCACATGACTTCCATGTTTTGATGAAATATTTAATTTCTATAGCTTTACATTGAATTTTTTCCAAGAGTTTCCATCATACATTAATGAATATATGTTTCTTCTTCAATGCTATATATAGAAACGTTATAGACCCGGTGAAATTTTTTACTATGGAAAGAGAAATTGTCATCATATTATGTGAATTGGAAATGTTTTTCCCACTGATATTTGTTGATATGATGGTTCATTTGATGGTTCACTTAGTGAGAGAGATTCGACTATGTGATCTTGTGAAATATAGATGGATGTACCCCATTGAATGGTATATGAATATTTTGAAAGGGTATGTCAAAAATGAAAGTCATCAAGAGGGTTGTATTATAGAGAAATATATTTTTGAGGAAGATGTTTAATTTGATACTGAATACTTGTTTGGTGATCAAAGAATTGGTTTAATGAAATCTTGTCACACTGGGTGACTTGTGGGTGAAGGAATCTTTGGAAAGGAGGTCATCACAATCAATATTACAAATCGGAAGCAGGCCCACCTTTACATTTTTCATAACATTTTGGATGTTAACCCATATGTTGAAACCCCCAAAGAAATTCTTAGGCATTCAAATCCATCAAGGGATGAAAATGGATATCAAATAAACATAATCAATAGTTTATAGGATGGTTTCAAGACTATATTTTTATGGAGTCAAATGAAAATCTAGACTCAATTTCAGAATGACTTCGATGGCTAGCTGGAAGACCAAGTGTGTACATACTATCTTACAATGCTTATGCAATTAATGGTTATACATTCTATACTAATGAACATGATGAAGACAGTACTAGACGGAATATTAGAGTTACACTTGTGGTTTAATAGATGCATGTTTTGGTGCTAAGGACAAAAATCTAATTTACGCAAATATGTCATATTTTGGCATCATCAAAAATTATGGGAGTTGGATTATAATACACTTTGAGTGCCGATTTTTTCAATGCAAGTGGATTGATAATAGAAGTGATGTTAAAATAGATGAGTTGGGATTTGTGAACGTTGATTTCAGTATAAAAGGGTACAAAGTTGAACCATTTATAATTACATCATAGGTAATACAAGTATTTAATTTTCCAGATCCCGCAAACCAAAACTAGTCAATTATTCTATTATCGACCAAAACCACTGAAGATTCAGATGAAAATTCAACGAAGGATGACCCTTTCATTGGGACATCACAATAATTTCACATCGGTCCCAGTGTAGACAATGTTTTTATGTTAGAGGTAACCATAATTAAGGCATTTGGATAGTTGATAGAGGGGTCAAATCCCTTCAACCTATAAAAAAAGAGAGTTCAATAATCAGGTTATATTTTTTATAATATACATCATGTTACTTTATGTTAATATATGTTCACTACTGTTTTTATGTTATATAAATTAAATTTTAAACTAATTTTGAAGATAATGACTTTTTCACATGATGATGCTCCCAATCCCTAGGCACAATAGGTTTCTCAACCCGTTGATGCTCGTAGTGTCGACGAACAACAGGTTTCTCAACCTGTTGCCTTATGTTAATATCTTTTTATTAATGCTTTTATGTTATCTAAATTAAATGATAAAATAATTTTTCATATAATAACTTCTTCATGTGATGATGCTCCCAATCCCTAGGCACAACAAGTTTTTAAACGTACTGTTGTTCACAGTGTAGAAGAACAACAGGTTTCTCAACCTGTTACCTTATGTTAATATCTGTTTACTGCTGCTTTTATGTTATTTAAATTAAATTTTAAATCAATTTTGAAGATAATGAATTCTTCACTTGATGATACCCCCAATCCCTAGGCACCATAGGTTTCTCAACCTGCTTCTACTCACAGTGTAGACAAACAACGGGTTTCTCAACCTGTTGTTGCTCCTAGTGCATAGGTACAACCACCATCTGTACATGACGATGCTAGCACTATTGATATGTAGGAACATATTTATGATAGTGGATCTAAGGAAATTAAAGGTGATGAAACACTAGTGAAGCAAAAAAAATAGAAGCACCTTAGTTTAACGGTAATAGAAAAAAATCATTAAGGCTAAAGAGAAAGGCATCAAATACGAGATTGGATGGAATAAGTAGGGACAACATATTAAATCCATCAAGGCCATGTTTAGTAGTTAGATTGGAATCATCAGTTGGAAACGTGTGGTGATTTATATAACTTCATGGCACTATTTTGTGGATGAGATTAAAGCACTAATGTGAGGAGATAATACGATAACATTATAATATCATTTTTTTAATTTACTAAAAATTAAATAATGAAACACTGACTTACACTTCATCATCTCTTACAAAGTTCATTTATTGTAGATGACTCACACAAAGACTATGTCTTAAGGGTTTCTAGAAGAATTAATAGGGGTTTTCACACATTTTTAATGAAATTTCATCTTAAAGATGTTGAAGGGAAAATAAAACTGTACCCACCTTTTATTTATGCACACCTGATAACCCAAGCATCGTGGGATGCATTTATTGGTCGTCGTGCGAAGTAGTCTTTTCAGGTACATTGTGTCTGGTAATACGTTGTTTTATGATACATGTATTCATCACTTTGATTGATAGTGTTTTATTTATGAAACAACAACTGAGTTCTAAAAATAAACAACATGCATCAAAATAAGTGTACCCCTACAGTAAAGAAAGGATGGGGTACACATCACTTGAAAAAAATTGGTACATATTTTAAATCTACAATAATATTTATATGTGACATAAAACAAAACAATAACTATGTTATTTTGTTTATATGCAGCTTGAAGAGTCTAAATCCACTTCCACTTTCATCCCACGCCATGTGCTATGGAAGGAGGCATGTGTAACTAAAGATGGAAAACAAATAGTTTAAAATACATAAAAAGTATGGGAAACATTTGTAAGTATGACATAATAAAAAAAATATTTTAATCAATATTACATAATAATGATTACTTAATTTACTATATTTTATATCTAACATAGTAACAAGAATCAACAACACCCACACTGGATGCAGACATACTTTCAGTGGCCTTGAAGCAGCCAAAAAAGTATGGTCGTGTCACAGGTGTGGGTTTTGGGTTGACACCCCGAACATATTTTGAGAAAAAAAGAAGTAGAGGATCAAACTGAGGAAATGAAAAAGATGAGATAAATTTTATCTATGTTTCAATAGGAATTACAATACCAGAGAGATCTGATAGAAAGTTTGATGGGGGAGGCAAAGAGAAGAAACAACTCAAGAACAACCCGCACGTGAAGATCCCACCCCACCCCCACCTATTTTGAGGTGATCCATTCCCCTAAAAACAATTCTTAACTGAGGTAGTCAATTTTCTAATAATTGTTTCTATGAAATGTGAATCAGATAGATAATAGAAATTGATACCATTTTTGTATTGATATTCTACAGGGTGAAAATGGCTATGATTTATATCTATCAACACTCACCCATCGCCTTGTAGTGAAGGCTACAATGTTCAATATCCAGAATAACATGTTGCACAATAAACCACTTCTGACAGATCATATCAGAGTTTCAATTACTGTATCCCTAGAGTTGAGTGTTGAGCTACCTCTTCCAATTGATGGTGTAGATATTCATATGGTCGAACAAGATCTAAGAACATTCATCACATGGCCATCGCATATTGTAAAAATACATGTCGATAATTAGGTATTCATTTCCAATTTAATTTTCAAGAAAAATCTTAAACATTTAATAAAAAAAGGTCTGAACCATTACATGTTATTACAGATGGACAAAGGGAAGGGGGTGAAATGAAATACTAATTCAAAACCATCTCAAGGATCAACCAACCAATCAAGACTATCTACCCAAATCACCTTAACCTCTCCCATTCTATATCCACATTTATTATCATTGAAGGCTCATGTGGATATGATGTTGAAAGATGGTGGTAATCACATAATTTATTTTGAAGAAAATATATATAGAGGGGAATATCTAGACTTCATTGGTGTTGAGAGTGAAACTGAGATCCTTTACTATGATTGGTTAGGCGGCTTAGTTATAAATGTTTACATGAGGTATGTTTTTATGGTTTTATTTTCCAAAAGATGATATACTATGATAATTATAACTAAATACATTTCATATTTTTAGTAGGCGTATATATGAAAAACAATTGAAGATATTTCCCCATGAACAAAAATTTGTACTTGTTAGTCCTCGCATCACCTCTACAGAACAAGAAGACATGACTTCCAAGAAACATGGTGAAATAGTGGCAGGACTTCTCAAATATTTTAACAGCAAAATTATGGATGAAAAAATCTTCTTAATACCAACGATGTATGGGTAAAACTATAAAATTTAATAATATCAAATATATTTTAATTTCTTTCATTACTTATTCTTTTTTGTGTTCTTAGGCAGCATTAGATGCTCATTACGGTCAATTTGGATACTCCAAAGATTTATTTTCTAGATTCAATGCATGGATATCAAACAAACCGGCCACAAATGTTGGAATTTTTAAATTTATAATAAACTACATCCAAAGTATTAGAACTAAAAATATAGTTATATAATTTATATTATCTTTTAATGAGGATTCTATTATGATAGGGCAGTGTGTGAATATCATCGACATCATGGAATGAGGCTAGGGGAAAAGGACAAGAAACCTAACAAGTACTATGAATGGATAAGTATCAGGGTATATATAATAATATTTCATGATCCAAACACATATAAAAAAATTACTTATTTTTCTTAATGTTTCTGTAGCTCTCGAAACAAACAAACTATAAAGGTTATGGTTAATATGTTTGTAAATTTATGAAAGAGATCATATTCAATGAACAATCCAGCATCTTGGAAGAGGTATTTTCAAAGATAATTTGTATTTTATTTAAAATACTAATTAATACTTTGTATATTTATATTTTTTTAGTACTACCATGACTGTCAAAAACAGTCATATTCACGAGATGATATAGATATGCTTAAAAACAAATGGGAAGCATACCAGATAAAAGAATGTACAAATATAAAATGAAGATAGTAAACTTCCCAAATAATTTTAACATTAATATTCTTGTTTGCCTTATTTTATCTTTATTTGATGGTAATATTGTGATTTGTATGGGTTAAATGTTGTTTTCGACGCTTTCACCAGGGTGCGCATGTCCGTTCGCTTGGGCGCGACAGGTGCGGCTTTTGTGTTGCCCCACATTCCCGCTTTCCAAAGGCGGGCAACATTTGTTCCTTATTTAGGGATATCTACTCCTTGATTGAAATGAGATGATGGGATGTCGGTTCCCCCTTCTGTGGATTCCTCCTCGGAACTCGATACCTAGTCCGGGTCTCCCTCATAGATTTAATACGTTGTTTGTGAAACTCTTCCCAATTCCATGTTTCCATGGACGCCGATTAATTACACTGCTTCTGTCAGGACATTCCAAAGGGTCCGGTCAGGGCAGCAACCTTCAGTCGGGCGAGTAGTCACGTCGAGGCATCATTAACGTGTCTGAACGCTGGGGAATTGGTGTGTCTTTCTTTTGTCCATTATTATAGGGATTTTCGAGGGCACGGAAGCCCGAGGCATCCCACATCGAGGGCGGGGAATCATATTCCATAGGCATGTATCTATGGTTTTCCTCAGCTTCCCATGTTTAACATAGGGTATGCCGCAAGTTTAACATCCATCGGAGACAGATTGTCCTAATCAGAACACTAGCTGAAGTGGATTATATTGAGGAATACCCCTTGAGGGAATGCCGATATTGGAGCCAGCCCATGGGCGGCTTCCCAAATGCTGTAGAGTGGGATGGGGTGGCATGATCTCACCGAGATGTGGCATCCTGGGTAAGAATCAGGATGGATGATGGAGAATTGCATGGAGTGGAGGGGGAATGAAATGGGGTCATCATGGAGATGATGGTGGTGATGGGCTTGATTCTTGAAGAGACTTCCTGTGTATCCCTGTGGTAGGGAATCAAAGTTCGCGTAGTTCAGGATGAATGTGTGGGGCTTACACTATAGGCCACCCAAGGTGATGGAAGAACTGACGTGAATGAGGTCAAAACGACTAGGTGGTGGGATTGAACCTCGTGAGGCTTCTTACATACCATGCCTTAGCATGGATCAAAGTCCATGTATTTCTAGTTGAGCACCAGAGAACCGGCGTGAAAAGGACCTTGGTCCAATGGGTGGTGAGCTTGAACCTCAGGAAGGCTTCCTACGTACCATGCCTTGACATGGATCAAAGTCCACGTAGTTCGGGAAAAAGGGGTTTTATACTGATACGAAGGGGTGTCGGAACAACTGGATGGTAGGTTCACAACATCCTACCACTAGATTGGGATGCAGTTTAACGTCATGCGGGATGGGGGCGTGTCAGAGAACCGACGTGAAGAAGGACCTTGGCCCAGTTGGATGGTGGGATTGAATCTCAGGAAGGCTTCCTACGTACCATGCCTTGACATGGATCAAATACCACATAGTTCAGGTAAAAATGGGGGATTGGCACACCGACACGGAGATGGTCAGGGCCAATGATTGTTGGGCTTGAACCTCAAGTAGGCTTTCTACGTACCATGCCTTGACATGGATCAAATTCCTTGTAGTTTGGAATGAATGTGGGTGTCGGCGAACCGACGTGAGAAAGGACCTTGGTCCGATGGGTGACGGGATTGAACCTCAGGGAGGATTCCTATGTACCATGCCTTGACATGGATCAAAGACCACGTAGTTTAGGTGTGAATGTGGTTTTCGTTAGCGAACCGATGTGAATGTGAACCCATGGGTCCACTGGTGGTGGGCTTGAACCTCGTGAGGCTTCCTACATACCATGCCTTGACATGGATCAAAGTCCTCGTAGTTCGGGTATACAGTTTAACTTCATGATGGATGGGGGCATACAGTTTAACGTCATGCTGGATGGGGGCATATAGTTTAATGTCATGCTGGATGAGGGCATACAATTTAACGTCATGCTGGAAGAGGTCATACAGTTTAACGTCATGCTAGACGGGGGCATACAGTTTAACGTCATGATGGACGAGGGCATACAGTTTAACGTCATGCTAGACGAGGGCATTTCCATGGTTGATGCTTACTCTAAGCCCATGTGAGTCATGCTCGGTGTGATAAACAAGAGGAAGCAGAGACCTGACGATCACGTTGCGAAGGGTTCCATGAGAAGTGAAGAGGGGCTTACGCGTTAGGCGGCCCATGGTGTTGGGAATTTCTCCACGATGGAGGCCCAAAGTGTGGTAAAGCGCAGCGGGAGAGGGATTTGGGACCAAATATGAGAGGTGCCTTGTTCCCTATCGTGCCCTCCACTGGCCTTGGCAGTGGGGAAGTATGGAGGTGCATGGGTGATAACTTCCGCAAGAGGGGATAGGGGGATTACACCAAGGTGGTTGCCCTTATCCTATGGACATATTCCACTCTGAGAGGGAGGATATCATCCCATGTGATGGTGATTCCATTCCCATGGAGACGAGCAGCGTAAATAATGTCTGAGCCAGGGGGACCCTGCGTGCGAGGCATGGGGTCGGGTCACAGTTTAACGTCATGTGTTGAGGACGAGGTACTTGGTAGTTTAACGTCCTGCAGCTCGGATGAGGTGGGTTTACTCCACACCCCTAGTACTTACATGACCGGTACCCTCTGCTCCTTGTGGGAGGGAAGGCATCAGCAAGGCCATGGAAAAGGGGCGGTCACAGAGCGAACCATCGAGGGGTCCATGTTAGCGTGGCTATGCGAAGAAGAAATAATCGTTAGCGTTCCTATGTGAAGAAGCATTTAATAAAAGCAATGCTACAGGTGGTGTTTTCTAGGGGACTTTGAAATCACATCTTGAAAAACTAGAGGGTCGCACGGGAAGAGGAATTTCCAAGAAAAGGGGTCAACAGGCAGGGGCCTTGCGGAGCTTGGTTTCTTTGTATAGTGGAGAGAACTTGTGAAGGGGTGTGCTTCGCGAAGTGGAGTGACTTGGACTTAGCATGGGGCAGTGATGAGAGCAGGGGGTGCTTCACGAAGTGGAAGGGTGTTCGCAGAGTACTGCCTTGTAAAGTAGAGGTGCCTCACGAAGCAAGGTGCTGTGAAGCAGTGTGCTTCGCGAAGTATAGTGACCCTACCTTGGCATGTGGATCACGTGTGCAGAATGGGTGTTTTGTTAAGCATAAATGCTCAGCGACTGCCTGGGTCCCTTTGGGGATCCCCTTCCTTCGCGAATGCCCTTAGGCTTCATGAAATTAATCCCTCTCGGAAGAGGGGATCAAAACGAGACAAGGTGAAGGCCTCTCGTGAAGAAAAAATACCTCGCAGAGCTCATGATTCCCAGAGAAAAGAGTGTTTCGCGATTCAGGAGTTGAGAAGCTGAAAGGTCGGATTTTCTGTCTGGAGAGCTTAGGGGAAGATTGGTATTTATAAGCAAGGGGCGCCACAAAGAAGATCTCACGCGGCGCGAAGGGGGCTTCGGTGGCTTCGCGGTGGGTCGCGAACATCAACCAGATTCACAGAGGGGTACCGCCTCCTCTGCTTCACGGTGGGCTCGCAAACATCAGGGCGTTCGTGGAGTGTTACCGCCTCTGGTGCTTCGCGGCGAGCTTGCGAACTTCAGGATGTTCGTGGAGTGTTACCACCTCTGGGGCTTCGCGGTGGCCACTGAGCGAGGGGGATTCGTGTCGGGGCTTCGCAAGGAAGGGTGCAGGGCCTCTTTTTTCTTCGTTCTTTTCATCCAATATTTTGGAACCAACAAATACCCCCCCTCAGACTTGGATCCGCGGAGGGACCAAGGGTTGAAGTCTGAGGGAAATCGCCAAAATTATCGGCCGTTCGCAGTGCTGACTCGCAGAGAAGGTGCGCGAGGTAGGCAGGGGCCACATGCTCTGGACACGTCACGGAGCTCCATGCGGGCCAGACATGTCGCGAAGCTCTGGGGTCGCCGCCTATAAATAGGAGGCTGAACTCTCTTTTCTTTTTCCTTCTTTGAAACTTTTTCCTTTTGCACTCTCAATTCGTGAAGCTCCGCATCTTCTCACCGCGGATCGAGCTTCATGGTGAACCGCGAGTATTCAACTCTGTGACTGCGCTAAGAAAACGTCTACTTGCAAGCCAAGTTCAGGCCCCACATCTTGGCTTTGCGAACGAGCTTCACGAGAAATCTTCGCGAACAACCTTCGCCACCCGACCCGAAATTTTTCCTAGTTCTGAAACCGTAATGGACCATCAAGAAGTTGTGCTAGGGGTGCTCACAGACGCTGCCTAGAGGGATGAGATGGCCAACTGTCTAGGCCTTGGGGAGCTGGTCCGAAGCCACTCGGACCATAATTATTTGGCAGACCTTCTATCAGAGAGCCAAAAGAACTATCTGCTGTGTAAGAAGCTGCCCTTGTATAGCTTCGAGCTAAGGGATGACATCTTCATTCCTAAGGCGAGCAGGGATGAACCAGTTTGTTGGTTCAGGAGCACACCATGCCAGTGTCAATGGTTCAGGGCAGCCGATGGTCACGCGCGGGAGGACTTCACACCTATCACCACCGACTGTCTATACAACCATGTGAACAAAATTTATGGGAATCCACTGCAACTGAAGACGTCCCCTCCCATGTATCACACCATACTGAAGGCGGCTTTTCGGGACTCAAAGAAGGGGTGGTCCGATGAGTGGGACCTGCGCCAGGGCGGAAACTTCACCAACGACTAGGCATGGACCTACTGGGTAGGTGCCTCATGCGAGGAGTTTGGGGCCAAGATGAGGAGAGTGGGCTTGTATGAGGCGGCATGGGCCTCCCAATTCCACATTTATCAACCAAAACAGCTGATGTCAGAGCTTCTGAGCAGATGGTTGTCTAGGACCAACACTTTTCACATGCACCATGGGGAGGTTGGCATCAGTCTGTGGGATGTCCATAAAATCTCGGGGATCTCGATCTTGGGGGCCATGTATGATGAGTTCCTCCCCGTCATGAGCGCATGGGAGGATCCGGAGTAGATGTCGTGGCTGGCGCTGGCACTGATGGCACTGGTCCCCAAAGAGGACAAGGAGGCGGTGAGAGATTTCCACTTTAAGAAGTGGTTCAAGCGGTTCCTAAACTTCCTGGAGGATCAAGAGTTCCCTCCGAGGCCTCGAACTTGTCTGAAGGGGGCTCAACGGGGCAAGGAGCACTCGTATTGGAAGCTCTTGGAGGATAACCAATGGAAGACCTGGGGTTTTAGTGTCAGTACTGAACAGCATCCGATAGTCAGGCTGGAGGTGTTTATCGCGGCCCTTATCTTTGGTTGGATCCTACCGGTGAGGGATACCAACATGGGGGTGTGGCCCAGATTTTTCATCATGGCATCCATGCTGGCCATGGGAAGGCGGGTCAATCTGGGAATTCCGATGCTCTCCAGATTGTACAGGATTTTGTGGCACGTTAGCGAGGGCAAGAAGCCGTCGAGGATATGCGGAACCTTCCACCTTCTGTATGGGTGGATTGTGGCGCACATCAGGGGGGTTTACGAATATCCAAACCCCATCTCATCGCTGGAGTAAAACTTCCACCCCTCCATTCTGAATGCGGTTGGGAGCTTCCCATTCAAACTAATCGTACCGATGGTGCTGAACCGGGTGTGGAAAGCGGATGAATTTAACTTCCACCCATTTACATTGTCAACGGGAGTACTCACCGATGACGGTTAGGGAACAGAAGATCACCGTTCTTATCTCCTGGCCTTTCAAGGTGGAGTTTTGGTGGCACGGGTGGACCGTGAGCCTCTCTGTGAGCTGTACACCCCGCACCAGTTCGTGAGACAATTATGGTGCCTGTAGCGGATGACCCTGTAGGTTTACTGGGAGGTGCGTCATGAGGAGAACCCATGTGTAATGAGGCAGTTGTGGCTCATGTTCACATGGGAAGACGGGAAAATGCGAATTGCATTACCTCCGTCCACTGTCGCCTTTGGACTGGTGAAGAAGTATGCAATCAACTGGGAGGCAGCCTATCTGGGGGAAATGTTGAAGCAGCCAACCGTTTGAGCCAATGATGGTGGGCCTCCCCTATCCCAAGGTCGGGGTCGTAGGGCAGCAAGGGCCTCTTGTGGTGGCGGGGTTGTCATGGCGGTGAGACCTGCACCAGCTGAGAATACAGCAGCAGCGGCAGATCCAACAGTGGTAGTGGACCAGGTGGTTCTGGAAGAGTAGTGCCATCCGGAGGGGCGGCCACTAAGGGGATTCTGCAGGATATCCACTCAGGATTCGGGGAAGTGGTTGCATCATATCGACATGCTAGAGTATGTCGTCTTCCCAGAGGCCTGGGACATTTGGGATGTCAACCGGAAACACCTCGGTCTGCCCGAGATGTGGGAACACCTGAACCATCTCGGTATGGTTTTACTGGGTATAGGCCCTATCCGGGCCAGTTTCACAGTGTCTTCAGTGGAGGTGGAGAAATATCTGGATGAGCTGCAGGACTACGTACATTCCAGTGGTGTCTTACGCCCATTGACAGACCGGGTAAGGGTACTGTTGGATCGAACGGTTCCCCCACAGCTGTCGGCCGCCGAATTGAGAGAGCGCTTCCCCATTCTGGAAGAATCAGACGAATCCTTTGGGGAAGACGAGGTCGGCGGAGGGAGCCCATTGGAGGAAGGCGAAGTTGGAGATCAAGACTCGGATTCTGACGATTTCACGGAGGTTCTCTAGGTATCATTCCAAATTTCTATCCTCAGGGTCCGCTCTCAGGCCATTATGGACCTCTTACCAACGTATGAACCGTGAAGGAGGAGCTTGTACGTAGACCTCGCTCTCGCCCCTTGGCGGGTGATGATGCAGGACCTTTGGAACCCCCACCTACGGCCGCGTCTAGTTCTTTGTCTGGTGGGTCTAGGACACCCGAGGTGGCTCTTCTAGGATCTCCAGACCTTCCGAAAATATACAGGAGGTCACGCCCTGGGGTCCTGTCAGCATTGACTCAGGAGAAGCACCAGGAGTTCGATCTCCATAAGTATTTTCCACTAAATTCATTTTTTTCATATGTAGATCGTGTCAACTGATGTTCATTCCCTTCCCTGTCGCGCACAGTTCTACGACTGGCATGGGCCGCTACAGCAAGGCTGGTCGGGATGTCTGGCATTATCCCTCCTAGGGGCATGCCAGTGATCGTGGAGATAGTCTCCCCGCCTACCCGAGTTGAAGCACTCCCTATAATCGGTGGGACCACCAGTAGAGTCGTGCCTGAGGTTATTGAGGTGGAGTTAGATGATGAGAATCAACCAGCTGACCCAAGTCCTACCACGCCTGCTCTGGCACCATATGTCGCGCCAGATTCAACGCCAGATGCAGATCCTGTTGAATATTTCTTGCGGGCGTATCTTGCATACAAGCCTACCAATCGCGCGGACTGGGATGAAATAGCCTCCGATGAAGAGGATAGAAAAATAACCCACCACCGATCATGGAAGCTAATCACGCGCTTCATCAATGACACCCCCAAGCACTATGGCTGAATGAATAGGATAGACTTCACTCATAGTTGTGCGAACTGTGCACTGGGGGAGTGGATGCCCAGCATCCTCATATTCTCATCCGAGATCTCATGGCAGAGAAGATATGGGAATATGATTTCAGGCTCAGCGTGGGCTGGCAGCTGAGGAAGGCGACGAATGTCAAGAATATCCAGGAAGCTGAAAACGTGGTCCAACAGCTGCAGGTCCAGGCGGATGAGCACTCAGCCTCTCTCAATGCACAATCTGAGCTAATCTCGCTATTGAAGGCCCAGCTGGAAAAGGCAGAAGAGCGTATGAGGCAGGCATCCGAAGAGATGGCTGCCATTCAGGCTGACATAGAGAGGGACTGAGCGGGGGCTGATGAACTACACCCCATCACTGCTGAGGAGGAGCGAGAGCTGAGTCGGGGGCAGCAATTCCTGGATGCCACAAGTCAAAGGGTGGCAGAGCTGCAATTGTCTTTTGATGGGGTCAATCCGTCCATGGGGGGAGTTGAACCCCGAGTACTATAATGATTACAAACCCTTAAACGTACTTTAGTTATTTAAAAAAAAATTGAATGTCGTAGCATGCACGAGTTCCATTGTTTTCACTGGTTCATTTTGCATCCTTACAATGTTTGTGGGACATCCAACGACAATTCCCTAAGCTCATGTGGGTCAGGCCCGATGTGAGAAACAAGATATAGTCTCCCAATTGTCCCATCCAAACATAGGAGGGTAAACCAAGCTTCAGGCACCCAGGGTTTGGATAATCGGTCCGGATTTCCGGGAAATAGGAGAGACCTGGCCGGAGAAGGAAGTTCTCATAACATCCGAATTACTGTTTTTCCAGTGCGTGCTTGTGCACGAATGGTGCAATGCCAGGGGAATTGAAATTAGTCTGAACAGGTGGGCATGGGAAGTGTGAATCACGATACCCAAGATTCGGAACATTGTGAGGGTGGCGTGATAATAAAGGACAACCATTAACCATGGTAGAAAAATAGTTTCCTTACTACGTTAGACTGAAATGGGGACAACAAATGAGGGTCGACCATTGACCATGTTCGCAACATGGGTCCTAACTCAAATATCATCGATCAATATTCTGGGACGTTGGACCAGGATAGCAGGTGGACCATAGGTCGAGCATCCATACTGTTATGGGGTTCCTCCAGACGTGACCAGTCTTCCAGAACATTGGCCCAGGACAGCAGGCGGACCATAGGTCGAGAATCCATACTATTAGGGGGTTCCTCTAGACATGAGAGGGGACGAGGGTCTGAATAAGGGGCACACAAAGCGTGGAATGTGGAGTGATGGTTTTTCCGAACAGAATCCAACACTCATGAAATTACACCACCGTGGTGGGAGTATGCCAGATGGGCGCTTTGGTTTGATCATGGATCATTCCATCTTTCAGACAGGGCCTCTCTGGTGAGGGGGTTTGTCACTTCCCAATTTCATCTTGGGGAATCCTAAATTTGTTCAAGGAAGAGTTATAGTTGTACAGTTCCCTGTGAGGGGTCTGTCCAGGGGGCCGGAAAGGGGAAAAACAGGATTTATGGTTCCTGTGGGCTAGACCCTAGGTAAAATACCAGGGTGTCCCTATGTATCCCATGAGGATGGGAATCAAGCCACATGTAGTTCTGGAAGCACGGTTTAATGTCATGTAAGATTATGAGAAGCCTGGTTGCGTCGGTACACATCCCACCAAAACTACTAATCCCACGTGAGTCATGCTCGATGTAGGAAACAAGAAGTAATGGAGAACTTTCCCGACACAAGAAGGGGCATGGTAGGGCGAAGGTATGCTCGGTGAATATCGTCCCAATGATGCTAACACGTCCATGTGGTGCACCTAGATGCACGAAGAGGTAGAGCCAAATATGTTGGAGTTCCACTTGAACATGAGGAAGTGGAAATGTGTGAATCATGACGCTCGATATTGGGATCACAATGATGGCGGTGTGATGATGGAGGATAAATGTTAACCATGGTGGAAATGCAGCATCCATATCGCATTATCCTGGAATGGAGACAGACAAATGAGGGTCGACTGTTGACCATGTTCAAAACAAGGGACCATGTCGAAAATGTTGTCAGAGATCCGTAGGGACGTTGGCCCAAAAAGATTGGAGGGACCTTAGGTATAGCATCCATGGAGATCCCTTAAGTCTAGTATCCATTTCATTCAAGGGTCCTTTCGGATGTGGAAGAGGATGAGGATCCAAATAGTAAGCTCACAAAGCTTGGTCATGGGACGAGGGGATGTCCCCATGAAAATTCCATACTTCAGGCTTTTTGTCAAAATGCATCCAAATACGTTAATGATACGTATTAGATAGAGGGAATTGAGTCCCTTCCCATAGGGAGATCTTAGTATAGGGTTGTATAATTCTGACCATGGATGGATGGAAACACAGGAGGCACATGGCGGGTAATTACAAAAACCCAACATAGATGGGAACCAGGGATGTGTACGGTGCGGTGAACAACCCAACATGAATGGGGACGTAATCCCACACCACACCGCACAATCCCCCTTGAGAGAGGTTTTAGGTCAAGGGACCAAAAACGGGAGTTGAGCTGGGCCTGAGCAAAGTGAAAAGGCGTTCCTACATACCCCATGGGGATGGGGATCAAGCTGCACATAGTTCTTGAAATGGTCTTAGTTTAAGGTATTAGAACTTGGACCATGTATGGGTAAGGAGAGCAGTGGACACATAGTAAGGTGGTTACAAAACCTGACGATGAGGATATAATCCCCACTTACCATGTGTTCTATGGGGAAGTTCTTGAGTTGAGGGACCAAACACGAAAGTTAGGTTGGGCCAGCAGGGAGGTGCTCGGGCACTCCTACATATCTCATAAGGATGAGAATAAATCCATACGTAGTTCTGAAGGGTGGCACGATAAGGTATCAGTGCCATGGAAAAAAGAAAAAAGGGAGTGCGGGAATGTCCCTTGCACCAAAAGAAGCAGAATTTGATAAATCTTGTTTGTCCTTTAAGGTGAGTGGTTTTTTTGTGAAGTGACATGCCTAGGGTTACAAGCCCTGGTGTCTCTACAAGAATCAAGTCGTGATAGGTGTTGAAAAATGGCATGGCACGTGACCAATACCCAATGTGGTGTCCCCTATGATGGGGTCATCACAATGCAGTTCCGTTTTTCTTTGTGCGGCCAGGATGATAATGTCAAAGTTTAGGGCTGTGTGATAGGACCAAGCATGCATTTTAACGTCATGCAACATAGACGTAGCAGAGACGATGCTAGGTGGGGAATGTGTACGGTGCCATAAAACATAACCGATGTGAATGGGGATATAATACCACATTATACTGTACGCAATTTCAAGAGAGGAACCTCAGGCCAAGGGGCCTACATAGAGGTGAGAGGTGAAGGGGGAGATATTAGCTCCCAAATGAGATGGACCCAAAAATGAGACATTTGAGTGGTCCTATGTATCCCATGAGGATGGGAATCAAGCTGAACATAGTTCTGAGGAGATCTTAGTTTATGTTCTTAGAGCTCGGACCGTGGGAGCCCCGAAGGATGCCATATTTCAGCTTTTCCCCCTGATATGCAAAGGTGCGCTGAGGGTTAGCGCCAAGAGTGTTGAGATTCCACCTGGACACGATGGGGTGGAACATAATGTGAATCATGCAACCAACATTCAAGGCCTGGAGGGGCTGGCGTGATGATGGAGGATTACTGTTGACCATGTTCGCAACATAGTATCCTGTCACGTTAGCCTGAAATGGGAACAAACAAATGAGCATCGACCACTGACCATATTCACAACACGGAATTTGTATCAATTTTTTGTCTGAAACCCTTGGAGGCGTTGGCCCATAACGGTAGGAGATCCCTTGGTCGTTGTATCCAGACCGTTCTTAGGGGTCCCTTTGGGTGTGAAAGGTGATGAAAGTCTGAATGAAGGGGAACATGAAGCTTGACAAGT
This sequence comes from Viscum album, assembly GCA_963277665.1. Taxonomy (NCBI): domain Eukaryota; kingdom Viridiplantae; phylum Streptophyta; class Magnoliopsida; order Santalales; family Viscaceae; genus Viscum; species Viscum album. Next base: position 1,746,388,285 of record OY728129.1, on the reverse strand, counting down.
GGAAGGAACTTGACCAAGTTGAATTTGGAACTCTTGGTCCTAGACCAGAGTACTCTTAACACATGGGAGAACCATAGCAAGGGGTTAAGGGACTCAACTTGATGGCGATCGAGAGATGGATGATTCCCAGGAAAAGGTGGCATAGTGACAAAAACCCTGTATCATTCCTATATATCCCACCCCCCCTTAGAGAGGGACAGGCCAAGGGGCCTAGGTGACTGGGAGATCAGGAGATCTCTAATAAGTGGGGTTGGTCCCGAAGTCTAGACATTCGGGTGGTCCTACGTATCCCATAAAGATGGGAATCAAGCCAAACATAGTTATTAAGGGTGCCTTTTAACGTCGTGCGGGACAGAAAATAGGAGGGATAATTCTTAGAACTGGGTGCGCGTGGTGTGGCTATTGAAAACCCGACGTGGATGAGGACACGATCCCACATCACACCACACAGTCCCGTAGTCAGGGTCCCGAAGGCAGGATAGAAGAGACAAATTAGCTGAACTCAAGATGGACCCAATGACAGGAGGTCTGGGCATTCCTACGTATCCCATGAGGATGGGAATCAAGACAGACGTAGTTCTTAGGAGATCTTAGTTTATGGTCTTAGAGCTCAGACCATGGGTGGATGGAAACTTTTCAAGTAAGCGTAGACCTCGACCCGATTCCTAAGCCCATGTGATTTAAATTTGGTGTGGGAAACAAGGGAGGAAGATCCTTATCGAAATACCCGAAATGTTCATCGAGGGGAAGTCGGTGAAGAGCCCTGAAGGATACCTTTAATGCAGCTTTGTTCCCCTAATGCGCAGATGCGTACTGAGGAATAATATCAAGAGTCTTGAAACTCTACTTAGACATGATGAGAATGGAGAAGGATTTGAATCGTGTAACCGGAATTTCGGGCTTAATGGGGTTGGTGTGGCGATAGAGGATTAGTGTTGACTATGGCAGAAAAGTAGCATCCATATTGCATTAGCCTGAAATGGGAACAACAAACGAGCATCAACCGCTGACCATATTCTCAATGCGGGATTTTATCGATTTGTTGTCCGAAACCCTCAGGGGTGTTGGCCCGTAATGGTAGGAGAGCCCTTGGGCATTGTATCCAGGCCATTCTTGGGGGTTCCTTTGGGTGTGAAAGATGGTGAAAGCCTTGATGAAGGGAAACACGAAGCTTTAAAAGTGGGTGCGGACGTGTCCGAGTAGAGTCCGACATTCCAGGTAACTAAACCAGAGTACCCTTAGGCACATTGGTGAACCACTGAAAAGGGTCGACAAAGTGGCTCAGGAGGGAGAGGTAGGCCAAGGTGGGATAGATATTTTAGGAGGATGGGGCTGGACTCAAAGCTTAGACATTCAGGTGGTCCTGCGTATCCCATAAGGATGGGAATCAAGCCATACATAGTTCTAGAAGATACACAGGGGGAAAGATACCCTAACAAGGATGTGTACGGTGCGACGAGTAACTCGACGTGAATGGGGATGTAATTCTGCACCACACCACACAGTCCTGTAGGAAAGAACCTGGGCCAGGGGGGTGAAAAGGCCAAGGGGCCTGATAGTTGGGTCTTGGTCAGGAAGGCCTGACTGGCTTGCAGTTTAACGTCTTGCAGTAAGGACGAAGGTCGGGGAATAGGGATCTCTGAACAGAGGAGGTGTATGGTACGACGAACAAACCATCATGAGTATGGACATAATCCCTCACCACATCGTACACTCTGAGTAAGAACTTGGGATAGGGCCTGAAAAAGCCAAGAGGCCTGAGTCAGGGCCTCAGTAAGGGAATGTGAATGGCATGGAAAATAACCCAACGTGAATGAGGACATAATCTCACACCACACCGTACACTCCCTATAAAATAATTGGGTACAGGGGCCCGAGTGTTGGAACCACCTAGAGGGAAGTTTGTCGCTTCATGATGGGGCAGAACGAATCACTGCACTCGATGTTTGGTAAATCTTGCGGTGGACCTGAAGATCCGGGACATTGTTGACCATGTTCAAAACACAGCGTCCCTATGGTGACCTGATATGGGAGCAACAAATGAGTGTCAACCGCTGAACGCATTTGAAATGTGGGACTTGTATCGGCTTTTTGCTTGACATCCTTGAGGGCGTTGGCCCGAAGTGGTAAGAGGGACCTTAGGCTGAGCATCCATACCATTCAGGGGCCCTTCTGGATGAGGAAAGTTATGGAATTCCAGTCAAGGAGTGGGTGAAGCATATTTTTACCCATCTACGAAAGAGGCAAACATCTCCAGGGGGGATGCACAGCCGGGTCGAGGCTTGCTCGATGTAAATTGGGGCAAAATTGTGCACCCTTCCATATGTCTTGGCCTGAGGAGAAGATTTTGGCTTTTGGGATGGGCCAATGGACAAAGTGTTCGGGTGTTCCTACGTATCCCATGAGGATAGGAATCAATCCATACGTAGTTCTTGAAGGCCATTCAGTTTAACGTCGGGCAGTAAAGATGTGGGAGGATAGAAGAATGGGAGTGGACACATGATGCGACCATTATAATCCTCGTATGAGTGGGGCTAAGGAAGCCTACTCCTCATCATGCGAGGATCCTCTGGGGAAAATATACCCAGGGGGATAGTCAAAGAGAAGAGCTCGGGATGGGATCAAGACGAGACATCTGAGAATTCCTATGTATCCCATTAGGATGGGAATCAAGCCACACATAGTTCTAGAAGCGTGGTTTAACATCATGCTGGACGAGATGTAGTTTAACGTCATGCGGGATGGGGGATACATCTCATCAGGGAATATGTACGATATGGCGAGTAACCCGACGTGAATGAGGACTAATCCCACACCACACTGTACAATCCCACAAGAGAGTCTGGTTCGGGGAAGGGCAAGGGGCCTGAGGCTGAGCCTCGGTCAGGAAGGCCTGACTGGCTTACGGTTTAACGTCTTGTAGTAAGGACGAGGGCTAGGGGTCCAAAGAGGCCAAAGGGCCTGAGGTTGGGCCTCGGCCAGGAAGGCCTGACTGGATTGTTGTTTAACGTCTTGCAGTAAGGACGATGGAGATCTTAGTTTAAGTTCATAGAGCTCAGACCATTTTGAATTTTATTATCATGTAGGATGATGTTGCAGTTTAGGGTCATGAGGGACCATAATGTACAGTTTAATGTCATGATGAATGAAGATGAGAAGTTTAACATCATGCAGGATTGTGGTGCAGTTTAAGTTCATGTGGGACCGTAATGTGTAGTTTAGGGTCATGCAGGACCATAACGTGCAGTTTAGGGTCATGTGGGACCGTACAGTTTAAGGTTGTGTAGGACCAAGTGGCTCAGACAAATTATTTCTTGAGGAACTTGGCGTTGGTGGGGGGAGTTATGCGCTCACTGTCCATGGTCTCCAGGGTGTATGCTCCATTGAGGTAAACCTTATGAATGATGTAAGGTCCTTCCCATTTGGGCTCAAGCTTGGGTGGTTTCCTGCCAGGGATCATTGGTGCTCTAAGGGCCAACACCAGGTCGCCTTGTAGAAAAGAGTGAAGGCGGAACTTCTTGTTGAAGGCTCTAGCTATCTTATTCTGATGCATTTCCAAATTGTGCAGGGCACGGAGCATGTTCTCATCCAGTGCTTCCAATTCAGCTAGATGGATTTTAGCCACCTTATCTGGCACCTTCTGGTCATAGACTATAGTGTGTAACGATGGCAGCTAGATCTCAATGGGCAGGACAGCCTCAGTCCCATACACCAGGGAATATGGGGTCACCTGGGTGGAATTGTGAGTCGTCGTCCGATAAGCCCAGAGGGTGTTGGGGAGCTTGTCCGGCCAACTCTTCTTGTTCTGACCAACCATCTTTTGCAGAATGTTAGAGAGAGTTTTATTGAATGCCTTGATCTGTCCATTTTCCTGTGCATGATAGCGAGAGGTATGGTTCGAATGGATATTGTACTTGGCGTACAATTTCTTCAGCTCGGCTACTCAAAAGTTGGTGTCGTTATCGGTGAGGATAGAATGAGGGACTCCAAACCGGTGGATGATATTTGAGCTCACGAAGTCAATGATGGAATGGGCCTTGACCTCTTTGAGTGGAACTGCCTCTTCACACTTAGATAATAAATTTGTAGTAGTCAGGATGAATCTACATTGATGAGCTGTCGTCGGTGGATATGGTCCTACGACATCGAGTCCCCACACCGCAAATGGCCAAGAATACTTGGTGAAGTGGAGAGGCTTTGGCGACCGATGAAGGAAGTTATCATGAACTTGGAACGCATGGCATCTCTTGACAAACTCAATACAATCATGAATCATAGAGAATCAGAAGTATCCCAATCTCTGGATCTGATGGGACAGCTTGGGCCCAGCCTGGTGGGCGCCGCAAGAACCGGAATGAACCTCTTGCATGACCTGAAAAATCTTGACTCCTTTAATGAAATGGAGGAGAAAACCATTGAATCTCCACTTATAGAGGATCTGCTCAAGGCTGGGACCACTCTAGAGAGTAAATTGTAGTGCGCGGCGTCAGATTCTCTCACGCTCGGCCTGATCATCTTGGAGGCAACCATTTTGGAGGTACTCGACAAAAGGTTCCCTCCAGTCAGGAATGGCCTTATCCACTACATCTGAAGAACCTGGGACCCCTGACGTGGAGGTTATGGTATTAAGGTGGCTTATCTGCAGGTCATTGTCATCCTCTGGGGTGACAAGGGCGATGAATCTCTGATGTGCTACATGTATGATCAAATCATCCAACTCGGGTTCTGTGAGGGACGCAGCTAAACTGGCCAAAGCGTCTGCTCGACCATTCTGTGACCAAGGGACGTGGGTAACCTCTGGTCGAGAAGGGAACTGGGCCATTAGATGAAGGGTGCACTCTAGAAATGTCACAAGCTCCAGCTTCCTGACAACATAGTCTCCATTGACCTGCTTGATGACCAGTTCAGAATCCCCTTTCACATGCAGATGGGGCACGTCAATCTCAAGGGCTAGCTCGAGGCCGGTGATGAGAGCCTGATACTCTACCTCGTTGTTGGTGCAGCCTTCTGACAAAAAGAATGAGTACGACAAAACAGATTGCACCAGGGTGATGAAGACGATACCCAGACCCACTCTGTTGAGCTTAGGATCATTGATCCTCCTACCGGTGGGGCTCCGGGAGGCACCGTCGAAGTGCATTTTCCAGCATGATATGGCATGATTGACTGAGAGGATTGCCTCATCAGTAAAATCCAGATCTTGGGATTGATCCGTGGAGGTTGGATGGATAGCTAAGAAGTATAACAATGCATGTCCCTTGATGGCCTTCTGAGGCACGAACCTGATGTCGAACTACTGGAGGATCACCGTCCACCGCGTTAGTCGGCCAGTCAACATAGGGTAGTTCAGGATGTACTTCAGTGGGTCTACCTAAGAGACCAACTGCACCTCATGGTGCTGTAGGTAATGCCGCAATTTCTGTACGGAAAACACGATCTCAAGTCAGCTCTTTTCGATAGGGGAGTATCTCATCTCCATATCGAGGAAGATGCGGCTGAGACAGTAGAGGTAGTTATATGTTCTCTCATTGTTCTTCTAGGAAAGAAGTGCACCGAGGGACTATTCTAGGGCGGTCACATAAAGGACCAGTGGATTTCTGGAGATGGGTGGCATCAAGACTGGAGGTTGGAGTAGATACTACTTTATTTCCTCGAAGGCGGTCTAACACTCTTCATCCCATTAATAGGCAAAGCCTTTCTTCATGAGCTGGGAAAAGGGATTACACTTTCCAACCAGATTTATAATGAATCGGAGTATATAGGCTAAGTGGCCTTGGAGACCTCGAAGCTCCCGAATATTGCTCTGGGGAGGCATTTGGTTGATGGCCTTGATCTTCTCCGGGTCGATCTCGATGTCTCGGTATCTGACAAAAAATCCAAGAAACTTCCCGGAGGTGACCCCTAAGGCACACTTTAGCGGGTTCATCTTCAAGTGGTAGGAATGGAGGAAGCCGAACACTTTATCAAGGTTCTTGAGATGGTCCCGGTGCTAGAAAGATTTGACCACCAGATCATCCACGTAGCATTCCACTAGTGTCTCGAGAATTGGCTTGAATATGCGATGCATGGCCCGCTGATAGGTGGAACCTGCATTTTTCAGGCTGAAAGGCGTAACCTGATAGCAAAAAGTACCTTGGGGAGCCTTGAAGGCAGTGGACTCCTTGTCTTCAGGGGATATCTGGATCTAGTTGTACCCGAAGTACCCATCCATGAAGGAGAGGGCTTGGAACCCGGCTGTGGCATCAATCAATAACTCTATCACTGGGAGGGGAAAATTATCATTCGGACAATGGCAGTTGAGATTGCAGAAGTCGATGCAGACTCTGATCTTCCCATTCTTATTCTTAACTATAACAATGTTGGATAGCCACCTAGGGTACTGGACCTCCTTGACGAAGTTGGATTTGATGAGCTTATCAACTTTGGCCTCGACCATGGAACCATGAGAAGGGTGAACCTTCCTGGGAGGCTGCTTGAACCTGCGATGGTTTGTCGGGAGACCAAGGCGGTGGACGGCTACCTGGGTATCTAGTCATGGCATCTCACCGTAACTCCAGAAAAACACGTCACGGTGCTGTTTGAGAAATTCCACATACTTTTACTGCTCCTCGAGGGGCATGGCGGCACTGATCAATGTGGGTCTCAAGTCTGCCTCACTACTAAGGTTCACCTGTACCAGTTCATCGACTGTGGTAGAGACGCCTTCTTCAAAGGCAGGGGGAGTATCCTCCATATCCTCTTCTCCACCTGTGGAGGGATCTTCCATGGGGGGAGCTGCTTCTAAGTTATCAAACCCTGATGGGAAGCTGGTGCCGGCCTGAGCGGCAGTGGTCATCACATCAGGAGACTCATGCGCCACTGAGACCATAGCGATGAAGGCAGTCGATCCAATCCCATCTGGACTTCGGCCCAAGGGGCCATGCTTGATGACATCAAAGAAGTAGTGACACGTCAGCCTGAGTCGGTTGATTTGAGCCCGGTGGAAGAGACACGTATGACATATCGTCGTTGCCATGATCCTGACATCCTGATACTGTACAGGGGTAGGAGGTTCTGGGATCACTTGAGCCTAGTTGGTGTAGGAGTATGAGGTGATTTTCCACCATCACTTGGACTTGGGAATATTCCTTCCTCTTGTACCCGAAACAACAAAACACTACCCCATGTGGGAGATCATGGCCTCAAACCAATGGATCGAGAAGATGTAGGTGTCATCCAGATCTACCCAGGGATCACTTGTGACCGGGGCGGGTTCATCCTCACTTTCCAGGATTTGTTTATCCTTGCTCTTGTAATAATCGGTGTCTAGGTAGCAGGCTTCACAAGAGGTGAAAGGAGACGCATCTCCTTGGAGCACACCTACTCGACCATTGGGGGAGTATTTGAGGCATTGGTGATATGACGAAGGTACCACTGCATGCAGATGGAGCCATGGAATTCCCATAAATGCGTTGTTTGCGGTGTCCTAAGAGACAACCATGAACTCAGTGCTAGAAATTAGGCCACCGAACTGGGTCTTCAAGCATATCTTGCCAACTGTGGATTGGTCGGTCCTATTGTATCCCTGGATTCTGAGGTCGGAGGGAGTTAAATCATCCTCAGACAAACCCAAATTTCGCTGTGTCTGAGTTAGGATAAGGTTAATCCCAGAACCTATGTCAACAAGGTAGCGGTGGACTTCCATACCATTGAAATGGCCAGTGACGTACAATGGGAGAATATTCCCATGTATGGGAGGGTCTTCATCTTCACTATAGAATGAGATAACTTCTTAGCATTCGACATTCTCAATTGCTTCAACATGGAAGGCTTCTATAGTTGCTACCTCCGTCTCAAACTGGAGGGGGATTCTTAGGGCCTCAGAAAGTGCCTCATGCATTTCAAAAGATAGGAAAAGAGCCTCAAGGATAGAAAGCCTTGTTGGAATGTCGGTGAGGTTCTTCAGAACATCATACTTTCATGCCAAACGCGAGCCTCTACTTACAGGGGGTTGTTCTGCAGTTGGAGGCATGGAGGGCCCTGCCGGCTGGACCAGCGGCTGGCTGGTACTGGGTACATCCCGCTGCATGTTAGTTGATGCCTAAAGAGTAGCTTCTGGATGAGAACCGGAAAACTGAGATTGTCCTGTAGCACAGCAATATTGGCCGCAGTACGGATGAGACAGCTCTGCCTGATCTAGTAGCACAAATGGCGGTGGAGGTAGATCTGAGGGCACCAGATGAGGTTGTTCATGCTGAGCTCTGCGCTGGGCCTACTGTCTAGTTTTAGTAGCATGCACATCCTGGCTGAAAGCACCTGCTGACATGCCTTGATGACCCGCGTGGCTACGGTTCTGCTGACGTTGATGTCGGCTGGGGATTTTGGTGAGGTTCGCCTGGCGTTCCCCCTTGTCGGGAGTCATATAGGGATTTACCAGCTCCACGGTATTAACCGAAGCGTACCCCCAACTGTCGCTCTAAGAGTCATCCACCACTGGGTGGATTCTAGGAGGAATCCCCATTTCAGGGGGCATGAAATCACCAAGAGTGAGGGATGATGAAGGCAGTGGTGGAGTGCGTTGCTTCTTCTTGCGTCATCGTTGCTTGCCCTTTTGGGAAGAGGTCGGCTGAGATGACAACGCAGAGGTACTGGTCACATCTTCTGAAGACCCTAGCTGATTCAGGCGTGCCCGAATGATACCATGGGCATGAGTGACTATTTTATGGGCCATATAGTCATCGTACTTCTGGGACCCACGGTTGGGAACCTACTTCCACTCGCCTTCGTCATCGCTACTGCTTTTTGACCCTATGAAGACACCTGTCACTTATGTCGGGGTCGGGCCCAACCTGACTATGTTGTTGTCGACCTGGTCTTGGAGTCATTCTTTAAACACATAGCACTACTTGAGGGTGTTCCACAGAATCCGATGATAGGGGCAGTAGTTGGGGAGATTGGTGAGATTCGCCTCTGTCGGCCTTCTGCACTCAGGTAAGCGCACAATCCCCTGCTCTAGGGAACTTCGAAAGTAGCCAAGGACCTAATTCTCATTGAAAAAGTAAGTCTGGTGACTTCTTTCCAAATAGGGGGCTCTGGGAGCCTGGCCCTGACAAGGGGCCGAAGGGGCCTACCGAGGAGGCGGAGCCTGATTATCCCACCTAGGTGGTGGTGGTGCATTGCATGGGGGAACCTGTCGATTCTGAGGCAGTTGCTACTGGGTAGGAACCTTTGCCTGAGGTGGAGGGCCTCTGCGGGGTTGCAGAACCAGTGCCACTGGCAGCAATTCTAGCTTCCTGGGGGCTTCTATTTGGACCAACACAGCGGGATAGGCTCTGGAAGCCCTCCTGGATGGGATCACAGGGGGCAGTAGACGTGCCTGACTAGCCTGTTGTAGAGCTTCCTTGAGGTGCTGAGCCTTATATGAGAAGTCCTGAAACCCTCTGGGGTAGTTCTGGGTGATCAGGGAAAGAACCAGTTCTATTTTAACATTCCCTATGCACATCGTTAGTAATTTATCCTAAGTCATTGGCATGTAGAGGGAGTATGTAATCCCCTTCCACTGGGCGATGAAGTCTGTGACTCACTCATCAATCCTTTGTTTTCACTTGAAGAGGTCTGCAATGCTAGTCTTTCGCATGGTGGAGCTGAACTGGTATAAGAACTGCCGGCGGAGATCCTCCCAGTTGGTCACCGATCTGATAGGGATCTGGCTGTACCAGACAAATGCAGGGCCCTCCAATGTCTGCACAAAACATCGGTGCTTGGAGGCTTCCTGCTGTGTCGGGGTCCCCAACATGGGGCCACACCTAGAGGAAAAGTGAGCCAAGTGTTGTGGTGGGTCCCCAGTCCTGTTAAAGGGCGAGAAAGTGAGATTCCCAAAACCCAGGGGTGCAGGCATATCATCCACCCATGCGGGATATGGCTTGCCATCTAGTGGGACTCCCACCTTCTATGTTTCTAACGCCTTGAGGCGGGCGATGAGTGCCGCTATAGGATCATTCGGGTGGGGGTCCCTATCTTGATGGGGATCCCTAACCACGAGTGCATTGTCAGGCTCTTTGACACGGTAAACGGCTTCAATGGATCGTGGAGAGACTGGAGGAACATCCCTTGGGGCGGCTGGGGGAACCCAGGCTGGATTCCTCGGATTGCCTCGTCGTTCAGGAGGGTTTGGCGAGACGTATCGCGCCCTCTTGTCGTGAGTTCCGGCTTCTGCCCTGTCTACGGGAGTAGCATGATCAGGGTTTCCTGGGGGCATCTCACTAGGGGGAAGTTGTTCCTGCCCTTGTTTCCCTGGCTTAGGATCACCATAGTCGGATCGCCTCTCTATAGAACACTCGGCTAAGAGTTCGTCGACCATCCTCTTCTATTCAACAAGTTTCTGGCGCAACGCAGCCTTCTCGGGGTTTTCTTCAGTCCTCTGTACTGAGGTGGATGGGTCGGAGTGCTTGATGGTTCCGACATGTTCTTTACCCTTACCGGCATTTCGGCTGAGTACCAGTGACTCAATGGGTGCAGGGAGGCCTAGAAGGTTACTCTGTTGACGAGTAATCCTCCCTGATGGTTCTAATAGTGGTGGTACACCCTCAGGGGGTAAGTCTCCATCGAGAAACTCCATCTCATCTTCCTTGTCCACTATGCCAGCCATGTGGACCTCAACCCTTCTTGGGGGCATGTCCTCAATGTCGCATAATGAATCAAGCTACTGTCAGATAGGACTGAAGAAGAGGGCGGAATACTGTCCCTAGCCACAGACTTGCACATGGGGGGTAGCTTTCTTGATGATTTTGTGGAGTACCTTGAAACTCTAAACACATTTTTGTTGGAGGTCCCTCTGGTGACCTGGTGACTCAGGGAACTAGGCCACGGGGAGTGCGTCCAAATCAACCAAATGGCATTACTCACCGATTTTCTTGAAGTGTACTGGGCTCCTAGGGTACAGCGCCCATTGATAGTGAAGATGAAAGTGCATCACCCATAGGGTTTGACAGAAGCACTCCACTTCCTCCAGGGTGAGGGATTCTGGTGCACAAAAGTTTGATGCTGCCACTGGCCAGAACTTCTTCGGGAAGTGGTCCGCTGTGAGAATGTTCTAGAAGCTCCTAGGCTCGGATTCGGGGTCCGGCCCCATATTTCCCCACTCATCAATCGGAGGTGGCTGAGGAACCGGTAGCGGTACTGAGGCGGACCGCTGGGACAGTAAGTTGGGCGGCGAAGAATACAGCGAACGAGCTGACTGGACGCTGAATTCTGGGCCATCCTCCGAAGAGTGCGGTGACCTAACCACAATGTCACGATACGACGGGCTGATAGCCATATCCTATGGTTCATGTATCACAGTTACCAGTGATGGGTCACCTTGTCGCTCAACCACCATCATTCCCCAAAATAGCTCTAGGTGATCTATGGTCGAGGTAGAGGGAGCTTCTGGTGACGACGGTGGTGACTGCACAGTCAGGACCTATGGGATTCCCATAATTTCCTCATCTTGAATGTACCTATGAAGAGAGGTGGGAATCTGATGGACTTCGCATTCCGGGAGGATGAGGCTGACACGCCTTGTTCCTGCCCCGGTCCTTGATGCGGAGGAATGAGGGGAGGGTTCCAATGCTGAGTCACATTCTGATTCAGAGTCCGAGAAGCAGGCTGGTTTGATCTTTGTCTGGGCCTTCCCAGGATTCTTCTTGTGGTGGTGATGACCCGCCCTCCTGCCCCTAGATGGCTCTTTGGGACAAGGCTGATTCCCAACATGTAGTCTCGGGGCCATGCTGGTGCCATGGAAGAGAGGATTTCCGCTTGAGATGGTCGGGGTGCGAGGGGCACCGGGGAAAATGTCGAAGGGAACATGGGGAGGACCTCCATGAATAGCACCTAAGTGGGCAAAACCTTTGTTGGAACTGGCGGGAGCATGGGGAGGACCTCCATGCTTGGTGCGGGTGGAGCGAGGCTGACCTTCACTCCTTTGGTTTCAAGGGCGAGGAGGACCTTCGCCAACTGCGGAGAGAACGTAGGGAGGATCCCCACGTTGGAGAGGGACCGGATGTGCAATGCCTTCATATCGACGGTCGGGGGCAGGAGGAGGAATTCCATACCCAGTGTGGTGGGCATGGGAAAGACATCCGCGTTGAGTGTCACTGTCGCGGGGCAGGTCTTCATTCGGGTTTGGGGTAGCACGGGGCATACCTCCATGACAAACTTCAGAGCGGGGAAGGCCCATGCTCTGTGGAGTGGTGGTACGGGGAGGACCTCCGTACGGGGTGACATCACCGTGGGTTGGTTCGTGACGATCACCACTCGGGCCTGCGACCCGGAGAGTCAACCCAGCCTGCCTGTGGGGCAGTTGGGGCCTCGATCCCAGTCGGGCGTAGAAGTTTTTCTGCTCAATGTGTGTAGGGGATTCATGATATACATCAAAGGTGGCTTGGGCCACAATAGCCGTCGACATCGATGCCCCTTGGCGGGCACCCTCAGCTCGAGCCCAACGCTGGCGTCGGGTCAGGCAAGCTGGTGTGGGTGGTGCAGGGGCATAGCCTACCTACTCCTCTGGCAAGGCTGGACGATGGCGCTGACGCGGATGGGTGGGGTCCCTTTCCTAGAGTCCTTGGATTGGGACTCTGACCGGGCTGATCCAGACATCACCCACCTCATCAGTGTAAGACAGGGAGTCGTCGAGGCGTTTCGGGGACAGGCTCCCGAAATAATTGAATGTTGGGGTGGGGAGAAGGGGCTCCCTGCGCTACCCTCGAGGGCAGCGTTGACGGTGGGGCCTGGATGCCTCCAGGTCCAGGTGGGCCATATCCTGAGTTGGTATTATGCCCTCCTCCTTGTAACGACGTACGAGGCCGTTAATCACCCTTCGTTGGATGACTTCCGATGGGGAGAGGGGGCGTGGGCGCCCCACGCTCGTGGATGCAGACGCCGTTGTAGCTGCAGTGTAGCCACATGGAGCAGTTGTGCTGGTATTTCCCCTGCCCTTGCGTAGGCGGGTGGGCGGTGATCGTGTTCCTATAGCAGCAACCTGATTCCTGATAAGTAGGGAGATTAACTCATCAGCACTACGAGGAAAAGAGATTAACAACCAGTGCCCCAGCGCCATTCCATCTTCCATGTTTGGTAAGAGGGATCCACGCCAACAACGTTGCAGAAAGGAATGCCCCACGTTTTACTACCCCAACTTCCAGTTAGTTTCACGCCAGGCCCGCTATTTGCTTGGCGGGACCCGGAACCAGATATCTGGATTTGGTGACATGTCAATCTACTGATGTATCGAACGCTACTAATCTCCACATTTAGGAGAAGAGATTCACGTCGGGTTCACCATTTCTATTTCCGACGCTTTTGCTGGGGCGCACGTGTCCATCCGCTTGGGCGCGACAGGCGCGGCTTTTGTGTTGCCTCGCATTCCCGCTTTCCAAAGGCGGGCGACATCCGTTCTTTATTCAGGTACGTCTGCTCCTTGATCGAAATGGGATGATGGGATGTCAGTTCCTCCTTCCGTGGATTCCTCCTCGGAAATTGTTGCCTATTCCGGGTCTCCCTCATAGATTTAATACGTTGTTCATGAAACTCTTCCCAGTGTCATGTTTCCATGGATGCTGGTTAATTATACTACTTCTGTCAGGACATTATAAAGGGTCCGGTTAGGGTAGCAACCTTCAGTCAGGGGAGTAGTCACGTCGATGCATCATTAACGTGTCTAAATGCTGGGGAATTGGTGTTTCTGTCTTTTTTTCCTTATTATAGGGCTTCTCCAGGGTGTGGAAGCCCGAGGCATCCCACATCAAGCGTGAGCAATCATATTCCATAGGCATGTATCCAAGGTTTTCCTCAGCTTCCCATGTTTAACACAGGGTATGCTGCAAGTTTAACGTCCAGTAGAGACGAATCGGCCTGATCAGAACACTAGCTGGAGTGGATCAGATTGAGGAATCCCCCTTGAGGGAACGCCGATATCGGAGCCAGCTCGTGGGCGGCTTCCCGAATGCTGTGGAGTGGGATGGGGTGGCATTATCTCACCGGGATGTGGCATCCAAGGTAAGAATCAGGATGGATGATTGATAAATGCATGGAGTGGAGGGGGAATGAAATGGGGTCCATCATGGAGATGACGGTGGTGATCGGATTGAGTCTCAAAGAGACTTCCTACGTATCCCCGTGGTAGGGAATCAAAGTTCACATAGTTCAGGATGAATGTGTGGGGCTTACGCTCTAGACCGCCTAAGGTGATGGAAGAACGGACGTGAATGTGGTCGAAACGACCAGGTGGTGGGCTTGAACCTCATGAGGCTTCTTACGTACCATGCCTTAGCATGGATCAAAGTCCACGTAGTTCAAGTTGAGCACCAGAGAACCGGCGTGAAAAGGACCTTGGTCCAATTGGTGGTGGGATTGAACCTCAGGGAGGCTTCCTACGTACCATGCCTTGACATGGATCAAAGTCCATGTAGTTCGCGAAAAGGGGTTGTTATACTGACACGAAGGGGTGTCGGAACAACTGGATGGTAGGGTCACAACGGCTTACCGCTGGATTGGGAAGAAGTTTAACGTCATGTGGGACGGGGGCATGTCGTAGAACCGACGTGAAGAAAGACCTTGGCCCAGGTGGATGGTGGGATTTAACCTTATGAAGGCTTCCTACGTACCATGCCTTGACATGGATCAAAGACCACGTAGTTCAGATAAAAATGGGGGCTTGGCACACCGACACAGAGATAGTTAGGTCCAATGATTGTTGGGCTTGAACCTCAGGGAGGATTCCTACATACCATGCCTTGACATGGATCAAAGTCCTCGTAGTTCAGAATGAATGTGGGTGTCGACGAACCGACGTGAGAAAGGACCTTGGTCCGATGGGTGATGGGCTTGAACATCAGGGAGGCCTCCTAAGTACCATGCCTTGACATGGATCAAAGACCACATAGTTCAGGTGTGAATGTGGTTTTCATCAGCGAAGCGGTGTGAATGTGAACCCATGGGTCCACTGGTGGTGGGATTGAACCTTGTGAGGCTTCCTACATACCATGCCTTGAAATGGATCAAATTCCTCGTAGTTCGGGTATACAGTTTAACATAATGCTGGATGGGGGCATACAGTTTAACGTCATGCTGGACGGGGGAATACAGTTTAACGTCATACTGGATGCGGGCATATAGTTTAACGTCATGCTGGATGAGGGCATACAGTTTAACGTCATGCTGGATGAGGGCATACAGTTTAACGTCATGATGGATGAGGGCATACAGTTTAACGTCATGCTGGACGAGGGCATACAGTGTAACTTCATGTTGGATGAGGGCATTGCCATGGTCGATGCTTACTCTAATCCCACGTGAGTCATGCTCGGTGTGAGAAACAAGAGGCATCAGAGACCTGACGATCACGTCACGAAGGGTGCGTCCATGAGAAGCGAAGAGGGGCTTACGTGTTAGGCATCCCATAGTGATGGGACTTACTCCAGGATGGAGGCCCAAAGTGTGGCAAAGCACAATGAGAGAGGGATTTGGGACCAAATATGAGAGGTGCCTTGTTCCCTATCGCGCCCTCCACTGGCCTTGGTAGTGGGGAAGTACGGAGGTGCATGGGTGATACCTTCCACAAGAGGGGCTAAGGGGATTACACCAAGGTGGTTTCCCTTCTCCTGTGGACATACGTCACTATGAGAGGGAGGATATCATCCTATGTGAGTTTGATTCCATTCCTGTGGAGACGATCGGCGTAAAGAATGTCCGATCTGGGGGGACCCTGCGTGCAAGGCACAAGGTCGGGTCACAGTTTAACGTCATGTGTTGAGGACAAGGTGCTTGGCAGTTTAACGTCCTGTAGCTCGGATGAGGTGGGTTTATTCCACACCCCTAGGACTTACATGACAGGTACCCTCTGATCCTTGTGGGAGGGAAGGCATCAGCAAGGCCGTGGAAAAGGGGGGTCGCAGAGCGAACCATCGAGGGGTCCACGTTAATGTGGTTGTGCGAAGAAGCAATAGCTGTTAGCGTGCATATACGAAGAAGCATTTAGGTGAGGCAACACTATGGGTGGTGTCATCCAGGGGACTTTGAAATCACATCGTTCAAACCTGGATGGTCACACGGGAAGAGGAATTGCCAAGCAAAGGGGTCCACAGGTAGGGGCCTTGTAGAGCTTGGTTGCTTTGCATAGTGGAGAGCACTGGCGAAGGGGTGTGCTTCACGAAGTGGAGTGTCTTGGCCTTAGCATGGGGCAACGATGTGAGCGAGAGGTACTTCGTGAATTGGAAGGGTGTTCGTGGAGAACTGCCTCATGAAGCAGAGGTGCCTCACGAAGCAAGGTGCTGTGAAGCAGTGTGCTTCGCGAAGTACAGTGATCCTACCTTAGCATGTGGATCACATGTACAGGATGTGTGTTTCGCGAAGCATAAAAGCTCTGTGACTACCCGGGTCCCCTTGGGGATCCCCTTCCTTCGCGAATTCCCTTAGGCTTCCCGAAGGGCATCCCTATCGGAAGATGGGATCAAAATGAGACAAGGCGAAGGCCTCTCGTGAAGCAAAAATACCTCGCAGAGCTCATGATTCCCAGAGCGAAGAGTGATTTGCGATTCGGGAGTTGAGAAGCTGAAAGGTCATATTGTCCGTCCAGAGAGTTCATGGGGAGATTGGTATTTATAGGCAAGGGGCACCGTGAAGCAGAGCTCATGCGGCGTGAAGGGGGCTTCGGTGGCTTCACGGCGGGTCGCGAACATCAACCAGATTCGCGGAGGGGTACCGCCTCCTCTGCTTCGAGGTGAGCTCGCGAACGTCAGGGCGTTCCTGAAGCATTACCGCCTCTGGTGCTTCGTGGTGGGCTTGTGAACGTTAGTCCGTTCATGGAGCATTACCGCCTCTGGGAATTCACGACGGCTGCAGAGCGAGGGGGCTTCGCGTCGAGGCTTCGCGAGGAAGGGCACAAAGCCTCTTTTTTCTTCGTTCTTTTTGTCCAATATTTTGGCGCCAACAAATGCCCCACTGAAAATCATGGTTGTTGGTTGTCCTTGTTTTCACACTAAATGAATTGCATGTTGATTAGTTTTTTAAAAGAAATTAGTGGTGCTAATTTATAGGGTATGTGTGTTGTTGATAGACCACAAGATATAATGAGTATCCAGAAGGGGTTTCCCCATACCTTGAGTTTTTTGTGACATCATGAGACATAAAGAGCATAGGATCTTACTCCACTCTTCTCATTTTCAACAACGAGAAGGGTTTTTCCCCAAGAAACATCGATCCAATCTGCAACATCAGTAGTTCCCCTCTTTAGTTGACCTAGTTAAGAACCAACTATCATATATTCATTCAAAGGTCCGAAATATTTAAAAATTGGTTCTTTACTGGGCCGACTAAAGCTATTCTACATAAGGAGGATATTATCCTGTGTCAACCATATAGGGATCAAAGGTTTTTTCACAATCCTTCAAATCTTGGTAGATTGAGAATATTGAGAAGGTCGGGTCTCTTTTATAGGTTTTAGAGGCATGGGTGCCTTGATTTTATGGAAGAAAAATGTACTTAAAATTTGTTCTGATACTTTAGGACAACAATCCATGGGAATTTTGGGATGTGTAAGAATCAAACGCATCTCAATCTGACGCATAATGCCATCGATATGACTCCAAATGTGTCTTTATTTAAAATTGACATTAATTCGAGTAAAAAACACAACTGACATACTAAAAACTAAGGAAATGTATTCTGATTGTTTTGATACTTAAGTAAAATGATTTATTAGTCATTTTTAACATGTAGGAATCAACCACACCTCAATACGATGCACGGTGTCACCGGTATGACTCCAAATGTGTCTTGTTGTTTAAAATTGACATTAGTTCAAGTAAAAAACACAACTGACATATTGAAAAACAAGAAAATACATTTAGATTGTTTTGATACATTAGGAAAATGATCCATGAGTCTGTTGTGATGTGTAGGAATCAACCCCACCTTAATCTGATAAATGGTGTGACCGATATGACTATAAGTGTCTGCTATCAGTTTAAAAGTGACATTTTAGTTCAAAACATTTCACTCATTGAAAACAAAGAAAACACACTCCGATTTTCTTCCAAATTAAGGAAAATGATTCGTAAGTCCTTTGTGACATGTTTGAAGCAATATCACATCAAACTGATACATTATGCGACCGGTATGACTCAAATTGCATGTTTTCAGTTTGAAATGACATTTTAGTAAAAAGACAATTGATATACTAAAAACCGAGAAAATTCCTTCTTATTGTTTTAATACATTAGTACAATGATCTATTAGTCATTTTTTATGTGTAGGAATCAACCACACCTCAATATGATGCACGGTCTCACCAGTATGACTCTAAATGTGTCTTGTTATTTAAAATTGACATTAATTCAAGTAAAAAAACCCAACTGACATACTGAAAACCGAGCAAACGCATTCAGATTGTTTTGATACTTTATGAAAAAAATCCATGAGTCATTTTTGGTGTGTAGGAATTAACTCCACTTTAATCTGACAAACCGTGTGACCGGTATGACAAAAAAGTGTCTGTTCCATGTTTAAAAGTGACAGTTTAGTTCAAAACTTATTACTCACTGAAAACAAAGAAAACATGCTCTTATTGTCTTGAAAATTATGTTTAGCGATTTTTAAGTCCTTTTTTATGTGTATGAAGTAGTCTCATATCAAACCGATGCACTATGCAACTTGTATGACTCAAATGGCATGTTTTTGGTTTGAAATGACATTTTAGTAAAAAAACACAACTGTCATGCTGAAAACTAAGGAAATGCATTCCAATTGATTTGATAATTTAGTAAAATAATATATTAGTCATTTTTTGACATGTAGGAATCAACCTCACCACAATACGACGCACGGTGTCACCTATATGACTCCAAATGTGTCCTGTTATTTAAAATTGACATTAATTCAAGTAATAAAACACAACTGACATACTAAAAACCAAGAAAACACATTAAAATTATTTTGATACTTTAGTAAAATGATCCATGAGTCAGTTTTGGCATTTAGGAATCAACCCCACCTCAATCCAATACACCGTGTGACTGGTATGACTAAAAAGTGTGTTACGGGTTTAAAATTGACATTTTAGTTGAAAACATGTCACTCACTGAAAACAAATAAAACGAGCTTCAATTGTCTTCCAAATTAAGGATAAAGATTATTAAGTCCTTTGTGATGTTTATTAAGTAGTATCACATTAAATTGATGCATGATGCGACCGTTATGATTCAAATTCCATGTTTTCAGTTTGAAATGACATTTTAGTAAAAAAACACAAGTGACATACTGAAAACTGAGGAAATGAATTTTGATTGTTTTGATAATTTAGAAAAACGATATATCTATCATTTTTGACATGTAGGAATCAACCACACTTCAATACGATGCACGGTGTCATCAGTATGACTCCAAATGTGTATTGTTATTTAAAATTGACATTAATTCAAGTAAAAAAACACAACTAACATACTGAAAACCAAGAAAACTCATTAATATTGTTTTGATACAATATAAAAATTATCCATGAGTCAGTTGTGATGTGTAGGATTCAACCCCACCTCAATCTAATGAATGGTGTGCCTGTATGACTAAAAGTGTCTGCTATCAGTTTAAATGTGACTTTTTTGTTCAAAACATGTCACTCACAGAAAAAAAATCAAATGCGCTCTGATCATATTGAAAATTAAGGAAAGATATTAATAAGTATTTTTTGATCTGTATGAAGCAGTCTCACATCAAACCAATGTACAATACGACCGGTATAACTCAAATTATATGTTTTTGGGTTGAAATGAAATTTTAGTAAAAAACACAACTGTCTTACTAAAAACCAAGGAAATGAATTCTGATTGTTTTGATAATAAGTAAAATGATCTATTAGTCATTTGTGATGTGTAGGAATCAACCACACCTCAATAATATGCACGGTGTCACCGGTATGACTCCAAATGTGTCTTGTTATTTAAAATTGACATTAATTCAAGTAAAAAAACACAATTGACATACTGAAAACCGAGAAAACACATTCATATTGTTTTTATACTTTATTAAAAAACCATGAGTCAGTTTTGATGTGTAGGAATCAACTCCACCTCAATCTGATGCACCGTGTGACCGGTATGACTAAAAAGTGTCTTTTATGAGTTTAAAAGTGACATTTTAGTTCAAAACATGTCACTCCTTGAAAACAAAGTAAACACACTCTAATTGTCTTACAAATTAAGGAAAGTGATTCTTAAGTCCTTTGTGAAATGTATGAAGCAGTCTCACATCAAACTGAAGCACGATGTGACCGGTATGACTCAAATTTCATTTTTTCGATTTGAAATGACATTAGTAAAAAAACAACTAACATTCTGAAAACCGAGTAAATGAATTATGATTGTTTTGATACTTTAGAAAAATGATCTATTATTCATTTTTGATGTGTAGGAATCAATTTCACATTAATACGATACACGGTATCACTGATATGACTCCAAATGTGTCTTGTTATTTAAAATTGACATTAATTCAAATAAAAAACACAACTAACATACTAAAAACTGAGAAAACGCATTCATATTGTTTTGATACTTTAGGAAAATGATCCATGAGTTAGTTTTGATGTGTAAGAATAAACCCCACCTCAATTCGACGCACCGTGTGATCATTATGAATAAAAAGTGTCCTTTATGAGTTTAAAATAGACATTTTAGTTCAAAACATGTCACTCACTAAAAACAAAGAAAACGCACTCTGATTGTCTTCTAAATTAAGAAAAACACATAAGTCATTTTTGACATGTATCAAGAAGTTTCGCGTCAAAATGACACATGATCCGACCAGTATGACTCAAATTGCATGTTTTCGGTTTGAAATGACATTTTAGTAAAAAAAAAATCTAACATACTAAAAAATGAGGAAATGCATTCCAATTTTTTTGATACTTTAGGAAAATGGTCTATCAGTCATTTGTGACGTGTAAGAATCCACCACACCTCAATACGATGCACAGTGTCATTGGTATGACTCCAAATGTGTCTTTTTATTTAAAATTGACATTAATTCAAGTAAAACAACACAACTGACATACTGAAAACCAAAAAAATGTATTTGGATTGTTATGAAATTTTATTACAACAATCTATGAGTTAGTTTTGACATGTAGGAATCAACCCCACCTCAATCTGATGAACGGTGTGATCGATATGACTAAAAGTGTCTAATATCAGTTTATAATAGAAATTTTAACTCAAAACATGTCACACATTGAAAACCAAGAAAATAAACACCTATTGTATTCCAAATTAAGTACAGAAATTTATAAGTCATTTGTGATTTGTATGAAGTAGTCTCACATTATACCGACACACGATGCGACCGATATGACTCAAATTAATTTTTTTCGGTTTGAAATGACATTTTAGTAAAAAAACACAACTGAAATTCTGAAAACTGAGGAAATTCATTCTGATTGTTTTGATACTTTAGGAAAATGATCCTTCAATCATTTGTGACATGTAGGAATCAACTTTACCTCAATACGACGCACAGTGTGACCAGTATAACTCTAAATGTGTAATTTTTATTAAAATTTTATATTTTTTCAATGTATTATTCGTATTAATGTTTAATTTATTTATTTATAGTATTACTAATGTAATATATGTTTTCTTGTATAGGTGGAACCTTTTTCTCGAGTTGAGATGATTTTTTCGGTGACTATTACTATCAGAGGACTTTTTTTAGAGGGGACCACATACGTCAAAAGAGAAAACAATAATGTTTTTAACTATTTGTTGGATATTTGTAAATGTAATTTTATAAAACATTGTTCAAAATGTATATAGAAGTGTTTTTTTGGTATATACCATGAGTGGATATTTTTTTATTCATGATTTCAATTAAATGTATATAGAATTGTTTTCCAAAATTTTGTGTGCACTGCTTTTTTTCATCATTTGCATCGTGTATATGGTTCTTTTTGTGTATACTATATTGGGATGATTTTTTTGCACTACTGGGAATCCATGTTTTCCCAATGGTTTTAAATCGTTGGGAAAGTCCCTCAAACCATTGGGAAATCTTATCCCAATGGTTTTAGAAACCGTTGGTCTGTGAGGCGTTGGGAAAGACTTATTCCAGCGGTTCACATTGAACCGTTGGGAAAAGGCTGTTTAGATTTCAACTGCCCACGGTTCATAATGAACCGTTAGAATAAAATTGGATCCTGTTTTACCAATGGTTCAACTGAACTGTTGGGAAAATTAGTGCACAGGTGTATGCCAACGGTTTTAAAATCGTTGGTATAAACATATAGGGGGTATAACCCAACGGTTTTGAACTGTTGGGAAATGGAGTAGCACACAGGGGTATAACCCAATGGTTTTGAACTGTTGGGAAATGCAGTAGCACATAGGGGTATAACCCAATGGTTTTGAAACTGTTGGCTTAGACCCCCATTAATTTAAAATGAAGCAACCTGCAATCAACTACAGGCTGTAATGAAAACTGTGTGAAAAACGTGCCATCTCACAAAAATACACTGCAATCACAAAAAAACACTCATTATGTGTGTTTAGGAACACTGCAACCTGCAAACACAGAAAACACACTACACACATAGAAAATCACAAAAACTCACTTCAATCACCTGCAATCACACAAAAAAACACACAAGAAACACATACAAATAATTGTCTCATTTTTGAAGGCTTACTCACATCCCTTCCCCTAGTATGGTTCATATATTGATGTTGTAGAGAGACCAAGAACCAACAAAATGTTGTCTTGTTGATCAAATAGGAAGGGGGATATTGGAAATTCAAGTTTATAACTCATATATGAAGAATCCCCTACCTCAATCCTGATCTATCAGATAAGGGTTATTGGTTTTGATTACTCTAGGATAAATTTGATATTTTTTTGATGAATTTAATCATTCAATATACTAACCTAGAAGGATATTTACACTATGACCATTATAACACTTTTGTTCCTAGATTATAATGATGGGGGAATCATATACTATGGGGCAATGACTTCTATAATGTCAAGAGATTTATTTATATTGTTTCATTTATCAAGGTATTGGTTTGTGTTTAAGAGAGGGATATTGGTCAAGCTTCTATGACACATAGATTCTATGGGGATAGATATTTACTTGATTCATGAGAGATATCACATGCCTAATTTTCAAGGGGGTCTTCTATGATGACATCCAACATGGTGTTTTTCAGTGGTTATGAATCATTTACATCATCTGTTGTGCTCACTTTGGGAATTTTCTATCATATTCTAAGAGGATAAGATTACAAGGTAATATTCTATCCCCAATCTGTAATGAAAACATTCAGATAATCCTCCATGACAATCCAGTAGATTACTACATGAATTTTAGTATATACCTTCCATAGATGATTTTTGTATCCATTGAAATTTGAATGATGATCCATAGGGAGAATCATAAAAATTAACCATTTATCACATGGGGTCATGGTCCTCATGGTGGTACACTAGCTAGTGAGCTATGATATGGACCAAATGCCCTTGTTATTTCATACACATGTTGTGTGACAAATTCTAACAAGTATAGTGAAATATATTAAGGAATGAAAACACCTTGAGTGATTATGTGTTGGAAGGACCCTTACTTGAGTGATAATGATGCTATCATATTATAAAATGATATCTAACACTAACATGATTGATAAGGTAGGGGGAATAGGTCCCGAATGACTAGAACCTTGTACCTATCTGGTGAGCTACAATATGGACCAAATACCCTTGTTGTTATTCCATACACATGTTGGGTGAGAAATTCTAACAAGTATAGTGATATATAATAAGGAATGACAACACCTTGAGTGATAAGGTGCTAGAAGGACCCTTACTTGAGTGATAATGAAGTTATCATATTATAACATGATATCTAAGACTACCATGATTGATAAGGTAGTGGTCAATATAATGGCCTCACCTTGAGTGATAAGGTTCTAGATGAACCCAACCATGAGTGATAATAGAGCGTTTGGAATGTGATATTAGACTTACCATGGTTAATATGGTATTATTTCAGAAAATGGATTTACATTGATCATAATGTATTAACATGGATGTTTGTTGAGTGAGAAGGTTGGTATGTGATATATAGTTGTATGAGACACTACCTTTAGTAGTATGGAAGATGTTGAGAGTTGATTGATGAGCTATATTGAGTGAGAAGTATTAGTCTAGGGCTTTGATAAGGGTAAAAGTAGTGGATACATATAAATACATTGGGCTAGAAAAGACGTGTGTGAAGATAATTTACTATTTTGAAAGCGGTAAATTACTACTTGTGTAGAGGTAATAAAGAGGTGCATGAGGGAAAATATTGATCCTTGCCATTTTTTACTTATCAATAATGAGACATGTGGAACTTTTTTAAGGAAATGAATTGATTAGTTGAATGAATGTATATATATGATTTCGTATTAAAAATGGTGTGAAAATTATTAAGGCATCTTCCATACATATCTTGACTTTCCTTTCATGTTTAAAATTAATCCAATGGTGTTCATGGATCTCATGAATGAGATCTTCCATACATATCTCAACTCATTCATTGTGGTGCTTATTGATGATATCCTTATATACTCACCGACCATTGATTTACACATTGGACACATATAGATTTTTTTTGTACACTTTGACCACATTATATGTTTTATAAGATCTCAAAGTGTCACTTATGATTCCATAAAGTATGTTTTCTTAGGCACGTAATCTATAATGTGGGAATTTATGTGGACCCAAAGAATGTATAGGTTGTGGTGTCATGAGAAGGCATACATAACATGTTTGAGATTGTGGGTTTCCTTTGTTTATTCGGGTTTTACATATGGTTCATTTAAATATTTTCCCCTTTAGAAGTGCCTATGACTAGGATTACTAAGAATGTAGTTATGTTTGAGTGGTCAGAAAAGTTTAAAGAGGCCTTCTTAAAAATTCAATGAAGTTTTGATCCTACTGAATTACTATAAATTATGATTCAGAAATGAGGTCTCCAAATTGATCCCCGAGCATGAATTGGACTTATGGACATTTCTTGCATTGGAAACAGAGTTGTAGTATCTATTTGGAAGGTTCTATATTGTCCTCATCATATCACATATGAGAATGTGTCAACATTGGAATGATATTAAATCAAAAATCATAGTCAATGTAATATTTTCAAATATTGATAACATTTATCATTAAATACAAGTACAAGGGTCTGATGTTTCTCAACATAATGACGTATTAATCTTGATCTATGATGGATATAACATTATTACATTCCATAGTAATTGTACCTGGTTGGATTATGCATTGGGATATTCCTTCTCCTACTAGACTCACTAAATGGGTCTTCCACGGTTTCTACAACATTGATAGTCTAAGTAGGGACATGGCTAGAATTATAGATTCTTCCATGAATGTGCCTTATTCGATATACTCGGGTCCTAGTAAATCGTTCTGCAGTTCCCTAATTGGGTTCAAGGAACTCAAGTTCATCTCCATACTCATCCACCTGCCCAACCCCCCCCCCCCCCCACTACCCCACCTGCACAGCCACCACCCCACCTGCACAGCCCCCTGCCCCATCCCCCCTCCCCCCTGCCTAGCCTAACCCCTTGCACATCCCACCCCCTCCCCCACCTGCCCAGCCCCCTCCCCCACCCGCACAACCACCACCCCCACCTACACAACCCCCCTACCCAGCCTCGCTCCCCCATCTGCCCACCCCCCCCCCACCTACACATCCACCCACACACCTGCACAACCCCCCTCCCCCCTGCCCATCCTACGCCCCACCCCCACCCCCTACCCAGCCCACCCCCTCCCCACAAAACCCCCTACACAGCCCCCCTCCTCCCCACCTCACCCCCGCCAAGAACCCCCGCCTCCCCCCACAAATTCCCATAGGGTAGTTGATTTTAATTTTTAATCATATTTTTTGGGTTTTTGGTGACCCATTCAGGATTCAATCTATGGATAATTTGGAGAAATTAGGTGTTTTGGGATATTTTTGGGGGGTTTAGTTTGGGAGAACTCATGTACATGATGTGTAGTTTTGAGAACACACATCATGTGTTCTTCGTACTTGGGAAAGATGGGTTTTGGGAACTAAAAGATTTATACAAGGGGGTGGGTTACACGCCATGTAGTGATGACACGGGGTGTGCTAGTGGCAGATGACCATGTAGGGTATAAAGCTATATCTAGTGTGAGGTACATGGATAGGCATTGTGCGTGGGTAGACCTTGTGTGGGGGGTATATATGGATAGGTACATACATGGGAACCATATGTGGGGTAAATATTGTGTATGGGGTGATACATTCCACGTAGTAGGGATTTTTTCATGCTAAGTGGGGCCTTGTATGTGAATATACCTAGGTGGGGGTAAACATCATATACCAGAACACATGATGTGTACTTTGGAAAAGTACACACTGAGCAGTCTATGTCACATGGAATGAGGGGACATTTTTTGTTACATATCATGTACCTAAAGTACAGGTTGGGTAATTTTTTCTCCTTGTTATGTTTACCCTATTTTAACCCTAGAGTTAGAATTTGACTTATGAGTATTCAATTTTGATTAGTTTTTCATATAAATTTCCATGGTGGAATAATTTTTGTGTTTGAATGTGGTCTTTATGGTGTTTTGGACTAAAATAATTCTTTATCAGGATTTCTTCAAGGATTGGATTCAGAATCCTCCAACAGGTTGGGTTGTGAGATGAGAATCATGTGTGAGGGTTATGAGATCATTAGTTGGAATGGATTGTGAAATCTAAGATAGTTTTGTTCAATGTTCTTTCATATAGATCCTGAAAATTATAATCAAGTAGTATATATGAAGAGATCTTGTTTTATCCTGACATGTTGGTACCTATTTCTCAAGGTTAGAACAGTTGAGGATTACCTCCTTTTTTTAAGGATTGGAACTATCGGAACCATTGGGATGGGATGATGTTGTGGGATATAAGTTATGGTCAGATTTCCTTAAGATATTTATATGCATCAAAGGTACTCTTAAGGATACCATAGTGGGCTTGTTACTGATTGAGTGACCAGTGTTTTCTATAGTTGTTAATTAATAATGCCCATGTGGAGTGGTCAATCTTGTACTATAGAGCCCTTGTAAGGTAAAACTTTTATGATTGTCATGAGGACCATTGATAATTCATTGTTTATTAATTTCTTTTATATACCCCATTGGGTGAGTTGTTTATAGATGATCAGTTGGAGACGTTTTTGATCGATGATCAGTTGGAGGCCATTTAGGGGCATTTTGGATATTTCTGCACTGGGTGAGTCTTGTTCTTTAGATGTACTAGAGGTACCCCTCATAGGGTGTATGTTCTTACTATGGAATTTTTCCCATTTGAGGTTTTTTTTAATGTCTTGGGCCAAGATTTTGGGTGCACCTGATGACACTATAGTTGGAAATCACTTTATATTGTCACATTGAGGACCATGGGAGCCCCGTGTTTTGGTTTGGCACTAAGGTGGGTCAAAGAGAGCCAATAATGGTTGTTTTTAGAGGATAATATCCCAGAGACCATAGAGAGGTTATGTTATTTGTCTTATATGAGTTGATCTATGCTTCTAGATCAGCTATTTAGATAGTGGTTTGAAGGCTAGATCATCCCATGTTTGGTTGGAATTTGGTCATGAGGTTTGAGGATGTTTCTGGTCAGGACTCTAGTCCAAGGAGGAGATACATATGATATCATAGATCATGCATTGGAACTATGTTTTGATCTAGTTATCTCAATTTTTGACTATATTTAGATGTGATTAGTGATCTAATGGGAGATCTGGATGAGTGAAACACCCCTCTAGTTGAATGAGCACTTAGGATAGAGTGGCTTTAACATCGTAATGTGTTGAGGCACTCACAGAGCAGGTTTTTATAGTCGTTGATGTATTGGTGCTGCCATCAACATGGATGTTCTTTCACCCCCATATCTTATTTTTTCTCACCCCCAACACATCCCCCCCTATCCCCCACCTTCACAGCCACCTCCAACCCCTTGTCCAACCCCCCTCCTCCTCACCTCACCCCTGCCCATCCCCCCCCCCCTCCAGCACAACCCCCCCTCCTCCCCACCTCATTTTAACCTCTTCAATATCAATCAAAATTATTCTATACAGGTAAATTACAACAAAATTGCAACCTAAAATGATATATTTCTTCTGTTCATAAGGGGATCATAATAGACAGTACATTGTAGCGAAATGGAACAAAAAAATCGAAAATAAATGAAGGCATACATACTGATTTAAAGTTAATGAACAAAAATTGCTTGAATAAAAGATAAGATGATTGGTTGGAAAGTAGAGTTAGAACCCTCGAGAGAAGGTAGGGAAGTAGGGTTACAAACACAACCTAAAATTGTAAGGGGATCAAAATATGTACCCATTTAATATATAATAATAGAGCATTGGAAAACCAGACCTATCGTGCTGGGAAGTAGGGTTCGCGTCGAGAGTCGGTTGGGAAGTTGGATTCATGTCGAGCTATTGGGAAAAATCTTTCATATGGGTGTGTTGAGCTATGGTTTAGGGTAAAACGATACGGTTTATGGGTTCACATCGAGATTTTGGAAAAAATCGTGAGCGCTGATGAGCGGTGAGCGGGGAGCAGCGATCGACGAGTGGCGAGCGGCGAGCGGTGAGGGGTGGTTGGGATGGGAGTAGCCGCGAGGGGTGGTCAGTATGGGAGTAGTGGAGAGGACGGGAGGATTATGGGATTGGAGCCAAGGGTTTTGAGAAGTGCGGCTTAGGTATAGAAGAAGTATCCCGATGGCGGGGTGATTTTAGATAGATATATCCCAACGGTTCATTTGAACCGTTGGAGAAAACCAGGTATTATCACCTATATGCCAATGGTTCATATGAACCGTTGGCAATGAATGGCATAGGGTATCTTTCCCAACAATTTTTTCAAATTGTTGGGAAAAAAGTTTTGGGAAAACTTTTATTTCCAGTAGTGCGAATTCCGACAGGACTGCGAACCGCCACAGGGTGTCATCCTGGAGCAGAGCCAAATCACGGCATGACTGCGGCGTGACCACGGTGTGACTGCGGCGTGACCGTGGCATGACCGCAGCGTTTTGGACCGGTCCAGCAACATCTGTGGGGTAGCATCTTCTGGCCAGGAGCGAAGGGAGCGGGAGGAAGTAGGGAAACATTCTGGTCGTCGCCTCCCTCCCCATTAACTATGGATGGGTAATGTATCTAAAACTCTATCTAGGTATCATACATCGAATTCCGACAGGACTTTGAACCGTTGTGGGGTGTCGTCCTGGAGCAGGGACAAATCACGGCATTACCGCAGCGTGACTACGGCGTGACCGCGACATGACCGCGTCGTGTTGGCCCAGTATAGTGACATCTGCAGGGCCGCATCTTCCGGCCAGGAGCTAAGAGAGTGGGAGGAAGCGGGGAAACATTCCAGTCATTGCCTCCCTCCCCATTAACTATGGGTGGGTAATGTATCTAAAACTCTATCTAAGTATCATACATAAAATTTCGACAGGATTATGAACCATCACGGGGTGTCATCCTGGAGCAGGGATAAATCGCGGCATTACTACGACGTGACCGCGGCGTGGCCACGACATGACCGCGGCGTGGCTGTGGTGTGACCGCGGCATGACCACGGAGTGTTGGCCCAGTCGAGTCACATCCGCGGGGCAGCATCTTCCGACCAGGATTCCAAATAAATCCTATGTAGTTGTCCTTCACATTATAGAAACCAATGTTATGTTATAAAAAATAGACTCTTGATTCGGGATTGTAGTATGATAAAGATATATATTTTATATTCGTTGTTTTTAAAAGTGGTACTAGGAAGTTGAAACTACTGATTGAGAGTCAAGTTGTGTAGGTGTATTACTTATTAATGGTATATGCATTTCTTGGAACTCTAATAATAAAACTTTAGTCACCTTGAGAACAATAGAATCTGAGTATGTTTTAACATCTCAGGATGCAACACAAATCTTATGGGAGAATTCATATATGTAAAAAATTAGATGTGCATTGAGGCCAGGCAAACACCCCAAACAGTGTTAAGATGAAGCTTATGGTGGGGAGCACCATAAGCCTGATAGGAGTTAAACAATGACACCATCAGTGTTTTTAGATATATAGGCTCGGGTAAACACCCAAAGGGGTGGCCAAGAGGCCAGGAAAACACCTGAAATGGGTTTCACCATAAGATAAGGTCATAATTGACATGATAGAAAAAATCAACTATTTAATATGTTATAACAAGGGATCATCGAAAGGTTGTAGTGAGCGGCACAATAAAGCAACGTATAAAGGGAAACAAAATGATGGAAAAGAATCATATACCCTAAACTATCACTGTGAGTTTTCATAGATAGCGCACCTCCATTGGAGGGGTTTTATTATAAAAACATGACTTTATTTATCAAATGAAACAATTATATTAAATAAAACTTATTAAAGATATGCAATTCAATATAATTAAGCAGAATTAAGAAATAAGCTAAATTCAATTTAAAGCATTATTAAATTAAAGAGGCTACGAGAGGGACTCTGCCTCAAGGTGGAACCAAGCCATCCACTTCGGCTCTTAGATCTTTCTAACTAAAAGTTTCTACTCCTCCACTGGGTATACGCACCTTCACACACATGCAAGGACACCTAGACCCTATGCACACACCCGCATGGCCATGAGCATGTGCAAGGGGATCCTTGCACATATGCTTATATGCATATATCTTTCTCCACTCACCTGCATATGAATTTATATATATATACATGGGAAAACCTATACCCATACGTGCATAATCACTACCATGGGTGACTATACACGTAACGGGGGAACCCACATACATATACTTACTTACCTATGCACACGCAGGCGAGTCGCCCTTGACTTGGCGACTCGAAACCAACGAGCAGGGATCAACGCACTACAAAAATGATATTAAGAACCATAAAACACATGAAGGACACTACATAACCAATGAAAAACCAACCAATGGCATTAAAGCCTTACCTAGATTGGCAGCGGAGAACCAAATCCACCCAAACCAACACGAAATGATCCAACGCCCTACCGAAAACATAATATGGAGTCAAAAACACTAAAGACCTGAATAAATGAGGTGTGAGACAATTAGTAACCATAGAATATTACCTCGGATCAAAGTCAATTGACCAAATAAATCTTAACTCCTTCTGGCCCCCTTCGCAGAATATAAGTACCCTCTGTCCATAGAAAGCAGTCAAAGATCTAAGTGACCAATGTGATAAAGAAAATAAAATAAAAACTAAACTAAAACATACCTATCTCCTGTGACTATACCTGTCACCGCCCAACATATAATCACCACAGCGACCCATGGGTCAAATCGTGTTCCTGCAAGAAAAGGGGAAACAGATCAATGTTTCAAAATGATACTATCAAATAGTACATTCCTATTAATTAATAATTACTCTTCCTATTAATGGTATATAATAAATTTGGCATGAGTTTCAACTTAGTTTGGTTTTGTTCGATACAAGGGATGAGGTCTTATTATTATTTGTTTTTATGTTTACATTTGAGATATTTATTTAAAAATGATGCATGTATTTGGCATTATTATTTATGGTTTTAGTTCTTAGCCTGTTGTCATGGGGCCTGTACACAGGAATAATTCTTGGAATGTAGGGTTCAGTTGAAATTTAGGCGCTTTAATGTGATTGATGTCACTAACGATGAGGATTTAAATTAAGTAAAATATTCCTAAGAGGATTGGGCCTTGTAGTGATAGGTGTTGCAATTGTACATCTAGCGTTTGATGAGGAAATACTTATGAGGATTGATTGGAATCGTGGTAGGTTCTTAGAGTGGGATGGTCCCTCTAAGTATATAAAATGTATTATGAAAGGTTCTAATCCATTTAATGATTCAAGAGTTCAAATAAAGAGATGAAGGATGAGATGCTAAAGTGGGTATTGGGTATTTTCGGACAGATTGGTGTTATAATTCCAAGAGGCTTGGTGTGATTTAGCTTAGGATGGAACCTGGTTAGTGGGGTTGGGTTATAATACATGATTTTGATGAGGTTATTGACCGTATTATTGAGAATATAATGTATATGGGTTCGACATGGTGTGATTTTGTGACTAGGACAATCATAAGGTGAATAGTCCTCTTTGTCTAGTTGGATGATGAGATGTGCATCGAGGCATGGGATAATCCTCGAGAGATGAGTCTAGACTATGTGACTGAGAGGATAGAATAGGATAGGTTTGATAGGATTGGGTGAATGGCCAACCCATGCGAGGATGATACGATGTATGGAGACACTTGGAGACACTTGGGGTTATTTATGCTATCTCATGGAGACACTTTGGGTTATTTCATGACTCCAACATACTCCAGAAATGTTCCCACACGATGTTTTAGAAAAACGATTCCATCTCATGGAAGACCCCAAGGCTCCTATATCTTCCAATGTTTCCTCACACTCACACCTCATGGTATTACAGTATACAAGTGATCTACGTCAAAATATATTCTTGGGATAGATATCATATCCATCACTAAACCACATATAATCCTTTGAGGGATTAATCAGTCTGGAAAATTGTGATTTTTGACCTTCTTAGTAAACAACCCATAACAATTTTCCTTTCTTTTCTTTTTTGTATTTTTAAAAGGAAGAGATTACTAATGAAACAAAAAAAATGGTGAATAGATCGCAACCGCATAATTAGGTGAGCATATCGTACATCTCTGGAAGTGGAAGTATCCCATGATCTTTGAATGTCCTACCCACACTTGTTCAAATATATCCATACGCATTGTACAATAAGTAGGGTATTAAGGGAAATAGGATTTAAATTGCTTCATTCTAATAGTCCATTAATGGAAACTAAGTGTTGAATGATGGATAGATGTCAGGTGGGTCTTAAGGAAAAATTGTCTATGAAAGAGTCCTAAATCATTTTAGTTTTATACTTGTTCAGTCATCACTAAGATAAGATCTCAGTGCAAGTTCTAGTCAGTTCACATGCCCCTAGAATCTATCAAGAAATATTCCCAGATAAGAGTATGAAATTGAAGGATTAGAGTCCTCTTGGGTAGTGAGAATCAAAAAAAATGGCAATCACAAAGGGCATAAATCCTAAGTAATAGGTCAATTAGTCATTATTTCAAAGATTTTGAATTTGAATTAATTCCCTAAACTTAGCAATCATTCTAAAAAAATCTAAGTAGGAGTCAAACATGGTACTTGGCACTTTTACACTTAACTTTTTTTTAATAACAAGGGAATAATGATTCTCAAGTTTAAATCATTCTTATTATTTTGAAAACTGTCTCATAGACAAGTGAGAATAATAAAAAATACAAGTGCATCATATGTGAAACTGTGAGAAAGTCCCCCCACACTTAAAATGAGGTAGTGTCCCTACTGTTAATGAAATCTAGGTGAGAGTGGTATGGACGCGATTTTTAATGTTTTTGGGAATGGATATCGAAAAAAATGAAAATAAAAGGGAATTGAGAGCTCCCTGGGAGAATCAGTATTCCATGGGGGTGTTTTCTATTGTAATCCTATGTACCTGAAAAAGTGTTAGAGAACGAAATCCATTATAAGATAACAAATATTATTTAACCAAGATAAATAGTTGGAAGAGTATATCAATGGGAAAATACCGATCAAGAACCCTGGCAGGAGGAGAGGGAGCCGAGAGGGGGGACCTCCTGCGGGGTGTTTGGCCATGGGGGGTCTCGTGCGTGACTGGAGAGGGGGTCGGGGGACGTTGGAGGAGGAGATTGAGGGGATGTGGAACGTCACCGGGAGTGGGAGAAGAGAGGGGAGGGGGGAACGTCACCAGGAGTCGAGAGGGGAGGGGGACATCGCCATCGGAGAGGGAGCCAAGAGGGGAAGGGGAACGCCGCTAGAGGAGAGGGAGGGGGCCGGTAGGTGGAGGCAGAGGCCGGGAGGAGATAGAGATCGGGGAGGGGGGGAGGGGGAGGGAGGTGGAGGTCAGGGACGGTCCGAGATGAGGAGCCCTAAATTGGGTGTTAAAAAATTTTATTTCCCAACAGTTTAACAAAACCGTTGGGAAAACCCAACATAAAACACCTTATCCCAACGGTTTACTAGAACCATTGGTAAAAGGTCTTTATCCCAATGGTTTTTTTAAACCATTGGGAAATAAGTGTTGGTATAGGTCCCAATTCCAGTAGTGTTGGTGGCTATATACTATGAGTGGTTTTCCAAACATTATGTGGTTCTTTTGAAGGTTTTTACTGGTTTGTGTTGTTATATAAACAGCATGCCCATACAGGGAAGCCTTTATCAGCGCTTTTCATAGTTCTGATAAAGGGGGGACTTTATCAATGATTTTCTGAGCAATGATAAAGAAAACCCACCCTTTAATGGCAGCTCGATTAACAAATTTTTTTTAGCATTGATAAAGGCCTTTTTATTTCTAAAAAAATATTGTTTTGTGGTAGTGGTTGTGTAGTACTACATGAACATGGCTTGATGACATGGGTCATTCACACGGGCAGGACCAGGGGTCAAGGGACACGACATGTGACCCCTAATACACATTGTGTACATTATTATACATGGATTGGATCTTTTTTCCTCCATATCTTGGACAAGTTTCGTTAGGGTTTGTTCCCCTTATCCTTTCCCATAAGGTTAGTATGAAATTGTTTCATATTCCAAGGACTACGATCCCATTAGCAGGACTTCCTAGATAGAGTCGTTAGAATCCCTCGGAGAGGCCTATAGTGATATCCTCTATTTATCTTCATTCCCTAGGTGGATTTCTTGGTATCTTCGTGACCAAAACTATATGGGTGTCAATCCTCTACTTAATGGATTAATCTAGATTGAGTTATTGGTATCACCCTATGGACTTGGGAGTGATCCTCATCTATGTATCATATTCTCTTTAGACTATAAACATGTTATTTATCATGATGAGACCTGACAAGTAGTACCTCTAGGACATATGTCATCAGTGATATTAAACTCTGTAATATGTTCTCCTGGATGAGTGCTTTGTGGAATATTCAAGCTATAATCCTGGGCTAGTATACTATGGTTGTGAATTACCTATAGACTACGTGTCTTTATTGAGTATATCTATATTTTCTTGTTATATGTGTTTTATAAATATACATGTGTAGAGATGTTTTTACTTTTCTTTGTTGTATGCTTTGTGGTTTTAGGGTGTATTACTAGGTATTTTTATAATGATCCATACACGGGCTTTT
Source organism: Viscum album (assembly GCA_963277665.1). Lineage (NCBI taxonomy): Eukaryota > Viridiplantae > Streptophyta > Magnoliopsida > Santalales > Viscaceae > Viscum > Viscum album. The sequence continues at coordinate 1,746,353,014 of OY728129.1, read as the reverse complement.
CCCAAGCATGCCATGTCTTTTATAGATGATCAACCTTTTTATAGAGTCTTAGGAAGACTCAGACCAGATGGTGCTTAGTGAGACCAGACAGACTAAGGTGTGTTCTTAAGGCTTTTTATAGTAGTCTCAGTACTTACTTTCAAGTTGGTATTTTGTTTCAGACAATGTGTGGTGGTCTTTTATTTGGAACTATTTACTCTTTTTTATTTCATGTCATACTCTGGTTATGGGATTTATATGTATGCATGGATGGTTGTTTTTACATTTCAGAATTGTATGGTCTTAGAGATGTGTGTGTGTACAAGTACTTAGGATAAGGCCTCCCATATCAGTGATATGCCTTCTCTGCACTAGTCACCAGCCTCTGGCCTATTGGAGGTGGGCATGGAATGGGCCCCACTAGTATGGGTGATGAAAGTTTTTCAAATCACACACTATCACACCTATAAGTCATGAGAATCCTACATACCTAATATGAGTAGGAAAAACCTCTTGATCCCATGTGCTAAGAGTAAAATCAAATAATTATCCTCTTTCCAATGGACTAAGAGCCAAAAATCTAAGATAAATCAAGAACCTCGAACACCCATATGATTCACCCCGAAGTGAAAGTCACATCCAACTATAACATCACAAAGGAAAATAACAGTCCCATATCCCTGGTAACATGGACTTCATTCTGAATTTTTTTTCTTATTACACCAATCCAATATCCATCACAATCTTTGATGTATTCCTAAATCTCTAATCTACCAAATCCTGAAACAATGAGGAAAAAAACAAAACATGCTCTTATTCCACATTTTATCATCTCGTTTTGGCTCACTCAATGTATAGTATCCAAACTAGTTTTTTGTAAGACCTCAGGAATGCCTCCATGTATGCCATAGGTTTTTAACTAGAAGTGGGTGTATAAGGAGGTACCATGTGGAGGCTATACCCCTACATCAGATGTAAAATCATAAAAATAACCAACCATCATACATCATAGATAAATTGAAGCAAAGGAAATAAATATAAATAATATTGATAATAAATTAAATGTAGTAAGGACCAAAGAGGAATTTCATACATACAACTAACATTCCACTAGGGTGATAAAATATACAAACCAATATAAAGAATAAAAATGTTGGCTCCATGAAATCATTGAGCCATACCTCATCCAGTCTCCTGATACAATCCGAGATATCCTTCCTGATAATAAAAAACTAATTTTGAGCCTAGGTATAACCTGTACCTGCTACCAAGTGAACGTCTGCTTAAGTACACAAGTATTATGGTAGCCCAAGAAGGGTGTGAGTACATAACTCAGTAGGGAACCACCATGTGGCCTCATTCATAACTAGTATATATAGGGATATTTTTAAGTAAAATGCTCTGTTGAAATAAATAAATAATTATAGAAATAAAAACCACCATACTACCATTTGCAGCCCGATGTCGACATGTCTCTGAGCACGTCATGCAGTTATACCAACCATGGTATCATAGAACACCTCATGGGTGTATACCATATCAATTATCACATACCACCCTAAAGGGTGTTTTATAGAGTATCACATACCTCCCCTATGGTAGTTTTCAATAGTCATCATGGACCTCCCCTATGAGAATTTTCTATAGTCATCACGAACCTCTACTTTGGGATTTTTCTCATCTAAGGAATAATCCCAATAAACACCTCAGCTAAGGCATAAGACTTTATGTATCATAGACCTCCTATATGGGAGTATTCTCTTTTCATTTATCAAATTCCCTAAGGGAATATACCCAAATCAAGCATCAATACTAAAATTATAAACTTGGCTGGCCATTTTCCAAACTGACCATGAAACCATGGCTAACTCTCAATGTATGACCCATATTTTCACAACATAAACTAGCTCCAAACATCGATCTAGGTTCTAAGGTGACACCAACAATCATTACTACCCATTCCCATACAGACCCCCTCAGTAGGTTCATATTCCACAAGTACATATTTTAGGGTCCCCTAAGTCTCATCGAGGCCTCACGAGCCTCCTAGGAATATCACATTAAGGATATGACCTTATACCCTCCCTTTTCCATGGTTTCCTAGGTCGGTCCAAACCCATGACCCGTTCTCCAGTCTCTATAGGGTCTAACAACCAAGTAGTCATATCCAAATGGGGGAGGAAAGATCAACCCATAATTATCTTAACGAGGTCAACATCTCTAGGTATCTATCATGGTATACCAAGCACAAAGTTCAATCTATATCCTTATCTATCAGTGGCTATAATGTATAACTAGTACATGGCGGTCTATGAGGGCCCTTGATACCATGTGCAATTCAATCTCGGTAGTTAAATTTTATTTAACATTTTTTACAGTTTTTAATGAGGCCCAATGCCTATGGTGGTTAGACCATGCATTCCATATGCATATAATAAATTTATAATACCCCGTGGATGATGCATAAGGACCACCTACCATTTAGAATCCCTTTCCGATTTACCCCCCAAACAGTGAATCTTATCGAGGCTTTCCAAGCCCACCATTCCATCGTCTAAAATACCTGAGGTCCTATCTCAAATTTAAACCACAAAATAAATTAATCATATTCAAATTATAATTAATTAATTAATTACAAAAAATAAAAATAATTCAAATTTTAATTAGATATGCATAAATTCCAAGAAGAAAATTGGTCGACCTCGTCACACCAGAACAATGACCAACTGCTTTCCACGACCTATGGTGTACTCTAGAACACATTATGGGTCCAATAACTTACCAATGATGCCAATAAGAATCCTAGTTTATTTTAATTTAAGGGAAAACTCTTATAAAATTCCAAATGATGATGTACATCTTCAGAACAATGTGTGACCATAGGTAGACGTCATCTCAGAATGTCCCTTATGAAAGCATAGAAAAATCCCCAGTATGATATGCTAATTTTATTATCCAATTAATTTAAATTAAGATGAATACCTAAGGAACCCAAAGTGGTGGATTACCTCCATCAAAATGATGTGTGACAATAGGAAAAAGTCATCACGGGATCTCCTCTACTCAAGCCATATGAAATCACCATGAAGAATGGTTGACTTCACTACACTTCGGTGGAATCAGAACAAAAACCTAAACCAGTAGAAAAAAATCCTAGAAAAGAGAACTGTGGCATCCAAGGAGGCTTCTAGACCTGAATACATTCCTTAAATCACCAAATAACATCCTTAAAACACCCCTTTATCAAGGGAGAATATAATGTGGAAGGGATCTTGGTTTGATAGTGTGTGCATGCGTGAGAGGGAAGGAAGAAGGTGGGATAGGGATTAAAATCACATAGGGGCAATGAGGTCTTTTACCACTTTTAAAGAGCCACATGATTTTCCAAACCATGTTCCAATCATGCGGGTGGAAGTGCAACCCACTCAGACTCTCGTATGGTTTCCTCGAAAACCATGTATGGTTTGTCTGACACCATGCACCAAGCCTCCATCCAAAACAAAGTTACACAGTTTCCCCCCTTGAATTTTCATAATTTCCAAAAAACCATGTGCTAGTTGTGCCAGCAAATCATGATCCATAAATGATGAACTAAAAATTCCCTAAGCTTCAGGGTTCCACATAACCTCCCTTAAATTGTGCTCCCCAAACCATGATCCCAAAAAAAACCCTACAAAACTCTCAAAATAAAACCCGATGATCCTGAGGCCCACTCAAACACCCAAGCTTCCTTCTGAGCGTCATTCTACATCTAAAAGAATCACTTGAAGAAATTCTAACTCTAGGAATTCTATTCTGAATCTCTAATAAAATTTTAACCCATACAACAATTAAAAATTCAAAATCCTTTTGTAAATTTTCAACTCATATAGACATGAGGTCTTACAACCTCATTTTATTCTGAAATGAAAACTTTTTTCATACTATGGTATGTTCACTGCCTCATTGAACAAAGTATTTCATTTTTTTATAACCACATTCAAGGATGGATATAATAGTAATTTAATGGTTAAATATGATAATGATAAGTATATTCTATTCTTTTTCATATTCTTGAAAGGTTAAATAAACATGTGGATTAAAAAAAATCAAATATACTCACCATGGTCTGAAAAAGACCGCCTAATTTAACAAACCATTAAACAATAACATTTACACTCGATGAATCATACACACAATGGAGTAATTATGGATATTTGGATCCATTAAAACTCCTAGAATGACATTAACATCATGTCATCAGACATTTGGAGTTATGGAACCATTTCATAAGAACTTCCATAATTATCAATAAACCAATTCGACCATGGAACCATGACACCAATGACCTCAAGATAGTGAATATAGATATTAAATCTCAGTAAAATGGTAATAAATCAATATAAAATGATAATAATTAATCAAATATTCTTAGAATTTTTTTAAGAAAGTATTTAATAAGAATAATTTGATTATTTAGGAGTCTAGATGTATGTAGAAAGCAAGTTAGAACATGTGTTAAGAGAACTTCTAAACCACCCTCTTCTATTTTGGGTTACGCATTTTCCCTATAAACCTCACATTATCTCTCAATTCTTCTCATGTATTTCTTTTATATTTGTTATATATGTTCCACACATTTATACCTAGTTTAACTTACCTTTATTTTTTGGGGATATGCAGGATTTTAATGTTCCCTTATAAATTTCTTCTTTGAGGCAAACTCAATTAAAGGGAACTTGTCTATTTCTTATCTCATTTAATGTACCAATCTATATAATGTTTAATAATATTATCTCATTTCTAAAATCACTCATTATTTTATTTAAATCAATTTTGGTTCAATTATAGTTTGAAAGAAAACACCATGTGCTCGCCCTATTTAAATATTATGTACTATTTTCTTAAAAACCGTTCTTAAGAGGATCACTTCAAAAACTACTTCTCCACTCATTTATTATGAGAATTATTTAAATAAACTTCATTTTCATGAACTATTCATATTTATTTATTGATGAACATCCAAAAATTCTTTAATCCCTTATTCTCATGGGAATATTTAGGATATGACATTTGGTTTTGCCTTGAGAAGTGATTTTGTAACTCATTTCAAACTCATGGATTTTTATTATGTTTATGCCTTATGTATGATTTCCTTATGTCAAACATATATGTGTAAACATATTTTAATGTGATGGTGGGCCTAAAATTGTAGATCCCCTCAACACATGGACAATTTTTCATCTCATGAGATAACATGTATGGTGCACGAGTCGTTAAACTAACAAACTATGATATATTGTCTTGGCAGTGAGCATTGATTTATGCTTACAATGTCATGTTTTATGTTTTTTTTCACATTCTTTATGATTTCATGATATTATGATATTTTCTTCCTTATTCCATTCCTCCATCATATATGATCATTCTCTCTTTCGAATATCATGATCTTATGATATTTTCTTCCTTATTCCATGCTTCCATCTTATATGATCCATCTCTTTTATGGTATCATGATGTGCCTTTTGATTCATTTGTATTCACCATGTTATACTTTAATTATTCTCTTACCGTACTTTATAGTTCACCCTTCTCCATTATGTATTTCCCCAAAATATCCTATGTAACAAATAAATGGGATTTATGAGCACATTATGGAGATTTAAATAAATATGTTGTGGTTTAAGTTTAATTTTAAGTTTTAAATATATAATGTCCCTAAGACACTAGGCCTCTAGATTTATGGGTTGTGTTTTAATGATTTCTATTTTAAAAAACATGTAATAACATGAGTATAAGATTCAAGTAGCAACAAATGATATCAAATCAAAGTTTAATTATTATTGGAAATTAGGACTAGAGTACATTAGTTTAATTTATTTTAAAAAATACAATGTATTATAGAAAACAATATCCCAATCCATATGTTTCTTCGTATGTATTTTTGTTATAATTATCAAACAATTAGAAATGGATACGAGCATCAAGTCAAAAATTGCATATGGGGCATGCATACAATTGGAGCTTTTCCAAATTCTAATTTTCGATCCAGTTGCCATTTCTCCACTAGTTTTTAATGATGCATGTCCATTGCATTGCCCGATGTGAACTTTTCATGCCATTTTAGGACCATTGGCGCAATGATGAGTTTTATGGTTTGGTTTGTTAATTTGGATATTCTTTGTATTCATATTGAAAATTGAAATTAACCCATTTAAATTATACTTCCATTTAAGTGTTTAATACATGCAATTTCATTAATATTATTTTTGTCAATTTCCTATACTGGATTTGGTTTTTTGGGATGGGGTCTTGTGCTAGGCCGGGTTTTAAGCCCACTTGGATTTGCCTGATATTTGGGCCTCCTGCCAACCTGGCAATCCCTTTTATATTGGCCATCACTACTGGTTTCATAGTGTGATTCTTCCATTATGTGGTTTAGGTTTTCTTAGGGTTTTCATCTCCCCTGTGGTGGTGGTTCAACATGATACAGATATGAAAAATTGGACTCTTCTCTATCGCCGCTGGTGGTTCGCCCTCTGGCCGTTGGAAATCGCTCTCTCTCTCTCTCTGCCTGTTCTCGCCTCGGTAGCAAACGGTCTCCAAGGTGTGCAGATTCTGGTGGAGTATCGAGATCTTATTCGGATTTGACGATGTGTAGGTCAACACTTGAGCACCTTCGAACCAGATTCGGGAGATCTTTCAGTGAACACGTGTTTTAGAAGCGATTTCAGTGAACCAAAATAGCGGTCAAGAGGAGATTTGAAGAGATCTGGACAGCCAGACTCCAATTTTTCCAGCGTTGTGAGTTTCTCCTCCGTTCTTGGTTTTGGTTTTTCTGTTTTAGTGCTTCTATGTATTTCTTTTTCCTATTAGCTTCACACCTGTATGTTGTCAATCTGGTTTCATTTTTAGCATTAATAATACAGCGTGTGTTGGTGGTGTTCTTTCCATGAAGTAGGTCCCAAAGGGACCGAATCATGTAAATCCCATTGTTCTGCTGCTTTCCGTTTTCTTGTTTCGCTAATTCTCAATGACAGTGTTATAATTCGTTTCATTTGAAGTGTAATCAAATTTAATTTTGTGGTTTGAATATTGAACTGTGTCATTCTATTTATTCGGTGGTCCTTTGAATTTTTTTTCGGGGTTGCATTCTGTCATCACCCCACATGGAAGTGGTATGAGCCACTGAAACGCACGGCCGATTGTCGCCTATCGACCGGTCAAAGTTTCGGTGCTCTGCTAATGTGTATAGCAGCACTCGGGTCGAATCCTCGGCGATGATACTTTGTAGTAGTCGTTTGTTTTTAGTTGATTGTATTTTGATTAGGGGGGTTTGTTTGCAGAGCTTAATTGAAATGATTTATGGATGATGTTTGATTTACCAAATTGATAAATATTGGGGTGAGTTCATCATTAGGTTAGTTAAGCTTGTGATATTCTCAAGCTTTGCTTTATATTGCATTTAAATTAACACCCATGTCACAAGATGATGTTGATTAGAATTCTTAAGTGTTAAGGCTTTAAACCAAGACTTAACTTAACTTAAGGTTATAATCTCAAACAGATCTTATTTATGGTTGTGTATTTATGGTTCCAATAATCCATGGAAACCACATGTTAAACAAAACAAGTCATTAATCCATGACATGTTAAGTCCAACATACACAATGTTAATTTAAAGAATACTCATCGAGCAGAAGCTCTCAATCACTTAACATACCTAAATTATAACTCACCCCAATAAGAGATTTACTCATCCATTTGGGTGATTAATAATCTGGTTATAATGATTATGATTATAAATTAATAAGAGAAGAAAAAGAAAGGGATAAGAAAAGAGTGGTACGTCGACACACACACACGAACAATGATGATAATTAAAAACGAACTTTCGATTGAATGAGGAAGCTAAAGAAGGGAAGAGGATTGAACTGAATTTAAACTATTTTAAGAACATTAATATTAAAATACAGAAGGTGGAAGAGAATAAGAGATATTGAAGAAGTAACTTGCATTAAAACAGAATTACGAAGAAAGAGAATTACAAGATTACAAAAATGAAGAACACAAAAGTAAGTGAAAAGAAAGAGAGGATGAAAGGTCTCTCAAGTGAAAACTTGAGTATGGAAGGTCCTCCCAATCCTTTGGCAAGGCTTTGGTCGTGCCAATATGATATCCTCTCTTCTGAAATGCCAACCCCTCTCAAGGAGAGAAGGGGAGAGTATTTATAGCCCAAGGAGTGGACTGTTTGCATTCCCAATCTGTCCCTCCACTTGAATCGCCAATTTGGATATTAAGACAGCCGAATCATCGAATATCTCCTTCTTCAAAGTTGTAGACAATAATGTTGGCCGACTACTGTCAACATATGGAGGAATTTGGACAAGTGGAGCCAAAGTTATGGCGGTTTTATTAAACAAAGGAAAACTGTCCATTTCAATCCAGTCTTTTTGAAGTCCATAATGTGAAAGGGCTTTGAATATGAATATGCCTTCAAATTAGAATGACTTCTTCAACAACGTCGGCCGCCTATATCTCCTCTTTCACACTGAAAAATATAAGCTCGATTTGATGCTTACATCAGGAGATATGTCATGCATACTATACTGATTTTAATTCTCGGCCAGAATGGTGGGCTGGACCTCAAAGCTTCATTTGGGCCCCTTGTACTTGGATTTGGGCCATGAAATTTTTATCCAAGATTACATGTAGTGTCCCCAAAATTATGGAGGAGTTTTAAGGTTTTTGGACTTCTGGATTGAGCCCAGTAAATCAATCTTCATGAATAGTCCAGTTTCTTCACAGATTCTTTGGTCTTGTTTGTGATGACCATATGACCCTTCAAATGGCAGAATTGGATAATGGTTTCTTCTAATGAAATGTTGTATATTGAAAGGAGAATCCTAAAAAACAAGAACCACATAATTTGGATCAGTATAGTGATAGTTCTTATTAAAACATTAAACTGACTCAATTGGACTACTTCTAAAAATGCTCAAATATTATATTTAATATTAAAACATTAATATTTCACACAAATTATACACATTTCATATAAAATCAGTAAAGGGGGAATATAATAAGTCATGAAAATATTAATAACATCAACTACCCCACACTTAGTTTTGTGCATGTCTTCATGTGCAACAAATATAAAAACATGACCAAATCATTTTCACTCACCAACAAATATTAAAATTTTGTTTTCTCCAATCAGGGGAGGTTTAGACTATTTCACTCATCCATATTGAATTACATCACAAATTTGGTTCACAATAATGCATCAGAAAAAATTCATTTTTTTCATGTTCAAGGTTTGAATTGGAAAATGTAGGCACTCAAAACTTACTCCTCTCAAGATGATAAAAATGTATTTTAGGAGGTTCACTCATTCACCAACAAAAAGTGAAAATCAAGACTTTGTAAGAGCTCTCAGCTTCCATTCCCAAATCTAATGTGTACAAGAATCAAGAGGTCTTTTAAGGGGTTTTTCAGTGGCTATGGGACGGTAGGTATATAATGTCCAAAGGAAAAGAGGGGTTAAAAACACCAACATGGAAAAATCAATGCACATTTTTTTTGAAATTTGATTTGAAAGGAAATAGAAACACATATTTACAAGGGCATGAATGTGTGATGAATGAAAAGTGAGGGAGATAGAAAATGGAATAGGGTGAGATGATAGAATATGTACAACATGTAAGACTTCTAATAATGACACAATACAAGATGATTCAAGTGTTCTTTTTTTCTCTTTTTGCTCTTTTTTTTTGAAAGTTGTGCTTGAAACAAGTCTCACAGTCATCTCCCAACCCATGTTTGATCTTCTCATGGAAATAATTTTAGTAGTTATAACACGATCAAAGGTTGATGATGAATGATTTTTGACCCACCCAAGACACAACCCATTCCTTTTTTTCATTTTTTTTTTATAATTTTTTTTCATTTTTTTGAACACTTTTCAATGACTTTTGTACAAATGAAAATTACACATATACACCCCAAATCTCACATAAGTACAACCTCTCCCCCACACTTGAATGAATGCTTGCCCTCAAGCATATGATGACACATCAGAAATCAATGAAAGTACGCCCAAAAATGAAGTCCATTCCCCCCACACATAAATTTCAATAAATTGTACAATGAAAATCCATGAAGATGTTGGGTGGGACAAGGTATTAGGCTTGTAATGTGGCTATCAAAAGAAATGTTTTCATAGGCTCAAAGGGGCTTTCAAAAGTAGGATCAATGTAAGGGTAACGGGAGGCTATTTGGCTATTCTGAGTCTCATGTGGCTTAGAAAATGCCTCTATCGTATTAATGCACACAAAAGATGGAAATTCAGCTCGAAGGTCCACAAACTCAAGACTCAAAATCAGTGGTTAAGACACACAATGAAAAAGATGGCCATAGATGACCTTGACATGAAGGCTAATGTTAATCCTCACGGTAGGGGAGAATCATTTTCCACCAAAAATTGTTCATTCAAAATGTTTGTTATTGACACAAAATTGTTTACCCAAGTTTGAGATAAAAATTCAATATATTTGAGTTTAAAACAAGCCTTTTGACTCTCCAAAATGGTTGGACAGAATTTCAATATTGGATGATGAGTAATTATGACACCCCTTTTGTTTTTTTAATTTTCATTTTTTTTAATTAAATTTTTTTAAATTTTTATTTTATTTTTAATGACACATCCACACAAAAGAGAGAATAGAAAAAAAAAGTTATGGAAGAATGTTGTAAAAAAAATGAGAGGGAGAGAGGAAGAAGAAGAAATAGAGAGAAGAAGAGAGGGAAGAGAGATTGAGGAGAGAGAGAGTTAAAGGGAAAGAGGTGCCCCCTGGTTTGGATTTGGTGGGTCGCCGTTTCCATCTAGTGGTGGGTCAATGGAAGTCGATGTGGAACCTGAAGTGAATGGCCTCTCATGGTGATTCTTTAACCGGTGTCCATTTACCGTGAATGTTCTTTTTGAAGAAGGGTCTTCGACTTGTACTGTACCAAATGGGTAAACATTAGTAATAATAAAAGGTCCATCCCAACGAGAATTGAGCTTACCTGGGTGAAGTCTAAATCGAGAATTGAAGAGCATTACCTTTTCACCTTCATGAAATACCTTTCGAAGAATGTGCTTGTCATGGAGTGACTTTGCCTTTTCTTTGTAGAGAATGGAGTTCTCATACGAATTGAGTCGAAGCTCCTCCAATTCAGTCAACTGCAACAATATTTCTTCACCAGATTTTTCACAATCAAAATTACAAGTTTTGACAGCCCAAAATGACTTATGTTGGATTTCAACTGGTAAATGACAGGCTTTACCAAAAACTAGCCTAAATGGAGACATCCCAATGGGTGTCTTATAGGCTGTTCGATAGGCCCAAAGTGCTTCACCAAGTCTATCGGGCCAGTCTTTTCTTGTGGGCTTAACAATTCTTTCAAGCACTCTTTTCACTTCTCTATTAGAAAGTTCAGCCATTCCATTTGTTTGAGGGTGATATGCAGTGGATGTTTTATGTACAACCCCATTCTTTTTCAAAAGTGACTCCATGGTTCTATTACAGAAATGAGTTCCTAAGTCACTTATCAAAGCACGTGGTGTTCCGAATCGATGGAAGATATGAGTTTTGAGGAACTCACTCACAGTTTGAGCATCATCTTTCCTAGTGGGTTTGGCCTCGACCCACCTAGAAACATAGTAAACAGCAAGGAGAATGTAGGATAATCCATTGGAAGGGGGAAAATGTCCCATGAAATCGATGCCCCAAACATCGAAGAGCTCACAGAAGATTAATGGCTTTTGAGGCATTTCGTTTCTTTTGGAAATTGTTCCAAACTTTTGGCAAGTGGGACATGATTGACAGAACTCGTGTGAGTCCTTGAAGAGTGAAGGCCAAAAGAATCCAGAATCTAGGACCTTTCGAGAAGTCCGTTGTGGTCCAATGTGGCCACCTCCAGGCATTGAGTGGCAGAATTCCAAGATGGAGGATTGTTCAGTTTCATCAACACATCTCCTAATTACCATGTCAGCCCCAGTTTTCCAAAGTTTATTATCTTTCCAAAAATAATGTTTTGAATCACTTTTCATCTTTTCTTTTTGTTCTTTTGAAAAATATTCAGGGAAAACACCAGAAACCAAGTAATTGACAATTGGGGCATACCATGGTAACTTTGGAGTGAGAGATGAGAGGTGTTCAGTTGGAAATTCAGGATCAATTATTTCAGAATGAGAAGAATTAGAAATTCTACTCAGGTGGTCAGCCACAGGGTTTTCTTTTCCAGGTTTATCTTTTATCACAAGGTTAAACTCTTGGAGCATTAAAATCCATCTTATTAGCCTTGGTTTGGAATCACTTTTCTTAATTAAGAACTTTAATGCTGAGTGGTCTGTGAAGATGATGATTTTGGCACCTAAGAGATAGGGCCGGAATTTATCCAAGGCAAAAACCACAGCTAAAAGTTCTTTTTCAGTCACAGTGTAGTGTGATTGAGTTTCATCCAATGTTTTTGAGGCATAAAAGATGACATGAGGAATGTTTTCTCTTCTTTGACCAAGAACAGCCCCAATGGCCCTATCAGAAGCATCACACATCAATTCAAATGGTAAGGACCAATCTGGGGGTTGGATTATTGGAGCAGATGTGAGAGCAGATTTGAGTTCAATGAAGGCTCTCTTGCAAGCCTCATCAAAATTGAACTTGACATCATTTTGAAGTAAACGAGTGAGTGGGAGGGAAATATTGCTGAAGTTCTGAATGAATCGCCGATAGAAACCGGCATGACCAAGGAAGGACCGAATGTCTCGAACTGATTTGGGTTCAGGAAGTGATTGGATCACCTCAATTTTGGCTGGATCAACTTGGATACCCTCTTGAGAAATTATGTGCCCTAGAACAATCCCATTTGAAACCATGAAGTGACATTTTTCAAAATTCAGCACAAGGTTGCACTTGACACACTTTTGAAGGACCAAAGAGAGTGAATGTAAGCAAGATTCAAATGACTCGCCATAAATGGTAAAGTCATCCATGAAGACCTCCATGAAATTCTCAATGAATTCAGAAAAGATACTCATCATACACCGCTGGAATGTTGCAGGAGCATTACAAAGGCCAAAATGCATTCGCCTATAGGCATAGGTTCCAAAGGGGCAAGTGAATGTGGCCTTTTCTTGGTCTTGAGGTGCGATTGGAATTTGGAAGTAGCCAGTGTAACCATCAAGAAAGCAATAGTGTGACTTTCCGGCCAATCTCTCAAGCATTTGGTCAAGTAAAGGAAGTGGGTAGTGATCTTTTCGTGTTTCAGCATTCAATTTGCGATAATCGATGCACACACGCCATTTGTTTTTCACTCGAGTTGTGACCACTTCTCCATGTTCATTTGTGACAACTGTTATCCCGCCCTTCTTAGGAACGACTTGAATTGGACTAACCCATTCACTATCATAAATTGGGTAGATAATACCAGCTTGAAGAAGCTTGGTAATCTCTTCCCTAACTACCTCAAGTATGAGTGGATTGAGTCTTCTTTGAGGTTGCCTAATTGGTTTGGATGATTCCTCTAGATGGATGTGATGCATGCAAAGGGCAGGGTTGATTCCTGGAATATCCTCTAGGGTCCAACCTAAGACATTTTTGTTTTCCTCTAATACTTGAACAAGTTGGGACTCCTCAGTTTCAGAAAGTGAAGCAGAGATAATGACAGGGTAGGAGGGATCATGGAAAAGGAATGCATACTTGAGGTGTGAAGGAAGTGGTTTTAGATCAGTTTCAGCCTTGATTTGAGAGCTAGACAAGTTAGGAGCAGGAGAAGGGATTCCAGATGGGTTTGGATCATTTTCCTCAACACTGTCCAAGGTGGAGCAGTAGAGATCAGAGTTGATGTGGGATTCAAGAGAGTTTTCAAGTTCCTCTAGATTGATGGAGTCTATGAATGAGAGGTCCACATCAACTTCACCATTTATGACTTTGTTAATCATGGTGCAGATTTCACAAGATCCTTTATCATTAGAACATGAAGAACATGGTGGATTGGGGTTAGATTGAATCTTAGAAGTGTCCTCAAAAGCATGGATTGAGAATGCAGAGTGATCCTCAGATGGGTATCGCATGGCTTGGAAAATGTTGAACTTGACCAGTTGGTCACCGAATTCCATGGATAAGATGCCTGAATGGACATCAATCTTGGTTCTCGCAGTCATGAGGAATGGTCTTCCTAGAATTAGGGGAGATCGAGAAGAGGTCGTCTCACCTTCCATGTCAAGGACATAGAAATCAGCTGGGAAGATAAGATCATTGACCCGAACAAGAACATCCTCAATTATCCCCTCAGGACTGGCAGTGCTTCGATTGGCTAATTGAATGACAATACCCGTTGGGTGCAAGGGACCTAGACCAAGGTTGGAGAATATGGATTTGGTCATTACATTTATTGAGGCTCCAAAGTCTATGAGTGCATCATCAAAGTTGGAACTCCCTATTTGACATGGAACCGTGAAGGTCCCTGGATCTTTGCACTTCATGGGAATGGACTTTTGGGTTGAAACATTTTCAATGTTCCTAAGTTGCCTCTTATGGGTGCACAATTCCTTAAGAAACTTGGCATACTTAGGGATTTGTTTGATGGCATCTAAGAGGGGGATGTTCACTTCAACACATCTAAACATGTCAAGCATTTCAGGATCAGGTTCAAAGGACTTCTTAGGCTTGGAGATGGCTTGAGGAAAAGGAATTGGGTTCCTTAGAGGAATGGAAGGAGGTGAAGGAGTGGATTCAAGTTCCTTTTCCAGATTTTTGTTCTTTTCATTTTCTAGATCAACATCGAAAGGGGAGGTAGAGAAATCAGCATGGGGCATAGCAATTTGCTTTCCCGATCTAAGTGCAATCACACTTACATTACCCTTAGGGTTGGGTAATGGTTGAGCTGGGAGTTGGGATGAATTGGATGGTTGTTGCTGGCTCAGGTGGGATGCAAGTTGACCTATTTGGGTTTCAATGTTCTTGAGGCTAGAACGGGTGAAGGAAGCAAGATCCTCTACAGCACTTTCCCATGGTTGTTTAGAAGAAGAGGCTTGTCCCAAATTGGGTTGGCCTTGATTTTGGTTCTTGGGAAAGCGATTGTATTGGGTGGGGAATTGGGAAGGCTCATTAGGATAGTGGAATCTAGGAGGAGGATTGTTCCTTTGGGGTTGAGTAACAAAAGGATAAGGTTGATGGATGTTACCACCACTTTGACCATATTGGAACTGGTTTGAATTTTGCTGAGGGAACTGAGGAGGATGAGAAATGGGATTACCATACCTCAGAGGTGGGTTAAAGGTAGAAGAGAAGGGATTAGAGTGGGGTTGGTTGAAGTTTCTAACAAACTGACCTGATTGTTGAGGGTTGAAGTTTCGCTGAGCATATGCCGCATTGAGCTCCATTGGACCAGATGAATCAGATGGATCATCTTGAAGTTGTGGACATGTGTCAGTCAGATGAGATGGAGAGTTGCAGATTCCACAATTCTTGATAGGTTCAGGGAATAGTGACTGTGGAGAAGATGAGTTTGGGGCTTTGGTAGCCACCGCTAGTTGACGCACAAGACCTATAAGTTCACTCATCCACTCAGTCATCTTGTTGGGCTCTATGGATTGATTATCTTGGGCTTGTTTCACTTGAGCATGTGCTCGAGTATGGAATTGATGCGTGTTTGCAGCCATGTTGCTTATGAGTTCTCGTGCAGCTGCAGGAGTTTTGTCAACAAGAGCACCGCCACTTGAGGCATCAATGAGAGTTCGCTCCATAGCCAATAACCCCTCATAGAAGTATTGGATCATGAGTTGGTCAGGGATTTGATGGTGTGGACAAGTTGCCACAAGCTTTTTGAACCTCTCCCAATACTCATGGAGTGATTCATTAGGGAATTGACGGATGCCGCTTATTTCCTTTCGGATAGAAGCTGTTCGGGAAGCGGGAAAGAACTTCTCAAGGAAAAGTCTCTTCATGTCAACCCATGAGTTTATGGAACCAGGTGGGAGGTAGTAAAGCCAAGACTTGGCAGAATCTTCTAGGGAAAAGGGGAAAGCTCTAAGCTTGATTTGTTCTTCAGAAACCCCTTGAGGTTTCATGGTTGAGCAGAGCACTTGGAACTCTTTGAGGTGAAGATGAGGATCCTCACCGGTTAGCCCGTGAAAATGAGGGAGAAGATGAATCAAACCTGATTTGAGTTCGAAGTCAGCTTCAATGTTTGGATATTGAATACCAAGAGGTTGGTAATTCATATCAGGGGCAGCAAGTTCTTTCAATGTTTGTTCCCTAGGATTGGCCATATCTAATTCAATTGGTAGGGCAATGATTGGTTCTTGGGTGATTTGGTTATCCCTAATGGTCCACCTAAGTTGGCGAAGTGTTCGCTCAATTTCAGGGTCAAACAAATCCGAGGGATTGTTTGGGAGGCTGCGGGGCATTCAGAGAGATTTAGAAAGGATGAGGAAGACGAGTTTTTCTTTGTATTTTTTTTCAATTTTTTTTTAAAATTTTGTTTTTTTTTTGGGTTTTTTTTTTGACAATAACCAGAAACGAATGACTACTTAAAGCACCATCCCCGGCAACGGCGCCATTTGAAACGCACGGCCGATTGTCGCCTATCGACCGGTCAAAGTTCCGGTGCTCTGCTAATGTGTATAGCAGCACTCGGGTCGAATCCTCGGCGATGATACTTTGTAGTAGTCGTTTGTTTTTAGTTGATTGTATTTTGATTAGGGGGGTTTGTTTGCAGAGCTTAATTGAAATGATTTATGGATTATGTTTGATTTACCAAATTGATAAAGATTGGGGTGAGTTCATCATTAGGTTAGTTAAGCTTGTGATATCCTCGAGCTTTTCTTTATATTGCATTTAAATTAACACCCATGTCACAAGATGATGTTGATTACAATTCTTAACTGTTAAGGCTTTAAACCAAGACTTAACTTAACTTAAGGTTATAATATCAATCAGATCTTATTTATGGTTGTGTATTTATGGTTCCAATAATCCATGAAAACCACATGTTAAACAAAACAAGTCATTAATCCATGACATGTTAAGTCCAACATACACAATGTTAATTTAAAGAATGCTCATCGAGCAGAAGCTCTCAATCACTTAACATACCTAAATTATAACTCACCCCAATGAGAGATTTACTCAGCCATTTGGGTGATTAATAATCTGGTTATAATGATTATGATTATAAATTAATAAGAGAAGAAAAATAAAGGGATAAGAAAAGAGTGGTACGTCGACACACACACACGAACAATGATGATAATTAAAAACGAACTTTCGATTGAATGAGGAAGCTAAAGAAGGGAAGGGGATTGAACTGAATTTAAACTATTTTAAGAACATTAATATTAAAATACAGAAGGTGGAATAGAATAAGAGATATTGAAGAAGTAACTTGCATTAAAACAGAATTACAAAGAAAGAGAATTACAAGATTACAAAAATGAAGAACACAAAAGTAAGTGAAAAGAAAGAGAGGAGGAAAGGTCTCTCAAGTAAAAACTTGAGTATGACAGGTCCTCCCAAGCCTTTTTCAAGGCTTTGGTCGTGCCAATATGATATCATCTCTTCTTAAATGCCAACCCCTCTCAAGGAGAGAAGGGGAGAGTATTTATAGCCCAAGGAGTGGACTGTTTGCATTCACAATCTGTCCCTCCACTTGAATCGCCAATTTGGCTATTAAGACAGTCGAATCATCACATATCTCCTTCTTCAAAGTTGTAGACAATAATGTTGACCGACTACTGTAAAAATATGGAGGCATTTGGACAAGTGGAGCCAAAGTTATGTCGGTTTTATTAAACAAAGGAAAACTGTCCATTTCAATCCAGTCTTTTTGAAGTCCATAATGTGAAAGGGTTTTTGAATATGAAGATGCCTTCAAATTCGAATGACTTATTCAACAAAGTCGGACACCTATATCTCCTCTTTCACAATGAAAACTATCAGCTCGATTTGATTCTTACATCAGGAGATATGGCATGCATACTATACTGATTTTAATTCTCGTCCAGAATGGTGGGCTGGACCTCAAAGCTTCATTTGGGCCCCTTGTACTTGGATTTGGGCCATGAAATTTTTATCCAAGATGACATGTAGTGTCCCCCGAATTATGGTGGAGTGTTAAGGTTTTTGGACTTCTGGATTGAGCCCAGTAAATCAATCTTCATGAATAGTCCAGTTTCTTCACAGATTCTTTGGTCTTGTTTGTGAGGACCATATGACCCTTCAAATGGCAGAATTGGATCATGGTTCCTTCTAATGAAATGTTTTATATTGAAAGGAGAATCCTACAAAACAAGAACCACATAATTTGGATCAGTATAGTGACAGTTCTTATTAAAACATTAAACTGACTCAATTGGACTACTTCTAAAAATGCTCAAATATTATATTTAATATTAAAACATTAATATTTCACACAAATTATACAAATTTCATATAAAATCAGTAAATGGGGAATATAATAAGTCATGAAAATATTAATAACATCATCCACCCAAATAAATAATGACATCTTCAAAATATGAAATAGAAAATTTTGATGGCACAAATGATTTTAATTTTTGGAGATTAAAAATGTGAGCCTTGCTAGTCCAAGAAGGGATGAAATTCCCTTTGCGGACCAAAGAAACCCCATGTTAGGTCAAATAGTGACGACCTATTCAGATGTCTCTCTCGACATTCGACATTTTGATGAAAGAATATAGCTCTTTAACTTTGTCCTGAGAGAGGTTTCTTATGAAACTTATGAAGCTGGTATTTGGTTTAAGATTGAAAAAATGTATATGATAACATCTTTGATTATCTGTCTACATAAGACGCAAAAATTATAGACCTTCAAGATACATCATGGAACTTCCATCCAGACACATCTTGATGAGTTTAATAAAATATTATTAGAACTAGCCAATATAAATGTTAATATTGAAGATGAGGATCAATCCATCATACTTTTAATTTCTTTAGATAGTTCGTATAAACATCTTATTGATGCTATGATGTATGGAAGAGATTCCTTGACATTAGAAAGAGTCAAGTATGCCTTGCTTTCTCATGAGTTGCATAGCAAGGTAAGATTAAACCTAGAGCTGAGGGTCTGAATGTGAGGGGTCATCTAGAGTTTCGGGGGAAGAAGAATGGTAAAAGCAAAATGAGAAGTACGAGTCGTAGCTAATCACACAAACATTGGTCAAAACCCAAGTCGAAAGAGGTTACTTTCTACCATTGTGGGAAACTTGGGCATATTAGACCCAAATGCCCCGATTTGAAATCCGGTAAACATTCTAGAGAAACTAGTGATCATTTGCTCTTTGCCGACCAAGGCTATGAAAGTGATAAGGTGTTGTGTGTCCCGAGGTACTATTGATGCTGAGTGCGTCCTAAACTCAAGATGTTCTTTCCATATGTACCTGAATATGATTTCCCTTTCTTGTTTGACCGAGGGAGTTGAAGGAGAACTCATTCTAGGAAACAACAAAAGATGTTACCTCATGGGTAGAGGTTTTGTTATGATAGAGTTCTTATACCATTCTCTTGTCACCTTATTGGATGTGAGATGGGTTCTGGATTTACATTGGAATCTGATCTCATTATGTGTTTTAGATCAGAGAGGTTTTACCTTTAAATCTGATTCTGGTTGTCTTAGAATCTCTTAGGGAGATCATACAGTTCTTAAAGGCTCATTATTGAATGTGTTATGTTTTGGATCAAAGAAAATATGTTAAGTAGTTGGGAAACACCTATGTCACTAATAATGACAACACTATGATTTAGCATTGGCAGTTGGGACATGTGAGTGTAAAGGGATAGAGGAATTGAGCATGCAAGGGTTCCTCACTCAAGTTACACCAAGTAGCATACCCTTTTGTGAGGACTGTGTCATAGGTAAGTCTAAAAGAGTCATTTTTCATATATTCAACTTTAAATCTGGTCACCCACTTGAGTATGTAAACTCTACTTTTTGGGGTCCTTCCGGGACTACCTCCCATGGCGGAGGCTCCTACTTTGTCACCTTTATAGATGACTTTTCAAGGAAATTCTAGGTTTACATTTTGAGAAATAAATCTGATGTCTTAAAGGTGTTTAAAACTTTTAAAGCCTCTATAGAAAATCAATCTAGGAAGAATTTAAAGGCTTTTAGGGCTGATAAGGGTCTTAAATACCTATCAACTAAATTTATCATGTTTTGTGAAAGTGATGGAATTATGAGGCACCGAACTGTGAGTCATACTTCTCAACAGAATGGTCTAGTTGAGCGTATGAACCGTACTATTCTTAAGTGGGTTCATAGCATGATTGATTGATTGGGCTTGCCCAAATCTTTTTGGGTGGAAGCTGTCACTATGGCAGTTTACTTAATAAATAGGTGTCCCTCATCTACCAATGACTTTAAGACTCATATTTAATTATAGTGTAATCACCCCCATCCTATGAACATTGTAGGGTGTTTGGATGCACTGCATATGCTCATGTTAAGGATGATAAACATGAAGCCAGAGTTATCAAGTGCATCTTCATAGGGTATCCTGAAGGGGTGATGGGGTATAAGATTTGGGTAGATAAATTTGGTTTTCAAATGTGTATTCTTAGTCAGAATGTGATGTTTCAAGTGTTTGTTCCTACTAGAGTCCAACCTCCCACTGATAGCAGTGATGATCCTTCTCAAAAGAGGGATCTTGAGGCGGATCCTCTCAGTATTAGTGAGTCTCCTATTGAGACACCTTCTATCTCTCAGGTAACCCTTTCTCAGCCTAAGCTAGAATATGGATTTGATTCTGATGATGCTCCTGATGATGGAGCTCCTAGTGAACTTAGGGGGTATCAGCTCGCTTGGAATAGGCAGAGGAGAGTCATTAGACCTCCTCCTAGGTACAACCATGTTGTTATGGTTGCCTTTTCCTTACATGTGGTAGCGGATCTTGGTGGAGAAGATCCCCAAAGATACAAACAAGCTGTCAATGATAGCAACTCTAAGCATTGGATTTCAATTATGGATAATGAGATGAAATCCCTAAGAACCATACTTCATCCATAGTCAACAAACCACCTACTGCCAAGGTGATTGGTTGTAAATGGATATATAAAACAAAAGAAGACAATACTACAGGGAATAAAGTTAAGTTTAAAGCCAAAATTTTAACCAAAGGCTTCCTTCAAATAGTAGGAATTGATTACTCTGTAATTTTTTCTCCTCTAGTTAAACAATCATCAATAAGAATTCTTCTTGCTTTTGCAACCCATTTAGATTTTCATATACACCAGCTAGATGTCAAAACTGCTTTCTTGCATGGTGATTCAATTGAAAAATTATATATGAGGTCTGCTGCTGGTTTTGAACATGAATTTAAAGCTAACCAAGTTTGTTTTCTTAATAATTTTTTATATTGATTAAAACAAGCTTCAAGATAATGGTATAATAAGTTTCATTCATTTAAGATAGAAAATGGTTTCAGCAGGAGTCTCTTTGATGCATCTGTATATTCTAAATCTGTTAAAAAATCCATGCTTTATTTAGTGCTCTATGTAGATGACATGTTACTCATATGCAGTGATAATAAGTTTCTTTGATGCATCTGTATGTTTTAAAACTGTTAAAAAATCCACGCTTTATTTAGTGCTCTATGTAGATGACATGTTACTCATATGCAGTGATATGAAATTAATCACCCATGTTAAAATTCAATTGAATTCAACTTTTGAAATGAAAGATCTTGGATGTGCTAAGAAAATTTCGGGCATGGAAATTATTAGGGATATGAAGCATAAGATTTTTTTTTGTATCTCAAAGTTCTTATATCTTGAAAGTGATTAAGATGTATTTGGTTGATTCTTTGAAGCCTGGTAGTGTCCCTTTAGTTCAATATTTTAAATTGACTTTATCTCAATTACCCGCCACATCTTCTAATATTTAATATATTAGTAGAACCATGTATGCTAATGTAGTGGGAATTATTATGTATGCTATGATTTGTACTTGACCAGATGTTTCTGTTTCTATCTGTACTTTGAGCAGGTTTATGGCAAATCCAGGAAAGCCAGATTGGCATGATCTTAAATGGTTGTTAACGTACATTTCTTTCACTTGATCTCTTTCAGTTTGTTATGGTAAGAATGTTAATTCTTTTGAATTAGTGATTGATTAAGTGGGTTCTGACTATGCTGGAAATATTGGTTCTAGGAGATCACTAACTGGTTATGTTTTTATTGCATGTGGTGGACTTATATTATGGAAGTGCAATATAAAATTGGTGGTGACAATCTCGACCACTGAAGTTGAGTACTTAGCACTAACAAAAGCTGTCAAAAATTCCATATGGCTTAAGGGTTTGATTTATGACCTTAGTATTTGTAATTTTGTTATTACTGCACATTTTGATTCTCAATCTTCCCTTTATCTAAAAATTTAGTATGACATGGTACGTCTAAGCACATAGATGTTGGACTTCATTTTATTAAAGAAGTTATTGAAAGTGGAGCAGTGTGTGTCACTAAGATACCCATGGATGAAAACTCAACTGATAGTTTGACAAAGGTTGTAACTGTATCCAAGTTCAAACATTGTTTAGATATCCTGAGCTTGGATCCACTTGAATAACATTTCGGTGAAATAACATCACCAATTTTCAATTGAAAATGGTGGAGATTTGTTAATTTGTGTATTCTTTGGTTTCATATTGAAAATTGAAATCAACCCATTTAAATTATACTACCATTTAAGTGTTTACTACATGCAATTTCATTAATATTATTTTGTTCAATTTTTATATTGGATTTAGTTTTTCTGGATGGGGCTCTTGCGATGGGCCTTGTTTTAAGCCCACTTGGATTGGTCTGCTCCTTGGCCCGCCTTCTAACCTGGAAATGCTTATAATCTCGGCCATCACTGCTAGGCATTGATCTTCTCACCACCTGATTTTTTGGGTGGGTGGGTGGGTGGGTGGGTGGGTGGGGGGTATTATTAAAATGGGTTCTCCATTTTCTTTATTTAGAAAATGGGGGTGTCTAGCGCCACTTCAAGTGGCGCTAATGGAAAAAATCGCCATAGCGTCACTTGAAGTGGCGCTAGGCCGATTTCGCCAAGTTAGGTATCAGCGCCACTTGAAGTGACACTGATCTCCTTCCCCCTTATAAATATCCATCCCCCACACTCCTACTCATTCCTCTCCCCTTCCCAATCTATCTCCCTCTTTCCCAATTCCTCCCATTTTTTCCTCTCTTTAACATTGGAGTTCCACTTTTCGGTTGTGCAGCCGCTGCGTACCCACCTTCCTGCAAATTTGAGGTAACTTTTCATTTACATTTACGTAATATTTTCAATTGTTTATTTAATTGTTTAGTTAATCTAATTAGTTAGTTAATTAATTCTAATTAGTTAATTAATGCATTTTAATTAGTTAATTAATTGTAATTAGTTAATTAATTAATTCAAAGTAGTGAAGTTAATTAATTAAAATTAAGTAGTTAATTAATTGTAATTAGTTACCTAATTAATTGTAATTAGTTAACTAAATAATTGTAATTAGTGACACTGATCTCCTTCCCCCCTATAAATACCCATCCCCCACACTCCTACTCATTCCTCTCCCCTTCCCAATCTATCTCCCTCTTTCCCAATTCCTCCCATTTTTTCCTCTCTTTAACATTGGAGTTCCACTTTTCGGTTGTGCAGCCGCCGCGTAGCCACCTTCCCGCAAATTTGAGGTAACTTTTCATTTACATTTATGTAATATTTTCAATTGTTTATTTAATTGTTTAGTTAATCTAATTAGCTAGTTAATTAATTCTAATTAGTTAATTAATGCATTTTAATTAGTTAATTAATTGTAATTAGTTAATTAATTACTTCAAAGTAGTGAAGTTAATTAATTAAAATTAAGTAGTTAATTAATTGTAATTAGTTACCTAATTAATTGTAATTAGTTAACTAAATAATTGTAATTAGTGACACTGATCTCCTTCCCCCCCTATAAATACCCATCCCCCACACTCCTACTCATTCCTCTCCCCTTCCCAATCTATCTCCCTCTTTCCCAATTCCTCCCATTTTTTCCTCTCTTTAACATTGGAGTTCCACTTTTCGGTTGTGCAGCCGCCGCGTAGCCACCTTCCCGCAAATTTGAGGTAACTTTTCATTTACATTTATGTAATATTTTCAATTGTTTATTTAATTGTTTAGTTAATCTAATTAGCTAGTTAATTAATTCTAATTAGTTAATTAATGCATTTTAATTAGTTAATTAATTGTAATTAGTTAATGAATTAATTCAAAGTAGTGAAGTTAATTAATTAAAATTAAGTAGTTAATTAATTGTAATTAGTTACCTAATTAATTGTAATTAGTTAACTAAATAATTGTAATTAGTTAACTAATTAATTTAATTAGTTATGTTAGTAATTCTAATTAGTTAGTTAATTAATTGTAATTAGTTAATTAATCAATTATAATTAGTTAAGTAATTAATTCTAATTAGGTGGTTAATTAATTGAAATTAGTTAATTAATTGTAATTAGTTAATTAATCAATTCAAATTAGTTAAGTTAATTAATTAAAATTAAGTAGTTTATTAATTTTAATTAGTTACTTTATTAATTCAAATTTGTTAATTAAATAATTCTAATTAGTTAACTAATTAATTCTAATTAGTTAAGTAATTCTAATTAGGTATTTAATTAAATATAATTAGTTAATTAGTGAATTCTAATTGGTTAATTAATGAATTCTAATTAGTTAATTAATAAATTCTAATTAGTTAATTAATTGTAATTAGTTAATTAATTGTAATTAGATAATTAATCAATTCAAATTAGTTAAGTTAATTAATTCAAATTAGGTAGTTAATTAATTGTAATTAGTGAAGTTAATTAATTCAAATTAGTGAGGTTAATTAATTCTAATTAGTTAGTTAATTAATTGCAATTGTTAAGTAATTTTAATTAGTTAATTAATTAATTCTAATCAGTTAATTAATTAATTCCAATCAGTTACTTAATTAATTCCAATCAGTTAATTAATTCTAATCAGTTAATTAATTAATTCTAATTAGTTAATTAATTGTAATTAGTTAATTAATTGTAATTAGTTAATTAATCAATTATAAATTAGTGAAGTTAATTAAGTCAAATTAGGTAGTTAATTAATTGTAATTAATTACTTAATTCTAATTAGTTACTTAATTAATTCTAATTAGTTACTTAATTAATTGTAATTAGTTAGTTAATTAATTCTAATTATGTAGTCAATCAATTTAAATTAGTTAAGTTAATTAATTAAATCTAATTAGGTAGTTAATTAAATATAATTAGGTAATTAATTAAGTTAAGTAATTCTAATTAAGTAGTTAATTAAATGTAATTAGGTAGTTAATGAAGTTTAATTAGGTAGTTAATGAAGTGTAATTAGGTACTTAATGAAGTGTAATTATGTAATTAATGAAATCTAATTAGCGAATTAGTTACAGTAATTAGCGAATTAGTTACAGTAATTAGAGAAGTAGTTACAGTAATTAGCTAAGTAGTTACATTAATTAGCGAAGTAGTTACAATATTTAGAGAAATAATTACAGTATTTAGCGAAGTAGTTACAATAATTAGTGAAGTAGTTACAGTATTTAGCGAAGTAGTTACAGTAATTAGCGATGTAGTTATATTATGAATTATTTATATAATATATTTTTGCATTACATTCTAAGTATGATAATGAATTTAGTTTGTCATCTACCTTGACATTGGTTTGTAATTGAAGTTATGAACTTGAATTTAGTAGTTGAATATATTTTTTGCATATTAAGTGTTAGAGTTGTCATGAACTGAAATGCTTGCTTAAGTAAAGTATCCCCGGATAGAGGAGCTTTGGGTCTGCCCACCTACTTTCCTGGAGGCTTGTCTTGTCTAGGAAAATGAATGAGGTTGGCTATTTGTCGCTCCAGGCTTATTCATGTTGAGTTTTTCAATTTTATATAACTCTATGCTTTTACATGACGTGTTCATGTACCTCATGCATATGATGCATGTGGATATGTATGAATATGTTTGACTTACTATTTTTGGGTAAATAACAAAAACTTGTGGGTTGTGTAAAGAGAGTTATACATCAATATGGTTTGAACATATTAATTTGGTGGAGGGACTATGATTCCAACATAAATTCTAGAAGCATGCAGACATAAATTGATTGTTTGGTCATATGTGATTAATAACGAGGGTTTATTTTAGATAAAAAATATGGTTGCTTATATTTATTGCAACAGATAAATAATTGAGGCAGAATAAGGATGTAGTTATAGTATACAGCCAGAGGCTGTTATAATGCTTGGAGGCTGTACAACTTTGGGAACTTTTCAAAGGAAAATTTATCGAAAGTTGAAATTGACGAGCAACCAAGCGATAGAATCCATCACATACAAACATCTACAATATGTTGATAGGTTTTGGCATGTGGCCTATTCAAAAACTGATGATGAAGAATGAGAATACGTACTGTCATTGGTTAAGTTTCTATCTGCCAATCAAATGATGAAGTTGTATGTGACCATAGCTACAATGAAGGTTCCATCGACATTGGATGTTGGGTCATCACAATGTCACAAGATTATGTCATATGCTCCTGTTAGAACATATCAAGAAGTTCCATCAGCAATAGTACTGTCATTTCTCTCTGCTACAATTTCAATGGATAGTCACCCACATTTTGTAGATGCGTTGGTCGATGATTTTGAGGATGATGATAATTTAGAAGAAGAAGATGAAGAGGCAGCGCATGAAGAAGAACAGTCAGTTCCCACTCATGTGAGGTTTAACCGATCGTTGAACCATCCCCCACCATTGAGTTCATGGTCGACGGAAGGCATGAATCGCTTGCCAGAATTCGATTGGTCAGTTATTACTCCTACTTCAGAATTTCTAGGAATTATTGGGGGCACAGATCGAGTGTCAGATGAAGGAATTTTGTATATTGTGAGAGAGTTTGAGAGTAAAGATGCAATGAAAAATGTGATAAAACAATATCACATTGAAATACATTACTCTTATGCTGTAGAAGAGTCAAAAATGTCTTATTATTTGATCCGTTGTGACAAATATGATTCGAACTGTCAAATGCGTTTGCGAGCTATAATTGATGACACTTTTCACAGCTAACGCATCACAAGATTTACTCCACACACATGTGTGAACCCAAGCTTGTCACATGAACACTCTTCATTATATGTTGACTTTGTTTCAATAGTTATTGTTGAAATGATTAGAGCATGTCAAGATGTTCCTGTTGTTCTAGTGATGGAGCGAATCAAACAACTTTTTGGGTATCATATCTCTTATTGGAAGACATGGATAGTAAGACAAAAGGCTATTGTGAAAGTGTACAGTGATTGGGACGACTCTTATCGAGTTTTACCACAACTTTTGGAGCTTTTACGCCACAATAATCAAGTGATATATCGGTTACATACTACTGAATATGTTAACCAATGGAACCAAGTTGACCAGTCAATGGTTGTTTTTGATAGACTGTTTTGGGCATTTTTACCATGTGTGGCGACTTTTAGACATTGCAAGCAGTTTATACAAATAGATGACACATTTCTGTATGGAAAGTATACATGATCTTTATTGATTGATGCCAAACAAGATGGAAATCGATCCCCTCGACCTTTGGCATTTGCAATTGTGGAGAAAGAAAACTTCTCATCATGGAGTTGGTTTCTGGCATGTTTTCGAGAGTTTGTTACGGGCGCGGAAGAGATTTGCCTTATCTCAGATCGTCACCGTGCAATCAAGGTGGCAGTACAGTCTGAGGGGCTTTCATGGAGACCACCCCGTGCCCATCATCGATACTGTATTCGACACATTGCTAGCAATTTACGAAAGAGATTCAAGAATGAGTCGATGAAGAAAGCAATCTTAAAAATTGGTATGAATATCCTTTTTCTTATTAAAAATTCCTGACATAGTTCTGATTATATCTCTTCAGATTATTTCTTGTATGATTGCATACGAGCCTAAACAACAAAGAATGAAGGAACGTCTTTAAGATATTCATAGAGTTAATCTGGAAGTTTATGATTACATGATGCAAATTCCAAAACAGAAATGGTCGTTGACATATGATGATGGGAGGAGATATGGTCATATGACGACCAACATTGTAGAATGCATAAATGGAGTTTTCAAGGGAGTTTGAAAATTACCAATCACAGGTAAATATGAATATTTGATTATATGTTGCTTAGAAAAGCAGAATTATAATATACTCTTAGTATAGTGACTTAAATCTAAATTATAGGTTTGGTACGAGAGACCTCTATCATAGTTTCAAGTATTTTCTGGAACGGGGAAAACAAGTTGAAGATTGCTTGAACAGAGGGATGCGCTATGGACACCATTTCCAGCACGATCTAGATACAGTTCTTCAAGAAGCTGCAACTTATCGTGTCACCGCATTTAATCGTCAGAGCAACGATTTGAGGTCACTGAGCCCGGTGATGCTGTGGCTTGTAGCAATGGTCGTATTTGAGTTGTTTTATTAGAGAAGCATTACTGTGAATGTGACAAATTTCAAGCATTGAGATATCCTTGTGGCCAAGTGATTGTAGCATGTGGTTACGCACAGGTATCTTGGGAGCAGTTTGTTGATCCAGTTTATCGACTCGACAGTATCAACTCCTGCTACAATACTTCGTGGATGCTAATCAGAGAATATCGGAATTTTCAGCTCTCTAATGACACACCCACGCTTCTACCGAACAACAGTTGACTTCGACCTAAAGGGAGGCCAAAGTCAACTCGTATTCAGAATGAGATGGATTGATCTAGTGAACATGCACCTGGACGAAGGTGCAACATATGCCACCAGGAGGGTCATACGAAGACACGTTGCCCTAGACATAGTGCAATCATCTAATGGTTAAAATGATTTTTGTACTCCAGCAGTTACTGTAAACACATTGTACGTGTAATCAATATTGGAAGAAATTAGATACCAGCAGTCTTAATGAGTGTAATGTCGTTCTTTTAATGAAACTACCACTAAATTTTAAGCACCCTATAACTTTTTCTATTTAATGTCGAATAGGAGCAAGTGAGAAAATGAAAGGTTTTTGTGATTTGGGAGAAAATATTAATTTGATGCCTTAATCCTTGTTCAAAAAGGTGGGTCTTAGGGAATTGAAACTGACTTATGTATGATATCAACTTGTTGATAGGTCACTAACTCACCCCTAAATTACCTTATTTAACTCATTACACGCTTCTTTCATACATTACATGATAAATTTCATACCTTAAATGATAAATGTGATGTTTAACATGAAATTAATGTTTTACTATTTGTACATTCAAATGAAGCAGCCACTATTATTTGACCAGGAGACGCATGTGTCGCGTCTTGTGTTGGTGCGACGACCTGTTCGACAACTTGCTGTTCGGAGAGCACATCATTATCATCACGATGCGCCCCTGACAACTATTTTTCCATACCTTAGACGTGCGAGATTTTATGGAGTCGCTATGTGTGACTTCAAGACTATTGACCATCATTTGATTGTGACATTGGTTGAGAGATGACGACCAGAGAGACACACTTTTCATCTCTCGGAGGGGGAGATGCCCATTACTTTAGAGTGCGTCGCTTACATGCTTAGTTTGCCCATCTATGTACAGACGGTTACGGGTGCCACTAGTGGCAACTGGACTGCCGTCATACAACGACTATTAGGCATTGATGTCGTTGGCGTATGAGGTGTCCTCATGGGTTCGCGATTGCGCATGACATGGCTTGATGAACATTTCACTGTCATTCCTGATGACGTAGGCGAGAAGGCGCTTATTAGGCACACACGTGCATATATTCTGCGACTACTCGAAGACATGTTATGTGTCGACTACTCCACCCTTTTGGTACACATGATGTACCTCCCATTACTTGATGATCTTGATCAGACAACTACATACAGTTGGGGATCCGCTGTATTAGCACATCTGTACAGATCCCTTTGTACCAGTTGTCAGGGAGATACACAGTGGCTTTAGTACATATGTGGGTTTGTGAGCGTTTTCCACGCATCGTTCCTCGAGCTATCGCACCACTTGCAACAGAGCTATTTCAGGATTGTTCTCGGGGACGATGGTATGTTTACTTCATTACTTTCATTTATTTAGTATTTCTGTTTTTGTTTTTTATAAACTTACTGTATATTACTCTTTTGTAACCAGGTGGAGTCAGTCTCAGAAGCATGCACACACACCGAGACATAGTGTGCACAACTTTCGACAGATATTCGATGCATCAGTGCCAGTTGATGTAAGTCAAGCAATACTTTTTTATAGAACAATATGTTTTGTTATCACTATTTTTAGTTATTTTAATGTAATCTTACTAACATTATCTTGTTAATATGTTACTTATTTTTTGAGTTTATATTTCAGGTTTCATGGACTCCATATACAAGTTATGTCCATGCGTCACTTCCACCGTACTACACAGCTATGAATCGGAGATCGTGCTGGAGTGGTGCCATTCATCCAATTCCATATCATTGAGTGGCACCAGACAGACCAGGGCATGCACCAGTTCGGTTATATACAAAATATTCTGATGGCACCAGGACAACCTGATGGGTTGTATTCGATTGTACTTATAGGTAGACAGTCGACGAACTGACGGTTGTTTCATGCATCTTATATTGAGCTGTAGGACGCGCGTGCCCGGTATGATATTTCTCGATATGGATATCCCACAACACAGTATCAGTTATCTGCCCAGGGGGGTTATGCAGACTGATATCGACGTCATACCATCATGCATCTTACACGTTAGGGGATTGACATTCATCAGATATGTTTATTAAGGTATATTATATTTGTTTAACTCTTTTGTGGTATTAATTTGAATGACATTTCATTTGCAGACAAACAACATTGATCATTTTGCACATATCACACATCTTCACGAGGAGTCATATATTAGACGGAAACGTAGTTCATCAAGATGTGTTGGCTCCCTACGACCATCTTCGGATGATACGGGACAATTTTTATGACGAGGAGCCACATGTATATACTGATCCATATCCTCCAGCTGGAGCTCCTGAGGGTGATGATGTCCCTACTATGTTTGCTGATGACGATGCACCGCCACCACCGCCGCCAGTTGGGAGACGGAGACGAGTACCTCGGGAGAGGCAGAGGCGGAGGCGGCAAGATAGACATTCGAGAGCGCCTGCTGCAGATGTGGCAGCACCACATAGAGACGATCCTGCCCAGCTTATTGATGAGCTTGCACAGCAGGGAGACGCTTATATACTACATATGTCGTCTCCGATGACTACTATGGACTATGAGCTGGATCAGGTGACACAACTTGTGGCAGCCCCCTCTCCTTCCGGTGAAGACTTCTTCAGTATGCCATTTCTACCATTTTTAGGATCCCTAGGACCATATGGCTCACGCATGATTTTGGGTCGTCATCCATGTATGATTTTGGGCCGTCATCCACGCATGATTTTGGTCAGCCCTCTAAATAGCATGCGTCACTCCGGTGTCCTAGCAGCGGGATCCTCCGCTTCTGGTGCATCTAGTGCCTCCTCATGATACCGTGTAGAGGGGCGACCAAAATCATGCGTGGATGACGACCCAAAATCATACGTGGATGACGACCCAAAATCATGCGTGGAGCCATATGGTCCCGGGGCTCCTTAAAATGGTAGAAATGACATACTGAAGATGTCCTCGTCGGGAGGAGAGGGGGCCGCCACAAGCTGTGTCACCTGATCCAGCTCATAGTCCATAGTATCCATCAGAGACGACAAATGTGGTATATAAGTCTCTCTATTGTGCAATCTCATCAATAAGCTGAGCATGATCATCTCTATGTGGTGCTGCAACATCTGCAGGAGGCGCTCTCGGATGTCTATCTCGCCGCCTCTGCCCCTCCTGAGGTACTCATCTCCGTCTCCCAGCTGGCGGTGGTGGCGGAAGTGCATCGTAATCAGCAGACATGGTAGAGACATCATTACCCTCAGGAGCTCCAGTTGGAGGATATGAATCATGATATACCTGTGGCTTCTCGTTATAAAAATTATCTCGTATCATCCAGAGATGGTCGTAGAGAGCCAACACATCTTGATGAACTACGTCCCGTTTGATATATTCCTCATGAGAATGCGTGATATGTGCAAGATGATCAATGTTGTCTGTCTGCAAATGAAATGACATTAAAATTAATACCACAGAAGAGTTAAACAAATATAATACACCTTAATAAACATATCATCTTCTGAATGTCAATCCCTTGACGTGTAAGATGCATGATGATATGATGTTGATACCAATTTGCATAATCCCCCTCGACAGATAACTGATACTGTGTTGTGGGATATCCATATCGAAAAATACCATACCGGGCACGCGCGTCCCACAACTCAATATGAGATGCATGAAATTGTCGCCAGTTCGTCGACTGTCTACCTGTAAGTATAATCGAATACAACCCATCAGGTTGTCCTGGTGCCATCGAGATATGCTGTATATAATTGAACTGGCGCATGACCCGGTCTAGCTGGTGCCACTCAATGATATGGAAGTGGATGAGTGACACCACTACAACACTATCTCCGATCATAGTTGTGCAGTACGGTGGAAGTGACGCATACACATAATCTGTATATGAAGTCCATGAAACCAGAAATGTAAACTCAAAAAGTAAGTGACATATTAGTAAGATAATGTTAGTAAGATTATATTGAAATAACTTAAAATAGTGATAACAAAACATATTGTTTTATAAAAAAATATTGCTTGACTTACTTCAGTTGACACTAATGCATCGAATATCTATCGAAAGCTATGCACACTATTTCTCGGTGTGTGTGCATGCTTCTGAGACAGACTTCACTTGGTTACAAAAGAGTAATATACAATAAGTTTATAAAAAACAGAAATACTAAATAAATGAAAGTAATGAAGTAAACATACCATCGACAATCCTGAAATAGATCTCTACTGCAAGTGGTGCGATAACTCGAGGAGCGATGTGTGAAAAACGCTCCCAGGCCCACATATGTACTAAAGCCACTGTGCATTTTCCTGACAACTGGTACAAAGGGATCTGTACATATGTGCTAATACATCGGATCCCCAACTGTATGTAGCTGTCTGATCAAGATCCTCAAGTAATGGGAGGTACATCATGTGTACCAAAAGGGTGGAGTAGTCGACACATAACATGCTTCTGAGCAGTCGTAGAATGTATGCACGTGTGTGCCTAATAAGCGTCTCTTTGCCTGCGTCATGAGGAATGACAACGAAATGCTCATCAAGTCATGTTATGCGTAATCATGAACCCATGAGGACACCTCGTACGCCAATGACATCAATGCCTAATAGTCGCTGTATGACGGCAGCCTAGTTTCCACTAGTGGCACCCGTAACTGCCTGTCCATGGATGGACAAACCAAGCATATAGGCGACGTCCCCTTTCGGGAGATGAAAAGTGTGTTTCTGGCCGCCATCTCTCATCGCAATCAAATGATGGTCAATAGTTTTGAAGTCACACATAACGACTCCATAAAAAGCCGCACGTCTTAGGTATGGACAAATAGCTGTCGGGGGCGCATCGTGATGATAACGATGTGCTCTCTGAACAGCAAGCTGTCGAACATGTCATCGCGCCAACACAAGACGCGACACATGCGTCTCCTGGCCAGATAATAGTGGCTGCTTCATCTGAATGTACAAATATTAAAACATTAATTTCATGTTAAACATCACATTTATCATTTAAAGTATGAAGTTTATCATGTAATGTATGAAAGAAGCGTGTAATGAGTTAAATAAAGTAATTTAGGGGTGAGTTAGTGACCAATCAATAAGTTGATGTCAGACATAAGTCGGTTTCAATTCCCTAAGACCCACCTTTTTGAATAAGGATTAAGGCATCAAATTAATATTTTCTCCCAAATCACAAAAACATTTCATTTTCTCACTTGTTCCTATTTGACGTTAAATAAAAAAAGTTACAGGGTGCTTAAAATTTAGTGATAGCTTCATTAAAAGAACGACACTACACTCTTTAAGATTGCTGGTATCTAATTTCTTCCAATATTGATTACACGTAAAATGTGTTTATAGTAACTGATGGAGTACACAAATCATTTTAGCAATTAGATGATTACCCTATGTGTCTAGGGAAACATGTCTTCGTATGACCCTCCTAGCGGCATATGATGCACCTTCGTCCAGATGCCTGTTCACTAGGTCAATCCATCTCATTCCGAATACGAGTCGACTTTGGCCTCCCTTTAGGTCGAAGTCTACTGTTGTTCGGTAGAAGCGTGGGTGTGTCATTAGAGAGCCGAAAATTCTGATATTCTCTGATTGGCATCCACGGAGTATTGTAGTAGGAGTTGATATTGTCGAGTCGATAAACTGGATCAACAAACTGCTCCCAAGATATGTGTACGTAACCACAGACTGCAATCACATGGCCACAAGGATATCTCAATACTTGAAACTTGCCACATTCACATTAACCCTTCTCTAATAAAAAAACTCTGATACGACCATTGCTACAAGCCACAACATCACCGGGTTTATCGACCTCAAATCGTTGCTCTGGATGATTAAATGCG
This sequence comes from Viscum album, assembly GCA_963277665.1. Lineage (NCBI taxonomy): Eukaryota > Viridiplantae > Streptophyta > Magnoliopsida > Santalales > Viscaceae > Viscum > Viscum album. Next base: position 1,746,318,396 of record OY728129.1, on the reverse strand, counting down.
GTGACACGATAAGTTGCAACTTCCTGAAGAACTGTATCTAGATCGTGCTGGAAATTGTGTCCATAGCGCATTCATCTGTTCAAGCAATCTTCAGCTTGCTTTCTCCGTTCCAGAAAATACTTGACACTACGATAGAAGGTCTTTCGTACCAAACCTATAATTTAGATTTAAGTCATTATACTAATAGTATATTATAATTCTGTTTTTCTGAGCAACATATAATCAAATATTCCTATTTACCTATGATTAGTAATTTTCAAACTCCATTTATGCATTCTACGATGTTGGTCGTCATATGACCATATCTCATCCCATCATCATATGTCAACGACTATTTCTGTTTTGGAATTTGCATCATGTAATCATAAACTTCTGGATTAACTCTATGAATATCTTGAAGACGCTCCTCTATTCTTTGTTGTTGAGGCTCGTATGCAATCATATAAGAAATAATCTGAACAAATGTGATCATAACTATGACATGAATTTTTAATAAGAAAAAAGATATTCATACCAATTTTTAAGATTGCTTTCTTCATCGACTCATTCTTGAATCTCTTTCGTAAATTGCTAGCAATGTGTCGAATACAGTATCGATGATGGGCATATGATGGTCTCCTTGAAAGTCCCTCAGACTGTACTGCCACCTTAATTGTATGGTGACGATCTGAGATAAGGCAAATCCATTCCGCGCCCGTAACAAACTCTCGAAAACATTTCAGAAACCAACTCCATGATGAGAAGTTTTCTTTCTCCACAATCGCAAATGCCAAAGGTGGAGAGGCTCAATTTCCATCTTGTGTGGTAACAGTCAATAAAGTTCATGTATACTTTCCATACAGAAATGTCTCATCTATTTGTATAAACTGCTTGCAATGTCTAAAAGCCACCACACATGATAAAAATGCCCAAAACAGTCTATCAAAAATAACCATTGACTGATCAACTTGGTTGTATTGGTTAACATATTCAGTAGTATGTAACCGATAGATCACTTGATTATTGTGGCGTAAAAGCTCCAAAAGTTGTGGTAAAACTCGATAAGAGCCGTCTCAATCATCGTACACTTTCACAATAACATTTTGTCTTGCTGCCCATGCCTTCCAATAAGAGATCTGATACCCAAAAAGTTGTTTGATTCTCTCCATCACTAGAAGAACAGGAACATCTTGACATACTCTAATCATTTCAACAATAACTGTTGAAACAAAGTCAACATCTAATGAAGAGTGTTCCTGTGACAAGCTTGGGTTTACACATGTGTGTGGAGTAAAACTTGTGATGCGCCAGCTGTGAACACATTTGACAGTTCAAATCATATTTGTCACAACGGATCAAATAATAAGACTTTTTTGACTCTTCTACAACATAAGAGTAATATCTTTCAATGTGATTGTTTTATCACATTTTTCATTGCATTTTTACTCTCAAACTCTCTCCCAATATACAGAACGTCTTCATCTGACACTCGATCTGTGCCCCCAATGATTCCTGAAAATTTTGAAGTAGGAGTAATAACTGACCAATCGAATTCTGGCAAGCGATTCATGCCTTCCGTCGACCATGAACTCAATGGTGGGGGATGGTTCAACGGTCGGTTAAACCTCACATGAGTGGGCACTGACTGTTCTTCCGCATGCGCTTCCTCTTCCTCTTCAGCTTCCTCTTCACCTTCTTCTTCTAAATTGTCATCATCCTCAAAATCATCGTCCAACGCATCTACAATATGCGAGGGACTATCCATTGAAATTGTAGCCAAAGGAAATGACGGTACCATTGCTGATGGAACTTCTTGATGTGTTCTAAGAGGAGCATATGACATGGTCTCATGACATTGTGATGACCAAACTTCCAATGTCGACGGAACCTCCATTGTAGCTATGGTCACATACAACTTCATCATTTGATTGGCAGGTAGAAACTTAACCAATGACAGTACGTATTCTCATTCTTCATCATCAGTTATTAGATATGCCACATGTCAAAACCTATCAACATATTGTAGATGCCTGTATGTGATAGATTCTATCACTTGGTTGCTCGTCAGTTTCAACTTTCGATGAAGTTTCCTTTGAAGAGTTCCCAAAGTTGTACAACCTCCAAGCATTACAACAGCTTCTGGCTGTATACTATAACTACATCCTTGTTCTGCCTCAATTATTTGTCCGTTGCAATAAATATAAGCAGCCATCTTTTTTATCTAAAATAAACCCTTGTTATTAATCACATGTGATCAAACAATCAATTTATGTCTGCATGCTTCTAGAATTTATGTTGGAATCATAGTCCCTTCACCAAATCAATATGTTCAAACCATATTGATGTGTAACTCTCTTTACACAACTCACAGGTTTTTGTTATTTACCCAAAAATAGTAAGTCAAACATATTCATACATATCCACATGCATCATATGCATGAGGTACATGAACACGTCATGTAAAAACATAGAGTTATATGAAATTGAAAAACTCAACATGAATAAGCCCGAAGCGACAAATAGCCAACCTCATTCACTTTCCTAGACAAGGCAAGCCTCCAGGAAAGTAGGTGGTCCGACCCAACGCCCCTTTATCCGGGGATACTTTACTCAAGCAAACATTTTAGTTCATGACAACTCTAACACTTAATATACAAAAAATATATTCAACTGCTAAATTCAAGTTTATAACTTCAATTACAAACCGAGGTCAAGGTAGATGACAAACTAAATTCATTATCATACTTAGAATGTAATGCAAAAATATATTATATAAACAATTCATAATATAACTAATTCGCTAATTATTGTAACTACTTCGCTAATTACTATAACTACTTCGCTAAATACTGCAACTCTTTCGCTAATTACTGTAACTACTTCGCTAAATACTGTAACTAATTCGTCAAATACTGTAACTATTTCGCTAATTACTGTAACTACTTAGTTAATTACTGTAACTACTTGTTTAATTACTGTAACTATTTCGATAATTACTGTAACCATTTCGCTAATTGGACTTCATTAATTACATAATTAGACTTCATTAAGTACCTAATTAGACTTCATTAACTACCTAATTAGACTTCATTAACTACCTAATTACATTTAATTAACTACCTAATTAGAATTACTTAACTTAATTAATTACCTAATTAGATTTAATTAACTACCTAATTAGATTTAATTAATTAACTTAACTAATTTGAATTGATTAACTACATAATTAGAATTAATTAACTAACTAATTACAATTAATTAACTAATTAGAATTAATTAACTAATTAGAATTAATTAACTAATTACAATTAACTACATAGTTTGACTTAATTAACTTCACTAATTTGAATTAATTAACTAATTACAATTAATTAACTACCTAATTTGAATAAATTAACTTAACTAATTTGAATTGATTAATTAACTAGTTACAATTAATTAACTAATTGCAATTAATTAACTAATAACAATTAATTAAGTAATTAGAATTATTTAATTAACTGATTAGAATTAATTAACTGATTGGAATTAATTAATTAACTGATTAGAATTAATTAATTAACTAATTAGAATTGCTTAACTAATTAGAATTAATTAACTAACTAATTACATTTAATTAACTAATTAGAATTAATTAACTTCACTAATGTGAATTAATTAACTTCACTAATTACAATTAATTAACTACCTAATTTGAATTAATTAACTTAACTAATCTGAATTGATTAATTAACTAATTACAATTAATTAACTAATTACAATTAATTAACTAATTAGAATTAATTATTTAACTAATTAGAATTGATTAATTAACTAATTAGAATTCATTAATTAACCAATTAGAATTCACTAATTAACTAATTAGATTTAATTAATTAACTAATTAGAATTACTTACTAATTAGTTAACTAATTAGAATTAATTAATTAAATAGTTTGAATTAATAAAGTAACTAATTAAAATTAATAAACTACCTAATTTGAATTAATTAACTTAACTAATTTGAATTGATTAAATAACTAATTACAATTAATTAACTAATTTCAATTAATTAACTAATTACAATTAATTAACTACATAATTATAATTAATTATTTAACTAATTAGAATTGATTAATTAACTAATTACAATTAATTAACTAACTAATTAGAATTACTAACTTAACTAATTAGAATTAATTAGTTAACTAATTACAATTATTTTGTTAACTAATTACAATTAATTAAGTAACTAATTACAATTAATTAATTACTTAATTTTAATTAATTAACTTCACTACTTTGAATTAATTAATTAACTAATTACAATTAATTAACTAATTAAAATGTATTAATTAACTAATTAGAATTAATTAACTAACTAATTAGATTAATCGGTTTCTTGGTGTTCTCTTTATGATTATGCTTTTATGCAATTTAGGTTTTGTTAGGGTTTTCATCTCCCGTAGTGGTGGTTCAACACGATACAAATCTGAAAAATTGGAATCCTCTCTCTCGCTGTTGGGGGTCCGCTCTCTCATCGTTGGAAATTGCTCTCTCTCGCCGCATGTTCTCGCCTCGGCAGTGGCGATCTCCGTTGTGTGCCGCTTCTGGTGGAGTATCGAGATCTGATTTGGCTTTGGCGACGTGTAGGTCAGCACTCGAGCACCTTCGAACTAGATTCGAGAGATCTTTCGACGAATATGTGTTTTAGAAGCGATTTCATTGATGTAGAATAGCGTTCAAGCGGAAATTTGAAGAGATCTGGATTTGTCCGACATTGTGAATCTCTCATCCTTTCTTGGTTCTGGTTTACCGATTTTAGCGCTTCTGTATATTTCCCTTTCCTATTAGCTTCACACCTGTATGTTGTCAATCTGGTTTCCTTTGAGCATTAATAATACAACGTGTGGGTGGTGTCACTATTATAAAAGGCGGGTTTATTCACACACACGCACTCTACAAAGAAGGCCCGATGACTCGACTCGCGACCTGCGCCCCATACCCCAACCCTCAGCCTGAACATTCTTTTTACAACGTTAAAAAAAGCTATTAACATTGCGAAAAATATGTTCATAATCAAAGAGCAGTTGAAAGGGTGGTCCCTTTTATCGGTTCTAAAAAAAGCTATGGTAATGGAGTTTAGTGCTAAAAAAAAGTCAAAAATATAATTTTTTTTTAAAAATTTCAGACCCCTATTATCATCGCTATAAGCCCCCTTTAAAATTGCTAGGCACACCCCCTCACCTTTAACAACGCTAAACCCCCACCCCTTTAACAACGCTAGTAGCAAGCCCCCTTCACTTGCTAACGCACCCCTGCCTCTGTTAAGATTCGAACCTAAGACATCTCCCTTGCACGCCTGCACCTTTTACCCCTTATCGATCTTGTTTTGTTCTCAATTTTATGATATATCTATTTATTTATATATATATAGTTATATTTATTTGTATATTAATATATATTTATATTAATATATATAGTTATATTAATATATATATATATATATATATTTAAATATATATAGTTATATTTATATATTTATATATTTATTCGTATATTAATACATATTTATATTTATTTATTTACATATACACACATATCTAGTTATATTTTTTTATCCATATATTTATATGATTATTTTTAAATACATTTATAAAATATGTTTTGTGTTTGTGTGTATAAATAAATAAATACTTACATACATATATACAATATACATATACATATACATAGATATATATATATATAAAATAAAATGGATATTATTTTTTTATTTAGATATGGTTTCTATATTTATAAAGATATTTTATATGGAAATATGTTTACATGTAAATATGTTTACATATTTATTTATAAAACTAAATTTTTATGTGTCATTTATGTATATGTGTATATACTTAATTATAAATAATAGTACATGCTAATACAGTAAATCCCTTTAGTGGTCGTATTGTAATAGCTTTTGGCGGTCACAATTGCTCGGTCGGTACAGACCCACATCGACCGCCATTGGCGACCTCTAAAACTCCTTTAAAAAATATCATTATTCATGTGTGCGGGACACGAGTGTGGTGCGAGGAGAGACATAGGGGGACAAGGGCTGAGAGAGGAGGGACCTGAAGCTATGGTCACCGACCATGGAAGATCTACGACGGGCAGAGGGAGGGGCGGGCGTGACGTTGAGGGGTTCAGGGTAGTCGGTCGAACATTAGCGGCTGATGGGTTCAACAACGAGTGCGGGAGGGGCGACAGGAGGAGATGGGGGTGGTGATGGGGGTGACCGAGGGTGGCAGGGCGGTGGCAGGGGCGACAAGGGGCGTCGACGGGCGTTGCTACGACGATATTGAGGAAGACACCAATGGGGGCAACCATTTCATTTCAGTTATAGCGACCGCTAATGTCGGTCGCCCGTTTCCCTAACCTCAGACCAATTTTTCTAAGTGACATTATGAAAAATGACAAAAAAAATGAATGTTATAATATCATTATGAGTATAAGCCTTATAAATAAATTGAGTCCACCGAAAAAATACTGTAAGACCCCCTAAAACGAGGTTGAAAATCCATCAAATGTTAAAAAATTGGAGCACCTCAACTAAAAACTCAGTTTTGGAGGCCTTTCGGGCCTTTTTGGGGGTCGAAAAAACGAGACAAATCTCATAAATCTCAGTCCAGACATCAGTGGCGTAGAGCTCGTCTCAGGCTTCAATTTGATATGTGGTAGATTACAAACGAACACCTGAATTAAAATTTATGTCCGTTTGAAGTTCGAGTTACGTTTTCAACTTATTTTAAAACTTTTTTTTTGGTTTTTCTATTTTCAAATTGTTATTAAATGACTATTACTTGATAATAATTACTTAATTATTAATTAAATACATTTTTTAAATTAATTTATAAGTCATTTTCACTAAATATCTTATATATCAAGTGTGAATTTCTATTTACCTTATCTAAAACATATTTAAAAAATATAAATATATTTATATATTTATATATTATTTTTAATGAAATATATTTTTTGAAATATATGCTTTTTCAATGCTAGTAAAAAAGCATCGATAAAACATTTTTTAAAAAGCGTTGATAAAGAGAACTTTTAACAACGCTATAAAAACGCTGATAAATGTGATACTTTTATCAGCATTTTTTTAGCATTGATAAAGGTACCCCCTTTATCAGTATTTTTTTAGCGTTGTTAAAGGGGGCGTTGCGTAAAGCCGTTATTGTGGTAGTGTGTTTTTGTTGTGCAGTACGTCCCAAAGGGATTGAATCACATAAATCCTTGTGTTATGCTGCTTTCTATTTTCTTGTTTCGCTAATTCACAACGACAATGTTGTATTTCATTTCATTTGAAGTGCAATCAAATTTAATTTTGTGGTTTGAGTATTGAATTGTGTTATTCTGTTTATTCGGTGGTCCTTGAATTTTTTTTTCGGGGTTGCATTCGTTCATCACCCCACAACATGGTTGGTAATTATGATACAGTTGCCAACATATCATCTCCATAAAACAAAGGGTGCCCCTCTACCTTGCTAATGCCTGAACGACCCTAATCCATAAAACCCATACTCATATTGGAAGATGAAGGGCACTACAAGGAAAAAGAGAATCGTTTTTGCCGCATGTTCACATTAAATGTGGCGTAAAATGAATGATTTGAAAGCACCGAAAATTCGGGAGGGAAAAGGTTGAAAGCAGTGGTCCTGGCAGAATCAGAAATGGGTTATCTACTTTTCTTCAAGGTTGTGGCGATGGTCAATGATCTTACTGTTTGGTGGGTGTTTTCCCACTCAAGAACTTTGGGGTTTTACCTACTGCTCTCTTTGTTCTCATCAATCCATGTTCATCATGATAAAGTATTTGTTTTTCAAAATGGTAGGCCCCAGTTAGTAGTATTGATCTACCCACTGTGAGTTTCTATGTCATTCCTTGCTTCTAAAGAGCATATTTAACACTGACTACATTTGAAAATCTCCATGAGTGCAGTTTAGTTGGAGACTGGTGGGTTTTGGTTTTCTTAATCTGATAATTTCACTACCACAGATACAGGAAAGAGATATGCCGACTTTTATCAGCGCTAAACATAAAATATTGATAAAAGGGAGCATTTATCAACGTTATTATTAACATTGATAAAAGTTTTTAATAATTTTTTTATTAATTTATATAAAATTATTATATTTATATTAAAAAATAATGTTTATTTGTATACATTAATAAAAAACGCATGTTTATAATTAATATATATTTTTTAATAATTCAAATATATATATAATATTTTAAAAAATGTATTTCTAAGATTATATTTAAATAATTATAAGATTATAAAAAATTTCATTAAATAATAAATATATTTATTAGATTTATTAGAATTATAATTATATATAAATACTTTTTAAATAAATATATTTATAATAATAAATGTAAATAAATAAATACATGTTTCTAATGAATTTGGCCAATAAATATATTGATGCGTGTGTATAATTGACGTGCATATATGTTATGTATTCATCATGAATGTTCATTTATAAATTACTCTTATTATTATTCATGTTATCCATATGTATGTTTTTTATTATCTATACTTGGTATATGATTTATTCATGTTATACCCATGAATATATTATGTTCTAAAAAATATTTATAAAATTACAATAAATATATTTTAATAATAAATAAATATATTTTATTTATAATTATAAAATTTTAATTATATATAAATAATTTTTAAGTATATTAATTTGTAAATAAATGTAATTATTTATAGTTACAATTATAAATAAATATATATATATGTAAATAATTATAAAATTATAATAAATATATATATTATACTTATAAAGATATAAATATATATAATTAAATAAATATATTTATAAATATATACAAATATTTATAAATAAATACAAATAGTTATAATTATAATTCTAAAAAAATATAGATATATTTAAATAATTATAAAATTATAATACATATATTAGTATATATATTTATAAAATTATAAATATATCTATTATAATTTTATAATTATTTAAATAAATAAATATATATTTATAGTTATAACTATAAATAAATACATATTTTTAAATAAATATATATTTATTTAAATAATTATAAATTTATAAAAAATATATTTATTATAATAATAATGTTATATATAATTAAATAAATATATTTATAAATATATACAAATATTGATAAATAAATAAAAATATTTATAGTTACAATTATAAATAAATAAATATATATTTAAATAATTATAAAATTATAATAAATATATTAATTATATATATTAATAAAATTATAAATATAATAAATATATTTCTTATAATTTTATAATTATTTAAATATTTAAATATATATATTTATAGTTATAATTTTACAAAAAAATTTATTTTATAATTATAATTATAAATAAATAAATATTTATTTATTTAAATAATTATAAAATTATAACACATATAATTAATATATTTATAATTTTACTAATATATATAATTAATATATTTATTATAACTCTATAATTATAAATAAATATTTATTTATTTATAGTAATAATTATATATATATATATATATATATATATATATATATTTATCATATATATAATTTTATAAAAGGTGTCCTTATTCGCGCTGTAATTTTAGCGCTGATAAAGACATTTTATCCGTGCTTTTTTAGTGCTAATAAAGGTCTATCTTTATCAGTGCTTAAAAAGCATTGATAAATGCATGTTTTATTAGCGATTTCTATTTTAGCATTGATAAAACATACCTTTATCAACGCTTTCTAACTAGCGATGATAAAAGCTTCACTCGATTTTATAAATGAACTCTAACGGTCACCTTCTTTCTCTCGCACACCTCAAATTATCGCGGAAGCCAACCCTTGCGCCGCCGACCCCTCCTCTACTCTGACCTCTCCTTTGCCACCACCGACCCCTCCTCTACTGCAGACCTCTCCTCCGCCACAAATCCTTTGTTGTCGCAAACCCCTCCTCTGCCGCGAACCCACCTCCGATGCGAACCCTCGTCCGCAGCGAACCCTCGTCCGCTGCGAACCCGCCTTTGTCGCGCGCCAAACCCTACCTCCCGCCGTGAACCCCTCCGTTGTGAACCCTCTTTCGCTGCGAACCCTCCTCTGCTGCGAACCAACCTTCGCCCCGAATCCCACCTCTAATGCGAACCCCTCTGTGGCCTCTGCTGCTGCTGTCGCCCCCGTCTACCTCGACTCACCGCCACCAAACCCTACTGCTGTCGTCGGAGGGGTATGCCATTTTTTTCACATTATTATGAATTCTAATATATAGATATATTTTGGATTGGTTCTGGTCTATTCTTATAAAAGGGTTTTGGCTTGATTTTGGATTGGATTGATTTTGGCTTGGTTTTGGTCTGTTCTTACATTACATTTAATATGCAAGAAATCCCTTTCAATACCTTCAAATGAAGTATCATTGATTTAACAACCATTGTAGTATAATAAAAATCCTTTAAAACATCTATATATTATATATTTTCCACAATAACATTGTTGGAATTCTTAATAGGACAAGTTTTAGAAAAAGGCCATCCCCATTCTAAACTGAACAAGCCTTTAAAATTAACATTCTCGTCTCTTGTGAAATGAAACTAGCATATTGAGATCCCCTACAACTATTTTCATCAAGTGGAATTCCAATACCTTATTTCTTTGGAGTTTCCATGACTATCAATGGATCTTCATTCGACTTCTTTGATGTTGTAACATTCTCTATAAACTAGTCCAAAACTCAATAACATGATATCCCTTACTATTTTGTTTGTTTTATTCAGTTAAACATTTGTAGCATTCTTCCAACCCAACTTTTTTCATTCCATTCCATTTGCTCCATAAAATCATTTTTTCATAATTTATTTATGGCCAAAAACCTTATATTGAGCCATAGAGTGACCCATAAAATTACCTGACCTGAAGAAATGGGAGGTGGTTCTTCTATCTCTGATGGTGGCCACAACGAGTTTGGTCGGGAGATGAGGGGCGATGCTCCGGGACGACGACGTGCTGGTAGTAGACTTCAGTCCGGTCAGCGGATGACGACTATGTTGGAACCATGGTCATCTATACATGAATTGGAGAATGATTTGTGTTTGTTGTCAATCCTCAGAGAAAGTTCAGAATGTGTGCTAGCAAAGTACTCATACAGGTCAAGTAGATAACAGTATTGAAGGTGACATCGTTTTCCAGTGTTTGCCAAATTTCTGGACCTCAAATTTGACAAAAGGGGAAAACAATGTTTTTTTTGGTAAAGGGACTTGCGCGCCGGACATGTGTCGCGCAAGTGACTTGCGCGCCGGTGCCTAGGAGGATTGGAAAGTTGCGCGCCGTATGTTTTCCTAGATCATAACCTCAAAATATGGCAAAGGAAAGCGGGTCGCGTAATTATTGGTTTGGTCGCGCGAGTAGCGCGACAGAGGCTAGGGCGGTTGGAGTTGCGCGCCGGAACTTGCGCGCCGAGAGGAGGCTTGCGCGCCACCACGTTGGGTGTCCAGTTTACCTATAAATAGTGGACCACCCCTTCTCATTTGCAATGAAGTTCAAGACTTAGAGATTTTCCGAGTCCCATCGCGCATGTGTTGAAGTCGCGCAAGTGGTAGTTTGGTTGCGCAGGTAGAAGTTGCGCGCTGGTTGTTGGCTGCGCCTCCCTAGTGGTTTGGGAGTAAAACACGGTAAGTCGTGCAAGTTTGGAGCTGAAGAAGGAGGTGTCGCGCAAGTGGATTGCTGATACTTGCGCGCCGAATTTGTGCCGCGCAAGTGACTTGCGCGCCGGGCTTAGAGAAGCGTTCCAGGAGTGGTTGAAGTACGCCGGTCCTTTTGGAGCTGCACGAAAGCTGGAAGATTGCCCGATACCTTCGGTACAACGTGAGTTTAGTCTACTAATGAGAGTTGGACTTCAACAGAGCATCTACATACAAACAGAGGATGCTTTCTTTTGCAATGATGAAGAGACATTCACGTCTATAAATTGAGTAAGACATCACCAAAGGCAGTGAGTCAGGGGGAGTCAATGGGAGTGACCCGAGGGACGCAGTGAGCTATCCATGAAACTTTATAAAGGCAGTGAGCCTAGGACAGAGTGACTGTGCCCGAACCATTGTAATTCACAACTAGTGAAGAATAGTGGAATTTGGTACGACTGACAACCTGTCGGCGTATGCTCCTTGGACGTAGCCCTTAGTGGTGAACCAAGTAAAAAGTGCTGTGTCATCTCTCTACATGTGAATGTTTGCTTTCTGATCATTTTCATCATACAGGTTTAACAAATTCCTACCAATGTGGGAACAAGATCCATCTCATTAAAAGAAAAAGTTGTCACCCTGATTCACCCCTCCCCTCTCAGGGTGTCCTGGGGTCCTACAAGTGGTATCAGAGCGTAAATGTTACTGGTGTTGAATCTGTCCTTTGTCGTCATGAAGAATGCATTCAATGTCAGGGGAGTCCCTCTCTTCGATGGATGTAATTTTCAGATCTGGAAGAATAGAATGAGATCTCATCTAAGATCCCTTGGAATGGAAGTCCTTTTTTCCATTGTCCAAGGTATTCATGTTACTGATCCAACAGGGCTGGCTATGACGGATGCCGATAGGAAAATTCTTGAAGCTAAGCGCAGAATGCTCTCACCGCAGCCCTTTCTGATTAGATTTATCTAAAGGTGATGAGTTGCACCTCATCAAAATCCATGTGGGATAAACTCGAAAATATTTATGAAGGAGATAGCAAAGTGAAGGAGTCAAAATTACAAGTCCTACATAATCGGTTTGATGATCGGAAGATGAATCCAGATGAGAATGCAGACTCATTTTTCAATCGAATTACTGAAGTGGTTGGAGCAATTCGGGGTCTAGGCGAAGAAATCAAAGACATTGATATTGTAAATAAAATATTAAGAAGACTTCCACCCCTGTACAATGCAAAGGTGTCAGCCCTTGAGGAAAGAGATCTTTCCAAGATTTCTCTAGATGATCTACTGAGCAGCTTGGTAGCATATGAAATGAGAGTCAAACCGGAAGATGCTACGACTCATGTGAGCAAGGAAATGACATTCAAGGCCATGGATAAAATGAAAATTTCAAAAGATAGTAGTGGTGAAGATGATGAAGAAAAAGAAATTCTTTCTCTCATTGCAAAGAAGTTCCAGAAGGGAAAATGGAAATTCAAAGGGAAGTTACCTCTCGCATGTTTTCGTTGTGGAAAAGTTGGGCACATTGCTTCTCAGTGTTTAAGAAAGATCAATGATGAAGATAGTGAAGATGAAAACATCGAGAAACCTCAGAAAAGGTTTTTCAAAAAAGAGACTTCAAATCTGGAAAGAAAATACAGAGGAAGAGTTTTGACTGCGAAGAGGCAAGGAGCTACTTGAATGGGGAAGATCTGAGATGACAACAAAGGATACTGACTTCATATCCTCCATCTTATAGAAGAAATAGTTTCTATGGATACTGTTTTCATTGTTCTAACTTTGGCCAAAAGGCTATGTTTTGCAGGCAGAGATTTGATAGGAGAGATTCATACAACTCTCAAAGACGTGTCAATATTCACCCGCCTGATGGTGTTGATCTCACAAACAAGTTTTCTTCACTGGAAGAAGATTATGGGTATGAAGAATCTGATTACGTGGAAGAAATAATTAGAAGGCCATCAATTTCGTATACTCAGTCCAATATCTCTTGGAAAGAAAAGAAGAAGATAGAGAAATCCAACCTTGCAGAGGTTGCCCTCAAAGCTACAAAAAGCAATAACACCTGGATTCTGGATAGTGGTTGCTCGTCCCATATGACAGGTAATGAAGGCCTGTTAACGGACATCAAAAGGAAGGTTGGTGGTACAATACGATTTGGTAATGATGGAGCTCTGAAAATCAAAGGCAGCGGAAATACTGAATTAGCTAATGGAGAACTAAAGAAGACTAAAGTCTTTTATGTTGATGGCCTACGTCATAATCTACTCAGCGTGAGTCAACTCTGTGACTTGGGACTTATAGTTACTTTTAATCAGAAAGGCTGTACTATCAAGGGAAAGACAGAGAATTCACTTATGAAGGGATGCAGAACAGAAGACAACTTGTATCAGGTTGATAGTAAAGAAAATGTTTGTTACATGACTGTTAAAGAAGAAAACAGTTTGTGGCATCAGAGACTGGGACACATCAATCAACAAGACATGGAGAAAATATCAAAATTGAGGATTGTCATGGACATTCCCATCCTAAAGCGTGAGCGTGAAAAATCTTGTGATGCTTGCATTCGTGGAAAGCTGGTCTGCAGTTCCTATCGGTCAAAGAAGAAAAGGGCATCTCATCTTCTTGATCTAATTCATACAGATGTATGCGGGCCGATAAATGTTGCCAGAACTCATGGAGAAAGATACTTTGTCCTTTTCATTGATGATTATCTTAGAATGACTTGTGTAATGGTGATTCACAGGAAGCGACAAGTACTTGATTGCATGAAAACTTATCGCCAGATTGCCGAGAATGATACTGGACGGACAATAAAAGTCCTGTGATTTGACAATGGAGGGGAATACACATCCATTGAGTTCGAGAATTACCTAGAAAAACATGGAATACAGCATGAGGTAGCTGCTGTGAGAACTCCACAACAAAATGGGGTTATTGAGCGCCGAAATCGACAGGTCAACAATATGGCCAGGACTATGCTGATTGAGAGTGGTATCTCTCGCCATTACTGGAAGGAAGCTGTTGAAGTTGCAATGCACATTCAGAATCGAATAGGGCTTTATATGAGAGAAACAAAGACACCATATGAATTGTGGCATGGAATGAAGCCTTTGTTGAAATACTTTCGTGTTTTCGGAAGTAAATGTTTCATTCGGAATAAAGAAGGAAATCAAGGGAAATTTGGTGACAATGTTGATGAAGGAATTTTTCTTGGGTATCCAATGAACAACAAAGCCTACAAGTGTTTCAACAAGCGATTATGAAAGATTGTGGAAAGCAGTGATGTTAAGATAATCGAAGAGAAAACCACAAATGCTTCAAGGACGTCATATGCTGATGTGATAAAAAGTGAGGAAGAAAGTGAACGTGGAGAAAATACAAATACAGAAATAGAGGAAGCTGTACAAAACACTCAGCAGTCACATCATGATGTTGACTCAGAAGAAAAATTTGAGGAAGAAACTGTGGCTGGAGAGAATGCAACTGAACCGCACAGAAGAAATCATAGAGCTTAGATTGATCCATCTAACATAATTGGGGATAAGAGTGCACCCACTCAAATAAAGAGGATGAGAAATAACACACAATCTACATTTCTGTCAGTTGTGGAGCCATCCTCATTCAAAGAAGCTGCAAAGGATGAATCTTGGGTGAAAGCCATGAATGAAGAGTTGGGTCAGATTGACAAGAATCAGACGTGAGATCTTGTCCAGAGACCTGACGGTCACAATGTGATTGGTACAAAATGGATCTTCAAGAACAAGTTTGATGAGCATGAAAGTGTTATTAGAAACAAGGCTCGACTGGTATGTAAGGGATATTCCCAGATTGAAGGTGTTGATGTTGAAGAAACCTTTGCTATAGTGGCTAGACTGGAGTCAATCAGTTTGTTCCTTGCCATGACTATCCAAAGAGGATATAAAGTATATCAAATGGATGTCAAGACAATATTCTTAAATGGTGTACTCGAAGAAGAAGTCTACATTGAACAACTAGTGAGTTTTCTTCTTGGTATTGATGAAACAAAGGTCTGCAAACTAAAGAAAGCACTTTATGGCTTGAAACATGCACCACGAGCGTGATACTCCCGACTGGACTCTTATCTCAAGAAGTTGGAATTCAAAAGAGGAGTAGATCACAATCTATATGTGATTAATTCTCCAAAAGATCAATTAATGGTTCTAGTCTATGTTGATGATATCATATTTGGTGGCAACAGACAGAAATTAGTGGATGAATTTTCCAATCACATCAAATCAGAATTTGAAATGTCTATGATTGGGGAGCTCACATATTTATTGGGGATGCAGTTGATTCAAAAGAAGGATTACACTTTCATTTCTCAAGAAAAGTATGCAAGAGAGTTGCTGAAGAAGTTTAATATGCAAAACTCCAAACCAATGTAAACTCTGATTGCAGTTGGAACTAAACTTGAAAAGCATGAAGATGAGACCTCTGTAGATCCCACCATGTACAGGAGGATCATTGGGAGCCTACTGTACCTGACAACGACACGACCATATATTGTCTTTGCCACATGTCTTGCAGCCCGCTTTCAGAGTAATTCAAAGGAGGAACATATGACAGCAGTAAAAAGAATCTTGAGGTATATTTAAGGTACTCACAAGTGTGGATTATACTTTGCTGCAGGAAGGAACTGTGAATTATCAGCATTTTTTGATGCTGACTGGGCTGGTGATGTTGTGGACAGAAAGTCCACCAGTGGTGGAGCATTCTATATTGGGAATAAATGTGTTGGCTGGTTGAGCAAGAAATAAGAAAGTACTTCTCTTAGTACTGCTGAAGCTGAGTATATCTCCGCCACAAAGGCATGCACTCAACTGCTATGGATGAAGCAACAATTAACAGATATTGGTGATGAGATGAAGCAACCAATGGTGATTTACTATGATAACAAGAGCGCAATTGATCTTATGAAGAATCCGGTACAACATTCTCGTACAAAACATATTGAAACTAGGTATCATTTTATCAAAGAGAAAGTTGAACAAGGCGTGATTAGAATGGATCATGTGGGAACTGATGAGCAAGTGACTGATATCCTGATCAAGCCACTGTCAACGACTGTGTTTGAGAAGCATCAGTTGAACCTCAGTGTTCAGCCACCTCCCAGTACATAAGGAGGTTACGAAAATCCCCTCTCCCCAGTTATGTTAATTGTTTTTAATCTGTTTATGGATGCGATGCAGGTTTGTGGGGGAGATACTATCCAGGGGGAGTGTGGTTTGAGCTGAACAATGAACAATTACCTGTCTTTGGGTTTATTGTCAATGGGGGAGAAATGAATAAATTCAGGCATGTAATGCTTTTGTGAAACACTGTGAATTCAGTGTCGGTGATAAGATGGGAAGGAATTCATTGGACGAGAACCCAATTCAAGCTTTCTCTCTTGTTTTCTACACCGAGCATTGCTCACGTAGACTTAGAGTGTTGGCTGAGTTGATTCTTGCGTTTTTGGTTTGCATGTGGATGGTGATCTATTGAATTTATTTACCGATTGCCAACAAACCCAAAGAGGGAGATTATTGGAACCATGACTATCTATGCATGAATTGGAGAATGGTTTGTGTTTATTGTCAATCCTCAGAGGAAGTTCAGAATGTGTGCTAGCAAAGTACTCATACAGGTCAAGCAGATAATAGTATTGAAGGTGGCACCGTTTTCTAATGTTTTCCAAATTTCTAGACCTCAAATTTGAAAAAAGGGGAAAACAATGTTTTTTTGGTATAGAGACTTGCATGCCGGACATGTGTCGCACAAGTGACTTGCGCGCCGAGAAAGGACTTGCGCACCGGTGCCTAGGAGGATTGAAAAGTTGCGCGCCATATGTTTTCCAAGATCAGAACATCAAAATATGGAAAAGGAAAGAGGGTCGCGCAAGTATTGGTTTGGTCGCGCAAGTGAGTAGCGTGACAGAGGCTAGGGCGGTTGGAGTTGTGCGCCAGAACTTGCGCGCCGAGAGGAGGCTTGCGCGCCACCGCGTAGGGTGTCCAATTTGCCTATAAATAGTGGACCACCCCTCCTCATTTGTAATGAAGTTCAAGACTTAGAGATTTTCTGAGCTCCCATCGCGCAAGTGTTGAAGTCGCGCAAGTGGTAGTTTGGTCACGCAGGTAGAAGTTGCGCGCCGGTTGTTGGATGCGCGTCCTTAGTGGTTTGGGAGTAAAAGACGGTGAGTCGCGCAAGTTTGGAGATGAAGAAGGAGGTTCCGCGCAAGTGCATTGCTGATACTTGCGCGCCGAATTTGTGCCGCGCAAGTGACTTGCGCGCCGGGCTTGGAGAAGCACGCCAGGAGTGGTTGAAGTACGCCGGTCTTTTTGGAGCTGTACGAAAGCTGGAAGATTGCCCGATACCTTCGGTACAACGTGAGTTTAGTCTACTAATGAGAGTTGGACTTCAACGAGCATCTACATACAAACAGAGGATGCATTCTTTTACAATGATGGAGAGACCTTCATGTCTATAAACTGAGTGAGACATCACCAAAGGCAGTGATCCCGGGGGAGTCAACGAGAGTGACCCGAGGGATGCATTGATCTATCCCTGAACCTTTGTAAAGGCAGTGAGCCTGGGACAAAGTGATTGTGCCTGAACCATTGTAATCCAAAACTAGTGAAGAATAGTGGAATTTGGTACGACCGACAACCTGTTGGTGTATGCTCCTTGGACGTAGCCCTTAGTGGTGAACCAAGTAAAAAGTGGCATGTCATCTCTTTGCATGTGAATGTTTACTTTCTGATCATTTTCATCATACAGGTTTAACAAGTTCCTACAAACGTGGGAACAAGATCTATCTTATTAAAAGAAAAAAGTTGTCATCCTGATTCACCCCTCCCCTCTCAGGGTGTCCCGAGGTCCTACAGGCTAGTGCTCGCGATGACGGCGGGGTGCCGGGAGGGTACTGCGATTCGGTTGGTAAGTTCATGAAACATGGGGGATATATTGATCTGGGCAGACCAAGGGTTGGAAATGGCGGCGAGGCGTTTTTTGTCACGGTGGCGACATGTCTGGGGTGCTGGCGAAGGAGGCATGTCGATGGGGCAAGGTGACAACTGGTATGGGATCCTGGCGGTGGGAGTTGCTGGCCTCGGCGACTACTCGATGCAGCTCCATTTCGACGGCGCGACTTCTTCGCATGTAGCGATGGCTTGCACCAACGCGACTGGTGCATCAGAAGGTGGTCAGATGGCTTGCGGCAACCGATGCGTTTGGCAGGTGTGGATGGCCGCGGACGACGACCCCTCGGGAGGGTTGTCGGCGTCTTGGGCGACGACGTCGGGAGGGTGACAATGGGGTCGTGGCCAATGATGTAGGATGCTAGCTGGCGAATGGAGCTGGTGATGAATTGGGGGAGCAGTTGTGGTAATGGATGGCAAGCCTCGACACGCGGTTGAACCTCAGGATGCGGCTGAGGGTTGACCGGTGCGAGGTGGGACAAACGACAATTGCGGGATGGGGATACGACCTCAGATAGTGATGGCGACGCCTCGTAATTTTTGTTGGTTTGGATTAGGCCTGTTTTGCAATGGATCTGCAGTTAGGCCTCATTTTGGATGTTATTTTGGGTTTCATCATATGGTGTTGTTTGTGGTGGTTTTTGGGCCTTAAAAATCTAGGTCTGGGCCACGATGTTGTTTCTGGGTGGTGTGTTTTTCCACCTTTTTGGTTCGATGGTGCTTGTGCCCCACGTTGTGGTTTCTTTCTTTGTATTTTATTTTCATTGATAAATTTTAGGGTCGAGTACGCTCGGTACCTGAACCTTCCAGGTAATAATTATTGTTAGAGTTGATACTATAGATCTAACTGACATTGTACATTCAATTTCCAAAATATGTATATATATTTATATCAAGTAGTGATTATTACTCTGTTTAACATTAATTTTTTAATGTCCTTGGAATATAATTCACATTAATAGGTTATAATAGTTTCCCACTATAATGAGAACATAGATATTTCATAAAGATATTCTTAATTCAACATATCATATAGTCTAGATACATCGTTCTTAAATGACATAGATGTTGGTTGACTATCAGGTGATGGAGTCTCATATGAAATTGATACATCTTCTCATGAACTTCACACTTGGTGATCTCAAAGAAGAATGATCCCAAAGAAAGACTCACTAATAGGAATTCCACATGTTTTATGTGTCATTTGATATTACTATATGCAAAAATGTGTATTTTCCCTAAAACTAGAATTTCTTGGTTTGTCTTAAAAAAGGATGGTATAAAATCTTTGATGATATCCTACTAGGCTCTTTGCTCACACCATACATATACACATTGATGCGTATAGACTTAGTTTTTTATGATACAGGTAAAAGGAAAGGGTCACACTTTTATAGTGGTGTTCCATTGACATTTGTTAAAGATATAATGATAATGGGATGTAGAGGTCACCGTAGGATATAAAGAAACAATATTCATTTTGTGTTATTTTAAGATATTTACTTTAAAGTTCATCTTTTTCAAATAAATTTATTTTTGGTTTCCTTTATATTTTGGATCATGTGTAAACCTTTTATAGCTTTATATTTTATAAAAGGTTGGTTATTTTTGATTCATGTATCTTTTATAAAGTGCCTATCTTGGGATTTATGTCTTTGTGAAAATGCCTAAGTGGATATTTTAAAATGATTTAAGTGTTTTGAAATGTTTCTTAAAAAAATTTATGTGTTTAACATACCTTTTTTTGGTTTTAAATAGCTTTAAAATGATTTAAACACTTGACAGGGACTTAGGTTGCATGCCAAGTGTTTGTCAACTCACCCGATTGACTTTCATAAAGGGATGTGAATATTTTGAAAGAATATTTAATGATGGTTTCATTTTAACAAGGGGTGTGTGAAGATTTAAATAAAAAATTATAAAATATAGAGGGTTATCTCTAATTTTAAATGATTAAGACTATTGAGTCATGAAGTTTCCTTGAATGCTTTAAAAAAAGGATTTATGGTTTTGTGAAAGAGTGCTTGGAATCAATTAGTTTATTTTAAAAAGGGTGTGTTATTGTAACGTCCCGGTTCCGAGTGCCGCCCAGAGGTGCCCCGTACCCGGTTGATCACATGGCCTCAAGAGCATTTCCCCAAACGCCAGAGGCTGCCAACTAGTAGTGAGAGCCTTGGGTGTGATAGTGGGGAAACTATGCCCTCATTGGCAGAGTAACGTAGTGGAAAGAAACAGATAACAGTAACAGAAGCAGTAATTACCATACAATAAGTAAACAACGGAAGACTAAAAGAAATAAACAACTGGAGCACATATATAAATGACGCATGATACATATGTCTAGGAAAATAGCCAATCAAGTCACAATGCTGGAATACCGTACTAAACTAAAGTACATAGAAAACAAATAAACTTCAGCAGCATCGCAAGCCTCAACTTGGTCTCATGCTCTCTAGCTCTACAACAGTCAAGTACTTGACGTAGAAAGACGATTGCCCTTATCTATACCTGCATCAATATAATCGGTTTGGGCTTAAAAGCATGACCCAAACAGAGTGTGAGACGAATCCTAGTAGGCAACTACCCAAAGATCTGTACCAAACAGTCAGTGAATATATATGGCAGACAATAAGAAAAATGAAGCAGTAAACAAGGAAGTACTCAAAAGTAAAAAATCATACAGTTTCAATTGCATTCATTTTCATATATCAAGTAAGCAGCTAATCAAATACAAGTAACACTCTGGAAAGTACTCACAACCTAACCCCTCTGGTTCAACCAAAAAAACACAAGAAACCCTCTGGGAAGTACTCACAACCTAACCCCTCTAGTTCAACCAACAAACCCAAGCAACCCTCTGGGAAGTACTCACAGTCTAACCCCTCTGGTTCAGCTTTAGCAAAGACTCTCTGAGGAAGCATTCACCACCAATTCCCCCTATGGTCTCGTATTGGTAACTATAGTCACTCTGAGGAAGCACTCAACATCTAATTCCCCCTATGGTCTCGTAATGTGGAACTACATACACTCTGAGGGAGCACAAAGTCTATCTCCCCTATTGTCTCACAACGTAAAAGTAAACAGACACTCTGGAGAAGCCCTCAACATCCATTCCCCCTATGGTCTACTACACCAGGTTCCCACAGTCCTGTGTAAGTTAATCGTGCACAATGATGTTCAACAGCCAAAGTAAGCCTTAAGAACTACTTGACTAATAGCTACAAGCATATAACAACATCAGATAATATCACTCCATCCTAACAACACTAGGCATTAAAAACTAGCAACCTAACTGGCAAAACTAGACCAAACTGTCCAAATCAAAACAAACATGGGAAAAACATCCATAGCATTGAAAATAACCCTATTCACAATCAAACAACCTCTACTCAGGCACACAAGGCATAACAAGAATTAATAGGGCTAAAATCCCTAAACACGCAATACCCTGTTCTCGGGTATTGGGAACTTTTGCACATAATATTCAAAGACTAACTACGGAAAGGCACAAACCACCTACCTCAGTGATGTACGATCGATATACTCCGGCGTCGGCCCTTGAATCGGCCTAGAATGACATAGATCTACAAAAACGTCTAAAACATTCAACCA
Organism: Viscum album; assembly: GCA_963277665.1. NCBI lineage: Eukaryota > Viridiplantae > Streptophyta > Magnoliopsida > Santalales > Viscaceae > Viscum > Viscum album. The sequence continues at coordinate 1,746,296,121 of OY728129.1, read as the reverse complement.
AGGATATCACACGAAAGAAGATAAATCAAGGAACAAGGCTCCAGAAGAAGGAATAACTCACCGTGAGGATTCCAACGCAATCGATGGCGGTTGAATTGGAGAAAAGATGATTGATCAGGGTCTTCGGGAAGAATCGCACTCCTCGGTCGCTCCTGGACGAGACGTCGTTAGAAGAAGGGGTTTTTGTGAACGAGACGTGACCCCGGTCTGATATAACAATTAAAAAGAAAAGTACACGACATGTTCTTTAAAGATACACGACGTGTACTTGCCTTAACTAACCCCCGCCTTAGGCAGTCTCCAGGTCACCCCATACGGCCGTGTACTCGCTTGTTACACAACCAGTACACGGTCACCCGTGGCAACTGGGTACACAGCGTATACTCCAAAGTACATGACGTATACTCCAAAGCACACAGTGTGTACTCCTTAAATTTCTAGATTCTCCTCCTTTTCTATAAAACACTAGAAAAGAAAACCCATACCTGAAAAGAAGGTTTGAGTTCTTACAAATTTCCCCCCTTAAAGAAATTCGTCCCCAAATTTCCCGAGCAAGGTAGCGTAGAAGAAGAATCTTCGAACAATTCTGGCCACTGTGATCGTACGTCGACCTCCCTCTCCCAAGTCTCGTCCTATACTCGCCCGTGCTACCATTACACTCATATCAGAGGAACGTACCAGCCATGAAGAACCTTCGCACTGCGATCAACAATCCGGATAGGATGCTCCTCGAATGACGCGTCCACCTCCAGCTCAACCTCCTTGGGTTGAAAAACAAGAGACATGTCCGAGAAGTAACTCCGTAGCTGAGAAACGTGAAAGATGTTGTGCATAGCCCGATACCTCTGAGGTAACTGCAACTGATAAGCAATCGGCCCGACCCTTTCCAAAAGACCTGCTGGTCGCTGATGCTCCGCCTTCACCTACTAACAGGTGGAACACCTCATGACAAACCCAACAACATCTCTCTTCATACCTGGCCACCAATACTGACGGTGTAGATCATGATACATCTTGGTGACACCAGGATGAACTGCCCAAACTGAGGAATGAAAATCCCGCATCAACTCCTCGCGTACGTCTGCTGACAGCCATACACGTCCATGAAAATGCAAGATCTTATTCTCGCTTACGGTCCATCTAGGAATAGGGTCCTCTCCTAACACACTCTCCCATAGATCTAGGACTTCAGAATCTAATAGCTGCCTCATTCACACTCGATCAGGAAGAGTAGAGGTAACGACTATAGAAGAAAGAAACGTCTTCCCCTGTCTGTCGTGCACCTCTAAATGCATCTCAGAGAATAGATTCATAAGCTGCCACTAATTTCTAGCTTCCCGAACTCTCTGTATTTGAGTCCTTCTGCTCAATGCATCAACCACTGCGTTGCCTTTCCCAGGTGTGTAGGAAAGCTCAAAGTCAAAAGACTGAAGGTACTCGACCCACCTCCACTGTCTGAGATCCAGATCACGCTGAGTGAAGATATACTTGAGACTTTTGTGGTCGGTGAAAACCACAAAATGCTCTCCCAATAGGTAATGTCTCCAACAACGTAAAGAATGAACAACTGCAGCCAACTCAAGATCGTGCGTTGGGTAATTCCTCTAATGTGGCCTCAATTGTTGAGACCCGTACGCAACTATGCCTTCCCCCTGCATAAGCACTGCTCCCAGCCTAATACCTGATGCATTATAATATACAATATAGCTCTCGCCTGACTTTGGAAATATGAGTATCAGTGCTGAATTCAACCTCCCTTTCAGCTCTTGAAAGGCTGACTCACAAGAATCTAACCACAAGTACTTCACACCCTTCTTAGTCAGGCCCGTCAGTGGTGCTGCTAAGCATGAGAAGTCTTATATGAAACATCTGTAGTAACTAGACAGCCCTAGAAAACTCCTTACCTCAAAACTCCTATCCCTGAGATAACGTGACCTAAGAAGTGAATCTGGTCCATCCAAAAGTGGCATTTTGAGAGCTTAGCATATAACTAATGCTCTCTCAGTGTATTCCAAACGATCTCAAGATGTCTGGCATGGTTGCGTCAAGTGTGAGAGTACACCAAGATATCATCCACGAAGACTACTACGAGAGAATCCAAGAATGGATGGAACACTCAGTTCATCGCTTCCATGAAAACTGTAGGCGCGTTCGTGAGACCGAACAACATAACCGCATACTCGTATAGACCATACCTACTCTAAAAGGTCGTAAGAGGTATATCAGATGGTCTAATGCGCAATTGATGATAACCGGATATCAAGTCAATATTCAAGAACACCCATGCTCCTCGAAGCTGATCAAAGAGATCATCAATTCTCGGCAAGGGATATCGGTTCTTGACCACCAAATGGTTCAAATTCTGATTTGTCACGACCCGTATCCCGGGGCCCGTATCGTGACTATCCCAAGCCCGCCTTCTATAGGCCAGAGGCTGACGACTAGCACCAAAGGCATAAATCCCTAAACTGGGAAGACATTGCCTTTATAAACTGAAACACACACAACAGAGTACACAACTGGAAGTAAAACACTAAGTAAAACTGTATACAAAAGAGAGTTCTAAAAGTAAAGGGGGCTGGAAATACAAGCTCAACAGTAAAGTACAAGGAAACGGAAAAGTACAAGTACAACTGAAAGAAGAAGTAAAGCAGGTACTGGGTCATCCTCCGGGGTTCCTACTTGAAGGGTAGGTACAGATGACCTCCTCAGCACTCCACGTCCATCCGTCCGCTCCGTGTACCGTCACGCTGAGTGGTCCACCTCTGGGTACCGTCCAGTCCTGCTACTCTCTACCTCAGTCAGTGCTGTTCGTCGTCTGCAACCAACACAACGAGGTGCGGACATAGCCCATGCAGGGGTGAGTATAACGATACTCAGTAGGGACCCCGAGACCCTCAAGGTCTCACAAAATCCAACAAGGATAATCCAAAAAGTATGAAAACAACAGATAACCATTACTTAGGTATATGCCCACACATATACCTAATTTATCTAATAACCCATCTCAATCATGAGGAAAACACTAAAGTCGTAGACTCAGCTCAAAACCAGGATTTTATTCCAGGGGTGGTAACATGTAACACTCCCAGTCAAACTGTCGAAACCTCTGCTGCTGGTGTACTCTTCCTCTATAGAGTACTGTGGGCTTGCCGTGTCACACAGATGCGCTTCCCACTATCCTGGACTGTTGTGGTACTCCTCCTGTCGAGTACCGTGGGTCTGCTGCGTCACACAAAGGTGCTCCCCACCGTGGGTCTGTCGCGTCACACAGAGGCGCTCCCCCTCTTAGCCTGCTGAGGTACTCCTCCTGTCGAGTACCGTGGGTCTTCCGCGTCACACAGAGGCACTCTCCAATGTGGGTCTGCCGCATCACACAGAGACGCTTCCCACTGGGCTAGTCGAAACACTTCGAGTCAAAAGGTCAGTAGTCGTCAGGTATCAGCCAGCTACTAGGTCTCCATACTCCGCTCGCTCGTCTCCAGGAGGATCCGCTCCACGAGCTACTGTTCGATACTCCAACTGTCACAAAGTCCCATGTAGAAGTATCTCAAAAGGTCCGCCTCGTCATAGGGGTCTCAACGCAACAGACGACGCGTCAATCGGACGCCCGGTTTGTTAGTTATTGACATTTCCATCCCGGGGGCCCGGTTGGATTTTAGGTTCAAACCAACCTGACCGTACCCCAACTGTGTCCAAACCTCAAATGGAGTATTCCAAAAGAACCGTCTCACTCTAAGCTTTCCGTCGCCGCATACGGTTCGTCGATCGGACACCCATAGCCCAAGTTATGGGTGAAAAGGTGAAAACTGGCCATAGCGAGTCCGGGTCTGGTCCGACCTGGCTCGCGGGTCCGACCCGGTCCGCGGGTCTGACCCAACCTGTGGGGGCAGCCCGACCCGAGTGGGCGGCCCAGCCCGAGGGGGCGGCTTGGCCCGAGGGGGTGGCCCGGCGGCCTGGCTGACCAGCGGCTGGCGGCACCCTGCGGGGCCCGCCCTAGCTGCGTCCAGGGGGGAGGCGCGCGCCCCTTGTAATCCCGAACAATTGAACCGTTCGGGTGGAACCAAACCGATGCCAGGTGGCGCCTGTCCAGCTCACGCGGGTCCCAGCGGGGTCCCGCTTCTCTCGGATGGCCGAGCGGCCAGCCGCTCTGCACCGCCGGCGGTCGCTCCTGTTCCTCCGCCGCGACCCGCCCTAGCCGCGGCTCTGCTTCACCGCGCAGCGCGACGACACCGCACCCCTCCGGCGGCCGTTCGGCCGCCTTGCTCTGCTGCGGCCCGCACTGGCCGCAGCCCGGTTCTCCACGCGGCGCGACGGTGTCGCGCCCCTCCGGCGTCCCGACGGCCCTTGCGACGCTGGTTTTCTTCGCGACCAGCCCGTTTCCGGTCGCCGTTGCTCCACCGCCATCGTCAACAAAGCGAAGAAAAACGGAGGGGGGTCAGGCCGTGTTTGTTCGGCCTGCGCCCTCCGTGTTATGATGGTAGCAATCGGCCACAAAGAGCATTACTAATAACGAATAACGGAGGGTAAAACTCAATCATAAAACAACCCCTACCTCGTATTGTTGACGATGTTGCAGAAAGCGAATGTCGATTCGTCGTTCGCCGCGTTCGTCACACACTCCCAATTTCAAGCTCGTGCATCGGAAAGTGTCCAGGGTAAAAGACCAAGGAAGAAGCGTCACCGAAATTCTTCGCATTCTTTGTTGGGAGGATGGTTCTCCCTAGCTCTCTTCTTCCTCCGTTCCACCAAAAGAAAGTTACCAACCAAAATGAAATACTAGATTATCCATTATTTTAATGGTTGGAATGAATTTAAAAGGAGAATTAATTAAGGGGGGGGGGGGGGTCCACTTAATTAATTCTTGTGTGTAGGCACCAATTAATTAAGGGAGTTCAAGAGGTTTAATGGGTGGTAGCTCCATAAATGGGGAGTTCAAGGGTTTCATCCTCAAGTGGTCCCCACCTCATTAACTGACAAGAGGTGTTTAAACCCCGGGTGGGCCTGACCACCATAGCCTCTCATGGGAGGTTATGGTGTGGTGGCCCCCACCCCTAACCTCCCCTTAGAGGTTTTAACCACCATAAATAAAAATAAGCTAACACTTATTTTTATTTAACTTAATTCTTAAAAACTCTAAAAACTAACTTTCATTCTCGACCAACTGACATCGAGGTGAAAGTCTTCTTAAGCGAATATTGGCACTGTGAGTTCAACAGTGCCCTCAGATTTCAGTTCCAAGCAACAGTTCAAAAGTTATAAAATCCCACTTGTACGTTTACTGAACGTACCCGAACAAAACTTCAGAAATTGATTCCGGGCACACCGGGCCTCGGAATCAAGCGCCGTAAATTTTCACGGACTCGTAAAAATCCAATTTATTAAAAAAAAAATTCCACGGGATTTTTGAGTCTTTACATTCTCCCCACCTCAGGGCTTTACGTTCCCGTAAGCTGCAACTCGAACTAAGGAAACAAATGGGGGTACTGAGCCCACATATGAGCCTCTCACTCCCCTGTGCTCTCTTGGAGGTTCCCGTGCTGCCAGCGAACGCGCACCAGAGGTATTGACCGTCCACGTTGGACCCGCTCCTATCGATCCTCAATCTCCACTGAGACCTCTGTGAAATTCGTCCCGTCATCGATGTCTAGCTCTCCATGGTCGGTGATGTGAGAAGGATCGTGCACGTATCTCCTCAGCTGGGATACGTGGAAGACGTCGTGTACCCGATGCAACTGAGGTGGAAGAGCTAAGCGGTAAGCCACCTCGCCTACTCTGTTGAGGACCTGGAAGGGTCTGATGAATCGCGGAGACAACTTGACGCCTCGGCCAAATCTCCGTAGACCTCGTTGAGGTGAGACCCGTAGAAAGACGTGGTCGCCATCCTCGAACTCCAGAGGTCTCCGTCTCTTGTTGGCATAAAACTTTTTCCTTCTCTGTGCAATCTTCATCCACTCCTGGATGATCTGCACCTTCTCCGTAGTAGCTCGTACCATCTTTGGTCCCACTAGTGCTGACTCCCTTGGGTTTGTCCGGCACAGTGGTGATCTGCAAGGTCAACCATATAAGACCTCAAAAGGTGTCATACCGATGGTGGAGTGATAACTGTTGTTGTATGAAAACTCCACCAAAGACAAGTGATCCTCCCAGCTACGACCGAAGTCGAGGACACATGCACGAAGCATGTCCTCGAGGGTCTGAATGGTCCGCTCAGTCTGGCCATCTGTCTGAGGATGGAAGGCGGTGCTCAGACGTAGCTGCATCCCGAAAGCCTCCTGTAACCCCTTCCATAGCCGGGAAGTAAACCGTGCGTCACGGTCGGAGACAATAGAAGAAGGTACTCCATGTAAACGCACAATTTTCTGCACATAGAGGCGTCCCAAGCTCTCTACTGAGCCCTGCTCTCTTATCGGTAGGAAGTGGGCTGACTTGGTGAGTCGGTCAACGATCACCCATATCGAATCGTGACTTCTGGATGTACGTGGAAGACCCGTCACGAAGTCCATGGATATCCCATCCCACTTCCACTCCGGTACCTCTAAGGGATGAACCAAGCCTGCTGGTACCTGGTACTCTGCCTTCACTTGCTGACAAGTGAGGCACCGTGAGACAAACTCCGCTATCACCTTCTTCATACCTGGCCACCAGTGCTGTCGTCGGAGGTCCTGGTACATCTTCGCCACTCCTAGATGTACCGCTAAAGGGGAAGTGTGGAACTTCCTCAACACTTCCTCCTGAAGTGCAACTGGTACCAAGGTACGTCCTTTGAAGAGAATGACGTGCTCCCCACCTTCTGAAAATCAATCAGGTACCTGCCTTGTGGATATCTGAGCATGCCGTGTCTCACAATCAGCGTCTCCACGCTGTGCCTACCTGACTCGCAGAAGAAGTGAAGGAGTGACTGTAAGAGACTGAAGAAAAACTGCTTCATCTCGGTCCACATAAGAAATCTGTAAAGCAGCCAGCTGCTCTTTCGCCTCTCCCAGCAGCTGTATACCAGATCTCCTACTGAGCGCATCTGCAACAACGTTCACCTTCCCAAGAGTATAGACTATCTCGAAGTCATAGTTCTAGAGGAACTCAAGCCAACGGTGTTGTCTCAGGTTTAGGTTCTTCTGAGAGAAGATATACTTGATACTCTTGTGATCAGAGTAGACTGTGAAACGCTCACCAATCAGATAGTGCATCCACATCTTCAAGGTGAAGACCACTGCTGCTAACTCCAGGTCATGAGTAGCGTAGTTCTGCTCGTGTTGTCTCAGCTGCCGAGAACCATACGTGATCACAACTCTCTCCTGCATCAGGACACACCCGAGTCTGGTCCCTGATGCGTCGCAGTAGACTACGCACCCTACGCCTTCCTCTGGAAGCCTCAAGATGGAGGCACTAGTCAGCCTCTGCCTCAGCTCCTGAAAGCTCTGCTGGCACCTCTCCGACCACACGAAGGGTTTCCCCTTCTTCGTCAAGGATGATAGTGGTGCTGCAACTCTGGAGAAGTCTGGAACGAATCTCTGGTAGTATCCAGCCAAGCCCAGGAAACTCCGTACCTCCGTCACACTCCTGGGTGACTCCCAAGAAAGTACCACCTCAATCTTCGCTGGATCCACTGCAACTCCAGCCTCTGAGATGACATGTCCCAAGAAGTGAACCTCTCGAATCCAAAACTGGCACTTCGAGAGCTTACCATAAAGCTGGTGCTCTCAAAGTGTGTCCACTACTACCTGCAAATGGTAGGCATGCTCCTCCTCAGTAGTCGAGTAGATCAAAATGTCATCGATGAAGACCACGAAAAAGTGATCGAGGTAAGGCTGGAATATCCTGTTCATCAGACACATGAACACTGCTGGAGTGTTGGTTACGCCGAATGACATAACCAAGAACTCGTAGTGGCCGTACCGACATCTGAAGGCCGTCTTATGCACATACTCCTCTCGAACTCTGAGTTGGTGATAGCTTGATCTGAGGTCTGTCTTCGAGAACAATAATGCTACCTTGAGCTGATCAAAGAGGTCATCAATCATAGGGAGTGAGTACTTGTTCTTCATGGTCACCTGGTTCAGGCGACGGTAGTCGACACAAAGCCTCAAGCTCCCATCTGCCTTCTGGGCGAACAGAATCGGGGCTGCCCAGGGAGAAACACTGGGCCGAATGAATACTTTCCCCTGCAAGTCCTCCAGCTGTACCCGCATCTCACGAAGCTCAGCGGAAGCCATTCGATATGCTGGAGTAGATATCGGTGCCTTCTCGGGGTACATGTCTATGTAGAAGTCCACCTCTCTGCGAAGAGGTAGTCCTGGAACATCGTCAGAGAAAACATCCACATACAAGTCCACCACTACAGGATAAGTCAGACTCTCCACATCAACTGATCCGAGGGTAAGGCAAGCCAACTGGTGAGTGATCGGATGCACCCTCCTCCGAGTAAGTCCGTCATGTGCTGCAAAGGTCCCCTTCTCACCAGTGAAGGTAAACCTTGTCCCATCCGTGTGGACACACCGCACTTTGCACCTAATACAATCAATCTGAGCATGAACTGTAGATAACCAGTCCATACCCAAGATGACGTCGTAAGACCTCGACGCCGCTAGGAGGAAATCCCAGCCGAAGCTCTTGCCTCCTAGAGTAAGTTCACACTGTCAGCACCAGTGCGTAATCGCCGAGTATTCTCCCGTAGGAGTCTATAGCCGTAAGGATCGAGCCAACGGCTCCGTCGGAATCTTCGAGCTCCGAATGAGGGCAGTGGCTATGAAAGAATGACTGGAACCTGTGTCTATAAGAACTAAAACTAAGGTGGAGTAGACACAGATCATACCTTGAATCATCTCCGGAGCACCATGGTCGTATACCTCAGCTGCTTGAAGCTGAGCTCTCCCTTGTCCACCTGCTCCCTGCGGTCGGGGTGGACCTCCTAGTGGTGGTGGCGGTAGCACCTCGTAACGTCATCCACTGCCAGCTGCTCGACCAGCTCCTCTACCACGTCCGCCTGCGCCCTGCAGACCACCTCGATCGAATCTCTGCCTCTGCTTGGGAGGTCCTTCAATTGTCTGTTGATCATCTGAATGGCGGGTCGGATAGTCACGAGCCATGTGACCCTGCCCACCGCATGAGTAACACTGTCTGCTCCTGGTATGTATGTCACTGCCCCGGGTGCCCCGCACAATAGATCCTAAGTCCTGCGGTCGCCCACCCATGAGTTTGGTTCTCTTGGACCTCTGTGTCATCTGTCTACTTCCAGCTGTAGAAGACTCCGCTGCATGTCGACTAGCAGCGGGTCTCGCTGCTGGTGACTGCTCAGCAAGGAAACTCTCCACTAGGAGGGCTCTCTCTAACACCCCCGTCTGCGTCAGGATGCTGAGGGAGATCATCGATGCCCTGATCTCTCACTTGAGCCCCTGCTCGAAGGTCCGGGCCCTGAAGAATGGGTCCCGCACCATATCCGTGGAGTAGCACGAGAAGTCGGTGAACCTCGCTGAGTACCGCGCTACTATCATGTTGCCCTGCTGCAGATGAAGTAGCTCCTGTATCCGTACCACTCGTAGGGTCACTGGAACAAACTCCGCCCGGAACAGGGTCCCGAAGTCTGTCCAGAGTAGTGTCGCCTCGTCGTACACCTAGAGCATTAGGCTCCACCATCTGCCTACTACTGCCTGAAGGAGACTCGCAACAAGGATCACCATGAGGTCTGTTGGTGTCCCTACCAGCCTGAAGACTCCCACCACAACCTCCAGCCAATCCTCAGCCGCCTGTGGGTCCGTCTCTCCCCAAAACCTGGGTGGCCTCTGGCGTTGGAACTCATGCAATGTGCTCAAGCGGCGTGCATCATCTACTGCTGGGGCTGGTAGCATCAGTGGCCCAATGGAAAGTGGTACCGCTAGTGCCTCCGCTGGTAAAGGGCCCTACACCGAGGCCTTGTTTCTCGGTGGGCTGTCAAAGCGTATGACTATCGGGGCTATGCGGGGATGCATCCTGAAAGAAACAGATGCGACACAGTTAGAAGATTATACCTGGTGAGTTGACCAGGTTGAGCTGACTTAAGAAAACTTTTAAAGACACGCACGCAATCAGTGTTTTCGTGCACTAAGTTAGAAATTAGTAGTCAGAGTCCTGGTGTATGGATACCTCGGCTGCCCGCACCAACACTGGACTCCCTGAACCGAAAACCACACTTAGTACCCTTAACACTATTGCTTCACAGAAAATAATGATCAGAGTCCAACGTTCTGCGGTAGAACCGACTCCTCTAATACTAATTTGTCTCGACCCGTCCCCCGGGGCCTGTATCGTGACTAACCCAAGCCTGCCTTCCATAGGTCAGGGGCTGGCGACTAGCACCAAAGACATAAATCCCTAAACTGGGAAGGCATTGCCTTTATAAACTGAACCACACACAACAGAGTACACAACTAGAAGTAAAACACTAAGTAAAACTGTATACAAAAGAGAGTGCTGAAAGTAAAAGGGGTCGGAAATACAAGCCCAACAGTAAAGTACAAGGAAACAGAAAAGTACGAGTACAATTGAACGAAGAAGTAAAGTAGCTACTGGATTGTCCTACGGGGTTCCTACCTGAACGGTAGGTACAGATGACCTCCTCAGCAGTCCACGTCCGTCCGTCCGCTCCGTGTACCGTCACGCCAAGTGGTCCACCTCCGGGTACCATCCAGTCCTGTTACTCTCTGCCACAGACAGCGCTGACTGAGCCAGAGAGTAACAGGACTGGACGATACTCGGAGGTGGACCACTTGGCGTGACTGTACATGGAGCGGACGGACGAACGTGGAGTACTGAGGAGGCCATCTGTACCTACCCTTCATGTAGGAACCCTGGAGGACGACCCAGTAGCTGCTTTACTTATTCTTTCAGTTATACTGGTACTTTTTTGTTTCCTTGAACTTTACTTTTGGGCTTGTATTTCTGGACCCCTTTACTTTCAGCACTCTCTTTTGTATACAGTTTTATTTAGTGTTTTACTCCCAGTTGTGTACTCTGTTGTGTGTGTTTCAGTTTATAAAGGCAATGCCTTCCGAGTTTAGGGATTTACGCCTTTGGTGCTAGTCTCCAGCCCCTAGCCTATGGAAGGCGGGTTTGGGGTAGTCACGATACGGGCCCTGGGGGACAGGTCGTGACATAATCCACACAAAGTCAGAGGGTACCATCCGCCTTCTTCACAAACAGGACAGACGAACCCTAAGGAGAAGTACTGGTTCAGATGAAACCCTTAGCCTGTAACTATTCTAACCGCTTCTTGAGCTCCTGTAACTCTGGTGTATCCATCCTATAGGGAGGAATGAACATCGGTGCTGCTCCTGACACAAGCTCAAAAAAAGTCTATCTCTCGCTCCGGAGGCAAACCTGAAAAGTCATGTGGAAAGACATCCCTGAAACGATCCACCACTAGAGAAAAGTCCAACTGTGAAGTCCCCTAGGTATCAAGATATAAACTAGCAATCTGGGCTGTAAATCCTCCCAACCCATGATGCTCTGGTCCTGCTCTGCTTGCCTAGACATCCCTTTCACCCTTATGTAAGAATAAACCGCCCTTTGGTGATGTGAAACTCACCCTACAATGATAGCAGTCGATAACCGCTTGGAAGGGAACTAACCAGACCATTCCGAGAATGAAATCATAACATGTCGTCAATAGGACATAGAGGTTCCATAATAATTGACACCCACCAACTTCAAGAGGGAACTCCTTGCACTAACGTACACTACCCGTTCTTGTCCCCAACGGAGTGTCTAGCGTCATAACATCCTCAGAAGTAAAGATACAGAGCTCAAAGCTCTCCACAAAACAATAGATATGAAACTATGGGAAAACCCTGTATCGAGAAGTGCAGAAGCTAAAACTAAGGAAAATAGGATTGTACCTCGAACTATAGAGGGTTCAGGATCTTTCTCCTGCTGGGTCTGCTCCACTGCAAAAGTCTGGCCTGTACCGCGACCCTATGACTATGCCTTACCACCCTGAGATGATCCACCCCGTTTTCGCTGAAAACCTGCCGTTTGGATACCATGGTCGCAACCTCCACTTCGGTCTGAATGGCCGGGAGAACTCTAGTTCCTAGACTGATGAGAAAATGGTGGCCCTGCTCCGGTAGGAGGAGTTGAAACAGAACCTCTATTACCTGCTGCTGGTGAGAAAAACTGGCAGAAACGCTGAAGATGACCCATCTTGCCACAAGATCAGCACTCCACTAGGTCTCTCGAGAAATGTGGCATCGTATGCCTACCTCTTTCACACTGGTAGAAAACCACCTGGCTACTAGAAGAAGTATCCTGCTTCCTCAGGTCTCCACGCGTAGACTCCCTATGACACTTCCTACTGTCAGTCAGAGGGGTACCAACTCCGGATGCCAAGCCGCCCTAGCTCACAGCCCTAGAATCCCTCAGATTGTGCTATGTGATCAGCACCTGGTTGACTATAGAGGTGATGGAAGTCAACCTGAAGATATTCACCTGAGATCAGATGTCTTGCCTGAGACCATCCCCAAACTTCCTTGCTAAGAATAACTCATCACCCCCTGGTATGGGTGTGAAGCGATGCAGCTCTTTGAAGCAAGAAGAATACTCCATGACTGAGAGAGTACCCTACTCCAAATTCATGAACTCTCAGGATCGATCAACCCTCAAAGTCTTTGGGTAGAAGTAATCGTAGAAGGTACAATGGAACTCATCCCAAGACACAACCTGCTAGCATCCCTCCTGTAAGATCACATCCCACCATCTCTTGGCGAAATCCCGCAGCATGTATGTAGCAAGCTCCACCCTCCTCTCTAGAGGAGTCTCCAGATACTCAAAGATCAAAAGCATGGCCTCTAACCATGACTCTACAGCCTGAGGTCCTCCATCCCCTGTGAAGGTGGGAGGATGGTGCTACTGAAAAACCTGCGTCAAATCTTCTGGGTGCAGTTCCTCTTCCAGTGGCCTGACTTGTCACATGAAAAACATACTGCCTCCTTTTCCTTTCCCTTCCTTTGGATCTTATTCTTCTTGGTAGGATGGTGATCGACAACTTTAGATTATTTTTAAATCTTAGGCCCCTTTTCCTTATCCTTCCTTTTCTTATTCACCATTAGGACTGCGAGTTTGTCACACCCCCTGTCCTTATCCACTTGGATAATTAAGGTCACTGAAAGTCTCTTCTCACTATTATTCATCTTGTAATTAACAATAAAGTTAGAGAAGGTCATGGGCAGTTATGTCGGTTTTATATCTATACGCAAATCATTTAGGAACTTAATCCCTAAGACGTCCAGACGCTCAATATAGTCGATAAGCTCGTCTACATGAGGCCCAGCTGGTGCATACTCTCCAAGCTTAGTTGTAAACAAAGAGTTAGAGATCTCATACCTCTCTTGACTCTTCTTCTATTTATAAAGATCCTTAAGACGAGACATAATGCTATAGGAATCCATATCCTCATGTTTCTTCAAAATCTAATTGGACATGGATGATAACATGAAGTACTGAACATATGTATCATCATTCATATGTATGTTTCTCATAGAGAGATAGTTCTTCATCACTTAGATCATTTCCAGGTGCAATAGGTAAAAGTTCTTCCAACACATATAGTTTCCTTTCACGATGAAGGATGGCTCATAGGCACCTTTGCCACTCTTGGAAATTAGTTCTAGTGAAAATGTTTTCCTTCTGAAGTATGAATCACAATGATATGTTTGATTTCATTTTTAATGTTGTTTCTACAAATAAGATAAATAGAGATTTAGTATATTATCTGATAAAATTAGACAAATAAATAAATATTATATTTATTAGTCTCCCATTATTTTATCGAAACCCAATAGCCCTCACCATTGGCTTCGGAATATACTGTTGCTTGGAAATTATAGTGGCAAGGATCTATATTCCCATTCTCATCACCCCAACTTTGGATGGTCAAGAAACTCGAATGGTTTTAGGTAGGCATTCCAAATACCAACTACATTAACTCTTAGTTCCATGATCTTCTGAGTAGACATCCCATTCCTAAAAACATTAATTTTGATTTCCTCAACCTTTACTTCTTAGTTACACCACATCCTACTTTGACAGTCAACCCTTGATGTAAACTAAGTTATGTCAACCCAAAAACTCAAATTAGAATTGGTTGATAATTGAAATCACCCCAACTTTGGCTGGTTAAGCACTTTAAACTATAGTTTGATTCTAATTGAAGTAATGGAAAGCTATACTGACATAATATTTTATTAAGGGATTTTATCCTTTCTGCATAAATTTCCAATTATTATCTTTATCACATTCTTGTTAATATTAAGTGTGATTTAATTAAGTGATTAAAAACGTCTTAGATAATATTTACGCATAATCCAGTTTATTTTAGTTCGATATTGCATGATTGTTAATTCATTAATTATGTGATCGTGACAAGAAAACCATAATGAAATAACCATGAAGCTGACATAAATAAAATAAAGGGTATGATCATGAGATTATACTAATGGTTAGTTTATCTAGCTGTTGATAAACTAACTGTTGACCTAGGAGAGAAACATCTTGAACCAATTGAGGTTTTTGTTTACAGTTTTCTACCTATCCACCTTTGTATCTCATTGGAATGGTTTCACCTTGGCTCTGAACATCAACTGCCTCCACTAGCTTGATAGCTCCATCCATTACATATGCCTTTTACTCACATGTAGGTGATGGGAAAAAAGGGTTTATTAAAAAGAAACCTTGGGCACATAGGCCCTACATAATAATGAGGAGATAAGGAACACATGCCATCTATTTAATTTAATAATAAATTAAATAAAACCAATCACATACAAAAGGTCCGGTCTTGATCATGATCATCCATATGCATGTAACAAATTACACATTTAATAAAACTAGAATTCAATACTTAATCATTCTTATTTAAGATAAATCACACTCGAACTGATTAATTATTATATTTAATTTATCAATTATTTTATATTAATAATTTTTTGAATTTCCTTGAGATTATCATCCATTATAATTTTAAACAAATTAAATAAATTCATTTAAAATTAACCTTGTAAATAAATGTACCTTGGAGGTAAAACGGTTAATAAACATCCAGGTCTACCAAACTTGTATTATACATATATACTGTTTTACTCCTATAAAATATGACATACACGATTTAATAAGTACTATCACAATGTGTACTTCATGGATGATTACACGAATTACATGATTTTTTCATCCACGTGTTATACTTCAATTCATATAGAGAAGCAACTTGTAATACGACTTACACATGATATACATATATGAAAATTATGAAGATATTGATTAAATATTTATTTATTTTAAATTTTCATAATTTGGTATAAGTACCTGGCTTGTAGATGCGATCTACACGGTGTGTACATCTCTCACTGTCTATCTGAGGTACATGTATTGGGACTTGATGTGTGAAGTGTACCTTGTAAATTTTGGAGTACACGATGTGTTATGTGGGACATACACCGTGTTGAATCCAAGTTACATGGTCACCGGTCGGTTTGACCATGTATGGAATACATAGACCGTCTATGACCAAAAGGGATTACACACCGTGTTCAGTGGGCCACATGGCGTGTAGTCCGACTGACCATACACCATTTAATTCTAGTCAACACCGCATGTAATTAATGCACATAATCTCTAATTGATTTCTGAATAAATCTTGATGCGTTGAATGAGACAATACAATGTGTAACTCTGGTTACACAGTGTGTACTCTGGTGTTGTTTGACCAGAAAACATGGCACCTTCAGATGAGTTTCTCGATATTATTTTAATAATAAAATTAAATGGCTTGATTAGATTTATGAGAAACAAATGAGGAAGAATCATATCTCACAATTCATATTAAAAGAACGATTAAACCTGAATTAAAAAACTAAATTACAAATGCATAAATAACTAATGATTTTTTAAATAATTATAAAGATTAATACACCCACTTTGATACCACTTGTAGGTTCTGGGCATAGTGGAAGCGCAGATGGGGCGATGCCCAACTTTGTTTTTGTCATGATTGATGAACAATCTAAGATATCTATGATTATGAATGTCATGATACACAAAATTGGTCAACCAAATCAAATAGGGTAATCAATCCGGAAACAAGAGAGGAGATCGACACATATTGTTTTCAATTAATTTAATTAAATAAGAATTACCTGTAAGAAAGTTTTTCTTTGTTGATGTGTATGGCGATAGAACTGTAGTGCACCGTTGTTGTGTTGTAGAAACCAAACATAGATTTTCTATAGCGGTGATCCACACATGTTCCATGAATATTTAGACATCACTGAAGGAGTTTCTGGGTGCTAGCATGGAAGATCCCTGCGCTTGCGTCGTCTACCATTGATTGCATCGAGAATCTCTTCCAAAGTGTTCTCCTTGATTTGGTGGAGGAGGATTTCACTCCATTCTTAAGAGCATTCTTGGGAAATAGATCTCTCTTGGCTTTAAAGGTTTTCCCCAAATCCGTTATGCACAACTGAATTATCTTATGAGAAAAATAAAATAATTGAGTATTTATATTGCTAGGGTTAGAATAAAATAATTGAAAAAATGCCCTTAATTATTTTATTTAATCCTAGAAAAAACCCATGTCAAATATTATTATTATTATTTCTCGACACACAATTTTCTTGCAAATTATAATTAAATATTATTTAATTAAATAATATTTAATATTATTATTTCTCATCGGACCATTTAACTCCGTCCACCATATCGGGCCTTGAATAATGAATATTTAGTTATTAAATAAATATCACACAATTATTTGTCGATAAATAAATAAATATGTTATTCACTAAATAGAAAATAAATATTTTTTAAATATTCCTCTCACAATATACCCTCTCGAATAACTAGTGACAAAATAGATGTGATCAGACATACATGAATAATTATTAAACCACACCTGAGAATAATATTTATTCAACCTGTTAAATAATAAATAATATATTATTTAACCAGATTTTGGATAAACTTAGTGTGTAACCCTCTAGGCCTCTTTCTCAGAGGCATTAGGTGAACATGCCTGAAGTCCAAGGTTAGAATCTAGAAACATGCCAAGGTACCCATAGAGAAAGAAGTTAATGTCACAATGACATGTTACCACATAAGAATGATTATCGTGTAATTTAATCTCTTTATCACAATATCTCTAATAGAGCAGGTTGCATGCCAGTGCCATCAACCTATATTCTCGATATATCTTTCTTTGAATTTCTTGAAATAGAATATGATTATAGAACTCCATGTTAATCAATTTATTTAGGCGATAACATTTCCATCAAAGATCCTAAGATATTAGCTTCTGTTAATGAACTTAAAGGATAAATCATTTCTCTCATTATTCATTAATGCAAATTACTCTTGACGCACCCAATGTATCCTACCTCTCTGCAAACATCCCTCATCACAGTTTTCATCAATACATCAAATTACGTGACTCATGATATTCTTTAAGAATAATCTTAATGTCTAAGGATCAATACACACATCTGTAGATAGGAACACCCAATGACACTTATAATTGTGGATTTCCTACTATCGGGTCTCATTCTCATAATATCATACTGGATATTACCAAGGACATACACCATAAGAGGGTTCCTCAATGTCCTATGAGTATCCACCCCCGATAACATGTATCATTTTTCTCCCTTCAAATGATATCATCCGGACATTGAACATATATTCAAGAATAATGTCATAGTACTTTTGAGTTCTCATCATAGTAGGGAACTTCTATGATATTTTAGTGTGACAACTACTATTAGGATATTATCACATGCTATGTCATGCAGAAGAATAATCATGATGTGATAAGTAGTTAATCAATATTCAAAATAATGAATACATGTTTATCATAAAGTACAAAGACGTTGGTTTTAGGGAACCAACTACAATGCATGAAACATACTTACCTTTATGCATGCAGCATGCACATTCCTTTACATGCGGTATTTCATCAGTTATATTCTACATTCAATTAATTTTTTATCCATGATTTATTTTTCTTCCTTTATAAAAGATTCTAGTTTTTAATGGGAATTGTTGATCACAAGTTACCGAATGGCCCATGCATGTTCTTGGTGTTTTTTTGTTATGTTTGATCCCTCTTGCATGGATTTCATTCCATACAACCACCTATTTCCACTGACACCTCACATACCCATCATGATGGATCAGTGAATTTTTCTTAGCATTGGATCAAATTAGTTCATTCTAACTTGTTCTCATTTTGGTTCTTCACAAGATCCCAAATAAGAAAGAGGACCTGAGGTTCTCAACCGGATGTGCGTCACATAATCAATGGCGTACCATTATCCTGAAAATGGACCTCTGTTTCAGGGTAGATTAGATGGTGACAATGAGTCCATGGGCACTTGATGATGTAATTAGGATTTTGGAGGCTTCAACTCTAATAACATCCATCGTAACCAAGTTTTGATGAAGAAACACGACTCTGTAAACAATTTACATTAATTTTATCATGTTTTCTATTGTATCCTTTAGCTTATGTGTCTGTATGAGTCTATCCATGAGGGGATGACGTTAAATCCCTAGGATAGAGTTGATCACTGCCACCATGTTCTTCTTGGCCAACCTCATTGGACAATTTCATTGGTTCTTGATTTGTTTTCGAGTATGTACCTATTATGATTTAGTAATAAAGTTTCGCATGAGGTGGTGTTATTGCTATGAACATAAACTACTCTAGGTTCAACCATATCCAGTGTTAAAAATGACCATTGTCAATGCTAAAATGAGTTGACAAGTTAAGCGCCCCAAAAAGCCTATTGTCTTTACCAGTGCTATCAGAAGCGTTGATAAAGTTCAAAAAATGTTTTTTAAAAATTTATTCATTCCACCCAATCCTTTTATTAGGAACCCCCTTATCAATGCTAGGTGTCCCATGCACCAACACTACATCCTTTCTTGAGCCCGCCCCCTTTTTATCTATATTTTCCACCCCCTGTGTCATCACTTTTGACACCCTATTTATCCTTGCTCTCTTCTGAATTTGAACCCATGTCCTCTGCCTTCAGGCCCAACACCTTTACAACTGCACCATCGATATTTGTTTAATATTTTATGATATATGTATTTATATATATTTATATATATAATTCATTTTTATTTTATATATTTATTCATATATTTATTCATATATTTATATAATTGTTTTTAAATAAAATTTTAAAATGTCTATATATTGTATATTTAGATATAAAGTTTATATGTATTTACATATATATTTATATGTCTATAAATTTATATATATATATATATACATATTTACATATAATTGTATATTTAGATATAAATTTTTCATAGCGCATTTATAAATATTTATTATAAATATGTATATATACTATATTTAATGGCAATGCTACAATTATGAAAATACATTTATATAAGATGTATTTATGCAATATTGACACACACACACACATATATTTACACACACACATACAAATTTATATTTCACCCATACATGAAAAAATATTTACATTTATGTATTTATTTACATATATTATAATATACACATAAATATATACTTGTTTTTTGACACATACATATTTATATATAAACATTACTGCACAAGTATATATCTATATTAATGCATTTTTATATGGTAAATGAAATTGAATATTTTTATTTTAAATAAAATGAATAATAAATACTTATTTCTATATGGTTTATATATTTAAAAATAAATTTTTATGTAAATATGTTTAAATATGTACATATAAAATTGGTTTATTATATGTAAATATAAGTAAATATGTATTTATATAATTATACATAACAATAAAATATGAAAAATAGTAAAATTTAAACACTTTAATATCTATATGAGTGTAATAATTGAGAATAAATTTATCCTCTATTGAAAAAAATACAAGAAGAACCCCTCAAATGAGGATGAAATTCCATCAATTTTTTTAAAAATTAAAGTACCATCCCAAAAAATCAATTTTAGAGGCCATATAGGACTTTTGTGATAAAATATTTGACCCGAGATCCCTCAGGTCATAACACCATATATCTTTTCTCAAGCATTGATTGGATATGTGATAGATCCCAAACGAACTCCGAAATCAAAATTTATGACAATTTGAATTTCAAGTCATGTTTCCAACTTATCTTATATCGTTCATTAATTTATCGTTTTTATGTCGTCCAATTTTTATTAAATGTATATTAATAAATATTAAGAAAAATAGTAATTTATATCATTTGTTAATTATTTTGTATTCCATTTTCACTAAATAATATAATATATATATATATACCAGGTGCTCAGGGTTGCAATTACATTCAAATACACACACACAGACACCACACACACACAACCTGAAAAGGTAGGTCATAGCCCCCTCAAAAGATAACCCACCCATCCATACCAATTTAATTTTTTATTAGAGGTTTGTAAGCCCAACATTGGATGACTCAAAGGCCTCTTCGTTTCGATGGCCCAAAGGCCCTGCTTGCACCAGGAACCACCCTAAGGGGCTTTCCAGGATTTGAACCCTAGTCTTTTGGATATAGGATTACAATGCTTACCACTCAGGCACTACCCCAACTACAATTCCATTTTCCCTAAATACCATATATATTAAGTGTAAATTTTTATTTAGTATTATATAAATCATATTAAATATAATATATTATATTTATATCAATGTAAATATATTTAAATATTTAAATATTATTTTTAATGATACATAACTTTTTTTATGAAATTTATCATTTATCAGTGCTAAAATAGTGTGATAAAGGTAACACTTTATCAATGCAAAAAACATTGATAAATGTAATCTTTACCATCACTAAAAAAATGCTGAAAAGACCCACTTTTATCAGTGTTTTTTAGCAGTGATAAAGGTGCTCTTTATCAGTGCTTTTAGCTAGCGCTGATAATGAAGCGCCCTTTATCAATGCCTAGCATTTATAAAAAAAATCATTTAATATAGCTCGATCTATACTAGTGGTAGGATCAATGCGTTCTGAAGCACGTTATATCTTGGTCTCATTTTACAAATTTTTTTTGGAAGAACTCTCATCCGAATAAATAGAATTAATTTGTAGTTTTCTTAATTAAAATGACATACCTAATCATTTTGTAATCTGTCACATACAATTTAGTGGATCTTGGATGTTCTTATGGACAACCTCTTTGTTGTAACCCCCAAAAATTGGTATTAGAGCCATATGATTTGTAGATATGGGGTTTACAAAATTCAAGGTAGATAAGTTTGTTGGTGAAAATGATTCCAATCTATGGTGAATTAAGATGAACACTCTCCTAGATCATAAAAAAAATCCTTGATGCTCTAAGTGGTCTTAATAAGAAGGATACCACTATGTCCCCTGAAGAAAATACTGGAACTACCTATGTTGATGTTTTTAAAGATATCCTTAGGAATTATCATAGTCTATTGGTTTTGTATCTCGGTGATGAAGTCCTTAGAGAATGTGCTTACAAGTTTTTTTCTACTAGTATTTAGTCCAAATTGGAAGCATTTTATATGACTAAATCTATAACTAGAAGACTTTATAATAAAATGAGGATATACACATTCAAAATGTTCCTGAAAATTATAGCCAGGACTGAAGTTGATGAATTTAATATAATATTATTATATATTTCCAACATAGATGTTTAAATAGGACATTAGGACCATGTATAATACTATTAACATCATTAGATGAATCTTTTAATTATATTTAAGATTTGATTATATATGGAAGAGAATATTTAACTCTCTAAGGAGTTAAATATACTTTGTCATCTAAAGATCTTAAAAATAAATGAAATGTTAAAAGTGAGGTTGAGGGTCTGAATGGAATAGGTAAGTGTGAGTCTAAGTGAATAAGAACATGAGAGGAGTCAGTCTTGGACTCATAGGTCCCAATCCAAGAAAAAAGTGATTAAATGTTTTTAGTTCAAACAACCTAGACACATAAAGAGGAACTGTTATAAAAAAATAAGTGAGTATAAAGATAAGAAAGACAATCCTTCTATGTTAGTTGAAAAAGACTTCACCATTACTATTGTGTTGAAATTTTTTGATCATGTTATCTCTGAGGAGTGGATCCTAGATTCTGGGAAATCCATTCACATGTGACGTAAGAAAAATAATAATTCAATGAGTTAATGTAAGTTTAGTCAGCTGACATATTCTTGGGAAATAATAGGAGTTGTCATATTATGGTAATATGATCTATTTATTTAGATATTAATGATAGGACCATGGAAACTCTTGAACATGTCAGATGGGTTCCTAAGGTGAAATGAAACCTCATTTCCTTATAAGTAATTGATCAAAAGGGTACACCTTCTGATCAAGATCAGGCAGCCTTAGAATTCTCCTTGGATCCATTATTATGATGAAAGGAAATCTCTTGAATGGCATATATGGTAAATTTCATAGGAAATAGTTGAATGCATCTAGTGTTTCAATGTTAAACAATACTACCCTTTGGCATAGGAGGCTTGGGAATGTGAGTGCCAATGTAATAAATCTAGTTTCTGTAGTTTGATCCATTGAATATATATATATATATATGTGTGTGTGTGTGTGTGTGGTTTTTTTCCTCAGAGTTGGAAATGTGTTTTGGGTGTTGTAAGACCCTGAAAATAATATATTAAAAAATTAATATATGTTAAAGAACACACTCATCATTTCAGAATAAATATTTTTCCCATTTATTGAGACCCTAGTTGGGAAATCCAATACCATGGTTGTTTCTAAAACATGGGGTTTTCCGTATGCACGATATAAAGTTGGTTGGCTTCAGGTGTTTGGTTGAAGGAGACAGTTGGCGGGTGCATTAATAAATTTAATAATTTATTTATTTAATTTACTTAAATAAATAAAAACATAATCTACTTCTATAAATATACCATTATGGAAAATATCCATGATTAGACACATAACCTTGGGAGATTAGAGATCAAGATGGTGATATCTTCATTGGTTTTGACAACCTGAGAACATGGATCGATGGTAATGATCAATGAGAATCATGACATGAATGACAAGCACAACATGGTCTTCACCTTCATCACTAGAGGATAAATTCTTCATCTAAAATTACATCATCTAATGTTTTCACCTCATTCTTATACTTTTATCCCTACTGTTCTTCTCGTTCTTCATCATTGTCCCATGGGGCCTCGATTCAACATTTCCAGGCCATATTTGAATGCAATCAAACCATAGGATTTGTGATGGAATTGTGTATGACATAGATACCAGTGTTTTTCAAATAGATAAATATGGTTTTTACTGGACTACTAATTTTTTTCCAACATAACCCATGAAATTTAGGTTTTTATGATCTAAAAAACCCCTTATATATTACTGATGTTTTTTTAATCATGTTCATTATGTTTCTTTTCTATTTAATCCATTCTACGACTATTTTTGAAAATTATGGAAGCTTTTTGAAATTTTCCTAAGTATGGATAATCATCTATGTGAGGCACTTGGCGATGTGGATAAATGACAATGTCATTGAATCAGCTACGTCAATCGGCTTCCTAAAGGAAACGCCTATGAAAAATGGTTACATTGGGAAAAAGAATATGTGGAAATCACCCACGCTGATGAATCTCTTATGTAAGAAATCATATACCTTGATCAAATAGCTATGTGAATCAATTACATGGAGTAATCAGATTTTTGATTTGTACATGGTGAAAATGGATACATGGTTCTATATTGTTACATAATTATTTTTTCTACATCAAATTTGGATATTTGAGAAAGAAGGCTATGTGATAAAATTCATCTACATGAAGAATGCTTATGCAATTCAGCCACATGGATAAATCAGCTATGTGAAGAACGACTATGTGGATCAGTTTGACCATGTGAATTCAATTTAGTGTAATTTGGCTGCATGATGATCTAGAATCAGCTATGTGGGTTTTCAACCTTAGATACCTTATGAGCATCATTCCATATAAAAAATAATCACTTAGATATATTATAACTCCCATAATTCTATTTCAAATCTCTAATCAAAATTTGACACATCTAGTAATTTAAAATTCAATCTTCTTCTATAAATTTTTAACTCATACAGAAATCGGGTCTTACAATCTCCCCACAATAATAATTTTTGTCCCTAATAATTATAGGTGGTCATCCATATACATCTATCAACCTATTAAGGGCATCCATTCACCAAACAACCTCATTTCATTTTGAATGCTTGAAGAACATCTGTGGAATAATCTAAACTTCAAGGTGGACAAACCACCAAAGCCTGATCCAATGTCCATTACTAAAATTGAAACACTGATACAACACTTATAAAAAACAATCCATCCACGAGACACAACCATGTCATTATTTAATTGATTGAAAATCCTTTGGTGCTCCCCACCATAACACATAGCTCAAAATTCCTAATTTTAAGCCACAATGTGTCTCAAAGTTGGGGACACATATCCCAACATATTTCAGGAGTCCTCGCGATTCCCTTGTGTAGTTATTAATTCATTGTATTTGATCACATATTAAAACACTAGTTGAACCTCCTTCGAATAACCCTTCTCGAGAATGCTCAGATCTAATTTCTGAGGTGTTACCAATTATGTGATCATGTTGCCTTTAGGACCAAGGCATCCCATGATCATCCAAGTATTATAAGCTAATCCCATACTTGACTCTTGGTTACATCCCAAGTTTAAACCATCCATGTTCATTTCCACCATTGTTTCATATCGTGAGCACCAACGAATCACTGAACCAACCATATTTAGGTCACCTCAAAACAATCCCGAGCATGAAGTCAATGCTCAAACTCTATCCAAGATCACATCAAAACTCATCTCTAGAAATATTCATAGAATACAGATTAACTCACATCTATTTTCTTCTTGAAGTCCCAACATCCAAAATGACCATCTGATCGTCGGTCTCTTTCTCCCATAGTCCCACAACATGAGGGCCACATAACTTGTGACTAAAGTCATGCTCCCTACCATATGAGTGTCTTTATCATTGCACTATTGAATCAACTCCCAAGTCATAATAAGGGCCACACCCTCAAATAGACATTGGTGAACCTCCCCACCATATAACTTCACTTAAACCACTCCCTAAGATCCACCTTAATAGGTTTCATAGAAAACATGCATTCCACTCCTCTTGAGTCACACCCATTCCATTTTTGACAATAATTTCCTTTAATAAACTTCTAGATTGGTTACATCATCACACTCGATCCATTTCTAGAATATCCCACAATAGAGGGGAACTCTCCTTTAATCCATCTAAATATTATAAGCATAAATCTCACAATAACCTCATCAAATTATCCATTAACCCTCAATCCACTCACTAATACTCATCGATTCCCCACTCAACAACACCTTGCGTACTCAATGCATGTTGCCCAATCACATCCCAAAAAAGTAACGAGCATATGATATTATATGCCCAAAAAGAAAAAACATGAATTGTGCCTCTGTGAGTTCCACAATACTAGAACTAGGACCATGTGTCAAACCACTTACCATGATCCTCAGGAATGTCAATCCCATCTATCTTGGAGCACCCCTAGAACTCCTATTCAAAACTAGGCACTTCACTCAGGCCAAGGTCTATCACATTACCACCTGCTACACAAGTTTTGTTCTCAAATCATAACTAATGGAAAAAATATAGTTCCCATCTTAGTAAACCATGGAATAAACATGCCAAAAACCACTCTAGGATCCCATATACCCATCAACTAGACACCTCATGCTGAACCATCAGCCTACTAGGGAACTGATTCTTATTGATCAACTGTACACATGATTTCCACCTCGAGAATCATTAACCTCATCGTTTAATGTCTATACAAATAATAACATCATCCTAGAGGGTATATTATAATAAAACCATGTCATATAGTTCAGTTAAGTAAAGTTTCATTCCAATACATATGGTAAACACCATATATGTTGTTACTAACACGTTAAATAACAAAACCTAATATCATAAACCCATCAGGGTTTAAAGACAAGGCATCATGTTCCTGTATCGACCAACTAGGGTCATTTCACATACTATGTACATGGACTGTATCATAATCCTAATCATCTAGAATCTCATCATAGACCCACATGATTCACTTAAAAGAAAAATATAGATAAAAATCATCCTAGTTGAGCAGAATTCCACCATGTACTTATATGGGAAAACACTATATAAGAAGTTGTTGACACTTAACAACTGATCCTCAGTAATTGGTGAAATCAAACACTAGCACTCCCTATAACTCTTTTGAATCCACCACACCTAATATGATGGAGGATGCACCTCATAATTCCACATACCAAGAGTCAAATCCAATCACTTCCTTCATTATAATGGAATAAGAGCCAAAATATAGGTTAAATAAAGAACCTAGAACACCCATATGATTCATACAAAGTGAAAATCACATCTAACATTAACCTCACAGACCAAAATTATAGTCCCATATCCCTAGTAATGTGGAAATATTACCAGAATAAGTTTTCTCGGCACACCAGTCTAATATCCATCACAAGCTACAATGATTCCCTAAATCTTCTGTATACCAAATCCAAAATCATTGAGACAAAAATAAAACATATTTTAATACCACTTTGTAACATTCTGGTCCAGCTCACTCAATTTATAATATCCAAATTGTTTTTCCAAGCATGCCTCCCTGTATGCCATAGGTTTTCAACTAACAATGAGTGTCTAAGGAGGTACCATGGGGAGACAATACACCCTTTATCATAGTGTGAAATCATAAAAAACCAACCATCATTCATTATAAATAAACTAAAGAAAAAGAAATTAATATTAATAAGACTGATAATAAATGAAATATAGTAAGGCTCAAACTACGATTTCATACATAAAACTAACGTTTCAATGGGTTGAATTCATATAAATTACAATATTAAGAAAATAAAAATGTTGACTCTATGAAACCTAAGATCCATACCTCATCCAGTCTCTGGATAAAATCGGAGCTATCCTGCCCAATCATACAAAATTGATATTAGGCCCTAGTGCAACCTGTACCTGCTACCAAGTGAATGTCTGCTTAGGTACCCAAGTTCCATGGTCGCTCGAGCAGGGTGTTATTACATAACTCAGTAGGGAACCACCAACGTAGTCTCATACATAACCGATATATACAATGACATGTGCATGTGAAATTATTAGTTGAAATAAAAAATAATTTCAGAAACAAAAATCATCATACTACCATCTTCAGCCCGATGTCGGCATGTCTTTGATCATGTCGTGTAATCATAAAAACCATGGTATCATAGGTCAACCCATCGGTGTATACCAGACCAAGTAACACATACCACCCTGATGGGTGTTTTATAAAGTATGATGAATCTCCTCTATGGGATTTTTCAAAAGTTATGATGGACCTCCCTATTGGAGTTTTCTATAGTCATCACATACCTCTGCTATGTGAGTTTTATCATATGAGGCATAAGAACTGTAAGTATCTCAACTAAGACACATGCCATTAAGTATCACCAAACTCATATTTGGGAGTCTTATCTATTTATTTATCAAATGGACTAATGGATTATATCCAAATTAAGCAACAATACTAAATGTATAAACTCTGGCGGCCATATTCCCAACCCACCATGAAACCATGGTCAAACTCTCAGTGTACGACCCTTATCATCATAACTTAAACGGTCTCAAAACATCTATCTATATTCTAATGTGACACCCACAATCATCACCACCCATTACCATACACACCCTCTCACTAGGGTCGTATGTCATACAGGCACCCATTAGGGTCCCCTAAGTCTCATCGAGGCCTCACGAGTGTAACACCCCAAGTTTTTATAAATATTTTTTACTGAATAAATTGAATTTCTTTGATATCTTTTATTGAATGGTACACCAATTTAAACTTTAGTTATAATCTACACAAAGTTAATATTTCTCTACTCACAATATTGACTTATCTTGCATTACTCGTAACACTGAGTTTCTACGAAACAAAATTTTATTATTATAATTATTTAAACAAGATAGTTATAACATATCCATTAAACATTGTAACATTAATAGTAATGAATATTTTTTAAATATTATTTATGAAGTTTTTAAATAAATAAAACATATTGATAATAAAATACACAATTTTTGGTAAAATATATATGTTTTGAAATAATATTTTCTCAAAAGAACTACTTTTTATGTCCTTATGTAAAAAATAATAAAATTAATATTTGACACTTATAAATTCAATTTGATAAAAAAAAGTTCATTTTTGAATTCATAATATAAAAATTATTTTGTGGTGAATTTTTGGTATTTTTCTGAAATATTTCATTTTTAGATGAATAGTGAGAAATACTGAATTTTAATTGAAAACTGCATTTTCATCTAATTTATTTATATATTTAAATCATATTTTAAATTGGTTTTAAAGTATACTTATTTAAATTATACATCAAATCATCCAATTTAGGT
Source organism: Viscum album (assembly GCA_963277665.1). Lineage (NCBI taxonomy): Eukaryota > Viridiplantae > Streptophyta > Magnoliopsida > Santalales > Viscaceae > Viscum > Viscum album. The sequence goes on along the minus strand of OY728129.1, from coordinate 1,746,267,613 downwards.
CATTTGAATCAATTTCACATTGAAATTGGATATAAAAACATTTTGAACTTTCGAACCTTTTCACTTTAAAAACCTGTTGTCCCGTCCCATCTACGTGATTAATTTTAAATTAATTTCTGACACTCATTTCATTAGAATTTGAAAAAATTGATTCCATATTTGGAATAATAATAATTTTTAATTTCTAATAAGTTCAAATTAATTTATTACCCAATTAATTAGTGACATAAATTAAAATTAATTACAACGATTGAGGTAAAAATAAGATTATTTAGTGGTTAAAAATAAAACATAAGGTACAAAAATGAACCAGAAACCTATCCAAAACCCATTTTATAGACATATTTAGACCATGTACCCACTTTTATAAAAAATGGTTTATTATTTTAGGCCCATGATGTAAGTGATACCTCCCAATACTGTTTTCCATTTTGGTATTTATAAGTTTACCACTCACCCCTAATAAAAGGCCACCACCTCTCCCCCTCTCTTCACAACTATCAAGACCTTAGGCTCATTAAAAACTGAACCAAATCAACCACCAAATTACATAAATTAATACTAGAAGCCTCATTTTGAGAATAAATCCAACCAAGGAATTACTTTGGTGCAAACCAAAAGAAAATCCCCGAAGAAGAGGTAACGTACATGAACGATCTTTCTGGTTTTATTTCTTCCCCAAACCTCTTAATTTATTTTTATATAATTATTATATAATAACCATAGTATATTAAATGTCATTATATTTTATTAAGTTTAGTTTATGGACTAAAACTTCACACACTCCCATCAAATGGGTTACACAATTATTGTTCATGTGTACGACATACTACCGCCCTATTAACTGATGTTGTTCGTCCTTCCATTACCACCTTTCAAGGCTGGGATTAATGATATATTTAAATTTTATATATGATATTTATTATTTTTATGATATTTATTATTATTATTTAATCTTTATATAACATATACCTTCACGCTTTCCATTTTTTGGGAATACGATAACATCATTCGTGTGTACGGCGGACCACTGCCTCACAAACTGATGCGATTTGTTCATGATTTACATGGAAAGTATTAAGGATAGTTTTAATAAAAATATGTGATATATATGACATAATAATGATTATATAATGATAATATATCGTATAATTTTCTTTCTTTTAATCTGACAAGAAAATGAAAACAGTGTTTATGCGTACGTACGGTCTACCGTATCCATGAATGGTGTACTTCATTTCCAACTTCTATATTTTATATATTATTATAAATAAATATATAATTAATTTATATATATATATAGATATATGATATTTATATAATCTTTATAATTCTAGACATGTTGAAATCATGATTAAATTATGAGGATCGATAATATAACAAATAAAAACTTATATGAAAGGCAAAGCGGTTTTTACCCAAAACATAACTTTAACATGGAATTGTTAATAAACGGGTAATAAAAGGTCATAAGAAATACATATATTCTAATATATATAAATATATGAATATGGTTTTTTGATAGATGTATAATAAACTTATATTTACTATTCAAGAGATTTGAATGAGTATGATGAGAGTCAAGACTTAAGGTAAGAGATATACGCCTCACTTTTTAATTTTGTGAGACACATGCTATATTAACCACCTAATTATTCTATTTGATGCATATGATTCCCATGAATGTACTTTATGATTATAATACTTAATTTTTTTTGTTTACATATCCATTTTAGGATCTCTCTTTCATTGGATTTACGGTTCAAAATCTACTAAATTGGTAGGGTATTTTTGTCTCAGTTTTCCATCTTTGAGAGGTATGTTTTGTTATGAACCTATATTCTTTCACAAGGTGTATATAAAACCCCATTTACATGTAAAATCGTGATTTTTTCATCCTAAATATATTTTATGTTCCATGTAATGTTATTCTCTCATGGGTATTATGATTCAAAGATACCAAAGTGGTAAGAGTTTATTGATACAGTTTCATCATTCATTGAGATTGTTTGCAATTATTCTTCAATTGATGAAATATTATGATCCATATCTCAAAAAATATATTTAATTTTATTATCCTCTATTTATTCATGACATATTCATGTAATATTACAATTTTCCCACTCTTATGTACTTAAAGGTTTTGAGATTTTTTTAAGAAAATCGGACTTTAAATTTCTCTTCGGTTAGAAATGGGTTTTCCACCAGAACCATATTTTATAAAAAAAATCAAATATGTTATACCATGATTTTTAAAAGGATTTTATAACCATTTTTTACCTTTTTATTTTTTTCCAAAAGGAATCTTCTTGTTTTCTTCTGATCAAGGATCTTTTGAATTCTACTGACAATATGAAAGGAATCTTTGTTTTAACATGTATGACATTGATGAAATTATACACTGCCATGACCAACCATTACTTAAAATATTCCTTTATAAGTTTTTAAGGATATTTTTATAGAAAAATATTTTCAAAATGTTTTAAAGCTTCCTTTATATGATTTAAAAAGTTATTTTCTAGGAAAATTATTTTCAAAATATGTTATGAAAAGAATTTTTCAAAGAAGAAAGGATATTTTCTTTAAGAAATGTTTTTAAAAGATATTTAAAAATTATTTTCCATCTAAGATGACATCTATTAGTGTTACCTATTCCACACTGGGGATATGATCCAAGAATACCATTCATATTACTTCTTTAATGATTTATTTTTTGATGGAATCATATTTATGAAACTAATTTATATTTTATGGGTTATACCATGATAAAACACTTATGAAACCTACTTCTTTTCATGGGTTATGCTTTGGTTAAATGATTATTAAACCTACCTCTTTTCTACTTGTTATGACATGATGACATGTTTATGATACCCATTTCATTTCATGGGTTAGGATATTATGATTTATTATGATCTTGTGGAACACATATGTATGATTTAATTATATGATGGGTGGGACCTATATCTCCCTCCAAAGCATTGGGTATTGATTTATGTCTCATGAGATATACATGGATGGAACGAGGAGTGAACTCAGTTCAGTAAAGTAAACTGTCTTCTAATATAGTATTGGCAATAAACCTTGACAACTAAGATGGTTTTAGGGTGAACCCATTCTAATAAGATAGCCTTGGTAGTTAGGATTGACTATTACGAAAATCATTTTATATGTTTATTTGTCTACCATAATTCCATTTCTTGTTCCCATGCTATATTTTTACATCTTATTCTCTTGATTTCCTTATGATTCATATCTTATGAACTGCCAATATTTATTCTATGACTCTTGATTATGATCTTTGATATGCATGGTATTATCTTCTACTATTATGATCATGTTCTCATACCCTTATTCTCACGATTATTCTAATATATCTCCCATTTTTACCCTTACTGAGCATATGAGATCACCCATTCATATATTTCTATTCCCTAGGTTATAAATACATGTATTATATATGATGTTTCTAAGAAGTGTGATAGTCATGGAGAACCTAGTTAGAGATAATGTAGCTTATCGAACTAGTTTTTATGTTTCCATGTTTCCAAAGGAACTAAACTAATATGGTATCTGGGCATGTGTTTGTGTAATGTATTAAATGTTCCATAAAAATGATGTAATGTCTATGTATGAGAATCCTGGGTCTCTATAGTTGGTATTATAGTAAAACTTTAGTTAAATTTTGGAAAATAGGATGATAAAACCTTATTGAGATCCCTAAGGACATGTCCAAGGATATGTATAAGTATGCGTCAAAGTATAAAAAAATTTCCTAGAATTTTGGTAAATGATAGAGTGAGTAGTTTACTAGAAATAAATCCTTGTCTTGATACTACATTTGGATGTGGCTATGGTATAGATTCACATATGGGAAAGAACCTAGAAACCACTATATTGAGCTAAACTCGATTGGGAACTGGTGCACGACAACGGGCGATGCTGCACATCTAGTTTGAAACTCTTAGGGGAAACACTATAGAAATTCACAAACTCTTTATTAACCATCATGATAGATTTAAATAGATTATGACTATGAATGACCTAGGATAAACCTAAGGTTTCATAGATTAAATAAGAACATGATCTTTCCTTTATTCTCAAAGTGTGGGAAGAATCATGGAGGAAATTGAATTAAGGGGACTAATAAATGTTATAAGTGTGGAAGATAAGTTCATCAGAAAATTGGTTTCCTAAGTGATTAAAAAAGTTAGCTAATGATGTGAATAGAGAGAAAGATGCATAAAATGAACCTCTGACACTTTAGTGCTTCATGTATAAGGAGAGTGGACATTATGCTAACCAGTTCTCAAACTCAAGGGTTAATGAAGATGATTGACATCAGCAACCCCACAAACCAACATAAAAAGGGAAATCTGATGCAATCACTATTTGTGATGAGGGGTTCAAAAATGATGTGGTGAAAGGTAAACATACCATCCACTCTAGAACTGCAAATGTATTATATGAATCTGGATCTACCCATTTTTTCATATCTTAAGAATTTGATAAGGGTATCAAGATTACACCCAAATGATTAGATATGGAATTAGTAGTAAAACCCATAATCGTATGGCGATCTTATCTCAAGCTTATGATTCCTCTATGGTTGAAGTTTGTAAGAATGTGCTTCCCAGAAATCTTTTCATTCTTCCCTTGGTTTAGTTTGATGTCATATTAGGCATGGATTAGATTTCTCTACACAAAACCCTCATCAATTATTAAGGAAGGGAAGTTATGTTTGATATTTCAAACCAATCTATGATCATATATCAATGTGACGATAAGTATGAACTTCTTATGGAGATTACATCCAGTTTATGGGTCTTAATTCCCATTCAGAATGGATTTTTATCTCAAATGGTTGGGGAGAAACTCAACATCGATGACATGCCTATTATTCAGGAATTTGTGGATGGATTTCCAGAAGAGAATCTCATACTCCCACAAAAAATATGAAGTCAGTTCTTAATAGAACTCATACCTATTACCACACTAATTTCAAATACTCCATATAGAATGGATCTAATTGAGTTGTAGAAATTGAAGAAGAAACTCCAAGAAAACCATGGAAAGGGATTCATTAGGCCAAGTGTGTCACCTTGGGGTGAACTTGTTCTTTTTGTGAAAAAATAAAGATGGATCAATGTGACTCGACATTAATTATCAAGAGTTTAACAAAATCATGATCAAGAATAGGTGCCATATTCCCTGTATTGAAGAATTTTTTAATCAACTGTAAGAATCTCAATACTTTTCCATGATTGACCATCATTTAGGATATCGTTAATTGAGGGTTATAAAGGAGGATACACCCAAGAGAACATTTTATACAAGGTATGGACACTATGAATATATAGTTATTCTTTTTGGTTATACTAATTCCTTTTCTATCTTCATGGATTTGATGAATAGGGTATTTAGAGATTACCTTGATCAGTTTGTGGTATTCTTGATAGATGATATTATTCTCTACTCAACGCACAAGTAAAAGCATGAAGACCACTTGATAATTGTGCTAAAGACCCTAAGGAAGGATAAATAGTATGAAAATTTTACAAAGTGTTAATTTTGGCAGCTAGAGGTTTCATTTTTTGGGCCACATAATATCAAGAGAGGGTATATCAATTGATCCATCAAAGACAGAGGCTATTGAATATTTATATAGACCAACCACAATGACTGAGATCTATAGTTTTCTTGGTTTTCAGGATATTGTTGATGGTTTATGGAGATTTTTTCAAAACTATCTAATCCTATGACTATGTTAACTTGGAAGGATTCCATTTTTTTATAGATAGATGAATGTGAGGAAAATTTTAAGGAACTGAAGAGAAGGTTAGTCAGTACACCTGTGCGTAAATTACCCTGTAGTGGATAAGGGTTTTTAATCTATACTAATGCATCCAAGAATGGATTGGGACGTGTTATTATATAGAATAACATGGTTATAAACCATGAATCATGAAAATTGAAGATTCATGAACAAAATTACCCAACTCGTGATATGGAGTTAGCTATTTCATTAAGGATATAAAGGCATTATCTTTATAGAGAAAACTGTGATATATATATATATATTGATCACATAATTTTAAAGTATATATTCACACAAAAGGATTTGAACTTGTGCCAAAGAAGATGGTTAGATCTGATAATGGATTTTGACTGGTCAATACATTACCACCCTATGAAAGCGAACAAAGTGGCTGGTTCTTTGATTCGAAAGGATATTTCTATCATATCCATGATGAGGATAAAAAATGATCCAATATTTATAGATTTGAAAAAGATGGAATCAGAAATCCTGAAGGAAGGGGAAATATATAATCTTTCTCAATTGAATGTTCAACCACACATCTATGTGAAAATTAAAGAGAAGTATAAATAAGATGTAGAGATGAGAAATATGGTTATAAGTTTTTCTGAGTTTACCCTTTCTCATGATGGAAAGATAAGGTTCAGAAATCATGTATGCATTACTTCCATACTAGATTTGAAGAAGGAGCTGTTAGATGAATCTCATAGTTCTTCATTCTCTATTCATCCTAGAATTATGAAGATGTATAGAGATTTTAAAGAACGCTTCTGGTGGGATGGAAAGGAGAGAGATATCACAAAGTTGTTATATCGATTCTTGGTATATTCTAGTAAGTTAAGGCTTAAAGAAAAAAGTTTAAGGGGTTTTTACATTCATTACCCATACTGAAATGGAAATGGGAGAACATAACTATGGATTTTTTCATTGGAATACCCAAAACCTCTAAAGTGAATAATGTTATATGGTAAGTTTTCAACCAACTTACTAGGTTAGAACACTTTATCGCTACCAGAGAAGACTTCTCTCTAGATCAGCTTTCCATGCTATACATTAAGAAAGTGGTAAGGTTACATGGGGTACCAAATTACATTGTATCTAATCAGAATCTAAGGATTCCCTCAATGATTTTTCAAAGTGATCAACAAGACCTTGATACAGAATTGATTTTCAGCATTTCTTATGACCCTCAGATGGCTGGTTAGTATGAAATGAAATTTAAAACCCTAGAAGATATGTTGAGATCATTTTTTCTAGATTTCAAAGGTGGTTGGGATCAATGCCTTCCTATAGTTGAGTTTTATTATAAAAATAGATTTCACTCAAGCATTCATATGGCTCCTTATGAATACCTATATGGGAAGAAATGTAGAGCTCTAATGTATTATAATTAATTTGGAGAAAGAAAGCTATTGGGACCTGAGATCACTGAAAAAATGGTAGAGAATGTTAGAGCCATTTAGTAGCATATCAAGGCATCTCAAAGTCAGTAGAAAATTTATGCTGATAACCATTGACATGTTCTAAAATTTGAAGTAAATGAGAAGGTGTTTCTATGAATATGTCTCTAAAATAAGGTTATGAGATTCGATAAGAAGGGGAAACTAAGACCAAGGTATATCGATCCCTTTGAAATTCTAGATTGTATAGGGATAATATCCTGTTACTTGGAACTTACAAAAAATCACTCTCAAGTACATTATGTGTTCCATGTATATCTCTTAAGTAAGTACATACTAGACCCTTCACATGTAATGAACTCAGTGGTCATACCAAAGGATCATGATCTTTCTTATGATGAACAACCAATTGAAATTATGGATCATACATAGAAAGTTCTACCAAACAAGATCACTCACCCCGTCAATTTTTTGTAGAGAAACCACTAGTTAGAGGAAGCTATGTGGAAAATTTAGGTAATTTTGAGGCTAAATTATACTCATTTGTTTTACCACAGTGAAATTTTTTGAGGGTGAAGATCATTTTAGGGGGGGAGGGTGTAGAATGTAACACCCTGAGTTTTTATGAAACTTTTTTTATGAATAAATTAAATTTACTTGATATATTGTGTTTCATGATTAACTATGTTAATATTTCATTATATGCTACCCCAAGCTAATCTTGTAGTACATGTAACACAGACATGGCTTGTGTTATATGCAACACTATGTTTCTATGAAACTACATTTTATTATTATAATTATTTAAAGAAAATATAGTTATAACCTAGATGTTAAACTTTATAATATGAATAGTAATAATTAAATTTAAATAATATATATATATTTTTAACAAAAATAAAACATATTGATAATAAAATAAATAATTTTTGGGTAAAGTCTATAATTTTTGAAAATATTATTTTATAAAAAGAACTTCTTTTTATGTCCTTTGAAAAATAATAAAATTAAATTTTGATAATTTTATAAATTTAATTTGATAAAATAAACTTAATTTTTGAATTCATAATTTCAAAATTAGTTTAGGGTGAATTTTTGGATTTTTTCTGAAATATTTCATTCTTGGATAAATAGTGAAAAATACTGAATTTTAATTAAAAACTGCCTTTTCATGAAATTTATTTATATAGTTAAGTGGTATTTGAAGCCCTTTTTAAAGTACTATTAGTTCAATTATAAATAAATTAATCAAATTTATCTAATTGGAATCAATATAACATTGAAATTGGATATAAAAATATTTTAAACTTTCAAACTTTTTCACTTTAAAAACTAGTAGTCTCGTCTCGTCTATGTGATTAATTTCAAATTAATTTCTCCCACTTGTTGGATTAGAATTTGGAAAAATGGATTAAATATTTTGAATCATCATAATTTATAATTTATATTATGGTAAACTTACTTTTTTACCAAAGTAATTAGTTATAGAAATTAAAATTAATTATAACGATTAATGTAAATATAAGATTATTTAGTGGTTAAACTTATAACATAAGGTGTAAAAATGACCCTAAACATGTAAAAAACACATTTTTTTGCCATATTTTTACCATTTATCCTATTTTATTGAAAAGTTTTCATTATTTTAGTAACCTTATATAAGGGAGACCACCCAATAGTGTTTAACTTTTTAGTATTTACATGTTTTCCTCTCACCTCTCTAATAAAAGGCCACCACATATCCCCCTCTCTTCACACCTCTCAAGATCTTTGTCTCATCCAGAACCTACCCAAATAAACTAAAAAATCCATAAATTCATCCAATAATCATCAATTTTGGAATAATGACAACCTATTAAGTCCTTTTGTGCAAACTAAAAGAAAATACCTGAAGAAGAGGTAACATTCACCAGTTAATGTTTTCGTTTTATTTCTTCCTCAAAACTCTTAATTTATTTTCATATAATGATTATATAATAACCTAATTATCTTAAATAAAATAATATGTTATTATATTAATGTTACTACCTACAAATTCTCACACTTCCATCAAATGGGATACACAATCCTCATTCACGTGTACAAAGGACTACCGCCTTATGAACCGATGTCGTTCGTTATTCCATTACCACCTTTAAAGGTTGGAAATAATGATGGATTTTTAGTTTATATATGATATTTATTATTTTTATAATGTTATTATGATTCCATAATTTTTATATCACACATAACTTCATGCTTTAAATTATGTGAGAGTACAATAACGTCGTTTGTGTGTACAACAGACTATCATATCATGAAGCGATGTGATTCATTCACAATTTACATGAAATATATTGAGGATGGTTTTAATAAACCTATATTATATAAATTAAATAAAAATTATTCTTTAATGATAATATATCATATAATTTTCTTTATTTAATCATGACAAGAAAATGAAAACATCGTTCATGTGTACGTGCGTCCTACCGTATCCATGAACTGTGTATTTTATTTCTTACTTCTATATTTTATAGAATATTATATATACATATATAATGATTGTATATATATATATATGATATTTATATAATTGTTATCATCCAAAATATTATTAAATCATGATTAAAGTAATAAGGTCAATAATAAAACAAATCAAAACTTATATGAAAAACAAAGAGGTTATTACCCGAAACGTAACTTTGACATGAAATTGTTAATAAATAGGTAATAAATGTCATATGAAATTTATATATGGTATTATATATATGAATATTTTTATTTTATATATTTATAATAAACTTATATTTATTATTCAGGAGGTTTGAACAATTACGACCAGAGTCAAGACTTAAGGTAAGGGATTCACATCTCACTTTTTACTTTTGTGAGACACATGCTATATTCACCCCCTCATTCTTCTATGTGGTATATATAAAACCCATTAATTTGCATTATGATTCTAATAAATAATTTTTTTGGTATTTACATATCAATTTTATGATCTTTCTTTCATGGTGTTTACGGTTTAAAAGTTACAAAATCGGTAAGATATTTTTGTCTCAATTTTCCTTCATTGAGACATAAGTTTTGTTATGAACCTATATTCTTGTATGAGGTATATATGAAACCCATTTGAAATTTAATATGATGAATTTTTTTAATCCTAAATGATATTTTATGTGCCATATAATGTTATTATTTCATTCGGATTAAAATTCAATGTTACCAAAGTGGTAAGAGTTTATTTCTACAATCTCATCATTTATCAGGATTGTTTACGATTATGGTTGCATTGACTAAATATTATGATACATATATCAAGAACACAAATGAATTTTATTATAATCTAGTTATTCAATATCTATTCATGTAATTGTTTCATTTTTACACTCTTTGGTACTTAAAGGTATTAATAAAAGGTTTTTAATGAAATCCAGCTTTATTTTTCTCTTCAGTTAGAAATATGTTTTCTCCAAAAACCTTGTTTTATAAAAATGTTATAAAAAATGATATAACATGACTTATAATATTAATTTATACTCATGTTTTATATTTTTTCAAAAAAAATTAAAAATTAATCTTCCTTTTATCTTCTTATCAAGTCTCTTTTGAATTCTACTGACAGTATGAAAGGAATATTTGTTTTAACGTATACGACATGGATGGATTTAGCTGCTTCCATTACCAATCATTTCTTAGAAGCATCCTTTATATGTTTTCAAGGATATTTTCAAATAAAAATATTTTTAATTTTGTTTCAAGTTTTCTTTATACATTTCTAAATTTATTTACAAAGAAAAGTGTTTTCAAAATATGTTTTAAAAAGCATTTTTCAAAGAAGAAATGACATTTTACTCAAGAAATGTTTTTAAAAGATCTTTCAAAATTATTTTCCATATAAGATGACATCACTTGGTGTTATCTATTCCTTACTAAGGATATGATCCATGAATACCTTTCATATTATTTCTTGAATGGTTTATATTTCTATATCATGATGTTTATGACACCTGTTTCTCTTCCATAGATTATACCATGATAAAGCACTTATGAAACCCAATTCTTTATAAGGGTTATGATTTGATGAAATGATTATGAAACCATTCACTTTTAAATAGGTTATCATATGATGACATGTTTATGATACCCATTTCATATCATGTGTTATTATATGATGATTAATTATGATTTTGTGGCATATATATATATATATATAATGAAATTATGTGATGGGTGGGACCTATATCTCCCTCCAATGCATTGGGTAAATATTTATATCAAATGAGATATACATGGATAGAACGAGGAGTAAACTTAGTTCAGTAAATGATATTTTTCTGCTAAGATTGTCTTGGGATTGAACCCTGACTACTAAGATGGTTTGGGGAGTGAACCTATTCTACTAAGATAGCCTTGTAAGTGATCATTTACTACAATGGAAATCATTTTATATGTTTATGTGTCGTCCACAATTCTATGTCTTATTCCTATGTTATGCTTTTAGAGATTATTCTCTTGATTCCGTTATGATTCATGTCTTGTGAATTACCAATATTTATACCATGAATCTTGATTATGATCTTTGATATACAAGGTATGATCTTCTGATATTATGATCATGTTCCCATACCCTTATGGTAATGATTATGCTTACATGTCTCCCTTATTTACCCTTATTGAGCATCTGATCTCACCATTAATATTTATTCATCCCCCAGGTTATGAATAATTGTATTATCTATGATGTGTATAAGAAGGGTTCTTGTCATATATAACCTATTGAGAGATAATTTAGCTCACTTATGGACCAATTTTTTTGTTTCCATGTTTCTATACCTTCAACCATAAAGTCTACTTGGGTACCAAAAGCACCTGAGAAGGGTGTGAGACGCAATATCAGTAGGTCATCACCCATAGTGTCTAGGACATTCAATTTCATGTAATATAAAATAACCATTGTTACTTGATAATTAAAATGAAATAAATAATAAGTAAATAAATTATTTGGATTTGGTTCTACTTTGAGACTCATCCAATTTACCTGCTTCAACCTAAGACGGAGTTTCTTAACCAGGAGATCGAACAATAGTAAAGTAAGAGGTGTCAGGTGTCAGGTTATGGACTATCCCCTTGCTTGTAATTGGGATTGGAGGACATGTCCCTACATTTTCTAAAACCAATAACCAATTATATTTTAAAAACATTTATTTACATTTCCTTTAATTCAATTTGAAAACCACTTTATAAACTATAGAGAGACTCCCTAAGTCCGCCCATGGAAATCCATAGATACTTTCCAATATCATTCATGGGGCTCAGTTCATATCCAATTCCAAGTAGTTAATTTGTGGTGACCCAAGGATGAAGTCCCATGTGTCACTCCCAGCACGGTGTGAAAATGTCATGTACTAACAAACAACCAAGTTCATACCTAGTATCGTACATAGGGGACTGAGTCTCTCTCTTGGCATGGTAAAACCATGTTTTTCCATCGATCCAGTCTAAGGGGTATCCCCTAAGGAATTGAGGTCACTCGTTTGGAGGTAAAATAGAAAAATAATGCCCGGTGAGTCCATCTCAGGCATAACCGATGTCACCCTGTTGTGTTTACAAGCATTAAAAATTCTATCAGAAAGGCACAAGAGTCCTTCCAAGGGTTCCTTAAGTTAGAACCCCTTTTATCATCCTTAGCACTAAGGTGAAGCGGCTAAAAAAGAAATACATATATATAACATGTCTAGTGAAGTACCATTTGATTTGTTCAAGAATTTATATGACTATAGGCATATTGCTCAAGGAAAAAATGTTTGGGAATTTCCATTTAAGTCATAATGATTAAGTATCAAGGAATATTCCCTTGGATAAATTCAATTAAATAATCGGCCCAAGGAATTAATTAAGTGACAACACACCTCAAGGGGTGTTAGTCCATTCCAGATCAAAGGTTCAAATAGGCCTGTAAGGTATATATTACCCATTGGGGTGGAACATGTCATGTTGATCAACCCAAGGGGTTGATTCACCACTAACATGACATGAGGAAGCTATTAATTTAATTTAATTTAACATTTAGAGGAAAAACTATAAAGTTCTGGGTCACGGTATAATGACACATTTTATGGAATGAAATGAAATGAAGAGAAAGAGTCTAGACCATCTACCTTAGCCTTGTAGAGCTTCCCACATCCAATTTAAAAATTTGATTTCATTTAGGTTGTAAGTAATTTAAGAAACCAGTAAATGAATTGAAAATGGGGGAAATTATAGTACACTAAGACATTGTAACATATGGAAGAGAAACCATGAAATAGAATGGATTGGATCGAAGAAGGTACCTTTAGCTTCTTGTTGCTTTTGATGGTGAGTGAATTAGAGTTCGTATGGAGTATGGAGTTTGAAACCAAGGTTGAGGAAGATATGGTTCTTCATGTGTGGGATGATGAAGAAAATTTTCTAGAAAGAGGAAAGGAAAGAACAAAATAGGTTTAAAGGTTTGATGAGGGTAAAATGGGAATTTTACCATTAAAAACAACTTTGAATAGTTTGGATCAATGTGTCAGGACCTGTCCCCTGAGACCTGTGCCATGGATTCCCCAAACCCACCTTCCATATTCTAGAGGCTGGTGACTAGCACTAGAAAGGCATATCCCAAAAAGGGAAGGCTTTTCCTTTAAACCTATACACACACAGACAAGGCATACCACACAAAGAAAACCACAAGGTAAAGAAAGTAGTACAACCACCAAAAATTATCACTACAGAGAGTAAAGTGTGTAAACTAAAAGTAAAGGGGCTAGAATACAAGCCCAACTGAAAGGAAAGTGCATCAAAAGAATTATAAGCTACAGAGGTCGTCCACCAAGGATCCTACCTAAAGGGTAGGTACAGATCTCTTTCAAATGTCACCAAAACACACCATGTTTATCGATCCACCTCCAAGCACCGTCTAGTCCTGGCTCCCCGATGTCCCAGTCAAAAATGTCTGTCATCTGCACAAGACACAACATTTGTGGGTGAAGCACATGTAGGGTTGAGTATAAAAATACTCACTTGGGAACCCGAGACCCCTGAAGGTATCTTAGTAATCCATGAAGGAAAAAACATCAAAGGAAATACCATATAGGTAATACCACCAAGAAATATCTCAAACACATAGCACAAATTAAAAGATGCTGCTCACACCAGTAATAACTTAAGTATATAAGTAAAGATGATTAGTCATAAAGCTAGATCATCTTATTCTATCAAGAGGCTCTACTACTGATCCACATAGGGTCACTTGGTGCTAACCCATACAGGATCTCTAGGTGCTGACCTAGACAATATTGCTAGGTGCTGACCCATATAGGACCACTAGGTGCTGACACACACATGATCACTACTCATTCTTCACGTTACAACCAACCACTGGATTCCCACACTTAGCATGCTTGATTATAATAGGATTTTCTCCTCAAGATGTTGGTCATACCACAACTACCACAAATTATTACATAGAGTAACCCTAAAGGACCGTCTTGTCATAAGGGTCCCAATGCAATAGATGGCGTGTCGATCAGACACACAGTCTGTAAGTTATAGGCATTTTAGTAAAAATAGCCCGGTTGGATTTGAGACTTATCTAACCCATCCATACTCCAAATTCTTCCAAAACTCAAGTGGAGTATCTTAAATGGACCTCCCTATCTCAAGGGTCCTCATTCCGTAGACATCGCATCAATCAGATGCCCGGTCTGCAAGTTATGATCGTTTAAATGAAACTGGGCGGGTCATGTCCAGGTTCATTCTGACTCGGTCAAACCAACCCGACCAGACCCGGTTTGGGGGTCTGGTGTGGGTCCATCATGGGTTCGGCATAGTCGGCACATTGGGCTTGTGGGTCCAGCCCGACGGTGCGGGTCCGGCCCGCAGGTGGCCCGACCTGCATGGTGGGGAATGACCCACCAGAAGAATCCCAACTTTCATGGCACGAGCTGGTTCTCTAGATCAGATGCGGACACATCTGGTTTTTTCCCGGCAGTTCCATCTGGTGCCGCCCCCTAATCCAACACGGATGACAGGGGCCTGACTCTTTTTCCCACATGCGGTCGACAAACCACATGCCTACAGTGCACCCAAGCAGACCGAGCAGGCCGCTCCTCTATGCAGCGCCAACAGACGTTGTGCCTTTTCACCATTATCGAGCGCGTCTCCACCCACCGGAGTCACTCTGGTGGTCCGTTTCTCGAACCACTTGCATCTATAGGCTCCGTAGGATGCTGCTTTCACTGTGGATCCCTTAGAAACACATTTCTAGCATGTTGATCATCTAACCTTGAAGAACACGCAATAAAAGCTACTACGGAGGGACCTAACATTGTTTGTGTCAGCTCGCACCTTTCGTGTTAGAGTTTAACCATTGGGAAAACACAATAATCACCACTAAGATTGAATGAGACCCCAATTCAAATGCCTACATTAGAACCTCCCGCAAAAACAAAAAGGTCACAGATCAACCTGTTATTTGGTTGATTCACATTCGTTGTTAATTTCAAGAATGGGGAAAGAATTATCAATTATAAGAAAGGCATAAACCCCTACCTGGATATGTTGGATCTATTGAGGATGAAGGAAGAGTTCTATGTCATCGTCGATCCATGATCGTTGGAATTCATCGCTGCTCGTCGACCTCCAGATCCGATCCTCCAGCATTCATCGCCTCGTTCTTCATTCTTCATTCTTTGTTAGAGAGGGATTCCACCGGAGGTTCATCAGAGATCTCCCACATTTGTTCATTCCCAAACTATAACATGTTTGAATAATAAAATAAACATGCATAGAGATTTTGGACTCATTAATTTCTCTCATTAATTACACACATTTAATGAGCCATTAACGAACCATTAAGATAAAATCATTGTGGTTACAAACAAGACAATAATGACCCTCCATTAATGATCCTTGTCATTACACCACTGCATCGCCGTCCACCTCTCAACGGTGTGAAAAATAAAAATAACTTTGGAAAAGTTATTTCATTATTTTATTTAAAACCTTATAAAATTAAGTTTTCTATCCGACCATTGCTGGTCGAACATAATCTTTGCCTAAGTAAGTCCCAGAGTTTTGAGTTCAATGGTGCCCTTAGATTTCAAATCCAAGTACCGGTTAAAAAGATAAAAAATCCCACTCGCACGTTTACTGAACATACCTTAAAAAATTTCAAAAAAACATTACAGTCTCACTGGGCCTCGAAATCATATTCCGTCAAAGCATGCAGTCTCAAAATAATTCCGTATAATTAAAAAAAATTACCCGGAAATTCAGAGACATTACATTATCCCCACATTAGGGATTTACATCCCCGAAAGCCAAAATAAGGGCTAATCAAACAAGTGGGGGTATTGAGCATGAATCAGAGCCTCCCTCTCCCATGTTCTCTCCTAAAGGTTACCATGCTAACACTGAATGCACACTAGAGGAATCGACCATCAATGAAGGACCCAGCTCCTATCGATCCTCTATCTCCACCTGAAACTATGAAAATGTCACCCCATCATAAATGTCCATCTCTCCCAAGTCAATGAGGTACAATGGATCATTCATGTACCTCCTCAGTTGTGACACATGGAAAACATCATGCACCCGGTGCATCTATGGGGGAAGAGATAGGTGGTACTCCACCTCACCAACTCTACTCAGGATCTGAAAAGTTCCGATGAACCTCAAAGATAGCTTTCCGCCCAACCAAATCTCCTTAATCTGGATCAGGGTGAGACTCAAAGGAATACATGATCTCCCTCCTCAAACTACAAGGGTCTCCGTCTCCTGTCAGTATAAGAATCATACTTGCTATGTGCAGTCCTCTTCCACTCCTAGATAATTTGTACCTTCTCAGTGGTAGTTCGTACCAACTCTGGACCCATGAGTGCTGACTCCCCTAGGTCTGTCCAGCAATAAAGGTGATCTATAAAAATTCTCGTACAAGGCCTTAAATGGTGCTATGCCAATGGTGGAGTGATAACTGTTTTTGTATGAAAAATCCAGCAGTGGTAGGTGGTCCTCCCAACTGTGACCAAAACCTAGGAAACAAGCATGAAGCTTGTCCTCCAATGTCTGTATGGTCCGCTTCGTCTGACCATATACCTGTGGATGAAAGGTTGTAATCAAGCGTATCTGATTATTGAATGCCTCTTGTAATCCCTTTCACAACTAGGATGTAAAATGAGCATCACGACTTGAGATGATCATCGAAGGTTCCCCGTGAAGCCGCACAATCTCCTGGACGTAGAGACTTCCCAAGACCTCTACCGATCACTACTCTTAGATGGGTAGAAAGTGGGACGACTTGGTGAGTCGGTCAACAATCACCCAGATAGAATCGTAGCCCATGTACGTGCGTGGTAACCCCTTCATGATTTCCATGGAGATACCATCCCACTTCCCCTCTGGTATCTTAAGTGGCTGTGTCAATCCTGCTGGGACCTGATGCTCAACCTTCACTTACTGATAAGTGAGGAATCAAGAAATGAACTCTACCACATATTTCTTCATCCCTGGCCACTAGTACTGATGTCGGAGGTCCTGGTTCATCTTTTCCACACCAAGATGTACTATTAAAGGGGGAGTATGGAACCCCCTCAACACCTCCTCCAACAATATCCCTGGTACTAAGGTGCATCCTCTGAAAAGGATTACGTGCTCCCCACCTATCGAAAATCCATCATAATCATGTCTTGAGGATATATGAGCTCGTCAGGACTTGTAGTCAACATCCACAAGATGTTCCTCCCTAACTCGCTATAAGAGTGGGGGAGTGACAGTCATAGACTGGAGGTAAGATGATCCATCATTATCCACAAAGGATATCTAAATCGTGGCTAGTTGCTTCGTCACCTCACTTAGTAGCTGAAAACTAGACCTCGTACTGATTGTGTCTTCCACCATGTTCCCCTTTATAAGAGTATAGACTATCTCAAAGTAAAAGTCCTGGAGGAACTCCAACCATTTCTACTATCTCAAGTTCAAGTCCTTCTATGAGAAGATATATCTGAGACTCTTGTGGTCAGAGTAAATGATAAACTATTCACCCATCAAGTAGTACCTCTATGTATTCAATGAAAAGACCACTACATCTAACTCTAGGTCATGGGTCATGTGGTTCTTCTCATGATTACTCAACTGCCATGAGCTGTAGGTGA
This sequence comes from Viscum album, assembly GCA_963277665.1. Classification (NCBI taxonomy): domain Eukaryota; kingdom Viridiplantae; phylum Streptophyta; class Magnoliopsida; order Santalales; family Viscaceae; genus Viscum; species Viscum album. The sequence goes on along the minus strand of OY728129.1, from coordinate 1,746,249,230 downwards.
TCAATGCTCACCCCTACATCAGGAAACAACCCAGTCCAGTCCCTGATGCATCACAGTAGACTACATACCCAACACCCTCTTCCGGTAGTCTCAAGATGGGGGCACTCGTCATTCTCCGCCTCAACTCCTAGAAACTCTACTGGCATATATCCATCCATATGAAGGGTTGTACCTCATTTTTCAAGGATAAAAAGGGTATTGATACTCTGGAAAAGTCAGGTACGAATCTCCAGTAGTACCCAACCAACCCCATGAAACTTCGTACCTCAATCACGCTCCTGGGTGGCCCCAAGAAAGCACTGCCCCTATCTTTTTTGGATCTAATGAAACTACAACCTCTGAGGTGATGTGTCCTAAAAAATGGACCTCCCTTGTTCAGAATTTTCACTTCGAGATCTTACTATAAAGCTGGTGCTCTCGAAGTGTATCCAGAACTATCCATAGTTATGTAGTGTGATCCTCATCCAACGTTGAGTACACCAAGATTTCATCAATGAATACCACCATAAAACGATTGAGTTAAGGCTGTAATTTCCTATTCATGAGTCCCATGAAAACTTCTGGGGAATTGGTCATGCCGAAGGGCATCACTAAGAACCCATAGTGGTCGTATTGACATTTGAAGGTTTTCTTCGGTACATCTTCATCCCATACCCAAAGATGATGATAGCCTGATCTAAGATCTATCTTTAAGAACCACCTTGCTCCCTTTAGCTGATCGAAGAGGTCAAAAATCCTCAGAAGTGGATACTTATTCTTCATAATCACCTGATTCAAAAGCCAATAATCCATGCAAAGCCTCAAAATTCTATCTGCCTTCTTGGAGAACAACACCAGGGCTTCCCATGGAGAAAAACTGGTCCTGAAAAACCCCTTCCTCTGTAAGTCCACCAGCTATACCCTTAACTCACAAAGCTCTGTGGGATCTATCCGATATTAAGATGTTGATATCGGTGTCATCCCTAGGTACAAGTCAATTCAAAAGGCTACCTCTCTGCAAGGAGGTAGTCCTAAGAAATCTTATGGAAAGAAATCCTCATAATCATCAAACACTACAGGAAAGATCAGACTCCCCTCATCTACCACATAGAGGTTGAGGCTAGATAACTAGTGAGTGATCTGTTGAACCCTCCTATGAGAAATTACATCATGTGCTTCAAAGGATCCCTTCTCACCAGTGAATGAAAACCTAGTACCATCCTTGTGGAGACCCTGCACTTTGCACCTAAAATAGTTTATATGAGCATGGACTATGGATAACCAGTCCATACCCAAGATGATGTCATAAGGCCTCGAAACTACTTCTAGGAGATCCCATCCAAATCTCTCACCTCCAAGAGTAATCTCACACTACTAGTACCAGTGTGTAATCATTGAATCACCTCTCGTAGGAGTCTCTAATCGTAAGGATCGAGCCAACGACTCCAACAGAATCTTCGAGCCTTGAAAGAGATCTGTGAAAAGGTAATAGTGACTGACACCTGTGTCTATGAGAACTGTATCTAAGGTGGAGTAGAAACAGATCATACCTCTAATAATCTCTGGAGCGTCCTGGTCGTAGGCCTCCATCGCCTGAAGCTGGACCAACCCCTGTCCACCTACTTCCAGAGCTCGTGGTGGGGGCATCCTGAAGAGAAATAGATGCACCATGCTTAATAAGTTATACATAATGAGATGACATAAAAGAGATCTAGAGAAAAACATTCATAAAACACATGCAATCAATTTATTCATTTACCGAGTTGGAAAAAAGAATACAGGGTCCTGGTGTATGGATACATCAGCTGCCGCACCAACACTAGACTCCCCGAACTGAAACCCAAACTCAAGACACTTAACACTATTTCCCCCATTGAAAATACACACTCTTAGTTATTCTAGTAGAACTGACCACCCTATGATACCATTTTTTCATGACCTATCCCCCAGGGCCCATACCGTGACTACCCCAAACCCACCTTCCATAGGCCTAAGGATGGTGACTAGCACCGGAAAGTTATATCTCAAAAGTGAAGAAATTTCTTTTAAACCTGCACACACACAAATATGGAATACTACACAAAGAAAACCACAAGGGAAAGAAAGTAGTACAACCACCGCAAAGTATCACCATTGAGAGTAAAGTGTGTAAACTAAAAGTAAAGGGTCCATAATATAAGCCCAATTGAAAAGAAAGTTCATCCAAAAAGTACAAGCTCCAGAGGTCATCCACCAACGATCCTACCTGAGGGGTTGGTACAACTCTTTGTCAGATGTCACCACAACACACCACGTCTATCGATCCATCTCTAAGCACTATCTAGTCCTAGATCCCAAATGTCCCAGTAAAATTTGTCCATCGTCTGCACAAGACACAACAGGTGTGGGTGAATCCCATATAGGGGTGAGTATAACAATACTCAGTAGGGACCCTGAGACCCCCGAAGGTCTCTCGATAATCCACGAAGGAAAATACCACAAAGAAAATACCATAGAGGTAATACCACCAAGAAAGATCTCAAAAACATATCACAAAGTAAGAAAACATACCTCACACCAGGTATAACTTAAGTACATAAGTAAAGATGATTAGTTATAAAGATAGATTATCTTATTCTGTTGAGAGGCTCTGCTCTGATCCACACAGGGTCACTCTGTGCTGTCCTAGAGAGGATTTCTAGGCGCTGACCCACATAGGATCGCTAAGGGCTAACCAAAACAGTATCTCTAGGTGTTGACCCACATATGATCACTAGGTGCTAACCCATACATAATCATTATTCATTCTTCATGTCACAACCAACCACATGATTCCCACACTTAGAAAACTTAATTCTGAGAGGATCTGTTCCTCAAGAAATCTTCCATACCTCAACCACCACTAAGTACCACATATAGTAAACCCAAAGGACCGTATCATTGTAAGGGTCCCAACGCAATAGACAGTGTGTCGATCAAACATTGGGTCTGTAAGTTATATGCCTTTTAGTAAAAAGGACCTGGTTGGATTCGAGTCAGATCCAACTCTGTCATACTCCAACTTCCTTAAACACTCAAGTGGATTATCTCAGAAGTACCATCCCTTCACAAGGGTCCTCATTCCATAGACGGTGCGTTAATCAAATGCCCGATCTACAAATTAAGATCGTTTTAGTAAAACGGGGCTGGTCGGGTCTGGGTCTTGTCCGACCCGGTTGGACCAACTCGACCCGACCTGGTCTGGGGGTTTGGCGTGAGTACGACATGGGTCTGGCCCAACCAGACCATTGGACCCATAGGTCCGGCTCAGTAGGATGGGTCTGGCACAGTGGTAGGCCCAGCCCGGCGGTGCGGGTCTGGCCCGACAGCGTGGGTCCAGCCCACGGGAGGCCCATCCAGCATAGTGGGGCGCGACCCGGTAGATGAAGCCTAGCCTTCATGGTGCGGCCCAGTTCTATAGCCCCCATGGTGCGGGTCGGTTCCCCTGCCTGAATGCAGGTGCATCCAGTTTCCTGCAGGCGGTGCCAGCTGCCACTGCCCCCCTCATCCAGCATGGCTGACAGGAGGCTGACCGTTTCGCCTGCATGCGGTTGACAAAAGGTGTGCCTCCAGCATAACAAAGTGGCCCGGGCATGCCACTCCTCCACGTGGTGCCGACAGGCTCTGTGCCTCCTCCTCACCAGGGCCATCTGGCCGTGGCTCCCTGCCACCGCGACATGCTGTTGAGCGCGCCCCCACCCACTGCCTGCGGACACCAATTCCAGCTGCTGGCATGCCAGCAGTACCTTCAATAGGCCACCCGAGTCTCTTTGGTGGTTCGTTTCTTGATCCACTTGCATCTATAGGCTCTATAGGATGCCACCTTTACTATGAAGCCCTTGGAAACACATTGTTGGCATGTTAATCATCCACCCTTGAAGAACGTGCAATAACAACTATGGAGGAGGAACTGAGCCTTGTTCGTGTTGGCCCACGCCCTTTTCATTAGAGTTTAACCATGGGTAAAACATAATAATCATCACTAAGCTTGAATGAAACCCCAATTCAAATCCCCGCATTAGAACCTCCTACAAAAACAAATGGATAATAGATCAACCCATTAGTCGATTGATCTACATTCATTGTTAATTTCAATAACGAGGAAAGAATTATCAATTACAAGGAATGCATAAACCCCTACATGGATATGTTGGATCCTCTGAGGATGAAGGAAGAGTTTCACTTAGAAGTCAATTCATGATCGTTGGAGTTCGTTGCCGCTCATCGACCTCCGGATCCTATCCTCCAACTTTCATCACTTTTTTCTTTGTTCTTTGTTGGAGAGGGATTCCGTTGGAGGTTCATCAGAGATCTCCCGCATTTGTTCATTCCCAAACTCCAACATTTTTTAATAACAAAAGAAACATGTGTAGTGACATTGCGCTCATTAATGTCCCACATTTAATGATCCATTAATGAACCATTAAGACAACAATGTCATGGTTAGAAATGATCCATTAATGACCCTACATTAATGATCCTCATCGTTGCACCGCTGCGTCGCCGTCTGCTGCTCAACGGTGTGAAAAATAAAATAACTTTTGAATAGTTATTTTATTATTTTCATTAAAAAGTTAGAAAATGAAATTTTCTGTCTAACCCTTTCCGGTTGAAATTAAGCTTTGGCTAAGTGAATCCCAGTGCTGCAAGTTCAATGGTGCCCTCAGATTTCAAATCCGAGCACCGGTTCGAAAGATAGAAAATCCCACTTGCACGTTTACTGAACGTACCTTAAAAAAAAGTTAAAAAAAACATTTTGGGCTCACCAGGCCTCGGAATCACGTGTTGTCGAAGCATGCGGTCTTGAAATAATTCCATATAATTAAAAATATTACATAAAAATTATGATACATTACATCACAGTTAGACAAACTGTGTGCCAACCATGCACCAAGACACTGCTATAAGGGGTCACCTCATACGATTTTCTCCACAGTTTGTCCAACTATGCGAAAATCATGAAAACCCACTCTATCAAGAATTTCATATGGATCACACAACCTTTCACCTTGGGTTTCAAGATTTCAAAAAAATTGTATGGCCCCCAGGTCCCCACTGTCAGTAACTACACAGTTTAGGGAAACCATGCAGGCTAGGCTACACAATTTCTCCTAACTGTACAACCAATTATTTTCTTCCAATTTTGGGGCTTAGGGATCTGAATGAGCCCTATACACACCTGATACCTCTTTAAGATGATTAGGCATCATATTTAGGGACGTTTTAAGGAATTGGAACAATAAATTAACGATTTTTACATTTTGAAAAAGCATGTACATTACGACCTCCCCTCCTTAAGACAATTCATTCCTGAATTGACCTTATAAGGGTGGTGAAACAACATCAAAGGAGAGTTTCAGCCACTGCACATGCACATCAGCTTCCCACTCCCAATTTTTGTCCTGTACATATTTTTGCTGCTATAGAACCTAGAGCAGCTGAATTTCCTCAGAGAGATATCATGATATGATCAATGAAACATATCAATTGCTCCTCAAAGGACTGATCCACCTCTAGCTCAATATCCTTGGTTTCAAACGAATGAGATGGGTTAGGAAGATACTATCGAAACTGTAATGCATGAAATACATTTTTCATGGAATGATACCTTTGAGGTAATAGTAATCAAAAGGATACTAGACTAACTCTCTCCACTATATCAAAAGGATTAACATACCAAGGCAATAACTTTCCCTATCTCCATATTCATCTGTGACCTAATCTAGGCGACACACATAGGAAGACCCAATGTCCCACCTCAAGCTATAGAGGTTTATGGAGAAGATCAGAACAATACTTCTACAAAGACTAAGCTACATACATACACTTTTGAGTCATCTATACTTTCTCTAAAGTATCTTGAACAAGTTGAAAACCTACTAGCACTGCTTCACCTGCCTCTAGCCAACACATAGGTGAACAAAATGGCCTACTGTAAAGAGAATTATATGGAGGCATCTAAATAATTTCTTGGAAGATTTTGTTGTATGCTAACTAAACCAGAGGATTATTATTATCCCATGAACCTCTAAAATCAAGGATACATGCTCGTAGAATATCCTCTAGCACTCAAATTTTCCTCTCAGACTTCCTGTCATTTTGAGGGTGATATATTGTACTCAAGTGCACTTGTGAACCTAGTTACTTTTGAAACCCCTTCCAAAACCGTGAAGTGAACTAGGCATCTTGGTCTGATGCGATTGAATGGGGAACATCCTAAAGTTGTACTATATTCCAGATGTAAAACCTTCCTAACTCATCAATAGAGAAGGTCTCTCGAATGGTTAAGAAGTTAACAAACTTGGTCAGCTTGTTGAAGACCACTGATAGTGCATCAATTCTTTGAGGGGATCTCATAAATACCATCCTTAAATCCATGGTGAAGTAATTCCATTTCCATTTAGGAATGGATAGAGGCTGTATAAGTCTAGCAGGCCGCTTGTGCTCAGCCTTCACCTGCTGACAGGTGGAGCACTAAGTGATGAAACATGCTATCTGACTCTTCATAACATGCCACCGATACCGACGACGTATATATCAGTACATATTTGTGAGAGTAGGATTAACTACCCATACATAGGATTGATACTCCCTCATCAGATCTTCCCATACATTTGAAGGAACCCATACATAGCCATATAAGAGTAGGGTCTCACTCTCATCCACAAACCTACCAAGAGGTGGGTACCCTCACGTGATAATCTCTCTCAAAATGAGGCCCTCATAATTTGATAAATGCCTCATATAAACCTGCTCCAGAAGAGAGGATGTCACAAATCGATCTTTTAAGATTGGTTTCACATGATATTCCTAAACCTCAATATGAATCTCAGAGAATAGATCCATCATCTACCACTCACTACTGGCCTCCTTGATGGATTGAGTCTAAGTCTTCTAGCTTAATGCATCAACTATAACATTACCTTTTCCATATTTGTAAGAAATATAAAAGTTGAATGATTGTAGGTATTACACTAACCTACGATGCCTCAGATTCAAGTCTCTCTGAGTGGAGATATATTTTATTCTCTTATTATTATGTAAAAAATGAACCTCTCACCCAACAACTAATGTCTTCAACAATATAGATCCTAAAGCACAACTTCTCGCTTGAGGTCATGTGTAGGATAGTTCCGCTCAAGAGGTCTTAGTCAGCGATATCCATTTTCCATGACTTGATTTTCCTACATTAGAACCACACCCATCCCTATACTTGAAGTATCATAATAGACTATATAAATTCTTCATGGATCCAGTAGAATCAGGATTGGAGATGAAGTGAGTATCCCCTTTAACTCATGAAAAGATGTCTCACAAGCTTCATTCCTATCAAACTTTACAACCTTATTGGTCAATCCTCTATGTATCTCTTATAGGTATGATAAATCATGGATGAATTACCTACAATATCCATACAGTCCCAAGAATCAGCGTATGTCAAACATGTTCTTGGGATGCTCCCAGGAAACCACACCACTCACCTTCTCTGGGTTAACTAATACACCTTACAAAAATATGATATAACCCAAGAAGTGAACCTTAATAAACCAAAATTATAATTTACTAATCTTTACATATAGTTGGTTCTCTCATAGTTTACTCATCGTGATCTCAAAATGATTGGCATGGTCATGTCTGGCACAAGCATACACTAAGATGAGTTTTATGAAGACTACCACAAAGGAATCAAGATACAAGTGGGAAACCTAATTTATCAAATCTATGAATACTATCAGTGAGTTCTTCAGACTAAACTACATCACCAGGTACTTTTAAAGACTATACATGCTCTGTAATGTTGTACATCATATGTATGATTTCCTCACTCACACCTGATGGTAGCCCAACCTCAAATCGATCTTGGAGAAAAATGTTTCTCCTTAGAGATGGTCAAACATGTCATCAGTCTGAGGATGTGGATACCTATTTTTTACCATGATCTAGTTCATTTTAATATAATACATGCACAATATAAGGGTACCATACTAATTCTTGGAGAAAAGGATTGGTGAACCCCATGGTGATGTGAAATTCCTGATAAAACCCTTCGAATCTAGATCCTCAAGATGCATCTTGAGTTACCATAGCTCGGTATGCAATATCCTATATGGAGATTGGAAACATGTTTCATATCTAACACTAGCTCTATGGTGAACTCAAAATATCTCTCAGGAGGTAAGTTAGAGAAATTGTTAGGGATGGCATCCCTAAAATGATCCACAACTAGAAGAAATTCCACAAATTGCATCCCCTGATCAATCAGAAAGAGACTGTCCATTTGGGATGTTACTCCACCCAGTCAAATATGCTTAGTTCATGCTCCACATTCCTAGATATCCCATTCACCCTTATGGATATATGTGATTCCATTGAGTGATTTGAAACATAATCAATAGTGATAGAAATCCACCTGGGCTTGATAAGGAATATACCTGTCCATACCAATATTGACGTCGAGGATAGTCATCTCGGGGATAATAAAACTCCATAGAAAATAGTACCCACCCATCTCATGTAATAATTCCTTGAACTAGTTCATACCCTCATGTCAAACTCTTAATGGTGTGTCAAGGTTCATAACACCACTAGAGTACTCTATAACTAGACCCAAACATCCCATAGTTTTAGCAGATGGGAAGGAGTGTGATGCAACTGTATCAAATAAAGAAGATAATAGAGTGGAGGCTACTAGAATAATACCTACAAATATAGAAGGCCTCAGAATTTGATCCTTTGGAATGGGAAAAACTGTATAAATATGTCTTGAAATGTGGCTCTGAGATGCTGGTGGATTAGCCTAAGATGGTCCACTCTACTGACACTGAAAATCTGAAGCTTAAGCACCTCAGTCATGATAACCTCATCAACCTGAATAGCTAGTATAAGACTAGATTCCTACCTAATGAGGAGTTGTTGATCCTACACCTGAAGGCAGTGCTGCTATGGATCCCCACTCCCTTGGAACTGGAGGAAAATATTGGTATAAATTTTGTAATTGACCCATCTTTCTAGAAGCTCGACACTCGATCTAGTTCCTCGTTTATTGTGGTTTTTTGTGGACTACCCTACTACACCAGTGAGACACCACATTGTTGTCACTGTGTTCCACCTAGCGGGTTATTCCCCCACGTGTAACCTCAAATTTGTTTTCCTAATGGGGGATATACCACTACTTTTCCTAGAAGCTGAACTAACATGTTTCACGCCGTTTGATTTCATCAGGTTTCTCTTAGTGATAAGGGACTAGTTTACTATCTATGAAATGGTGGTCAATCAGAATATGTTCACCTGTAAGAGGATGGGGTTTGCAAGACCATCCTTAAATAACTTCACAACAATCATCTCATCATTGATCAAGGTTGGTGCAGAATGTCATAATTTATTGAAGCGAGCTGAATATTCCATCGCAAACATGTCACCTTATTATAGATCCTTTAATTCCAAAATGTGATATGTTATCAAGGTCTAAGGTAAGAAGTAGTCAAATAAGGATGTCTGTAAGTCCACCTAGACCTTACCCTGATGTCGACCAACTTATGTTGTAATGTCCCACCAACACTTAGTGAAGTCATGTAGAATGTAGGTCGCGGGCTTGACCCTCCACTCTAGAGACATCTCGATATTCTTGAAGATAGACACCATAAAAACTCGCTATGATTCAACAGCCCGAGGTCTACCATCCCCTGAGAAAGTGGGAGGATGGTGCTACTAGAATTCACAGGTCATATCTTACATAGAAGGGGAGGGTCAAGGAGCACCCTGAAATAATTGAATAAAGATAACGAAACTATCCAGAAACTGATCATTGATGCCCAATGGGAGATATTTAGGAATTGTCTCGGGTGGAACTACATGATTTATCATGGGTGGATCAAGGCCCACCACCTCTAGAGTATTCTCATTTCCACCCTCATGGTGTGCAACATGAAGTCTTCATAGTGGAAAAACTCTACTAATTCCAATCATATTCCTTAGATAAGATTTGTAACATATTGGGAAAGTGGTAAGAAAGGACAAGCATAAGGCCATCAAACTAAAGATGCACACCCCTCTTCCTGATCCTGGAGTCAGGTATGGGTGAGAAGAATGAGTAACAAAAGGATAAAAGTATTCAAAACCTACATCCCACTACTAAGGTCAGGTCAGGTCAAGCTAAGGTCTCACATTTCTCAAATAAAGAGTCCATTAATTTTAAGGACCAGGTTCACTTTTAATTTATTTATGTTCTTAAATTCCATTTTAGTGGTTGAATTAAATGGTTCTCCATATCCAATTTATATGGTCACATACACATTATAAATAGTATGGTAGAGTCCATTTAACCCTAACCATAACACATTTCATCCCAAGATACCGATGATTTATGGCTCAATATGCCACAATTGGCTGCCTAAGGAATCTGCTTTAACCAATGTAGAAAAACACTGTTATGTTAAGGTAGATTCTTTAAGTTCCAACTATGTTTTATCAGTCCTGAAAGGTAATATTTTCACACTAATATTCTCATAATAAACAACACTACATGGTATAATAGTTAGGTCACAACAAAAATCACATGAAAATCAAGCAGTGCATGCAGGAAGTAGACATGGCATGGCATAATGCATGGAATTTTAAGCCCTATGGTTCCTATTATAATGAATGATTATAAGATCCCATTGTGTCATAGGGATATGGATAAACAACTCATTCAAACAATCTCAACATTTATAGAAACTCAAGATAAATGTGTCACCCAATGGTGAAATCCCATGAAACAATAACATTCTCAAGAAATAACAGCAATTACCCATCCTAGGTAATTTGGGTTTCCCATATACTTGGGGTAGCTACTTTTAGGAATAGGATCATAACAAAATTTCTATTTACTAGTCTTTTATATAATCCAAAATAGTAAGACCAACTGAAAATAAATGTCTCTAATACAACTTTGTAGCGTCTCACCTCAGATACCACTCACCAGTGCCTCGAGACGATGGGCCACAAGACCTCAAGTGCACCTCCCCGAATGCTAGAGGCTACCGACTAGCAGTGAGGGCCTTGAGTAATTCCATGAGGAGACTATGAAAACATTGGTCATAGTGGAGTACATCAATACACACACACACACACAATAAGAAACAAAAGAAACAAAAACAACAATAGATAGTAACTGACAATAATAACGATTAAGTATTTAAGATATAAGAACAATAAGAGGAACCTGAATAATGAACCGATACAATTAATGATGATCGCATGGTATGTATTATAAAAAATAGTATGACATGGTTAGGGGATACAAGCATGTACAACATGCTAAAAAAATATACTAAAAGGGAAAAAACTGCTAAGACTAGCATCTCGAGCATAGACTCAGTCCTTTACTCCCAAATCCATCCTAATAATGCAAGTCAATCAATCATTGGAAGCTGGATACTTCCCTTTGTCCATACCTACATCCATAAAGTCTACTCAGGTACCAAAGGTGCCTGAGTAGGGTGTGAGACACAATCTTAGTAGGTCAGTACCCACGGTGTCTAAGACATTTCATTTCATGTAATATAAAATAAGCATTATGCCTTAATAATTTAAATGAAATATAGAATAAGTAAATAAATGCTTTGTACTGGGTTCCTCTTGAAGACCCATCCAATTTAACTACTTAGACCTAAGCCGAAGTGTCTGAACCAAGAGATCCTGTAATGGTAAAGTAAGAGGTATAAGGTGCAGGTGATGGACTATCCCCAATATTTTGATTGGGATTGGAGGACACATCCCTATGTTTTCTAAAACCAATAACCAATTCTGTTTTGAAAAAATTTATTTACCTTACCTTTAATTCAATTTTAAATCCAATTATGAAAATATAGTGAGACTCCTTTATCCCATCCTTGTCAATCTGTAGACACTTTCCAAGTATCGCTTGGGGGGGGGGGGGGCTTGGTTCATATCCAATTCTAGGAGTCCATCCGTGGAAACCCAAGGATGGTGTCCCATGTGTCACTCCAAACATGGTGTGAAAATTTCATACACTAACATACCTATGAGTATGTACATAGTATCACAAATAGGGTCCTAAGTCTCTCTTGTGGCATGGTACAACCAAGTAATGCCATTGATCCCGTCCATGGGGTCTCCCCTAGGGAACTGGCGTCACTCGTTTGGAGGTAAAACAGAAAAATAATGCTCGATGAGACCATATCAAGCATAACTGATGTCTCCGTTGATATGTTTAAAGAATTAAAAATTCTATAAAAAAGGCACAATATTACATCCAATGGGTCCTTAAGTTTGAACCCCTTGTATCACCCATGACACTAAGGTGAAGCAGCTGAACAAGAAATACATATATATAACATGTCTAGAAAAGTACCATTTCATTTGTTTAATCATTTATATAACCATAGGCATATTGGTCAAGGAAAAAACCATTTAGAACTTCCATTTAGGTCATAAGTCTTAAGAATCAAGGCCTATTATCTTTTTCAAATTCAATAAAACAATAGGATCAAGGCATTAATTAAGTGAAAAAACACCTCAAGGGGTGTTAGGATATTCGTGATCAAAGGTGGAAATATGCCTCTAAGGTATATATCACCCATTGAGGTGGAACAATACAAGGAACCCACATTATTACATACATAATCTTGAATTTAGTAAAAAAACACTTCCTTTTACATTGAGGATCTTTTCAAGTTTAGATCTTTAGATAATTGGGACATAATACATTCATAGCATTACACATTGTTACGGAGTGGATACCATAAAAACAGTTTCCATTTTTTTCAAAATTAAAAACATTAAAACTTAAAACTTGATTCCTTGACAATTCTTCAACATTTAACATGGTTTCATTCTTTGTATTACACATCCATTAACCTGTGAAAAATCATTTAAAACTTGGGATGTGCACAAAAACTCAGTAAGGGATATAAAAATAAGGAAAGAATACATTAGTCCATGAATACTTGTAACATATGAAATCATTTTCATAAGACATACTTATCACCTGTATATATATACTTACATTATGAAACATGAGATTTCCACAATACCTAAGAACATAATTAGAACCATAAATGTATCTTGGGGTATTACTTACATAATCTTGTAACCCTCTCAGCTACCATATAATTTGTAACCCTCACAACTACCTTACTATTTGTGTAACCATCACAATTACATTTGGAGTAACCATACGACCGACCTCCAACTTACACATACCCAATGAATTGGAGGGAAATATAGGTCCCATACTTCATCATGAACAATTCCCAAGATCCATAACATAATCATACAACATTAATATTAGCATAAAAACATTGCTTTTGAATTTTGTAAAACAAAATTTTAAGAGGATTTTAAAAGAAAAGTCCCTTATAAATATCATATAATTGAAATGAGACTTAATATAGTAGAAGGAATATGTATATAATCTGTAAATATACATAATTAAACATATTATAATCAGAATTAATCACACAAACAATTTAAATACTACATAAATAATGAAGAATAAGGTTAACCCAAAGGATGAAAATCGGGTTAATAATTCCCTTACCTCAGGCTTGTCTTACTTAAAACTTGTTTAAAATTATTGTATAATGGTTAAAATAGTGTTATTAGTATTTTATAGAAATATTTTCATGTTTATAAAATCTTATATGATCATTTCATAACCTCATTTCACCCCTTAATTGTTAGTATTTTGTTCCTTGCACTGTTTTGGGTGAGTTCCTTACATGATTTCCATGATTGGTTTATGATGGATGTTCTTATCGATTGGAAGTGAAACTCCAGAATTTGAATGGAAAGATATTTACATATTTATAGTACCATAATTTATACCACTTATCATTTTGATGTTTTTATTAGGATGATCCATAAGTTAAAACTGTAATGATGTTTGTTTAGATCATTTTAGTTGTTCTTTGTTAATAACAACTTCATTTTGTCTTATAAATTAAAACCATGAGTAAAAAAGAATTACAGAACCATGGATGAGACATAATAAATATATTATAACTTGGTTCAACCATATAAATGGTTTTAGGACCAGACTTGATAGAATTAATGGAAATTGAAACCACATCGTCCACGATGTCGGTAATTCGATACATCACGAACAATATTTTTATTCCTTGAATAAGTGGGAGAGGAGAAGAATAATGATGATGAATTTTCCATGAACATGATAAAATATATAATATACAGGATTATTAGAGATTTCATGCCTCTTGGGTAAGAAGAGATGAAGAAAGAATAAGAAAATAAAGGAACTCAAAATAAAAGAATAATTGAGAAATCCCTTACAAAAATTCGGCAGCCTAACGACTATGAAACATGGTTTTAGAAAATATTAAAAAGAGAGGGGACAAGGGCCACCCATCAAGAAATGAATAATAATATATAATATATCAATAATAAGAAGGTAATAGGAACATGGTATGGAAACTTGAAAGTTATACGACATAAAAGAGAACTTGAATGGGAAAAGAAAGAAATTGAGAATTTTCTTACCATGTAGAGTAACTCCTAGAACTAGAAGGTTGGGACCTTGGGGGCTTGAGGAAACCTTGGGAATACTAGGGAGGTAAGGAGGCCAGAGCTTTATTGATGATGAATTTGGAATGAAGTTAATGAAGGAATGGGTTGGTATTTATAGCAAAAGTGATGGATTATTTTAATAATTTCCAAGGGACACCTCATTAGTGGTATTTGCAAGACCATGGGCTTTCCCATGGTATTTACCCATGGTATAATTCACTTGGAACACCTCATAACTTATTTTACTTTACAAAAGTCGACCAGATTTATTACATCATTATTACATCATTAATGATGTCATTAACATAACGAAACTCAAAACTGTATTTTTTTACTATTCACCGGAAAATCAACTATTTCAAAAAAATACCCAAAATTCACTCTAACCATTTATCAATGTGTAGATTTCAAAAAGGAAGTCCATTTTTTGAAAATAAATTTCAAAATATTTTTTATTTAATTTTTAAATAAAATCATACTTAATTCAAAAATTAATAATTTAAAAACAATAACTGCTTTTATATCACATTTAAAGATTAATCAAGATGTAATTATCTTAAAACCTTAAGAAAATAAAATAATAATACAATTTACTATTCATTAGGGTCATATTACTATTCATATTACAATTTATAAGGGCATGTTACTATTCACCAAAAAAACAAGTTGGTTTCAATAGACTCCAAATAACATACCAACCATAATTGTAGATGACCATTTTTTGAAATTCAAAACATAGCAGCAGTAAAATTATGTTTAAAGGATACTTATAAATATATATATTAAACAAAATCTCAAGAATTTAAATTTATTTTTAGAAAACTTTGGGGTGTTACATTATCCCCACCTTTTGGAAATTGCGTCCTCGCAATTTTATTTACTTATTAAACAAGTGAGGGTACCTTTCCCTCATAGAATTTTCAGACTCCCTTGTTGCTTCTTCAACCATGTGGTTTCTCCACAAAAGCATTACCTGGTGGATTACCTTATTCCGCAATACCAGTTCCATTCAATTAAGAATCTGAACTGGTTTCTCTTCATATGAAAGGTTCTCCTCCAGCTAAACTTCTTCTGGTCTCAAAAAATGAGTCAAATATGGTACATACTTCCTCAAAATCAAAACATGAAAAACATTATGTACCCGAGACAAACTCAGAGGAAAAGCTACTCAGTATGCAACTAGCAAAAATTTCTCCAGTATTTCAAAAGGTCTGATGAACCACGTACTTAGTTTTCATTTCTTACCAAAACACATCACACTTTTCCAAGGAGAGATTTTAAGGAAAACATGGTCACCCACCTTGGAAGAGAAGTCTTTCCTTCTATTATCTGCATAACTTTTCGGTCTTCTATGAGCTATCCTCATATGTTGCTGGATCATATTTACTTTCTCAGCCACTTCTTCTACTAATTTTGGCTCCGTCAACTTTCTTTCACCAACTTTATCCCAAAATGCTGGAGTCCGACACCGCTTTCCATACAAAGCCTCAAAAAGTGCCATGTGTATACTGGAATGAAAACTGTTATTATAATAAAACTCAACTAAAGAAAGATGTTGATACCAACTTCCCTAGTAGTCCATTTAATAAGCTCAAAGCATATCCTCTAAAGTTTGAATTGTTCGTTCTGACTGCCCATCTGATTGAGGATGAAAAGTTGTACTAAAATTTAACTCTGTGCCCAATAACTTCTGAAGTCCCTCCCAAAAGTTAGAAGTGAACATGGGATCCCGGTCAGATACAATGGAAAATGAAACTTCATGTAACCTGAAAATCTCATTGAGGTAAAATTGAGAAAGCTGGTCTAAAGACATTGTATCTCGAATAGAAAGAAAATGTGCATATTTTGTTAGCCGATCCATAATAACCCAAATTGCATTGTTACCTAGATATTTCTTTGGTAGTCCCACCACAAAGTCCATGGATATATTCCCCCACTTCCACTTTGGAACTAGAAAAGGATAAAGCATCCCTTTCGGTAACCGCCGCCCTGCTTTAACCTACTGACATGTCAAACATTTCATGGTAAAATAAGCAATATCCCTTTTCATTCCATCCCACCAGTAATACCCCCGAAGGTCTCTATACATCTTAGTACTTTCAGGATGAACCAAAAATGGAGAACTATGAGCTTCACACTACAAATATTTCCTCAACTGATAATCATAGGGCACACACAACCTTTTTACAAATCTTAAAACACAAACTTTATCAATGTTAAATTCAGGAATCTTACCCATTTTAACCAATTCTACCTTTTTCTATGGATCACGGTCTTCTTTCAGTGCTTGCTTAATTCTATCTGACAACGAAGACTGCACTGAAACCTGAAACAAAACAGATGTATTCCCTACACCAACAACTTCTAAGCCAAAATTCATTAAATCATTAATCAAGGGATCATGTTCCAAATGTAACATGGTTAATGACGCATGATGTTTTTGACTCACGACATCGACCACTTTGTTTTCTTTTCTAGGATGGTAATTGATCATGCCATCATAATCTTTTATCATTTCAATCCATCTTCTCTGTCTCATGTTTAACTTCTTCTAAGTGAATATATACTTAAAAATTTTATGGTTAGTATATATTTGACATTTGGATCCGTATAAATGATGCCTCCAAATTTTCAAAGAAAAAACCACAGCTTCCAATTTCAAATCATGTGTAGGATAATTTAACTCATGAGGTTTTAGTTTCCTTGAAGCATAAGAAATTACCTGATTATTCTGCATCAAAACACAACCAAGTCCCTTCAATGAAGCATCACTGTAGATGATGAAATCTCCATTTTGGGAAGGCAAGGAAAAAACTGGAGCATTTACCAATCTATTCTTTAGTTCCTGAAAACAAACATCACATTATTCTGTCCAAAAAAATTTAACCCCTTTCTGTATTAACTTAGTTTTCAGGCTAGATAACCGAGCAAAGTTCTTAACAAAACGTCGGTAATAACCTACTAATCCAAAAAAACTCTGAATCTCTATAACATTTTTGGTTCTTGGCCATTCATCAACCACTTTTGTTTTGGTAGGATTAACTGTTATTTCATCCCTATTTACAATGTTCCCAAGAAAATAAATCTGTTGCAACTAAAAATCACACTTGCTAAATTTTCCATACAGTTTATTTTCTTTAAAGGTTTGTAAAACAACCCTTAGTTATTTTTCATGCTCCTCTTTATTTTTAGAAAATTCTAGAATGTCATCAATAAATACAACCACAAATTTATCCAAGAACTCATGAAATAATCTATTCATAATATTCATGAATACAGCAGGTGCATTAGTTAACCCAAAGAGCATAACAATAAATTCATAATGCCCATATCTTGTAAAAAAGGCTATTTTTGGGATGTCATCCTCCTTCACCTTCAGCTGATGATATCTAAATCTCAAGTCAATATTGGAAAAGTATTGAGCTCCCTAGAGCTGATCAAATAAGTCATCATTATGAGTCAAAGGATACTTGTTTTTAACAATGATGTTATTCAAAGCTCTATAATCAATGCAAAGTCTCATGGAACCATATTTCTTTTTAATAAACAAAACAAGATCTCCCCATGGTGAAGTTTTAGGACGAATGAAGCCTTTATCAAGAAATTCCTGCAACTGATTTTTCAATTCAAGAAGTTCTATTTTAGCCATACGATATGGGGGTTTTGAAATTGTCTTAGCATCAAGAAATAAGTCAATTGTGAATTCGACTTCCCGATTAGGTATGACACAAGGTAACTCATCAGGAAAAACATCAAGGTATTCATTTACCATAGGTACATCATTAATCTGAACAGTTCCCTTGTTTTCCACAATATGAGCAAGATAACTTTAATTTCCATTTTTCAATAGTTTCTCAGCTTTCTGATATGTTATCAATTGTATGGGTTCATTCTTGTATACAAATTTATACTCTTTTTGAAAAAACAACTTCTTTAGCTCTACAGTCAATCTTAACATGAAAAATAAAAAGCCAATCCATTCCCATAATAACATCAAACTTGACTAAGGGTAAAAAAACAAGGTTTGCAGGTAAAGTCTTTCCACAGACTACAATAGAAATATTCTTATAATTACTCTTTGCTATAATATTTCCCCCTATTGTTTTAACATCAAGTTTAGGTCTCATTTATTGAGGTGATATTTCCAATTTACCCAAAAATTTCTCAGAGATAAAGGAATGTGTAGACCCCGTATCAAACAAAACTTTAGAAAAATATGAGTGAACAAACAAAGTACCTGATACAATTTCATTAGATGGCCCAACATATTCTTATGTAGTCACAAAGGATCTCACTACAACTTTCTTCTTATAGTCTGGATTCTTTGCATCATTTAGATCTCTCTTTGGGAATGAATTTTCATAATGACCCATCTCGCCACATTTAAAACACTTTACAATTTTTTTATCAAGATTAGTCTTAGGATAATTTTCATTGAATTCTCAGGTCATATGTCCAAACTTACCACATTTAAAACACTTCTTAGTTTTTCTAAGACATTCCCTAGGGTGATTCTTGCCACACCTTTTACAAACTAGAAATTGGATTTTCTTACTATCAGATTTCTTTGGTTGATTCTTACCCATCTCTTACCATATTGACCTCTTCTTCTCATTATTTTCAAAATACATGTGATCATATGCAAACTCCACCTATACCCTCTCAACACATAGGACAAGTTTCTCATAACTTTTGAATTCATGGGAGGCCAACAACCTTCGATACCTTGGATTTAGTCCTGAGTAAAAGCGATTGATTTTGCTATCAAGATCCATAATAAGATTTGGAGCATACCTCGCCGGTTGGGTGAAGTTTTCTTCATACATGTAGTACCCCCAGTTTCTGGTATGTAACCCTTAATTGATGCTTTTCATGGTTTTAAAGTTAAGGGTGTTGAATGGGAGAGTCAGGAGAACTTGGAATGATGTTTTGAGGCAAAGGGGAAGTCGCACGGGAGGCACACGGTTTGTATAAATCATATGGCCAAACCGTGCGCAGTGGGTCTTAGAGGCAGTGGCTTCTGCACGGTTGGTGCATGGTTTGACTAACTGTGCGAACAAACTATGTGAGAAGGGTGGACGAGCTAGTAGATAATGCACTGTTAGCGCACGGTTTATCAAACCCTATGAACTAACCGTACAACCACTTAAACAAGATCCTATAAAAGTGGATCTCACACGTTTTTTCCTCTAAGTGGCTCGTTTAAGCTCTTAAGCGGCCCAAACTCAGAATTTTGGTTCTCCTAAGGTCAAACAGGGTTCTTCCATCATTACAGAGGAGATATGAAGGCTTCTCTTGGAGAATCGAAGCTGAATTCTTAAGGTATGTGATCATTCTTATTTGATTTCTCAGATATACTTAGATCTACTTCTCCTCTTCTCTCGGTTTCTTAGATCTACACCCCTTACGGGTAGATCTAAGTGTATGGATGCCAAAAATTATGAGTTTTGGTCTTGGTTGTGTTAGTATAAGAGATCTAAGGAGGATCCTTGGTGAATCAACCGAGTTTTCTTGTGCGTTCTCTGTTTGTTGGGGTTTTCATCAAAACCTTTGAGGTAGGTGGCTTCACTCTCAATTCCACTTTCTTAAAACTTGAAGTCTTAGTTTAAAATTGTTTTTCTTGATTGAAATGGTTTGTTTATCTATTGTGAAAGAATGGTTGAAACCCATTTTTAGTAACGAGTGATGGAAATTGTGCGTTTTTGGAAAGTGGTTGTTGAAGTAAATTTAAAACGGGGATTTTAGATTGTCTATGGTTTTACAGCTTGAAAGAAATGGTTTTCAATAAAAGGGTGATTCTTTATTGAAAGGTTTTGAACACACGTGGTTTTGGGCATAGATTTTCATGGGTTTTGGTGTGTGTTAATGTGCATTGGGATGGATAAGGGCGAGACGTACCCCCATAAAAAGGTTGGGATGGATAAGGGCGAGAAGTCCCCCCATCAAAAGAGACGGATAAGGTCGTGAAGTAACCCCGTAAAGGTAGTTCACTAAGTGACGACTTAGTGGAAGGATAACTCACCACTTGTGAGTATAGGGAGGTCCAGGTTGCATGCATGATTGGTTATGTGGATTTGTGGAATGGAATTAATGTGCCAAAATGGAAATGGGAATTTGATTGGAGAATTTTTTTGGTTGCTTTTCTTGAGAAAGATGGTTTTTGTTGGAAAATGGTTTTGACATGGAACTTGTTATATTGTGACCTGTTTTGGAATTGTTTTATATAAATTGTTTTATATAAATGTGCTAACATGTTTTATCCTAGAGGCATGGGTTGAGAATTCATATGGGAAAATCTACTGAGTTTCATTACTCACCCCCTGCTTTGGCACGTTGGTGCTTTTGCAGATGTCATGTACCAGGATATTGGAAAAGGTAAAGTGTTGCATACGACTTCGTAATTCTTGGGCTGGTTCGTGATGTTGGAGCTTGGAGCTTGTGGAGCATGGTGTTGGGTTTTTGTCTTGTAGTCTTTGAGTTTGTCTTTCTGCTATTTACTCTGATTTAGTGTTGGTTTCCACTATGGTACTCTTGGTTAGTTTTGATAAACTAAATTTTTGAGTTGTCTTAACTTTTATCATGCATCATTTAGTTGATTAATTGGTTATGGTTGTTGGATATATGGTATGTTCTAAAATGGTAAATCATCCACCACTTGTCTTGAGACCCTTTGGAATTTATTTCCAGCCTTTGGTGCCTTGGGGATGTCGCTTAAGTCCTAGTAATGACTCGTTGTACTCTCAAACCAATGAGAATTGGCGGTTCATTACAAATGGTATCAGCTTGTTCGGTCCTTGCCTAACAAGTGTTCATTGATGTTCTTGGTTTTGGAGTTGAAATTCCTTTTCATCTATTCCTTGGGTTGGAATCTTAGACAGGAGTAGGATTGTCAGAACTTGAAATGTATATCATAAAAGGACTTAGCTAACCCGTTTATGCTGAACTTCAAGTTACCAGGGTGTTGGGTACATAAGTGTTTTGGGTACACTTCTAGAATCTTGGAAATCTCATTGTCATGGGTTTATCCAATGAGATGAGCATGAAATGCATTATAGAGGAATGAATTCCAACTAGGATTGCATATCTCATTGTGAAGAATGATTTATGATCTTGGGCAAGGTGATTTTTTTTTGAAAAATGTAGAAATTGTTTTTCAAATGAATGATTTTGAAAAGTTGATATTTGGTGTATTTTGAAAACGAGTGGATTTTCAAAAATTAGGTGGGATGTTTTCAAAAATGGTTAAACATGTGGAAAATATTGATGCTTGGAAAACAATGATGTGATGATGATATGATAGAAATTGAAATGATAAGCCTTCAATTGTTAGGAAGTGATACTAATAGCATGCATTGTTTGTATAGAAAATGGAACCTGTTAGGTGTCGTAGAAACCAAACGAAAGAGGCTGCGGAGAATGTGGTCGCACCTGATCTACAGGTGAACTGGAAGCTAGTCTAAAGTATAGTTCAAGTGTTCCAGGCTATGGACATAGGGAATCAGAGGGATGAGTCAAGGCATGTAGACCATTCTTTCCAGTTCCAGAAGTAGAATCCACCCATCTTTCAGGGTGATTCTGAACCAGAAAGGGTGGAGGTGTGGCTGAGTAGGATGAATCGTATCTTTGATTTCATCAGCACACCAACAGTACTGAAAATAAAGTTGGTGACGTATATTCTAGAGGATCTTGCACGACAGTGGTGGGATCTAGTGGTGCAAGATAAGGTGGATCAAAGCCTGGGATGGGAGGAATTTGAGTAATTGTTCAACAAAAAATTCTATCCTCACACGTTTAAGATCCAGAGGATAATATACTTTTTCAGCCTGAAGCAGGAGAATCTCTCTGTCACGAAATATGTGGCTAAATTCATTAATTTAGTGCACTTTGCACTGGAATTTGCTTCAAGTGTGTCACTGAAGGAACACATCTTTGAATCAGGGTTGCCATAGGAGATTCGCTCGAAGATAGCTGTGCTCTGTATTACGGATTATATGGAAATGGTAAATAGAGAAACAGTAGCTGAAAGAGACATCTCAGGAGTTATGAGAGGAGGAAGTATGATGATACCCATGGGAACAGGTGGGAACTCTATTGCTGGGAATAAGCGGAATAGGGACACCTACTTCCAAGGTGGGAGTGAGAATCAGAATCAGATGGATGGATCAGTGAATCTTCCTCCACGACCCATGATGAAAGCTGGGTGTTTTCAATGTGGATCGACTGATCACATAAAGCGAGAGTGTACGGTGCAACCTAGGAAATGTCACAATTGCAAGAAGATGGGGAATCTACAATGCTGTTGTAGAAATACCCCAAGGTCGGGTGCACGTGACACTTCCCAGGATTCACAAGCATCGTATGCTTCGACATGACGAGGACAGCAGAGTCAGTCTCGTCAGCATAACAGAGCTAGCCATGGATATTCTTGAAATACCATGACTCCTCAACCAATGCAATCTCAGCAAGGTAACAAGGAGAACAGTGCAACGACGAAGCAATTGTATGAAGCTGAGCTGATGATTGTTGATGATCAGGCTGGACCATCAACAGTACGAGTTACGATTCTTTTGAATTCTACCTTTGTACAAGTTTTGTTTGATAGTGGTGCATCACATTCCTTCATTGATTCTCGTGATGTTGACTTACTATATTTAAAACTAGAAATGATTCCTTCTATCTTGAAACTGCAAACTCATCTTGGTGAAAGATAATGTCAAGCCTTCGTGTGTTGAGCATGTGCTATAACTATTGATGGAGCTAAGTTGGAATTTGACTTCTCCATATTGGATATGGATGTCTATTATTTAATCCTGGGTATGGATTGTTTGGAAAGTTTTAAGGCTCACATCGACTATTATGGGAGAACAGTTAGTTTCACGACTGAGGATGGATTTGAGCATCTCTTCAGAGGAGAGAGGATGGTAAAGAAAGATTCAAAGAGCTTGTTGGCACCAATGGTGGGAATGATTTCTTACCAATTGGAAACGTTGACTTTGACATCATTGTAAGAGATCACAGAAAATAGTTTTCCAGCTGTGGTGGATCAATTTCTTGATGTTTTTTATGAAAACTTCTCAGGGTTACCACCTGTAAGAGAAGTGGAGTTTACGATTGATCTCCTTTTGGGGACCAGTCCTATCTCACTTCCATCTTATAGGATGGTACCAACAGAGTTACGAGAATTGAAAGTGCTGTTAGAGGAGCTGGAAATCAAGGGTTTCATTCGGCCAAGCGTGTCTCCATGGGCAACACCAGTTTTGTTTGTAAAGAAAGAAGATAGAACATTAAGTCTATGTGTGAATTATCATAAACTTAACCAAGTTATGATAAATAATAGATATCCACTTCCATGCATTGATGACCTGTTTGATCAATTTAGGGGAGATCAATGGTTCTCCAAGATTGACTTGCAGTCAGGATATCACCAGTTGCGAGTTTGGAAGGAGGATATCCTGAAGAAAACCTTCAGAAGCAGATATGGTCACTACGAATATGTATTCATGCCTTTTTGTCTTACGAATGCCCCAAAAGTCTTTATGTAATTGATGAATTAGATATTTCAGCGATATCTGGATTCTTTTGTTGTAGTGTTTGTGGATGACATATTGGTGTATTCAAGAACAAGGGCTGAGCTTGAGCAATAGTTGGCGATAGTGATGGAAATATTGAGAGACCATCAGTTGTATGCCAAATTATCAAAGTGCGATTTTTGGATACAAGAAGTACGCTTTTTGGGCCATGTTGTTTCTGAGAAAGGTGTTTCAGTGGATCCAGAAAAGATAGAAGCTATTATTTCTTGGCAACCACCGAAGAATTTCTTTGAAATACAAAGTTTTATTAGGCTAGCAGATTATTACCGATGCTTTGTCTGTGACTTCTCACGACTAGCTTCACCTATGATAACATTGAAAAAGAAGAACAATTCATTTCAATGGATTAAAGGACATCAAAGATCTTTTCAAGAGTTGAATGTTCGCCTTACATCATCACACATCTTGATTTTTCCGGAATTAGGACAGGGGTATGTGGTGTATTATGATACTTTGGGAATAGGGTTGGGTTGTGTTCTCATGAAAGGAGACCATGTGGTTGCTTATGGGTCAAGGCAGTTGAGGGTGCATGAGAAAAATTACCCAACACATGATTTGGAGTTGGCCGCAGTTGTGCATGCTTTGAAAATATGGAGACATTATCTCTTTGGTGAGAAATTTACTGTGTTTACAGATCAAAAAATATTGAAACACATTTTCTCACAGCGAGATTTGAATATGAGGCAAAGGAGATGGATGGAGTATCTTAAAATGTTCAACTTTGAACTGATGTATACACCGGGTAAGGGAAATTCAGTGGCTGATGCATTAAGCAGAAAGTCTTATGCTCAGTTGGTGAAAGAAGCTTCAGATGAGTGGCAGTTGATGTCGGTCCTAGCCGATATGCGAATAGAATGTGAAGATTGAGCTGATGTTGTGGTTTTCCTTCCAGTTGTGCTTGTTCCTAATTTGATGGAGATAGTAAAGTAGGCACATGTATCCGATGTAGACTGTGTCGCAATGAGTTCAAAACTTAATGGTAGTGAGACCATTAACAGATGGAAGCTAGATGAGATTTCAGTTTAGTGATTTCAAGATTAGATAGTTATACCTTTAACTACTCAGGAACAACTCCCTAATGCTCACCACCATTCCAAATGTGCTATTCATCTAGGAATACAGAAGATTTATAAGGTGTAGAGACCCAAATCTTAACATACATGGACATTACTTTACTTTTACGGAATACGTAATACATAACAAAAACAAACACTCAAGGATCATAATTGTTTAGTGTCTTTGGAAACTCGGAACAAAATATTCTAATCGTTGTGAAAGATCTTCAACATCTCCCATAAAGATCTTCCCCTTTGGTTTTATTACCTAAAAATTTTCTTTATATCCTGGGGAAAAGAAAACATATAAAGGGTGAGCTCAAATGCTCAGTAAGGGTAAGCATGAAGAGAATAAAACAAACCATATACATTTGAACTTAAAAACATGAACATAATATTTAAACATAAAAATCTTGAGCAATGACATAAAACATAGCAGTACATAAGGAATAGATACATCAATCATGATAAAATAGCAAGGGATTAAAACATGTAATTGTGGAAACCATTAAGCACATAATATTATTTCTACAGTATCCAAGGCATTGTTTCCAAGACCATCTTAGTG
Source organism: Viscum album (assembly GCA_963277665.1). NCBI lineage: Eukaryota > Viridiplantae > Streptophyta > Magnoliopsida > Santalales > Viscaceae > Viscum > Viscum album. The sequence goes on along the minus strand of OY728129.1, from coordinate 1,746,223,491 downwards.
GACAAAGTCCCTTTCTGAATCGAGTTCACTCCTCGTTCCAGTCCAGTAACACTGAACCGAATTAACTTACCATTCCAGCCATGTTTATTTCATGAGATATAAATCTTTATCCAATTAATTGGAGGGAGATATAGGTCCCAACCATCTCATAATGAAATCATTATTACTTGTTCCACAAAATAAACATAAAACATTCATCATAACCCAAAGAATAAAATGAGTTTCATAAACATCATCCCATCATCACATAATCCTTATAAAACAAATGGATATCATTTCATAATAAGAAAAATTACACCATGTAAATAATAAAGACATTATAATTAAAACATAAACATGCCAAATAATTTCATCTTAGATGGAAAATAGTTTTGATAAAACACTTGAAATGAATTCTTGAGGAAAATATCCTTTCTTATTCGAAATAATTTTATTTTCACAAAATGCCACACAATTTTAAAATAAAAGGATTTTATTGAAAATAACCATGAAAACTTGTAGAGGAAGCTTCATGAAAATTAGGCGTTATGAAACCGTAAAAATCTGTTCATGCCGTATAAGTTAAAAAAACATTCTTCTCATACTTTTACCAGAAAAGTCAAAAAGTACCTCATATGGTAAAAAAAATAAAGATTCCTTCCATATGATGTAGTAAAAGTAAAAAGGGGTAAAAATGACTTTAAACATACATGGAAGAAAATTAAACATTTTATGAAAACATTTTGAGAACATATGGACATGGATAATAAACATAACCCCAGTAAATACTTACAAATAAACAATCTCGGATAAGAATGAGATTGGAATAATTATCCCTTACCTTAGGTCTGATATGCTTCGTATGTATCCGAACCTCCTATATAATGATTTAAATAATGTCATTTACTTATTAAAGAATCATATTCATTGTTATTATATCATATATGGTTCACTTATGACTTTATATTACCCATTCTTTTGTAAATTCCATGTTAAAGCATCGTTTTGGGTAAAATCATTTTATTTATCGTACTTGTGTGGACTTGTTGTTCTTGATATTATTATTACTTATATCATGATTTAATTACTTACATAATTTAAATCATGATTTATATATCATATATATTCAGTATATATATATATATAATAGATAGATGAATGAAATGAAATACACCGTTCATGGAGACGGTAGGCCGTACGTACGCATGAACACTGTTTTCCTTTCCTTGTTGAATTGAATGGAAGTAAGTAGATGAAACACACAAACACACACACACACATATATACATAAATTCAGTAGCTTCATTATGTCATATATTTCATTATTATTCATTATATATACTTTATAATCATTTTTGAATGGTTAACATGGAGAATGAATCTCATCGCATCGTGGAGATGGTAATCCGTACATACGCACGAGCGATGATATCGTTCCAATAATTATTGAATGGAATTGGAGTGGATGATATAATACCTCATAATCAGTATGATGTTATAATAACCATATATAGTTATTCTTCACACCATTATACCCATCCAAGTAAGGTGGTGGTGGAAAAACTGATTACACCACGGCGTGGAGACGGTATTCCGTACGTACGCATGTGCGGTGATTTCGTTTTCCATAGGATGTATAGAAGGTGAAATGAGGTTGTTTAATATTTAAAATAACATATTAGTATATTAGTGATACTTATGTTATTACTTTATAATTAAACAACTAAATAAGAAGAAGTTTAAGAAGAAAGAAAACTTAAAAAAATCGGTAGAAGAGATTACCTCTTCCTCAACGCACCTCCTTTAAACTTCTTCTTAGGGCACTAGAGTTGGTATTTTGAGAAGACCATTACCTCTATGATATAACTAGAGAGGTTGAGAAGAGTAATTTTCAGGGTTTGGATGAGCTTCAAGGCACAAAATGGTGTGAATAGAAGAGGGAAGGGGTGCCCTTTTTATAAGGGAGGAGAGGGGAAACTTAGGAAAACTTAAAATATTATTTTATAATATAGTCATATTCGGTTTTTAATAGATCCAAATTGATTTATTTATAATATAATGTGAGTATGGGTCTAAATATTCTCAACCAATAGGTTTTAGACAAGTTTAGGTTACTATTTTTTCCTTATCATTTAGATTTAACTCTAAGTTAAATAATTTAATTTTTACCATGTCTTTTTGTTTTCTTACACTATATGGTTAATAAACTTACTATAACAAGCCAAAATAATCCCAAGTGGTTCATTATTAATATATATAACCTTATATAAGTCATTTTTATGAACCTTATATTTTTAGGAATAAAATAACAATTAATAATATAATATGTGTTTTAAAAACTATTTTATGTCAATTTTGACACTATTTGGTACTTGATTTTTGTGAAAATCATAACAAAATGATTAGTTCAAACAAAGTTAATTAAATCAATACTAACATGTCATATTAACCTATAAAATTAGTGGAAATCATAAAAAGTTTAAAATTACATTTATTTGGGTATTTATAACATCAATTATGTTAATATTTCATGAATAAGGTAATTACTGCATCATCATTGTGTCATAAATAAATTAAATTATTTAATGTATAAAAATTATAAATAAAATACCATTATATATAAAATCTTTATATATTTCTAATGAATATTTATAGTCTAATTTATCTTATGTATAACCCTATATTAAAAATGTTTTAGTTATTAAACTTTGAATTTAACTATTTTAATTATTCTTTAAATAAATTAACAATAAATGTCCTAATCTAATCCAAGTGGACATAAAGGGTAATATTTTATCCCTAAGGTTGTTTTTGGTCGAACTACACTTATCCAATAGAATTATTACATGTGTTAGGGTAATAATAATATCATTTTTACATTTAATTACCCTATTTACTTTTAACCGTGGTAAATAAAAGTAAAAAGTTAATATTCACCAAAAATTATTTTTATCTTATTGAACCACATTTTACTCCTTTATATTAATCATTTCTCTTGTATTTTTAAAATTCCACTCACAGAAGTGGTAAAATTAAGTTTTATATAAATTTGCAAATTCTCTTAGGAGGTGGGTAAAAGACGATGAAAAGTTCAATAAAATTTTTATATATCTAAAATTATTATAAAATGAATCCATTGAATTAAATTAAACTTATATAGGTATTATGTATCAATTTTGACCAAAAATAAATTTAAATAAAATAAATAATTATTTAAATAAAAAGTCGGTTTTTAAATAGTAACCCAATGTTTCACTATTCATTAAGAATTAAAGTTTTCAGAAAAATACCAAAAATTCACCCTAGGCTAATTTTGATATTCATAATCCAAAAATGAAATCCATTTTGAAAGATAAAATTTATAAAATTTCAAAAATTGGGTATTACTATTCATAACAGCTCGTTCATAATAATATTATAGTAATATCTTATTTAGTGAAACTCAGTATTGCGTATAACACACACTATCAAGGAAGGTTGCTATGGAATGAAACACAAGCCTAGAATAGTGTTTTCCTATACTGCATGCTAATACGGTGTTACGTATAGCACAAGTTAATCTTGGTGTAGCGTACAAGACATCAAAGAAATTAAAAAGAATAATTCTCCTAAAATCTCAGGGTGTTACATTCTACCCCCCTTGGGATGAATTTCACCCTCGAAATTCATCAGGGTTATAAATGGTTTTCTACTTGAAAGTTTCTTTCATAAAAACCCACATCGTAAAAAGGAATAATAAAACATAATTTTAAAAACTAATGTATGAAGTGTAACAGTTACCCAAATTAACTCATCACTGGGTTTCCACATAGAAGAACATAGGTGGAAATATAGATATGGAAGAGAAATCTAACTATCAAGTTCTGATGGAGAGTGGTAGAGAACATGGATATGAAAAATCCAACAATCACAAAGCCAAAAATTTGTGATGATTTAAGGTACCATCTGGTTCATCGGATATAAGGGCACAAGGACAACATTTTTGGTTTTTAAGATCATTTCCCTAATGTTGAAGAATTTGAATTAGAAGAAATACTTACTTTATTTCTGTATAATCTCATCGTTGTTCATGCCTTGAACAATTTCCACTTCATCTCTTAAAGAAATGAAGTTGAATTTTTCAATCGTGAAGTGTTAGAAGATCATGTGATAGAATGATGGGTCATTCCATATGTCTCAAACAAAAGGTTAGCAAAATTTGTCAAATATACATAAGTCCATATATGGTGAGGTTAATCTTATATGATTCCAAAAATGGAATTATACTTCATCTATCATACTGCTTAAGAAAACTAGTTTCTACTAACCAAGGACTTTCTGTAGGCCAATGGTAGGAAATAAAGGCCTGTCGCACTTCAGTTGTGGGTTCGATTCCCACAGCCTTGTCTGACGTGATAGGTTGTCGCCCGTCCTGCAGATTTTCCCTTTTTTCTAAAACTACATTATAATAACATTCCTATAATAAAATAGAAAAATGTTCTAGCCTTAAAAAATATTATCTTATGTCTAACTTAATTCATTCCAATCTTTAGGCTTATCCAAAATACTTCTATCCAAGCTCATGGTATAAAGAAAACAATTACTAGAAATGTCATCTACCGAGCATGTGAATACCATCATTCATCCCCCGTATATCATACGATGTATCTTGTTGGTCACATTCCAAACATTTGAATACCTTAATCATGTATTCTCTTGAACCATAGTGAAAACATGAATGCTGTCACAAGGTAACTCTTTCCATATACCAAAATTCCAAAAATTCTATATACTCAAACCATGATATCACTTTTTCCTTATATTAATTATGATCTCATTAATACTATCGAAAATTTCATTATCTCCTTATCCCTTCTTTATACTCATATTAGGTTATTTCTAAAAATATCTGAATAACATTTCATGGTTACCGATACCATTCAACATATACTTTCAAAACTCAAGCAAAGGCAACAGTGTAACAATCCTTAGATTTTTCTTTATTCCATAGTACCATACATTATTTTTGATAAACATACAATCATTACACTACCTTCTTAAATCACTGACTGAGCTTCATCATTTCATCCATCTCATATATCATTTGTAGTCTCTTCATCATCATCCACATAAATACTACCCATATGACCATGCTAATTCTCTTTATGAGATTTTCCCTTAGGTAATTAATTTTCATAATGCCCGTACATTCCACATTTAAAACACTTAACCATTGTTGATTTCTTAGCAATAACATTATCCTTGTCCATGGTATTAACTGAACCTTTTCCTTTACAATTACTAGATTTGTGTCCTTATTTTCCACACCCAAAGCATCTTCCAGTTCCTTTGAAACATTCTCCTTGATGCCTCTTCCCACATGATTTACATGAGGGAAATTGAACTTTCTTTCCTCTATGATCATCATGAAACTCCATATTTCTCTTATTAGTTGAGTTGAGAAACTTACCAAAGTTGAGACTATTGATCATATTATGAGATTTCTAATTAGGCATAATAATGATATGTGGACTTCCGAATCCAATTTTGTTTGGTTGCTCATGAAGAATATCATTCCATTGTCCATCATATCCTCTATTATCGTGAATCTTCCTATTTCCATCCATTTTCTAAAACCCAAAAAGAATAGTGTGAGAGGCCAAAATCATAATCAAGTGGGATTAACTTTAATATCTAACATCTTAGGTTTAATTCTAATATCATTACCACAATTCTAGGACTATAACCTATACTTATACTTAACCTTAGGGACATCCCTAGACATACCTTAGAAATATCTCTAGGGATATCACTAAATTTCTCACATCCTAATTTCCAAAGGTTGACTAAACCAAACCTCTGATACCAACTGTAGAGACCCCAAACTTGATGTACATGGAAATTACATTATTTTTTCAGAATACTTAATACATAACAAAAACAAACACTGAAGGACCGTAATAGTTTAGTGTCTTTGAAAACTCGAAACAAAATCTTCTAATCGTTGTGAAAGATCTTCAACATCTCTCATAAAGATCTTCCCCTTTGGTTTTGTTACCTAAAACTTTTCTTTATATCCTGGGGAAAAGAAAAAATATAAAGGGTGATCTAAAATTCTCAGTAAGGGTAAGCATTGAGAGAATCAAACAAACCATATACATTTGAACTTAAAAACATGAACAAAATGTTTTAACATCAAAATCTTGAGCAATGACATAAAACATAGAAGTACATAAGTCATAGATACATCAATAATGATAAAATAGCATGGGATTAAAACATGTAATTGTGGAAACCATTAATCACATGATATGATTTCTATAGTAGCCAAGGCATTGCTGCCAAGACCATGTTAGTGGACAAAGTCCCTTTCTGAATCGAGTTCACTCCTCGTTCCAGTCCTGTAACACTGAACCGGATTAACTCACCATTCTATCCATGTATATCTCATGAGATATAAATCTTTACCCAATTCATTGGAGGGAGATATAGGTCCCACCAATCTCATAATGAAATCATTCTTACTTGTGCCACAAAATAAACATAAAACATTCATAATAACCCAAAGAATAAAATGGGTTTCATAAACATCATCCCATCATCACATAATCCATATAAAACAAATGGATATCATTTCATCATAAGAAAAATTACACCATATAAATAATAAAGACATTATACTTGAAACATAAACATGCTAAATAATTTCATCTTAGATGGAAAATAGTTTTGATAAAACACTTGAAATGAATTCTTGAGGAAAATATCCTTTCTTCTTCAAAATCATTTTATTTTCACAAAATTCCACACAATTTCAAAAGAAATGGATTTTATTGAAAATAAACATGAAAACTTGTAGATTAATCTTCATGAAAATTAGACGTTATGAAACCGTAAAAATCCGTTCATTCCGTATAAGTTAAAAAAACATTCTTCTTGTACTTTTTCCAAAAAAGTGAAAAAGTACCTCATATGGTAAACAAAAGAAAGATTCCTTCCATATGATGTGGTAAAAGTAAAAAGGGGTAAAAATGAATTTAAAAATACATGGAAGAAAATTAAACATTTTATGAAAACATTTTGAGAACATATGGACATGGATAATAAACATAACCCCAGTAAATACTTACGAATAAACAATCTCGGATAAGAATGAGATTGGAATAATTATCCCTTACCTTAGGTTCGATATGCTTCGTACGTATCTGAACCTCCTATATAATGATTTAAATAATTTCATTTACTTATTAAATAATCATATTCATTGTTATTATATCATATATGGTTCACTTATGACTTTATATTACCCGTTCTTTTGTAAATTCCATGTTAAAGCATAGTTTTGGGTAAAATCATTTTATTTATCATACTTGTTTGGACTTGTTGTTATTGATATTATTATTACTTATATCATGATTTACTTACTTACAGAATTTAAATCATGATTTATATATCATATATATTCAGTATATATATATATAATAGGTAGATGAATGAAATGAAATACACCGTTGATGGAGACGGTAGGTCGTACGTACGCATGAACGCTGTTTTCCTTTCCTTATTGGCTGGAATAGAAGTAAGTAGATGACATATATATATATATATACATAAATTCAGTAGATTAATTATGTCATATATTTCATTATTATTCATTATATATACTTTATAATCATTCTTAAATGGTTAACATGCAGAATGAATCTCATCGCGTCGTGGAGACAGTAATTCGTACGTATGCACGAGCGATGATATCATTCCCATAATTATTGAATGGAATTGGAGTGGATGATATAATAACTCATAATTAGTATGATGTTATAATAACCATATATAGTTATTATTGACACCATTATACCCATCCAAGTAAGACAGTGGTGGAAAAACTGATAACACCACGGTGTGAAGATGGTATTCCGTACGTACGCATGCGCGGTGATTTCATTTTCCGTAGGATGGATAGAATGTGAAATGAGGTTGTTTCATATTTATAATAACATATTAGTATATTAGTGATACTTATGTTATCAATTTATAATGAAACAACTAAATAAGAAGAAGTTTAAGAAGAAAGAAAACTTAAAAAAATCGGTGGAAGAGATTACCTCTTCCTCAACCCACCTCCTTTAAACTTCTTCTTAGGGAACTAGAGTTGGTCTTTTGATAAGACCAGAACCTCTATGATATAACTATAGAGGTTGATAAGAAGAATATTTAGGGGTTGGCTGAGCTTCAAGGCTCAAAAGGGTGTGAAGAGAAGAGGGAAGGGGTGCCCTTTTTATATGGGAGGAGAGGGGCACCTTAGGAAAACTTAAAATATTATTTTATAATAAAGTCATATTCCATTTTTAATAGCTGAAAATTGATTTATTTATAAGATAAGGTGGGTATGGGTCGAAATTATCTCAACCAATAAGTTTTAGACAAGTTTAGGTTACTATTTTATCCTTATCATTTAGATTTAACTCTAAGTTAAATAATTTAACTTTTACCATGTCTTTTTGTTTTCTTGCACTATATGGTTAATAAACTTACTATAACAAGCCAAAAGAACCCCAAGTTGTTCATTATTAATATATATAACCTTACCCTAGTCATTTTTCGGAACCTCATATTTTTAGGAATAAAATAACAATTAGTAATATAATATTTGTTTTAAAAACTATTTTATGTCAATTTTGACACTATTTGGTACTTGATTTTTGTGAAAATCATAACAGCATGATTAGTTCTAAAAAAGATAATTAAATCAATAATAACATGTCATATTAACCTATAAATTTATTGGAATTCATAAAAAGTATTAAATTACATTTATTTGGGTATTTATAACATCAATTATGTTAATATTTCATTAATAAGGTAATTACTGCATCATCATTGTGTCATAAATAATTTAAATTATTTAATGTCTAAAAATTATAAATAAAATAACATTATGTATGAAATAGTTTTATCTTTATAATGAATATTTATAGTCGAATTTATCTTATGCATAACCCTATATTCAAAATGTTTTAGTTATTAAACTTTGATTTTAACTATTTTAATTCTTCTTTAAATAAAATAATAATAAATGTCCCAATCTAATCCAAGTAGACCTAATGGGTAATATTTTATCCCTAAGTTTTTTTTGGTCGAACTACACTTATCCAATAGAATTAGGACATGTGTTAGGGTAATAATAATATCATTTTTACCTTTAATTACCCTATTTACTTTTAACCATGGTAAATAAAAGTAAAAATTTAATATTCACCAAAAATTATTTTTATCTTATTGAACCATGTTTTACTACTTGATATTAATCATGTCTCTCAGATTTTTGAAATTCCACTCACAGAAGTGGTAAAATTAAATTTTATGTAAATTTGTAAATTCTCCTAGGAGGTGGGTAAAAGACGGTGAAAAGTTCAATAAAATTTTTATATATCTAAAATTATTATAAAATGAATCCAATGAATTACATTGAACTTATATAGGTATTATGCATCAATTTTGACCAAAAATAAATTTAAATAAAATAAATAATTATTGAAATAAAAAGTCAGTTTTTAAATAGTAACTCAATGTTTTCACTATTCATCAAAAATTGAAAGTTTTCAGCAAAATACCAAAAATTCACCCTAGAATAATTTTGATATTCCGAATCCAAAAATGAAATCAATTTTGAAAGATAAAATTTATAAAATTTCAAAAAGTGGGTATTACTATTCATAACGGCTAGTTCATAATGATATTATAGTAATATCTTGTTTAGTGAAACTCGGTATTGCATATAACACATGCTATCAAGGAAGGTTGCTCTGGTATGTAACACAAGCCTAGAATAGTGTTTGCATATACTGCATACTAATACAGTGTTTCGTATAGCGCAATTTAATCTTGGTGTAGCGTATAAGACATCAAAGAAATTAAAAAGAATAATTCTCCTAAAATCTCGAGGTGTTACATAAGGTGTTGAAGGCGCAATTTTGGTGGAGAGTCATGAAAAGGAAGGTGGCTGAGTTTGTCTCATGGTGCTTAACTTGTCAGTAAGTTAAAGAAGAACATCAGCGGCCAGTGGGTATGTTGCAGTCTCTACCTATCCCAGTGTGGAAATGGGATCAGATAGAAATGGATTTTGTTACAGGTCTTCCAAGAATGGTTTGGAAACAAGATGTCATTTGGGTGATAGTGGATAATCTTACCAAGTTGTCCCATTTCATCCCTATTCATGAAACTCATACGGTGGAAGATCTTTCAAAAATATATATCTGAGAAGTGGTAAAGAGGCATGGTGTACCAGTGTCTATCGTATCAGACAGAGATCCGAGGTTCACATCTCGTTTCTGGCGATCCTTACAGAAATCCCTGAGAACTCAGTTGAATATGAGTACTTTGAATCATCCTCAGATGGATGGACAATCTGAAAGAATGATACAGACGTTGGAAGACATGTTGCGGGATTTTGTAATGGATTTTGGTGGCTCGTGGGAAAAGCACATGCCTTTAGTGGAGTTACAATAGTTATTAGGCCTTGATACACATGGCTCCATTTGAAGCATTGTATGGGCGTCCTTGTCGTTCTTCACTTTGTTGGGTGGAAACAGGTGAGACTTCACTAGTTGGGCTGAGCCTTGTCCAAGAAACAATGGAGAATATTCAGTTGATTAAAAAGAGGATGGAGACGGCACAAAGTCATCAAAAATCTTATGCGGATCATCGTTGAAGACCGTTGTCATTTGCGGTGAGTGATCATGTCTTTTTGAGAATCTCTCCAAGGCTTAGACTTCGTCATTTTGGGAAGCAGGGTAAATTATCTCCTCGATATATAGGCCCTTTTGAGATACTAGAACGGGCTGGAGAGGTGGCGTATTGGTTGGCATTACCACCAAGGTTCAGTGCAGTGCATAATGTGTTCCATGTATCTCAGTTGAAGAAGTATCAGCCTGATCCTGACCATGTGATTAGATGGGATCACGTTGACCTAGAACCAGATGCTTCATTGGTACATATTCCAGTATAGATTGTGGATAGGCAAGAGAAAGTCTTGCGTGGAAAAAGCATCGGTCTAGTGTGGGTTTTGTGGAAACATGGTCAGATTCAAGAAGAGACGTGGGAATGCGAGAAAGAAATGAAATAGTAATGACCAGAACTCTTTCAGGTAAGTGATGGATTTCTACATTCCAGGGATGGAAAAGCCAATGGTGGGGAGAATGTAGTACCCCCGATTTCTGGTATGTAACCCTTACTTGATGCTATTCATGGTTTTAAATTTAAGGGTGTTGAATGGGAGAGTCGGGAGAACTTGGAATGATGTTTTGAGGCAAAGGGGAAGTCGCACGGGAGGTGCACAGTTTGTATAAACTGTGCGTCCAAACCATGCATAGTGGGTCTTGGAGGCAGTGGCTTCCGCACGGTTGGCGCACGGTTTGTCTAACCATGCGTCCAAACCATGCGAGAAGGGTGGCCGAGGTAGTAGCTAATGCACAGTTAGTGCACAGTTTGTCAAACCGTGCTAACTAACCGTGCGACCACTTAAACGAGATCCTATAAAAGTGGATCTCACACATTTTTTCCTCTAAGTGGCTCGTTTATGCTCTTAAGTGGCCCTAACTCGGGATTTTGGTTCTCCTATGGTCAAAGAGGGTTCTTCTATCATTCCAGAGGCGATCTGAAGTCTTCTCTTGGAGAATCGAAGCCGGATTCTTGAGGTATGTGATCGTTCTTATTTGATTTCTCAGATATACTTAGATCTACTTCTCCTCTTCTCTCAGTTTCTTAGATCTATGCCCGTTATGGGTAGATCTAAGTGTTTGGATGCCAAAAATGATGAGTTTTGGTCTTGGTTGTGTTAGGAGAAGAGATATAAGGAGGATCCTTGGTGAATCAGCTGAGTTTTCTTGTGTGTTCTCCGTTTTTTAGGGTTTTCGTCAAAACCTTTGAGGTAGGTGGCTTCAATCTCAATTCCTATTTCTTAGAACTTGAAGGATTAGTTTTAAATTGTTTTCCATGATTGAAATGGTTTGTTTATCTATTGTGAAATGATGGTTGAAACCTCTTTTTAGTAATGGGTGATGGAAATTGTGTGTTTTTGGAAAGTGGTTGTTGAAGTAAATTTATAATGGTTATTTTAGATTGGCTATGGTTTTGCTGCTTGAAAGAAATGGTTTTAAATAAAAGGGTGATGATTTATTGAAAGGTTTTGAACACACGTGGTTTTGGGCATAGATTTGCATGGGTTGTGGTGTGTGTTCATGTGCATTGGGATGGATAAGGGCGAGAAGTACCCCTATCAAAAGGTTGGTATGGATAAGGTCGAGAAGTCCTCCCATCAAAAGGGACGGATAAGTTCATGAAGTACCCCCATCAAGGTAGTTCACTAAGTGACGACTTAGTGGAAGGATAACTCACCACTCATGAGTATAGGGAGGTCCATGTTGCATGCATGGTAGGTTGTGTGGATTTGTGGAATGGAATGAATGTGCCAAAATGGAAATGGGAATTTGATTGGAAACTTTTTTTGGTTTCTTTTCTTGAGAAAGATGGTTTTTGTTGGAAAATGGTTTTGACATTGAACTTGTTATATTGTGAACTATTTTGTAATTGTTTTATATAAATGTGATAACATGTTTTATCCTAGAGGCATGGGTTGGGAAGTCATCGGGGAAAATATACTGAGTATCATTACTCACCCCCCTTCTTTGGCACGTTGGTGCTTTTGCAGATGTCATGTACCAGGATATTGGAAAAGTTAAAGTGTTGCATACAGCTTCGTGATGCTTGGGCTGGTTCGTGATGTTGGAGCTTGGAGCTTGTGGAGCATGGTGTTGGGTTTTTGTCTTATAGTCTTTGAGTTTTGTATTTCTGCTGTTTACTCTGATTTAGTGTTGGTTTTCACTGTGGTACTCTTGGTTGGTTTTTATAAACTAAATGGTTGAGTTGTCTTAGCTTTTATCATGCATCATTTAGTTGATTAGTTGGTTATGGTTGTTGGATCTGTGGTATCTTCTAAAAGGGTAAATTATCCCCCACTTGTCTTGAAACCCTTCGGCATTTATTGAAAGCCTTTGGCGCCTTGGGGATGTCACTTAAGGCATAGTAATGACTTGTTGTACTCTCCATCCAATGAGAATTGGTGGGTCATTACAATACACAACCACTGAATCCTCCTCCTTTTTCTTCAATTCAAGGAATTTCTTCTCCATCCTAAGTCGCACCACCTTAGGAAAATATTTTTCAAGTAAAAGACTTTTAAATTCATCCCACTCTAAGGCATCAAAATCATCTCTACCCCTGATATTCCTTACCATTGACCACCACTAATCAGCTTCACCATCAAAATGATAAATGGAAATACTTACCTTTTGATTGTCTGAACATCCTATAACATTGAATATCTTTTCAAGGGCTTTGATCCATCCTTCAGGTGCTACTGGGTCAGAAGATCCATTGAAAGCAGGAGGGTGTTGTATCATAAAATGTTCTACTACTGTCATGTTCTGTTGTGGTACCCATATTTTTTCTCTTGCATGGATGAAACCACCATTTATTGCCTCTTTTAGCTGAGCCATTACTGTCACAAACTGCTCGGTTCAAATCCGTACCATTCCGGGATGTAGATCTGGAAGTATGTCATTCTGTCGGTGCCTCTCCTCTTCAGCATCCCAATTTCCTATGTGGACAACCAATCTGAAAAAACATATCTTAGATAAAGCAACATGGTAATCTTTAAATGCTATAACATTTCAAATTAATGATAGAGTAAAAATCATTTATGGTATTATTTTAACATCATCCTAACCCCTAAAGTTATCTAAACCATCCTCTGATACCAACTATAAGGACCCCACCTTATTACATATATAATATTGAATTTAGTCAAGAAAAACACTTCTTTTTACATTGAGGATCTTTTCAAGTTTAGATCTTTATATAATTGGGACATAATAAATTCATAGCATTACACATTGTTACAGAGTGGATACCATAAAAATAGTTTCCATTTTTTACAAAATTAAAAACATTAAAACTTAAAACATGATTCCTTGAAAATTCTTCAACATTTAACATGGTTTCCTTCTTTTTCTTACACATCCATTAACCTGTGAAAAATCATTTAAAACTTTGGATGAGCACAAAAAATCAGCAAGGGATATAAAAAGAAGGAAAGAACACATTAGTCCATGAATACTTGTAATGTATGAAATAATTTTTATAAGAAATACTTATCAACTATATATATATACTAACTTTGTGAAACATGAGATTTACACAATACCTAAGAACATAAGTAGAACCATAAAGGTATATTGGGGAATTACTTACATAATCTTGTAACCCTCTTGGGTACCTTTTAATTTGTAACCATCACGACTACCTTACTATTTGTGTAACCATCGTAGTTACACTTGGAGTAACCATACGACCGACCTCCAACTTACACATACCCAATTCATTGGAGGGAAATATAGGTCCCACCCTTCATCATAAATAATGGCCAAGATCCAGAAAAAATTCATACAACATTAATATTAGCATAAAAACTTGCTTTCGAATTTTGTAAAACAGAATTTTAAAAGAGGGTTTTAAAAGAAAAGTCCCTTATAAATATCATATAATTGAAGTGAGACTTAATAGAGTGGATGTAATATTTATATAATCTATAAATATACATAATTAAAAAATTTATAATCATAAACCAAGACACAAACAATTTAAATACCACATAAATAATGAAGAATAAGGTTAACCCAAAGGATGGAAATCGGGTTTAGAATTCCCTTACCTCAGTCTTGTCTTACTTCAAACTTGTTTAAACATCCTTTATAATGCTTAAATTTGAGTTATTAGTATTTTAAAGAAACATTTTCATGTTTATAACATCTTATATGATCATTTCATAACCTCATTTCACCCCTTAATTATTAGTTTTTTTCCTTGCACTGTTTTGGGTGAGTTTCTTACATGATTTCCATGATTGGTTCATGATGGATGTTCTTGTTGATTGGAAGTTAAACTCTATAATTAGAATGAAAATGCATTTAAATATTTATAGTACCATAATTTATACCATTTATCATTTTTATGTTTTATATGAGGATGATTCATAAGTTAAAACATTAATGATGTTTGTTTAGATCATTTTAGTGGTTCTTTGTTAATAATAACCTCATTTTGTCTTATAAATTAAAACCATGAGTAAAAAAGAATTACAGAACCATGGATGAGACATAATACATATATTATAACCTGGATCAACCATAGAAATGGTTTCATGACTATAATTGAAAGAATTAATGGAAATTGAAACCACATCGTCCATGATGTTGGTAATTCGACACATCCCAGACAATGTTTTTATTCCTTGAATAAGTGGGAGAGGAGAAGAATAGTTATGTTGAATTTTACATGAAAATGAGGAAATACATAATATACATGATTCTTGGATATTTCATGCCTCTTGGGTAAGAATATATGAAGAAATAATAAGAAAATAAAGGAACTCAAAATAAGAGAATAATTGAGAAATCCCTTACAAAAATTCAGCAGTCTAACGGCTATGTAACATGGTTTTAGAAAATATTAAAAATAGAGGGGACAAGGGTCAACCATCCAGAAATGAATAATAATATAGAATAGATCAAGAATAATAAGGAAATAATAACATGTTTTGGAAACTTTAAAGTTGTACCATATAAAAGAGAACTTGAATGGAAAATGATAGAAATCGAGAATTTTCTTACCTTGTAGAGTAACTCCTAGAATTTGAAGGTTGGGACCTTGTGGGCTTGAGGAAACCTTGGGAGGGATAATAGGGAGGTAAGGAGGCCAGAGATTAGTTTATGGGAAATTTGGAATGAATTTAATGAAGGAATGGGTTGGTATTTATAGCTAAAGTGAGAGATTATTTTAATAATTTCCAAGGGACACCTCATTAGAGGTATTTGAAAAACCATGGGCTTGACCATGGTATTTTCCAATGGTATTTTACCATGGTATAATCCAATTATAACACTTAATAATTTATTTTACTATACACAAGTCGACAAGATTTATTACATCATTAATGATGTCATTAACACAACGAAACTCAAAACTGATTTATTTTACTGTTCATAGAAAAATCAACTGTTTCAAAAAAATCCCCAAAATTCACCCTAAACATTTATCGACGTGTATAATTCATAAATGAATTCCATTTTTTAAAAATAAATTTATAAATATTTTTAATTTAGTTTTTGAATAAAATCATACTTAATTCAAAAATTAATAATTTAAAAACTAGAACTACTTTTATATCACATTTAAAAATTAGTCAAGATTTCATTATCTTAAAGCCTTAAGAAAATAAAATAATAATAAAATTCACTATTCCTTAGGGTCATATTACTATTCATATTACTATTAATAAGGGTGTGTCACTATTCAACAAAAAAAAGTTGGTTCCAATAGACTCCAAATAACTAAATGAACACAATTGTAGATGAACATTTTTGAAATTCAAAACATAGAAGTAGTAAAATTATGTTTAAAGGATACTTATAAATATCTAAAGTAAAAAAATTTCATGCATTTCAATTTATTTTTAGAAAACCTTGGGGTGTTACATACAAGCCAAGGTGATCAACCCAACAGGTTTATTTTCCACTAATATGGGTAGCAAATGACTTGAGGAAGCTATCAATTTAATTTAATTAAACATTTATAGGCTAAAACAGAAAGGTCCGGGTAGTGGCACGACGAAACATTTTATGGAATGCAAAAAAATGAAGCTAAATATCCTAGACCACTTACCTAAGCCTCATATGTAATGGCCCGGGTTCTTAGGGTCCATTACTTTGTGAAAATCTCATGTTGGGTTTTCTGGTCTGGGAATCTCGGTGAAGTTTGGCGTAACGGTAGGCCTACCGGTAGCCTTAGCCTATCGGTAGCAGGCCTACCGGTAGCTCGGTCTACCCGTAGCCGCAGCCTACCAGTAGCTCTGTCTACCGGTAGCTCGGTCTACCGGTAGCTTCATCTACCGGTAGCTCTGTCTATCGGTAGCTCGGTCTACCGGTAGCTCCAGCCTATTGGTAGCTCGGTCTACCAGTAGCTGCAGCTACCGGTAGCTCTATCTACCGGTAGCTGCAGCTACCAGTAGCTCTGTCTACCAGTAGCTCGGTCTACCGATAGCTGCAGCCTACCGGTAGTTCGGTCTACCGGTAGCTGCAGGCTACCGGTAGCTGCAGCCTACTGGTAGCTCGGTCTACCGGTGGCTGCAGCCTACCCGTAGCTGACAGCCTACCGGTAACTCAGCTACCGATAGCTGTCACCCACCGGTAGCTCTCAGCTACCGGTGGCTCTGGCCTACCCTCGCAGGTTCTTTCCAGTGGCACTCATTCTTGCACAATTAGGGTTTTAAACCCTATTTTGACCCCTTTAAGCTCGTTTTAAAAGCCCGGTAACACCCTAATGTTTTAATTAAATATTAATGAAATAACCTGGTGTGTGCGTCGGTTTAAACCACCCGACCCCTTTAATGACGTGTAAAATGCATGGTCAACCCACGACCCCCGCCCCTTACACCGTTTCACGTTTTTATCTCAACCATCTGCCAGCCTTATACAGCAGAGGGTTAGGAATGGTTTCTTCCTCCCTCAATCGTGGCTTTTCACAAACAGCTTTTGGTGCATCGGGCGCGCCGCATCGTTATCCGTAAAGTTCTGTGCCCATCCTAAGCATCGATCGTCGATCAACAAGTAGGGAATTTCTCATCGTCTCTCTCCTTTGTGTATCATGCGGGGTGGGCGTTATTTTGTTTATGTAGAATAGGTTGGACCGAACCTTAATGAAGATAATAAACTAAGTTTTAAAGAATGAAGATGGGGGGACTATGATTGTTGTTGCTGTTTTCAAATTATGATTATCTTTCTGAGTTGTGCTGGCTCATGCCTCCTAAAAATCATGGCTATTGGTGGTCTTTCTCTGTGCACTAATAAACCCTAGTGATGTTTTTAAATGGCTTGTTTGTAATTGTGAACTCCTACTGTGAAAAGTAAATTGGTTAATCACGTATACCCAGCTGAATAAATTTAAAGCACCAGGATCAACCCTTCTGTGATAATCCCTGTTAAAGCACACAGAAATTGAAGTCATGGAGTGTGTTAGGTCATTTAAATATGAAATTACCGGTATGACCCTGCTTTGTGTCTGTGGTAGTGGCTTGGTTGTTCCCTTTTTTAGGCCGATTGCTGGAGATGTGGGAGGGGATGGGATCCCCTGTTTGTATACTCTCGGTGGTTGTGGAATTGGGGATGGTATTCCCTATTGATATGGATTTAGCGGCTGCCAGTTTTAAGACCGGGTGGTTACCTTGTTTATATCACGAATTGGGGTGGGATCCTCTGTTGTTAAGAACCAGGTGTGGATGCTTAGTTGAAATTTGGCTGGTTACTTTCCTTGGTTATGCTTATGGTTTAGTTTCCCAGTAGTGCATAAACTTATTTGAACATTATTACTGAACATGAAAACAAGAATGGGACAAATGGGTTTTGTTGGCGAAAGTCGTGACCCAGACTTGGGTGTCGGTCGTGTTCTTTAGGCTGGCTGAAGAAAAACCTGAACTTTGGGTGATTTCTTGTTACCTATACTTATATATATATATTTTTAGTTTTGTGTTTCTTATTCGCGCCCCAACCAAGTTTAGAACTTAGTGCCAGACACCCCCATTTCATGGGGGAGGGTGTTTTTTCCAACACTATTATTAGTGGCTGGTTATTAGCTCCTTTTCGTCTCCCTTTCCCGGTTATCCCAAGTATCTTCGGGTAGGAAGTGATGGCCTGAGGTCCATTATTAGCCCAAGAACCTTCGGGTGGGGTGGTGTGGTGGTTGGACAGGTGTGTGCGGTAGGTAGTTTCCTAAGTGTCTTCGGGATGAGGACCAGGTGTCTTCGGGCATGGCAGTGGATCTTCTAGACCAGGTGTCTTCGGGTGTGGTTGTGTGTGGTTGTGGACCAGGTGTGTGCAGGCGGATGTGGCAGTGGGACTGCGTGTGGTTGTGGCCCAGGTGTGTGTGGGCGGGTGTGGCAGTGGGACTGTGGTGAGAATGGCGGGATTGGTTCGATGCGTAGGATGTCTCAATAACCAGTGGGAAAGTGGCGCGGGGTACCCAAACATTGATGTACTCTTATTATATATATTACATGACTTGCGTTATTTGGGGAGTGTGCCCTGGTGAGGATTGAGTGGATATTTTTACCTTGATAGGCGTTTGGTTTACTTTTTTCACGGGACTTTAGTACGTTCCCCCACTTTTGCATGAGAGTCTTTGGTTTTCCCTACTGAGTGTACTTGTATGCTCACCCTACGTATATAAACTGTTTTTAGGTTTCTAGGAGAACTTCGGGGATCACGCCGGACCATACTAGCTTGGACCCTTGGGGTAGTTACAGTTTCTGTTTTCCTTTTCTTTGGTACATACCTTTGTAGTCACCTTTTTGTACTTGTGGCTTTTACTCTTTGGAACATGCATGTGGGAATGATTTACTTTTGGTTTTACTTTTCCTTTACCTTGGTGTTGTTGGGTTTTATCATCTTATCTCCCGATCCTATAAAACAAAAAGGGGTAATGCCTTCCATTTGTAAGAAATTTCTATACACTTGGTGCTAGTCGCCACTCTGGGACCTATTGAAGGCAGGTCTCAGGGGTCATTATCTCTCCTTCAACTTAAAGAAGTAAGGGCCTGGCAATATGCTGACCCTTACCTCCTTTTGGTGAAGGCGGGTCATGACATCATAGATATTTCCTCATCTATAATCAACCTTTTATTCGAGCTAGGTTTGAAGAAATCAAAGAAACTGTCAAATGCCTTGAAAATGGGGAAAATGAGATTTCACCAAGATAACACAATAGATATAAGTGAAACCTTGAAATAGAAGGGATATGATCAAATAACATACCTCCAGATTCTCATTTCTTCTAATAGTGAGCGAATTAGAGTTAGTATGGAGGAGGGAGCTTGAAACCTAGGAGGAGTAAGAAATGGAGCTCCGTGTGTAGGAGGAGGAAGAAAATCAGTTAGAAAGAGTAAAGGAAATAAAATAATGGGTTTAAAGGTTTAATGAGGTAAAAAATTGTAATTTCACCCTAAAAAACAACTGTGGACATTTTTCCCCATGGTTGGCCAAACCATGTGCCAACCATGCACCAAGTCGCTCCTATAATGGGGCACCTTGCATGATTTGCTGCACGCTATGTCTAACTATGCACAAATATTAAAAACCCATTATATCAAGAATTGTAGAATTATTGCATGACTGTTCAACTTGGGAACATGATTTTAGAAAAACAGTGCATCCCCTAGGTCCCCACAATCAGCAAAAACACTGTTTAAGGAAACCGTGCGGGCTAGGATGTAGGGTTTTTTCCTAATAGTGCAGCCTAGTATTTTCTTCCCATTTCGGGGATCCAGGGTTCGAATGATACCCAAACAAACTTGATACCTCCTTAACTTGATTAGGAATAATTTTTAGGGTTGTTTAAAATAATTAAAACCAAACATTAATGGTTCGTGCCTTTGTAAAAAGAAAAGATGTTATAGTGGCATAATCCCAAACACATTCTGGGACCAATACCTAACCAACGATTCCTATACAAATCCCAATTTAATTTAATTTAAGAAAAAACTATTAGAAAATTACAAATGATGAAATACATCTCTAGAACAACTTGTGACCATAGGTAGACATTGCCTCTAGATTTCCCCTATGAAAGCATGGTAAAATCTCCAACAGGAGACACCAATTCAATTATCCAATTGATTTAATTTAAGATGAATTTCTATTGAAATAAAAGTGGTGACATACCTCTATCAAAATAAATTGTGATGTTTGAAAAAATTCATCATGGGATCTCCTTTGCATAAGCCACATGAATAATGATTGATTCAACTATTCTCCAATGAAATCTGAATTGAAGCATAAACCATTAGAAATAAAAATCATGAAAAAGAGAAGGGTGGAATCCAAGGAGGATACCAGAGTTGAATACATTCCTAATCACCAAATAACATCATAAAAAACACCCCATGTTCAAGGTAGAAGAGAATGAGGGTGGGAGTTTTGTCTGCTGAAGCATGCACGCATAAGAGGGAAGGAATAAGGTGGGATAGGTCTTAAAATCACATAGGGGGAAATGTGGTATTTTCCCAATTTTAAACAATTGCATGATTTTCCAAATGATGTGTTAGTCATGAAAGTGGCACTACAACCCTTTGAGACTCTCTCATGGTTTCCTCTACAACCACTCATGGTTTTTCTGGCCCCATGCACCAAGTGCATAACCAAAACCTAGTTTCATGGTTTCCCCTTGAATTCACACAATTTTTACAAAACCATGTGCTATCTGGGCTAGACAATCATGCTTCATTGAAGCTTAAATAAAAGTTCCCTAAGCTTCATGGTACACTACTGGAAATCGGATCTTTCCCAACACATATATACACCCTTTCCCAACGGTTCTCCCAAACCGTTGGGAAGGGGGGGTCTTTCCCAACGGTTTGGGAGAACCGTTGGGAAAGGGGCCTCAAAACACCCCTTTCCCAACGGTTCTCTCAAACCGTTGTCTTTCCCAACGGTTTGAGAGAACAGTTGGGAAAGGGGTGTTTTGAGGCCCCTTTCCCAACGGTTCTCCCAAACCGTTGGGAAAGACCCCCCCTTTCCCAACGGTTTGGGAGAACCGTTGGGGAAGGGGTGTTTTGAGGCCCCTTTCCCAACGGTTCTCCCAAACCGTTGGGAAAGACCCCCCCTTTCCCAACGGTTTGGGAGAACCATTGGGGAAGGGGTGTTTTGAGGCCCCTTTCCCAACGGTTCTCCCAAACCGTTGGGAAAGACCCCCCCTTCCCAACGGTTTGGAAGAACCGTTGGGAAAACTCCACCCCAAATTCAACATTCACCCCTGGAAATTTCCACCTATCCCAACAGTTTTGAGAACCGTTGGGATAGGTCTATCCCAACGGTTTTGAGAACCGTTGGGATAGATTCTTTCATTTCTTCTAGGTCTACTACCCGAGAACATTATATAAATCTAAATTTTAAATAATTATGATAATACATATATATATTTATGAAATTATGTTTACAAAAGTGACGTTAGCTTAGTGGTTAAGTCGTTCGATTATAAACAAGGGGTCGTGGGATCAAATCCCAGCACATGTTTTTTTTTTGAAATACATTTACCAACGGTTTTATATCCGTTGGAATAGATTTTCATATTACTTATACCAACGGTTTTGTAAACCGTTGGGATAGGTCTATACCAACGGTTTTGGGAAAACCGTTGGTATAGACCTATCCCAACGGCTTACTTCGCAACGGTTCTCCAAACCGTTGGTATAGGCTATACCAACGGTTTGGAGGCCTATACCAACGGTTCCAAACCGTTGGTATAGGTTAGTATTCTACTAGTGGTACCACACAGTTTCCTATAGACCACTCTCCTTGGGAAAAAACCTCCAAAACTCCTAAAACATGACTTGAAGATCCTGAGGTCCACTTGAGAACCCGAGCTACCTTCAGAGCCTCATTCTATATCTAAAAGAATCACTTAGAGAAAATATAACTCTTTTAATTTTGTTTTTAATCTCTGATCAATATTCAACACATCCTATAATTGAAAATTCAAATTCCTCTTGGAAATTTTCAAATCATATATACATGAGGTCTTACAATCACATTTTTTTATATAATGAAAACGTTGTTTATAATATAGTCAGTTCACCGCCACCTTGAACAACATATTTCATTTTTTACCACCACATTCATGGATAGATATAATAGTAATTTTTTGGTTAAATATGATAATGATAAGTATATTCAATTGTTTTTCATATTTTTGAATGGGTAAATAAAATAATCATTCAACTAAATCAAATATGACCACCATGGTTAGAAAAACCATCTATATTAACTAACCATTAAACAATAACATTTAAAATCGATGAATCGTACCTAAAATAGAGAATTTATGGATATTTGGAACCATTTAAACTCTTGGAATAAAATTAACATCATTTCATCACACTTCTGGAGTTATGGAACCATTTCATGAGAACTTCCATAATTATTAACAAACAAATGCACCCATGGAACCATGACACAAGTGACCTCATGACAATGAATATAGATATGATATCTTAATAAAATGGTTACAAAAAAATATAAAAGAATAATAATAAATAAAGTATACTTGTAATTTTTTTAGAAATCATTCAATAAACCTAATTTGGTTATTTAGGAGTCTTGATGTATGTATCAAGTGAGTCAGGATCCCTGGTAAGGGAACTTATCAACCACCCTCTTCTATTTCAGTTTAGGGTTTTTCTCTCTAAACCTCACTTTATCTCTTTATTTTTCTCATTTTTCTCATTTATATTTTGTATATATGTTCCTCACATATATACCCAGTTTAACTTACCTTTCATTGTTGGGGTTATGTAGGATTTCAATGTTCCCTTCTAAATTTCTTCTTTGAGGAAATCTCAATTAAATGAAACTTGACTATTTGTTATCACATTTCATGTATGAGTTCATCTAATGTTTTTTAGTCTTCCTTGGTTCCTAAAAGCACTCTTTTTTTTATTCAAAATAATTCTAGTTCAATTATGGTTTGAAAGAAAACACCATGTTCTCGCCATCTTTAAAGATTATGTACCATATTATTAAAAACCTTTCATAGGAGGACCATTTAGAAACCTAATTCTCCTCTCATTTCTTATGAACATTATTTACATAACATTCCTTTTCATGACTTATTATTATTTATTTAGTTGTGAACATCTAGAAATTTTTTATCCCTTATTCTCATGGGAATATTTAGGATATGACATTTGGTTACGCCTTAAGAAATGATTTTGTAACCCATTACATACTCATAGATTTTTGTTATGTTTATGCCTTATCTATGATTTCATTATGTCAAACATATATGCATATACATATTTTAATGTGATGGTCAAGTATAAATTTTTTTATCCTGTCAATACATGGGTAATTTTTTTCATCTCATGAGATACCATGTATGGTGCACAGGTTGTTAGCCTAACAAACTATGGTATGTTGTATTGGTAGTGAGCCTTAACTTATGTTTATGATTTCATGTTTTATGTTGTTTCCACATTATTATGATGTTGTGATCTTATGATATTTTATTCCTTATTCCATTCCTCTATCATATATGATCATTCTCTTTTATGATATCACGATCTTATGATATTTTCTTCGTATTCCATACCTCCATTTTATATGATCCTTTTCTTTTATGATATCATGATGTGAATTTTGATTTGTATGTTTTCACCATGTTATAATTTGATTATTTCCTTAATGGGGTTCTATAGTTTAACCTTTTCCTTTGTGTATTTCTATAGGATATCTCACGTAACAAAAAAAATGGGGGGGGGGGTGGATTTAGGGGCACACAATGGAGATTTAAATTAATATGTTGTGGTTTATATTTAATTTGATGTTTTATATATCCAATCTCCCCAAGACACTAGGCCTTTAGATTCATGGGTTGTGTTTTAAATATTGAT
Organism: Viscum album; assembly: GCA_963277665.1. Lineage (NCBI taxonomy): Eukaryota > Viridiplantae > Streptophyta > Magnoliopsida > Santalales > Viscaceae > Viscum > Viscum album. The sequence goes on along the minus strand of OY728129.1, from coordinate 1,746,198,980 downwards.
ATTTTAAAAATCATGTAATAACATGAGTATAATTAAGATTCAAGTAGCAACAACTGGTATCAAATCAAAGTTTAATTATTATTGAAAATTAGGAATCGAGTAAATTAGTTTAATTTATTTAAAAACATATACAATGTATTATAGAAAACAATATCACAATACATATGTTTCCACATATGTATTTTAGTTTTAATTTTCATTCAATTAGAAATGGATATTGAATCATGATCATCAAGTCAAAAATCACATGAAGACAATTAGAGTATTTTAAAATTCCAAATTTTGACCCCTTTTCCATTTTTCCAATAGTTTGTAATAATGAATGTCCATTTAATTTCCCAGTCTGAACTTTTCACGCCATTTCAGGACCATTATCGTGGTGACGAGTTTTATAGTTTGGTTGGTAATTATGATACACTTTCCAATGGGTCATCTCCAATAGTTTTCTGGGTTTGGTTTTCTTAATCTGATTATTTGTTGCAGTGCATTTCAATTTGGGTAGTAGAATCAAACGAGACTGCTACCCAAATGAATCTGATCAAATATTGGGTTTTGTTCAACTTCATTTGGCTGCTTGACCTTCCTCTTGCCAATATACTCAAATGGTATTTCTTGTTGCTTCCCTTATTTTACTGTGTCAGCAATTCCTTAGTTTCGAATATTGTTTTTTAAACAACAAATATCATTGTCAACATTTTAGGGTTTCTATGTGGCCCCCTGTGAAGCTAGTGTTCATCTGTTCATTGGTGGTGCCTCACTTTGATGGCACTTCCCATGCCTATGATCGACTCTCACCGGAGTTGCGAACCTTGAAAGTGTTTTTTCATTGCTTCCACAACCTAAAAAGTGAGGTTATTGTTTCTTACTTATCACATCAATTGATTGTATCAACACGTTAACATGTGTTTGAACATGCCATATAATTCCCCATATATACCTTTACTGAACTGGTTGACCTATTTGTCTCAATATCAAGGGACATGATTCCGGTTTGATAGATGTCAAGGATGATTGAGAAGTATTATATAATGACCTCAAAGAGACCCTTGACCAGTATCTGCATGCAGAAAACACCCAAAAGATGCAAACAATGTTGAAAGTGGTGGGGGAAAGGTCACCTCTCCTTCAAGTCCAGCAAAGAAATCAAACTATGAAGAATAGGGTGGGAATCAAAATTCAAAGCATGAGGGCACAAAAGATAACACGAGGGATTCTAAAAAGCGGATAGTTGGTATAGAGAATTATGGCTTATGGTGTAATTTGTGTGAGATTTTGTGCAGCGGTGAAGGAAATATGTGTTGGGAAAGACAGGAAAACGACAAACGCGCAAACAATTGAAAAGAGTATGTGAAATAGAAATAAAGTTTCCCCCCCAAACAAAACGGATTCACAACGACCCAAAATTAAATGTGTCGAAAATAAAGTTGACACTAGAAATTTTTACATGGAAAAAACCAAAAGGGAAAAACATGGTGTTGAGTCAAAAGTCCACTTTTGAATTTTATATCTTATTTTGGAAATCACAAATGTCCTTTATCATGTTTATCGTATCGTACTGACCATGCTGATCGTACTGACCATGTTGATCATACTGACCATGCTGATTGTACTGATCATGCTGATCATACTAACCATGCTGATCGTACTGACCATACTGATCGTACTGATCATGCTGATCGTACTGACCATGCTGATCGTACTGACCATGCCAATCGTACAATGCTGATCGTACTGACTATATTTTTTTCGTACTTACTTTGGAAATTGTATTGACTATGTTAATCGTACTAATTATTATAAGTATACTCACTTTGTATCATTAAAAAACATTACTCATACTCCTCTTTACATTCTTGTTTTGGTACTTAGTCAAAAACACATGTTTCATATTAATCGTACCCTTGTTTTTTATCTCTATATATCTTTTACCTTAACCAAAATGATGTTATAGAGTTTGTTACAAACTAATCAAAATGATGTCATGATTTCTGTTTCAATATGACTTTTTTAATGCCAGGTGTCTAGGTCCCTCCGAGTTTTTCAGAGAAATATGACCGTTGGAGGAAATATGACCGTTGGAACCTGAGGCCTATAAATAGGGGGTTATTTGAAGCTGAAAAGTAGTGACTTTGGAACAACTGTGATATTCTGCTTCTATAAAGTTCTAGAGAGAGACGCTGTGACTTCTCTCCTGCATTGTGCGTCCGGTCATCGTATTGAGGGCTTTCAATTGATTTAAAGACATAGGTACCGATTACCTACAAAATCGAGGGCTGCCGGGGATAGGCAGACAGAAGTTCCGATCATCGTATCGAGGGCTGCCAGGGATAGGCACACAGACATTCCGATCATCGTATCGAGGGCTGCCGGGGATAGGCAGACAGACGAATCGATCATCATATCGAGGACTTACCAAGGTGGTGGTAAGACAGACCTCTTATCCTAGGTGAAAGGATAACCCTTCTCTTTGGGTCAAAATAATTGTAATACTTTTACTTTTCCACTGCTGTTTGTATGAGAAAGGAAGTTGTATTGTTTCCTTTCTTCTTTATACTTTCTATTGTAATTGTTTCAATTACAATTATTCTATTACATTTTGTATTGATAGATTCTATATGCTTTATGGTAGAATCTCTCACACTTGTATCACTCTGATTATTGTATTCATCTTGAATACATTTACTTTACTTTTCTAATAATATTACATTACATCATACCTTTATATTCAATACAATTGTGGTTGTCTGAATTGTATTAGTTTAAGATCTTTTAAACTAATCTCTTAAGTGTTTAAACTCATAGTTTTTTAAACATACAATTCACCCCCCTCTTGTATTGTTCCATCTAATATACATATTCGATCCAAAAATTGGTATCAGAGGAGGTTTTTCACTGATTTGTATTACTTGTTCTATCTCTTTCATACTACTATTTTAACTACTTACTATACTAACGTGTGAAGTGGAAAAGATTTTGTTTCTTTATATGGAAGGAATAAATATTGGGTCAATTGACAATCTAAATCCTTTTAGACCACCTCTCTTTGATGGGAATGATTATGAGTACTGGATAGATCGTATGAAGACTTTTGTGATCAATACTGGTGTAGACAATTTTATAATGCTTACTGGAGGTTATAAAATTCCTGACAAAGAAGTAAGTACTTTCACTAATCAGGAGAAGCAATAATATCAACTGAATTACAAGGTACGCAATACTTTATTATGTTCTATGAACAGGAATATATACAGTCAGATATCATCATGTGAAGCCACCAAATGTATTTGGAAGAAATTAGAAGTCACTCATTTTTGTACATCCAAGGTAATAGAAACAAGAAGAGCAATGCTTCGAGCAGAGTATCATGGATTTGTTTTTCCTTATGGAGAGCCAATATGTAAAGTGCAACAAAGATTTATGACAATTGCCAACAGTTTACAATCTATGGGGGAAAAAGATCTTGATGATGAAGATCTTTTAGATAAGATTATTGATATAATGCCAAATGAATGGGAGTCAAAAAGGACAGCTATTGATGAGAATAGAAAAGTTTCCCAGATTACTCTTGATGAACTATTTGGAACTCTTTTATAGCATGAAACAAGAATGAAAAGAGATGATGATATCAACAAGAAGAAGAATGGAAATGGAAGTGTAGCTTTTACATCTAAAGCTAAAACACCTGATAGGATTACAAGATCCAAAGCCGAGAAAGTTGTTATATCTGATTCAAGTGATTGTGATCTTTTGGATAATGAGTTAGCCAATCTTGCTCGAAGGATGAACAAGATTGTTGGAAAGAAATACTTCCAATACAGATTCAAAAAGAAAGATAGGAAGGACAAGAAAGATTCAGAGGTAACTTGTTATGAATTTAAGAAAGTAGTTCATATAAGGCCTGATTTTCCTTTACTAAAGAGAAAAGACAGAAAGAAAAGACATTCTGAAAGAAATAAGAAAAAGTATTACAAGAAAAAGACAAAGAAAGTCTTGAAGGCAAATGATACTTGGAGTGCAAGTAGTAGCGATTCATCAGATAATTCTTCAGAATATGAGTCCTCAGGAAAAATAAATATTGGAATTATAGCCAGATTACTAATTGAAGATCATTGTATCATAGTAAAGGTACACAATGATGAATCTATTACAAATGTTTCTTTAAATTAAAATTTTACTGATAATAAATATTATGAATCTTCAAATGATGAATCTTCATCATCAGAAGATGATACATTACCTTCTTTTGAAGAAGTATCTATATTTTCTAAGTTACTCGAAAATGAAAATTCTAAACTCAAGAAGAAGCTTGAAAAAGAAAACTCTAGAGTCTCAGTTTTAACTAAAGAAGTGTCGGATCTTTCTAATGATCTTAATACGAAATATTCTAATTTTGAAAATGTTTTAAAAAATCTTGAGAAAGTCAAATATGATAAGGATAAACTCTCTAAGGATCAAGAAAATAAACTTTCTAATAAAAATGTTTTAGAACACAACTCTAGTTCAAAATCAAATGTTTTGGAGGATAAAAACTTGGTTGTAAAATTAAAATCAGAAATTTTTTCCTTGAAAAAGTGTTTTTCAAACTTTACTTATGATAAGGAAAACTTTGATAAAATGTATTCTCAAATCATACCTTTGAATAATCATTCTGGTATTGGTTATACACATTCTAAACCTGTGTTTAGTAATAACTATTTTGTTCCACAAAATAGTCCTTTTTGCTCTAAGTGTCAATGTGGGGGACACTGGAAAATAGATTGTTCTCTTAATAGAACTCAATCTTTTGGATTTCATAAATCCCATTTTTCAAAACAAATGTGGATTCGTAAAATTATCTTATCTAACCCATCTGGATCCAAACTAGTTTGGATTCCGAAAAACTAATTGTTTTTTTTTCAGGAAAACAAGTGTACCAACAAGAATATTTGGTACATGGATAGTGGTTGTTCTCGACACATGATGGGTAACAAAGATTTCTTGGAAAAGATCATTGAAACAAAAGGATATATTGTTTTACAATTCATCGGAATGCAAGAATAACTTTCTGACATTTTTACAAAATTGTGACCTTCCGATAGATTTGAATTTATAAAACAGAAGCTAGGAATGATTACAATAAAATAATCATTCATATCTACTTCATGTTTTACATTTCTCTTAACATTAAGAAACTCTTCTTAGAAAGGGGGATAATATTTATTACTGTGTTTTCTTTTTTTCTTATGGTTTTTTATCTGTTTATCGTATTGAAAGTTTTATCGTATTGACAATTTTATCATATTGACAGTTTTATCATAATATTTACCTATCTTTTTATCATACTGTCAGTTCATGGTAATGATTTTCTTTTCCATCGTACTGTCAGTTCATGGTAATGATTTTATTTTCCATCTTACTATCAGATCATGGTAATTATTTTCTTTTCCATCGTACTGTCTATTCATGGTAACAAGGTTGTTCTCCATCGTATTGTTAGTTCATGGTAACAAGTTTGTTTTCCATCATCTTGTCTGATCATGGTAACAAAATTGTTTTCCATCGTATTGTCAGTTCATGGTAACAAGTTTGTTTTCCATCAGTTTGTCCGATCATGGTAATGAATTTATTTTCCATCGGCATGTCCATGGTAACAAGATTGTTTTCCATCGGCACGTCCGATCATGGTAATAAATTTATTTTCCATCGGCACGTCCGATCATGGTAATGAATTTATTTTCCATTGGCATGTCTATGGTGACAAGTTTCTTTTCCATCGGCACGTCTGATCATGGTAATGAATTTATTTTCCATCGGCATGTCCATGGTAAGAAGTTTGTTTTCCATCATATTATCAATTCATGGTAATGACTTTCTTTCCCATCGGCATGACGTTTGATAGTATTCTTTTTCTGTACGAATGATTGTGTTTTATTTTGAACTCTACTAAAACCAACAATTACCTTACGTTCTCCGGTAGGTACTTTCCATTTTTTTAATTTTTTTTTCTTTCATTTTAATCCTAACCGTTGATCCTATTTCTCCTAATCTCAACTGTAGAAGATCAACGCTCATCCCTATATCGCCTATAAATACCCCCTCCCCAAACCCAAATCGTTTTTTTTTCAGGTTCTACACCGAAGCTCTGCCTCACTAATTTTATGTCATCGTACGATCTTTCATCAGCAGCATCTCTATGTCTCAGTCTTTTGTCAACACTCCCGCCGATATGTCTTCAAAGGCTTTCTTAGAAAAAGACCTTTTCAGGGAAATGTTAGTTTCCCACGACTTCTATGATTCGTACGATTCTACAATCAAGAGGATTATTTTGTTTCAAGAATGGGAGCATTTGTGTGTTGAAAGACCCGTTTCTCAAGATCCGGTTCTCTTTGTTGAAGTCAGTCAGTTTTATAAAACCGTATCTTTCGACAAAGACATGACTATCAATTTTGATGTGTATGATAGAAAGTTGTCTATGTCTGTGAAACAAGCGGCTCATTTTCTTAATGTCCCGGTAGAAGGTGATTCTTTCTATCCATCTTATAAACTACCGGAGGAGGTTAGTACGTTTAATAGAGAAAGTGCTGAGAAGTCTTTGTTTGTTGTAAATGAAGAGAAGAGGAAAGTGGCTCATCTTTCTCTGGACAACAGGTTTGTTTCTCTTTGGATGCAAGGTTTTCTTATCCCAAGGAAAGGGGATAGAGAAACTCTGAAAGTTTCTGACATTTTCATGCTTGACTATCTTGTCAATATGAGAAATGTAAATTTGATGGGATATATTTTTGAAACAATTAAGAATGTAAAGTCAGAGGCAATAAAATCTCATTTGATTATGTATCCAGCTATCCTTACAAAGTTCATTCTTGAAAGCATGAAGTTTTGCAACATTCCTTTGAAAGGAAAGCTGATAGATCTAAAGCCATCCTGAATTAGTAAGAGTATGATGAAAAAGTTGAATATTTGTTTTGATCAGAACTAAAAACTTTTTGTTAAGGATGTAGAAGCTGAATCGTCTCAGAATCAATCGGAACCTATTCCAGTAAAAGACAATCAATCTGTTGGTATTACTCAAAAGTCTAATCCACAAACCATCTCAAATCCAAAGAAGAAGACAAAGTACAGTAAGGAGGTTGTAGCCAAATGGGGAAAGGATAAGGAACAGAGAAAGGAAGGTGATCCAAAGTTTGGACTTGATCCAGCCAAAGCGTTTGCTGAAAGAATAAGGGTGGAAGAAACCCTTAAATCTGAAAATAAAAAGAAGGCCATTTTGAAGAGAAAGTCTCAAGACTTTGATATCTCTAAAGTCTTGAAAATGGTTGAGGATGCAAGTGCTCAATTAACAGATGAAGTGCATCAAGAATCCATCGTATAGAGTCTTCCTAAGAAAGAAAAAGGAAAACAAATTTTGGAAGATATACAATAAGTTGAAGAAGAGGAAGGAGATTTTATTTTAGAATTCCTTCAGAGTTCGAAGAAGAGTAGAGAGGAATCGGTTCAGAAACAAAGTGGAGGTATTCAAAAAATCCCTCATGCCGATCAAGCACCTTTTCAAACATCTGAAACTCCGGATAGAATTTCTTATCAAGTAAAACAAGGTGATCAATCTTCTCACACTAAAAAATTTATTGTAATCAGTGACAAAGTAGAAGAAGAAAGAAGGGAAAAAGAAAAAGCAAAAGGAAAACAGCCAGTTGTGGACTCAAGCTGATCAAATGAACTAGCTTCGTACGATGAGGATACTGATTCAGAACACACAATCTCTCTCAAGAAGAGTGATTACATTTTTCATATTTTGAGAATAATTGAGAAGACTATTCCATAATTTCCCAGGATGGAAGGGAAAATTTATTTCATTACTGATAATCAACAGAAGAAATTTGGTTCTATAAAATAATTGAGAAAGAAAGTTCTTTCAGTTGAAGCTGATTTGAAAGTTCTTTCAGAAAGTTTGGTTGCTCATAAAAAGGCTTGCAACAAGATGACCAAGTGGTCATACAAAATAGAGAGCTCAGTCAATGATCATGAGATATCAATTGAAGATATAAGAAGGTTTTCAAATGAGCTTGCAATTGATTTCAATAAAATTGACAAAGAAAATGTTGAAAGACTGAATCAGGTAACTCATGGAGCCAATATTTATTCAGTGAAAGAGTTTCAGAATAGAATGAATGCCTTTCAGTATGAGTTTTCGAAGGTTTCATCTCTTAAGGATGAAATAGTTCTGTTGAAGAAACAAAATTTTGTGTTATCCAAAGACAACAAGAATTTACAAGATAGAATTGACACTCTTGAAGAAGTTATCAGAGTTCAAGAGGAGACAATCATAAATTAGGATCAACTCTTTGCCAATCAACAAGACCTTCTCAGATCTCAGGGTGATGCTATTTCTGAAGACAAAAAGGAAATCAAAAAGATGAAGGCGGTTCTTCATGAGTTGATTAAAAAGGAGAAGGAAAGAGAAAACAAGTGACTTGTATTTGTTTTCAAGTTTGGATTTGATTGTTATCATAATGAAATTTCTGTTACTCTATCCATTCCCTTGTATTTCTTTTCTAACTCTTTTAGAAAATTCAAGAATACCCCTTTCTTTTTGTAAATCACAAAGGGGGAGAATGTTTCACAAAGGGGGATAATGTTTCAGAAAGGGGGAGAATGTTTTAAAAAGAGAGAATGTTTTGAACAAACACTTCTAGATCAAGGAAAATCTATGAATACAATCCTTAGGAAAATACATACCTAAGGGGGAGTTAGTTGTATTCAATTTCTTATTCATAAGAGTTTCCAATAACTCAGGGAGAGATAAGTATTTATTTTAGTTTTTATTTTTTGTTTTGTGCTTTCCAAAAAGGGGGATATTGTTGAGTCAAAAGTCCTATTTTTACTTTTATATCTTGTTTTGGAAATCACAAATGTCCTTTATCAGGTTTATCGCATCGTACTGACCATGCTGATCGTACTGACCATGCTGATCATACTGACCATGCTGATCGTACTGATCATGCTGATTGTACTAACCATGCTGATCGTACTGACCATACTGATCGTACTGATCATGCTGATCATACTGACCATGCTAATCGTACTGACCATGCCAATCTTATAATGCTGATCATACTGACTATTTTTTTCGTACTGACTCTGGAAATTGTATTGACTATGTTAATCGTACTAAGTCTTATAAGTCTACTCACTTTGTATCATTACAAAACATTACTCATGCTCCTCTTTACATGCTTGTTTTGGTACTTAGTCAAAAACACATGTTTCATATTAATCGTACCCATGTTTTTCATCTCTATATATCTTTTACCTTAACCAAAACGATGTCGTAGAGTTAGTTACAAACTAATCAAAACGATGTCATGATTTCTGTTTTAATATGACTTTTGTAATGCCAGGTGTCCAGGTCCCTCTGAGTTTTTAGGAGAAATATGACCGTTGGAGGCAATATGACCGTTGGAACCTGAGGCCTATAAATAGGAGGTCATTTGAATCTGAAAAGTAGTGAATTTGGAACAACTATGATATTCTGCTTCTATAAAGTTCTAGAGAGAGACGTTGTGACTTCTCTTCTGCCTTGTGCGTCTGATCATTGTATCGAACGATTTCAAGTGATTGAAAGACAGAGGTGCTGATTACCTACAAAATCGAGGGCTATCAGGGATAGGAAGACAGACGTTTCGATCATCGTATTGAGGGCTGCCGGGGATAGGCAGACAGATGTTCCGATCATCGTATCGAGGGCTACTGAGGATAGGCAGACAGAAGTTCCGATCATCGTATCGAGGGCTGCCGGGGATAGGCATACAGACAAACCGATCATCGTATCGAGGTCTTACCAAGGTGGTGGTAAGACAGACCTCTTATCCTAGGTGAATGGATAACCCTTCTCTTTGGGTCAAAATATTTGTAATACTTTTACTTTTCTGCTGCTGTTTGTATGAGAAAGGAAGTTGTATTATTTCTTTTCTTCTTTATACTTTATATTGTAATTGTTTCAATTACAATTATTCTATTAAATTTTGTATTGATAGATTCTATACACTTTATGGTAAAATCTCTCACACTTGTATCACTCTAATTATTGTATTCATCTTGAATACATTTACTTTACTTTTCTAATAGTATTACATTACATCATACCTTTATATTCAATACAATTGTGGTTGTCTAAATTGTATTAGTTTAAGATCTTTTAAACTAATATCTTAAGTGTTTAAACTCATAGTTTTTTAAACATACAATTCACCCCCCTCTTGTATTGTTCCATCTAATATACATTTACATCTACATCTTCGATCCAACACATGGGACCTAGTCCAGAAAGAGGGATCCACTAAAATCAAGAGGTATACGGTAGAGACTCTCCAAAATGAAAGGGATCTCAAAAGTAATACTCAAGAATAAAAGTGTGGATCAAAAGATAGAGAGAAAGAAAAATTAACATCGAAGAAAGGTGATCACCAAATGAGATTTTCTCTTAGTGTTGTTGATGTCGGTGTGTTGAAATTCCTTATTGTTGCCTCCTTATATAGGAAAAAGAATCTGCGTCAATTAATGTCTTCACGTCAAAGGTGTGTCATCGTGTGAATTAATTCACACGATCTTTTCCCGCATTAAAAAACACCGTATAAAAATAGAAATTTAATGATGATCCAATTGAGGAGGTGTTATGTGGTGCACTAACCATGAAGACACCCAATAAACTCCCCCTCCAACTCAAGTGGAGATCACCGCCAACCCTACAATCAGTTAGCAATTCTTAAATTTCCCTCTGGGTGAACTCTTGGTCAACATGTCTGAATCATTTTCATCAGTGTGGATATTCTCAGGCTCTAACTATCTTTAATCAAGGATTTTGCAGATCCAATGATATCGAACATTGATATGTTTTAACCTTCCATGAAAAGTGGAATTCTTTCTCAAACAAATAGCACTCTGACTATCACAAAATAAAACATACCTATCCTGATTTAAACTGAGCTCTCGAATAAAAGTTTTCATACACAAAAATTCTTTTAATGCCTCTGTAGCTGCAATAAACTCTGACTATGTGGTAGATAAAGCAACACATCTCTGCAGTCTAGACTGCCAAGATACAACTCCCCCTGCAAAAGTGATCAAATATCCTGAAGTAGACTTCCTCGAATCAATATCTCCTGCCATATCTGAATCTGTAAATCCACACAACATAGGTTCCCCTTTTCCAAAACATAATCTCAGATCAGAAGTACCCCAAAGATAATGAAAAATGTACTTCTCTCTACCTAGATTTGATAGAAAATGACTAACCACACCAACTGCATGAGCTATATTAGGTCTAGTACATACCATTTCATACATTAAATAGCCAACGACAGATGAATAAGGTATGTGATGCATCTACTCTCTCTCTTAATCAGTATAAGGTGAATGACTGGTTCTGATCTTGAAATGTAAAATAAGAGGAGTACTAACCACTTTAGCTCTATCCATAGAAAATCTCCGAAGAACCTTCTCAATGTATCTCTTGTAAGATAAACACAATTTCTTGGCCTTTCTGTCATGGGAGATCATCATGACAAGAATTTATCGTGCTAGCCCCAAGTCTTTCATTGCAAAATACTGATAAAGATCATTCTACAATCTGTCAATTCTAGAAGTATCTTGGCCAACAATGAGCATATCATCAACATAAATCAATAGTATAATAAAATCATCACCAGTAAATCTCTGAACAAAAACACAATGATAAGAAGATGTTTTCCTGAAACCCTTATGAGAAATAATAGATTCAATATTTTTATACCACTTCCTTGGAGCTTGCTTCAAACCATACAAACTCTTCTTCAACCCGCAGACATGATTTTCTTTAACTATTTTAACAAAACCTTCTGACTTCTCTATATAAATCTCCTCCTTTAAATCTCCATGGATGAAAGTTGTCTTCACATCCATCTGCTCAATCTACAGATCCAAACTAATATCTAAACCAAGAAAAACCCGAATGAAATACATTTTGACAACAACTGAGAAAATCTCATCAAAATCAATACCTTTCTTCTGACGAAAGCCTTTGAAAACTAACCTTGCCTTGAATCATGGAAGGGAACTAGATTCTTCATTTTTAATCTGATAGATCCACCGATTTTTCAAATCTCTATTACCTGTCAATAACTTCACCAGCTCAAAAGTGTGGTTGTCATGCAATCATGTCATCTTGGTATCCATTACTGCAACCCATCTGTCCTTCTGTTCACTCTCCATTTCCTCATCAAATGATTCTGGTTCTCCACCTTCAGTGAGGAGCACATACTCAGTAGGTGAATTTCGAGTAGAAGTGGTGCAATGCCGAGATGACCTCCAGAGTGGAATTGTAGGTTCATTAATAACCCCTGTAACCGGATCATCAGAAACAAAAGGTGAATCAGAAACATGAACTCCAACCTTTTCACCCTAAGAATCATTTTGTACATCAACGTGATCATTTGAATCAAAAATATGCGATAAATGTGAATCAGAACCTGGCTCAAGACTGACAAAACAATCATAAGTTGTAGAATCATATTTTTCTCCCTTATCAATGTTTTCAATAGTATGATCCCCTTAAACAATGCATCCCGACTTCTAACAAGTTTCTTCAAAACAGAATCATAGAACCTATACCCAAACTCATCGTGTCCATAGCCAATAAAAATACACTGGAATGTCTTACCATCCATCTTGGATATCTCATCTCTAGGCACATGAACAAAATCCTTGCAACCAAAAACACGTAAGTGATCATACCTGATCTCTTTTCCATACAAAAATTTGTCTGGAGTGACTGTCTACAAAGTAACCGCAAGTGATAAATTGATAATATAGACAGATGTAAGTAAATCCTCACCCCAAAAATGTCCAGGAAACGTTTCTTCTAAAAGCAAACAAATAACTCTTTCCAAAAAAGTCCTGCTCATCCACTCAGCTACACCATTCAGCTAAGGTGTCTTGGGAAGTGTCTTCTGATTCCTAATACCTTCCTTCATGAAATAATGATAAAACAGAACACAGTTGTAACACCCCAGGTAAATAAAGAATATGACATTTTTATATTTATCCATATTTGTGAATAAAATATTAATATGACTTTAAAGGGGATGCTATGCTCGATGGCGTACCCAACATGCAACAACGAGTTTCTTGGGAATCTTACGTTGCACCCTTATAATAAAATAATATTATTTTAAATGGTAGTTAACATGTAGCCGTTGTATTGGTGGGAATGGATAGAAATAACTAAAATATGATTATATATTTTTTTAAATGTTTTACATTTATCCAATAAAATATAAAGGCTTAAAATACGGAAAGAATTCAATTTTAGGCGTATATGCCCTAGTTTTCACTAAAGGCTCACTTATCGCCTTTTGATGGCGAACCGTCATTAAATATAGTTTTGTTCACTCTTAAACATTCTATTGGACTAAATAAAACTCTTCTTAAGAATCGGGACATCAAAATTTACTTTGTGTAAATTTTTGGTATCTTTCCGATAAAGTTCATTTTTTTAATGAATAGTGTAAAATGTTGTATTTTAATTCAAAACCTCTTTTTAATCTAATTTATTTATATGATTATATTATCTTTTGAATTGTTTTTAAAGTTAAATTAGAATATATTTTTACCATTAAATCCAATAGTGGTCGTTGGAATTAATTTCACTTTGAAATCAGACTTAAACTAGAGTCAATCTTTTGATACTTATTGTTTCATAAAAACACGCTATTTGCTCTGACAGCGGGAATTAATTATTAAATTAATTAATGCGACTTATATGTTTTTAATTTTGTAAAATAGACTTCATTTTTGAATTTGGAATATCAAATATATCTTAGGGTGAATTTTTGGGATTTTTCTGAAAAACTTCAATTTTTGATGAATAGTAAAACCACTAAGTGGTACTTAAAAAAACTGATTTTTCCATTTAAATGAAATTTTTCCATCTTTGTGTTTTGAATTTAAAAAATCTGACATACATGGATTTCATTAAGATGTAAAATGTGGTTCAATGAGATAAAAATATTTTTTTTGTGAATAGTAACTTATTAAGTTTTTAATCACGATTAGAAGTAATTAGTGTAGTTTAAGATAAAAATAATGTTTTAATAATATGAGATGAGCTTGAAACATTTCCTACCCTCATTGGATGTGTCATGTCCGACCAAGAAAACCCATGGGTCAACATGGGGACCCCATGGAGAAACTTTGGTTGGGAAATGTCATAAATAACTTTTTATTTAATGTTAAAGTAAAAATGACACAAACATGAGATGTTTTACTAAATATTTTTTTACATGGGGTTATAAAAGTCATAGTTTTGACTTTAAATAATCATTTGAAAGCTAAAAATATTTCCTACATCATAGTATTTTTTTTTATAATTTTTAGACATTAAATAAATTAAATTATTTATGACATCATGATGATGCAGCGATGACCTCATTATTTAACGATTTAAATAAAATGAAAAGATAATGTAAAATATATAACCTACACATGTCCAAAACCTATTGGATGAGTGTATTTCGAACCCTTATCACCTTATCCTCGAAATAAATCAATGTGGGACCTTTAAAATCCGAAACTCTTTTGAAAATAAAGTAACATTTTGTAACTTTACAAGAGTGCCCCTCCTCTCCTCTTATAAAAGGCCCCCACCTCTACCTCCTTACCCACACTCCCAAAGCCTTTTACCTGGCCAACCCCTGCCCATTTTGTCTCTCCACTTCCCTCTCTTACTCCTAGAAGCCTCACTTTGGGCAGAAGTCTTCCCAAGGAATCCTTTGAGCTCAAACCAAAGGGAGTTACCCGATTTTAAAGTAATGTCTTCACTTGAGTCCTTTTGTTTTATTTTGCTTATCCAACCCCCTAAAATCTTTTTATTCATTTATTTTGTAACGAATAAATTATCTTAAATATACTATGATGTTATTATAATAAGGATTCGAGCTACACTTACATACACCTTCATCTAATGGTTAAGGAACATACTGTTTCTATGGATGGCGAATTTCTGCCTCACGAAATGATGATTGTTCAAACTCATATAACACCTTCAAAGATGGACATTAATATGTCACTATGTTTATATATGATATATAATATATTTATGTTTTACTTATGCTTCTGTATTTTTCATTTATGGCATACCTTTATGGTTTCCATTATGCGTAAACGCGATATCTTCATTTAAGGAAGTGCGGACTACCACCCCCTCAAAGTGATTTGATTCGTTAATGCCATACGTGGGACGTATAAAGAATGGATTTAAAATTATTATATATGATGTTATACTGGAATAATAATATACCTTTATATCATTATTATTTTCTTTCAATTAAAGTATGAGATAGAAATGAAATTAGCGTTCATGCGTACGTACAGCTTACCGTCTCCATGAACGGTGCATTTCATTTCTTACCTCTAAATGATTATGTAATATTATAAATACATGAATATAATGGATATATATGATATATATTATATACACATCATGAATAAAATTCTGGATATAATGGATATTTTACCACATGAACAACTTGTAATTATAAAGAGTTTATTTTTGACTCAAATACCAATGATCGTTAAACGACCGTTATTAACTTAAATAATAACATTGTGTTCATAACATGGTAATAAGTGATTTAAAAGGAATAATGAAATTGAAAAAGGTTCTTAAGGAAGTAGAAATTAACTCAAGTTTATTATTCAGGAGATTAAAGAACGATCGAGTCAAGTCGGACCCGAGGTAGGGGATCCTACTCCACTCTTTCTTTTTAAGTACACTCTTTTATGTCATTCCTTTTAAAGCTCATATTTCTTGTTATTGGGATGTTATTTTATATTAATATTACTTTAATTTTTACGTTCATGTGATGAGAGACCCTATTATCTCTCATCAATCCATTTTGGAAGTTTTGAGTGGCGCCGTTAGGCTGTCGAATTTTCGTAAGAGATCTAACCTCTCTATTTCTTTTTAAGTACTCTCCTTTATGTCACTTCCTTTAAGCTCATATTTGTTATGTTTGGGGATGTTATTTTGTATTAATCTTTCTGTAAAAATTATGTTGATATGATGAGAGACCCTATTTCCTCTCATCAATCCATTTTAGAGGTTTTAAGTGGCGCCGCTAGGCTGTCGAGTTTTCGTAAGGGATTTATCATCTCACTTTTATTCCCGTGAGATTTATGCTACATTTGCCACAATTTCCTTTGAGTGGTGTATGTACTTCCCATTATTATACACTTTGTGTAGTATAATTTCATTTATGGGTATTCACATATTCATTGTATGACCCTTCTTCCATGGGGTGTACGTTTCGAAAGTTACCCAACTCGGTAAGGGGACCTTTCACCCTCATCTTTTTAAAAGACTTATTTTATTATGTCTTTTAATTCACATACTATTATGTTGGGATATGTTCTTTTATATCCTTATTGATGTAAATTTTATGTCCAAGTTATGAGATGCCCTTTTTATCTCTCATCAACTCATTTTCTGAATTTTGAAGTGATGCCGTTAGGCTGTCGAATTTTACCAAGGGAACTTTTTAACCCAATTTCGATTTCTTTGGGTTCAACATGTAGTTATTGAATATGTAATCATTTGAATATATGTGAATGACCTTTTATTATTTCAAACTTAATATCCACTTATATTGGGTGTATTTATATTTGTCACACATAATTTTGAGATTGATTTATCCTTAATTTAAGGATACCTTCTTTATAAGGGATTTCATCACATTTGATATTTCTATTGAGACTTCATTGCTGTTATGCACCAATTCACTCTTATATGGTTTATATACTTTCCTTTGGAATATTATATCATGAATCCATTTATTCTCGTGATATTATAAAGTTCTGACTAAATGTTATTCCTCAATTATTGTATTCAAGTGTCTTTAATTTTGGTACAACCCCTTTAACCAAAATATCGCTTTAAATGTTTTAATTATTTGTTCTTATTAATATCCATGTTTTCAAAATGGTTTTAAGGATTTATTTATATGGATATTAATGGTTTAAGATTTTAAAAGCTTCAAGGTGGTATGAGACACTTTGATTCAAAAATCTCTTTATTAAATGTTTTAAATGGTTTTGGAAATGGTTTCTTTTTGAATGGATTCATTATTTCAATATACTAAAATGTTATATTGTGATTGAAATGTGGAAATGTTATGTTTTCTTTATGCATGTTTTATGTGATACGTTTATGTTATGGTTCTTGGGCATTGTTATGAAAACGGGTGGTTCCGTGATAAACTAAGGGTGGGTGAGCTCGATATAGCTCTCTAATGCATTGGGTAACGCGAAGGAGTGAAACGTTAAGGTTTCTCCAAAGAGATTTAGGGAATATACTGTGATGGGTATTCCAAACGTAACCAAGAGGGTTACTCCCTTTGTAAGAATGTTATGAATGCCTCAAGTTACCTTTTATGTCTTATGATTTCTAGGATTTATTCATGATTTGATGAGTTATGTTAAAGTGCCTATGCTTTATGGGTAAAGTATGATTTCATTCTTATATATATATGAAATCATGTTTCCTTTCCATATTTTTATAACCCTTACTGATCTTTTTATGCTCATCCCAAGTTTTTGAAATGTTTTTCACAGGTCAAGGGAAAGGTACATGATGTGATGATAGTTTCAAGGATGTGTCAAGAAAGAATCCATGTTTTATTTTAAATATGTTTCCGTTGATGGGAAGAATGAATACTGTCTTTTATGTAACCACTTTGTTTAAATGTGGAATGTAATGCAAGTTTCATGATCTAATTCTCTAAAACTCTAAACCTGAAAAGATCCTCAATGTGTAATCTTGTAATAACTCAAGATTAAGTAAGGTTTAAGGCTGGGGCCTTATAGTTGGTATCAGAGGTCGGTTTAGATAACTTTAGAGGTTAGGGTATTCTCTAAGCATAAGTGACAGTACCATAATGGATAGGATTTCAGAAAGAGTCCTAGTTTTAGATAAAGTGAATGAGTAAGTATATCTTAGTGGTTATCTCTCTCATTAGTACATGATGGTTTTGTTGATATACTCACACTGACATTTCTGTTTTTAGTGAAATGATGGATCTAGAAAGCACCAAAGAGACAACAGGTTTGAAGGAAACTGTGGTGGTTTTCTGATAAAGAGACTGGATGAAATGGGGGATTCAATGAGGAATCTCATGGTTGTTCTAAACCAACTATCAAGGAGTCATGATAAACTACTTGAAACTTGGTATGTTCTATAATGAATCATGTACGAGATGACCAAATCGATGTGGAAGTTTAGGTAATAATTATAAAGGTAACAATTAGAGTTTATATGATCCTTACTTTTGAGGTAATTATGGGTTATTATATGATATGATGGAATAATAAGGCATGAGATAAACTTGAGGAATATGTTATATTTATTTTTGATGAATTTATCTCTTTTTTAGGAATGTTATAAAATTATATAGTTTTTGAAAAGGGACAACACACAGACCGTGTGACAACCCGTCGCGTCGGACGAAGCTGCAGGAATCGAACCCACAAACAAAGTGCAACTGGTATTTATCGCCTACCACTGGACTACGTGAAGTCCCTGGTTATTTTGACCGATTCTTTTTAGTTAGATGATTTTATTAATTAAGAGTAATTTGATTTTGGGTTATTTATGAAAATGATTAACCTATCATGGAGGATATGTGATTAGGATTAATTACTTTTCAATACGAGACTTTAAGAGCAACTGATGTTGTTTGGAGATAAATGTTACGATTTAACTTGGAAGACTATGTGACTAAATCCTTCAAATATTTGGGTTTCAATCTTAGATTGGTTTACTTTGAATAATTTTATGGACAAATTGGTTATCGAATGGTCCTCGTTGAACTTTGGGTTTTGTTGGACAAATTTTGAGATTAAGAATAGATTTTCTTTTTATAAAGGGTTATCCTTTTCTGGATTATCTGATCTTGTAGTAAACTTTTTGGTTTTAGTTTTGGTTAAGGTTTGAAGACATGGGAAATGTATAGTTATTTTTTTGTGGATTAGGTGCTCCTCTAGAAGTTGTTTATAGTACTCTTAATGCGAACAAGTCTTCCTAAATACTCGTCTTTTGGAGAAAGTATGAGTCTGTGTAAGAAATCTAGTAAAATTTGAAAGTCAACATGACAAGTAAGTATGTTTCCTTATGTTTTAGTTAAGATCAAAAATAAATTCCTCAATAAAAAGTAACTTAAAACAAAAATGTTGTCTATTAACTTTTCCTACTGGGGAACCCAACACTGTTTAACCCATCACAAGTTTGTGATTTTCTTATTGTTAACTTTCTCCTAAACATGTTTTCTATCACTCTCCATCAGAACATGACCCTATGTTTTCTCCTCCATGTCCATGTTTTCATACATGGAATCCTTGTATGGGTTAACTCGGGTGACCTCTGTACTTATTTTTCTTTATTTTAAAGTGATTGTTTTACCGACTCTTGTTTCGATGTGGGGTTTTCAATGAAGTTTACGAGCCCAATTTTAAAATTGCGAGGACACAATTCCCAAAAGGGGGGAAGGATGTAACACCCCAGGTAAATAAATAATATGACATTTTTATATTTATCCATATTTTTGAATAAAATATTAATATTACTTTAAAGGGGACGCTATGCTCGATGGCGTACCCAACACACAACAACGAGTTTCTTGGGAATCTTACGTTGCACTCTAATAATAAAATAATATTATTTTAAATGGTAGTTAACATGTAGCCGTTGTATTGGAGAGAATGGATAGAAATAACTAAAATATGATTATATTTGTTTTTAAATGTTTTTACATTTATCCAATAAAAGATAAAGGCTTAAAATACGGAAAGAATTCAATTTTAGGCGTATATGCCCCAGTTTTCACTAAAGGCTCACTTATCGCCTTTTGATGGAGAATCATCATTAAATATAGTTTTGTTCACTCTTAAACATTCTATTGGACCAAATAAAACTCTTCTTAAGAATCGGGACATCAAAATTTACTTTGTGTAAATTTTTGGTATCTTTCCGATAAAGTTCAATTTTTTAATGAATAGAGTAAAATGCTGTATTTTAATTCAAAACCTCTTTTTAATATAATTTATTTATATGATTAGATTATCTTTTGAATTTGTTTTAAAGTGAAATTAGAATATATTTTTACCATTAAATCCAATAGTGGTTATTGGAATTAATTTCACTTTGAAATCAGACTTAAACTAGAGTCAATCTTTTGATACTTATTGTTTCATAAAAACACGCTATTTGCTCTGACAGCAGGAATTAATTATTAAATTAATTAATTTGAATTATATGTTTTGAATTTTGTAAAATATACTTCATTTTTGAATTTGGAATATCAAATATAGATTAGGGTGAATTTTTGGGATTTTTCTGAAAAACATCAATTTTTGATGAATAGTGAAACCACTAAGTGGTACTTATAAAAACTGATTTTTCCGTTTAAATGAAAATTTTCCATCTTTGTGTTTTGAATTTAAAAAATCCGACATACATGGTTGTAATTAAGATGTAAAATGTGGTTCAATGGGATAAAAATAATTTTTTTTGAATAGTAACTTATTAAGTTTTTAATCGCGATTAGAGGTAATTAGTGTAGTTTAAGGTAAAAATAATGTTTTAATAATATGAGATGAGATTGACACATGTACTACCCTCATTGGATGTGTCATGGCCGACCAAGACAACCCATGGGTCAACTTGGGGACACCATGGAGCCACTTTGGTTGGGAAATGACATAAATAACTTTTTATTTAATGTTAAAGTAAAAATGACACAAACATGAGATGTTTTACTAAAACAATTTTTACATGGGGTTATACAAGTAATATTTTTGACTATAAATAATCATTTGAAAGATAAAAATATTTCCTACATCATAGTATTTTTTTATAATTTTTAGACATTAAATAAATTAAATTATTTATGACATCATGATGATGCAGCGATGACCTCATTATTTAACGATTTAAATAAAATGAAAAGATAATGTAAAATCTATGACCTACACATGTAAAAAACCTATTGGATGAGTGTATTTCGAACCCTTATCACCTTATCCTAGAAATAAATCAATTTGGGACCTTTAAAATCCGAAAAGCTTTTGAAAATAAAGTAACATTTTGTAACTTTACAAGAGTGCCCCTCCTCTCCTCTTATAAAAGGCCCCCACCTCTACCTCCTTACCCACACTCCCAAAGCCTTTGGATTGGCCAAACCCTGCCCATTTTGTCTCTACACTTCCCTATCTTACTCCTAGAAGCCTCAATTTGGGCAGAAGTCTTCCCAAGGAATCCTTTGAGCTCAAACCAAAGGGAGTTACCCGATTTTAAGGTAATGTCTTCACTTGAGTCCTTTTGTTTTATTTTGCTTCTCCAACCACCTAAACTCTTTTTATTAATTTCTTTTGTAACAAATACAGTATCTTAAATATACTATGATGTTTTTATAAGAAGGATTCGAGCTACACTTACACACACCTTCATCTAATGGTTAAAGAACATACTATTTCTATGGATGGAGAATTTCTGCCTCTTGAAACGATGATTGTTCAAACTCATATAACACCTTCAAATGTGGCCATTAAGATGTCACTATGTTTATATATGATATATAATATATTTATGTTTTACTTAAGCTTCTGTATTTTTCATTTATGGAATACCTTTATGGTTTCCATTATGGGTAAACACGATATCTTCATTTAAGGAAGTGCGGACTACCGCCCCCTCAAAGTGATTTGATTCGTTAATGCCATACGTGGGACGTATAAAGGATGGATTTAAAATTATTATATATGATGTTATACTGGAATTATAATATACCTTTATATAATTATTATTTTCTTTCAATTTAAGTATGAGATAGAAATGAAATTAGCGTTCATGCGTACGTACGACTTACCGTCTCCATGAACAGTGCATTTCATTTCTTACCTCTAAATGATTATGTAATATTATAAATACATACATATACTGGATATATATGATATATATGATATCCACATCATGAATACAATTCTGGATATAATGGATATTTTACCATATGAACAACTTGTAATTATAAAGAGTTTATTTTTGACTCAAATACCAATGATCGTTAAACGACCGTTATTAACTTAAATAATAACATAGTGTTCATAACATGGTAATAAGTGATATAAAAGGAATAATGAACTTGAAAAAGGTTCTTAAGGAAGTAGAAATTAACTCAAGTTTATTATTCAGGAGATTAAAGAACGATCGAGTCAAGTCGGACCCAAGGTAAGGGATCCTACTCCACTCTTTCTTTTTAAGTACACTCTTTTATGTCATTCCTTTTAAAGCTCATATTTCTTGTTATTGGGATGTTATTTTATATTAATCTTACTGTAATTTTTATGTTCATGTTATGAGAGACCCTATTCTCTCTCATCAATCCATTTTGGAAGTTTTGAGTGGCGCCGTTAGGCTGTCGAATTTTCGTAAGAGATCTAACCTCTCTCTTTCTTTTTAAGTACTCTCCTTTATGTCACTTCCTTTAAGCTCCTATTTGTTATGTTGGGGGATGTTATTTTGTATTAATTTTTCTGTAAACATTATGTTGATATGATGAGAGACCCTATTTCCTCTCATCAATCCATTTTATAAGTTTTAAGTGGCGCCGCTAGGCTGCTGAGTTTTCATAAGGGATTTATCATCTCACTTTTATTCCCGTGAGATTTATGCTACATTTGCCACAATTTCCTTTGAGTGGTGTATGTACTGCCCATTATTATACACTTTTTTTAGTATAATTTCATTTATGGGTATTCACATCTTCATTGTATGACCCTTCTTCCATGGGGTGTACGTTTCCAAAGTTACCCAACTCGGTAAAGGGACCTTTCACCCTCCTCTTTTTAAAAGACTTCTTTTGTTATGTATTTTAATTCACATACTATCATGTTGGGATATGTTCTTTTATATGATTATTTATGTAAATTTTATGTCCAAGTGATGAGATTCACTTTTTATCTCTCATCAACTCATTTTCTGAATTTTGAAGTGATGCCGTTAGGCTGTCGAATTTTACCAAGGGAACTTTTTAACCCAATTTCGATTTCTTTGGGTTTAACATGTAGTTATTGAATATGTCATCCGTTGAATATGTGTGAATGAAATTTTATTGTTTCACACTTAATATCCACTTATATTGGGTGTATTTATATTTGTCACACATAATTTTGAGATTGATTTATCCTTAATTTAAGGATACCTTCTTTATAAGGGATTTCATCACATTTGATATTTCTATTGAGACTTCATTGTTGTTATGCACCAATTCACTCTTATATGGTGTATATACTATCCTTTGTAATATTATATCATGAATCCATTTATTCTCATGATATTATAAAGTTCTGACTAAATGTTATTCCTCAATTATTGTATTCAAGTGTCTCTAATTTTGGTAAAACCCCTTTAACCAAAATATCGCTTTAAATGTTTTAATTATTTGTTCTTATTAATATACATGTTTTCAAAATGGTTTTAAGGATTTATTTATATGGATATTAATGGTTTAAAATTTTAAAATCTTCAAGGTGGTATGGGACACTTTGATTCAAAAATCTCTTTATTAAATGTTTTAAATGGTTTTGGAAATGGTTCATTTTTGAATGGATTCATTATTTC
Source organism: Viscum album (assembly GCA_963277665.1). NCBI lineage: Eukaryota > Viridiplantae > Streptophyta > Magnoliopsida > Santalales > Viscaceae > Viscum > Viscum album. The sequence continues at coordinate 1,746,175,303 of OY728129.1, read as the reverse complement.
AATATACTAAAATGTTATATTGTGATTGAAATGTGGAAATGTTATGTTTCCTTTATGCATGTTTTATGTGATACGTTTATGTTATCGTTCTTGGGCATTGTTATGAAAACAGGTGGTTCCGTGATAAACTAAGGGCGGGTGAGCCCGATATAGATCTCCAATGCATTGGGTAACGTGAAGGAGTGAAATGTTAAGGTTTCACCGAAGAGATTTAGGGAATATACTGTGATGGGTTTTCCAAACGTAACCAAGAGGGTTACTCCCTACGTAAGAATGTTATGAATGCCTCAAGTTACCTTTTATGTCTTATGATTTCTATGATTTATTCATGATTTTATGAGGTATGTTAAAGTGCCTATGCTTTATGGGTAAAGTATGATTTCATTCTTATGTATATATGAACTCATGTTTCCTTTACATATTTTTATAACCCTTACTGAGCTTTTTATGCTCATCCTATGTTTTTGAAATGTTTTTCACAGGTCAAGGGAAAGGTACATGATGTGATGATAGTTTCAAGGATGTGTCAATAAAGAATCCATGTTTTATTTTAAATATGTTTCCGTTGATGGGAAGAATGAATACTGTCTTTTATGTAACCAATTTGTTTAAATGTGGAATTTAATGCAAGTTTCATGATCTAATTCTCTAAAACTCTAAACCTAAAAAGATCCTCAATGTGTAATATTGTAATAACTCAAGATTAAGTAAGGTTTAAGACTGAGGCCTTATAACAGTACTCTCCCCTATTGTCAGTGCGAATACATTTCAATTTCTTTCCAGATTCTCTCTCAGCAGAAACATGAAATTACTTAACAAAACTGAGCACCTGACTTTTGGAATTGAAAACATAAACCCAGAGATTTCGTGAGTAGTCATCAATAAATGTAACAAAATAAATACTACCAATAATGGTATTAGATTTTGAAGGACCAAAAATGTTAGAATGTACCAATTCAAGTACCTGTGACTTCCTGTGTGGAGGATGACTGTTGTAACTCACTCTGCTCTGTTTCCCATTCATTCAATGATCACATGTGTTAAATTTGACACTATTCAAATCTGGAAGAATATTTCCCTTGGAAAAACTACCAAGTCCTTTCTCATTGATTTGATGGAGCCTCTTATGCCACAATTTGGACGAAACACTGCATTGAATAATGCAAGCAATATCACAAGAAATAGAATCTCTAGTCCTGTACAAACCTGATTGATTCTTCTCTTGACCCACATTCAATGAGCCCTTGGAAAGCTTCTATTTTCAATCACAAAAAGTGATGATAAACCATTCATCATTAAGAATGTTGGTGGAAATAAGATTCAAATGAGCCTCAGGTGCATGTCGAACATTATTCAAAACCAGCTTACTTGCTGTATTGGTCTCTAAACAAACAGACCTGATGCCTACAACGTCATCATGACCATCATTTCCCATCTTAAAAATCCCAAAATTACCTAGGCTATAATATTTAAAGAATTATTTCTTCAATGCCATGTAAAAACAAGCACCATTATCTCTAACCCAACAAGAATCATTAGAGCAATGTTAATGGAGTAATAAATAATAACAAGATCACCCCCTGTAGCAGTGAAAATATGATCATCTCCATCACCATTTTTCTTATGTGGATTTTCCTTAAATATGTAATCTCTTTTCAGAAAATAATTAAATTTCTTAACATTCCCATTTTACCACAATGATTACATTTGAAATCTCTCTACTTCGGTCAGGATTTTCTTCTACCTCTGCTCTTACCTCGACTGCTCTGCCCCTGGTCCTGGCTTCTCCCCCTGTTCTCTGTGACTAAAAGCTCTGAAAAAGATTTCTCCTAAGTGCATCTCCTAACTTCTTCATTTAAAATGGTAGACTTGACAAAAATAAATGTCATGGAACCATTAGGAGCCAAACCGGTTAGAGTAACACGTAAATTCTCCCATGAATCAGGTAAAGTGTTAAGTAGAAAAAGAGCCAAAACCTTATCTTCAAAATTTATACCCATGCCTGAAAATTGATAAAAACATCCTTGATATTAACTTAAATAATTAGAAATAGACATAACTTCTATATACCTCAAGTTCATCAGTTTTTTGAGAAGAAATAGTTTGTTGTTTCTCGTCTTGGAAGCGTAGGTCATCTCAAGCTTCTCCCACAAAGTTCTGGCATGAGAGATGTTGACAATGTGGTTCATCATGTTGTCTTTGACCCATTGGTAAATGAAGCCACAAACCATCTCATGCTGGAATGCTCATTCTTTATCTGACATCCTCTCTGGCTTCTTGGTACTAAACACCGAAAGATGCATTCACTTGACAAAAAGCAGATCCTTCATTTTAAGACACCACATATGGTAGTTGGTACCATTCAGAAAAATAATACGACTGTAATTAGCCTCCATAATAAATATGAAATAAAAAAACCAAACCCTTTAATACTAGATGTTGGGAAATATGGGAAAGAAACAAATGAACAAACAATTGAAAAGCGAACACGCAACAGAAATAAAATCTTTCCCCCTAAATAAAATGGATGTGCATCTACCTGAAATTAAATGTGCAACAAATAAAGTTGACATTGGAAATTTTTACATGGAAAACCTAAAAGCGAAAAACAATGAGACCTATTCCAGAAATAGGGATCCACTAAAATCCATAGGTACACATTAGAGACTCCCCAAAATGGAAGGGATCTCAAAATTAATACTCAAGAATAAAAGTGTGGATCAAATGGCAGAGAGAAAGAAAGATGATCGCCGAAGAAAGGCGATCACCAAATGGGATTTTCTCTTAGTGTTGTTGATGCCGGTGTGTTGAAATGCCTTTGGTCTGCCTCCTTATATATAAAAAAGAATCCATTTCAATTAATGTCTCTATGTCAAAAGTGTTCCACTTGATGAATTAATTCACAGTCTTGGCTTGAATTAAAAAAACCTCATAAAAAGAGAAACTGCGTGATGCTCCAATTGAGGAGGCATTACGCGGTGCCCTAACCAGGAAGGTGCCCAAAAATATGAGGGAACACCTTCGAGGGAGGAAGCATGCAGAGAAGGCCGCCTTGTGGTGTACAGTATGCCGGATTTGATGCGTGAATGAGTATGACATGGGGAAACACCTTAGTGGGAGGAAGCATTTGGAGAAGGCTCGCTTGGGGTGTGCATATGACATGTTATTGTAGTGGTCAACATATAGGGGTCCTTAATGATAAAACCTCTATATTTACTCAAGGCCTCTTGTAAGATATGACATATACCATAGGTATAATCTTAAAATGGTCTTAAGTGTATATGACCTACAATGTCACTCTGATCAGTACCACAAATCGGGGTAAGGGAAGCAATTGCTTTTATTAGCACTGAGAAGAAAATGCTGATAAAATCCTCAACTTTGTTAGCGCAAGATAAAATCGCTTATAAATGTCATGTTTATTAGTGCTTTTTTTATCACTAATGAAAGTATTTAATAAAAAATAGTACAAATATATATAAAATTATTATATTTATATTAAAAAATAATGTTTATTTAGATACATCAATTAAAAAACACATGTTTATAATTAATATAAATATGATATATTAATATATTTTTTTAATAATTAATATATATATAAAATTCTTTAAAAAAGTGTTTATAAGATTATATATATATATATTTAAATAATTATAAAATTATACTAATTTTTTTAAAATATTAAATATATTTATTATATTTATAATTATATATTTATAATTATATATTTATAATTATATACTTATAAATATATATAATTACTTCCTAAATATATTTATCTATAAATATTATATATATATATAAATAAATATATGTCTCCAATGAATTTGGTCAATATATATATCTCACGAGTTAATGATGATATTTATTAACATGATTGTCGTTATTTATGTTCATATATTGATGCGTGAGTATAATTGACGCAATATAATCATAAATTTATCGATGGAAATGATTATGGATTGCTAAATGTTAAGATTACCTATATTATGATGAATCATGCTTCTGTTATGTATTTATCATAAATGTTCATTTATAAATTGACACCATTATTATTCATGCTTTCCACATATGTGATGACTCATTTTTTATGATCTATACTTTACTAGGTATATGATTCATTCATGTTATACCTAGGAACTTATTATGTTCTCATAAATACTTATAAAATTACAATAAATATGTTTAAAAAATAAATATATTTATTATATTTATAATTATAATTTTTTAATTAGATATCAATACTTTTTAAATATATTTATTTATAATTATAATTATATATATATATATAATAATAAAATTACAATAAATACGTTAATTAAAATTTTATAAATATATATATTTATATATTAATTATTAAATATAAATAAAAATATATTTATAATTATATAAAAATATTTTTAAATATATTTGAATAATTATAAAATTATGAAAAATATATTTATTATATTTATAATTTTATAAATATATATAATTATATAAATATATTTATAAAAATATAAAAATATTTATTAATATATATAATTTTTTATAAATATATACAAATATTTATAATTATAAGTATAAATAAATATAGATATATTTAAATAATTATGAAATTATAATAAATATATTTATTATATTTATTTATAAAATTATAAATATAATAAATACATTTATTATAATTTTATAATTATTTAAATAAATAAATATTTATTTATAGTTATAATTATAAATAAATATAGATTATGATAACATTATGATATCATTTCTTTATTTTACTAAAAAATAAAATTATAAAACATTATCTTACCGTTCATCATCCCTTATAGAGTGCATTTATAGTAGATGAATCCAACTAGAAACATGTATTAATGTTTGCTGGAAGGATTCACATAGGTTGTCATATAGTTCTAATGAGACACCATCTTAAAGATGTTGAAGGGAAAGTAAACCCACATCCATCGCTTATATATGCACACCTGATAAGTCAAGAAGTGTGGGATGTGTTTTCTAACCATTGTGCAGAGATGTATTTTTGGGTACATTTTTGTAGGTAATACAATGCTTTACAATAAGTGTATTCATCACTTTGATTGATAATTTTTTGTTTATGAAACAAAAATTGCGTGCTAAAAATAAGGAATGAGCAGAAAAACCAACGTACCCCTACCGTAAAGCAAGGAAGAAGTACGCTTCACTTAAAAGAAATTAGTACACAATTTAAATCTACCATAATACATTTATCTGACATGAAACAATAACATAATTATGTTCCACTATTTATACGTAGATTGATGAATCTAAATCAAAGCCACTTCCATCCCACATCATGTGTTATGGATGGAGGCACATGTAAATAATGATGGGATACTAATAGATGAAAACACACAAAGAAGTGTTGGAAACATGTGTAAGTATGACATAATACAGATTTGTTTTGTTTTAAATCACTATTACATAACAATGATTAATAATTTTCCTATATTTTCTATCTGACTTTGTCACACGAATCATCAACACCTGTACCAAATGAACACATACTATCAATGGCCTTGAAGTGGTCAGAACTGTATGGTTGTGTTAGAGGTGAGGGTTTTAGTGTGACACCCCAAACATATTTTGAGAAAAAAACAACCACATGAGGATAAAGATGAAGAAATGGAAGAGATGAAAGCAAGATTAGCTTCCCTTGAAGAAAAAATTCATTGGAAGACTGATTTCTTAGAAACTGTTATAGTGGGAAGCAAAGAGTAGAAACAACTCAAGAAAAACCATTGAGTGGAGATCCCACCCCACCCCCACTAGCATTAAGCCGAGTCATTCCCCTCAAAGAGTTGCCTTAGTTGTGGTAATCAATATTCTAACAATTGTTTCTATGAAATGCGAATCAGATAGACATATATACCTTTATTGTACTGATATTATACATGGTGAAAATGACTGTGATTTATATCTACCAACACCCACCCATCACCTAGTTGTGAGGGTTACCATGTTCAATATCCAAGATAATAGTCTACACTATAGACCACTTCCAACAGGTCATGTGAGAGTGGAGATTACCATATATCATGAGCCGAGTGATGAGCTATCTATTCTACTTAATGACTTATATATTCATACAATTGTCCAAGCTGTTTGAATATTCATATCATGGTTGTCAGATCTTGTAAAAAAACATATTGATAAGAAGGTATTCATTTCCAATTTATTCTTCATGCTAAACCTTTAAAAAATAATGAAAAAGGTCTGAATTGATGAATGTTATTATAGATGGACAAATGGAAGGGGTGAAATGAAAGTTCGGATCAAAACCATCAAATGTATTAAACAACTGATTGAAAAGATCTTCTGAAAATACGTTTATCCCTACCATTCAAAATTCTCATTTACTAACATTGAAGGTTCATGTGGATAAAAAGTTACAAAATGATAGTAATAAAATAGTTTATTTTTAAGAACAAATTTATGAATATGACATTACGTACTAACTTTCCCTTGAGAATGTAAATAAAATCCTCAACTTTAAATTGCTAGGAGGCTCAGTTGTATATGTATACATAAGGTATGTTTTCATGATTTGTTTTTCCAAACACTGATATACTATGTAAATTATGACTAAAGACATTTCATATTTTTTGTAGGTGTATATATCAATACCAATGGAAGTGATTACCACGAGAACATAAATTCGGACTCATTAGTCCACATATCACTTCTACATAACAACATGAAATATATTCAATAGAAAGGAATGAAACAGTGACAAATTTGGCCAAATCGTCTGAAAGAAAACTTACAGATGACAGACTCTACTTAATTCCAATAATGGAGGGGTAAAAATATACAATTTAATCATATCAAATATATTTTCATTTCATTCATTACTTATTACTTTTTGTGTTTTTAGGCAACATTGGATGCTCATTGCTGTCAATTTGGATACTCCAATGATTTATTTTTTATATTCATTGTATGGATACCCAAAAAACTGACCACACATGATGAAATTTGTCAATTTGTAACACACCACATCCAATTTTTTAAAACTAAACTTCAGGTTATATAATTTATATTATGTTTTAATGAGAATTATGTTATGATAGGGTGCTGTTTAAATATAAGAAAATTCATGGCATGGGGACACGCATTAAGAATGCACCTAAAAAGTTTTACAAGGGGAGAAGTTTGAGGGTATATATAATAATATTTCACTATCTAAACTCATATCAAAACAAATTACTTATTTTTATCAATGTTTCTACAATGTCTGAAATAAACAAATAGAAATGATTGTGGTTATTATATTTGTAAATTTATGAGAGAGATCATATTCCATCAACAAACTAGCATCCTTGAAGAGGTATTTTTGATGATAATTACTATTTTATTTAAATTATTTATTAATCCTTTGTGTATTTATATTTTTCAATTACTACTATGATGGTTAAAAATACTCATATTCAAAAGATGATATATATTTTCTTAGAAATGAATGGGACATGATGGAAGATTGTACACAAATAGCTGGAAGATGCAACTTCCATTGAAGTAATGGTTTGTCTCATATTTACATTTAATTTATTTTTTTTATTATTACTAACATAATAATTGTTTTCTTATATAAGTGGATTCCTTTGTGTTGGGGTGGTTTGTTCGAAGTTGTTCATGCTCAAAAGAGATTGGACTTCGAGGCAGCAAATGAGATAATGACAACAAATAAATTAATCAAAAATGTATAGAAACATCTTGAAAAGGTGAATTACTACTACTTATTTAATAAAAAAATTCAGCATTTTATCTACTATTTTTAAGTTATTTTTATTATCATTTTTATATAATAATTATTTATTATTTTATTAGGTCTTTTTAGAAGTCATATTTTTCTTTCAACTATCTACAACAAGCCACAAAAGAGTTAAAATGTTCATTTATACCAATGTTAACATACATTCCATTTCTTTTATTTTTCAAGATTCAAAAAATTCATATTGACTCAATGTTCTTAGCCAAAAAAACATTATCATTGTTGAAAAATAGAAGAGTAGAGGAAGGTTTTTTAACAAAAAACATCAACTCAATATAAAATGTTGACAGTTAGACAAATAAATGAAATTAAAAGTGTGGTAACATTGGAAATATGAATTATTTTGATACTTGAAAAAAACTATCCAGAAGTCATGTGGGATGTATAGAAATCATAGGAAACTCAGTCCGACACACGGTGTGACCGGTATGACTCCAAGTTCATCTTTTTATTTAAAATTGAAATTAATTTTAGTAAAAAAGAAAACTCACATTTACAAAACTAAAAAAACATTTGTATTTTTTGATACTTTAGGAAAACAATCCATATTTCATTTAGGATGTGTAGGAATTGGCCTCACCTCAATCTGATGCACGATGTGACTAGTATGACTCCACATGCGTCTTTTTATTTAAAATTGACATTAAATTTAATAAAAAGAAAAATAAAATACAAAAAACCAATAAAACCCATTATTATAGTTTTGATACTTTGATAAAACCCATAATTAATTTTTTTGATAAGTAGGAATCAGCCACACCTTAATTCGATACACGATGTGCCTAATATGACTCAAAGTATCTGTTATCAGTTTAAAATTGACATTTTTGTTCAAAAAGTGTCACTTAATGAAAACCAATAAAAAACCCTTGAATTGTTTTGATAATTTATTATAATTATTTACAAGTCATTGTTGATGTGTATGAATCATTATCGTATTAAACCAACACACGATGTGACTGATATGACTCAAAGTGTCTGTTTTATGTTTAAAATAACATTTTACTAAAAGAGACAAGTGGTGGACTGAAAACTAATAAAACACATTAGGATTATTTTTATAATTTATGAAAATGATCCATAAGTCATTTTAGATGGGTATAAATCAGAATCACCTTATTCCAATGCATGGTGTGATCGGTATGACTCAAAGTGTGTCATTTTATTTAAAATTGACAATAGTTTTAGTAAAAAAGAAAACTGACATACTCAAAACTAATGAAAATAATTATTATTGTTTTTATACCTTTGTATAATGATCCCTAAGTAATTTTTTATTTTTAGGAATTTACCTCACCTAAATCTAATAAACGACATGCCCAGTATGAATCAAAGTACCCGTTATAAGTTTAAAATTGACATTTTAGTCCAAAAAGTATCACTCACTAAAAACTAAGAAAACATGCTCAAATCATCTTTATAATTTTTTTAAATGAATCATAAGTCATTTTTAATGTTTAGGAATCACCATCATGTCATTTTGACACACGATGTGACTGGTATGACTCAAAGTGTGTGTTTCCAATTTAAAATGAAATTTTAGTAAAAAAGACAAGTGACGTACTCAAAACCGAGAAAGCACATTAAACTTATTATTTTACTTTACTATAATTATTCATAAGTCATTTTTATGGGTAGAAATTAGTCCCACATCACTCTAACACATAGTGGGATCGATATGAATCTAGGTGTGTCTTTTTATTTAAAATTGACATTAATTTTAGTAAAAAAGACAACTCACATACTCAAAAATGATAAAACACATTTGGATTGTTTTTATACTCTAGGTAAATGATTAATTATTCATTTTGGATGTGTATAAATTAACCAAACCTCAATCCAATACATGATGTTCTCGATATGACTCAAAGTGTCTGTTATCAGTTTAAAATTGACATTTCAGTTTAAAAAGTGTCACTCAATGAAAATAAAGAAAAAATGATTATATTGAATTGATAATTGAATAAAATTATTTATAATTAATTTTTTATATGTTTGAAGTAGTCTCATTTCAAACCAACACATTATGAGACCGGTGATCGCACCACGATTCACTATTTCATTTTCACTCTTACACCATCGTGCTAAACTTGTTTTATATTGAAAATTATAAAAATAATAACAGATTTAATTCCATTTTTGAATCATTTATTTTGTTTTTATCATTGTTAAAAAGGAAAAAGTTACTTGTTTTGATTATTCCATTGCAGGAGGAGGTGATTTTGAGGGCCCATGATGATGTCCAAGAAAAATGGGCCAAATTGCGCATGATCCAAGCACACCAGTGGATTAATCCGAAAACTGTTACTATACCGTGCATACAATTAGGCTGATTTTTTTGGCCTGGTCCAAAATTCAATGTTCTACATTTCATATGAAGGAACCCAAGACTCATTCTTCCATCTGGTGGCCCAACCTACCTGATCTGTCCAACACACCAAATCTGCATGAAGTCAAAATTGGTGTGTTGTGATCTATCCATATCTCGTGGTATAGGTGTCCAAATTATGAAAAACTTTCGTTTGAGACATCCAATAGGTGGGGCTACAAATTTTTTACTTTATATAAATCTATATAAGGATGTATGGAGGTTTAAGAACCTATGACAAGTGGTTTTAAGAATTCTTTGTGCTCAAAACCAGCTTCCCATTTTCCTATAAAATGGAACCTTGGGATCTTCATTTTCAAGTTAGGTCAGGAGGCAAATATCTGGTATTTCGGAGACCCAAATAAGTCCTCTCATCATACAAGGAATTCTGGAGGTCCCTATAATCATAGGGGAATCAAGGATGAAGAGGGAGTTCCACCCGAGCCTCCTCCTCCTCTCGATGGCGAGCTAAACGGTGGAGGATCATTTTGAGGGAACTACACAAACTTGGGAGGGAGTTCCAGAACATATTATTCTAATGGTTTTGTATAATTTGTTTTTTTAATATTTCAATTATTTTATTTCTTGACATGCTTCCCCCTGATTACATTTCATTTGATATAATTTAGTGGAACACTTTTTATTTCAACACCGATTGGGCTGAGATTTCAAGTGGGAATCTTGGGTTGTTCCGATTAGACAACACAATAATCCTATTTATCTCACACATACATAAGATTTAAGTTTTCTTTGGTAGACCTATTATTCTATGTTTGATAACTAAATCTTGGTAACAGGATTGTTGTGCCAAGGGGTGGTTCTTTAAGTATCATCTGCAGAGGCAAGAGGGGAGTCAAGATCTTGACAACCTTCAACCAAAGTATTAAACAAAACCATGTTAAAATTTCAGAACAATTAAATATAAAATATGTGTAGTGAACTTGAAATTATATTCTTCTCTCATAATTATTAATACACCACCTTTATTTATCAACTATTTAACTCTTTAATTAATTAATTTACTTAAATCTATTTTCAAACCCCCCCTCTTTTAGTAATTCTTATTAAAAATACATACTCGAAACCTATCAATTCTCCTCAAGATATGACCTATGGTCTTCTGTAGAATATAAAAAAATCTTAAAATTATAATCAATTTGATGTGTCACGACAGCGTGGTCAAATTTTGGCACCATTGCCAGGGAGCGCTTTGGTTTTTAGTGTGTGTTTTTGATAAGGTTTTGGTAATATTTGTGAATATTTATTCATTATATCTTATACCTTTTCAACCCCTTTTTGTTATGATATATTTGTTGTGTAGGTTTGGTGTATGACGCGGTCTACTCTAGGATATTTATCACCTTTTGAACCTGAACCAGAGAGAAACCTATGTCAACGACACTGAGACACACAAGACAACACTTTGAAGGAGGACACACCACATATTGAAACTCTTCTTCACCCTTCATCTTCTTCTGGAACTAACATAAAAACTGAAATTAATGTGAATAACATGGCTAAAAACAATCTAAAACTAAAATAAATAACCTCACCTGATGTTGATATTCAGCCCACATACATTCAATTACAAGGCGCGACACCCAATTTTGAACTAAAATCTGGTTTAATTCATCTATTACCAAGATTCCATGGACTTCCTGGAGAGGATACACACAAGCATTTAAAATAATTTCACATTGTGTGTTGTACATTAAAACCGGAAAATGTGGATTAAGAACATGTAAAGTTAAGTTCATTCCATTTTTCATTAGAAGAAACAACAAAAGATTGGTTATATTATGTTAATTCCCCAATAAGAGGCTGGGCAGACATGAAACACCTTTTTTTTGAAAAATATTTCCCAGCCTCTCGAACTGTAATAATAAGGAAAGAAATTTTGGGATAAGAAAATATCAAGGGGAAAAATTAAATGAATATTCGGAACACTTTAAAAGGTTATGTTCAAGTTTCCCACACCACAAAATAAGTTATCAACTTTTAATTCAATATTTTTATGAAGGATTAATCCCTATTGATCGAAATATTATCAATACTGCTGCTGGTGGTGCACTAGTTGATAAGACCCCAATTGCTACAAGAACCCTGATTGAGAACATGGTGCAAAACACACAACAATTTGGTTCAAGGTCCAATGTACTGATTCAAGGTGTCCATGAGGTGCAAATTACTGAGTTCGAGAAGAAGGTGGACACAAAGTTCAGAGACGTAAGTACCCTTGTTCGACAACATGCTCTTTCCCAAGGGAAATCCCAATATCCTCCTCCCATACATTGTGGTATATGTTCTTTTGACACCCACTACTATAACCAATGCCCCCAATTGAGAGAAAATTCTGAGAGTTGTGAGGAAATCTTCCCAGGATTCCCCTATAACCAACCCTTTAGGAAAGAACCATAATATCCATCCATCTCTGGGTGGAAGGAGAACCAAGCCTATATGCAAGGTGGTATTCAAACCAACCTCAACAACAATGAAACCAACTGGGGTAGAGTAGTCATCCACCACCACCACCCTGAAATCCTCAACAACCCAAAGGCCTTTCCAACAAAATCCTCCAAAACCCGAGCCTAGCCTAAAAGATGTGTTGAAAAAAATGGCTGCCAACAATATATGATTCCAAAAAACCACTCAAGAAGCTATACAAGACCTCAAAACCCAATTAGGCCAACTTTTTAACTCAGTGGGTGAAATTCAAAGTCATGGATCAGGTAAAATTCCCTCTAAACTAGTAGTTGACCCTAGGGATAAAGGAAATGTTAGTTCTGTCACCCTGAGGAGTGGAAAAAAACTAGAAAGTAATATGAATCCTTAATTAGAGTCATCCCCTCATGAGGAAACCTCTATCCCAACCATTAAAAATATTCCAAATGTTGAAAAACCTTATCATGATAAAATCCCTTCCAAAGGAAAGATTCTGTATATTGATGAGTCACTTAGCCCGACCATTCCTCTTATATTTCCTCAAAGGGCCACCCAAAAAAGAAAAAAAGGAAACTAAACTTGATAAGGAAATATTGGAAATTTTCAATAAAGTGCAGGTTAACATCCCATTGATTGATGCTGTGAAGAAAATTCCACGGTGCGCCAAGTTTCTAAAGAACATGGGTACACACCGAAGGAGACTTCGTGGAGATGATAAGGTGAGTTTGGGGAGGAATTTTTTATCATTGATAGATACATCACTTCCCACCAAGTGCAATGATCCTGGAACATTCTCAATTCCATGTCCCATAGGGGAGTATTATTTTTCTAATGATATGCTTGATTTAGGTGCCTCTATTAATGTGATGCCTCACTCTATTTACTCTTCATTGCAGGTTGGTTAATTGAAGCCCACTGGAATTGTTATTCAACTAGCTAACTGGAGAACCTCACACCCCTCTGGTGTGTTAGAGGATGTCCTTCTGAGGGTTAAAAAATTAATTTTTACTGTTGACTTTTATGTGCTTAAAATGGAAGATGATATGATGAATGGAAATGCCCCAATTATATTGAGGAGAAATTTCTTGAAAACCACCAAAACCATCATTAATCTCCATAATGGTACATTATATATGGAATTTGGTGGTGACATAGTCCATTTCAACATCCTTGATGCCATGAAACACCCCTCAGAGGATCATTCCTCTCACTCAGTAAATTCAATTGATGTACTCCATTCCCCTGAAAACACTTCTTATCATTACCCTGATCCCCTTTCTGAGTTTTATTCATTGATTAAAATTTTAGGTAATGATTCATGAATTTATTATTATAGTGGATTAGAAAAATTTAATGCATGTTTATTAATTGATGATTTATTGAACACTGAGGATCCACTGACCATCAATGACACTGCTAATATTGTAAAAGCATATTCCTCTATTGAGGATGATACCATTGAGCAGTTAGATGAGATTGGTGACCTCTCACTTTCACACACACTCCCATAAATCCAAAATCCCCCTGAATTAGAACTAAAACAGTTTCCTAAAGATTTAAAATATTCATATCTTGAGAAAGGAAACAAGTTTCACATCATCATTGCTAGGTCACTCCCTCCTAAGCATGAGTTGTGACTGCTTGAACTTTTTAGGGAGTATAAACAAGATTTGGGATGGACCCTTGCTGACATTCCTAGTATTAGACCATCAATTTGTACACATCATATCTTATTAAATGATAAGGCTAAACCAGTGAGGCAGGCACAACGTCGACTGAACCCAAACCTCTTGAAAGTCGTGAAAAATGAGGTAACAAAATTATTGGCTATTGGAATCATTTACCCCATCTCTAACAACCAATGAGTTAGTTCTGCTCAATTAGTTCTTAAAAAGATTGGCCTTACAATAATCAAAAATGAAAACAATGGATTGGTTCCAACTTGTGTGTAGAATAGTTGGCGTGTCTGAATAGACTATCGTTGACTAAACCAACACACTAGGAATGAACATTTACCGTTTCCATTCATTGACCAAATTCTAGAAAGGCTAGTGGGTAAGTCCTACTACTGTTTCCTTGATGGGTATTCTGGATACATTCAGATGCATATTACCCCTGAGGATCAAGAAAAGACAACCTTCACTTGCCCATTTGGCACATTTTCCTATAGAAGGATGCCATTTGGTATGTGCAATGCTCTAGGTACTTTCCAAAGTTGCATTATTAGTAATTTTTTGGATTACTTGGAGAATTTCATGGAAGTATTCATGGATGATTTCAATGTTTATAGATATTCTTTTGATGAATGTTTGAGTATTCTCACTTTAGTATTACATCATTGTATTGAAAATAATCTTGTATTAAATTATGATTAATGAAACTTCATGGTGCGACAAGGTATTGTTTTGGGGGATGTCATTTCTGGGGATGGTATCCAAGTAGATAAATCAAAAGTGGATGTAATTTCTTCACTACCATTCCCCAAAAATGTACAGGATGTGTGGTCTTTCCTAAGTCATGCTGGATTTTACTGTCATTTCATTCGTGACTTTAGTAAAATTGCACTCCCCCTCTCCTGATTACTCCAAAAATAAAAAGAATTTTTTTTGATAAATAATGTGAGGAATCTTTTAATAAGTTAAAATGGAGTCTCACATCACCCCTAGTAATCCAACCACCTCAGTGGGATTTACTATTTGAGCTCATGTGTGATGCCTCTAACAATACAGTTGGGGCGGTTTTGTCACAAAGGGTTGACCAAGCTCCACATGTCATATCTCATGACTCATGTACTTTATACCCTACCCAAGAAAACTACACCACAACTGAAAGATAATTCCTTTCCATTGTGTTTACCTTGGAAAAATTTAGATCATACCTTTTGGGGTCCAAAGTCATTGTGTTATCAGAACATGGAACCCTCCGGTATCTCCTTAAGAAACTGGAATCCAAACCACGTCTCATTCATTAGATGCTCCACCTTCAAGAATTCAATCTGGAAATTAGAGATAAAAAAGAAGCAGAGAATGTGGTGGCTGACCATATCAGTAGGATCCTCCCATCCTCAAAAATTAACTCATCCCCTTGTATTCCCATTAATGACATGTTTCCTGATGAGAAATTGTACTGAGTGCAAGATGTTATTCCTTGGTATGCCTAAATTGTAAATTATTTGGTAGCATCTTACATTCCGACCGATTTCAACAAAAACCAAGCTAGTCATCTAAGACAAGAGTCTAGTTGGTACATTTGGGATGAACCCTACCTTTGGCGCACCTTTAGTGATCAATTCCTTAGGGTTTGTGTTCCCGATAGTGAGTTTTAGTCTATCCTTTTATTCTGTCACACTCTTGCTTGTGGATGCCACTTTGGTCCCCAACGGACTGCTCGTAAGGTCCTTGATTCTGGCCATTTTTGTCCAACACTTTTTTGGGGTACTCATGATTTTTTCAAATATTTTCCTCATTGTCAAAGAATGGGGAATGTATCTAAAAGAAATGAAATGCCACAAAAACCATTTCTTTTTCATGACATTTTTGATGTTTGGGGCATTGAATTTATGGTCCATTTCCCATTTTTTTTGGAAACTTGTACATTATTCTGGCAGTTGATTACATGTCAAAATGGGTAGAGGCACGAGCTACAAGGACCGATGATTCTATGTATTTTTTGGAATTTTTGAGAACTTAGATCTTTTGTAGGTTTGGATTACCTAGGGTTATCATTAGTGACCAGGGTTCTCATTTCTACAACCAAACAATGCAATCACATTTTCATCGGTATGGGGTCAGTCATAGAGTGTCTACTGCATATCATCCATAGACCAATGGTCAATCCGAGGTGTCAAATAGAGAGTTAAAACAAATTATTGAAAAAATGGTTCAACCCAATATAAAATATTGGAGTCTTTGACTTGATGATTCATTATGGTCCTACCGTACTACTTTCAAAACTCCCAATGGAATGTCACCTTATCATCTTGTGTTTGGAAAGAGTTTTCACCTACCTATTGAGATTGAGCACTGGGCCTACTGGGCTATCAAACAATTCATTTCTAATCTTTCTGGTTTGGGTTCCCAAAGGAAGATTCAAATTCAGGAGTTTGAGGAAATGAGAAGAGATGTATACGAAAACTCTAGGATTTATAAGGAGTGAACCAAGGCTTCCCACGATATTCTTATCCTTCATTGTCAGTTCCACATTGGGTAGAAGGTCCTCCTTTATAATGCAAGGCTTAAGTTGCATTCAGGTAAGATTCATTCCCGCGGGTTTGGCCCATACACTATTATTAATTTATCTCTATTTGGTGTTGTTCAGTTTCCAAATGAAGAAACCAAGTAAACCTTCACTGTCAATGGGCAGCGGTTGAAGCACTTCCACGAAGCCCTTCCGGAGTTCCCAATGGAGGAAATCCATGTTCAAGAAGAAATATACCAGTAAAGTACACCAAGTTTTATCCTTCCTTCTCACATTTTCAAATCGTACAGTGAGGACACTGCACATTCTAGGTGGGGGGGTGGGATGGGTAAATTCCTGGGTTAGTTAGGAATTTTCATTGTCTTTCTTCTTTCTTATCATTTTCTCTTTCTTTATGGTATTTTTACTTTTACCCATCTTGTTGTGTTCATTAGTATTTCTATTTACTTCCTTCTTTCTTCTCTTTTTTTCCTTCTTTATGGTATTTTTATTTTCCCCCCATCAAAAATTTCAAAGTTCTATGATTCGGTGACCATGAAGTTAACATCAGGTAGTGATTTTTAGTGAATTGGTTTTCTATCAATGATATAAATGGTTGTATCACTGTAAAACATTTGAGATGATCAATGCCACTTGTGTGAGTAGTTTTTGGGAAAACTATGTCACTAATATCTCCATAAATTTTTTCACCAAACTACAACGTGTGAATATTTATTACTTAATATAAGGTAAATATATGTTAGGTTAATATTTTTCAGCTTTAAATGATATTTTCATAAGTTAGTTCCTTATCTGATCTATTTAATTATTGTACCATATTGACCTATGCATGGGTACCTAATTTCTGACTGTTGTACGCCCTTAAAAAAAGTTTGTGTCTTGGGCTGGTCAAAAACCACTCCTCCTCAACCTTTGATCTTGTTATAACTATTACAATTAGTGTCGTGAGGAGATCAAACAAGGGTTGAGAGATGAGTGTGATATTTTTTCCAAATGAAAGTTCTAAAAAAACAAAAATAATAAATTAGGGGAGTAATGAAATGTACATCATATGGGGATATCTAGGTTGGGAGATTATGGTTTGAATTTTGAGAATGCTTAAGTGAGTGGGTCTTGAAATATGATTGCAAAGGATGTATGGAAGGTTCGGTGAAAAATCATTTAAAGATGAATAATTTTAAAATAACCTATATTTATTGGATGGGAAGTGGAAAGAATAACATGGAATATTTTTCACACACAAACATGGAGAGTTAGTGGAATGGTTGACTTTTTAATTCCTTTCTCATGTTGGTGTCATTAATCTCTTTGAATTTTATTGTGATACGATTTACGAGACATCTTTTTCTATTTTCACTAGGAAGAACTCCTTGGTGTGGTTCGTGCATTGATCACATTACTTCAACAAATTAAAATTTCCTTAAATGTAAAATCTTAATGATGTTTGGAATATATATATGAATAATTTTATTTGGATATGTGAATTTTCCCATGAGTGAAAATGTTTAGGTGTGGGGGTGTGATCACACCGCGATTCACTGTTTTATTTTCACCCTTACACCACTATGCTAAACTTGTTTTATATTGAAAATTATAAAAATAACAACAAATTTCATTCCATGTTTGAATAATTTATTTTGTTTTTATCACTGTTAAAAAGGACAATGTTTCTTTATTTGATGATTCCATTGTAGGAGGAGGTGATTTGGAGGGCCCATGATGATGTCCAAGAAAAATGGGCCAAACTGTGGAGGATCTAAGCAAACTATTGGATTAATCCGCACATTCCTACTAGAACGTGCATCCAATCGGGCTGAATTTTTTTGGGATGGTCAAAATTTCATTGACCTACATTTCATATGAAGAAAACCCAGAGACATTCATCCATATAATATCCCAATCGACCTTATCTGTCCATCACACTGAATCTGCGTGAAGTCAAAAGTGGTGTTTTGTGATCTGTCCATATCTAGTGCTATAGGTGTCCAAATTATGCCAAAATTTCAGTGGATACATAAAATAGGTGGGGATATAAATTTTTTATTTTATCTAAATCTAGATAAGGTTGTATGGAGGTTGAAGCACCTGTGAAAAGTGGTTTTAAGAATTCTGTGTACTCAAAACCACCTTCCCATTTTTCTATAAAATGGCACCTTGGGCTCCTCATTTGTAAGTTTGGATAGGAGAAAAAGATCTGATATTTTGGAGACCCAAATAATTCATCTCATCATACAAGGAGTTCTGGAGGCCCCTATCCTCATAGGGGAATCAAGGATGAAGAGGGAGTTCCACCCGAGCCTCCCCCTCCTCTCGATGACGATCTAAAAGGTAGAGGATCATTTCGAGGGAACTTCTAAAACTTGGGAGGGAGTTACAGCACATGTTCTTCTACAAGTTTTGTATAATTTTTTTGTTGAATATTTCACTTATTTTGTTTTTTTACATGCTTCCCACTGATTACATTTCATTTGATATAATTAAGTGGAAGGCTTTTTATTTCGACACTGATTGGGTTGAGATTTCAAGTGAGAATCTTGGGTTGTTCCAGTTGGACAACACAATAATCCTATTTATATCACACATAAATAAGATTTATGTATTCTTTAGTAGACCTATTATTCTATGTTTGATAAACAAATCTTGGAAACACGATTGTTTTGCCAAGGGGTGGTTCTTTAAGTATCATCTGTAGAGGCAAGAGGGGAGTCAAGATCTTGACAACCTTTAACCACAGATTAAACAAAACCATGTTAAATTTTTAGAACAATGAACCATACAAGATGTGTAGTGAACTTTAAATGATCTTATTATCTAATAATTATTAATAAACCACCTTTATTTATCAACTATTTAACTCTTTAATTAAGTAATTTACTTAAATATGTTTTCAAACCCCCCCCTCTTTTAGTAATTCTTATTAAAAATACATACTCAAAACCTATCAACGCTCCTCAAGAGATGACCTAGGGTCTTCCATAGACTATAAATAAATCTTAAAATCATAATCAATTTGATGTGTCAAGAAAGCACGGTTAACCGATATGACTCAAAGTGAATGTTTCTAGTTTCAAATGACATTTTAATTAAAAACACAAGTTGAATACTGATAAATGAGAAAATGAATTTGGATTATTTTGATACTGTCACAAACCAACCCGGGTTGAACTTGAACTGGTCACCCGAGATGATCCACAGCAAGGCTTGAGAGGCATTCCCAATCCTCCCAAGATAGCAACAGGTGCCGTGGAATCAATAGAGACGATGGAAACAGTTTCACCCAATAGAAATAAATAAAAGAATATAAAATAATAAAGAGCAATGAAAAAAAATAAACCAATAAAACAACTAAATAAGAATTGGAGAAGATAAAGCTAACCAAACTTGATGACCGAACTAACTCCATGTGACCTCACGGGTCACTCTCTGACTAAACGATCAAACATTGCCCAAGGTGAATGAACCCAAGCTGTAACCTATACAAGGAGTAAAAATAGGAAAGAATAATAGGCGTGAGTATTAAAACTCAGTAGGCTATCCTAATAATCTATTCTAAATGCAGTACCTTTAAAAATAAGAAACATAAATTCTAAGTTTGAACTACAATATATTAAAGTATGAATTTTTACATTTTTTACTTAAAAACAAAGTACAAACCATTTCCCTTAATCATTTGAAAAACCAGAATTTAACCTTAAGTGTTGCAATGCTATTTCAAGGGGAAAGTAATGATTTCATTTAAAAACTATAAAAAAAGAGTCTGAAACACATTTTATTTTGAAAAAAAATTTCATAGGAGTTAGGAAACCAAAATGTCACTGTTCATGAAAAACACCACACAAGGGTACCAAGGAAAATATAGAAAGGGAAATGTAAATAGGTATGCAAGTATCTCAACAACGATTCAATAGATAAAAACCACTAGACACAGGAGAACCCGAGAGATAAAGAATAATATAAATGACACTAATACCCATGACTCCATATACAATAGCATGCCACACATGATGAAATATAACACTCCATATACTCATCCACCCTTTCTTAGGACAGTATAAGGGAAAATCCCATAGCAATAAACCCAAACATATATGCCTACTATGGGCCACTGGTCAGTACCATAACCTACCAGTGCAGTACTTGTCTCAGACAATTCTCTCAATATGCTAGGTTTGTATGTCGCAAGTATAAAAGAAAGTGATCCAAGAGATCCCACCGAGAATCAACTCACAACCTATATTTATAATAATATTTCACAGAAAGTCTCACCCTGTGTCTCCCTAAGGATTTCCCTCATGCCTTAAATTAAATAGATTACCAAGGTTTCCCAACCAAGGGACCCATATAATGGAACTTTGGGATTCCATACTGAGGAAATCCCAACCACCCCATGTCAATAAGGCACAAGGAAAATTCACGAGGTTTTTATGACAAACACTTTTTATCATTTTTCAAAGTGCCCAAACTGGCCCTTAAACATACCATAAAACCAATCTTTAGTAATAAATCAATCAAATTTTCAAATGAGGTGACAACACACCAATTTCACATAAAATCATTTATAAAAAACAATTTATAAAAAATTTACGTCACACTTTAATCCAAAACCCTTTCACATGAATAGGATAAATGGGATACAAATCAATATAACAAGAAAAATGAATTTTTAAAATTCATTAAACACTTACTTAAGCATAAAAAAATTTAAAATAAACCCCTTTCAAAAAACTCCAAACCAAAATTTCACATGCCACAAACTTTTTAACAAAACCACACTACACTTTCAAGGTCACAAAACAAGTTCAATGGCCAATTGATCATTTTTTTGCAAAACATGTGGTGTGTGCTAATTTAGCAGAAAAAGAAAAATTATCAAAATTAATGATTCTTAAATTTATAAGGTTGGCGCATGGGAAAACTACATCAGAACCAAAATGAAATGTAACGATGTGCATCTGAAACCACGTGGTAAGGTCAAATACCTTACAGATTAAATATCAAGGACTCAAACACATACAAAAACCTCAATTAGAGTATGCGAAACCAAGCGGTGGGGAGAAACCCACACCTTGAATCCAAAGAATAATGAAAGCACCCACTCAGAATCACCCTGCACGGTTCTAAAATGCTAACTTTACCAAACTAATCCCTTAAGAAATAAAAAAACTCTTCAAAAACAAGGAAAATAAATGGATAAGGTGCTACTGGAGGTGCGAAGGAGGTACTAGTTAGAGTGGTCACCGACAAGGGGGTTCGCTGAAGGGAGTCCGCACAGCGATGAGTTCATGATGGGGAGTGGGGGAGGATGGTCAGACAACGACTGCGAGGCGGGCAAGATGGAGGTGCGACAGAAGGGAGAAGACAACGAGAGGGTTGGTGCTAGTGTGCAGGAGGCCCGACGGGGAGGGGATCATGACCAAAAACCCCGCAGAAGGGGCGCACTAGCTGAGCATTGAGCAAGGGGGGACGACCAGGGTCGTGACTGGAAGAGGGTGGGGTGCACGCCGACCGAGTGCTGAGAATGGGGAACGACCGGGGGGTATGGGGTTCATCGTTGTAGAGGAGGATGTGTGCCCGGGGTCTCTCGCACCACACACACATAGAGGGCGCTAGGGGGGATCACATTGCCTGCAGGGACAACACTAGAGGGGTTGGTAATTGGTGCATCGGTACAAGGTGATTAAAGTTGACCAAAAATGATGATACAAATGGAGGGGGGTGGGGGGTGATGGGCCTGCTCGTGCCACACACCAGGGAAAGGGGAGGGGGTTCAAGGTAGCAGCCTAGGAACCCTAAAAAATAGAAATAAAAACTAATCTAAAATAAAATAAATTGAAAACTAACTATAATTTTAATATCATAATAATAATAATAATGGTAATGAAAGCAATAATAATAATAATAATAATAATAATAATAATAATAATAATAATAATAATAATAAAATAAAAATAATCAAGGTATTCGTATCATTTTTATAATAATAAAATTCTTAATAATGAAATTTTAAACAATGCAATTAATGTTTGTTTTAATCCCAAAAATTATTTATTTTGATTTTCTGAGAACGGAAGGTCGCGCAGTTGCCTGGGCGAAGCCATAAAACTTCCAAATCGTGCTTCACCCATGTGACTAATGACACCGACACCAAAAAGTTCATTTTTTAACATAACTCAATGAAATAATTCGTCCATGACTTACCCGAACCCCAAAAAAAATTATTTAAGGAAGAAAATAATTAAATAAATTAAACATATGGGTCGAGGTGTGACAATTGTCCCCACCATAATGCTTTCCACCCCCAGAAATCCACAACAATATCCAACTGATCGATCAAAACCTAAAAATTCCACATAACACAATCCAACCTCTTAACCCAAGGACATTCCATCGACCACCAATGAGACTCAACCTCATTTCCCTAAATAGATCACCAGTAGAGGGGAGGTCTGAATAGAATCCCTACCATAAGAATTCAACTATCACGCAATAAAATCTTAAGATAAAACTCAAAGAGATGGTGGGTCTCCCAACCATAAAGAACCAACCTATACCTATCCAAAATAAATTCTAACTTATACCTACATTGAGCCTTACTAAATCTAGGAAGAACACAACAAGAACATTTAAACCACTCACTCCCATCTAAAAGGGATAAGAGCTGAACGGAAAACTCCAAACGAACCAAAAACCCTCACCACATGGGCATAGAGGGAGGGAACAAGGATTGGATCAATGAAACTATGATGGGAAACTACTCACGACTCATCACTTCAAGCTGGGCACAAACCAAAGTCGCAACCGTTTCACATGGGTGGTACACGCAAGGCCACTGATTGAAAACTCGCATTAAAAAAAGAACAATTACTAAAAATTCGTGAGAGATAATTTCATCACTCTCTTTGCAACCATAAAAAATTTACAATTATAGAGAAATAAAAATAGAAACACTAAAACTATATCACTGTTCGATAGAGGCACAACCATAACCAAACTCTTTAAAATCCCCCAGGGTTCTTGACTACGATTAGAATTCACTATGAGGCCTTTTGGATGGAGCTCTGATGGATGAAGCATCTTCTACCTTGTAGACAGGTTCTGATAATTCTAATAGGAAACACAAATCTTTTGATCTGATAGATGAAAGGAACAAATTTTAAATAAAAACCACACTGGCATTGAAAACCAGAGTTCATGAAAAGACCCATGACATTCCCATACATTTAAAAACCCAAAACACCTTCAGTACACTACAACGATAAGAGATCCCTTAAACTGAAAGGAAACATACCCAATAACCTTTAAAAAAAAAACCCAAAAACACATCACTTTTGAGAACTTCCACCATGGAACTTTCTAGAGATGCCTCGACAAAAATGTTGTAAGTGACCCAAACATCCTCAAGCATGGAAGGGCTTAGGAGTACTTGGGAAGGACGACCTTTTGTGACCTAGATTTCCACACTAATAACACACAAGGGTATCTTACTCCAAAGAGGTTGATGAAAGCTCCCGAGACCTTTTGATTCAATGACATTCTCTATCCACTTTCAATCACTTACTCATCTCATTTTCAGAATCTTCACCACTACTCCTAGGAATTGAAGAAGAGAGGACTACCTTGTGCACTTCTGCCAACACGACTTCAACATGAAAAGCTTGTCTCACCACATCGGCAAATGAAGTTAGGTTGGACTCTAAGACATTTGACTATAGATCAGGGTGGAGACCTGCCTCAAAATGCCGATCATTCATGGAGTCATTTGTGGCATACCCTGAATCATAAGGGTCTAGCTCCACAAATCACTAAAAATATTTCAACACGGATCTGTCTCCCTACTGTAGATAACACATCTCCATCCCCTTTCTCACCCTTTCTTTCTCAAATAAATACTGACAAATGAAAAAGGCCTTGAAAAAATCCCATGTAAGCTATTGACAAGGATTTTTTCGAGACATTGACTTCCACCACATCCACGGTTAACCTTCAAGTATGAAGGTTTCAAACTTGACCTTCAATGACTTGGGCAACTCAATGAAATTAAAGTTCCTTTCAATATTTCACATCCACTCCCGCACTACAGAAGGGTCTGCTTGAACATAAAAGAGAGGTGGATCTATCTTTCAAAACTCAAGAATAATATCCTTAGGTTGATCAATCACACTATGATCACTCATCAAAGCTCCAAGGGGAAACAACAGGACAAGAAAAGTCAAGGACCCAATCCAAGACAACTAAATAAATAAAAATTTTCAAAATCAAAAACCACATATATGACAAGATATAAACACAAGAAAACAATCCATCGTAACATCAAAACATTCCTTTTGAAAAAATATTTAATTTAAAAAAAACTTGGTTGGTTAAACCCCCGCCATTGGTATTATTTAGAGTCTCACTCACATGAATGTTCCCATGCCACCCCGGGTATCCATCCGCTATACCAAACATCTGTTTATATTTTAAAATACCAATATTCATGTGAGCACCCATAGGAACACCAAGGACAAACCAAAAAAAATTTATTTACCAAAAACAAATCATTCACCCCATTTCATTTAAAACAATCCACAAATTAATCATGTCATTTCAAACAATAATTTTTTTTCAAAACCAACATTTTCTGATTCAAACAACAGTCAAAAATCAGAGGAGACCAAAAATAACTCAAATAGGGAACTAGTGTTGGTGGGAAACTTGAAAATATGGTTGGCGGCCATATCCAAAGATGTCACTGACACTAAGAGCCTTTTAGAAACATTCCTCTCGCTCCACATGGCTTGCTAGGATGTGTGAGCTCATGAGGACTATTATCCCAACTCCCTTTATCGTATCCCAATTAAAAAACATTCCTTAAAAACCCAAAGAAACCAATTAAACGGGAATTCCCATGGAAAACCTAGGATCATAATGAGCAAGAGTTTTCAACGCTCTTCTCGTACCTACCTCTCAAGTCCTAAAAATACTACTCCTTATACCTTGGCATTCCCAAATAACAAAGGGAGCTCTGAAAAGTGAGATCTGCTAAGATCAGACCTCCTCTGATACCATTTTTTCACAAACCAACCTGGGTCAATCCTAAACCAGTCACCCAAGATGATTTACAACAAGGAATAAGAGGCATTTTTGATCTTCTCAGGTTGGTGACAAGCACTATGGCATCAACAAAGATAATGGGAATGATTTCTACAAATAGAAATAAATAAAATCAGAGGAAATAATAAAGAGTAGTGCAGAATAAATAAACCAAAAAAACAACTAAAACAAAACTAAAGAGGATAAAACTAACCAAACTCAATATCCTAACTAACTCTGTGTGACCTCACAGGTCACTCTCCGACTCAACGATTAAATGTCTCCCAAGGTGAACACACTCGAGCTATAACCTGTACGAGGAATAAAAACAAAAAATAACTATATGCGTGAGTATTAAATATCAGTAGGCTAGCCCGATAATCTATTCCTAATGCACTAACTTTAAAAATAATAAACATCAATTATATTTTTTAACTACAATATATTAAAGTATGCATTGCTATAATTTTTACTTAAAAAATACAAACCATTACCCTTAATCATTTTAAAAACCAAAATTTAACCTTAAGTGTTTCCATGTTATTTCAATGGGAAAGTAATGATTTTATTTAAAAACTAGAAAAAAAGAGTTTGAAACACATTTTCTCTTGAAAAACATTTTACTAGGAGTTAGGAAACCAAAATTTCACTTTTCATGAAAGAAACCACACAATGTTACCAAGAAAGATACAAAAAGGGAAATGTAAATAGGTATGCAAGTATCTCAGCAAAAGTTCAATAACTAAAAACCACTAGACATAGGAGAACCCGAGAGATCAATAATAATTCAGATGAAACTAATACCTGTGACCCCATCTATAGTAGCATTCCACGCCTAATGAAATATAACGCTCTATACACCCATCCACCCTTTCTTAGGACATGCTGAGGGAAAATCCCATAGCAATAAACACGAACATATCTACCTACGATGGGCCACTGGTTAGTACCATAACCTACCAGTGCAGTACTCGTCTCAGACAATTATCTCAATATTCTAGGTTCTTATGTCACAAGAATAAAAGGAGGTGATCCAAAAAATGTTGTCGAGCATAAAATCACAACCTATAATTATAATAATATTTCACAGCAGGTCTCACCCTGATTCTCCCCATGGATTTCCTTCATGATTTAAATTCAATAGATTACCAAAGGTTTCCAACCAAGGGACCCATATAATGGAATATGGGGATTCCATACTAGGGAAATCCCAACCATCCCATGTCAACAAGGCATGAGTAAAATCCATGGGCATTTTATGAAAAACACTTTTTTATCATTTTTCAAAGTGGCCAAACTGGCCCTTAAATGTACCATTAAACCAATATTTAGTAATAACTCAATCCAATTTTTAAAAGAGGTGAGAACACACCAATTTAACATAAAATAATTTATAAAAAAACACTTTATAAAACATTTCCATCACACTTTAAACCAAAACCCTTTCACATCAAAAATCCAAATGGGTTACGACTCAATATAACAAGACAAATTAATTTTTAAAAGTCATAACACACTTCCTTAAGCATAAAAAAATTAAAAAAAAACCTTTTAAGAAACTCCAAACCAAAATTTCACATGCCTATTTTTTTAATGAAACCACACTACACTTTCAAGGTCAAAATACAATTCCAAAGGCCAACCATGCATTTTTTTTCAAAACATGCGGTGTACGCTAATTTAGCAAAACAACCCAAATTATCAAAAACTAAGCCTTGAAACATTATATGCACACTAAATGCTTTAACAAGAGGGTAATAAACTATATTTATCAAGATTATAAGTGGAGAAAAAAATAAAAATAATTATTGTTAAATTTAGAAGATCGACGCATGGGAAACCCACATCGGAACCAAAATGAAACGGAATGACGTGCATCCGAAACCATGTGGTAATGTCCAACACCCTACAGATTAAATATCAAGGATACAAACACATACAAAAACCTCAATTATAGTATGCGAAACCAAGAAACGGGAAGAAACCCTCACCTCAAATCAAAAGTGCAATGACAACACCCACTCAGAATCTCCCCACACAGTTCTAAAATGCTAAATTTACCAAAAATAATTCCTTAAGAAATCAAAAACCTCATCGAAAAGAAGGAAAATAAATGGATAAGGTGTCACCAAAGGTGTTGGTAAGAGTGGCCAATGGAAAGGGGGTTCACCAGAGGGAGTCCACGCAGTGGCAGGTTCATAATGGGGAGAGGGGGAGGTTGGTCAGACAGTGGCTGTGAGGCGAGCAGGCTGGAGGTGAAGCGGTAGGGAGAAGGCACCAGGAGGGTCGGCGCTGGTGTGCAGGAAGGACGACAGGGAGGGGATCTCAATCAGAAAACACTATAGAAGGGGTGCACCGACTAAGCATTGAGCAAGGGGGGGCAACTGGGGTCACGCCTGATATATGTGGGGGCCCGTCGGCCGAGCGCTGAGCAGGGTGAACGATCAGGTGATCTAGGGTTTGTCACCATAGACGAGGAGGCGTGTTCGGGGTCTCTCTCACTACAAACACATAGAGGGCGTTGGGGGGGGGGGTGCTCATGCCGTAGACAGGGATCGTGCCAGAGGGGTTGGTGGTTGGTGCACCGGTGCAAGGCGATTGAAGTTGGCCGACGACACTAATACGAACGGTGGGCAGTGTTGCACCTACTCGCGCCACGCACCAAGGAAGGGGGGGGAGGTAGTGGCCTAGGAACCCTAAAAAATAAGAAATAAAAACTAATCTAAAATAAAATAAATTTAAAACTAACTATAATTTTAATATAATAATAATAATAATAATGGTAATGAAAAGAATAATAATAATAATAATAATAATAATAATAATAATAATGATAAAATAATAATAATCAAGGTATTCATATAATTTTGATAATAATAAAATTCTTAATAATAAAATTTTAAACGATGCAATCAATGTTTGTTTTAATCACAAAAATTATTTATTTTCATTTTCTGAGAACAGACGGTTGCATAGTTTCCAGGGCAAAGCTGCGTGGCTTCCGAATTGCGCTCCGCCTATGCGACCGATGATGTAAACAACCAAATGTGAATTTTTTAAACATAACTCAACGAAATAATTCATTTGGGACTCACCCGAACCCTAACAAAATATATTTAAGGAATAAAATAATTAAATAAATTAAACACACAGGTTGGGTGTGACATATACTTTGGAAACAAATATCCATAAGTCATTTTTGACATGTAGAAATAATCTACACCTTAATAAGATACATGGTGTGACTGGTATAATTCCATGTGTGTCAATTTATTTAAAATGGAAATTAATTTATTATGATAAAAAAGTGACATACTGAAAACTGAGCAAACACATTTTGATTATTTTGATAATTTAGTACAATGATTCGTAAGTCATTTCTATCATATAGGAATCAACCCCACCTCAATTAGACACAAAGTGTGATCAGTATAACTCTAAGTTTTTATTTTTATTTAAAATTAACATTCATTTTTTTAAAAGAACAAGTGAAATATTAAAATGCAAGAAAATTAATTTGGATTGTTTTTATACTTTAGGAAAATGATAAGTCATTTTTGACTTGTAGGAATCACCCTCACCTCATTTAGATGCACAATGTGACTGGTATGACTCAATGTGTGTTTTTTTATTTAATATTTACATTAGTTTTAGTAAATGGAACATGTGACAAACTTAAATCCAAGAAAAAACATTATTATTGTTTTGATACTTTATGAAAATTATCCATGACCCCTTTTTGATGTATAGGAATCAACCTCCCATTAATATTATGCACAATGTGACCGGTATGACTCCAAGTGCACCTTTTTGTTTAAATTTTACATTAATTTTAGTAAAAAGAATAAGTGAAAAAAATGAAAACTGAGCAAATACATTCATATTTTTTTGATACTTTAGGAAAATGATTCATGAGTCATTTACAATATTTAGGATTAAAATGAACCTCAATTATATGAATGGTGTGACCGATATAACTACAAGTGCGTTTTTTTATTTTTAATTGACATGAATATGAGAAAAAAGAATAAGTGGCATACTGGAAACTAATAAAACACTTTCGAACTGTTTTGATACTTAAGGAAAATGATCCATGAGTCATTTTTGATGTGCATAAATCACCCACACCTCAATACGCTGAATTATGTGACTAGTATGACTCAAATTTTCCATTATCTATTTAAAATTGACATTTTAGTTCGAAACGTGTGTCCTGAAAACCATGAAAATGCACTTTGATTATCTTGATAATCTAGGAAAGTGATTAATAAGTCCTTTGTTATGTGTATGCAGCAGTATCATGTCAAACTAACACATGATGTGACCAGTATGAATCAAAGTGCGTATTTCCAGTTTGAAATGACATTTTAGTTAAAAAACAAGTGACATACTGAAAATAAATCAAACACATTCATATTTTATTGATACTTTAGGGAAAAAACCCATAAGTATTTTTTGATGTGTATGAATCAACCACACCTAAATCCCATGCATGGTGTGATCAGTATAACTTCAAGTGTGTCTTTATTTAAAATGGGCATTAATTTCATTAAAAAGAAAAATTTCCATACTCAAAACTGAGAAAATGAATTTGGATTATTTTGATACTTTTTTAAAATTATCCATAACACATTTGGGATATGTTGGAATCAACCAAACATCAATATGATGCACGATATGACTAATATAACTCAAAGTGTGTCTTTTAATTTAAAGTAGACATTTTATTAATTTATTCTTCCATATTAATGTTTAATTTATTTCTCTATAATATTACTATTATTAAATTTGTTTTCTTATATAGTAGAATTATTTTTCTCAGGTTTAGGTGATTTGTTCAACAACTGATACCATGGGAAGACTATTTTAAGAGGGAATCACAAGTGCCAAAGTCGATGAAACATTAATTTTTTTAAATGTTTGTGGATAGAATATTAAATGTAATTTTAATTTTTTTTGAAATGTATATGGTAGTGTTTTTTTTTATTCATGATGTAAAATTTATTTCAATTAAATTATATATTTTGTGTGTAGATTACAGGTTGTTGAAGTTTTCTATTTCTATAAAAGCACACTACAATAGGTGGGGCCTTTATTAGTGCTAGAAATAGCATTAATGAAGGGGGTCCTTTATCAGTGCTAAACTAGCATTGGTAAAGGGTGTCCTTTATTAGATATTTTTTAGGGCTGATAAATCCCCACTTATTTTTTCTTTTTAGCACAAAAAGGGGACCCCCTGAACAACACTAAGTATAATAGAGATTTTTGAGTGCTACTAAAATCTATTTTATGTATTGTTAAAGGGAATATCTGTAGTAGTGTTTTAATGTTCTAAGGTCCAAAATTGAGTACTTTAATGATTTATCTTTATTACCTCAAATTTTTAAAAATATGGAGAAATGTTGTATTATTATTTATGTTTGATTATGAATACAAAATTGCTCAATGGAATTTATATCTGCACCCAGACAATCTTCATTAGAAACATGTGATTGAATTTGTTGCAAAAAATCATTTTAGTTATGGGTTGTTGATTATATCTACATATGAGATAAGTTTATTATATCGGGGGAATCTATATATTTTAATCATAATTGGAATCAATTAAAAAAATAATCATTTTCATTGCACTACTTATTTGATATAGTCATGTCAAACCTTTCATTAAATGGTTCCATATATTAAATTAAATTATTTAATTAATTAATATGTAATTATAATTTTATTAGAATAATTATCTTAATTAAATATTTTATATTTAATTAAGGATGATTATGTTATGTTAAAAATTAATTTTTGATATTTATTTGACATGCTTACACACACAGAGACACACATATTAAACAATTATTTTATGTCCCCTCGCCTCTCCTTTGATATAGGGGAAAATTTCACATAAATGCTCAATTAAATTGATTGGGTGTATTGTTTTATAATCTTGAATAGGTTTCAATTAAATTCCCTTTATTTTATTCATATGATTAATTTAAATTTACCTAAGGGATTTATGAATGCATGTGGGTGTAATTGTTTCATGAGGACTGTTCACTTTACACTGCTTATTTTTTGTTGATTGGAAATATTTTTTTCCTTACATATATAAGTTATTGAATTCGGAACATTTATCATGGGTGATATAATGGTTTTGGATGCTCCTAGTTTTTCATGTTTTCCTTAGCCTTTATCTGGGTGTTTAACTTCTATGTCAATTGAATGCCGCCACTTGTATCGCCAGATGAGTCAGCTTCTATTAGGTGAAATGCCCATGGGATCATAGAAATCCATGGGGAATTCATCCAATGGTTTTCTTGTTTCACCTGATGATCTACTAAGATTCCATCACTCCACATGTGTGCTTTGATTCAATGTGATCCATCCCTTTATATCTGAGGGTTTTTGTCTGGTTCACCAAGAGAGTTCCCGATGTGAGTTTCTGCTGTGACAAGAGGGGTTCTTAGAGAAGAAAAAGTGGATATAAGGTGTTCTGGAAACTTATAATCTCATATATCAAGTTTGTGTCACCTCCTAGAACTGGAGTACCTATACAGTTGAGATTCAGTGGATATTGACTCGATCTTGGGTCTATGGTGACTATAAAATAAAGGAGGTTCTATATCTTTAATTTCTGTTCATCATAACTTGGTTTTAGTTTATGATTCTTGGATTTGTTGTGATTTATTTCATTCAGTCATATTTGTAACTATATCCTTCTTGTGTTTGTGTGTTAGTCCATCAAAGAGTGGATGGTGTTGACTCTACATAATGATTTTATTCACTTCCACCTAGTTCAACATGGTTGGACTTCTGAGATAGTTTCTATGGTTATATTCTTTATTCATTGAGTTTTTATTTCTTTGATTTCCGTTTTCTTAGTAATAAGATGACTGACTTGGGTGGTGTCCTCATCATACACATAGGATCACACAAATTTGAAGCACATTTTATCTACTATTATTTCTTTAGCGTTCTTTCTATTTTTGTGTTTCTAGTAGTTTATTTGGATAAGAAATATATCTCTTTTTCTTGTTGAAAACATTATAAATTTATTATACCAAATATGTAACCCAATAATATGTATCATTGGGTCCCGAATTTTCTAAGGGTTAATGAATGACCCCAATAAGTAGTATTAGAGCCCACTAAAATGTATATAGTAGGCTCTACAAAATTTTATATTGATAAATTTGATGGTGAAAATGTTTTTAATATATGGTGGATTAAAATGACTACGCTTCTAGATCACAATGATTTAATTTATTCCCCTTTTAGAAAAAAAAAGAAATTACCCACCCTTTCCCCAAATGGCTAGACTACTATCACCTATGCTGATGTCCCTAAATAAACCCTTAGTAAATCATGTAGATTAATTCTTTCATCTTTACGAGATAAAGTTCTTTGATAGGCTGCATATGAGTCTCCTGCTACTGGTATATGGTCTACACTTGAATCCATTTACATGAATAAGTATCTTATTGGTACATTATAAAACAAAAATGAGATTATATACTTTTAAAATTCATTATGGAAATGTATTTAGGACACACATTTATGATTTTAATAAAGTATTGTTAGCATTATCCAACATAGACATTAAATTAGATGATGTATTTCAATCCATAATATTGTTAACCTCATTAGTTGAAGCCTTTAATTTTGTTAAATATTATATGATGTATGGAAAATACACACTTACTCCAAAATAAGTTAAATTTTCTTTAATCTCTAAAGTCCATAAAAGGATGGGTAGTGTTAAGGATAGAGAATATTTTTTGAACATTAGGGATAAAAGTGGATATAGGGGTATAAGTGATTCTAGGGGTAGGAGGAAGGAAAGGGGTCAGTACAAGAAGAAAATTTTTAAGTCTAAGAATAAAGTAATCAAGTTTTTTAATGAAAACAACCAAGCCACATTAAGAGGAATTTCCCTAACAAGAAAGGTGACTATTGATGTAGTAGTAATGAAAATTATTTATTTGTCGAGTAGGATTTTGAAATTGCTGATGTGTTAAATGTTTCTGACATTTCCATCTCTAATGAATGAATCATTAATTCAGGGTGTTCATTACATATGTTTCTTAGGAGGGATTTCTTCATTGAATTGAGGGAATTAAATATGAGAGGTGTTTATAAGGAAAAAAATGATATTTGATATTATGGGAATAGGCTTGATTTCATTAGAGCTTCATAATAGTACTGTTAAAACTCTTGAGAAGGTTAGGTGGGTACCCTAATTGAATATAAACCTCATCTCCCTAAGAGTCCATGAACAGAAGGGATACACCTTTAAATCAAACTCTCTGAGTCTTAGGATTGCCCAAGGATCCCTCTCTTTAATAAAATGAAAACTTCTTAATGACCTTTATGTGTTAGATGGTAAGGTTTATAGAAGTCAATTAAACACCTTTTGTGATTCATATATTGATATAACCAAACTTTGGCATATAAGGATAAGAAGAATTAGTTTCAATGGTCTTGAAGAACAAAGAAAACTAAGGATTTTGAGTGATGTCACTCCTACCAGTCTTCCTTTCTATGAAGATTGTGTATATGAAAAATCCATAAGAGTTAGTTTTATTATGTCAATGTATAAGGCTAAAGAACCCCTTCAGTGTGTCCACTATAATCTTTGGGGTCCTTCTAGGGTCACCTACCATGGCGGAGGTTTGTACTTTGTTACCTTTATTGATGACTACTCTAGGAAAATCTAGATTTATATACTCAAACATAAGTCTAATACCTTTAAAACTTTTAAGAAATGGAAATATGGGGTCGAAAGTGAATCTGGTAAGAAAATAAAATACTTAAGAACTTATAATTATTTAGAATATATGTCCACTAAATTCATTGAATTATGTTAATATTAAGGAATCAAATGATACTAGACTATTGTGGAAAAAATTGGGCTAGTATAAAGAAGGAATTAGACCATCCTAGAGAGGGTTAGGTGTATGTTATCCCACTCTAAACTCCCTAGGTCCTTTCGGGCTGAGGATGACTCTATAAAAGTATACTTAATTAATAATTTCTTATATTATACTAATTACTTTAAAACACTTGAAGTGATCTGGAAAGGTTCACCCCCATTCCTTGTAAATTCTTGGGTCATCCAGAGGGTGTTAAGGGGTATCATCTGTGGATAGATAAAACAGGTTATCAAAAGTGCATAGTTAGTCAAGATGTAGTATTTAATGAGTCTGTTCTCTCCAATGGCAAAGGAACAAAATATGTACAGTCTTATAATAACAATATAGAATCCTCTAGACCCCCAACACCCATAAGTGTTGATTTTTCATTAGAATCCAAAGACCAATCGCAATATGGGACTGTTTATTCTCATTATATTCCCCATAATCAAGAAGAATTAAATTCAGATTCATATTATGAACCTCAAATAGAAGAACCAGATAATATAAGAACTTATCAACTCACTCGAGATAGATAGAGAAGAGTAATTTGGAATCCAACCCACTTAAATCAGACTTATATTACTACATATGTCTTTAATGTTGCTTGGGATTTGTTTAATGATAAAACTCAAATTTAAAGTAAGACCTTAAGTCAAAAGAAGCCACTATGTGGTTAGGTTCTATGCAAGAAGATATGAATTCAATCCTCATAAATAACACATGGGTTTTTGTTTCCAAACCAAATAACCAGAAGACTATAGGTTCTATGTTGTTATATATGAAGAAGTAAAACAATGTTGGAGAAACTAAAATAAAATTTAAATATCGAATGGTTGCTAAAGGCTTTCTTCAATGTGACAGTATTTATTATAGTGAGATATTTTCCCAAATTGTTAAACATTTATCTATATGGATTATTATTTCTTTTTCTACCTTGTATGATTTTCATATTGAATAATTAGAGGTAAAAATTTTCTTTTTCATGGTACACTTGATGAAACAATTTATACGACTCATCCTGAATAATTTTCAAATATGTTTAATCCCAATCATGTTTGTCTTCTTAATAAGTCATTATATGGTTTAAAAGGTTTTATTCTATTATAATTGAAAATATTTTTCTAGAAGTGAGTTTGATGCAAGTGTATACTATAAAACTGTTAAACATGAATCTGTTTATCTATTATTATATGTTGATGAAATTATTTTAATATATAAAAATATGAGGACTATAAATTTAGTCAACAACCAATTGAATATTTTTTTTGATATGAAATACTTAGTACATTATAATATGATATTGGGTATGTATATAATTAGAGATCGGAAATCTCAAACCTTGTACTTATATTAGTTCTATTATGATAAAAATGTACTAAAAAGTTATCTATTTTAACACATTAAACCTATTAATATTCCTTTAGGACAAAATATTAAATTATCTCTAGAAAAATATCTTAAAAATGATGTTGAGGCTACCTTCATAAATCAGATTCTATATTCTAATGTGGTAGGAAGTCTTATATATGCTATGATCTGTTCTAGATCGGATATAGCATTTTTTGAGTAGTTTTTTGGGAAACCTAGTAAGCCTCACATGCATTCTTTGAAGAGGATCCTCAGGTATTTCTCCATGTCTAAAAAAATATGCATTTGATGTGGCTTAAATAGTAGTTTTAGTGATGTATTTTTTGATTTTTTTGACTCCAATTATGGTGAAAATATTAGCACTTGAAAATCAGTCATTGGTTTTATGTTTCTTTCATATGGAGGACTGGTCTACTAGAAATGAAACATATAATTGGTGTTTTCTCTCTCCAATAACATGGTAGAGTATATATCCTTGATAGAAGCCATTAAGGAAGCTGTATGGTTGAAAGGTTTGCTTTCTGAGTTGTCATTATCTGTTGATATTAATGTAGTCCTCTGTGATCACCAATTTTCATTTCATTTGTCTAGGAACTATGTATTACATGGTAGATCAAAGAACATTTACATTAGACTTCATTTGGTTTCAGATGTTATAGAATTTGAGACAATGAGTGTCACTAAGATACCCATGGGGGATAATCTGGTTGATAGTTTGATTAAGGTCATGCCATTATCCATGTTCATGCATATCCTTAAATTAATGAACTTAGTCCCAATTCTATAAATTAGGTTGTGAGAACACCATTCTTAAATTCATTTAATTTTAATGTGGAGATTCGATGTTTTATTCCTCTGCATATATTATAATCCAATTCCTTTTATTTTATTCATTGATTTATTCATATTTTCTAAATGGATTTATGTATGCATGGGGGTGTAATTGTTGCATGGGGATAGTTCACTTTACACTGCTTATTTTTTGATTAATGGAAATATTCATTTTCCTTACTTGTATAAGTTCTTGAATTTGGATTGTTGATCATGGGAGATCTAATGGATGTGGATTCTCTTGATTGTTCTTTTTTTCCTTAGACTTGATCTGTGTCATTACCTTTTACATCAATGGTAAGTTGCCACTTGTATCGCCAACTGAGCCACCTTTTGTTAAACGAACCGCCCATGGGATCTTAGACGTACATGGGGCATTCATCATGTGGTTTGCCTACACCACCTGATGATATGCTGACATGCCACCATCACTCAACCAATGTGCTTTGATTCTATGTGATTTATCCCTTTTTGTTTGTGGGTTTTTGTATGGTTCACCGAGAGAGTTCCCGATGTGAGTTTCTACTATGATAAGAAGGGTTCTTAGAGAAGAAGAAGGGGATCTGAGGTTTGTCACCAGCCACACTCCCCTATATAGAGTTTGTGCTGCCTCTTAGAACCGAAGTACCTCTTTAGTAGAGATTCAGTGGAGATCAACTCGATCTTGGGTCTAGGGAGATTATGCACCAAAGGAGGTTTTAGATCTTGACATTTTTTCATCGTAACCATGTTTCGGTTCCTAATTCTTGGATCTATGTCGACTAATTTCTTTCTGTCATGTTTGAAACATTATCATTCTTGTGTGTGTACATGATTCCATCAAGGAGTGGATGATGTTGAATCTATATGATGGGTCTCATTACCGCCACCTAGTTCAACAAGGCTAGCCTTCTATGATAGTTTTTCTAATTATCTTCATTATTCTTTGAATTTGTATTTCTTTGCTTGGATTTTTCTTGGTAATAAAACAACTAAACTGGGTGGTGTTCTCATCATGCACTCAAGGTCATGCTGATCTGAAACGTGTTATATCTGGTGTTCTTTCTTTACTATTCTTTCTGTTTTTTGTGCTTCTAGTAGTTCATTTGGATAAGAAATCCATTTCATTTTCTTGTTATAAAAATTCTAAATTTATCATACAGAATTTGTTACACAATATTACGTATCAGTGGGTACTAGATGCTTTAAAGGTTAAATTTTAATCCCATCCAGGTGGATGGTCTACTCACTACGCCAAAATAGGCGTTTATCAACAGTTTAAACCACCACTAAATCAGTCTGTGACGGTTTTAGAAAACCAATGCTAATTTGTGTGTCGACATTCATTTAGCAGATGGTTTTTCAAATTAGAGAATCGTTTAGCGATGGTTTAAACATCCAATAAATCATTTCATAGTGGTTATTTTATTTTATTTTTTGTATTTTAATTTTTTTTAAAATTTTTGTAATAATTTTTTTTATTTTTTTATTATTTTATTATTCTATATTTTTATTATTTTATAATTATCATAATTAATTTATCATTTCTTTATTTCTTTATTATTTTATTATTCTAAGAATTAATTGATTATTTTTATTTTACTACTATTCTGATTTTATTATTAATATTTTTGTTAATTTTTGAATTCTCATAATTAATTTATTATTAATTTATATTATTTATTATTCTCATAATTATTTTATTATTTTTATTTTTTAAATTTTTGAATTCTCATAATTAATTTATTTTTTATATTTTATTTATTTCTATGCACATGCATGCATATACCATATATATAAATTCTGTGTCAGGTGAGATTTGAGCTCTTTACCTTTTGCTTATTCTCCAAAGACTTTACAACTCCAGAAAGCTCTTCATGTGGTTAATTAATAGAATTTAATATACTTATATATATATATATTGATGTATAAACAATAAAAAATAAAAAATAAATAAAAAATGATTAAATAAGAAATAAATAATAAAATAATAATGAAAAATAAATAAATAGTAAATAATATATTAATAATAAATAAATAATAAAATAATAGTAAATTAATAATAAAATAATAATAAATTGAAAATGAATTAATAATTAATGTACACAAAATAAATAAATAATAAATAATAAATAAATAATAAATAATAAATAATAAATAATAAATAATAAATAATTCAATAATAAAAAAATCACTAATTAATAAATAATTAATAAATAATGGAAAAATAAAAAATAAATAAAAAATAAATAAAACATAAATGAATAATAAATGAATAATAAATGAATAATAAATGAATAATAAATAAATAATAAATGAATAATAAATGAATAATAAATATATAATAAATAAATAATAACAAATAAATAAATATTATATAGCTTTTTAACAATAATTTAATAATAAAAATAAATCAATAAATAATAAATAAAAAAATTAACTATTAAAATAATAAATATTAAATAGTAAATACGAAATAATAAAATAATAAAATAATAAAATAATAAAACAATAAATGGATATAGATATCTATAATATATATACATATAAAAAAATTACATAAAAATATATAAACACACATTTATGTTGCATAAATATAAATAAACACACTGAGATATATAATTGTACATGAATATAAATTTATATATAAACATAAGTACATATAAATAAATAAATATATATTTATTTATTTACACATATATGATATAAAAATATAAAAACATAAATATGTATAAATATTTAAAAATGTATATAAATATACACAAATATTCTTAAATTCATATAAACAAATATATATAATTGATAATAAATTACCGAAATTGGGGAAAGCACAATAATTGAAACACCATAAAATCAATAGGAATGTAAATCAATTGAGTAAAAACATAAATGACTTAAAAAATATGTGAAGAAACTCTTAAATGAAGATGAAATCTCATCAAATGTGTATGATATATATACTTAAATTTATTTGAATATATTATATATTAATATTTATTTACATATATTAGAATATAAATATAAATCTATATTTGTTTATCAATACACATGCATATGTATATATTAACATTATTTATAAACGTGAATACATATATATATTCATATAGCTCTACTGTAAATTCATTTATATACTGTATTTAATGATAATGATATATTTATATTAAAATACATTTATATATGTTGTATACACACAATATTATTGATACAAAAGTACATATTTATATTTCTCAAATACACACACAAATATTTACAAATACATATGTATTTATTTACATATATTAGAATATACACATAAATATTGATTTTTTTATTAACACATACCTGTTTATATATAAACATTACTTGTATAGGTATACTTATACCAATTAATTCATTTTTATAAGGTACATAAAATTGATAATTTTTTATTTTAAATTAAATTAATAAAAAATATTTATTTCTATATGGACTATATCTTTAAAAATACATTTCTATGTAAATATGTATTTATAAAAGTGATTTATTATAAGTAAATATTAGAAAACATGCATATATTTAATTATAAATAAAAATATATTATAGAAAATGATAAAAATTCAAAACCATAATATAAATATGAATATAATCATTTAGAATAAATTCAATCCCCACTGAAAAAATATAATAAGACCCCCTTAAACAAGGCTAAAATTCCATTAAATGTTAAAAAATTGGGAAAACAAAAAAAACTCAATTTTGGAGGCCTTATGGTCCTTTTTAGACTTGAATAATCTGACTTGGGTTTTTCTTGGTAACCATGGCATAGTTCTCATCACAGGCTTCAATTTTATATGTGGTAGAGTCTAAACAGACACCTGGATCAAAATTTATGTTCGTTTGAAGTTTAAGTTTGATTTCCCACTTTACTTGTAACAATAATAAATTTTATTCTTTTAATTATTAATAAAATTAAATCTAATGTAGTTTTAGTTTATTTTGAAATATTTGATTTTAATAGTTGGGGAGCTAAAACAGACCCCCAGATCGAAAGTTACGGTTAATTAATATTGAAGTCAGATTTTCAACTAATTGAGGATTTGTTTAAAGTATCAAATTATTATTAACTTATAATTATAAATATTTATTAATTAAAAAATTATAATTAATTCATATTATAGATAATAAACTATATATGATATTAAAAAATAATTAATAAATCATTTCATAAGCTTCGATATGACTGGTTTTGGAGTTAAAACGGAATCCCAAATCAAAAGTTATAGTCAATTGATGTCAAAGTTTGATTTTCAACATATTGAAGATTTGTTTTATGTATAATAATATTATTAACTAATAATTTTGAAAAGTTTTAAATTAACACATTATGTTTAATTAAAATTATAAATAATAAACTATATATGATTTAAAATAATAAATAATAAATCATAACTAAATATTCTATTTTTTTATTTTTTTCCTTTAATATAGTTGTAGTTTTTTAAAAAACTAGCCCTAAAAGTAAATATTTTTTTTTAAAAACATACTAAAATATATATATTTAAAAACATTTAGTAGGGGTTTTAAAAACCACCATTAAATTGATTCTTCCTTGTAGCGACTGAATTAATTTTTCCTTTTGGTAGAAAAAAAGTTGGTTGGTGCATAGTTCAAAAAAAAAATGTGATCATTGAACAAAGGCACAAATAAGGACATCAAATTCCTATAAGAATTCGAGTCTATTTGACCATTAAAAACAAAAATTTGAAAGTGTATCAAATGATGATGTATTGATTTTTTTATAAGTTCTTGTTTTTCTAGTTGGTCCATATACATTTCATCTTTTTTAGATGCATTTTGGATATATTAATTTCCCCCAAATTTCATTGTGACATCAAAGACATCAAAATATATTTTTTAGATAATTTTATTTTGTTTTTTATGGAAGGAATATATGAAAATGGGTTTTAACAAACCTAAGAAGGATGGTCCATTATTTACTTGTACATGTATTATGACATGTTCTTGTAGTAGTTTTAATCAAATAAAAAATTATGATAAATAGTATATCCATCCCTTAACAAAACTCAAAAAAATCCCATCATGTAATTGACAGAGGGGAATAGTGATAGATTTATTAGCATGGATTAACATTTAATCAAAAGAGTAAAAGAAAACATAGACCTAAAATCCCAAGAATATCCATGTATTTGATACAAGGGATCCTTTATCAGTGATAGTTTAGAACTGATGAAAGGAGGTCTTTATTAGTGATTTTTATAATACAACTATAGGGGAAAATTTATCAATGTGTTTTTAGTTATGGTAAAAGCTAGAATGAAGTAGTGTGTTACTGAAATTATAGTACACTATAATAGAAATTACAAAAATGAAATTCCTTTAAATTTACATCACAAATACAAAAAAAACTATATTAGAAATATTACAAATATTGTTATTTACAATTACATTTATATGTACAATTAATAAAAAACATTAAAAATTCAAAAACATTAATGTTTTGTTGTCTTTTTACTCTGACCCCCTCTAAAAATGGGTCTGGCCATGGTACCAGTTGCTGAACAAGCCAACTCAACTCAAGAAAAAAGTTCACCTATATAAAAAAATTATTATGTTAGTAATACTATAAATAAATAAATGAAAGATAAATATGTAAAAATAAATTAATAAAATATCACATTTAAAAAAAAAACACACAATTAGAGTCACACCAGACACACCGTGTGTCAGATTAATGTGGGTTAATTTCTATATGTCAAAAAATGATTTATGTATCATTTTCTTAAAGTATCAAGACAATCCAATTAAATTTTCTTAATTTTAAATATGTGATGTATACTTTGAGCTAAAATACCATTTTTAAACTAAAAACACACATTTTGAGTCATACCAATCACATTGTGTATCAAATTGAGGTACCGCTGATTCTAATATGTCACAAATGAATTATAGACGATTTTCCTAATGTTTCAAAAAATCTGAATGTTTTTTCTCAGTTTTGAGCATTTATTGTGTATTTTGAATTGAAATGTCAATTTTGAATAAAAAACACACATTTTAAGCCATACTGGTCACACCATTTGTCAAATTTATGTGAAGATGATTCCTACACTTCAAAAAATGACATGCGAATTGATTTCACAAAGTATCAGGACAATTTGAGTGTGTTTTCTAGGTTTTTAGTGAGTAACACACATTTTTAACTAAAATGTATTTTTTAAATGGAAAACACGCACTTTAAGCCATACTGGTCACACCGTGTGTTAGATTGACATGAAGATGATTCCTACATATCACAAATTACTTATGGACCATTATCCTATTGTATCAAGAAAATTTAAGCATGTTTTTTTGGTTTTCAATGAGTGACATGTTTTTAACTAAAATTTCAATTTTAAACTGAAAACACACATTTTGAGTCATGTTGGCCACATAATGTGTTGAATTAAGGTAAAAATGATTCCTACACATCACAAATGACTTAAGGATCATTTTCCTAAAGTATCAAAAAAATGTAAATTAGTTTCCTCATTTTTTGATTATGTAACATGTATTTTGAACTAAAATGTATATTTTAAATAAAATTACAAACTTTGAGTCATACAATTCACACCATGTGGCATATTGACTTACGGTTGATTCTTAAATGTAAAAAATGATTTGTAGATCCTTTTTCTAAAGGTTCAAGATATTTTGGGTTTTTTCCAAGATTTTAGTGAGAAATACACATTGTTGACTAAAATATCAACTTAAAAACACACACACACACTTTGAGTCATACTAGAAACACTCTGTGTCAGAGTGATGTGCAGTTGATTCCTACACATCACAAATGACTTATTAATTGTTTTAATAAAGTATCAAGAAAATATAAGCATTGTTTCTCAGTTTTCAATGAGTGACATAAATTTTTAACTAAAATCTCATTTTTAAACTGAAAATACACATTTTAAGTGATAAGATGAATTTATATACACATTTTGGATACATTTATTTATGGTTTACTCATGTTTTACTTGATAATGCACTGGGTTTTGGTTTCTTTTTTTAGGAAGTAGTAATTTAATACTCAAACAGATAATTTATGAAAATGGGAAAAATAGGATTTAAACATCATGAATGGAGTTCATGATGTGTATTCCCCATTCAAATCATCCCTGTGGACCAAAGGCTAGCACACAAATCATTTCACGAAGTAAGTCCAGTACATGTCGTGTAAACACATTATTTGTTGTATGAACTTCGTAATCAAAATCCCGCTAGAATTGTATGATGTCAAGGAAGTACAAGATATGATTCACATACATGGAATGTATAAT
This sequence comes from Viscum album, assembly GCA_963277665.1. Lineage (NCBI taxonomy): Eukaryota > Viridiplantae > Streptophyta > Magnoliopsida > Santalales > Viscaceae > Viscum > Viscum album. Next base: position 1,746,131,053 of record OY728129.1, on the reverse strand, counting down.
TTACATGAAATGAAAATTATTAAATATCGTATAGCCAAAGATATATCCTAATGATACAACAAGATTCAATATTCTCAGAGGAGATTGTGCATCTAAAGTACATGATGTGAATACTACCTCCACATCATGTAATTGTTGATAAAAAAGTAACTTAAATACATTACACAATGTCAATAATTTACACATCGTTTATATTTTAAGCCTATATATATTTGATTTCCCACAACACACACAAAATTCCTAGGACTTACATCACTTATCTCATTTTCTCCTCTATTTATTCTTCATTTCCCTTCTGAACTCAGTTATAATTCAATCCTTTACACATTTTATCAAATCATTTTTCATTTTTTTCCATTTTATATCAATTATTCAATCATTTAGATTATGTTTCCATTTTTATAGTAGTTTGATACCTTTTAGTGTTCTATAACAATGCTCACTTCATTATTTTCTATTTCTTCATTCAAATTTATTGTTTTATTTATTCATTTATAAATTTTAGGTGTGAATTGATTTAATATGAATTGTTGTGTGATTATGATGACCAAGTTTATTATTAATTTACTTTTGTTCAATGTCATCGTGTGTGGCTAATGTGCTTAGGTTTAGGAGTCAATATTATAGGTTTTTATGAGCCCATTGAATCTATAAGTTGAACATTCGTAACCCTATGGATAATAATTAGTTTAAAAAAAATTATCCCATTCTCTTGCACATCCATAACCATGGGAGGTGTAATTGAAGTAATATAACCTAATTGGAGTTGAGCAGGAAATCACCATTATCCTATGAGTTTTTATAGAATATAAGCTAAGTGTAATGCATCTAGGTTTTTAAATATACCCAGAACAAGGGATAGTTATAGCATAGGTAGATCCAATTGATTTGACTATAACCAATTGGTGATCCTTGAACTACTTCACATCCTAAGCCATAGGACTATCCCAAGATAGATTTAAGGATTTTATTTTTCCTAAATCCTTGAAATTGAAAGTGATCCATTATTTTTTATTTGATCTAAACCCAAACTACCTAGTTCTAGTGAAACCCAATCTGAGGAGTGAATGTGTGGAATCCTTTTATAGGGTTTGAATTTCTAGGTTTCTTGTCTCCTATTTGTCCCTGTGGGTTTGAACCCACACTTCCACATTAATAATCCTTAGTAGTATGTGTTTTTTGGGAACAATAATTCTAAACTTAACCCAAACACATGAGTAATTAATGTTTCTACATGGGCCTACCATGTTTTTGGTTCCGTTGTTGGGGATTGGATATGCTTAGGCACAGTGACCTATGGTATGAACCTCAGATTACCTCACCTCATTCCCCATTCTTCTTTTTCTACCCCCTTTTATTTTTACAATTTTCTCTCAAGGAATAGAACATATGTCTTCTTCTTCTTAGCTAGTTTAGGTGTCAGGGACCTCTGACTCACTTGAGGAGCCATGAAGCTGAAAAACTACTTTCATTCGATCTTGAGATCGATCGATCTTCAGCTGCATGTTGTTACTTCATAATGGATAAGTAAAATGATTTTGCATCGACACACCCCAAAAAATTCAATATGCTACACCTGTCAATTATAGAGAGAAACCAGTGCTGCAAGAGTGCACCATAATGGATTACAGGTTTCCATCCAATAGTGGTGTTGTGCCCAACATTTTGCACCATCCTATTCAGGTGCACACCTTGGAAATAAATCTCAGGCTCATTCATATGGTCTATAACATGAGGAAATTTAGTGGGCTTCAATGAAAAGACCCCTATGATCATATTTACAAATTTCTCAAGGTTTTAGATACCTTTCACAAACAAGGTGTTTCATATGATGCAATAAAAATACCTATTTTTCAATTCTTCTTATACGACCATGCCAAGGATTGGATAAAAAACCAAGCTCCTAAGTCAATCATGAATGAGGATGATCTAGCCAAGAAATTTTTTGATAAATAATTCCCATTAGGAAAAACATAAAATATTAGGAATGAGATCAAAAAATTTTCTTAGGTGGATATAGAATCAGTTTGGGAGGAATGAGAGAAATTTAAGGAATTGAACCATAAATTACACCATCACAGACTTGATGTGTGGCTGTAACTACAAACTTTATATGAAGGGATTCAACTTACTACTTGAATTGTAGTAGTCACTGCTACCAATGGAAAACTGATTCTTAAAACATCAGAAGCCAGTATAGCAATTCTATATGAGGTCTCATATATTTCCATCATGTGGAAGGTCAATCAAGGACCACCTTGATATGGAATACATAAAGTGGAGGAGAGTACCTTATTCAAATCCTAAGTGGAGTCTCTTACAAAAAAGCTAGTGTCATTTCAATTATTTGGTGCACCACCATCTATCCTGATATTGTGATGGATATCCAGTATTGTGATATGTGTGGAGGCACACACCTATACCATGATTTTAGGGAAAGGATAGGGGATCCTCAATCCCAAGATTGAAATTATTCCAATCACAATTGATAAGTTCAACAATTATGACAACATCAAAAACACCAACAATAATAATATTATCAGTAGAGACCAACCTAGAAGCTATGAAAACTACCCAAACAAGGCTACTATGAATATAAGAGTGGTCTTGAACCACCTCGGAATTAGGGAAAACCCAGGTTCCCAGTTCAAAATCTAGATCCTCGACCCCAACAATAACTACCTTAGAAACCATCCCCCCTATATCTCAGCAGTAATTCCATCCAGCTCTATAGAGACCCCCACAATAAGTCCCACCTATATAGTCTAATATTGAAAACTTTCACTCCACATTTTTTTTAAAATAAGATCATAGGATGAATAACAAAGAGATGGAAATAAAAAACAAAAGGGATTCCCTCTGAATACTTGAGAACAAATTTGGAAAAATCACAAAGACCTTATCAAATATATTAACAGATATGTTTCTTAGAAACACTGAGATTCATCTGAGGGAAGAGGAAAAGTTAGTGGATATTTGGAGTGGGAAAGTTCTATACATTAATTAGTTTGTACTAAGTGAGGAAAAGAGGCATGAAGAACTTTATAAGTATGAAACAATCATCATTAAGGATTAAACTAATATCACAAAGGAATCTATTCAAGAAACAAATATGGAATCAAAATCTAATAAAAAACTCTGATAAAAGAGAAGTATGAAAAGGAAAAAGTGCATGTGGGTATTCCAACTTATAAACCCCATATCCCCTTTATAGAAATAATGAGGAAAATAATTATTTAAGAGAAATATAATAATTTTATTATTATGTTTAAGAAATTACACATCAATATCCACTCCACTAAAGTCATTATTCTAATGTTTGTATAAGAAAAATCCTTAAAATAATTTATTTCTAAAAAAATGAATATGAAATAATTTGGATTCATTTGTTTAAATGAATAATTATCTTCTATAATTCAACATAACCTTCCACATCAAATGTAGGCACTTGTAAGTTTCTCAATTTCATTCACTACAGTGGAATGAAACTTCAGAAGAGCCATGTGCAATCTTAGCATGAGAATCAATCTCATGAAAATGAGAATATTTTGAAAAATAGGTCTTGAAAAATTGAAGCCAACAAGTGTGTCACTACAATTAGATAACCAATCAGTAAAGTACCCTTAGTAAATTCTTGAGGAAGTCTCAATCAAAGTTGGAAAATTCATTTTTCCTATAGATTTCCTTATCTTAGACATGGAAGAAGAAAGAGACATTCCAATTATTTTATTAAGACCATTTCTCACCACTATTAAGGAACTTATTCATTTAAATCAAGGGTGAATGATATTCAAAGTGGGAGATGAACAAGTAGTGTTCGACTTAGTGAAGGCTACCAAGAAAAAATATGACACCTTCGAATGTCAATCCATCTTTCATATTGATGAGATAGATGATTTTATGACCATTGAGGATGGTAGAGAGAGACTGTACCATGATGAATATAAAGGTAGGGATCATGAGGATGAAAATTAAATTGAATCATTGAAAAGGGAAATAATACCACTATTTATAACCTTATCAATCAAGCTAGCAATGTTGGAACTAAAATAAATGCTGAGCACACTCAAGTACTTGTTCTGAGAGAATGCAGTTGCACTTCCAGTCATTATAAGCTCAGAGATCACCCAAATACAAGAGGACAAGTTGATTGAAGTCCTAAAAATGAACAATACCTCAATTTCCTAGGGAGTGGCTATCATTAAAGTGATCATCCCCACAATCTGTACCCATAAGATATTGTTGGAAGATGGTTCTAAACCAAAATGTCAACATCGAAGGTGAATCACCCAACCAATATAAAACGTGGTTAAAAATTAAGTGATGAAACTTATAGATGATGGAATAATATTTTCAATCTATAATATTAAATGGGTGAGTCTGCTATATTTTTTCCCAAATGAGGGAATCTTAACCATTATGAAAATCAATGAAGATGATATAATATCAACTCAAACTATCACTGGATAAAGAGTGTGTATGTATTTTCAAAATGTCAATATGGAAACCCAAAAACATCATTTCCCATTGAATTTTGTGGATCAAATTTTGGAAAGACCAGTAGAGAATGAATTCTATTATTTCATGGATGGATATTTAGGATAAAATCAAATTTCATTTGATCCATACTACTAATCCAAAACTAAGTTCACTTGTCTCTTTGGAACTTCTCTTATAACATATGTCATTTGGTATGTGTAATGCACCAGTGAATTTCAAATGGTTCATGAAACATATATTCCATGATATGGAATAGGTGTTCTTAGGGATCCTTATTGATGATTTCTCAATACTTGGAAGATCCTTTGAGTTATGTCTGAGTAATTTAGACTTAGTTTTATAACACTGTAAAGAAATATTATTAGTGTTAAACCAGAAAAAATGTCACTACATAGTCTAAGTAGGCATGTTCCTCAAACACAAAATCTAAAATAAAGGCATGGAAGTCAATCAAGTGGAATTAAAATTAATAAAAGACTTACCAGATCCTGTAATAGTAAAAGGCATCTGAAGCTTTATAGGAAACACAAGATTCTACCACCACTTCATAAAATATTTAGTAGAAGTAGCCTCCCACTTGACACACTTATTTTCAAAATACACTCTTTTTGAGTTCACTGAAGAGTGTTGACAAAAATTCAATTACCAAAAGAATATCTTGTTGGATGATCATATCATTATTTCCCCATATTGGGATAAGGAATTTAAGATTATGTGCGACACTAGTGATTTGGGTTTTGGCACAATATTAGGACATGGATTCGTTCATATAATTTTTCTTATATACAATTCTAGTCACACACTGAATAATTCCTAGGTAAATTATATGACTACTAAAACATAAATTTTGGTAGTAATTTATGAATTTTAAAAGTTTTTCTCATACCTCGTACTATCTAAAGTAGTGGTCTGCACTAATCATACATCACTTAAATATCTACTGAGTAAAAAGGATTCCAAACCATGACTGATACAGTAGATCCTACTGATAAAAGAGTTCTATATTATTATAAAAGATACCAAAGGGACTAATAACATTATTTCTAACCATTTATCTATACTTCCACTACCCAAAATTAAGGATGATGATAATCATGACATTGTGGAAGAGTTCCCTAATAAAACCCAATTCATAATAAATACCCAAGCCCGATCATGGTTTTCAGATATTGAAAATTATCTCACTGTGGGATGAATCTACATAGACCTTACCTATCATAAGAGGAAAATATTCTTATTCAAATATTTACATTACTATTTTTATGAGCCTCAACCTTTTGATAATTGTATTGATGTCTAAATGTGGTGATGTATCTCTAAATACGAAATATAAAAGTGTATTCAGCATGTGTCACACATCTCAAATAGGAGGGAATAATGGACTTGAACATACCAAGTAAATAATCCTTCATAGTGGGTTATTTTGTCCCACACATAATAAATATGTAATAAACTATTTTCAAAGTTGTGATCGGTGGTAGCAGACAAGCACCATAGAGAAAAAAATTAAATACACCAAAATATTATCATAGAAGTTGAAATATTCAACCTATAGGGGATTTCTTTTATGTGATCATTCCTTGATTATAATGGGAAGTTTTATATCCTATCCATTATTGAATACATCTTAAAATGGGTAGAATATGTGGCTACCACTCATGAAATAGTAAAAGTAGTCATGGATTTTCTAACAAAAAATATCTTCTCAAGATTCATATTCCCCCAATTACTCATTAGTGATTAGGGAAAGCATTTTGAAAATAATTTTGTCAAGGGATTTCTCAAAAAATATGGAATTTTTAATAACACTATAACTCCCTACCATCCAAAAAATAGAGTGAAATTCTAATTTTCAAATAGGTAAATTAAACAAATCCTAGAGAAGATGGTGAACAAAAATATAAAGGACTGGAGTATCAAGCTAGATGAAGCACTTTGGGCGTATCACATAGCATAAAAGACATCAATTAACACTATTATATTCTAACTTATGTATGGAAATCCATTCCATATACCCGTGGAATTAGAGAACCACTCTTATTGGGTAATAAAAAAAATTGAACATGGATGCTCAAAAATTTAGGTGAAGTTTGAATGCTGAAAATAGTTGATCTAGAGGAAATTAAAAAAGACACTTATAAGAATGCCATAATTTATAAAGAAAATATGAATAAGTGTAATGAAAAGTTCATTACTATTCAAATATTCACATTAGGGGATAATGTTCTACTATTTAATTTTTGATTGAAATTATTCCAGGGGAAGTTTAAATCCTGATGTTTGGATCCTTACCAAGACATTAAAGTTTTCCCCTATAAGGTGATCGAGATTCGAAAAGGTGGAGAACTCCCCTTCGAGGTTAATGGGAAAAGACTCAAAATATATCATGATATATTCCATGTGGGGTGTTTCTTGACATTAAAAATTATCTAAACTAAAATAAGAATATCTCTCAAAGTGAAACAAAGTGTGGAATAGAAGGAAAACTAGGGTAGGAAAAATAGGTTAGTTTAGATCTTAGGAAGGTAGCGTTTTTAGAAACTTGTTAATAGGACCTAGCTCAAAAGGGGCACAAAATTCCAAATATATGTCATATAAAATTTACATAGCATGTAAATTTTGAAGTATCTATTTTAATAAAACTTGATATTTACACATTATGTATAACATAAATGATTTGAAAATCTTGTGGATGTATTAAAATGATGTAAACCCTGGGTTTACAGCCACCTCCTATCATTCATTCTCCTTTTCTACATGAAAAACCCACTCCTGACCACCTTTCATTTTCCCTCACATCTGATCATACTCCCCCTCATACATTTTATCCTCCCTTTTTCACATCCATGTCCCTCCCTTACAATACATTTTCATTAATTTTGTTAATAATGGATAGGACCAAAACTTCCATCACTTCATCTGCCAAATGAAAGAACAAGCATGATGACCCTCCTCCACTAAAGAACTCAATGGTTGCAACTACTCCACCACCCCTAGATCCATCCAATTCAACCTTTGATTTATCCTCTGCCTCCACTTCATCCTTTGAGGACTTGAAACCAACTTCCAGTGAGTCACATGGAGCTTCCCAATACGCACACATGTACCCGTGCCCTCATTTATAAACACCCGAGCATCATGTGCAGTTGGTCCATCTATAGGTGAATCCTATGAGGACCAAAAAGTCCATATATGTCATTTTTATTTAGAATATCTTGGTTCACCTGGAATTCCTTGACTCCATCGGATGGATACACATTCCCTCCATTACCTGGGTGTGTGAGGAGACCTTCAGGGAACTCTTCCTTGAGTTCGTGGACACCTTCGAGTTGTCCATTGACTCTATCACCTTTAGACTCAGATGTAAGTCATGGGATCTCACCCTTGGAGAATTTGGTGTCAAAATCAACATTTAATCTATGGGATTCACTGCCTCCCAAGTTTTATCAACCTTTTAGCTTGTTCTGAAAAAGGATTATGCTACACGACTTTGTGTAAGGATAGCTAGAGACCTACAGAAGTATTTGTGATCCTTGAATGACAAATATCACCATGTTATGAGGTGTTTCACTTCAAATCCTTCACTAGGTCCTTACCTATGCCTGGTTATCTCAAGTTGATTCTCATGGGGGTGTGATCCAAATTGAGGTTATCATTATTGCCTCATCCATGGGCAGATCAACCATAAACCTGGTCAGGAATTTCTCCTAATTATACCTGACCTAGGAAAGGATGACTTGAGGAATGTTTATGGGAGGTAACTTCATTATCCATAAATCTAGGAATCTCAGTGCTTTTAATCACACATAGCCTCTCCCCTCCCTTGGAATGATGGAGATTATTGACCTCATTACGCTCCATAAGATAGGGTTGCCATCAAAGAGCGATAGTATCTACTGAAGGGCACCAAGATATGTTGAGGGTGATAAAGAATAACCTACCTAGCATGTAGCTAACCCAACCTCACATTTTACATGTCCCTTCATCCACCACTACTACCCCTTCCACCACCTCCATCATAGACTTGACCCATGTTACCACTACCATACCACCCGCACCACTACCCATACCCCTGATATTACCACTACCACCACTACCCCTGGTACATCTGCACCCACAAAAACCATTATAATAGATATCTATCATGTTCTCTAAGCCCTTATAGAGAACCATAGATAGATATGTCATCATTTCAACATCCCATTTATAAAACCATTTCACTTTACCACCCATGATCCCCTACCAGCCACAGTATCCTCCCACCTACCACCACTAGATGAACCTTCATCCACCTCCCTTCCCAACCATTCCACTACTATAGCTAACCTCATCCTTGAGATGATAGACCCTGTAGATCAGTAGAAGTTTTTATTGGAGAAGGACTAATGGGGAAAGGTCCCTACCATACCATCTTTAAATGAGGTGCCTCACATAAATCCAACTTCCATATATATGACATTAGTACAGATCGACACCTCCCATTCACCATACTCGATTGATCTAGATTCCAGCACCATGAAACCTATTCTGACTATTGATCCTACAAATCTAATATACATAGACTATATCAATAGGGAAAGACAACTATAGACACCCACTATTATAGATGGGAATTATGATGTGGACTATAGTGATAATTTCTATACTGAAAAGGGGTTTTAATGAAGGGAGTATAAGAAATAAAGAGTAATCTCAAACTTGTAATAAGCTCATGGATTGCTTTGAAGACTTTATCTTCAATGAGCTAGATCCACAGGTGCACTCTATCTCATAGAATCTTTTTAGGGAGGAAAATTTTAATAGGTTTAAGTTCTATTTCAATAAGTTTGTGACATCTTTTGAGGGATACCATCCTAATTGAACCTATGTGGTTTCTAACTTTTCCTTAAAAGTTTTTTCTAATAAAAAAATTAATTTTCAATCCAGATAAATTCTTTAAAGTACCATCCTCTGTGACATGAAAGACAGATACTTCTACCCTATAAGTTCATTCATTGACCCATTCATGTGGTGGTCAATCACTCTAATCATCTATGTAATCTTAAAAACACCACCTCCAGTTCCTGTAGGAAGTAGTGGACCTCTACGATGATGAAATACACTAACTGATTCCATTTTCCATCCATTTGCATGACAACATCATAGTTATCAGTTTATGGGAGGAAACATATATTTTTTGATTCCATTATTACATTTTAGTTCTTATAATTTTTTTCCCTTTTCATTCATTTTCTATCCGCCAATCATCCTCAACATATTTGTGTCCACTTATAGCATTTATCTAAGAAGTTTTCCCATATTATCAACTATGTGAACCATAATATTTTTATTCATAAAAATTGGTTAACCACTTTGGAAAAATGTTTTATCTAGTTTAGGTATTCAGTTTCTAAATTTATTTGCATGTAGAACAATTTCCAATCAACTTCTATCAAATTTCTCAAAGGAATGAAATTTACCAAAAGGGATCTCTCAATTCCCTATTTTAAATTCCTAAAATTACATTTCATTTTTTGCTATATTATATTGCCATGAATATTTCCAAAACAGTGCATACATTGTCTCATTTTAAGTGCAGGGGATTCTTTCTTGAGATTAATTGTTGATACACTTGGATTATTGCCTATTTTCACTAGTCTATGAGACATTTTCATTAAAATCATGCTTTAAAATTAAAATATTTTTACATACATTTAAATAAAAGAAAATTTTTTGTTGGATATTATTAAAATCAATTTTCAATACAGTTTAGATTTGTCGCATGATTATTGAGTTGAGTACTTTAATTTTAATTTTAGGATCATACAATTACTTTTGATTAACTTATTATTGGATATTATGCCTTGAGTGATTTATTGTTATTTTTTAATACTCACAATCTTGATAGGATTATAGAATTACACTATCATACTCTATTCTGAGAATATTTCTTGAGAGATACTTAGGACATGTAATCCTATCAGAACTTTCATTAAGATCTTATTGAGGTTTTGATTGAACAAATACACTTTTAAAAATGATTGAGGAAATATTTTTTTATCCCTTTTTCCTGAGATTAACATGTAAATATATCATTATTTATCCCATAGTATTCATGAATAAACTTCTTATGATGGATCCATTTCAATCCCATTATACCTTACTACCCTATGCTTGGTGTAGAGAATTACTATCTTTTCAATAAGAACGAGGGAATTTTCACAACTGATGGACATGGGATATTGTTATTGAGGTGACGTACAGTGATGATTTCACCAGATTGATATGATGTGTTGTATGATTACTTTTGGAATTTCACTTACTATGTTCCTTTATAAAAAATTTTTGTGTATTATTAAGGAAAAAATTTACCATTACCAGACTGTTGAATCTTATAATGGATCATATGTGATTAGGTGATGGATATGAGATCTTTCCTAGATGTGATTTAAAAAAAATAAAATAAAAGAAAAAGAAAAGGAGTATGGAACATTCTTAATATTTAATTGAAACATTAATGGACCCAATTTTTGTTGTTGGATAATGGTCCTATTTTGTATAGGAGGAGTTACTTCATTACATTATTCCCGATTATCATGAATTATACTATAGTTATTACCCTCTTTTTAATCTTTATTTCCCCTATATTCCTACCTACCCCCAGCCTTAGAGAAATTAGAAACTTATTATTTAATCCCTCATGATTAATTTTTAATTTTTCTTTAAAATTTGGATATAATATAACCAATAGAACCCTATAGTTAGGGAAATGTATTCCGGGTATGAGAAAAACTCCAGTTACATTTTACCTTGAGTGATGAGAGGAAATTCATTGTGAGGTAAATTGAAAAATGGGTATAGTTTCTAAGAAATAGTTATGAACTTGTAATTAAAAGAAGAAATAATATGAATAAAGAAATTGACTCTAATACATGATTGATTTTCTCTACATGATTGATTATGGAGGACTTAATTTTTCTACTTGCACTTAGTTTTATTTTCCTGGTAGTAATGCATGTCTATTGTTTAGAAATAATTTCATTTGGAATCCTTGAAGGGAGGGATTTTTCTTAAGGACAATAAATAGTTCATGTGTGGGGGAATTTGATAATATGAATTTATATACACATTTTCAATACATTTATTTAAGGTTTAATCATGATTTACATGATATTTTACAAGGTTTTGGTTTTTTTACATAGGAATTAGTAAATTATGACCCAACAAAGAAATGCTGAAAATTTAAAAAATGGGATTTATACATCATGAAAGGAGTTCACAGAGTATATCCCTTATTGACAGCATCCCTAAGGACCAAAGTCCAAAACATGAGTCATTTCATCCTGAAATTCTAGTACATGTTGTGTAAACACATTACACATCATGAGATCTTAATATCAGAATTCCACTAGAATTACATTACATGAATGAAGTAAAAGATGTGAATCACACACACATCATGTATAATCTATACGATGTGAACAATGTCATTTCTCATATAGTCAAAGATACAACCCAAGGATTCTGTAAGATTCATGTTTCTCGAAGGAGATTGTGGATATAAAGTATGTGACGTGAATCCTATTTTCACATCATGTTAAAGTTGATACATAATCCACATAAAACCAATTCATGATTTAAATACATTACACATAATGTAATTTTCAAGCCTATATATATTTGGGAAACTCCTCTATGTATAGAATGCCCAAGACTTATGTCTCTTTTCTCATTTTATCCTCTGTTTCTTTATTGTTTTCCTTCTGAACTCAGTTTTAATTCAATCCTTCACTCGTTTTATCTAATACTTTTGCATTTTTTTCATTTTATGTCTATTATTTGATCATTTCAATTACGATTACATTTAGATGTCCTTTTGATACCATTATCTATTCTAATTCAATGATCACTTTGTTATATCTTGTTTCTACATTTAGTGTATGTTTTTTATTTATTATTTTGTAAATTTCAAGTGTGAATTGTTTAAATTTAAATTTATATGCGATTATGTGAGCATTTTTATTATTCATTTTATTTTAATCAATGATGCCTTGTGATGCTAATCTGTTTAGGGTTAGGGGTTTAGAGTAAGGGTGTTTCTAAGCCCAATGAATCTATAAATTTAACCTTGGTATCCTTATAGATAGTAATTCGGTTAAAAAATCTATTTATTGCATTTTCTTGAACATCTCGGGCCACGAGAGGCTAAATTTAATGAAATTGACCAAATTGGAGTTGATCAGGATATGACCAATAGTCTATGATTCTTTCTTCCATAGAATCTATTCTTAATGCATCTGAGTTTTTTAGCTATGCTTATACCAAGGGATAATTGCATCATATATAGATCTAATTGGTTTGACCATAACCAATTAGTGACCCTTGCAATGATTTATAGCCTAAGACCTAGGTCTATCACATGTGAGATTTAGGATTATATTTTGTCTAAATACCTGAACTTGACCCTGATGCCTTCTTTGTTACCTGATCTAAATCCAAACTACCTAGTTCAAGTGAAACTAAACATGAAGAGTGAACATGAGGATTCCTTCAGTAGGATTTGAAATTCTAGGTTTCTTTTCTTCCAGTTGTCCCTGTGGGTATTACCCCCACACTATTTATTTACTAGACCTTAGTAGTGAGTGTAATTTGGGAACAATAATTCTAAAACTAATCCATGCCCATGTAGAATTAACGATGCTGAATGGGCCGGTCATCAAGTCATAATGGTCACACCATGTATCATATTAAGGTATAACTAATTCTTATAAGTAAAAAATTACTTATGGATTGTTTTCATAAATTATAAAAACAAACTGAATGTATTTTCTCAATTATGAGTATGTGACACATTTTCTGAACTAAAATGTCAATTTTAAATAAAAACACACACTTTGAGTCATACAAATCACACTGTGTGTCATATTGACATGCGATTGGTTACTACATGTCAAAAATGACATAAGGATAATTTTAATTAAGTATGAAGACAATATGAGGTTGTGTTTTAAGTTTTCAATTAGTAGAACATGTTTTTCACTAATTTTTCTTTCTTAAATTTAAAACACACACTTTGAATTATACCAGTCACAACCTATTTCATATTGATTTTTGGATAATCCATACATGTCACAAATAAATTTTTAATAGTTTTATTAAGGTGTTTTGATAATACAAGTATGTTTTCTTTATTTTTATTAAGTGACAAACATTTTTAACTAAAATTTCATTTTAAATGTGAAAAAAAAACATTTCATGTCATACTGATCACACCATGTATCAGATTGAGGTACGACTGGTTAATACACATCAATAATTACTTATGGATTATTGTAATAAATTATCAAAACAATATGAATGTGGTTTATTAGTTTTTATTATGTCACCCATATTTTAAACTAAAATGTTAATTTTAAATAAAAACACACACTTTGAGTCATACCAATCACACCATGTGTCAGATTGATGTGTGATTAATTCATAAACATCAAAAATGACTTAATAATCATTTTCCTGAAGTTTCAATAGAATTTGAGTATGTTCTCTATGTTTTTAGTGATCATAACATGTTTTTATCTAAAATGTTATTTTTAAACAAAAAACATGCACTTCAAGTTATACCGTTCATATCATGTGTTGGATTGACTTGTGAATGATTCCTATACAACAAAAATGAATTATGGATTTTTGTACTAAAGTATCAAGACAATATGAGTTTTTTTATTAGTTTTCAATGAGTGAAACACATTTTTTACTAAAATTCCATTTTTTTAACTAAAATTCCATTTTTATACTAGAAACACACATTTGAAGTCATATCGGTCACACTGTGTATTAGATCGATATACATCTGATTCCTACACATAAATAATGAACTATAGATCATTTTAATAATTATAAAAACGATATTAATTTTTTTATTGGTTTTGAGTGTGGAACACATATTTTTAACTAAAATTACATTTTAAAATGAATAACAACACTTTGATTCATATCGGCCACATCATGTGTCAGATTGATGTGAAATTAATTCCTACAAGTAAAAATGAATTAACTATCATTTTTCTAATGTATCAAGATAATCCAAGTTTGATTTATAGGTTTTTAGATAGTGACACACATTTTTAACTAAAATATCATTTTAAATAGAAAAACGCACATTGAGATATACTAGTCACAACATGTATCATATTGACATGAAGTTGATTAATATATACCAAAAATTACTTATGGATTAATTTCCTAATGTATAATGATAATATGAGTGAGTTTTCTCTGTTTTCAATGAGTTGAACACATTTTTAACTAAAATGAAATTTTAAACTAAAAAGACACATTTCAAGTCATTCTGGGAGGGGATTGAGTCAGAGAGCGCTCTCTGCAGAGAGTTCTATCTGTGGAGAGTGCTCTCTGCAGAGAGTTCTATCTGTGGAGAGTGCTCTCTGTAGAGAGTGCTCTCTACGGAGAGTTCTCTCTATTCTTAGATTCTCATACCCTCTAGGGTTTTTGAGCACTTTCTAGGATTCTCCCCTTCATTCTTGACCTCATCCATAGCTCCTGGCTTCTCCCTTATATTCTCGGCCTCATCCTCTCCTCTGGTGATCACCGTTGTGGGATTTCTCTTTGGTTTTTTTCTCTTCTAACGAAGTTATATGATGTTGATGACCTCTGTAATCATACCCTGCTCTGGCCGCAAGTTTCTCTCTCCTATCTTGGTCAGAGTTGTGGCGGTGTTTTCATCAAGGATTTGGGATTTTCAGTGCGGTGGATGGAGGGTTTATGGTTCCATCTGAGTCGGTCTTTTTCTTCAATCCATTTCATCCCTAGCCACCCAAAACCATTCTGACCCAGGGTTCCACCTCTACTCTCTAGGTCAGAGTTCGTTCAATGGTTACACAAAGGTTTTGAGAAATATGGTTAGGAGGTCATGATTCTTCCTCTCAGGGTTCATCCCCATCATTCTTCAGGGTTTCATCCCCAGTTCTATTTTTACTTTTTTGGTTCTCTTTATTTTTAGCGGTGTTTTTTCTCATCAGCAGTTTCACTATCTAGTTTGTTCATTCAATTGCATTGCGTCTGATTTTCTACCGTTCTAGTTTGATGATGCTGTTCTCTATGGGATTGATGGCACTGCCTTCATCGTGGCTCACTGTGAAGATTTTGTACACTCTCATTCTACTCTGTCTTACAGGTTATTTGATCCTTTCCAGGTTGGTTCGGTGATATGGATTCCGTGGTGGATTTAAGATGTGTTTGTGCGAGTGGGTGGGTGTTCCAGGAGGCATGAATGTGGTTTTCTTATCCATTTTCTATGTTCATTCGGTGTGGGTTAGAGATTTTTTTTGATTCTATCCAAGGTGATTTCATTTCTTCTTTGGCATCGACGTTAGTGGTTTTATGCCTTTTTACTAGTATGTGGGAACTTCTTCCGACGTTGAGGTACAACAAGGGAAATGTTTATTCTGTCCTCGAGGTACTGATTTTGGCCCATGACCTATAACTGTGTTGTGGTGGTGACGAGAGGGGTGTTCCTGTTGCTTGCACGGTTCAAGGTTCCAGCTTCTCAAAAGGTTTGAGGTTCTGCTTACCGAGGCGGTGCAATAGTTCTCTATTTGATAGTTTCAATTTGAATTTTGAATCTTCAAATGCGATTCGTGGTTCGATGCTTTGTTTTTTTGATGGGATTGAGGCTGTTCTTTTTTATTGTCATATGTTTGAACTGTGACTTCTTCTTTTGGGATGTTTTGCTGTTTTTGAATTTGAATGTGAGGTTCCCACTTGTCCAAAAAGTGGTTTATTCAGAAAAAAAGGGATTTGGAGGAAGTCATATTGGTCACACCATGTATCAGATTGAGGTATGAAGAACTCATACATGTCAAAAATGAAATATGGATCATTGTATTAATGTATCAAAAAAATATGATTGCGTTTTATTAGTTTTGAGTATTCCACATGTCTTTTTAACTAAAATGTCATTTTTAAAATGAAACAACACATTTTGAGTCATATAGATCATATCGGGTATTGGATTAAGGTGATAATAATTCCTATATGTCATGAATGACTTAAGGATCATTTTAATAATGTATTAAAACAATATGAATGAGTTTCATTAGTTTTGAGTATGTGATGTGTGTTTTGAACTAAAATGTAAATTTCAAATAAAAACACTCACTTTGAGTCATATCAACCACATTGTGTGTTATATTGACGTGAAGTTGATTTTTGAATGTCACAAATGAATTATGGATCTATATCCTAAATTATCAAGACAATATAAGTGTTTGTTTTCTTATTTTTTTGTGAGTGAAATACATTCTTAACTAAAATGTCAATTTGAACTAAAAACTCGCACATTGAGTCAGTTATAAACTTAAAAAACAAAATAATAAACCTAAATAGATCAAATAACTAACAAATAACTCTATTAAGAGAAAAAATAGTATCTAAGTGCATCATCCATATTGAAGACTTCATCAAGAATTGATTTTTCTTTGATCATTTTACACTCTTCATAGAGCACAAAATGGTTATAGAAAAATCAATTAATGATGAAGTCATTTATTCATGATCTCAATGAAAATTAAATAAATATGTATTAAATTAAAGTGTTAAGTAAATTCACTAAAATAATTGATAAAATGATGAGAAAATTAACTAAGTAGTAAGATGTCACCTATTCATGGCATCTATATATATTCTGACACCATGTATTCTTCCCATTCATTTATAAAAAAATATATTTCCTATTTTGAATATATGGGTTTTTTATAGTCTTGGTAGTAATGGAGAAATATAAATTAACAAATTATTAATAAATATTTTTAAATGAAATTGTAATTATCATAAAAAATATCTATTTGGGGATGATAGTTTCTTGATGGAATAAAATTTCATTTATAAATTTATAAACATAATAAACATAATATTTTCCAATAGTTTGTATCAAACACTAATATAAAACATATAAAAATAAGTAATTTTCTTTTATATATGTTTTTATAGTGAAATATTATCATATATACCATAATACGTATTTAGTTATAGAATTCGATAGACTAATTTTACTCACATACCGTCCTCACACCATAATTTTGATGATATTCAAACATCACCCTATCATAATTGTTTTCATTAAAACATAATTTAAAATGTATAACATTATTTTTATTTGTAAAATATTGAATGTAGTGTATTAAAAATTGATAAACACAATCATGTGTGGTTGATTTTTTGGAAATCCCTGTATTGAATTGAAAAAATAAATATTTATGGTATCTAAATTGATTGCAATGAGGAACCAATTATCCCTAAAAACAAAAAGGAATAATTAGTGAGTGAGAATAATATATTTCATATGATTAAATCTTATAGTTTTACCCCTACATCATAGGAATTAAGAAGATTCTTACATGTGTAAGTTTTTTTCAAACATTGCTGCTAATTTTTCCACAATAATCTAATATTCGTTTTTTTCAATGATCCTTTTTGTGTAGAAGTTAATTTAGGACTAGCGATTCTAAATTTTGGTTCATAGGGTTTTCCATTAAAATAATACTAGTATATATGAATGTAAAAAATATGAATATTGTTTATCTGTAATTAACATAGTTAATCACCTATTGGACAAAGAGATTATGAAAATGTACCATATGTATACATTTACTACAGAGAATCCTAGTAATCTATGGTTTAGGATTTCATCTACATTATTATGGATAAGAAATATTGTAATAGACTCTTGAATAGTGTAAAATTTTATTTCAGTGTTGTTTTTTTACTTTTTAACATCGGTTTTTAATCAATGTTTATATAGTCAACGTTATAAATAATAGTTTCAATGTTAGTTTGAATAAAAAAGATGCTTAAACATTAACTAAAAAGTTAATTTAAGGTTTTTTTTGACATCAATTGTTTATAAACCAATGTTGAAAATAATTTTCAACATCAGTTTTAATGTAAAAATAATGTAGAAAATATTGAATGGGTAATTTTTAATCAGTTTTTATTAAAAATGACATTGAAAGTTCTATTATTTTTATGTAGGAAAACTCTGAAGATTTTCAATGATGGTTTTATTTAAAAACTGACATCGAAATACACTTTAAACATCAGTTTTTAGATAAAACTACCATTGAATTTCCTACTCTAAAAAATGCATATGAATTTCAACACTAGATTTATTTAAGAACTAACATTGAAAGTGTGTTTTATTGACAGTTTTATATATAGGATTTATTTTGAAGGAATGAATTTCTTTGATTACACTTAGTTTTATTTTCCTAGTAGTAAATAATGTTTCCTATTTTAAAAATTGTTTCTTTTGGAATTCATGTTGGGAAGTTTTTTTCTTGAGGATAAGAAATTCTTCATGTGTGACAGAATTTTGAAGAACCATTGTGATAAAATGTTTTAAAAACTTTTGTGTATTATTTGAAAACTAAGCCTTTTTATAAGATTTTTTTTGTTATTCAGTAATCTGAACCAGTCCATCATAATGATTTCTGTTACCAGACTCACATTTTCAGACTGAGCAGCACCAGACATAGAAGTAGTTAGAAAGATGAAGTTACCGATTAGTCACTTTTTCATATTTAGATCCATTGGACCAAAATTTATTGAACTTGGCATTGGTTATAAAGTTTAAAGTTGATGATAAAATTTAAAAAGGAGTTGCTGAGTTAGAACGTTTGATGTTTCTAAGTAAAGATTTCATAATGAAGCTGAAGAGGATGTTTTTTAGGGAAGTGAATTCAGGAGTTAGAAAGTTTTCATAATTACTAAATACATTTCATATGATTATTTTCTATTCTTAAAGTTATTATAGATCATAAAAACTCTCATGATTAATTTTGTTGAAGAAATAGAGGAATCATAAAGATTTCATTGACTATAAAAATGAATAACAAAGTCTCCATCGAATCCAGAATTACCGAACTCAATAATTCTTAGTTGTATGTCTAAGTAAAGTTGATAAAATATTTTTTCAATTTCACAAAGTGAAGTTAATCATAATTATAATTATATCATACTAGTAATTACATCGTAATGAGCTATGAAACCGATAAGATAATCCTAATGATAAAGTTGAAGCCTGATAAAGTTTGAAGGATTTAAAAAGTTTTTGTATGAATTATTCATAAAAATAATAAAATCATAATGATAATTTCATACTTATAATAATTCAATCATTATGAGTTTATCGGTGTGAAAAAACGTGAGAAGATGAATATAATAGTAGATCAATATAATCCAAAATAATCAGAGGTAGAGATTGATGGTTGATGAAGGTTTATTTTTTCTGTAATTAGATAAAGAAGAAAGTAAGATCATAATGAGATGATAAAGAAAGGTAGATCTTAATGATAAGAGGAAAGATGAAGCCGTTGAAGTTTCACTATAATGATATGAGGAGGTTTCATCATACATAAGAAAATATAGGATGTTCAAGAAGCTTGATTACAGATTAGAAGATATGTGAATAGTTAAAGTGGTTAAAATTGATATTCAATTCATTGTAAATCTCAGAGTATTCTTTAGAAGGTTTGAAGAAGTCAAAAATGACATTTAATTGTGAGTTTTTTCTAGATCATTGAAATTTGGGTAAGCAGGAGAGTTTTTCAATTTCCCACTTTTGTTTTCCGAGTCTCCTATAAATAGTTTCTTAGATTATTTATTCATTGTCTCTTTTCAAGTAAGTGAAAAAGCATAGTGTTGGAGAATTCAAAGTAAAAGTTATTATTGTACAAAGATAGATTTATAAGATCATACATCTATTGTTCTGTCAAAAGGTTTGAGAATATTGTATTAAGAAACATCATATTAAGAATATCATATTGATTTGATCGGATTGAATAAGATCAGATTGAATGTTTTAGTAGAGTTTGAGAATTTTAGATTGAGTAGGGGAGAATTATATTAAGTTCATTGGACTGATAAAATATGACTCATCCAAATCAAAATGAGGATTCAGACTAATCCTTTGTAGATAAAATTAATCAAAACCTTTATTATTTTGTTTGGGATCAATTGTTTTTTAGAAACTTTTTAAACGGAGGGGATCCCGTATAATCTTTCTTATCTAGAGATAGAAGGTTTCCAATGGGAGTTGACACAAGTTGTATTCACTTCTTCATAATAGTGAATTTATATAGAACCATAGGAGTGGATATGGCAAGGATTTAGGTTCTCAAACTAAGGCTGAAACTTGTATATATTTTATGCTTTACATAGTTTCTTACTTTTTAATGATAGAGTATTTAAAAAACGTTGATAAGGAAATAAATTTTAACAGGATACAAGGGTTAATTTTAAAAAAGTTTTGAAACTCATAAAAACTTAACAACTGATTCACCCCCCTTCTCAGTTGTTATTCTATAATTTGGAACATTAATTGGTATCAAAGGGAGGTTCCCTTGTTGAATCCTTATCATGGATAATCTCAATTAGGTCAACAATTGATGAATTCCCCTATTTAAGGGAAAAATTATTATGGATTGAAAAATAGGATGAGTCCTTGTCTCCAATCTCTTGTCTTGGAGGGTTTTTATGCTGATAAAATTGGTTTTCCACCAATTGAGAATGATGCTACCTTGAAGTTTTCTGATAAAACAAATAAAAAAGTTGATGAAAAAATGAGAAATTTTATCCTTATGACTTTATCAGAAATTTTTTATCAAAAGGTAATGGGTCTCAAAATTTTCAAGAGTATGTGGGGAAATATGGAAAGTGTTTTTGAAAAGAATAATAAAGTTAATGAGGTAAAGCTACAAATCTGGCATAGTAAGTATAAAGACATTATAATGAGAGATGAAGAAACTATTAATTAATACTTCACCAAAGTAAATAAATTTTTTTGAAACATCAAAGGATTCATATATTTCTTGGAAGATTCTACAATTGTGAAGAAGTTTATAAGAAACTTTTTGGATAGGTTTGATTATAAAATTTCTTCTTTATAAGATAATTATGATTTATCTCTTGATGAGTTTCCTAAAATTCATGTTTCTTATGAATTCAGAAAAGCTACATTGTTTAAAAATAAGATGAAATATTAAATGGATTTTGAATCCATGAAAAAAATAAGAATACAAGATGTTGAATAGTTGATCCTTGTGACTCTGAAGATAAGGATGATGATGAGTTGATTGAAAAAATCATGTCTCTTATATCTATAAACTATCAAAGAGGAAGATAAAAATATAGATCTAAACTTCCTCTCAAATCTTTTGAGTGTGGTGGAATTAGACAATTTTCTATTAATTTCCCTAAGAAGAAATTTGGTGAATATTGAGATGATTCTGATGAAAATTCTTAATGGAATAAGTGAAACAAATATGATTAATAAGAAAATTCATCCAATAAGTATAAGAATATTTTTATTGGAAACAATAAAAGTATGTTAAATCTGACTCAAATGAAAATAATTCTTTAGAAATTGAAAGTTCAGAAAAGGTTATAAAATTCATTTAAAAAGTAGTGAAATTTGAAAAATCCTAAAATAGTGAAGTAGAATGAGGTAAAAAATCTTGCAGAGAGTATCAGATCAGAATATAACTTCTTTCATGTGTTGACCAAAAAAAATCTCTCAAGAAAGAAATCAGAGTAATAAATAAATATGTTGAATAAGTTTCTGAAGGAAGAAAATGTGTCATCAAGTAGGAGGAAAAATACATTCAGGAGATATTAAGTTACAAAATCTGAATTACTAAATATGGAAAGATAATCAAAGATCTCAGCAAGAATATAATAGATAAGGAAGAAGAAGTTAATGAGGTTCAATGAAAACTTATTTAGTTAGAAAAATCCCTGAGTAAAAATAATGAAAACATCAAAAAATCCTCAGAATTAAAAGATGAGACTTCTAAAGTTATTGAGAAATCTCAAATCAAGAATCAGATGAAATAAACACCCATGAAAAATAATGTTTCATTTGATTTTTCAAACATTTCGGGTTCTATAAAAAGTATTGGGAAATATTGGGTGGAAAGAGGGTGTAAAAAACCAATTTCATCATAAAAGGATGAAAACCCACTCAGTAGGAATGATGAACCACATCCAAATAATGTTAAAACATAAAGAAGTTACCAACCTCAAAAAAGTTTATATATATAATGATCTATTTTAATAAAAAATAAAGATTTGATGGCTATTGCTAGTGTTTTATAATATTTGGGAATAGGGCTTATAATTTTTTACACAACATATCTCTACCTAAAAGAAGGATTGAAAAAATGAGAAAGTAATAGTGGAAGAAGGATGAAAAAATTTCCTAACCCATAAGAAGTTAGAAAAGAAAAATATCAATATGTTAGAAATATTCCAATAAAATATCAATTTGAATGTCCAGAAGAAGTTTATGGAAGATTTTATTTGGTTGGTAATTATGCCAAAATGTGTATGCCACTCCTAGAACAAGTATGTTATTGTAGAAAATAAAAGAAATATGTAAAGAAGAAAGTTGAGGAAAGAGATTTTATTATTGATACAAATTTTAAATAAAGTAGAAGTAACAACCCATGGACACTTGATACATTTTGTTCTTTACATATGAAAGGTGATATAAAAATCTTGAAACATTTTTAAAGTCATGATGGAGGAGCAGTTACCTTTGGTAATTACAGTTTCTTAAAAATTAACAGAATCAAATCAGTTGAGATTGAAGAAGAAAAGTTTAAATCTAAGGATGTTTTATTTATTGATGGTCTAAAACATAACTTTGTGTAAGTTAACTTTGTGATGATAGAAAACAAGTGGTTTTTAGAAAATATTATTTTATAATTGGAAGTGTGAAATATAGAACAGTTATCAGAAAAGGAGAAATAACAAGTGAAAATATTTTCCAAATTGGGGAGTTTAATAACTCTTGTTACCTAATTTTTAAAGAAGAAAACAAATTATGGCACTGAAGAATTGGAAACCTTGGATAGAAAAGTATGAAAAAGCTTTCTAAAGATGATGTTTTATGAAAGTTTCAGAAATTGAAATTAATGGAATATGGTTTTTATAGTACTTGTCATAAAGGGAAGATGACTAAAAAAGTCATAAGAGAGTTGAGATTCAGTCTACTAGACCTCTTGAACTTATTCATTCTTATTTTTGAGGACTAATAAGATATAAATCATCAAAAATAAATTTATATTTTATCACTTTCATTGATGATTTCACTCAGATGGAAAACATCGTGTTTATGAAACATAAATTAAAGGCTGTGGAAATGTTTATGTTTTTCTAAAAGAAGTTGAGAAAGAAATGTGGGTTTATATAAATAAGTTGTGAACTGATAATGGTACCAAATTCATAAGCAATAATTTTGAAACCTATTTAAAAAAATATGGTATCAAACATCAGTATAATTCTATTTATACTCCATAACAAAATAGAGTATCAAAAATAAATAATTGAAGTTTGGTGTAAATGAGAATAAGTATGTTAGTAGATTATAAAAAATAAAATAACTATTTTAGATAATCTATTAGTATTGTTGTACATGTTAAAAATATATGCTTGTTGAGTCTGGATACCAACATGACTACTTATGAAATGTGGTATGAAAAAAAATCTTCATTTAAATACTTCAAAGTTTTTTAAGTCCATGTTTACTCAAAATAAAAAATCCAGATCTAGGAAATATTGATGAGAAAGTATAGGAAGGAACTTTTATGGGTTATTCACCCAATGGAAGAAGTTTCAATTGTTGGAACAAATGTCTACTAAAGTTGGTGGACTCAAATGATGGGAAAGTAATTGAAACTCAAAATTCCTTAACAAAAGTTGTTGAGAATTATAAGGAGGATAAAATAAAGATTTTTAACAATAGTGGAGGTAAGTCAAAATATCCTTGACAAGATTCAGAAGAATCATGTGACGAGTAAAGTTTAGTTGGAAGAGAAACATTGAAATTTCCAATATTAAAAAAACATGTTGATCCCAAAAACATTATTGGAAATTATAAGGCTCCAATTTAGACCAGAAGAACGTTTTGATTATAAAAACAAACTTCACTTATATCAAAATTTTAATCAAAATCAGTTTCAGATCATATTTAACAAAAATAATGGGAGGATACTATGAATAAAGATTTGGATCATATTAAGATAAATTAAACTTGGAAAATTTTTCCATGGTTAGTAAATAAAAATGTTATCAGAATGAAGTGAGTTTATATACACATGTTGAATGAACATGGAGAAGTTTCAGGAAACAAAGCCAGGCTTATTGGTAAAGTCTATGCACAAATGGAAGGTGTGGATTTTGAAGAAAATATTCCCAAATTACAATATTAAAAACTATTAGAATGTTTCTTTCTGTAGTTTTACATCATAATTTCAAATTTTATAAGATAGATATAAATTCAACATTCTTAAATAGTGATATCGAGGAAGAATTTTACATTAAACAACCTTGTGGTTTGCAACTAGATAATGATGAAAAAAGGTTTATAGATTAAATAAAGCCTTGTATGGGTTAAAATAAGCCCCACATGCTTGGTATTATAATCTTTATTTTTTTTAGAATATTGAATTTTTCTAAAGGAAAAGTTTATATAAACTTATATGTTAAAATTTTAGACTCTGTAACTCTAATTGTAATCATTTATGTGGATGATATATTTTTTCTAGGGACAAAGAAAATGTTTGTAAAAGCTTTTCTGAGGAGATAAAGAAGAATTTTGAAATGTCAATGTCGGGAGAATTAACTTTCATCATTTTATTACATGTTCAACAAAAAGAAAATTACATTTTATTATCTCAAGAAACATATTCTAGGGAATTGTTAAATAAGTTTGGTATGGAAGAATAAAAGTATTTTTATACACCAATTTTGTTGGGAAAAAATTTGAGTAAAGATGAATCTAGAAAAAGTGTGAATAAAAAAGACTTGGAATCTTATAGGAAGTCTACTTTAGGTTAAAAACTCAAGACCTAATATTGTTTATGTTTTGACTTTGTGTTCCAAGTATCAAGGTAATATGAAATAATCACATATGTTAGAAGAAAAGAAAATTTTGAGATATGTCAAAGGAACAACTTCACATGGGTTGTTATACCAAAGAAATTATGAGATAAAGATTCAGGGTTATACTGATGTCGATTGGGCTAGAGATTTTAATAATAGAAAATCAACCTTAGGAGGAACATTTTTCTTGGGTAAATGTTGTGTGAGTTGGCATAGTAAGAAACAAAGTTCAGTAACTTTAAGAATATATGAATTCAAATATGTTGCAGCTACTCAGGCTAGTACTCAAATGTTGTTGATGAAATTTTAGTTAGAAGAGTTGAAAGTGAATGTTTCTAAACCATTGAAGATACTTTAAGATAATCAAAGTTTAATTGATCTTTGTAAAAAAATTTCCAACATTAAATATCAAAACACATTGATATAAAGTTTCACATTATAAAATATAATGTTTCTACTAGAGATGTTATGCTAGAATATATCTAAAAAAGTATCAAATTGTTGATATCTTTATAAAAGATATGCCTAAAGAGGGACTTGTAGAATTAAGGATGAAACTTCATGTTAAGTATCTCCCATGACTTCCTAATCCTCATAAGAAAATTCCCACCATGATTTGGATTATGTTGACAAAGGGGGAGAGAATGTAATGAATTTTTACTTTTTAAGAAGTTTTTACTTATCTTTTTTATAAATATGAAGCCATAATTATCATAAAATGGTGGAGAGAAAAAGAAAAGTGTTAAAAGATAAAATTTAGGGAAGTTTATCTTTACATGAAAAAAACATTTATCACTAAGGCATGAATTACTTTAAAAACATTACTTTATCTAGCAGTTTGGTGTCAATACATTCTCTTTTGAGAAATGCTATATTTTGGTAAAAGTCAAGAAAGTTGAGTTGTATACAAAATTTGAGTTGTAAAATATCTATGAGTTGAAAAAGTTTTTAACGAGGGTTTTCAACAAACCCAAATGGAAAGATTGAATAAAGTTTTTTATAAATTGTTTTTTACAATGTTTTTTATTTGTTGACAACTAAATTTTTTATATAATAATGTTTTTATTATTTAGGAATTAGACTAAGTCCATATTAATGAGATATGTTACCAGACTCACATTTACAGACCAAGAAAAACCAGATGCAGAAGTAATAAAAAATATAAAGTTTTAGATAAGTCAATTTTTCGTATTAAGATCCATCAAATGAAGGATTCACCAGACTCATCATTGGATAGAAATTCTAAATTTGAAAATAGAAGAAATAAATGAGTTCCTAAGTTAGAAATTATAAAGTTTCTAAGTAAATAATTCATAATGATGCTGAAGAGGATGTTTTTTAAGAAAATGAAGCTAAGAGTTAAACTTTTTTCATACATTCTAAACAAAATTCAGATGATGATTTGTTTTTCTTGAAGTTATTATAGTTCATGAAAACTCTCCTAATTAAATATATTGAAGAAATATAAGAATTATGAATATTACATAAGTTCCAAAAATCAAGAAAAAGGACTCCATTGGATCCCAAAGTACCAGACTCAAAAATTTTCTGTAGTCTATCTGAGTAAAGTTGATATTTTTTTAAAATTCCTAGAGTGAAGTTTATCACAATGATAATTCCATCATACTAGGAATTACATCGTAATGAGTTGTGACATCGATAAGATCATCCTTATGAGAAAGTGGAAGTCTGATGAAGATTGAAGGATTTCAAAATTTGTAGTATGAAGTCTTCATTGTATGTATAAAATTTAAATGATAATTCCATCCTTATGAGAATTCTATAATTATGAGTTTATTGGTGTGAAGAAAGTGAGAAGATGAAGATATTGACTGATCAATCAAATTCAAAATAACCGGAGGTAGAAATTGATGGTAGATGAAAGTTTTATTTTTCCATAATAATATGAAGAGGAATATTAGATCGCAATGAGGTAATAAAGAAAGGCATATCATAATGAGAATAGGAATATAAATCTGTGGAAGTTTCACTATAATGAGATGAGGAAGTTTCCTTATACTGAAGGAAACATAGGAAGTTCAAGAAGGTGGATTATAGAGAAGAAGACATTTGAATATTTGAAGTGGTCAAACTTGAAATTAAATTTAGTGTAAATATTACAGTATTCATACGAAGGTTTGAAGAAGTCAAATATGAAGTTTAAATGTGAGTTTTTTCCAGAACTTTGAAATTTGGGTAAGCGGGAAAGGTTTTTCAATTTCCTTCTTTTGTTTTTTGAGTCAACTATAAATTGTTTCTCAAATAATTTTTTCATTGTAACTTTTCACTTAATAAAAAAAGGTGGAGTGTTGATGAATTTAAAGTAAAAGTTCCTATTGAAAAAAAATCTCTTTAGAAGATCAATCTTCTACTGTTCTATCAACTGGATTGATAAGTTCATACTGAGAAACATCATATTGAGAAGATCGTACTGAGTCGATGGGATTTAAGAAGATCAGACTAAGTTTCTGAGCAGAGTTTAATAAGTTTATATTGATTGAGGGAGAATTTTATTGAGTTCATCAGAATGAGAAAATAGGACTCTTCCAAATTGATATGATAATTCCGATAGAGGTTTTGTGAAGAAAATTGAACAAATTATTTATTATTTTGTTTTGGAACAATTTTTTTGTAATAAAATTTGAAAACTGATGGGAGTCCATCTATTCATTCATATTAGGAGGTACAAGGTTTATAATGGGAGTTGGCACAATTTTTATTCACTTCTTCATAATAGTTAATTTTCATAGACCCATGGGAGTGACTATGGAATGGATGTAGGTTCTCACACTAAGGCTGAAACTTTTAATTCTTATGTTATTTTCTTCCTCTCCTTTTTCATTCATGAGTATTTACTAAAAGTTGATAAGGAAATAAATAAAATTAGGTTATAAGGGTTAATTTTATAAAAGTTTTTAAACTCATAAAAAGTTAACAACTAATTCAACCCCCATCAGTTTCTATTAGATCCTTTAGAACTTAACATTTGATAAGGTGAAATTATATATACATATTGGAATCATTTATTTATGGTTTATTCAGGATTTATTCTATAATTCATTAGGATATGGTGTATTTTCATAGGAATTATGAAATTATCAATAAAATTAAAAAATGCTTAAAATTTAAAAAAACTAGTTTAAAACATGTTGTGTATCATATTCATGGCATGTAGTCCTCATTCACAACAAGTCTGTAGAGACAAAAACCCACCCATGAATAATTTACAAGATTTTAAGATAGTACATGATGTGAATATTTTAGAGATTAGAATCCTAATAAAAGTAAATCACATACTTGACTTGTAGAGATTTCATGATGTGAAAATTTGAAGGCTCACCTGGTTAAAGATATGAGCTGATTCTTCGGTGAGAATTGTAGATCTCAAATAAACAACATGTAACCAAATTAGATGATGTGAATATGTTGGGACATAAGTAACAACGTTAATTCCTTACAAATCATGTAATTTTCCATCATATTAATATTTTAGCACTCCTCTACACATAGAGAGATCAAAAAACTTTCTTTATCTCTCATTTTCTTCCATCATTTTTCTCCCATTTTCATCTGTTTTTATTAAAACCTGATTTTAATTCATTTATTTAATTGTTTTATCAAATCCTTTTGGGTTTTTGGTTAATATATATCTTTTACTCATCCATTTTGAATCCATTTCCATTTTTTACCTCCATTTCATCGCCACTTGTTGGTCTTCATCAATGCTTGAAACATTATTCATTGTTTATTATGTGAAGTGAGTATTTTATTGGATTCACATTGCTTTCAAATATTTGATCTTTATTCTTGATTGTTTTAATCCTAGATTGATTCTTTATAATCTTTTTAATGATTATTCATAGCATGTTTTTAGTGTTTCCCTTATTTTGATCAACATCACCACCTGGGGTTAGGGTTTGAGATTAGGGGTGGTCATGAGCCAAATGAATCTATAAATTGAACCTTGGTAACCCTATGGATAGTAATTATGTTAATAATAATTTTTCATCATATTATTTTTAAAAAACTTGACTATTAGAAGTGAAATTTAATTAAGCTAACCTAATTGGAGTTGAGTAGGACTATGACCATTAGCATGTGATGCTTTCTGCATAGTATCCAAGAATAACACACCTAGATTTTCAGCTATACCCTAACCATGGGATAGTTTCAGCATGGGTAGATGTAATTTTTTTTACTAAAACCAATTGCTGAATCTTGAACTACTTCGTAGACTAAGAAATAAGACTATCCCAATCTAAATATAGGATTATCAAATGTCAGGATCCATGGATTTGACCCAATCCCTTCTTTTATTTTATGAATTAAATCCAAACTACATATATTTAATAAAAATATAAGATGAAGAGTGAATTTGAGGAATCATTTCCAAGGGTTTTGTTCGATTGGTTGCTAACCTATTAGTGATCATCGTGGGTTCAACCCCTCATTTCCCCTTTACTATTCCCTAGTAGTAAGTATAGTTTTGGAATATAAATTTGTAATCTGATCACACCTGCTTGAATTAAATGATGTGTGAAGGATCATCATATATACATATAAATATATTCAAATCTAATAATTCAAAATTTAAATTATAAATATATACATTTTTTCTAAAAAATAACATTTCCCTAAATATAAATTATATTATTTTAGGCAAAAAATTTAAATTATGCAATCACCATATTTAAATTTGACAAATCATTCAATATAAATTAAATCTTATAAAGAATAATAATTCATACCTGACCGAAATCATATAAAGAACATTAATTTATACATTCAAAAAACCATATAATTTAAAAAAAATAAATTTTACAAACAAAACGAATAAAGAAATTAGAAAACTAAATTTTTTAAATAGAAATTATACCTTTTCAAAAGATGGAAATTATTGTTTAGAAAGAAATATGATAGACATTTTTCTAAAGAGTATTTGGCTGGAATATGTTCCCCTGAGTCACATTGATCCCTCATGGTCCTAATAAGAATATCACACAAGGGATATATCCTTAAACACATCCCCTTTCACAGATTTTCTAGGTCAGTTCAAACACTCGTCCAGTTCGCTAGCCTCTTCATAGTCTAACCACCCAAGTAGTCATGTCCTAGTGAGGGAGGAAAGATCTCCCCACATTCATCCCAATGAGCCCACTGGCTCTAGAAATATCTCATGGCCCAACTATTGGACCTACATCCCAAGGAACACACTTCAATATATATCATCTTAGATTCAATGTTCAGAATGTCCAGTAAGTACATGGTGGTCAAATAGGGCCCTCGACACCTTGTACAATTCAATATGAGGCATTAATTTTTATTTAACACCTTTAAAAATTTTCAAATAGGCTCACCACCTATGGTGTTGGGGACACACTTTCTACATGCATATAATAAATTTATTATACCACATGGAATAGGCATATGGACCACCTAGCATTTAGAATCCTTTTCCCCATATATCATCTAGTTGGTGAATCTCATCGAGGCTTGCCAAACCCAATTAGCCATAATCCAAAATAATTGTAGTCCTACCTCAAATATAAAACAATCAATTAATTAAATTCAAATTATAAATAATTATTTAATTAACTAAAAAATACTAAGAAATTCATATTTTAATTAAATATGAATTAATTCCTAGAAGCTCACTAGTCGACCTTATTTCACCGAAACTGTGAAAACTTTCTCTCCATGACCTATGGTGCACTATCAGACAAATTATGGGCCCATGCCCTAACCAATAAAACCTAGAAAAATCCTAATTTATTTTAATTTAATTCAAAAATTTTAGAAAATTCCAAACAACGATGTACCTCTTTAGAATGACGTGTGACCACAGGAAGATGTCATCTCGAGATGTCACCTATGCAATTAGTGAAAAACCCCCAACATTTGATGATAATTGAACTATATAACTAGTTTAATTTATGAAAAAAAATAAGAAAACCTAATAATTTTCATACCAACATCAAAATTATGTGTGACAGTGTGAAGAATTCATCATGGGATCTCCTCTACTCAAGCCATATAAAATCCCATTAAATAATGGTCAATTCTACAATGATCCAATGGAATCATAACCAAAACCTAAACCCTGATAAATTAAAATCAAAAGAAAAAAAGCGAAGGGGGAGGTCCAATGAGGCTATTGGAGCTGAAGACACACCTTAAATCTCTCATAAATGGCCACAAAACACCCCTTGATCGTGGGAAAAGAGAAGGAGGGAGGGAGTTTGGTCATCTGGGATGTATATGCATGAGAGGGAAGGATAAAGTGATCTAGGTCTTAAAATACTATTGGGAGAAAGTGGTATTTTCCCATATTTAAGGATCATCATGGTTTTCCCACAAATTTTTCCAAACCATGCACAAACCATGTGGATGGTTCTACAACCCTCGAAGACTATCACATGGTTTCCTCTACAACCTCACAAGATTTAAATGACATAGTGCACCAAACCTCCATCCCAAATCATGTTGAATGGTTTCCCCTTAAATGTTCATGGTTTCTTCAAAACTGTGTGCTAACCATTCCATAAAACTACACTCTATTGAAATTAAACTGAACGCAAACTGGACTTTAGTGTTCCCCTTAGATTCCAATAAAATATTAACCCCAAACCATGGTCCCTAAGAAAAAACCTCTAAATATCCTAAAATTTAACACAAATCTCATGAGACATGCCATAGAAGATGATATACCTTACAAGAATAATTATATATAAACAATAATCACTTATATATAATCTAACTCTCATAACTCTATTTCAAATCACCAATCAAAAATTAACCCATCTGGTATTTGAAAATTCAAATTCATTGTATAAATTTTTAACTCATACATAATGGGGTCTTACAGTCTCCCCATAATAATAAATTTTCTTCATAATAATCCCCAGTGGTAATCCATCTCTATCTATTGACCTATTAAGGTCGGTCATTTACCAAACAACCTCATTTCATTTAGACTGTATGAAGAACATCTAAGGCATAATATAAAATTCAAGGTGCTCAAACCACCAAATCCTAAGACAAGGCCCATGAAAAAAAAATTGAAACACTTATATGATACTAATAAAAAACCATCCATCCTAATAAATGACCGTTTCATTTTCTAATTGATTGTTTAGAATTTGGATCTCCCCTCCATAGAACATATATCAAAATTCCTAATTCAAAGCCACAATTGTAGGTTTCGGGCGTAGTGAAATCGCATTGGTGGGTCTCCCAAATTTAGTTTTAGCATTAACAAAAATCAATCTGAGATCCATCAAGATGTACAATGCCAGATCTTTATAATAGAACAAAGAAAAAAAAAACAAAAGTGGGAGTCCCAGAACCATAGAGATATGATCATCATATGTTGGTTATAATTAATTTAATTAATTGACAAGAATTACCTTGATGGAATTCTTTCTTCGTTGATGTATCCAGTAATAATCCAATGTGATCCTTCATTGCGTCATAGAATCCAAGTGTGGAATTCCTTTAGCGGTGATCCACACGTTCCCCACGTATCTCTGGACGTCGCTGAAGGGAAATCCGGGTGCTAGCGCGGAAGAACCTTCGCTTGCGATGTCCACCTTCGATCACCTTGTTACGGTGGTGGTGGATCTCTCTCGGTCTTGAAAGCGTTCTTAGAGGAAGGAGTTCTTTTGGCCTTGAGAGAACTCTCTAGAATTATTGTGCACAACGATTCTCACTAGAAAAGTGTTGGGGGTTGTGAGGATATTTATAATTAGGTTTGAGGTTATAGAGTTATGACAATAAATAAATGCATTACATGTTTTATTTATTTCATCAACTCTTATTGAAAACCCCCTTGTCGAATGATTAATTCCTTAACATGCGCCCATGCTGATTATAATAAATATCATTTAATTAAATGATATTATTTCCTCAAAATCCTGACTGGAAAAACTACATGGTGTGTAATCATTAATACATGGTGTGTACTCATTTTCCATGTAAACTACATGGTGTGTACATTCAATGTACATGGAGTGTTTATCTTGTTTTCATTTTTCTTTATTTCCTCCACAACATTTGTTAGAACTTGAGTTTAGAGACCCGAAGCTTGACGTACATTGACATTACATTACATTTACGGAATACTTAGTACATAACAAAAACACACACACAAGGATCGTAATAGTTTAGTGTCTTTGGAAACTCAGAATATAATCTTCTAATCCTGGTGAAAGATCTTCAACATCTCCCATAAAGATCTTTTTTTTTATACCTAAAACTTTCTTTATATCCTGGGGAAAAGTAAACATAAAAGGGTGACCTCAAATGCTTAGTAAGAGTAAACAAACAAAATATCAATCACATCGTATACACAAGCACATAACTTTTGTAAATATTAACCTGAAAAAGAGATCATAATTTCATAACATGGGATAAATCATGGCAGTGAAATGTAATCACAATAATCATAACTTAAAACATGAAACTTTGTGGCATACACACATAATCATAGAGAATCATTTCTTGTTAGTCAAGACTCATTGCCAAGACTATCTTCGTGGACAAAGTCCCTTTCTGAACTGAGTCACCCTCGTTTCAGTCCTGTTTCACTGAACTGGTATAACCTACCGTTCCAGACATGTCTATCTCATGAGATATAAAATCTTTACCCAATGAATTGGAGGGAGATATAGGTCCCACCCATCTCATAATGATACCATTCTTATGTGTGCCACAAAATCATAAATCATACATCATAGCATAACCCATGTAATACAAATGGGAATCTTAAACATCATGACATCATAAAACAATTCATATAAGATAAAGGAATTCATAAAAATAATTCCATCACAACATAATCAAATCAATGTAATAATAGGTACAGAACAGAACCCTTTATTATCTTAGATGGAAAATAATTTTGATAAAACACTTGAACTCCATTCTTGAGGAAAATATCCTTTCTACTTCAAAAACATTTTTCCTTTATTAACATGTCATAAAATTTTAAACTAAAAGAAGTTGATTAAAAATAAACATGAAAACTTGTAAAGGAAGCTTCTTGGAAATAATGTTTTAAAAATCCATTCATTCCGTATAAGTTAAAAAAACATTCTTATTGTACTTTTGTCGGAAAAGTCAAAAAGTACCTTGTACGAAAAACGACAAAAGATTCCTTTCATATCTTTTACTAAAAACTCACCGAAGGGTAAAATCGGATTTAAACAATTGTAGGTGGATGGAAATAATATTACATATTGAGGAAACATAGATGTGGATGATAAAATACACCCCAGTAAATACCAAAGTATAAACAATCTCAGATAAAAATGAGATTGTGATATTTCCCTTACCTTAGGTCTGACTTTCTTTGTAAGTGTCTGAACCTCCTGTATAATGATTTAAATAATGTTATTGACTTAATCCATAATCATACATATTTTTATGATATCATATATGGTCATATTCTTATCTTCTTAGTAATAATATTTCATTGCTAATTGTTATTCGGGTGTTTATAACTTTTTGTTCTTATGCGTGTTTTGTCGAATAAATTATTATTATTTTCTTTAGGTTATAGATACCTCATTTCCAGAATGGTATTAGTGTAATATATATCATATTCATTCATTCAATTCATTTATATAATCATTATGAAATGAAGATCATGTAGAACGAGTCGCATCACATCGTGGAGACGGTATTCCGTACGTATGCACGAGTGATGATATTGTTCCTATGATTGTGGAATTTTATTGGAGTATATGTATACTATTTCAGAATCAATATCACTTTATAATAGTCATATATAGTCATTATTTACACCATTATACCCATCCAAGTAAGGTGGTGGTGGAAAATAGATTACACCACGGCGTGGAGACGGTATTCCGTACGTACGCACGCGCGGTGATTTCTTTTTCCGTAGGATGGATTGATGGTGAAATAGGGTTGTTTCATACTTATAATAACTTATAAGTATATGAGTTATACTTATGTTATTACTTCATAATGAAACAACTAAAGAAGAAGAAGTGGAAGAAGAAATAAAGATGAAAGAATCGGTAACGGACATTACCTCTTCTTTGAAGTGCTTCTTTGAGACCTTCTTTTAGGGCACTAAAATTGGTCTTTGAAGAAGACCAGGACCTCTAGGATGTCTCTAGGAAAGTGGAGAGGAGAAAGAGGCAGGGGTTGGACGAGCTTGAAGGCTCAAAGTGGTGTGAGGAAGAGGGGGAGGAGGTGTCCTTTTATAAGGGAGGAGAGGGGCACCTTTGGAATAACTAAAACTATTATTTTATTATAAAGTCAAGTTCGGTTTTAAATAGATCCAAATTGATATATTTCGAAGATAAGGTGGGGATGGGTTGAAATCCTATCATCAAATAGAATTTAGAAAAGTTTAGGTTTCTATTTTACCCTTATCATTTAGATTTAACATTAAGTTAAATAATTTTACTTTTACCATGTCTTCTTGTGTTCTTATACTATAATGTTAATAAACTTACTATAAGCAGCCAAACGAACCCCAAGTTGTTTATTATTGATATATATAATCTTATCTATGTCATTTGGCCGAACCTTATATTTTTAGGAATAAAATAACAATTAATAATATAATATATTTTTTAAAAACTATTTTATGTCAATTTTGACACTATTTAGTAATTGATTTTTGTGAAAATCATAACAGAATTATTAGTTCGAACCAAGTTAATTAAATCAATACTAACATGTCATATTAACCTAAAAAATTAGTGGGATTCATAAAAAGTCTCAAATTACATTTATTTTGGTGTTTCTAACATCAATTATGTCAATATTTCATTAATAAGATAATTACTGCATCATCATTGTGTCATAAATAAATTAAATTATTTAATGTCTAAAAATTACAAATAAAATACCATTATGTAGGAACTAGTTTTATCTTTCTAATGAATATTTATAGTCGAATTTATCTTATGTATAACCCCATATTAAAAATTATTTACTTATTAAACTTTGATTTTAACTATTTTAACCCTTCTTTAAATAAATTAATAATCAATGTCCTAATCTAATCCAAGTGGCCCTAAATGGTCATATTTTATTCCTAATATTGTTTTTGGTAGAATTACACTTATCCAATATAATTTGGACATGTGTTAGGGTAATAATAATATCATTTTTACCCTTAATTACCCTATTTACTTTTAACCGTGGTAAATAAAAGTAAAAAGTTACTATTCACCAAAAATTATTTTCATCTCATTGAACCACATTTTACTTACTGAAATCAACCATGCCTCTCGTATTTTTGAAATTCCACTCACAGAAGCGGTAAAATTAAGTTTTATGAAAAATTCAGTTTTTTTAACTACCACTTAGTGGTTTCACTATTCATCAAAAATTGAAAGTTTTCAGAAAAATACCAAAAATTAGGCCTAAGCTATATTTGATATTATGAACTCAAAAATGATTTCTATTTTACCAAATTCAAAACATATCAGTTGCATTAATTAATTTAAAAATTAATTCCCGTCGTCAAAACAAAAGGCTTGTTTTTAAGAGATAATAACTATCAAAAGATTGACACTTGTTTATAACTGGTTTAAATGTGAAATTACATCCAATGACCAAAATTGTATTAAATTGTAAAAATATATTCTAAATATACTTTAAAACCACTCAAATTAATAGTTTATCACTATTAATTATTTCGATTGAAAAAGTTGTTTTTAATTAAAATTTAGTAATTTTCACTATTCATCAAAATATGAAAGTTATCCGAAAATCACCAAAATTTCACCCTAAGCTAATTTCGATATTCCGAATCCAAAAATGAAGTCCATTTTGAAAAATAGAATTTAAAAAATTTCAAAAAGTGGTTATTACTATTCATAACGTCTAGTTTTAATAATATTTTAATAGCATATCATTGTTTAGCGAAACTTGGTGTTGCGTACAACACACGCTATCGTGGAAGGTAGCGATTGCGTGTAATTCAAGCCAGGTCAGATATGTGTGTTGTGAAAGCTCCTTTTGGTGTAGCGTATAACACAAGACATTAATGAAATTAAAAAGAATATTTTTCATAAAATCTCGGGGTGTTACATTCTACCCCCCTTAAAATGAATTTCGCCCTCGAAATTCGTCGGGGTTATAAATGGTTTACTACTCGAAAGTTTCATTAATAGAAACCCACATCATAAAAAGGAATACCAAAACCAATATTTAAAAACAAAAGTATGAAACGTAACGGTTACCCAAATAAACTAATCACTGGGTTTCCACATAGGTGAAAATATGGATATGGAAGAAAAATCTAACCATCATGTTCTGATGGAGAGTGGTAGAGAACATGGCTATGGAAAATCCAACAATCACAAATCCATAAATTTGTGACAATATAAGGTACCATCTGATTAATCAGATATAAGAGCACTAGGACAACATTTTTTGTTTTCAAGATCGTTTCCCTAAAGTTGAAGAATTTGAATTAGAATAAATACTTACTTTATTTTGGTACAATCTCACTGTTGTTCGTGCCTTGAACAATTTCCACTTCATCTCTTAAATAAATGAAGTTGAATTTGTTATTCGTGAAGTGTTAGCAGATCATGTGATAGAATGACGGGTCATTCCATCTGTCTCAAACAAAAGGTTAGAAAAAGTTATTAATTATACATAAGTCATTCTATAGTGAGATTAATCATATATGGTTCCTAAAATGGACTTATACTTCATATATCATACTGATTAATATAATAAAACTATTTTCTACTAAAAAGGGACTTCCTGTAGGCCAGTGGTAGGAGATAAAGGCCAGTCGCACTTCGGTTGTGGGTTCGATTCCCTCAGCCTTGTCCGACACGATGGGTTGTCGCCCGTCCTGTAGGTTTTCCTTTTTCTAAATCTATATTACTATAACATCCCATCAATAATATCAAAAAACGTTTTATCATAACTTATTTCCAACATAATGCATTCTAATCTTTAGGCTTATCTAAAATACTTCGGTCCAAGCTCATAGTATAAAGAAAATGATTACATGAAATGTCACAGAACAATCACGTGAATTCCATCATTTATCCCCCATATATCATCAGATATATCTTGTTGGTCAAATTACAAACATGTGAATACCTTAATCATGTATTCTCTTGAAGAATAAATACCCATTGAACCTTAGTGAAAACATGAATGCAGTTAAAAGTTAACACTTTCCACATACCAAAATCCTCAAAATTCTATATACTCAAACCATGATATCACTTAGTCCTTATATCAATCATGAGCTCATGAATACTGTTAAACATTTCATTTTCTCGTTTTCCCTTCATTATGAGGATATCATATTATTTAAAAAAATATCTCAATCACTTTGAATACCACATTAGACCAATACATAAATATTCCAATACTCCATGATACAACATTATTTTGGAATCCCATTACATAAACACTTAATCATTCCACCACATCGTTTTCATATTCAACATCACCAATAGTGATCGCATGTGACTTCCCTTTGTCCTTTGCCTTAAGAGGTTGCTCATGTCGATCATCACTAACCCTTGTATTGGGGCATTTATTAGCATAATGACCCATTTCCTTTCACTTGAAGCATTGAAGTGTTGGTGGTGCGTTCTCTGCAGTGTTTGCTTTATTCACATCATTAGAAACCCTTTTTCCATTACTTTGACACTCAGCTGCTCGATGACCTTCTTTTCCACACTTAAAACATTTTCTAGTCCCTTTAAGACAATCTCCACCATGCTTCTTTCTACACTTTGTGCATAAGGAAACATTCATCTTCTTTTCACCGTTATTCTGAGATTTCTCCTTGAACTCCATCTTTCGTTTCTTGTCAAAACCATGAGATGGATATGTAACGCCAACTTCCATTTCTACCTTGATAGCACAACACACAATTTCTTCATAGCTACTAAAGTCTCTTATAGCTAATGCCCTTTGAAGACTTGGTTTTAAGCCACTGAAAAATCGATCAACTTTACTTTCAGGTTGGATGATAATGCCAGATGCATACCTTGCAAGTCTTGTAAAATTCGCTTCGTATATACCAACGGATTCATCATCCTTTTGCTTTAGTTCGAGAAACTCCTTCTCCATCTTTGTTCGAAGAATACGAGGGAAGTACTTATTGAAAAATAAATTCTTGAACTCGTCCCATTCCATGGACTCAATTTCATCTCTTGGCCTCGTATTCTTGATAAGATTCCACCATTGATCAGCTTCACCTTCCAAACGATATACTGCTAAGATGACTTTATCATGTTCAGAACATTGAAGAACTGAAAATATATTTTCAGTGGTACTGATCCATTGTTCAGCAACAAGTGGATCGGAAGTCCCACTGAAAGAAGGTGGACGTTGCCTCATGAAGGACTCAATAGAATATTGTTCCCTTCTCTACTCATTTGGAAGTCCAGAATGATTCATAGCTTGTGTAAGTATAGCAATAATATTTTGCACTCCATATCCCATAACATTTGTTTGTTCAGGAGGACAATC
The DNA here is from genome assembly GCA_963277665.1 of Viscum album. Classification (NCBI taxonomy): domain Eukaryota; kingdom Viridiplantae; phylum Streptophyta; class Magnoliopsida; order Santalales; family Viscaceae; genus Viscum; species Viscum album. The sequence continues at coordinate 1,746,091,120 of OY728129.1, read as the reverse complement.
ATTGCATTGTCCATTGCATTGATCAACACGGTTCCTTCGGGTTCCAGCCATCGTCTAAAACTCAAAAAGAATAGTGTGAGAGGCAAAAATCATAATAAAGGGGGAGTAACTTCAATATCTAACATCTTTGGTTTAATCTAATATAGTTACCATAGTTCTAGGACTATATCCTATACGTATACTTATCCTTAGGGACATCCCTATACATTCCTTAGAAATATCTCTAGGAATCTCACTAACGCTTTCGCATCCTAGTTTCCAAAGGTTGACTAAACCTTTCCTCTGATACCAACTGTAGAGACCCGAAGCTTGACGTACATTGAAATTACATTACATTTGCGGAATACTTAGTACATAACAAAAACACACACATAAGGATCGTAATAGTTTAGTGTCTTTGGAAACTCGGAATATAATCTTCTAATCCTGGTGAAAGATCTTAAACATATCCCATAAAGATCTTTTTTATTATTATACCTAAACCTTTCTTTATATCCTGGGGAAAAGTAAACATAAAAGGGTGAGCTCAAATGCTCAGTAAGGGTAAACAAAAAAAATATCAATCACATCGTATACACAACCACATAACTTTTGGAAATCTAAACCTGCAAAAGAGATCATAATTTCATAACATGGGATAAATCATGGCAGGGAAATGTAATCACAATAATCATAACTTAAAACATGAAACTTTGTGGCATACACACATAATCATAGAGAATCATTTCTTGTTATTCAAGACTCATTGCCAAGACTATCTTAGTGGACAAAGTCCCTTTCTGAACCAAGTCACCCTCGTTTCAGTCCCGTTTCACTAAACCGGTATAACCTACCGTTCCAGCCATGTCTATCTCATGAGATATAAAATCTTTACCCAATGCATTGGAGGGAGATATAGGTCCCACCCATCTCATAATGATACCATTCTTATGTGTGCCACAAAATCATAAATCATACATCATAGCATAACCCATGTAATACAAATGGGAATCTTAAACATCATGACATCATAAAACAATTCATATAAGATAAAGGAATTCATAAAAATAATTCCATCACAACATAATCAAATCAATTTAATAATAGGGATAGAACAGAACCCTTTATTATCTTAGATGGAAAATAATTTTGATAAAACACTTGAACTCCATTCTTGAGGAAAATATCCTTTCTACTTCAAAAACATTTTTCCTTTCTTAACATGTCATACAATTTTAAAATAAAAGAAGTTGATTAAAAATAAACATGAAAACTTGTAAAGGAAGCTTCTTGGAAATAATGTTTTAAAAATCCATTCATGCCGTATAAGTTAAAAAAACATTCTTCTCGTACTTTTATCGGAAAAGTCAAAAAGTACCTCGTACGAAAAACGACAAAAGATTCCTTTCATATATTTTACTAAAAACTCACCGAAGGGTAAAATAGGATTTAAACAATTGTAGGTGGATGGAAATAATATTACATATTGAGGAAACATAGATGTGGATGATAAAATACACCCCAGTAAATACCAAAGTATAAACAATCTCGGATAAAAATGAGATTGTGATATTTCCCTTACCTTTGGTCCGACTTGCTTTGTAAGTGTCCGAACCTCCTGTATAATGATTTAAATAATGTTATTTAATTAATCCAGAATAATACTTATTTTTATGATATCATATATGGTCATATTCTTAGCTTCTTAGTAGTAATATTTCATTGCTACTTGTTATTCGGGTGTTTATAACTTTTTGTTCTTATGCGTGTTTTGTCGAATAAATTCTTATTCTTTTCTTTAGGTTATAGATACCTCATTTCCAGAATGGTATTAGTGTAATATATATCATATTCATTCATTCAATTCATTTATATAATCATTATGAAATGAAGATCATGTAGAACGAGTCGCATCACATCATGGAGACGGTATTCCGTACGTACGCACGAGTGATGATATCGTTCCTATGATCGTGGAATTGTATTGGAGTATATGTATACTATTTCAGAATCAATATCACTTTATAATAGTCATATTTAGTCATTATTTACACCATTATACCCATCCAAGTAAGGTGGTGGTGGAAAATAGATTACACCACGGCGTGGAGACGGTATTCCGTACGTACGCACGCGCGGTGATTTCTTTTTCCGTAGGATGGATAGATGGTGAAATAGGGTTGTTTCATACTTATAATAACATATCAGTATATGAGTGATACTGATGTTATTACTTCATAATGAAACAACTAAAGAAGAAGAAGTGTAAGAAGAAATAAAGATGAAAGAATCGGTAACGGACATTACCTCTTCTTTGAAGTGCTTCTTTGAGACCTTCTTTTAGGGCACTAAAATTGGTCTTTGAAGAAGACCAGGACCTCTAGGATGTCTCTAGGGAAATGTAGAGGAGAAAGTGGCAGGGGTTGGCCGATCTTGAAGGCTCAAAGTGGTGTGAGGAAGAGGGGGAGGAGGTGTCCTTTTATAAGGGAGGAGAGGGGCACCTTTGGAATAACTAAAACTATTATTTTATTATAAAGTCAAGTTCGATTTTAAATAGCTCCAAATTGATATATTTAGAAGCTAAGGTGGGGATGGGTCTAAATCCTCTCATCCAATAGAATTTAGACAAGTTTAGGTTCCTATTTTAACCTTATCATTTAGATTTAACATTAAGTTAAATAATTTTACTTTTACCATGTCTTCTTGTGTTCTTATACTATAATGTTAATAAACTTACTATATGTAGCCAAACGAACCCCAAGTTGTTTATTATTAATATATATAACCTTATCTAAGTCATTTGGCCGAACCTTAGATTTTTAGGAATAAAATAACAATTAATAATATAATATTTGTTTTAAAAACTATTTTATGTCAATTTTGACACTATTTAGTAATTGATTTTTTTGAAAATTATAAAAGAATTATTAGTTCGAACCAAGTTACTTAAATCACTACTAACATGTCATATTAACCTATAAAATTAGTGGGATTCATAAAAAGTCTCAAATTACATTTATTTTGGTGTTTATAACATCAATTATGTCAATATTTCATTAATAAGATAATTACTGCATCATCATTGTGTCATAAATAAATTAAATTATTTAATGTCTAAAAATTACAAATAAAATAAAATTATGTATGAAATATTTTTAGATTTCTAATGAATATTTATAGTCGAATTTATCTTATGTATAACCCCATATTAAAAATTATTTACTTATTAAACTTTGATTTTAACTATTTTAACCCTTCTTTAAATAAATTAATAATCAATGTCCTAATCTAATCCAAGTGGTCCTAAATGGTCATATTTTATTCCTAAGCTTGTTTTTGGTCGAATTACACTTATCCAATATAATTTGGACATGTGTTAGGGTAATAATAATATAATATTTACCCTTAATTACCCTATTTACTTTTAACCGTGGTAAATAAAAGTAAAAAGTTACTATTCACCAAAAATTATTTTCATCTCATTGAAGCACATTTTACTTACTGACATCAACCGTGTCTCTCGGATTTTTGAAATTCCACTCACAGAAGCGGTAAAATTAAGTTTTATGAAAAATTCAGTTTTTTTAACTACCACTTAGTGGTATCACTATTCATCAAAAATTGAAAGTTTTCAGAAAAATACCAAAAATTAGGCCTAAGATATATTTGATATTATGAACACAAAAATGATTTCTATTTTACCAAATTCAAATCATATCAGTTGCATTAATTAATTTAAAAATTAATTCCCGTCGTCAAAACAAAAGGCGTGTTTTTAAGAGATAATAACTATCAAAAGATTGACACTTGTTTATAACTGGTTTAAATGTGAAATTACATCCAATGACCAACATTGTATTAAATTGTAAAAATATATTCTAAATATACTTTAAAATCACTCAAATTAATAATTTATCACAATTAATCATTTCGATTGAAAAAGTTGTTTTTAATTAAAATTTAGTAATTTTCACTATTCATCAAAATATGAAAGTTATCCGAAAATCACCAAAATTTCACCCTAAGCTAATTTCGATATTCCGAATCCAAAAGTGAAGTCCATTTTGAAAAATATAATTTAAAAAATTTCAAAAAGTGGTTATTACTATTCATAACGTCTAGTTTTAATAATATTTTAATAGCATATCGTTGTTTAGCGAAACTTGGTGTTGCGTACAACACACGCTATCATGGAAGGTCGCGATTGTGTATAATTCAAACCAGGTCAGAGATGTGTGTTGTGAAAGCTCATTTTGGTGTAGCGTATAACACAAGACATTAATGAAATTAAAAAGAATATTTTTCATAAAATCTCGGGGTGTTACATTGAGTAATGACTATTTATTTCTTAAATAAATGTAACTGCATTACTCGCTAATAAATATATATTATTTCTCCCACAATATATTCTATTGAATAAATACTGTCGAAATAAATGCGATCAGGCATCCTTAAATAATTTTTAAACCACATTCGGGAATAATCTTTATTTAACTTGTTAAATTAATAGTTAACTGAGATACATGGACATAATTAGTGTGTGACCCTCTAAGCATCTTTCTTAGTGGCATTAGGTGGAGCCTACCTAAATTCTAAGGTTAGAATCTATAAACATGCCAAGGCACCCATATAGAAAGAATTTAATGCCACAATGATGTGTCACCTCCTACGAATGCTTACTGTGTAATATAATCACTTTGTCAGGATGTCTCAAATCAAGCGGGTTGCATGCTAGTGTCATAAAGCCATGTGCTTGATTATTCTTTCTTTGAATTTCTAAAATTTAACTCACCCATACCTTACCATGGACATGGATTTATTTAGGCTACATCAATTTCATCAAAGGGCCTAAGATATCTATTTTAGTTATGGAACAGAAGGGAAAAATCATTTATCACATTATCTATTAATGTAGTATTACTCATGACGCACCCAATGCATCCTACCTCACTACGAACAATGTTTCATCACAGTTTTTGTCAATATATCTAAGTGCGTGAGTTGTAATACCCATTAATAACAATCTTAATGTCTAAGGGCCAATACACACGTCCGAAGATAAGAAAATCCAATGACACTATGAAATGTGGATTTCCTACTGGCGGGTCTCGTTCTCATAATATCCTCCTAGATATTACCAAGGGCGCACACCATGAGAAGGTGCCTCAAAGTTTTATGAGTCCTCACCCTTAATGGCCTCTATTATTTGTATCCCTCAAATAACATTATTCAGTCATAGAACATATATTCAAGGGCAGTGTTATGGAACTTATGGGTTCTCATCATAGTAGGGATCCGCTATGACCTTTTAATGCAACAACTATCCATAGGACATTATCACATGCATTGTCACACAGAAGAATAATCAAGATGTGATAAGGTTTTTATTAATGAATAAAGTACAGAGTAGTTGGTTATCGTCCACCAACTCCAACAAACTCCCACTTGGACTAGAACCAAATTCTATCAACCTCTAACCTGATAGCGCTCACATGATATTCATGCTTCTGCTGAGATAGAACTTTAGTCATGGGGTCCACTACGTTCTCTTTCGTGGACACTCTGATCACTGCAAACTCACCCCTTTGATAGAAATACCTCAAGAGGTGATACTTTTGGAGTATATGCTTTGTCTGTTAATGTGACCTTGGTTCTTTCGCAAGAGCCACTGCTGTAGTATTATCACAATACAACGTGATAAGATCTTTACTTCTAGGCACCACATCATGCTCCTAGACAAAGTTCTGAATCCAGATGGCTTCCTTGGCTGCATCGGAAAATGCTATATATTCGGTCTCCGCTGTAGAATCGATTACAACTGGATGCTTTGAACTCTTCCAGATCACAGATCCTCCATTGAGACAGAAAACATATCCAGATTGTGACTCCAGATCGTTATGATCTATCTGAAAACCAGTATCAGTATACCCTCTAATGAAAAGCTCCTAGTCTCCTCTATACACAAGGAACATATCCTTAGTTCTTCTCAGATACTTAAGGATAGTCTTAACAGTATTCCAATGCTATTTTCCTGGATCTTCTTGATATCTTCCTACCATGCTTAGTGCATATGAAACATCAAGCCTAGTACATAACATGGAATACATGATGGATCCTATAGCAGAAGTGTATGAGATCTTACTCATTCTATATTTCTCCTGTTTTTTCCAGGGAAACATTTTCATAGAAATATGTAATCCATGTGACACTAGAACCAATACCCTCTTGGATTGTTCCATACTGAATATCTTTAGTATCTGGTCAATGTATGTACCTTAAATTAGTCCAATAAGCCTCTTGGATCTATCACAAATGATCTTGATCCCTAGAATGTAGGATGCTTCACCCAAGTCCTTCATGGAGAAACACTTTTTCAGCCAGTCCTTAACTGACTGTAATACTGGTACATCATTTCCAATAAGCAATATGTCGTCAATATATACTACTAGGATAACGATTGTATTACCATTAAACCGCTTATAAACACATGTATCACAATCATTTTTAATGAAACAAAATTCCTTTATGGATTCATCAAATGGAATTTTCCATGACCTGGATTCTTTTTTTAATCCATAAATGGATTTCTATAAATTGAAAACCCCTTTGGCTTCACCTAGTGTCAAAAACCCTTTTGGTTGTGTCATATAGACATATTCATGAAGGTTCCCATTAAGGAATGCCGTTTTGACATCCATCTACCAAATCTTGTAGTCATGGTAAGATGCTAGGGCAAGTATGATTCTTATGGATTTAAAAATGGAAACTAGCGAGAAGGTTTCATCATAGTAAATTCCTTGATGTTGTCTGAATCCTTTAGCCACTAGCCTTGCTTTATAGGTGCTAACTTGACCTTCCAAGTCCAGTTTTCTCTTGAATACCCATTTTCATCCAAAAGGCTTTAAATCAACTGGCTCATCAACCAAAACCCAGACTTGGTTCTGATACCTAGAATCCATCTCAGAATTCATAGATTTTATCCATCTTGCAGCTTTTGAGATTTCTACTACTTTCTTGTAGGATAAAGGTTCATAATTGTGCAACAATAATGATTCACCATCCTTGGTGACTAGGAAACCAAATCTCTCTGGTTCCCTTACCTCTCTTGAGCTCCTATGCAGTACTTGTGTTTTTAGAACCTCTTCCATAGGGACCTGTAGTACTTGTTCTTGTACCAACTCCTGTTTATCTTTAGCATCAACTTCGTTAATGTCAATCCTGCTCCCACTATCCTTCTTGAGGATGTGCTCCCTCTCAAGAAAAATGGCTTGTCTGGTGACAATCACTTTCTTATCTGAAGGTTTATATAGGTAATATCTTTTCATTTCCTTGGGATATCGTATAATGATACACCTAGTTCCCTGGGGTGATAGTTTGTTTCCTGAGAAGGCCTTAACAAATTCCTCGCATCCCTATACACGTGTGTGCGGCAAAGTGGGTTTCCTTCCATTTCATAACTCGGATGGAATTCCATTTTCCACCATAGTTGGTACTAGGTTTAATGTGTATGATGCAATTTGTAATGCATATCCCCAAAATGATAATGGAAGATCTGTATGAATCATCATCGACCTCACCATGTACAACAAGGTGTGGTTCCTCCTTTCACTAACATCATTACACTGTGGTGTATAAGGAGGAGTGTGCTGAGATAGAATCCCAGACTCCCGTAGAAGATCGATGAACTCTTGGTTCAGATATTCTCCACCTCTATCCGATCAAAGTTTATTTATCTTCTTACCAAGCTGATTCTCTACTTCATTCTTGAATTCTTTAAATTTATTTAACATTTCTAACTTATACCTCATTAAGTAGACATAGCCATATCTACTCAAATCATCAGTAAAAGTAATGAAGTAAGAATATCCACCACTAGATTCTATTGGAAATGGTCCACACACATCCGTGTGAACCAATCCTAGAATATCTATGGACCTTTCACCATGTCCACCAAAGGGCGGCTTGGTCATTTTTCCCTGTAAACAAGTGTGACATCTATCAAGTGGTTTTAGATAAGTAGAGTCCAAATATCCATCTTGGCAGATCTTTTTCAAGTGCTTCTCATTTACACAATCGAAACGGTGATGCCACAACTTGGTGATGTATGAGTTATGTGAGTTTTTTTCGTTATCGATTTCCAAAACTTGGTTTTCATAATTTAATACAAATAAACCATTATTTAAATGCGCTATACCATAACATACGTTGTTCTTATAAAAGAGACAACAATTATTTCCAAACTTGAAAATAAATCCATCTATATCCAAACAAGATACATAAATTATGTTCTTGGTAACATTAGGCACATAATAACAGTTATGTAAAACCAAAATCATCCCAATCAACAATGAGAGGTGGTAATCGCCAATAGCTAATGCAGCCAGCCTTGTGCCACTGGCAGCTCGAAGATCCACCTGTCCTCTGGTAATCTTTCTAAATCTACTAGCTTCCTACATTTGAATATAGATGTGATCCAAAAAATCTATATCTAATACCCAATGAGTAGAAATAGAAATATTACACTCAATAAAAAACACACCTTTAGCATCCCCACACTTCTGGGTGTAGTTCCTCTTTCAGTGGCCTTTCTTGCCACATGAAAAACAGACCACCTCTCATTCCTTGCCCTTCCTCTGAATCTTCCCCTTCTTGGAAGGACGACACTCGGGGGCTTCAGACCGTTTATAAGTCTTTGGACCCTATTCATTTTCCTTCCTTTTTTTATTCACCATAAGGACTAAGGGGTTTTCACACCCCATGTACTTATCTACCTGGAAAATTAAGGTCAGAAGATCTGATAGACTCTTCTCATTATTTATCTTGTTATAATTGACAATGAAGGTAGAGAAGGTCTTGGGCAGTGATGATAGGATGATTTCTGTACGCAAATCATCTGGGAACTTAATTCCTAAGATGTCCAGGCATTCAATGTAGCCAATAAGATTAACTAAATGAGGCCCAGCTAGCATAGAATCTCCAAGCTTAGTTGTAAACAAAGCATTGGAGATCTCATATCTCTCCTGTCTCTCCTTCTCTTGGTGGAGATCCTTAAGGTGAGACATCATGCTATACGCGTCCATGTTTTCATGTTACTTCAAGAGATCATTAGACATGGCCAATATCATGAAACACTGGAAATCTATGGCATCATCCATGTATTTTATGTAGGGAGATAGTTCCTTATCACTGGCCTCCTTTCCAGTCACAACTCGAATAGGCTCTTCCAGCACATACAATTTCCTTTCGTGGAGAAGGATGATGCGTAAACACCTCTGCCACTCTTGGAAATATGTGCTGGTGAGAAGGTTTTCCTTATCGAGTATGGTTCACAATGATATGTTAGAAGTAATTTTTCTTTCTGTTTCTACAAATTAAGATGAGAAAAAGTGTAGTACTTTATTATAAAAATGAGACAAATAAATAAATTAATACTTATTAGTCTCCAACTATTTTATCGAAATCCAATAGCCCTCACCATTGACTTCAGAATATTATGTTGCATGAATATTCTAGTGACAGGGATCCATATTTCCATTCGCATTAACCCAACTAGGGTTGTTCAAGAAACTTGAAGGGTTTTAGGTCGGTATTCCAAATTCCAACTGCATTAACTCGAAGCTCCTTGATCTGCTGAGTGGACTCCCCAATCCAAAAATACTTTTATTTTGGATTTCCTCAACCTTTTCCTCTTGGTCACACCGAGTCCTGCTGTGGAAGTCAACCCTTGATGCAAACCAAGTCAAGTCAACCCAAAACCTTGAATTATAATTCCCTGATAATTTAAAGCACACCAACTATGGTTGGTCAAACACCTTGAACTATGGTTCGATTCTAACCAAGATTATGGAAGGCTATACTGACTTAATATTTATTTGAGGGATTTTATACTTATATGTAAATTTCTAATTTATTATCTTTTATTACATGTTTTTTAATATTAAGTGGGATATACTTAAGTGATTAACCATGTATAAGATAATATTTATGTATAATCCAGTTTTATTTTAGTTCCATCTTGCATGCTCGTTTAATTAATTAATTGGGTGAATGTGAAAACACACCCACAATAAATAAACCATGAAACTGAAAGAAATAAAATAAATGGTATGATAATGAGATTTTTCTATTGGTTAGTTTATCTAGCAGTTGATAAAATCACCCAATAACTAGGGGAGAAACAACTTTAACCTTTTGGGTTCGTGTTTACAGCTTTCCACCTGTCCACCTTTGTAACTCCTTGGATTGGTTTCACCTTGGCTCCTGACTTGAGCCACCTCCACCACCCTGGGAGTTCCATCCAATACATATGCATTTATCTCACACGCAGGTGAGGGGTAAAAAGGGGTTTTTACATAAAATAATCCTCGGTCATGCATGCCCTACATATTAATGAGGAGAAGGATCGCATGCCAAAAAACTTAATTTAAATAAATAAATTAAAAGAAACCATTCACATATAGAGGTCTTGGTCTAGCTCAGGATCATCCATACATGCAAAAATATTTACACATAAATAAAACTAGCCTTAAATTCTTTAATCGTTCTTGTTTAAGATAAATCACGCTCGAATGAATTAATTATCTTTAATTAATCAATCCTTTTATCTTAAACCCTTATTCCTAATTTCCTTGAGATTATCATCCATCATAATTTTAAACAAATAAATTCATTTAAAATTATCCTTGTACGTAAATTTTACCTTGGAGGCAACCCAATGAATTTCCATTCATTACTCATATGTTAAATTAAACACATAAATATAAAACACCTATCACATGTTGTGCCTCAACTTTACACCTATACTATGGTACATGTCTCAAGGGTTTGTATAATATAATAATAAATTTTATTAAATATTTATAATTTGGATGAGTACACAATGTGTAGTTTCGACTACATGGCATGTACTTTTTGTTCACCTTCCATCCGAAGTACACACCTGAGGACATGGTGTGTTGATGTAGTTTGGAAATTTTGGAGTACACAGTGTGTTCAGTGGGACACATGCCGTGTAGTTTATGCATTACATGGTTTCTAGTTGGGAAAGCCATGTACGAGGTACATGGTCCAACCCTAACCCGAAAAGACTACATGCTGTGTTCAATTGGACCACACGGTGTGCAATCTAGAAACAATGTTTCACCTGTTCCTAGTCAACACACATTGTCATAAATGACTTAGATAGGATCCAATACATGGACCGATTTGACAGATTAGTCAATAAATTAAACCTAGACTACACGACATGTACTTTCGAAAACATGTCGTGTATTCTGGTGTTGTACATCCAGGAGCGTTTGGCACCTCCAAATGAGTTCCTTTATTTTATTTTAATCAAAATTAAAAGAAAAATTCATTTCTGTAAGGTGAACGAGAAACGATAGGGGAGGAACAGATCTCGAGATTTAGATTTTTAAGAACGATTAACTTGAATTGAAACAACTAAATTATTAAATGCGTAAATCACCAATGAAAAACTAAATAATTTTAATCAACGATATAACCTCACTCTGATTCCACTTGTAGGTTCCGGGCATAGAAGAAGCGCGTTGGTGGGTCACCCAACTTTAATTTTAGCATTAACAATGATCAATCCGAGATCTGTCACGACGTAAATTGCAGGATCTTCAGAATAGAACGAAGAACAAAAACAGAAGAGGGAGCCCTAGAACCATAGAGATAGGATCATCATATGTCGGTTATAATTAATTTAATTAATGGACAAGAATTACCTTGATGGAATTATTTCTTTATTGATGTATTCGGTCATGATCTGATGTGATCCATCGTTGAGTCATAGAATCTAAGTGTAGGATTCTTATAGCGGTGATCTACACATGCTCCACGTATCTCTAGATGTTGACAAAGGGATATCTGGGTTCTAGCATGGAAGAACCTTCACTTGCGATGTCCGCCTTTGATCGCCTTCATCCGGTGGTGGTGGATCTCTCTTAGTATTGAGAGAGTTCTTGGAGGAAGGAGTTATTTTGGTCTTGAGAGAACTCTCCAGAATTGTTGTGCACAATGATTCTCACTAAAAAAGTGGTGGGGTTGTGAGGATATTTATAATCAGGTTTGAGGTTATAGAGTTATGACAATAAATAAACATGTGACACATTTTATTTATTTCATTAACTCTTATTTAAAACCCCCATGTCGAATAATTAATTCCTTGACATGTGCCCATGCTGATTATAATAAATATCCTTTAATAAAACGATATTATTTCCTCAAAATCCTGATCAGAAAAACTACATGGCATATAATCATTAATATACAATATGTACATGTTTTCCATGAAAACTACATGGTGTGTACATTCAATGTACACAGAGTGTTTATCTTGTTTTCATTTTTCTTTATTCCCTCCACCACATTTATTAGACCACGAGTAATGGCTCTTTATTTCTTAAATAAATGTAACTGCATTACTCGCTAATAAATATATATTATTTCACCCATAAAATATTATCTCAAATAACTAGTGTTGAAATAAATGCGACCGGGCATCCTTAAATAATTATTAAACCATAGTTACGAATAATCTTTATTTAACTTGTTAAATTAATATTTAATTGTGATACATGGACACACTTAGTGTGTGACCCTCTGGGCCTCTTTCTCAGTGGAATTAGGTGGAGCCTACCTAAATTCCAAGGTTAGCGTCTAGCAACACGCCAAGGCACCCCTAGAGAAAGAATCTAATGCCTTAATGATGTGTCACCTCCTACGAATACTTACCATGTAATATAATCCCTTTGTCATGATATCTCAAATAAAGTGGGTTTCATGCTAGTGACATCAACCCATGTGCTCGATTATTCTTTCTTTGACTTTCCAGAATTGAACTCACCCATACCTTACCATGGCCATGGATTTATTTAGGCTATATCAATTCCATCAAAGGGCCTGAGATATCTACTTCTGTTATGGAATAGAAGGGAAAAATCCTTTCCCACATTATCTATTAATGAAGTATTACTCATGACGCACGCAATGTATCCTACCTCGCTGTGAACAGAGTGTCATCACAATTTTCATTAATATATCTAAGTGCACGAGTTGTAATACCGATTAATAATAATCTTAAAGTCTAAGGACCAATACACATGTTCGTATATAGGAACATCCAATGACACTATGAAATGTGGATTTCCTATTGGTGGGTCTCGTTCTCATAATATCCTCCTAGATATTACCAAGGACGCACACCATGAGAAGGTGACTCAAAGTTTTATGAGTCCTCATCCCTAATGGACTGTATTATTTGTGCCCCTTAAATAAAATCATCCAGCCATAGAATATATATTCTAGAATAGTGTAATGGAACTTCCGAGTTCTCATCATAGTAGGGATCCTCTATGACACTTTAATGCAACAACTATTCTTAGGACATTATCACATGAATTATCACGCAGAAGAACAATCAAGGTGTGTTAAGGCTTTTATTAATGAATAAAGTACAAAGTAGTTGGTTCTAGGCCACCAACTCTAACAACAATGTGTCCCACAGTCAGAACCACATATCCCAACACATTTTATAAGTCCACATGACACCCATAGTGTGGTTCTTGATTTATTGTATCTATTAACTTATGAAAACACTAGTTAGACCTCCTATGAACATCCATTATTGATATTTATCAACTCCAATTTCTGATGTGTTACCAATTATGTAATCATGACGCCTTTAAGCCCAAGGCATACAATGATCATCCAATCAAGCTCACTGAATCCCGTACATGAATCCCAGTGAAGTCCCAATATTGAACCATCCATGTTAATTTTTACTTTCATTTCATACCATGAGTACCAGTGCATCATTAACCCGACCACATTCAGGTCACCTCAAAACCATCCCAAACATGATGACAGTGCTTATAATCTATTCCAGATCACATTAGAACTCATATCTATCATTCTTAATAGCATACATATCAACTCAGATCTATTTTTTTCTCAATGTACCAGTGTCCAAAATTACCATATGATCACTAGTCTCATTATCCTATTGTCCCTAAACATGAGGGCTACATGACTTGTGATTTAAGTCACTCTCCCCACCATAGGAGTTTCCTTATCATTGCACTACTGAATCATCTCCCTAGTCATAATAAGGGTCACGACCTCAAATAAAAATTGTTGCACCCCCACTATATAACTTCAATTAAACTAATCATTAAAAACCACCTTAATAGGTTTCATATGAAACAAATACGTCTCCCCTCCTGGGTCACACCCATTCCATTCTTGGAATCAATTTCCTTTAATCGACTTTTAGGTTGGTTGTACCACCACACTTGATCCATTTCTAGAATAGTACACAACTTAGTGGAACTATATTTTATTCCATATCAAGAACCTTGTAATTTTCCTCATAAAAGAATCATAAAATTATCCATTGACCCTCAGTCCGCTCACTAACACTCATTAATTCTCCACTCAAGAGCACAATATGTACTCAATGTGTGTTTCCTGATCACATCCCAAAAGTAATGGGAATATTCTATTATACCACCAAAAATAAGAAACTTGAATATTGTATTTTTGATTTCCAAACTACCATAACTAGGCTCAACTATCAAACCACTAACCCTAATCCCCAAAAATTCTAGTCACATCTATCTGGGAGCACCCCTATCACTCTTATTCAAAATCGGGCTCTTCACATGTTCCAAGTTCTATCACATGACAACCCGCTACAAAAGTTTCATTCTCAAATCATAATTTATGGAAAAATCTAGTTCCCATTTTAGTAAACCATTGAATCAACATACAACATCCACTCTAGGGTCCCATATACCCATTGATCATACACCTCAGGTTGAACCATCAGCCAGCTAGGGAAATAATTGTCACGGAGCATCTGTACACATGACCTCCCCTTGAGAATCATAACCTCATCGGTCAATGTATATACATATAATGAAATTATCCTAGATAGTATATTCCAATAAAACCATGTCATATGGTTTAATTAAGTAGAGTTTCATTCCAAGATACTGGGTAAAACACCATATAGGTTGTTATTGACACTTTAAATAATTGAACCAAATATCAACAACCCATCTAGGTTTAAAGACAAGGAATCATGTGCCTGTATTGACCCACTAGGGTCATTTAATATCCTATGCACATGGATTATATCATCATTCTAATCATCAATAATATCATCATAGATCCACATGATCTACCTCAAATAAATATATAGATACAAATTATCCTAGATGAGTAGAATTATATCATGTTCTTATACAAGAAAAAAACTTTTGAGCATTTGTTGAAACTTTAAACAACTAGTCCTTAGTCATCAGTTAAATCACACACTCAAACAACTATAAGTAATTTCAATCCTACATACCAGATATAGTGTATGAAACACCTCTTCCTTCCACATGATAATAGTCAAATCCAATCACTATACTCTTTCCTATGGGCTAAGATCCAAAAATACAAGATAAATCAAGAACCTCGAACACACATAAGATTTACCTAAAGTGAAAATAACATCCAACTATAACATAAAAAATAAAAATAAAAATCCCAAATCCTTGGTTACTGGGAGTTATTACTGGAATAAGTGCTCTCGATGCACCTATTTAATATCCATAACAAGATGTAATGCATTAATAAATCTCCAGTCTACCAAATACCAAAACAGTGAGGCAAGAAAACATGCTCTCATTACACTTTTTAATATCTCATTCCATCTCACTCAATGTATAGTATCCAAACATGTTCTTTATAAGACCTCATAAATGCCTCCAAGTATGCCAGAGGTTTCTGACTAGTAGCGGGAGTTTAAGAAGGTACCATGGAGAGGATATACCCCCTATATCAGAGTAAAAAATCATAAAAAATACCCCTCACACATCATAGATAGAATGAATCAAAATAAATAATATAAATAATACTAATATTAAATAAAATTTAGCAAGTCACAAACAACCATTTCATACATACAACTAATTTTCTACTAGTCCGATTACATATACAAACCAATATAAAGAATAACAATGTTTTCTCTATGAAATCTGGGAGCCATACCTCATCTAATCACCTAATAAAATTTATTCTATCTTTACCAGTAATAAAAAACTAATTTTGAGCCTTGGACAAACCTGTACCTTCTACCAAGTGAACATTTTATCAAGTACACAAGTTTCATTGTCGCTTGAGCAGGTTGTGAATACATAACTTAGTAAGGAACCACCAATGAGGTCTTATTCATAACTAATATATATAGTGGATTTTTTATGTGAAATGATCATCTTAAATAAATAAATAATTATAGATACAAAAACCAACATACTACTATCTTTATCTTGATGTTAGCATGTCTCTAAGCACATCATGTAATCATACCAACCATGGTATCATAGACTACCTCATCGGAATATACTAGATAAAGAATCACATAGCACCCTGAAGGGTGGTTTCTATAGCATCATAGGCCTCCCCTATGGGATTCTTCAATAGCCATCATGGACCTCCCCTATGGAAATTTTCTATAGTCATCATATACCTCTATTATGTGGGTTTTCTCATTTGAGGCATAATCCCTATAAGCACCTTAACTAAGGAATAAGCCTTTAAGTACCATTGACCTCCCCTATAAGAGTCTTATCTATTCATTTATGAAAATCCCTAGGAGTGTCTACCCAAATCAATCATCAATAATAAAATTATAAAATCATGTGTCCATATTCACAACCCATCATGAAACCATGGATAAACTCTTAGTGCACGACCCATCTCATCACAACATAAACAAGATCAAAACATCGATTTGGGTTCTAAGGTGACACCCAACATCATCACTACCCAATCCCATACACACCCTCTCACTAGAGTTCTATGTCACAAGAGCACCCATTATGGTCCCCTATATCTCATTGAGGCCTCATGAGCCTCCTATGAATATCACTCTAGGGAGATGGCCTTATACCCTCCCTTTCCCAGGAGTCCTAGGTCGGTCTGAACCTAGGACCTATTCTCTAGTCTCTATAGGTTATACCAACCAGGTGTCATATCCATGCGGGCAATGAAATCACTCCCCACAATCGCCCCAATGAGCTAAAAAAATCTAGGAATCTCTCATACCTAACCCCTTGGACATATATCCCAAGGAACATAGTTTAATCTATATCCTTTTCTATTAGTTTCAGAAATGCCTAACCAGAACATTGGAGTCCATTTGGGCCCTCAATACCTTTTTCAATTTAATTTCAGGGTATAGATTTTATTTAACAACTTTAACAACTATTAAAGAGTCCCAAAACCTTATGTGGTGGGACCACACATTCCACATACATATAATAAATTCATAATACCCCATGGAAGATGCATAAGGACCACCTTCCATTTAGAATCCTTTTCCCCCTTATCCTCCAACCAATGAATCTTGTCGGGGCTTTACAAGACCACTTTTCCATTGCATAAAAAACATGAGGTCCTATATCAAATCCAAACCACTGAATCAATTAATCATATTCAAATTATAATAAATTAATTAATTAATTTAAAAATTATAAATAATTAAAATTTTAATTAGATATGAATAAATTCTAAAAAGCACACTGGTCAACCTCATCACACCAGAACAATGACCAACCACTCACCATGACTTATGGCATACTCTCAAACACATTATAGGACCAATACCTAGCCAATGATTCCAATAAGGATCCCAATTTTATTTAACTTAAGGAAAAACTCTTATAAAATACCAAATTATGATGTAAATATGTGGAACAATGTGTGACCATAGGTAGAAATCATCTCAAGATGTCCTCTATAAAAGTATATAAAATCCCAAATAAGAGATGACAGTTAAATTATCTAATTAATTTAATTTAATCTTGATACCTAAGGAAACCAATGTGGTGGATTAATTCCATAAAAATGACATGTGACGATGGTCAAAATTCATCACAATATCTCCTATATTCAAGCCACATGAAATAACCATGAAGAATAGTTGATTCCACTATGCTTCGATGGAATCAGAGTATAAACCTAAACCAGTAGAAATAAAAATCCTAGAAAAGAGAACTATGGCAGCCAAGGAGGATACTTGAGTTGAATACAAGCCTTATATAACTAAATAAAATCCTTAAAAAATCCCTTGATTTTGGGAGAGGATAATGATGTAGGGATCTTGTTCTGATAGGGTATGCACGTATGAGATGGAAGGAAGAAGGTGTTCTTGGGCATAAAACTACATAGGGTCAATGTGGTCTTTTCCCACTTTTAAAGAGTAGCACACTTTTTCAAACAATGTTCCAATCGTGTGGGTGGAACTGTAACCCTCAGACACTCTTGCATGGTTTCCTCTACAACCTCATATATTTTTTTGAACACCATGTACCAAGCCTTTATCCAAAGAAAAGTTACACAGTTTCCCCTTGAATTTACAAGATTTCCAAAAAAACCATTCACTAATCATGCCAAAAAATCATGCTCCGTATAATTTGAACTAAAAATTCTCTAAGATTCAGGGCACCACAAAGTTTCCCTTAAACCATGTTCACCAAACATATCTCCCTAGGAGAAAATATCCAAAGCTCTTGAAACTAAACTCGAAGGTCCTAAGGCCCACCCGAGTACCTGAGCTACATCCAGAGCCTCATTTTATATTTAAAATAATCACTTAGAGACATTATAAATCTCAAAATACCATTATAAATCTATAATAAAAATTTAACCCATACAGTAATTTAAAATTCAAATTATTTCTATCAATTTTCAACATATATAGACACTAGGTCGTACAATCTCATTTTATTCTAAAATTAAAATGTAGTACATATTATAGTCAGTTCACTGCCTCCTTAAACAATGTATTTAATTTTTATCACCACATTAATGGATGGATATAATAGTAATTTAAAGTTTAAATATGATAATGATAATTGTATTCTTCTATTTTTCATATTCTTTAATGGGTAAATGAACATGAGTATTAATGGAAATCAAATATGTTTACCTTGGTCAGAAAAAAACTTCAAAAATTAACTAAGCATTAAATAATAATATTTACACTCGATGAAACATACATACAACAGAGAAATTATGGATATTTAGAATCATTAAAACTCTTGGAATGACATTAACACCATGTCATCACACTTTTGAAGTTATGAAACCATTTCATAATAACTTCCATAAATATCACCAAACCAATGTGACCATGGAACCATGACATGACTGACCTCAACAAAGTTAATATAGTAATGATATCTCAGTAAAAAATTTATAAATCATTATAAAATAATAATAATTAATCAAATATAATTTATATTTTTTTAAGAAATTATTTAATAAACATAATTTTATTATTTAAGATTTCATATGTATGTACTAAGAGAGTCAGAGCATGTGGTAAGGGAACTACTAAACCACACTCTTCTATTTTGGGTTATCATTTTTCCCTCTAAACATCACTTTATATCTCTATTATTCTCATGTATTTATTTTGTATTTTTATATTTTTTCCTCACATATATATCTGGTTTAAATTACCTTTATTTTTTTGGGATATGAAGGATTTTAATGTTCACTTAAAAAATTTTTCTTATAGGAAAACTCAATTAAAGGGAACTCATCTATTACTTATCTCGTTTCATGTACCCGTCCATATAATGATTCTTTATCTTCTTAGGTTTCTAGAAGAACCCATTATTTTATGTAAAACAATTTGATTTCAATTTTGGTTTAAAAAAACACCTTGTTCTCTCCCTCTTTAAATATTATGCACTATTTTCTTAAAAACATTTCTTAATAGGATCATTTAGAAACTTACTTATCCACTAATTTCTTATGATAAATTTTTACATAACCTTCCTTTAATTACCTATTATTATTTATTTAATTTTTAACATCCAAAAATTCATTAATCCCTTATTCTCATGGGAGTATTTGGGATGTGACATTTGGTTATGTCTTAAGAAATTATTTTGTAACCCAGTTTATACTCCTAGATTTTTCTTATGTTTACTTCTTATGTATGATTTCCTTATGTCAAAAATATATGTATACACCTATTTTAATGTGATGGACGAGACTAAAATTATAGACCCCATCAATACATGGACAATTTTTTCATCTCATGGGATACAATATAAGGTGCATGAGTTGTTAGCCTAAAATATTATGATATATTTTCTTCGAAGTGTGACTTTCCATATGTTTATGATGTCATGATTTATGTTGTTTTCACATTATTATGATGTCATGATATTATGATATTTTCTTCAGAATTCCATGCCTTTATCATATATGAGCATTCTCTTTTAGCATATCTTGCTCTTATGATATTTTCTTTCTTATTCCATGCCTCCATCTTATATGACCCTTCTCTTCTATGATATTATAATTTACCTTTTGATTCATATGTATTAACCATGTTAAAAATTTATTATTACCTTAATGGGCTTTATAGTTCACCATTTTCCTATATGTATTTACCCATAATATCCTTTGCAACAAAAAAATTAATTTGATTTAGGAGAATATTATTAAGATTTAAATAAATGTGATTTGGTTTAAGTTTAATTTTATGTTTTATGTATCTAATATCCCAAAGACACTAGGGCTATTGATTCATGGGTTTCTCTTTAAAGATTTTTATTTTAAAAATAATAAAATAACTTGAGTATAAGATTCAAGTATCAATAACTAGTTTCAAATCAAAGTTTAATTATTATGGAAAATTTGGACTAGAGTAGTTTTATTTAATTTATTTTTAAAAAATAAAATGTATTATAGAAAAAATATCCCAATCCATATGTTTGTTCATAAGTATTTTTAGTCAAATTTTAAAACATTTAGAAATGGATATCGAATCATGATCATCAAGTCAAAAACTGTATATGGGGCATGAAGACAAATGGATTTTTTTAAAATTCCCATATTTGATCCAGTTTCCATTTCTACAATAGTTTTTAATGTTGCATGTCTATTTCATTTCCTAGGACCTGAACATTTAATGACATTTTAGGAACATTGGCGTGATGATGAGTTTTCTGGTTTGGTTGGTAATTATGATACACCTTCCAGTAGGTCATCTCCAATAAACAATGGGTGCCCCTCTACCTTCAAAATGACTAGAAGACCCCAATATATACAATCCCTACCCATATTGGAAGTTTGAAGACATATCATAGGAAATGTGAATCATTTTTGACACATGTTTACATTAAATGTGGTGTAAAATGAATGATATGAAATAACTGGCAATTCAGCTGGGAAAAAATAGTGGTCCTTCCAGAATCTGAAATAGATTATCTTCTTTTCCTCAATGTCTTGAAAGTGTTCTCTTATTGCTTCCACTACCTAAAAAAATGAGATTCTTGTTTCTTACTCATCACTTTGGTTGATTGTATGAATGCAATAAATTCCATTTTTATACGATTCTCCATATACCATGCCTGAACTCGTTGACCCATTTTTCTCAATTTCTAAGGGTATGATTATGATATGATAGATGAAAAAAATGATGATTGAGATGGTTTAACTTTATGTGTGTGTGTGATTCAATTCCAAAGTGATGGAAATATAAAGGAACACTATAGATAGGGGAAGCATCTTGAGAATACTGGATTATGGGATATGTTGTATGAGATTGTGTGCAGCAGTGAAGGCAATACAAGGGAACACCTTATAGGGAGGAATAATTTGGTCATGGGTTGTTGATGATATCTGCATATGAGATGATTCTACAAGATTCGTGGAATTCATATCTTGTACTCATACTTGAACTCAATGAAAACAAAACAATCATTTTCATTGCACTAATTTTTTGATATAATCATGTCAAACCTTTTATTTAATGGTTCTATATAATTGTGAGTGAATTTCATAATTATTATAAATACTGTAATTTTTTTAAATAATTAAACAATGAGGTATACTATTTGAAGTTATTTTCTAAAGAGTTTGAATGTTATTGAATAAATTATTGAATTGGATTATTTAATTAAATAATTTTTAATTCAAATTTTAATAGCATAATTATCTTAATTAAATATATTATATTTAATTATAGATAATTATGATATGTAAAAAGATAATGCATGATATTGATTTGACAAACGCACATACACAAACACTAACATATTAAACAATTATTTTATATCCCATCACCTCTCTTGATATAAGGTATATATAATTTCACATAAATTCTCAATAAAATTGATTGGGTGGATGATCTATTTAATTTATTTTACCTTGCAGTTGATAAAAATATAGTTTGTGCGTAGTTCAATCAAAAACGTTTTTACTAAACAAGGGAACAAACAAAGACATCAAATTACTATAAAACGATGAGTTTCTTTGAAAATATAAATACATAAATTGGAAATAGTATCAAATATGGATGCATTTAATTTTTTATAAGTGCTTGTTCTTCTAGTTCATCCATAAACAATTAAATTTTTGTTTTAGATGCATTATGTATATATTAAGTTCCCCAAAATTTCATTGTGACATCAAAGACATAAAAATATATTTTTTAGATATTTTTATTTTGTTTTTATGGAAGGAATATATAAAAATGGGCCTTAAAATACCTATGATGGATGGTCCATTATTTTATTGTATATGTATTATGACTTGTTCTTGTAGTGGTGTTAACTAGGCAACAAATTATAATAAATAGTAAATAGATCAATTAACAACACTCACACCAATGCCGTTTTTTAATTAGTAGAGTAGAATAATGATAGATTTCTTATCATGGATTGACATTTAATAAAAACACTCGAAGAATACATAATCCTAAATTCAAATAATATCCATGTATTTGATATATGCGATAGTTTAGAAACTATGAATGGTGACCCTTATCAGTTATTTTTATAATGATGATGAATGCGACACTTTATTAGCACATTTTTAGTGCTAATAAAATCCATATTGAAACAATGTGCTACTGAAATTACAGTACAATAAAAAAAATATAAAATTGGATTTAAACTAAATTTACATCACAAATAAAAAAACGCACTATATTACAAACATTTCAAACATTGATTTTTAGAATTACATTGTTATGTGAAATGTATCACAACTATCAAAAAATTCAAAACCATTAATGTTCTGTTGCATTTGGACCTCGACCCCCTCTCAAATGAGTCTGATCATGCTACTAGTTTCCAAAAAACTAACCTAGTTAAAGTAAAGGATTGAAACTATATAAAAAATAATTCTTATGTTAGTAATACTATAAATAAATAAGTTGAACATAAATATAAAACAATGCACTAATAAAATGTCACATTTAAACTAAAAACATACATTCAAGTCATACTAGACACATCATGTATCAGATTAAAATTTAGTTAATTTGTATATGTCAAAAATGATTTATGGGTCATTTTCATAAAGTATCAAGACAATCCAAACGAAATTTCTAGATTCTAAGTATGTGATATCTATTTTGAACTAAAATTCCATTTTTGAACTAAAAACAGAACTTTCGAGTCATATCAGTCACATTATGTATTATATTGAGGTACAAATGATTTCAATTGGTCACAAATTACATATGGATCATTGTTATAAATTATCAAAGTAATATAAATGTGATTTCTCTCAATTTTTAGTATGTCATGTGTCTCTTAAATTAAAATGTGAATTTTAAATAAAAAACACACTATAAGTCATACCGATCACACCACGTGTTATATTAACACGAACATGATTATCACACATAAAAAATGGCTTAAGGATTGATGTCATAAAGTATCATGTCAAAATAAGTGTGTTTCTTGGTTTTTAGTGGCTGAGACATGTTTCTAACTAAAATTTCATTCTTAAACTAAAAAAACACACTTTAATCCATAACCGTCCCACCATGTGTCAGATTGACATGTTGATGTTTCCTAAACATCACAAATGACTTATAGATCATTATCCCAATTAATCAAAGACATATGATCATGTTAGATTGGTTTTTAGTGAGTGACACGCAGTTTACCTAAAATATCTTTCTAAAACTGAAAACACACATTTGGAGTCATATTGGTCAAACCATGTGTCAAATTAAGGTATGATTTATTCTTACATGTCCCTAATGACCTACGGATTAATTTACTAAATTATCAAAATAATATAAATGTTTTTTATATGTTTTGAGTATGTCACGTGTCTTTTGAACTAACATGTCTATCTTAAATAAAAACAAAAACTGTGAGTCATGCTGGTCACATCGTGTGTCATATTGACTTTTGGTTGAATCATACACATCTAAAATGGATTGTGGATAATTTTACTAAAGTATCAAGTTATCTTGTATGTTTTCTCTAGTTTTTCATTGAGTGATATATATTGCTAAATAAAATGTAAATTTTAAAAAAACACACACACTTTGAGTTATACCAACCACACTGTGTGTCAGATTGATGTGTGGTTGATTCCTTCACATCACAAATGACTTATGGATCGTTTCAATAATGTATCAAGACAAACAGAGAATATTTTCTTAGTTTTCAATGTGTGACACACATTTTTATCTAAAATGTCATTTTATATAGAAAAAACACATTTCAAGTGATAATATGAATTTATATACACATTCTGTAAACATTTATTTAATTTTAAATCATGTTTTACTTGATGATGCATTGGGTTTTGGTTTATTTTTACAAGAAGTAGTAATTTAAGACTTAGATGAAGAATTGATGAAAATGGGTAAAAAAAGTATTTCCACATCATTAAAGTTGTTCACGATGTGTATTCCTCACTCATAACATCCCTAAGGGCCAAAGTCCAACCTTTGAATCATTTCATGAAATGATTCCAATACGTGTCGTCTAAACACATTACACATCATGATATATTCAAAATCAGAATCTCATTGGAATTGCATGACATGAAGGACATAAAAGGAGTTAATCACATATACACCATGTTTAATTTACACGACATGAAAAGTTTAGGATCTCATCTAGAAAAAGATACAGCCTGAGGATTCCACTAGATTAAAGATTCTCAAAGGAGATTATGGATCTGATGTATGTGACATGAATCCTACTATCAAGTCATTTAAAAGTTGAGACAAAATACACTTAAATAGTTTACACAATATAAATACTTTACATGTCGTGCACTTTTTTAGCCAATATATAGTGGAGAACTCCGAAACTCATGTATCTTCTCTCATTTCCCCTCTATTTCTCCTTTATTTTCCTTTTTTAACTTAGTTTTAATTAAATCCTTTACTCATTTGATCAATTCATTTTCTATTTGTTTTGTTTTATACCCATTATTTGACAATTTCAATTATGTTTCCATTTCAACAGTCATTCGATACTATTATCCATTCTATGTCAAATCTCGCTTCGTTCCTTCCTATTTTTTTATTCCACGTAAATGTTTGATTTATTATTTTGTAAATTGAAAGTGTGAAATGATTTAATCTGAATTTTTGTATGATTATAGTGAGAATGTTTATTATTCCTTTGCATTTGATCAATTCCATTATATGTGGACAATACTCTTAGGTTTAGGGGTTAATAGTAAGGTTGTTTCCGATCCTAATGAATTTTTAAATTCAACCATCATAACCCTATTGCTAGTAATTAGGTTAGATACAATTGTTTTTAGAATTATCTTATACATCCCTAACCATGGGAGGTGTAATTAAACAAACCTGACTTAATTGGAGTTGAGTAGGATATGACCATTAACCAGTGATTCTTTCTTCCGTAGAATCTAAGCGCAATGAATCTATTTTATTAGCAATATTTGAACAAAGGGGTATTTTTAGTGTAGGTTGATCCAATTGGGTTGAACCTAACTAATTGGTGACCCTTACACCACTTCATAGTCAAATACATAGAAATATCCCAAACTATATTTAGGATTATCTTTTTCGTAAATCCCTGAAATTGAACATGATCCCTTATTTATTGTCTGATTTAAATCCAAACTACCTAGTTCTAGTGAAACCAAATACAAAGAGTAAATACGAGGTCTCTTTCTGTAGGATTTGAATCACTAGGTTCCTTATCTTCTAGTTTTCCTTGTGGGTTAGAACTTTCACTGCCGCTTTACTATGACATAGTAGTAAGTGCAGTTTGGGAATAATAATTCTAAGATTATTCCTTTCCTATGCAAAATTATTGATGATGAATGGTCTGGTCATGCATTTGGTGCCATTTTTAGGGAGTAGTTGTTCTTAGGTATAGTGATGTATGGTAAGAACCTCATATTACCTCACCCCTTCCCATTTATTCTTTTTTACTTCCCTTTTCCTTTTACAATTTTTACTCACAGACTATAACATGTGATTGCTTCTTCATAGCTAGTGCATGTGTTAGGGACCTCAGACTTATTCAAGGAGACTTGTATATCAAGAACTACTTTCATTTGATCCTAATATTGATCGATCTATAGTTACATACGATAACTTCACAATAGTTGATCACAACAATCTTTCATAGACACACCCCTAGAACCATCAATATGTTCCACCTATCAATTAGGGAGAGTTGAAAGCACTACAGGAGTGAATCACAATGGATTACAATTTTCTATCCATTAGTGGTGTTGTGTAAAACATTGTACGCCCTCTTTTTTAGGAGAACACCTTGGAAAACAAACATAGACTTATTGATATGACCCAAAACATGGGATAATTCAGTGGGATTCAATGCAAAGACCCCCATAAATATATTTCAAGTCTTCACAAGGTTTGTGATACCTTTCAAACTAGGTAATTTGGTATGATGAAATCAGACTCCATGTTTTCCCATTCTACTTGAGTGACCAAGCCAACGATTGGCTCAAAATACAAGCTATCGATTCAATCATGACTTAGGAAAATATAAACTAGAAATTACTGTATAAATACTTCCCACTAGGGTAAAATTGAGCATTGAGGAATGAGATTCAAAAATTCACCTAGCTGGATGGAGAATCAATTTGGGAGGCATAAGACCAATTCATGGAACTAACCCATAAATGAAACCATCACAAACTTGATGTGTGGATGCAACTCCAAACTTTACATCAATGGATCTAACTCATTGATCGAACCATAGTAGATGTCACTGTCAATGGTGGACTAATGCTTAAAACACCAAAAGTCAGCAGAGCACTTCTAGAAGAGGTCTTCAATAATTTCATTTTGTGGTATCATGATCAAGGACCTCCTCAACGTGGAATAAATAAATTGGAGGATATTACCCACCTAAAAACCCAAGTGGTGTCTTCTATAAAAAAATCTAGTGTCATTTCAGTTATCTGCTGCACCACGACCCCCTTCTTCTCCTATGATGGAGATTTAATCTTGGGATATGTTCATAGGAATGCATCTAAACCAAGACTAAAAGTAAGGGGTATAGTAACCTCAATCCTAAGATTGTAATTACATAAATTATAATAAACAATTTTTACAATTCCAACAACCTCAGAAATACCAACTGCAAAAATATTTCTGGTAGAGACCGAATTAGTAGCCGCAATAGAATCCCAACCAAGGATACTATCTTCAAATGATGGGTCAATCACTACCCCAGAATCAGAAAGTACCTGGGTTCCCACATCAAAATCTAGATCCTTGACCCCAAAAACATATACCTTTGCAACCCTTTCCCCTTATATCTTAGCAGTAATTCAAGCCAAATCCACATAGACCACAACAACAATCCCAAAATTTTCATTTCAATCTCAAATACTTTCTATCCACATTTTTTCAAAAATTGGATTAGAGGATGACTATACAAGATATGTAAATGAAAAAAATGTGTTTCCCTCCAAAACATTGACCATAAAATGGGTCAAATATCTAATACCTTATCAGATATATTACCAAGTATGTTTCCCGATAACACTGAGACACACTTGAGAGAAGAAGCAAAGGAATTGGATCTTAGGATTGGGAAAGTTCTAGACTTTTAGAATCCTTGGATAGGTGAGAAAAATAGTCCTAGAGAACATTAGAAATTTACAACAATTATCAGTGAGGATGAAACCAATAACACAATGGAAGCTAGATTAGAAACAAATCTAGAATCGAAAGCTACTGAAAAAATCTAATAAAATAGTATCCTGAAATGGAGAAAGTATATTTTTTGAATTATAGATTAAAAACCCCCTATTACCTTCCCATAAAGAATGAGTCAAGGAAAAATTGAAGGTAAATATAATAAATTTCTAATGATGTTTAATAAATTGTACATCAACATCCCCTTCACTAAATCCATCACTTAGATGCCTGACTACACTAAATTCTTAAAATAATTGCTTTACAAAAAAAGTAATATAGAAGAACTAGGATTCATTTATTTAAATGACTAATTCTATGCTATATTTTATAAGAATTTCCCCCTAATATGCGATACCCTTTTAGCTTCTCGATTCTATGCACTATAGGGGGATGAAAATTTAGAAGAGCCTTGTGAGATATTGGTGAGAGCATCAATCTCAAACCGACGAGAATCTTTAAAAAATTAGGTACTAAAAAAATGAATCCAGAAAGAGTGGAACTAAAACTATTTGACCAGTCAGTAAAGTAACCTCAGGTACTCCTTGAGTATTTCTTAGTCAAAGAGGAAAAATTATTCTTTGCTATGGATTTTTTCATCTTAGACATGGAAGAAGAAGGATGAGTTCAAATTATTCTAGGAAATTCATTTCTCACCACTGGGAAGGCACTGATTTTTTTAAATTAAGGGTAATTTATATTAATATTGTGAGATGAAAAAGTAGTGTTTGACTTAGTGAAAGCTTCAAAGAAACATATATGACACCTTTGACTATCAATCCATCTTCCTAACAGATTAGAGAAATGATTTTGTGACCATCGAGGATGAATGAGAGATCATATTCCCTGATGAAGATAGGAAATCCTCATGAGTATTTAAATTACTTTGAAATATTCAAAAGATACACTATCCCACCATTAATAACCTCATTCATCAGGCCACTAATGGTGGAACTAAAATCTTTTCTGAGCACAGTCAAGTACTCATTCCTAGAGACTAAAATTATACTTCTAATTATTATTAGCATAGAGATGACCCAAATACAAGAGGAAAAGTTGATTGAAATCATAAAAAGTCACAAGAACGCAATTTCATGGGGAGTGGTTGACATTAAGGGATCATCATCCATAAGATATTTTTGGAAGAATGTGTCATACCAAAACACCAAGCCTAAAGGAAACTCACACCACCAATGAAGGTGGTGGTTAAGAATGAAGTGATGAAACTTATAGATGTTTGAATAATATTTTCAATATATAATAATGAATGGTTGAGTCATTTATAAGTATTCCAAAAGAAGGTCGACCTAACCATTGTGAAAAACAATTAAGACAAGTTAATCTCATCCCAAACATCAAATTATGGTGAGTCTACATTGATTATGGAAACCACCACATGAAAACCATAAAAGATCATTTCTTGTCACATTTTATGTTTAAAATGTTATAAATAGGATAAGGGAACAAATTTTATTGTTTCTTGGATGAATATTCACGATTCATTAAAATTGTAGACAATCCAAGTGACTAATCTAAATATACATTCATTTGTACCTACAGAATATTTTCCTATAGATGTATGTCATTTGGTATGTGTAATGAACCAATGAATTTTCAATGGTGCATGAAGCATATATTACATGATATGGAATAGGAGTTCTTTGAGATATTTATGGAATATTTATTGGTATATGGAAGATTCTTAGAGGTGTTACTGAGTAATTTGAACCTTGTTTTACAATTTTGTAAAGAAAAATGCATGGTATTAAACTAGAAAAAGTGTCACTTGATAGTCTAAGGAAGAATAGTAATTGGACATAAAATATAAAAGAAATGAATGGAAGTGGATCTATTGAAATTCAAAGAACTTAAAGACTTATCTAAGCCTACAAAAGTAAAAGGAATAAGGTTGTAATGCCCAAACCCCAGTTACCTAGAGTCGGTGCATTATTACATCAAATTGGCATGATCACAAGGAAATCATGTCTCAAAGACCGATCAGTTTAGTATTATTGAAAAAAATATTCACACATAAGTTTAACTTTAAAACTTTTAAATAAATACAACACAAATTTATTCCATTAGAAACATCCAAGCCTTCTAGATTATGCCTGAAATTCACTCATAACTAACTTCTTCATATCTTGGGAAAACAAAACATAAGAAAGGGGTGAGCTCAAATTCTTAGTAAGGGTAAGCAATACAGTGGAAGATAACATAAATATTAAGCAGGGTGAATAATTGAAACCACATTCCTTTACAAATAATAAACATGAAAACTTTTATGGAAGGAATATAAACTGAGTAAATAATTCCATAATAATAAATAATCATGGGTATTTTACTAGTTGAATGACCACATGAACCATCAATATTATTTTCATAATGAGGGAATGTATAATGTCGGACATTATGAAACATTTTATCAAGGCCTTGGACAAGACATCTAAAAACCACATATCAGATTGGGAAAGGGCCTCAGCCAATTCCACATCTAGTTGTCTTTTGAGACCTACCGATGCATCAAGGATCTATAGCAGGCTCCACCTGTCACTTACTAAGTCTAATACATTCCTCATATGAAAAGGTTGAAATATAAAATAAACATTCGTATTAAAACTAGCATTAAAAATGTTAATACTTTAACTATAAACCATGAATGGTATAAAAATAGAACATCCATAGTCAAACATATCACAAAACCTTCAATACAATATGGAAGTTTTGTATCATAATAAATCAACTTCAAATAAACTTAAAATCCATCAAAGGATGTTGACATAAATGAAATCAAAACCTTTTTTAGAGAAATATATATTTCTATTTTGAAATAATTTAAGAGTCACAAAATTAAAAAGAAAACATTTATTTTGAAAATATTCTTATAATATTTTAACGGAAGCTTTGATGATGTTATAATGGATGAAAATAGCCACACCCTCCATATAAATTAAAAAAAACATTCTTACCTTAAATTTGTCGAAAAGGAAAAAAATTACCTTGTTTGGAAAACAAAGGAAAGATTCCTTTCAAAACATATAATGGTATAAATTACTTTAACATGTTTCCTAGTAAATAGTAAAAATGTTTTGAAATACATTTTTAAGAAAAATGGATGTGTATGATAAAGAGGTCCCAGTAGATACATACGTAAAACAACCTTGAATAGTAAAGAGATTGTGAAATTAACCCTTAACTTGTACTTTTCCTTGGTCGAGGGTAGGTTAAACTTCTGTATAATGGTTAAATAATTGTTATTAAATTTTACAAGAATCATATAAATTAATATGATATCATATATGATCTTTTAAAATTTCTTTCTTAATAATATCTTAGTATTATCGTCATTTCGAGTGTTAACTGATTCATTTTCCTTTATAACATTTGTTATGTGATTCATATTTGTTATGGATGGGTTGTATTTTATTCATATAAAAAATTATATAAAGTATTTAAACATTATTTTTAATCATCAAATGAAAATTAGTCTTGAATGGATACGATGGGGAATGAATCTCATCGCGTTCGTGGAGACGGTAATCCGTACGTACACACGAGCGACAATTTCATTCTTTTGATATTAAAATAATATATAATTGTATGGTATACCATATATAATGAATCATTATCATGTTATATTTATTATTTACATCAATTACACATAATTATTATACCCAACCAAATAATAATGTATTGAATAACAATTACACCACAACGTGGAGATGGTAAGTCGTACATACGCACGTATGGTGACATGTCATTACAAGGATGGATAGAATAGTGAATATGGTTGTACCATATTTATAATAACATAAAATTATATATAATATACTGGATTTATTATTTTATAATGTAAACAAAAAGGAAAGAGTAAGTGGAAGAAGAAAGGAACTTGAAAGAGGTGATGAAATATTTACCTCTTCTTCGGGTTCTTCCTTTTGTTTTGGTCAAAAGGGTTCCATAGGTTGGCTTTATGAGTAAATTAAGGCCTCTAGGATGAATGGAAGAATGTTTAGAGGGTATTTGGGACGAGGTTGTCTAATACAAATGGCTTTGAAGGTGTGAATTAGAGAGAAGGGGGAGTACCCATTTATAAGAGGGGTGAGGGGCACCTTAGGAAAAGCTAGAAATATTATTTTATAATAAACTAATTTTCGGTTTATAATGGCTCCAAAGTGGATTATTTAAAGTATAAGGTGGTTATGGGTAAAAAACCACTCAACCAATAGGTTTTATATAGGTTTTAGTCACTATATTTACCTTATCAATTAGATTTAACTCTTAGTTAAATAGTTTGACATTTACCATGTCTCTCTGTATTTTTATATTATATGGTTAATAAACTTACTATAAACTTCCAAGAGAACCCCAAGTGGTTAATTAATGATATAAATATAATTATATAAGTCCTTTGTATGAACCTTAGATTTTTAAGAATATAATATCAATTAATAATATAATACTTGTTTTAAAAACACTTTTATGTCAATTTTGAGATTATTTAATAATTGATTTTTTTAAAGTACTAACAACATTATTACTTATACCTAAATACATTTAATCAAAAATAACATGTCATAGTCACCTATAATTTTTTTTTATGAAATAAAAAATTTCAAATTATATTTATTTTAGTATTTATAATATCATTTAGTTGATTCTTTCATTAATAAGGAAAATACTACATCATCATTGTGGTATAAATAAATTTAATTATTAAATGTATAAAAATTATAAATAAAATATAATTATGTATTAAATAGTTTTAAATTTCTAACAAATAATTATAGTCAAAGAAATAACATCTATAACCCTATGTAAAAAATGTTTTTCTAAAAGATATATGCTTATGTCATTTTTGTGTTTACTTTAACTTAATTAATATAAAGTGTCATTATCACTTACAAGTGGATCCATGGGGTCAAAAAATCAACCCAAAGATGCTCATGGTTGGAAATGTATCATAAAATATGGTTAGAAAACGTGTTAGGTTAATTTAATGTTATTATAATATTATTTCTTACCCTTATTTAAAGGATTTACCCTTTAACCATGGTAAATAAAATATTTACCGAAGTAATTATTCAAAATGTGTAAAAATAAAAGTTACCTATTTAAAAAATTTGGACATCTTAATTCCAAATATATAATCCATTTTTTCTAAATTCAAAACATATAAGTGGCAGAAATTAATTTAAAATAAATTCACGCTGTCTAAACAAAAAGCGTGTTTTTATGAAATAATAACTACCAAAAGATTGACACTTGTTTATGTCAAATTTAAATGTGAAATTACTTATAATGAACTAAATTGTATTAAATGATAAAAATATAATTTAATTATACTTCAAAACCATTCAAATTCATAATTTATCACTATTAATTATTTCGATTAAAAAAGTTGTTTTTAATTAAAATTTAATAATTTTCACTATTCATCAAAATATGAAAGTTATCAGAAAAGTACCAAAAATTCACCCTAAGCTAATTTTGATATCAAAAATCCAAAAATGAAGTCCATTTTGAAAGATAAAATTCATAAAATTTCAAAAAGATGGTATTAATATTCATAACGGCTAGTTTGAGTTGTTGTGGTGTGTTAGAACTCGAAGTTGCATACAACTCATTCTATTGTATTATTCAAAGAGAAGAATACCATGGAAGCTTGGGGTGTTACATTCTTCAATCCTTCAATAAATTGCATCCTCGCTACTTATGCTCGGTATTGGAAACTTGGGGTTGACATTTCAAAATGTCTTAGTTGAAATCCCACATCGAAAAATGGATTAATGAGGCCTCTATTTTAAAATAAATAATGGTATGTATGAAGGTTAATGAAACTAACACATAATAGGGTTACATGTAGGAAAAAATGGATATGGAAGAGAAAAATAATCATCAAGTTCTGATGGAGAGTGATCGATAATATTATTACGAGAAAGTTAACGATCTGAAATCCATAAACTTGTGATGGGTTGAAATGTCTTTGATTACCCCATAGGAAAAGTAAACGGACAACATTTTTGTTCTAAGTTACTTTTCTTAATGTTGAGTAATTTATTTATGAGATTGGATAATATCATAAGGAGATATACTTACTTTACAATTAGAGTTTTATCTATTAATAAACTTCTACCACAAACTCATCTCTCACTTCAAAACATAATAGAACTCAAAAATACTCTATTTATCCTAATAATATAGGGTTCCAAATATAAATATATACCATTTAAATGATGAAAATTATTTTTTAACAACCAGCGACTTCCTGTAGGCTAGTGGTAGGTAATAAAGGCCTGTCGCACTATGATTGTGGGTTCGATTCCTACAGCTTTGTCCGACACGATGGGTTATCGCCTGACCTGCAGGTTATCCTTTTCCCAAGACTATAATATTATAATATTCCAAAAATAATCATAAGAAATGTTTTATCCTTAAAAAATACCATCCAAAGTTCAACTTAATACATTACAAACATTATAGTTATCCAAAATTTCTTTGTCCAGACTCTCTGTAAAAGGTATCTAAATTCCAAAATCAATAGTAATATCAGATTCCCCAAACAAAGTAAAGTTTATCTTATTATCAAATACTGAAAATTTTATTACCTTAGTCATATTAAAACCTTAATGAAAACAACAAGTACTTTAGTACAATCCTTATATATATCACATTATTCTTATAACTAGAATATATTTCTTGAATCCAAAAACAGAAATACAATAATTATTCAAATTCAACTGTAGTAACAACATAAGCTTGGCCTTGCTCCTTTGGACTTTTCTAAGGTAAGTTTTCTTGGAACTTAGGACATTCTTTTGCATAATTCCCCATTTCTCTACAATTATAGCATTCAACATTGAAAACAACTTTCTTTTCCTTATAATCATGAGCTTGGTGGCATTTTTCACCACACTTGTAACAAACTCTCATTCCTTTTAGGAAAGTACCAGGGTGTTTCTTCCCACAATTATCACATAATATAAAATCATTCTTTCCCTTTTCCATTAACTTTCTCTTTCTCTATCGTTCTCTTATTCTCTTTATTTACTTTATTGTCATAAGATTTAGAGAATTGCTTTTCTGTCATGATAGCACATGAGACAATATCTTTGTACGATGAGAAGGATTGTGATACTAAAGATCGATAGAGAAATGGTTTTGACCCATCAAATAAATGATCAATCTTAATTCTTGGGTTACATATATAATCTGCAGCATTCCTTGCTAACCATGTAAAGTTAGCCTCATACTTTGCAACATTCTCATCCTCCTTTTCCTCAGACTGAGAAATTGTCTTTCCAAATCCGCTCGATGGTCATGAGGAAAATATTTTCCTAAGAAAATATATTTAAACTCTATCCATTCCATACTTGATACTTATTCATCCTCCTTTGTGTTTTAAATCAACGACTGCCATTGATCATCATCTCTAGTGAGGTGATAAACCGCCATGATAAGTTTTTCCATTTCACTACTCCGCAAAGCCTGAAATATTTTTTCTATGGAACTTATACATTTCTCAGCTACCAATGGATTTATATCCCCATTGAATGTTTGTGGTATTTTCCTCATGAAGCGATCTAACATTGATCCTCCACGTTTTGGATCAGGGTGCCCCATACGGGTAAGGTTATTATTCATAACCTGAGTGAGTTGTACCAGTATGGTGATAAGCTGATCAGCACCAGTTGTATCACCAACTACACTATAATTATCTTGAGTAGGAGGAAAATCCATACATGGAGTACGTGCGTTGATATGATTTCCTTTCCTTTCACTAGGTTCCATTTCTAAACAATGTCATAAACTAGACTAGTTTATGAATCTAAATACATAATTACAAACTTGTAAAATACCTAAAATAAATTGAACATTTTAAGGATATAATAAATAAATCCTAAAATTTTTTTCTTTTAGGAAGTATATACTCATAAACCCTTCATAAATTTTTATAAAAAAATGATAATTATCCTAAGCATATCCCCTGGGAGTGTCGTAACCAAGAGTGCAGCAAGGCCCATTATCGTGCACCAGTTCCCATTTGAGTCTAGATTGAAGTGGTGTTTTTGGGTTTTACCCCTAGGTACATCTGTGCCAGAGCTGCCTCTACCTTCTTGTATCCAGACAGGGATTTATTTCTTGGAAAACTCACAAAATCTCTACAATACCAAAATTCTTGGAAGTTCTTCTATACTAATCCTCAAAGTCTATCTTAGGGCTATCTGCTCTAATCAGAGTTTATCTAAATCTAGTTTCCAAAGTTTTTACTAAACTTCATCTGATACCAACTGTAACGCCCTGACCCAAGTTACCTAGAGGCGATTCTTTATTACATAACATTTTCATGATCACAAGGAAATCATGTCTCAAAAGACCGACCAGTTTAGTATTATTGGAAACAAGATTCATACATAAGTTCAACTTTACAACTTGAAAAGAAATACAAAACGAATTTATTCCATTAGAAACATCCAGGCCTCTTAGATTATGCATGAAAGTCACTAATAACTAACTTATTCATATACTGGGAAAAAGAAACATAAGAAAGAGGTGATATAAAATGCTCAATAAGGGTAAGAAATACAGCAGAAGATAACATAAATATTAAGCATGGTGAATAATTGAAACCACATGCCTTTACCAATACTAAACATGAATACTTTTATGGTAGGAATATGAACTGAGTAAATAATTCCATAATAAAAAATAATCATGGGTATTCTACTAGTCGAATGACCACATGAACCATCAATATTATTTTTATAATGGGGGAATGTATAATGTTGGATATTCTGAAACATTTTGTCAAGGCCTCGGCCAAGAAATCTAAAAATGATTAAGGCCTCAAACAAAACCACATATAAAATTGGGAAAGGGACTCGGCCAATTCCACATCTAGTTGTCACATGAGACATACTGATGAATTTAGGAGCTATAGCGGGCTCTACCCATCACTTACTAAGTCCAATACATTCCTCATATAAAAAGGTTGAAATATAACATAAGCATTCGTATTAAAACTATCATATGAAATGTCAATACTTTAACCATAAACCATGAATGGTATTAAAATATCCCATCCATAGTAAAAAATATCACAAAACCTTCAATACAATATGGAAGTTTTGAATCATAATAAATCAACTTCAAATAAACTTAAAATCCATCAAAGGATGTTGACATAAATGAAATCAAAACCTTTTTTAGAGAAATATCTCTTTATATTTTGAACTTATTTAAGAGTCACATAATTATAAAGAAAATATTTATTTTGAAAATATTCTTATAAGATTTTAAGGGAAGCTTTTATGATGTTATAACAACAGAAAATAGCCACACCCTCCATAGAAGTTAAAAAAAACATTCTTACCTTAAATTTGTCGAAAAGGACCAAAAGTACCTTATTTGGAAAATGAAGGAAAGATTCATTTAAAAAAAATATAATGGTATAAATGAATTTAAACCATTTTCTAGTAAATATTAAAAAAAATTTGAAATAAATTTATAAGAAACAAGGATGGGGATGATAAAGAGGTCCCGATAGATACTTACGTAAAACAACCTCGAATAGTAAATAGATTGTGAAATTAACCCTTACCGTGTACTTTTCCTTGGTCTAGGGAAGTTTAACCTTTTATATAATGGTTAAATAATTGTTATTAAATTATACAAGAATTATATACATTAATATGATATCATATATGATCTTTTAACATTGCTTTCTTAATAATATCTTAGTATTATCGTCGTTTCGGGTGTTAACTGATTTGTTTTCCTTTATATTATTTGTTATCTGAATAATATTTATTATGGATGTTATGTATATTATTCATATCCATAATTATATCAAGTCTTTAAACATTATTTTTAATCATAAAATGAAAATTAGTTTTGAATGGATATGATGGGGAATGAATCTCTTCTCGTTCGTGGAGATAGTAATCCGTACGTACACACGAGCGACAATATCATTCTTTTGAAATTAAAATAATATATAATTGAATTGTATACCATATATAAAAAATCATTATCATGTTATATTTATTATTTACATCAATTACACATCATTATTATACCCATCCAAATAATAATGTATTGAATAACAATTACACACGACGTGGAGACGGTAAATCGTACGTATGCACGTATGGTGACATGTCATTCAAAAGATGGATACAATAGTGAATATGGTTGTACCATATTTACAATAACATCACAGTATATATAAGATACTGGATTTATTATTTTAGAATGGAAACAACAAATAAAGAGGAAGTGGAAGAATAAAGTAACTTTAAAGAGGTGATGAAATATTTACCTCTTCTTCGGGTTCTTCCTTTTGATTTGATCAAAAGGGATCCTTAGGTTGGCTTTTTGACTAAAGGAAGGCCTATAAGATTAATTTAGGGCTATTGATAGGGTATTTGGGAAGCGTTTTTCTGAGCCAAATGGCTTTGAAGGTGTGAATTTGAGATAAGGGGGAGTTCCCTTTTATAACAGGGGTGAGGGGCACCTTAGGGAAAACTAGAAATATTATTTTATAATAAAATAATTTTTGGTTTATAATGGCTCAAAAGTGGATTATTTAATGTATACGATGGGTATGGATCGAAAAAAACTCAACCAATTGGTTTTAGATAGGTTTGGGTCACTATATTAACCTTATCATTTAGATTTAACTCTTAGTTAAATAGTTTGACATTTACCATGTCTCTTTGTATTTTTATATTATATGGTTAGTGAACTTACTATAAAATTCCAAGTGGACCCCAAGTGATTAATAAATGATACACTTATCATTATATAAGTCTTTTTTCCAAACCTTATATTTTTAGGAATATAATATCAAATAATAATATAATATTTTTTTTAAAACTCTTTTAAGTCAATTTTGAGATTATTTAATAATTGATTTTGGTTAAAGTCTTAAAAACATTATTACTTCTACATAAATACATTGAATCAACCATAACATGTCATATTAACCTATAAAATTTGTGGATGGCATAAAAACTTTCAAATTATATTTATTTTAGTATTTATAACATCATTTAATTGATTCTTTTATTAATAAGGAAAATAGAGCATCATCATTGTGTCATAATTAAATTTAATTA
The DNA here is from genome assembly GCA_963277665.1 of Viscum album. Taxonomy (NCBI): domain Eukaryota; kingdom Viridiplantae; phylum Streptophyta; class Magnoliopsida; order Santalales; family Viscaceae; genus Viscum; species Viscum album. The sequence goes on along the minus strand of OY728129.1, from coordinate 1,746,052,030 downwards.
TTCAATGTCTAAAAATTATAAATAAAATATCATTATATAGAGAATAATTTTATATTTATAATTAATATTTATAGTCAAAGATATAACATGTATAACCCTATGTAAAAATTGTTTTACTAAAAGATAGATTCTTATGTCATTTTTGAGTTTACTTTAACTTAATTAATATAAAGTGTCATTATCACTTACAAGTGGCTCCATGGGGTCCAAAAATCATCCCAAAGATTCCCATGGTCAGAAATGTATCATCCAATAGGGTTAGGAAATGTGCTAGGGTAATTTAATATTATTATAATATTATTTGTTATCCTTATTTACCGGATTTACCCTCGAACCATGGTAAATAAAATATTTACCGAAGTAATTATTCAAAATGTCCAAAAATAAAAGTTAACTATTTAAACAATTTGTACCTTATGATTCCAAATATGGAATCTATTTTTCTAAATTCAAAGCACATAAGTTGTAGAAATTAATTTAAAATTAATTCTCGTTGTCAAAACAAAAAGCGTGTTTTTATGAAATAATAACTACCAAAAGATTGACACTTGTTTATGTCAAATTTAAATGTGAAATTACTTATAATGACCCAAATTGTATTAAATGATAAAAATATAATCTAAATATACTTCCAAACCATTCAAATGCATATTTTATCACTATTAATTATTTTGATTAAAAAAGTTGTTTTTAATTAAAATTTATTAATTTTCACTATTCATCAAAATATGAAAGTTATCAGAAAAGTACAAAAAATTCACCCTAAGCTAATTTAGATATTCAAAATTCAAAAATGAAGTCCATTTTGAAAGATAAAATTCATAAAATTTCAAAAAGTGGGTATTACTATTCATAACGGCTTGTTTGAGTGCTTGTGGTGTGTTAGAACTCGAAGTTACGTACAACACACGCTATTGTATTATTCAAAGAGAAGTGTACCATGGAAGCTTTGGGTGTTACAAAGGTGATTTCTATGCCAAATTGGATTCTACCGCTTCTTCGTAAAATATTTTACAATAGTATCCCACCCCTTGACACACTAATTGTTGAAAGAAACACTTGTTGAGTTCACTGTATAGTGTCGATAGGCTTTCATTACCCTATAGAATATCCTGGTGGCCTCTCCTGTTATTATTTCACCATATTGGGATAATGTCTTCGAGATGATGTGTGATGCCGATGATTTTTCTATTAGTGATTTCACAGTATAACAAGTTGGACATATATTTTTTCCCATTTACTACTCCTTTAACATACTAAATGACACTCAGGTAAATTATATGACTAATAAAAAAGAACTTTTGGAAGTCATATATGTGTTTAAAAAGTTTATCTCATACGTCATATTATCCAAAGTAGTGGTCTACAATAATCATGCAGCACTTAAATATCTATATAGTGTAAAAAGTATTTCAAACCGTGATTGATATGGTGGATCCTACTACTACAAGAGTTCAATATCATTATACAAGATACCAAAAATACTAAGAACATTATTACTAACCATTTTTCAAGACTTCCACTGTCCAACATTAAGAATGATGATAATATTGATATTGAGGATTACTTACCCAATGAAACTCTATTAATAATAAATACCCAATCCTGACCATGGTTTTAAGATATTGAAATTTATCTCTCCATGGGATCACTCTACCTAGATCTCACCTATTAGTATAGGAAAATATTATTAGTTGAAGCTTCACATTACTATTGGGTTGATACACTACTTTTTAAGCATTGTGTTGATGGATTAATTCAGTATTTCATCCCATAATATGAAATACAAAGAATATTATAAATGTGTCACAAGTATCCAATGGGAGGAAATTATTGACCTAAACATACCATGATAAAAATCCATCGAAGTGGGTTATTATTGCCCACAATTCATCAAGATTCAATAAATTTTTTTCAAAGCTATAATTAGAGTCAGTGGACAGGCACCATAGGGAAGAAAAAAAAATACACGGAAATCCCATCAAGGAAGTTGAAATATTCAATTTATGTGGGATTGATTTTATGGGACCATTCCATGATTCTCATGGAAATTTTTATATCCCAGTCAGAGTTGGCTACGACTCAAAATGTGTAGAATATGAGGCTACCACTCATGACACAACAATAATGGTCATGAATTTTCAAAAGAAAAATATCTTCTCACGATTAGGATTCCTCTGATTAGTCATTAGTGATTGGGTAACACATTTTTTAAATAACTTCATAATGTGATCACTCAAAAAGTATGAAATTATTTATAATACTCGAACTCCTTACCACCTACAAAAAAGAGGGAAAGTCGAATTATAAAATAGGTAAATTAAATAAATCCTAGAGAAGATAGTGAACACAAGTGAAAGGTATTAGAGTACCAAATTGGAAGAAATTATTTGGGAATATAAAATAGTATAAAAGACACCCATTGTAACTACTCTATTCCAACTTGTGTACAAAAAAGTTTATCACCCTCGATTTTAGGTAATTATCCTCTTTATTTATGCATTTTAGGTATATAATGTATTTTGGTTGAGTTTTAGGTGGATTTTAAGAGTTTTGTGATTTTTGAGGATTTTTTAGAGGTTACAAGTTTTATCATGGTTAGTAGAATCCATGAAACACCTTCCAAGAAATCATTCAATTGAAATAGTTGGCACTAGGTAGGTGCATATTTAGGTTCATAGTTTTTCCAAATCATGAAACCATCCAGGAGAAGCCATGAATGTGTGGAAAGAGGTATTTAACATTTTTGGTGCATGGTTTGTCTAACCATGTGACCCAACCATGGGAGGGTTGCTTGGATATATTGGATAATGCATGGTTAGCATACAGTTTTCCTAACCATGGGCCCTAGCCGTGTCACGTTAAAAACAAGATCCAAATTTTTTGGATCTAATCTAATTTACACCCTAAGACACTCATTTTTTTCTTTAACCTAATCCTAACTCATTTTACTCTCCCTCTCAAGGATGTGGAGACCCTTCCTCTTGATCCAGGATATATCTATTGGCGAAATATGGTGCTTTGGAGGCCAGATTCCTTGGTAAGTTCCCATTCATGTGGGTTTTCATCATTTTTCTACTTTTACCTCTCCTGGATTCATGAATATAATCCATTGGGGGAAAATTTCATATTTTATATGTAAATAATGATTATATATGGTTTTTTTGATTGTAGGGAACAATATCTACGGTTGGATTTTGGAGTTTAAAGATGGGTTTTTGAAGAATTTATGTCGTTCTTTATTTTTCCCTAATATTGCGAAGTATGTGGTTTCACAATCAACTCCTCTTAGTTAGATCATTAATGATTCATTTCATATTGATTAATTTTCTTGAATTGAATTGCAAAATTTATGTGAAAATCTTTATGGAAACCCTATCAAGTGATGGTTAGTGAAATTGTAGAAATTGGTTGTTTTTTGGAATGTGAAATTGATTAAATGATTTCAAAATTATGATTTTAAATTTTTTATTTGGTTTTGAGGCTTGTAAAATTGGTTGGAAAATGTTTTCATTAAAAGTATTGTTTTATTGAAATGGTTTTTCTTAATTGGTTGGATTGGTTTTTGGAATAAATGGTTATAATGTGTTTATGTTCATCTAAGATGGATAAGGGTATGATGTTTCCCATGTAAAAAGTGGGATGTATGAGGGTATAGACTTTCTTTCATAAAAATGGTTCCTCAAGTAATGTCTTGGTGAAAGTATGACTCCCAAATTTAGAGTATAGGGAACTCCATGGTTTCATATATGAGTGGATGTGTGGAATGGAATGGGTTATGATAGATATATTTGAGAAATCATTCTAAAATATTGTTTGATTAATTTCCATAGAAATTAGCTTGGTATGGAAAAATATTTTTATTTGAAATGGTTTCAGTATTAATATAAACTATGTTAAATGGTTTTATATAAAATTTTTATATAAAATTTATAACATGTTATATCCTATTGTCATGAGTAGGTATGTCATTGGGGAAATCCTATTGAGTTTTATACTCACCCCCTACTTAGTATCTTTGGTGTGTTTTCAGATATTGTATATCAAGACACATGTAAAGGAAATGAATCATTGTTCTTTATTGATGAATTTTGATACTGTGAGAAGGGATTATTGAGTTAGATCTTGGAGAATGTTGGGATCTGTGGAGTTTATGTCATTGGTGTATTTGAGTTTTGTTGGTTTTAGTTTCCTATTTTTACTTTGATATGGTTTATGGTTATAGTTTGGTTTCATTTCCTATTTTTATTACATTGAATTGTATTAAATTTTTTTCATGCATCATATAATGGTTTTTTGTTTATTTTGATCTTTGTTTGGTTAATTTATTTTCAAATAGAAAATAATCCCCCAAATATTTATTATTAACATGGTATTTATTTCTAGACATTGGTGTCTTGGGGATGTCACATAAGGCCTAGTAATGTCTATGACTCTCCCCAAGCCAATGGGTGGGGGTGGGATGCTACAAATAGTATCGGTTTATTCAGTCTTGGAGTTGATTAATCATGTGTTTTAGCCCAAGAGTTGGGATAGTGTCAAGGAGTAGGATTGTTGGAACATGAAATGTAGAGCATAAAGATGTGTGGCTGACATATTTATGGTGAACCTCAAGTTAACTAGGAGTTGGTTACATAAGTGTTTTGAGACACTTATGGGAGTTGTAACCTCATCATCAGGGGTTTAGCTGATGAGAATATCCTGACATACATTGATAATAATGACTTCCTACTAGGAGTGCATATTTCATTTTGAGTAATGATTTATGATTTTTAAAAAATGGTTGATTTTTAAAAATAGTTGATTTTTTTTAATTTTATAAAATCATGGTGGAATTTGCAAAAATGTTTTGAAAATAAAAATTGTTAAATTTTGGAAACCCTTATTGTGATATGTGTGACATGTTTAATTTGAAATTACTAATACTTTAGTATTTAAATAGTGATACTAAATGGAGTTTTTTTTTCTATTATAGAAAATGGAACTGGTTAGGCCAAGATGAAACCAACCAAAAGTGGTTAATGAGAATGTGGTTTCACCTGAGCCATAGGTTAACCAATAGCTGGTTCAGAGTACTGTCTAAAATTTTCAAGCTGTTGATAAATGGAATAGAAGGGATAAACCAAGGAAACTGGAAAGTAGTGGTTTTCACAGTTGGCACATGGTATGGAAAACCATGCACCCACCTAGTACAAATTGTGCACCCTAGTAGAGGGGCACTTGGTTAGGGTGAACAGTTCTTATAACCATGCAACCCTGCCCAACTAATCGTGCTCACTATGTTTTTTATTCAATTTTTTTAAAAAATACTTGAACCCCTATGTAACATCCCAATAAACCCTAAATTAGAATATAAAAAATTCCAAGGTCTTGGAGGCCCTCAAGAAACCTTTTGGACCCCCAAACCCATTCATAGGTTGATCAAAGTGTAGGATGTCTCATTTAATCCCTATATGATAATTAATTCTTCTCAAGTTACTTATATCACGCTCCCTCTTTCTTTTACCCATAGGGTTTGTTATACCATCATGAAATTGATGGAGATAAAAATTATTTATTTTATTCATGAGTTTATATTGACTTTTTAGATCTTCATTTCCATTGTTCTACATTGAAAAATCCCACTATGGGTGTTCAGTTTTGAAACTGTGAATAAAGGCAGGTGGTTCTGTTTTAGATCATGCCAATTGATTAAATATTGATTTTATTGATTTGATTTAAAGTTATTTTAATTGAATTATAAAAACACAATTTAATGAAAATTGTAATCTGAAATTGGATTGGTATGGATTTTGGGAAAAAACCCCAATACTAATGGAATTTTAGATTGGGGGATATTTTAAAATTAATGAAAATTGTGAAATGATTTAAGTATTTATTCTAAAAAATGGATTAATTTGGATTGATGAAAACTTATGATTGGGTTTATTTTAAAAGGTATAAAGTAGAGAAAAACCCATGTTTTGGTTTTGAAAGTGAATTGGAATTTTGAAAAGTAAAAGTGGGAAATTTTACTATGATTGGTGATTGATTTGAAATGAAATGACTTTTTGTTTTTCAATTGATTGATTGATTGAGAACATGCAAGCCTGTGTAGTTTGTGGGTTATTAGGGACAAACACGCTAGGATGGTAATTACCTAGAAAATAATTGATGATTATAACTCTAACAAAAAATATAGTTAGGAATATCATATTCCTAATGGAACATTGATGAGTCCTATCAATCCAAATCCCAAGGGATGTGTGTTTACATATGCCATGGTCACTGATATGAGAGTGTAAGGATCCTATAACTATAAACTATTGTACTGTAGGGAAAATAACCATGGTGCTTATTTTGTTTTTTTATTATAAATTCCAATGTTTGTGAAACTTCTTTACTCATGACTAGTGATTTATACAAAATGTTTTATATAAAGTTTTTATGTAATCCATTGATTGAAATTTTCGTCATCGTTTGAAATGAATATCATGTTTTGTTTTAAATATGAAATTGTACAGTGATGCCTATTTTGATTTGAAATTGAAAGCATTATTTGGTTTATTATTATGGTATCTTATTATGGAACACTTGGTTAGACCCTACTGGACATTTAGAGGCATTTTTATATTTTCTTCTACTAGGTCTGAGAAAAGGGAACACACCTCTCAGAGGACGTGGATGCTCTTGATCCCTTGGGGATTAGAGTGATGCGTCATTTAGGATGTTGATTTTATCTTATCTGTTTTTGAGTACTTTGATGATGTACTATTGGGTTTTTTGATATAACTATTCCGTTTCTAATACTTCCTCCCTTTGGAGTTTTTGGTCATAGTGATATGTATTTGTTATCTTCTATTGTTCTTATGGAAAATTAGTTCCCTCTTTTTTATTTCATTATGCCTGGTGCTAGTCACCAACCTGTGGGGATCAGTAACTACCTTATAGACATGTCACTATCATCTTAGGAATCAAATTAATAGGGTATATGGGATGGTTCATGAAAGAAACCAACAAAGATAATCCACTCTAAAAAAAATATTATAGTGGAAATTGGGTGCAATTATTAAATAAGATGGAGGAAGATATGGATGTTTTGAATGCTAGTCATGATTCCAATTTAAGGAGTGAAAGGTAGGATGAGTGGAGCTTTAAATAGAGTTCTAGGGTCCTTGTAATTGGGAAAAAGGTTTAAATAAATCTACGGGTTTGTATCAATGGGATGAACTGATAAAGTCTACTAAAAAAGATTAAAATGTTGACTTAATGAAATACAATGGTGGTTATAATGAATGCAAGTGGGGTGAAGAGTAAGAACACACTGAAAAGAAAGACCCACTTACTAATTGGAATCAAGGATGGAATAAAAGTGGAAGGAATACTCAATGGGGTTAGTAGGGGGAAGCGACTACTACAAGTGAAAATTTATAGAACTGAGGAACTCAAAATGAAAAAGCATCTGAATTGAGTCACCTTGAAAATTTTCATCCTACGAGTCATCCAGATGTTTATAGTAGAAATCAAAGCCAACCCACATCTCAGTAGAGACACTAAACTAGATTACCATTCAGGATGGGTCATGTGAATGATCCAGGTGGTTTGGGTGCTTCGCATAATTCTTGAAACTGAAAAAACATGCACAATCTATGGGGCCAAGGAATTTAGGGTTGATAATCCAACAATTGGTGTGCTTATTGTAACTCAACAACATTTCGACACATTAATTTCATAGGAATGATAAATTATTTCTGACGTTGAAATAGTTATGTAACACTGACTAAAGAGGAGTCAACATAATAACATTCCTTTAGTTTTGAGAGGGTTGAATCATCTGAGAAGTTCGAGGGGGTAGCGGTAGAGGTTGACTTCCATGAGAGCTTGAATGGTGTGAATAACTATATTCTTTTAGGGTTGAATTTATAATATTGAGAGGGGTTTTATAAGAGATTTATAAAAAGCACTGATAAATATAGGTTTTATCTATGCTAAAATAACATGTATTGATTAAACGAATTTTTATCAACACTAAAAATCATTGATAAAACCTATATTTATTGACGTTTTTTTAAGCACAGGTAAAAACTGTTTAAAATAGAATAAAAAAATATTAAAATATATATATTAAAAATGAATAAGTTATAGAAAAGTTAAAAATAATTAACATTATTAATGAATATATAATTTTAAATGAATTAATGTTAAAAAATGAGTGAAATTGAATAATTAAAAATGAATAGATGTCAAGAATATTAAAAAATAGATAAGTTTTATTTTTTATATAAATTAATAAAAAAATTAAAAAATGAAAATATTTTAAAATAAAGATGAATATATATTGAAAATATTAAAACATAGTAAAGAAATATTTGAAAAAGATTAAATTCCAAAAATATTAAAATTAATAAATATTAAAGACGAGTAACTAATATAAACTAAAATAATATTAGAAAATAAAAAAATTAATAGATAACAAAACTATTTTAAAAAAATGAATTTGTAAGAATAATTATATGTATTGTAAACACGTAAAAAATGAAAAAATATTAAAAAATGCATTTAAAAAGATTAAATATATATATGTTTAACATTTTAAAAATATTACAACTTAATAAATGAAATTAAATAAATATTAGTCATCTAAATTAAAAACATTTTAAGAATATTCAAACTTAGTAAATTATTAAGTACAATTCGTAAGATTAATTACATAAATTTTAAACATATAAAAAATGAAGAAAATATTAAAAAATTTGTTTAAATAAATTATTTATATAAATTTACAACATTTTAAAAATATTACACCTTAATAAATTAAATCAAATAAATATTAATCATATAAATTAAAAAAAATATTAGAAATATTAAAAAATAGTAAATAATTATGTATAAATGTATATTAAACAAAGAATAAATTAAAAAAATATTAATAATTAATAAATATTACTAATGAATATAGAATATTAAATGTGAAAATGTAAAAATAAAATTTAAAAATTTGAAAAAATTACTTAAATATTTCAAAAAGTGAATCAGTAATACTAATTACGTGAATTACAAACACACAATAAACAAATAAAAATGAATAAATATATTATATTAATTATATAAATAACCAAATTATTAAAAATTAATTATATTGACTGTACAAAAATATTAATAATAAATTAAATTAAATTAAAAGAATGAATAAATAATGAATAAATAAATAATAATATTATTTATAATTACTGATATATGCACAATATTGATTGTATATAAAAATATAATTAATTATTACCATTTATAATTTCTAATAATAATTAAAAATGTTATTATTTAATTAAATATGTAAATATTTAAAAATGTATAAATAACTATCAAAATTGAATATATTAAAAAGTTATTAAATGAATATATATTGAAAAATGAATTAATATTAAAAATGAATAAATTAAAAAAAAAATACTAAAATGGAGATATATTAAAACTCAAAAAATAAGATTAAATCAATAAACAAACATACATGCACACATATACCTACATATAGACATATATGTATAGATACATACACGTACACACACACACATGCACATATATATGTACATAACATACACTTACACATACATACATATAAAATTACATACACATGCACATACACATACATATGCATACAAACACATACTACATAAACACACATATACATACATACACATAAACTCATACATACGAATAAACATGCATGTATATACACATAGAGAGAGAAATACATATAAACATAAATATGTACAATTAAATGTAGATACACATACACATATATACTCATACAAATACATATACACATATGAAAATACACATACAAGTACACATTCACATACACATACACATACACATACAAGTACAGACACACACACACATGCATATGAATATACATACACATACACATATGTATAAGCATACACATACAAGAAATTATGTACACGTGCATGCACATACATACAAATATATATATATATATATATATTCATATATACACATACACTATAAGGTCCAGTCTTTTAACATTCGATAATATAGAAAATTAATTTAGAATTCAATTTCTTAAATTCCCAAGGATCTTTTTAGTTTAGAGTTTTAAGAGGATTAGGAAATAAATCTTACATTACAACCAATAATAATACAGTGATGATACTACTAAAAAAGTGTCCATTTTTTAAAAATACACACTTTTTTTTTAAAAAACATGAATTCATTTCATGAAAAATCTTCACAACATTCAGATTGGCTTCTTCTTTTCTCTTACCCATCATTAAAACCTGTGATTGTTTTAAAACTTTGGAAATAAACAATAAGTCAATTAAAACTTATAATCATAAGAAATAATTTTATTAAATACATACTTCTCACCCATAAAGTATCAGACACATACTTTGTGAATACATGATATTTTCTTAAAACATAAAAAATCATAAATAAACAATATAGATAAATTTTTTAATTAGATACTTAATATTGTAACCCTTATGTATACCTAATTATTTATAACCATTGTGGATATCCTACAATGTAAACCTCAGGGCTACCTTATGGTGTAACCATCGCAGTTACACTTAGAGTAACCATACGACTAACCTCCAAATTAAAAGTACCCAATGCATTGAAGGGAAATATTGGACCTATAATTCCTCATAAAAAATACCCAAGAACTATAAAATAATCACAAAATAATATTACTTTCATCATAAAAACATTCCTTTTTAATTTTGTAAAAACAAAAACATAAAAGAGGATTTTTAAAGAAAAGTTCCTTACCTCGGGTTAGTCTTACTTAAAAGGTGTTCAATCCTCTTATTTAATAGTTTAAAAAGTTTTATAAATATATTAAATAACCATATTCATATTTATAATTACTTATATGATCATATTATAACATAATTCCTCTCATTTATTAATAATATGTTGTTATTTGCATTATTTCAGGTGCGTTCTTTTCATAGTCTCCATGGTTAGTTCAATTTTGATTTTCTTTTAAAAAGGAAGAAAAAATATGGAATTTAAACAAGATAGTTTTCCATGTTAAAAATATTTATTCTAGAAAAATAATGGTATCTTAAAACAAATAATGTAGTTCAATTGAAAATTGGTAAGATATCAAGAAGTTCCCTTTAATCGAACTTGTTTGTCAGAAAGAATTGAGAAGGGAACCTTTTATAAACAAGTATATCCCTAAAAAAGAAGGATTAAATGATATGGATGCATGATTTTGGATCATATAAACATAATTTATAATAATTAAACAAAAATAAAGAATCATTACATTAGAAGAAAGAGAGATAAAGAGTAACCCAAAGGAAAGTGGAGGTTCTTGTAGAATCCCTTAAGTTATGTTCGAAAGTGTTCTTAACATGAACTAAATATCCTGGATAATCATGTTAAATCCATTAATTAATTAATTAATAACCTTTTCTACATTTATTTTGATTATTAAAATCTTATTAGTTCATTTATCGCATTTTTATGAGATATAAGATATAATTTTATCATTCTAGAGTGTCCGTTTCCTTGGTTTTCACGATCGGTTTACTTGAATACATGTATGGAAAATCATATAAGATGAGAATGGTTTTCAAAAATTGAAGTTATATGTTTTCAATGAACATACAAAATTTAAAATAGTTATATAATTAATTTGATTATATGGGATGAGGTGAATCACTAGATAAAACTTTAATGATAAACCTTTGGATTAATTGACAGTTTTTTGATCATCAAGAACTAGTTTTGTTTCATTATTTAATATCATGTATAAATAATGATTACATAATATTAAATAGGTTTTAATACATATATTATAATCTGGTTCAATTAAAAAAATGGTATCATGACCATCCTTGAAGGATAAATTTAAAAATAAAAACACGTTATCCATGAAGGCGGTAAATCGACACCTCACGGATGATGTTTTCATTATTAAATCAAAAAGAGAGGGAAGATAATTTATTGTTTATTATTCCATTAACATGATAACATACCATTATATATATGATAATGTATATTTTATGACACTTTGATGAGGGTAGGTAAGGAGATAATAAGGAAAGAAAAAATTTAAAAGGAAATTAAAAGAAAAAGGAAGAGGTTTTTACCACTTGAAATATCTTCCTTGAGAACCTCTTTAAGGCCATTGGTTTTGGAATTTTGGTCAGACCATAAGGTCATGGACAAAGGGAAGAGTTTTGGGAAGGTAATTGGGAATACATTTAACAAACTACAAGTCTTTGAGTTTTGAGGAGAAGAGGTGGTGAGGGGTGGTATGTATAGTGGAGGAGAGAGGTGTTTTCTCATTATTATATTCATTAGTTTAATATTTTGGATCAAGACTATAAAGAGTTTAATAATTTTCACCAAAAATATTAAAATAATTACGTAAAGTTATATATTTTGGGCTTACATCAGACTTACATCATCTATGACTCAATAAATCATGTATTTAACTTATATTGTAAATTGTCGTATTTCACTATTGACCAAAAATTCATGTATAACAGAAAAATCCAAAAAACTCACCCTAGAGATTTTTCAATGTGAAGAACTTAAAAATGAACTAAATTTTATGAAAATAATTTTCTAAATATGAGAAATTTAATTTTAAATTAAAATCATCATTTATTTTAAAAATACTAATTTTAAAACTATAACTGATTTTATAACAACTTGAAAAACTAATCACGGTCTCATAAATTTATCTTATAACCATAAGAAAATAAAATATTAATTCATGAATATATTTTAGAAAAATATATTTTCTTTTAAATTATTATATTAATTATAAAATTTTAATTAAATATTTACGAATTAAAAAAATTCCAACACATAATTTATAATTTTCAAAAAAAATTATTTAATGTTCAATGATATAAATATATCATATTGGCACTTACAAGATGGATAAATTTTATTTATACTTCATTAGTTTAGGTTAATATTATATTGTCCAAATTACTATTCTTAATGGTCATGTTACTATTCCTAAGGTTAAGTTACTATTCGTTTAGTTTAAATTCCTTAATTTCTATAAATACCACTTATTTCATTATATATTTATAATGAACATAAATATTTAATTCCAAAATGGAAGAAAATTATTATATAAGAACCTATTTCGTTACATAAAAATACTACACACACACACAAACATACATTTACACATAATCACACATACACACCCATACATATACACATACAGAAGCACATGCATACACATTCACATACACATATGCATATATACACACACACACTTGTAAACACACACACACACACACACACACACACACACAGACACAGACACAGACACACACACACACACATACACATACACATACACATACACATACACATACACATACACATACACATACACATACACATACACATACACATACACATACACATACACATACACATACACATACACATACACATACACATACACATACACATACACATACACATACACATACACATACACATACACATACACATACACTTACACTTACACTTACACTTACACTTACATATACACATACACATACATACACAGGAAAACATATACAACAGATGCATATACATATATTTAAAATTATTTTATATGAATATAAATATATAAATTCAAACATGAATCACAAATTTAAATAAATATATGCATTTAGATATTTATATAATTGTTTCAATAAAATAGTATTATATCATATTTATATTAATTATATATACATTTCGTATTTAATAAATATATATAAATATAATATAAAACATTTTTATTTATTAATATAAATTTGATACTTTTTTATATATAAAATTATGAAAATAATATAGATAATATTTTTTTATTAAAATTTATATAAATCATATTTATATATTATATATATAATTATTATAATATAAATATTTTTTAGAAATATATAAATATGTACATGAAAATTAAATTATTCACTATGACTTTTATCAATGATTTTATTTTAGCACTAAAAATCATGCAATTTGTAGTCGTGAATATATATAATAAGTAATAATGATCATAATTTCCCTGAACTCCATAAAAAATAAAATGTTAAAAAAAATATCACAATCCATCTGTTTCTTTATATGTTTTTTTGACTAATTTTCAAATAATTACAAATAGACATTGAATCGTTAGCATCATGTCAACAACAAAATATAGAGTATAGAGACAACTGAAGTTTTTTCAAATTCCCATTTTTGATCTCATTGTCATTTCTCCTGAAGATTCTATGATAGCTGCCTAAAGATAATTAATCATGACCATTGCATTGCATGACATGAACATTTCATGGAATTTTATGATCATTGGTGCTGATGAATTTTCTGGTTTGGTGGGTAATGATATATGCTCCAATAGGTGGATTTTTTATATGTGTGTTTTTTAAATTAGTAAAATAATAACAGGTTATTTTTTTAGAAAACTAATGAATAAAGGCAACATCAGCCATTACACCTTTGGATTTTAGTTCAAAGGTGGAAAGTCCAATGCCACCTTTTCTGAAAACTAAAAAAACAATTAAAAATTATAAATATATATGATTTTATATTTTGATATATATATATATGTTTGTGTGTGTGTGTGTTGTGTTTTTTTTTCTTTTGTTTAGAATTGTGTCCACTAATAATTGAAAGTGAAAATGTTATGTTTTTAACCAATAAAATTTTTGACATGTAAATTATATTTTACTTATTATATTTATGATTTTTTTATTTTGAATTATGTTTTATTTGTTGAGTCAGTTTATTAATTTATCATTTAGATTGTATTTAAATTTTATAAGTTATACGCATTCAAAATCACCTACATTAAACATAATAATGTTTCAAGTTGGTGTATTTTCAAGTCTATAAATAATAAAGTTGAAATAAAATCTAAATGAAATTTTAAACACTTACAGAACATATAAAAAATAATTGAAAATAAAAATCATTTCATAAAAAAACTAATGAAAATTAATTTTAGTTCCACAATATATTTTCTTTTAAAACATTAAAATTATATTTATAATTTTTTAGATTACTTTTAATCTTAATTATTTATTATATGTTTAGTCAATGTTCTAAATTTAATTTTGATTTTAATTATACTACATTTTCTTTACATTTATTTTTTACTGTGTAAATATTATTTTTTTAATCAGTAATATTTGTGTCATGCAAATTAGATTTTTTTAGTATATTTATGAAATTATTTTTATTTTCAATAAATTTTTAGATGTTTAGAATATTTTTATGTTTTATTTATATTTTATTATAGTTTATATTTTATAATATTTTAATGTTACCTGCAATAAATTTAATAATTTTTCCTATCTTTAAAGTAGTCTACATTCAATGATTATAAAATATAAACTGTAATTAAAATATAAATGAAAATTGAAAAAATGGATAAAAATGTAAAATGGTTGATAGTAAAAATAATTTCATCATTTTAATAGAAAGAAAATAATATAGAGTATAGAATACATTTTTGTTTCAAATTCTTTAAGTTAATAGCACATATATAAATAAATGAGTACAATCATAGTGTATGATGAGGTCTAGTCCCACAATTTGTTCCGTGAATGGGATGTCTGTATCAAGATCACTGACCTATGTTATGGGGTAGAGTATGATGAGATGGAGATGGATCATCCTCGGGCGATGGGACCTCGTATGTCTTATGCTCTGCCTGTGACTCACCAGGAGATGGTGGTATCTAGATTTCATCATGTGCACCTGATTATTCCCCCACTACATAAGTGGAGGGACCGATCATCAATTTTTGGGGGAAACATAAGGCCTATGAAGGCTCAGTCACAAAAGGCGGAGGCATGGGAAATGAACCCTAATATAAGATCTGATCAGATATATTCGATTACAACTATGGATATCACAATAATATAAATGGATATCATGAATTCAGGTGAACATATACTATCAGATGAGGCTGAAATACTAGAAGTGAACCCTCTTCCTCTGGTATAGGCGATGCCTCATGTGCAACATGATGTGGTCTACATCATCACCTTCATGGCTCATCAACATCAACCATTACTGGAAGAGGTTCCTGAGTAGGAACCTCCTCACCCAAGGTAGGAACAATATCTCTCTAAGATGGACGTTCAAAGATACTTTCATGTAGAATATGATACATTGGCATCATCCCCTGGGTTGCTGCATAGTACATTACCTTACTAAAAACATCATCATACTCTGGGTCAGAAATGTAGATAATATATTTTAGATAAGTGTGCTATAAAGATATTTAGAATTAATTAAAAAAAGTTAGAACAAAAAATAAATCAAAATTTATTAATTTACCAGTTCTTGGCACCCTTTACTATGTAAAGTAAGATAAAGTATAGACTTTAGTATATACCATGGCTCATACTCGAGCTTCTATGATAGAGGGAATTTTATAATATATATAACCTTGATATGAAATGATGCTCAACTATCCCAGAGGTCCAGAAACTCTACATGTCATCGACATCATCAACATCATGTCTCCCTTCCATATTCACATAATGAATTGATGATTCCTATCTTAGTGTAAAGGGAATATGCTGAATAAATCCAAATTGGTGCATGACTCTATCTGGATGGTTTCACTCAATAATATGAAATTTAATGAGAGACACTACATTCATGGAATCATGAGTCCCATCAGTGTAGTATGCGGGAATCTGGTCTAATAGAACCCAATATGGAATCCATGCAATTTGAAATGACATGTAATATTTCTAAAAAAAATTAATAAACACAAAAAAATATAATATTATGAAATTCATTAATCAAGTAAAGAATGTGTATATTTACATTAGTGGGTACTAGACTATCCAACATAAGATGACATGCACCCAAGTTTTATCTCAACGTCCTGACAAAGTGGTGTGCCTAACTCCACTTGTAATGTAAAATATAGAAAGTGATAAGTAATAAGAAATTAAATTTAATAACTTATAATATCATCTGAAAATAATATATATGAGTGATCATACCAGTGTCTATGTGGAACATAGTTTATCTATATGAAGCTAATAATCATCAATAGTAAGGGAGAGGGGAGGGATGCACTCCCATTCCCACATCTGAATAAGGATGAAACATCCCCTAAGATCAGAGTGATCCAGTCAGTATGCCATGCACAATTCTCTATAAGTATATGCCAAGAACTTATATCCCCATATGTATCTCTCATCTTGATAAAAATCTTATAGTATCACTAGATACATCATGATCAACTTCATAACAAAGTGATCAGTGCACAATGTACCTCCAATGATCCACAAGATATATGCATGGGTGTGACACATAATAGTCCTCTCATTAACGTTAGCGGGTAAATGTGAAAATTGCATCCCATTCCAGTTTATAGATATCGAACCACCATCTATAGCATCTACATCTCCCACAATGTTGACACCTAAAAATTTCTGTACAATCTTAGGATAGTCTCCATAGGGGGGGTCCTAAAATGGCATCCCCCTAGATAGGAAGACCAAGAAGAAATTCCACATCTTTAAGGGTGATGGTTTTCTCTCCCTTGGGTAAGTGGAATATGTGGGTCTCAGGTCCCTATCTCTCAGTGAGAGCATCAAAGAGGTGATGATCAATGAATTTAAAATATGATACAACAATGCAATAGAAGCTAGCATGACATAGGTATGATATAATGGATGATGGTGGAGGAATGTGATGATAATGGTGTGCTTTATGAAGTCTGGTCCATCGAACCACATGCCCCACTAGCATGTCGTGTGAAACATGCCTATACTGCTCATTGAGTAGCATAGTATCCTCCATCTCTATGTATAAAAATTAAATAAGTATTAATTTTAAAATGTAAAAATAATTTTATGGTTAGCATAATGTTATGACTAGTGTAATGTATGACATGACTTGTTTACTTTATCTATGCTTATGAATTGTTTTGAAAACCCATATTTATTTTATAAAATAAAACCAAAAGGATTTCAGAGGTTTAATTAAAGTTGGTATATTTTCAAGTGGTTTATTTTTAGTTTTTTTAAACTAGTTTGTTGGTTTTCATGAATAAAATCATTAAATAGATTCATAGTGGTATCCTAGTAGGCTTC
The DNA here is from genome assembly GCA_963277665.1 of Viscum album. Classification (NCBI taxonomy): domain Eukaryota; kingdom Viridiplantae; phylum Streptophyta; class Magnoliopsida; order Santalales; family Viscaceae; genus Viscum; species Viscum album. The sequence goes on along the minus strand of OY728129.1, from coordinate 1,746,033,932 downwards.
GTGCCTCACACCCTCCTTGGGTCCTTATTGTGAATTTGCATATTTCTTTTTCCCAATATATGTTTTCAAAGGACACTGGTTTTTTCAATGTTCTTATTGGAATAGAGTCATGTTTTTAAAGGGTTTTTACTTTAAAAATAGATTTTTGCACACTTAGGTTTTATCGGTTTTACCATCTATCCAATATTAAGAAATTTTATTGATAAGGGGATCCCGAAAAACTAATGGGGGCCTAAAATAGTGGAGCCCATGGGAATCGACTATCGCTAGCCTCACATATTCTTGGGGAAGGGAACTGGTGGTGTTAAAGGTGGTACATGAATTGACCAGATAATCATTGGAGGCCCGAAAGTCCAAAACCATATTACCCTCTCACCCCATGTGGGTAATGTCTATGTGACTGGAAAGCATGTTTCTACATATGCAAACAATATAAGTGATAGCCCAAGGGATTGAGATACCCTTTGTGATAGACCCATGGGAAATAGAGGATTCTATTTACACCCCTATTATAATGATATTGTGAGATAGGGATAGTTCCAATCTCATGTTCATGGACAAAGCTTCAATAAATAGAGAGTCACTAGTGCCAAAATAAGTAGAAAATGCATTGATGATAGAGGTTTCCTAGTTGCAGAAAACCCCTCCCCCTCTCATGATGTCATTGATGCAGGACCCATCAATATTAATTTTGAGACTAGTAATAAGTGGAATCCATTGAACCCATTTTCCCTCGAATAAAGATCATTGAGTCATTCTTGGAGAGGTATTACCATGCAAGAGCCAATAGCGGGAAGTGGAAGTCTACCAGTGCTTAAATAGGGGAGAAAAATAAATTTCTAAGGAATGACCCTAGATCAGAATAACCAGATTCAAACTGTGCTTCCCTTCATGTTTCCACTTATTGAGAGCATTCCATAATATCCAGAATCTGGTATCCATGGACATCTTATCTACCCAGAGCTCTTGGGAGTAGATCTATGAATTGTGAAACAACATATGTAGAAAATTATTACCAAAGATCTCCTGATCATACATTCTAAAAAGATATACAAGACCACTCCACACAAAAGTTTCCTATTCCCCATCAAATAAAAGATGGTTGATGGTCTACTCACTAGGTTGTTAGCAAGAGCTACATCAGGAGGCAAGGGAGATACCTTGTCATTGTACCATATCATCAATCATCAAGTCATGATTATGGATGTACCAAAGATTGAAGGAGGACTTAGTTGACCTCTCCTTTCACCATAGATAAGATCCCTATGTGAGGATATCAGGTTCCCCATGAATAACCTACTGATAATCTTTGATTGAGAAGATCCCATAAGAGATGGAGGTAAAAACCAGTCTATCGGGTTCTGAGTTGGTCGTGATATTGCTGAAGACTTACTTCTCTTGGAGGGTAAGGGTTGTAGGGATAAAAGAAGGATATGAGTTGGCCTATGCTTTTATAAAATAAAACCAAGGTATTTTAAAGGTTTACATGAGGTTGGTTTATTTTAAAGGGTTTTAGTTTTGAAATTGTTCCTAAACTGTTTTAATGGTTTGCATGGATAAAATTCTTAAATGAATTCATTATGGTATCCTATTGGGATTTGTTCTTTACACCCTTCTTCGTCCCTTCTTAGGAGTTTGAATATTTCATTTTCCCAATCTCTATTTTCAATGGTGGTTGATTTTTCTTATATTATTGTTGGAATAGTGTCGTGTTTTTAAAAGGGTTTTACTTTAAAAAAATATTTTTTCACACATTTATTATATCAGTTAGACCCACCTTATTGATTAAGGATTTATTTTATGTCTAGAAAATATACTAATTAAGTGAGTTCCCAAGTGTAATGCTTCATAATTTATGTATGGTTCCTCACATTATGGTATATTTCAGGATTAATTTCTCACATACTTGCTTTATGGTGTATCCATTGATAGTATGATTATGATTTCATGTCATCTCACATGTACTTATTATATTCCTTCTAATAGGAATATAAAAAAGCTTCTACCATATGGAATTGTTTTTTACTTGATCCATGTTTGGGAATTGTTTTAGAAAACCCTATTTTTTTAAAAATAAAACAAAAGGAAACTGAATGGTTTACATAATGATGGTATATTTTCAAGTGGTTTAGTTTTGAAATTTTTTACTAACTATTTTATTGGGTTTCATGTATAAAATAAATAAATATATTCATGATGGTATCCTACTAGGATTCGTTCCTCACACCCTACTTGGGACCTTCTTGGTGTAAGAAACCAAACCCTCTTTCTAGGTATGTTTTTCCTTTTCTAGTCATTTTTTAGGAAAAAGGAAATTATGGAAATTTTCTAAGTACACGCCTTGTACTTTTTGAGTACACGCTGTGTACTTCCTTAACATAGGAGGCTGTGTAATATCCACACACATAGTTGTGTGGGAGTGACTTGGAGGATACATAAAGCAGAGTATGGAAAAGGCGAGTACACACAGTGTACTTCAAAAGTACACACCATGTACTTTTTTTTCATTAAACGCATCGGGGTCACGTCTAATCACAAGAATGGTATTATTTTAGGTATCCTTCAACTGTGAGATTCGTACAACCATAGATCTTCAACTATCCCCCAAGCCTCCATCCATCCTTTGAATCAAACACCTTCGGTTGTATTGGAATCACATCGGTGAGTTCTCTTTTCTCCTAGAGCATCATTTTCTGATTTCTCCTCTCTCATGAGATATCATGGGATGAACATTTTAGACATTTTTGTAGATCTTAAAAGTTATAAGGAGATTCAAGATTTGAGGATCACATATAGAGATCTCCTAACCCTGAGGTAGGTGGTTTGTGCCTTTCCATTCAATGTCTTTGAGTATTATGTGCAAATTCCTCTAATACCCTTGAATGAGTTATTGCGTGTTTACCGTTTTACCCCTATTGATTTCCTGCCATGATTGTATGCTTGTGTAGAGGTAATTTGGATATGAATAGGGTTGATTTCTATGCTTTGGATGTATTTCCATTTCATGTATTGTTTACGACCGTTTGGTCCTGTTTAGCCTGGTTGGCTACCTTGCCTGTTTTCCATGCCTGTTACTGTAGGATAGAGATTTTGTGTTCTGACATGCTTGTTATGCTATAGAATGTTTATCCAAGTAGTTCTGTAGGTTTACTTGTCCATATTAGACTACTATGCTCGTTAACCTACACAGGCCCATGAGAACCTGGTCTAGTAGACTATAAGGGGAATTGACCGGGTGAGCTTCCTTATAGAGTCTTTGAGTACTTTTGGCTATAAGGGGGATTGACCGAGTGAGCATCCTCAGAGAGCCTAGAACCACTTGGGGCTATAAGAGGAATTGACTGAGTGAGATTCCTCAGAGAGTCCTTGATTACTTTAGACTATAAGGGGATTGACTGAGTGAGCTTCCTTAGAAAGTCATTGATTTTTATTCCTGAACTATTTAGACTATAAGGGGAATTGATGGTGAGTGCTTCCTCAGAGATTCTATGAATGACCTATGATATAAGGAAAATTGACCGAGTGAGCTTCCTCAGAGAGTCCTTGACCTTGGTGATATTAGATGAATTGGCCACACGAGCTTCCTTAGAGAGTTCCTGTCTACCTTAGAATATAAGGGGAATTGACTATGAATGCTTCCTCAGAGAGTCTTCATATACTGAACTAGAGAGGATAGGTTGTGTGCACTTCTTAGAGGGTTATTGTGCTTGATTGATTGTTTGACTTGTGGAACTGTTTATTGCTGAGCACCTTTCTATTTATTGTTTTCTGTACTTTTACCTTCCATATATTCATTGACTGTTAGGCACAGATCTTTGGGTGGATGCATACTAGGATTCAGTCTCACACCCTATTTGGGCCATGGTCTTGGGCCCAAACAGATTATATTGTTGTAGGTATAGATAAGGGAAAGTTCCCTTCTACTTCAGGTACTTGACTTTCTATGGAGCTGGAGAGCATGGGACCAAGAATATGCTTGCAATTCTGAGAAGATGTTTATATTTTGTTTTGTACTTTGGTTTAGTACTGTTTGTATTCCATCATTGTGACTTGTTTGGCTGTTTTCATAGACATATGTATCATGTATCATTTTATATATGTTCTCCAGTTTATAATTTCAGTTTTCTATTGTTACTTTTGTATGTCATTATTACTGCTTCCGCTCTTTTATGTATTTGTTTACTTCCACTATGTACTCTGCCAATGAGGGAATAGCTTCCCCACTATCACAACCGAGGCCCTCGCTGCTAGTCGTCAGCTTCTAGCATTCAGGGAAATGCGCTTGAGGCCATGTGACCAACTGAGTATGGGGCACCTCTGGGTGGACTCTAGAACTAGGATTCTACAAAGTGGTATCAGAGGAATTCTTTTCTATTTATTTACTGTTTGGAGCCTTTATCCAGGGGTAGGAAGGAATAGGTACTTGTTAATAAGCTGTTCCTAGAAGTAGATAACCCGTGTATAGGGAAAATCCAATCTACCTCATTTATTGAAATTTTGCTGCTTTTTCAATTATTACAGTTGATTTGATTTCACCTTGAATGATTCACATGATTTGTACTATTGTTGATGATATTATTGAGGTTCTATTTCTATTTCAACTCTATGAGATGAGGGTATTCCATCTCATTCATAATATATGAACTTTCTAGAAATCACATGTCATGCATTTTTTCCTTGCCATCTAAGATGCATTAGTGATTGTATGTTGTTGTGATAGATTTTATGAATATGAATGTTTTTTTGATAGTTTCCTTGATAAAATAACTAATGTTTGATAGGGTATTTTTTTTAATGTTTTGCTTGAATGGAAGCCAAAATTTGGTTCTTGATGTTTTATGGTCCCTCATGGACAAGAATTTGGTGGATCATTGCTCTGTCTGCCTTATTATAACATGTATAAGATTCCAGACTTTGATTTGTGAGGATTATGGGCCATCACAGACCGGAATTTGGCACTTTCATTGTTTGTTTCAGTGTTTTCTGGGGTTTGGAGTAGTTTCTGAGGCTTACTATCCAGAAAAAACCCAGAATACACGCCGTGTAGTGTTATGTACATGCCATGTGTTCTTTTGTTCGAGAGGAAATTGTTTTTCTTAAGTACACTCCGTGTACTTTATGTACACGCCGTGTAGCCTCTGACCGTGTCATAGTCTGTGTGACATGGGAAGGAGAATGTCTGGTGGTAACATGCCATCTACCAGACGAACACGCTATGTAGTGTCAACCCTATGTCCACCCGTGTAACCAAGAACACATATAGATAAAACCTTAAGCTATACATGCTATGTCTGCATTGAACAAGCCGTGTAGTCTGAACCAATTACCCAGTCATGTCACAAACAACACGGGTCTGTGTTATCCCTTCAAGAACATGCCATGTCAGTTCGGAACATGTCGTCTAGTGTGAGCCGTGTGTCAGGCCATGTCACTAAAAACACGGGCCAGGTGAAGCTTTCCTAGTACACATCATGTCTATCTTGAAAAAGCCATGTAGTCTTGTCTTCGGAGAGCGATGTTGTATAACTATGATAAAGGACTTGGTTAGATAAAGGGGACTCAAGTACAAGACGTGTGTCTAGGGTGTTACATGGCTAGTTTTGGCAGGAGTATACGCCCATGTAAATGTCTTCAGGGAACATGCCGTGTAAGAAATGTACACACTGTGTAGTCATGTTTTGTAAAACTTGAGTGCTTTATTTATCCTATCCCCTTCTTTAAATCCTTGTTTTCAGTCCTTGATAATCTTGATCTAAGGTCTCTGCTTGAACTTGTAGAGTCATGCCACCGAGATGTCCACTGGTTGTGCGCCAGTTTCCAGATGGTGATCAGAAACTGGACATGGCTGATCAGGGACCACCTACAGATCCTCCAGTTGTGCCAGCCTTGGTCCCAGCCATTGTACATGACATAGGTGTGGATGCACAGTTCAGGGAGGGATTTTTGAGGATGATGAAGACCTTTTAGGGAGCACCACCTCCTGCCCCATTGATGGATGATTTGATGCGGGTCTTCTAACAACATCCTCCTCCTACTTTCTCATGGGATGGAGGACCTCAGGCTGCAAAGTCATGGATAAAAGCCACACTTGTGATTTTTAAGCATCTAGAGATACCTCCAGAGAAGAGGGTAAAACTCGCTACCTACATGCTTTGATAATCCTCCAAGAGGTGGTGGGATGTGATCTAACAGGCGGGCCTCCAGCAGAATATGGCATGGGAAGAGTTTCAGCACATCTTCTACAATTACTTCTATCCGGAGACCTTGAGGACCGATCGAGCCTAGGACTTCAAGAGTATGGAGCAGGGTAATCTTACTATTATGGAGTATTCCTCTCAGTTCACAGAGTAGTTGTGTTTCCCGCCTATTCCAGGAGGTGATGAGTTTTTCCTTGCATGGAAGTTTGAGGATGGTCTGAGGCACGAAATCCGATCTCAGGTGAACATCTTCAGGTTGAGTTTGATATCTTCTATCGTCAACCAGGCGCTGATCACAGAGCATAATATGAGGGATTATGGAGCTTTGAGATAGAGCGGTTTGGCATCCAGAGTTATTGATCTTCCAGTTGATAGCAGGAAGCACCACAGGGAGGCTGCACGAGGAGATCAGAGCAGGTGGGATGCATCTTCCAGTAGGCAGCTGGTGTGCTACCAGTGTGTGAGAAGCATGCATACGAGGCCAAATTTCTCAAGAGATCCAGTGGAGTGATGATCTTGTGGTAGGATGGGCCATATTAAGTGATTGTTTCAGTTCTAATCACCAACAGATGGTGACAAGGGTTCTTCTATGACCCAACATTTAGGAGCATCACCACCAGTTTCTTAGCAGTTTGGGAACTGGAGTTCTTCCAGCTATTTTGGCCGAGGTGGAGGTCGTGGTCGTGGTAGTCAGTCACTGGTTATTCAGTGACAATAGGGTGGATCAATTCAGAGTAGTCAGGTAGGGTCACAGGGCTGTGACATAAGACAAACTTTTGTAGTGGAGTAGACACAGCAGGAACAGGATCTCAGACCCTCTACAGTTCAAGGTACAATCTTAGTAGCCTTAGTTTTATCATCAGCTCTTTTCGACATAGGGGATTCTGATATATTTATAATTATTTCTATTGTGGAGAGCCTTGGGATCTGTATCTTTTCCTCTACTGATATCTTGATGCTAGACACACCGTTGGGGACTAGAATGGCTAGTGTACATTAGTGCAAGGAGTTCCCACTAGAGGTTGGTGGATGTCACTTTCTATGGGACCTCTATGTCCTAGAGATGACATGCTATGATATCATTCTTGGAATGTACTGACTAGTTCAATTCCAGGCAGTCGTCAATTTTTATTTCCATAGTGTGAGTTTCGTATCACCGGAGGGTGGATCCATTCTTTATAAGGGTGAATGGGATGTCCAGGCAAGTAGAGCGGGTCCAGAGCATCATGGGTTGGGACGAGTTATAGCCCAGATTGCTAGTCGATATCTGGATGACTAGGGGACTTCATAGTTAGACGCTCCTCCAGTGGTGGATCGTTTCTAATATGTATTTCTAGAGGACTTTTAAGGTTTACCTCCGGAACGTGAGGTAGAATTTTCTACTGATCTTGTACCAGGAGCAGCACCAATGTCCATTCCTCCTTATAGGATGGATACACTAGAGTTGCAGGAGCTTAAGAAACAGTTAGAGGAGTTGAAGGACAAGGGATTCATCCAACCATGTACTTTTCCATGGGGTTCATCTGTCCTATTTACGAAGAAGGTAGACGGTGCCCTTAGTCTTTGTGTGGATTATTGGAAGCTGAACCAGTTGACGTTCAAGAACCGATATCCCTTACCTAGGATTAATGATCTCTTTGATCAGCTTCTAGGAGCCTGGGGGTTCTTGAAGATTGACTTGAGGCCCGATTATAATCAGTTGCATGTTATACCATCTGATATACCTCTTACAGCCTTCTGGAGCAGGTATGGTCTATTTGAATATATGGTTATACCGTTCGGTCTCACGAACGCGCCTGCAGTTTTCATGGAACTGATGAACCGAGTGTTCCATCCATACTTGGATTCCTTCTTAGTTGTTTTTGTGGATGATATCTTGGTGTACTCTCACACTCGACATGACCATTATACACATATTGATATTGTTTTGAGTACACTAAGGGAGAATTCATTATATTCTAAGCTCTAAAAGTGCCACTTTTGGATGGATCAGATTCACTTCCTGGGTCATATTATCTCAGAGGTAAGAGTATCAGTAGACCCATAAAAAGTGAGAGTTGTAGTCTCCTGGGATAATATGAAGAATGTCTTTGAGGTGTGGAGATTTCTAGGGATGGCTGGATACTACAGACATTTCATACAGGACTTTTCATGCTTAGAAGCATCGCTGATAGGTCTGACTAAGAAGGTTGCAAAGTTCTTATGGTCAGATTCTTGTGAGTCAGCCTTTCAAGAGATGAAAGGGAGGTTGACATCAGTATTGATACTAGTCTTTATAGAGCTGGGAAAGAGCTATACTGTTTACTATGATGCTTTAGGTATCGGTCTAGGAGATGTGCTTATACAGGGAGATGGAGTTGTTGTGTAAGGGTCTTGGCAGTTGAGGCCACATGAGAGGAATTACCCAACACACGATTTAGAGTTGGCAGCTGTTGTGCATGCCCTATGCTGCCCGAGACATTATCTTATGGGAGAACACTTTTTGGTTTTCACCAACCACAAGAGTCTCAAGTACATCTTCACTCAGCGTGATCTAAATTTGAGACAGCGGAGGTGGGTCTAGTACCTAAAGTCCTGTGACTTTGAGCTTGCCTATACGCCTGGGATGGGTAACACGGTGGCCGATGCGTTGAGTAGGACTCAAATACAGGCAGTTTAGGAGGCCAGTAGTGAGTGGAAGCTTATGGATCTATTCTATGAGTTGTATTTGGAAGTGAACGATAGTCAGGGGTGTTGGGACCACTTTGTGGCTGAATATTTTATTTGTTGTCAACATTTGTCAATACTCGTTAAAATGAATAAAGAGATTAAGAAGGACTAAAAAGTTAGTGGAGATTGGCCAAAGTGAGGTTGTCTGGATAATTGTTATGGAATCATAGAGTTGGATATCATACTTGATCAATTATCTAAGAAGAACAATTCAGATGATTGTTGAACAGATACTAAGTTCAAAGAACTTGTGTCAAAGGTGACACATTGTTTACAACAATAAAGAATGGTAAAGTATCATCCATCCAAGGATGATTGAAGAAGAATGAGGATTTAAAGAATACTATGAAATGCTTCATGATTGCATGAGAACCATTCAAGAGATTACTTGAAGAAAAGAATTATATGATTTGAATGAAGTAGAGAATGATGGCTGAAGAAGAAGAGAGTGCGTGGAAGGGCATGGCATTCTAAGAAGATCATGAATTACACATTTCATTGAAATCAGATGATTTTTTCACTGTTCATAAATTTCCAAATACATGTATCAAAGGTGTTACATTGTCTGCAACATTGAAGGTATTTGAAGAAGCTTCAAGCCTCCACTTTTGGATGAAGACAGATGATTGAAGTTCTTTGGAATTAACACTCCAAAAGGAATTGATAATTTGAAGTGAGGATGAAGAAGTACTTTGAAATTCATATTCCAAAAATAATGGACAAAACTATGATGATACATTGCTGATTTGTATTTCACAAATATCATAAATTTGGAGAACTTGTGATGCAAGCCTTATGAAGAGTAGAGAGAGTAAAGAAGTGATTTTAGAAAAAGAAAGAAAGTGGTGCACAAGTAGTGGAATGAAAGTATTGGTGCATAATTGAAAGTGGCGTGCAATTCATATTTCAACATCATAATATAAAAATATGAGAAAGGAAAGAAAGTGTCGAACAAGTGTTGGAGCGGCGCACAAGTGCAGGAGCGGCGCGCAAGTGCGGGAGCGGTGCGCAAGTGCGGGAGTGGCGCGCAAGTGTATGTGGCGCGCAAGTAACCAAAATTCCTATAAATAGATGACTTGCCTCCTAATTTTTTTAATGCTCAACACTTAAGAGAAAATTAGAGCTCTGATCACGCAAGTAGTAGAGGGAGGCCCGCAAGATGAAGTGGCGCGCAAGATGAGGGTTATTTATATGGTGCACAAGTTTTTCCGTGGAAGTTTTTCCTTGCAAGTTTTGTTGCGCAAGTTGACAAAGGCATGCAAACATGGAGGTTATTTCAAGAAGTGGGCTATGTATAATCCAAAGGTGGGGCACAAGTTGTGAGCGGTGCATAATAGTGGCGCGAAAGTTGTGGCATGAAAGTTATGGCACGCAAGTAGGTGGTGCGCAAGATGAGTGGCGTGAAAGCAGGGAGGCACACAAGTAGGTTGGCGTGCAAGTAAGGATTGGTGCACAAGATATGAGTTGTTCTAGAAGTTATTACCAGATTCTGTTCAACTAGGATTATTCTAAGTTGATCTAGACTTCATTCTTTTTACAATCACTAAGAGAACTTGTGATTCTATCAAGAAGAAGAATAAGAAGGGCTCATTGAATATGGTTTTGCACTGAAAGAGAACATGTGAAGAAGAGTAGGTTTTAGTTTAGGTGGTTTTGCATTGAAGAAGCAGAATAAGAAGAATAGTGTGCATCTTATATGTTTTCTGCATAAAAAGAAGAGAAGAAGAATAAGAAGAACAAAGTATTCCCAATTGAAGCCTACAATTATTTAGGGCATCTTAATTCAGACGATGTCGAGTGAACCGATCTTCACTTTCTGAATAATCACATTGGTATATGTGATTCTAGACAAGAAGAGAGAAGAAGTTTTAGTGCAGTTGGTTGTTTCACTAAGAAGAAGAAAGAAGAAGAAAGAAGTAGCCTAGTGTAGTTGGTGTTCCACTAGAAAAGAAGAGAAGGAAAGAAGGAAGGAAGAATTGATTGCCTACTACTTTGTAAGTAATCAAGTGAAGAGCATTAAAGAAGAACCAGAGAAGAACATGCCTTTTGAAGAAGGAAGAAGACTATCTCCATAGGTAGTATAAAGAACCAGCTAGAGGCAGCAAGTTGGACTAGGCTATCACCAGTCCAGGGAAGAGGATCGTTTCCCACCCCCTCCAAAGTGTAGGGACTTACACTGGCTAGAGGATTGTTTTCCTAGCCAATCTATTGTAAAATAATATCACATTATAATGGATAATCCCTGCAGTGGACATAACCATGCATGGAAAGGACGTAGCTACTCTTATTTAGTGGTGAACCTTGTAAAAATATCATGTGTATATTTTTACTGCTTTCTATTATTGCATGCGACAGGGAAAATAGAATAAAAGAATCAAGATCCTAATAGGTCAAGAGGTACAGGGATAAAATTTGGAATTGGTTTAAAAATTACCCAACACTGATTCACCCCCCTCTCAGTATTAGGTATATCCCAAACTGGTCCCCTCAAGGGTTAGACTTTTCTATCATCTGTAGTTGTTAACTCTACTCTTCTTGATCGAGTTCGAATGAGGAAAATATCTGATTCTGAAGGCCTATTACTAAGGGAGAGTCTATTAGGAGAGGACACTATTCCTGTATAGACCATAGGCGAGTATGAGATCTTGCATTTATAGGGGTGCGTATGGGTTCCAGCAGACATACTCGAGGAGCTGATGCGGGAATTTCATTCCTTAGTTTGGGCAGTTCATCCTGGCATCACCAAGATGTATCGTGATCTACACCATCAGTATTGGTGGCTAGGTATGAAGAGGGACATTGCTGGTTTCATCATGAGATGTTCCACTTGTCAGCAGGTGAAGGCAGAGCATCAGTGACTAGCAGGGATTTTACAGCAGTAACCCATTCCCAAGTGGAAGTGGAATGACGTCGCGATGGACTTTGTGACCGGTTTTATGAGGTTAACTCGGGGGAATGACGTTGTTTGGGTTTTCATTTATAGATTCACGAAGGTTTTTCACTTCTTTTAGATCAAAGAGACCTTCATTGTTGATGAGCTGGGATGGTTGTATATCTGAGAGATTCTACGTCTTCATGGAGTTCCACACTCAATTGTTTCAGACAGGGATGCACGTTTTACTTCTTGGGTATGTAAGGAGATTTAAAAGGATTTGGGTACACATGTACTTTTGAGTATAGCTTACCACCCCTAGACAGATTTCCGGTCCAAGCGTACGATTCAGGTGCTTGAGGACATGCTTTGAGCATGCATCCTAGATTTTGGAGGTTCTTGGGAGAAGCATATACCTCTTGTAGAGTTTTCCTATAATAATAGTTTTCAAGAGACTATTTAGATGGAACCTTATGAGGATTTGTACGGTAGGCCATGTCGATCACCCTTATGTTGGCTGGAGGTAGGAGAGGCATCTTTGCTAGGACCTCGTCTTGTTCAAGAGACTAAAGAGCAGATAGAGTTGATTCAGAAGAGGATGGCTACTTCATAGTCTTGATAGAAGTCTTATGTTGATCCATAGAGATGACATCTAGAGTTCAAGGCTAGGGATCATGTTTTCCAGTGTGTCACACTGAGGTTGGGACACAATAGGATTAGGAGATAGGGTAATCATTCACCAAGGTACGTCGGACCGTTTGAGGTGTTAGAGAAAGTTGGGCTGGTTGCCTATCGAGTGCATTTGCTTCAGAGGTATCAGGATATGCACAACATCTTCCACATTTCTCAGCTTCGACATTACTTCTCAGACCCGTCTCATGTATTTAAACCCGAGGAGGTTGATCTCGAAGTGGATGCATCATTTGAGGAGCATCCTATCCAAATTGTGGATCATAGTACAAAGGTTCTCTATAGCCAGTTGGTTCCCCTGGTACGAGTGCTATGGTAGCACGAGAAGGTGCAGGATGAGACTTAGGAGAGGGAGGTTGATGTACGAGCACAGTGGCCTGAACTGTTCGGGGGTTCTTCTTCTACGCCACGTTAGGGAAATTCGGGGATGAATTTCTTTATGGGGGGAAGTTTGTAAGAACCCAGACCTTATTTTCAGGTATGTTTTTTCTTTTCTGGTCATTTTTGAGGAAAAAGGAAATTCTGAAAATTTGTTAAGTACATACCATGTACTTTATGAGTACATGCAGTCTACTTTATGAGTACATTCCATGTAATTCCTTTCCATAGGAGGCCATGTGCTGGCTATGTAGTATCCACACACATGGCCGTGTGGGAGTGACTTGGAGGCCGCTTAGTTAGGAGTATGGAAAAGGTGAGTACACGACATGTGCTTCAAAATTACAGGCCGTGTACTTTATTTTTTTCATTAAATGCACTGGGGTCATGTCTAATTTCCATAATGCTCTTCATTTAGGTCTCGTTCGACCAAGAGCTCTGTATGGTTGTGGATCTTCGAGGATCCCCCGAGCCTTCGTTCTTCCTCTGAATCAAACATTGTCGGTTGCGATGGAATCACATCAGTGAGTTCTCTTTTCCCCTAGAGCATAATCTTCTAATTTCTCCTCTCTCATGAGATATTGTGGGGTGAACATTTTAGACATTTTTGTAGATCTTTGACATTCTAAGGAGATTAAAGCTTCAAGGTTCACATATAGCGATCTCCTAACACCAAGGTAGGTGGTTTGTGCCTTTCCGGTAATTGACTTTGAGTATTATGTGAAAATTCCACCAATACCCTTTAATTGGGTATTATGTGTTTACCGTTTTACCCCTGTTGATTTCCTTCCATGCTTGTATACTTGTGTAGAGGTAATTTGGATATGAATAGGGTTGATTGCTATGCTTTGGATATATTTCCCTTGCATGTTCTGTTTACGATCGTTTGGTCCCGTTTAGCCAGTTTGGATGCCTTGCCTATTTTCCATGCCTGTTGCTGTAGGATAGAGAGTTTATATTTTGATATGATTGTTATGCTGTAGAATGTTTATCCAAATAGTTCTATAGGTTTACTTGGCCATATTACACTGCTATGCTTGTTGATCTACACAGGGCCGTGAGAACCTGGTGTAGTAGACTGTAAGGGGAATTGACCGGGTGAGCTTCCTCAGAGAGTCTTTGAGAGCATTTGGCTACAAGGGGTATTGACTGAGTGAGCATCCTTAGAGATCCTAGAACCACTTTGGGATATAAGAGGAATTGACTGAGTAAGCTTCCTTAGAGAGTCCTTGATTTCTTTAGACTATAAGGGGATTGACCGAGTGATCTTCCTCAGAGAGTTTTTGAATTTTATTCCTAAACTATTTAGACTATAAGGGGAATTGAAGGTGAGTGCTTCCTCATAGAGTCTATGAACGACCTGGGATATAAGGGTAATTGATTGAGTGAGCTTTCTCAGAGAGTCCTTGATAGTGGGCCTATAAGAGGAATTGATCGCATTAACTTCCTCAGAGAGTTCCTGACTACCTTAGACTATAAGGGGAACTGACTATGAGTGCTTCCTCAGAGAGTCTTCATATACAGAACTAGAGAGGATATGTTTTGTGCACTTCCTAAATGGTTTCTATGCTTGATTGATTGTTTGACTTATGGAACTATTTATTACTAACCACCTACTTGTTTAATATTTTCTATACTTTTACCTTCCATATATTCACTGACTGTTAAGCATAGATCTTTGGGTGTTTTCCTACTGGGATTTAGTCTCACGCCCTATTTGGGCCATGCTTTTTGGCCCAAAAAGATTATATTGCTGCAGGTATAGATAAGGGAAAGCGCCCTTCTACTTCAGGTACTTGACTTGCTGTGGAGTTGGAGAGAATAGGACCAAGCATATTCTTATGATGCTGAGGAGTTGTTTATCTTTTGTTTTGTAATTTGGTTTAGTATTGTTTGTATTCCAGAATTGTGACTTGTTTGGATGTTTTCCTAGATATATGTATCATGCATCATTTTATATATGTTCTCCTGTTTATACTTTTAGTTTTCTGTTGTTACTACTGTATGTCATTATTACTTCTTCCACTCTTGTATGTATTTGTTTACTTCCGTTGTGTACTCTTTCAATGAGGGAATAGTTTCCCCACTATCACACCCAAGGCCCTCACTACTAGTCGGCAGCCTCTGGTGTTTGGGGAAATGCGCTTGAGGCCATGTGACCAACCGGGTATGGGGCTCCTCTGGGTGGCTTCTAGAACAGAGATGTTACACTTGGGCATTTAAAGATTTCATTTTACTAATCAAAGTTTTCAATTATTTTCTCACATGTTTTCTTTATGGTGTATCCATTGATAGTTTTATTATGCTTTTATGTCACCTCACGTATACTTTTAATATTCCTTACAATGTGAATATGAAAGGATTATTATTATTTGATAGTAGAAGTACTCAAAAATTTCCGAAAAATCTAAAAATTAAATTATTTTTTTATTAACACCATGTAATTGATAATGTGAAAAGATCACATTGGAGGTAATACATCATTAAGGATGAGAGTGTGAAATTGATCTAGCAATGTTTGGGCATCATTTCCTATTATGACCTTCCCGATGAATAGTTAAAAACTATTTAATCCTATATTAATTTTTACTTAATTATTCATTAATCAGTAGTTAATAATTACTTAATTAATAGATATAAAGTAGTAACTTTATAGTTAATTATTATGTAATTAATAGTTTATCATTAAGTAATTATTAGTTAATATTTCATTAATCATTAGTTAATCATATGTTAATCATTATCTAATCATTAGTTAAGATTTGTTAATCCTATATTAATTGTTCCTAATCATTCATTAATCAGTAGTTAGTCATTCATTAATTAATAGATATCAAGTAGTTACTTTATTGGGAATTATTGGTTAATTAATAGTTAATAATTAAGTTATAATTAGTTAATCATTCCTTAATAATTAGTTAATCATATGTTAATTCTTATCTAATAATTAGTTAAAAATAGTTAATATTATATTAATTAGTCTTTAACCATTCATTAATACCTAGTTAATCATTACTTAATTAATAGATTTCAATGATTTACTCTACTGATAATTATTAGTTAATTAATAGTTAATTATTAAGTAATTATTAGTTAATCATATTTCATTCATTAGTTAATAATTAGTTAAGAATTAGATAATCAAATATTAATTAGGCCTTAATCAAACATTAATCATCACTTAATTAATAGATATCAAATAGTTACCTTATAGCTAAATTGTAGTTAATTTTTAGTTAATAATTAAGTAATTATTAGTTCATTATTTATACATTAATTAATCATATGTTATTAATTAGTTAATCATTACCTAATCATTAGTTATGCATTAGTTAATCCTAAATTAATTATGCCTTATTTATTCATTAACCACTAGTTAATAATTAATTAATTAATAAATATCATGTACTTACGTTATAGATAATTATAAGTTATATACTAGTTAATAATTAAGTAAATTTTTAGTTAATCGTTTTTTAATCATTAGTTAATCATATGTTATTTACTAGTTAATTATTATATAATCATTATCTAATCATTCTTAATCAATACTTAATCATTACTTTAGCATTAGTTAATCATTATTTATTTAATAGTTATTTATTAGAAAACTATTATTTCACTAATATTTTATCATAACCTTGTTAATATTAATTCGTAATTATGTGACTAATATTTAAAAACTACTAAGTTATACTAAATGATGATCTTATTATGAAATATTAGTAGTAACAATTATTTCTGAACTATATCTAACTAACAAAACTTATATGTAAATAGAATATTTAAAACTAATTAATAATGAATAAAATAAAAAAATAACTTTAAAATAAATAAGAAAAAATACCTCAAAATTATTCTTCACAAAATTCATCAATCCTTTTAGGCCAACGAAATCTTTAAACACAAAGGAAGAAGTTCTGGGAAAATTGTAGAGAGAGAGGGAGAGAAATCAGAGAGAGAGGGTGTGAAATTAGTGAAGAGAAGGGAGAGGGACATGTGTTATTTATAGGGTTTGTGGGAAAGGAAACATCATAATTTTCCCCTTTTCACATGACCAAAAGGTGGTATCATTGATGCCACCTTTCAATATTAGATTTCCAAATTGTTTTAACCTAGTCATATTTCAAAAAAAACATTTTAAAAAAACATATAGAAAACAAAACTCCCAATAGAGAGATTTTTTAATAAATGTTTTTTAAAATTATTTATATAATTATAGTTTATAATTTTTTTGAAAAATAATGATAAAATTTTTGCAAAGGTTGTGCTACCTTTCAATTTAGTAAAAAGGTGGCATAACTAATGTCACTTTTGCCTCTCATTGATATAGATAGATGACATGGAAAAGGTGGCATAGCCAATACCTCCTTTGCCTCTCATCGATGTGGATTGATGAAATGGAAATGGAGGAATGGATAATTCTACCTTTCACCTAATGAAAAGGGAAATGTGGATTTTGTGATGGCACCTTTTGTGTAGATAAATCCTCAAGGCATCATCATCAGTGTCGTCTTTTGCTTAAGTGTCTATAAAAGTGAACCCCCCTCCTCACTCCAAATTTCCCTCCTCTCTCCAAGTTTTAATCCATCTCTATCTACAATAATCCTGGTGGTTCTTCCCATATGTGTGGTGGTTTCGGTGGCCAAAAAGGTGTGCCAGATTTTGTGAAGCATTATGGAGGGGTATTTTTTCTTATTTATTTTAATGTTATGTAATTATTTAATAGATGTTTTTCAGTTAGTTATAAATATGTTCTTTATTTACTAATTTAGTTAGTTAGATATAAATTATAAATAATAGTTATTATTAGTAATGATTAAATATAGATTAACTAATGAATAGCTTGGGATTAAAGAATGGTTACATAATTATTAGCTAAAACTAATTAACTAATGGATTCCATATGATTAACTAATGAGTAATCCATAATTGATTATGTTTTAAGTAATTCTTAACAAATGATTAGCTAATGAATAAAGAATAATTAACTAATGATTAATGAATGATTAAAGAAATATTAAATAATTATTAACTAATGATTAAATAATGATTAAAGATTGATTAACTAATGATTAAATAATGACTAAAGAATGATTAATTAATGATTAAAGATTTATTTACTAATTATTAAATAATGATTAGATAATTATTAAATATTGATTAACTAATGATTGAAGATTGATAAATTAATGATTAAATATTGATTAACTAATAATTAACTAATGATTAACTAATAATTAAATAATGATTAACTAATGATAAAAGTTCAATTAACTAATGATTAAAGAATTATTATCTAATGATTAACGATTGATTAAACAATGATTAAATAATTATTAAATAATGATTAAAAATGATTAATCATTGGTTAAATAGCTATTAAAGAATTATTAATTAATTATTGTAGATTTATTAACTAATTAATAACCAATAATTAACCAATGATTAAATATTTATTAACTAATTATTAAAGATTGATTAAATATGAATGAAGAATGATTAACTAAATATTAATTATTGATTAAGTAATTATTAACTAATGATTAACTAATGATTAAAGAATGATTGAAGAATGATTAAATATCGATGAAATAATGATTAGATAATGATTAACTAAATATTAACTAAAAATTAACTAAAAATTAACTAATTATTAACTAAAGATTAAATATTGATTAACTAAAGGCTAAATAAATCTTAACTAAAGATTAATTACAGATTAACTAATTATTAACTAATATTTACATAATGATTAAAAAATTATTAAGTAATTATTAGGTAATGATTAACTAATGATTAAAGGATTATTCACTAAAGATTAACTAATGAGTAAATAATGATTAAAGATTAATTAACTAGTGATTATGTAATGATTAAATAATGGTTAAATATTGATTAAATATTGATTAAATATTAATTAACTAATGATTAAGGAATGATTAACAAATGATTAATGTTTGATTAACTAATGATTACATATTTGTTAACTAATTATTAAATATTGATTTAGGAATGATTAATTATTGATTAAAAAATGATTAAGTAATGAATAAATAATGATTAACTAATTATTAAAGATTAATTAACTAATGATTAACTATTGATTAAATATTGATTTATTAATGACTAAAAAGGATTATTTAATGCTTAGATATTGATTAACTAATGATTAAAAATTAATTAACTAATTAATAAAGATTGATTAACTAATGATTAAATAATTATTAAAGAATGATTAACTAAATATTAATGATTTATTAACTAATGATTATAAAATGATTAACTAATGATTAAATAATGATTAAATAATGAATAAATAATGATTAAATATTGACTAACTAATGATTAAATATTGATTAAATAATGATTAACTAACCATTAACTAATGATTATCTAATGATTATCTAATTATTAACCAAAGATTAGCTAAGGATTAACTAAAGATTAACTAAATATTAAATATAGATCAAATAATTATTAACTAATGATTAACTAATGATTAGCTCATGGTTAAATAATGAACATACTAAATATTAAATAATAATTAAAGAATTATTAAGGAATTATTAAGGCATAATTAATATATTATTAATTAATGGTTAAATAATGATTTACTAATAGTTAATTAATGATGATCTATTGACTAAATTTTGATTAATATAGAATTAAGATAGTAAAAAAAATGACTAACTGGATGACAAAGGGGATCAACTACACAAATGATTTTTTACTCCTACGATTTAGATGATTTATACCATATTGAATTCCTAGTTTATTAATCTCGATGGATATGTTTTAGATGAATCATATTCTCTTTAAAAACTACCAAAAATACTATTAGGAAACATAAAAATTATACTAATAAACATTAGTGTCATATTTTAGGATATAAGAAGATGTTAGAATTTTTTTTATCATTTCATATTATGTGGTTATCTAAGAAATTAAATCTATGTGTAAAGTCCCCAACCTGGGTGCCACTAAATCAGTGCCCTGAGATAGGTCATCACATGACCTCAATCGTGCCTCCCCGTATGTAAGAGGTTGTCGACTAGTAGTGAGGGTATAGATTAGTCAGGTAGGTAGACTATACCATCTTGGTCAGAGTAATCCACAATAGTAAACATGTAAAATAGTAGAGATATCATGAAATAATAAATGAAAAAACATAAATAACCATTTTCCAATTGCTTACAAACCACAACCAACAGTAAATATTCCATGTCATGATATAATTCCAAGTGAACAAAACCCTAAATAAGAAAAACAATAGAAATCCCAAAAAATCTTGAATCTAAGTCTAGAACGTCATCCATGCATGTCCCACATCTAACTCAACTACCTAGCCTAAGGCTATTTACCTTGTCCAGACCTGCGAGCATAAAATCTTCTTGACTTCCCAACTATGGCCCGAGCAGGGTGTGAGTACAACTAAGTAGGCCAGCACCAATGGTGTCTGCAAAATAACCAATCAAAATGATAGTTCATGCAATTGTGAATGAAACAAAAATAGATAATAAACATTTCAGGCAACTCATTTAAAATATTTATTTACCTATTACTATCCATATTAATAAATTCATTATATGGATCATATTCAATATTTAGTTCACTATCATCATGTAATCAATGGGTTAGAAAATCACATCATTCACACATGGTTAATGGATTTTATCATTCTACATAAGTGAATAAGTCAAATCCCTATTTATTTAGAGATAAAACATTAATACATAAAAATATCCTCACCTCGAAGTCTCAATCTAGGTGGAATCCAACCGTTAGGGGAATAGAACTTTGTCCCCTTCCCTAACCTGTGCATTGTGGTTGGAATTATAGAATCGGTACAACTCGACCCATGGGAGGATCCTTAGTCCTTTATCCCACACCTTAAGCCATGTGAAAATTATTATCCGTCCATTTACCACACAAACCATATCAAAACCAAACACAACCAATCAATACAACAATTCAACCATAATAGAGCAAACAAAACCAATATTAATGGCGATAACAATACACAATAATAAACATAAGAACTAATACTATGCCATAACCTGTTAATACATTTTTCATTTACATTTTAAAGTGCATTTGACCTAATTACCATTCCCATGCATTAACCAATTAAGTATGTTCATAGATTTCCACACCATAACCAACATTCAACAATTAACATGTATTAACCTAATTATAAATTTTATCATTTCACAAGTATTTTCCACTTATGCATTTCAAGTACAATTATTTTATCACTTAGAAAAACCACTATCACATTCAACCCATTAGGTATACCTTATAATTCCCATGTATTTACCCATTCTGCATATTCATCAATTACCTTATGCATACGCATTCACATGTTCTTCAATTCCCAATAAATTTCCAATTTAACAAGTTCATCATTTCTTATATACTAAATCTTTTGGGAAACTAAACATAATTCAAAAACACTTTTTACACAATCTCCTTTAACCCAATTACCCCATTACTAAGTCATTCCAAACAAACCCTTAATCCATTACCAACCTAGGAATAAAAATCAACATTACATTTCCAATTCAACTAAACATATTAGCATGTTCAACAAGGGCTCTACCTTATCACATCTCATTTTCTTACTTAATCTAACCAATTCCTAGGTTTGATAAGGTCCGCAAACCCCATGGGTAACCCTAAAACGTTTTATTCATCCTAAAAAATTCCCACAGGGACCATAAGGGGTTCCAGTAATCATTTATACACCCAATTTAGCAAATCATTCTCAAGGAAACAAATACACAACAAGAGGAAGGCAATATCTCAACACACATGCACAAATCTATAAAAAAAACTATGAGATATAACTTGTAGACCACCTAAATCAAATCTATTGGTGAATGTGATCCAAAAGGTGGCCTTAGATCTGGATTTAACCAACACTTGAAGCCTCAACCTATACCTCACCATAAAAGAGGGTTTTTGAGTGTTTGAAGGAGACATGAGAAATATGCAAACCCTAATCGAGAATAGGAAGCAAGGAGGAGATTATACATACCTGGAGCTTTGATATGCAACCAAAGACACTCAAAACGACCAAGGAATGAAGGAGGATCACCCTTGGGAGCTCTTGGACACTTTGGTTCATCACTAGGGTCAGGGGAGAGGGAAGGAGAAAAATCCCAAGTGAACCTAAAAATCCTTGAGTGGCCATTTTGTAAATTTTTCAAGTTTAATGGGATGAATGGTGCACCCACAAGGTTTTCCAAACCGTGTACAAACCATATGTGAGATATTGTCCCAAAATATAAAATTTACATGGTTTCCTAGGAATTCCACATTGTTAGCTTAACCATGCGATAAATGTGTGTAAGACTCTATCCAAGGCTTTATGATTACCTGGGATGCTCCGCATGGTTTCAACTAACCATGCGCAAACCGTACAACATGCCCAGAAAACTCTTTCTTCCTCCTCTTTCGTACCTCGAACCCCCAGAACACCCCAGATCCTTCTCATGAACTTGAAGAAACACTTATTTAACCAAAATAAGGAACTTAAACTGAAACATAAACAAACACACACCTTATGAAAATCCGGGATCTTACAATATTCCCACCTTATAATGGCTCGTCCTCAATATAATCTTCCTAAGCATCACTAATATTTCATTACAATAAGTCATGCACACAAGCCCACATATTCATTCCCATTTCCCAATTTTCTCATCGAAAATCACAATGCTATCACAAAAAGTGAACTGAGGCATAATCTTAACCTGCAAGACTTCCTCACCACAACCCCCAACACAAGCTGAATACTCCTCAAGGAGGAATCAACTTCAACCACACCCAACCACTTGGAATTCATAGATAAAACCTAGGCAATAGTTCCTAACTCACAACACATGGAAACTTCACACATAGTATTATATTATCTTGGAGGAACCAATTAGCACCCCATCAGTCTGATCCCCTACACAACTCGTGACCTGAATCACTTGGATTCATTTCCCTATATTTTCCAAACTATAATGGTGACCAAACCTGATATCTCTGAGAGAAAATCATGCGATCCTCACAACTATATTTACCGAACTTCATCAATTAACCAATCAGGTCCCAATGATCCCATTCCACAACTGTATATCCAAACACAACCCAAACAATCTGGTACTTAACCAATTCAATCTGTTCCAAAGCTCTCTACTCGGGTTAACTCACCCCATGTTTTCCATTCGAGTCCCTCTAACTCAAATATACGATCACATCGTCAAACAACTATTTATCTAATATAGTTCTCTCTACCAATATTGGTTACTTGGCACCTCCACTCTTGATGAAAGACCACAAGAATATCAACTCGACTTTCACATCATACCCAATGCACCCATTGAGTTCATTACCTAGAATCTGGTAGAATCCCTTAATCATACAACCACTTCCCTCCAAAAAATCATTAAGATCCACCATCTCAAACAACATTCCATATCACTATCACCCCTTCCATTTATACAGTATCTAAAGAAGTCTAATTTCTCACTCAATCCCATTTCGAAACATGAGACACACTTCTACCTTAAAAGAATACACTAAAGGTGATTTACCACTATCCACATTCTTCCCTTGCTCA
The DNA here is from genome assembly GCA_963277665.1 of Viscum album. Taxonomy (NCBI): domain Eukaryota; kingdom Viridiplantae; phylum Streptophyta; class Magnoliopsida; order Santalales; family Viscaceae; genus Viscum; species Viscum album. The sequence continues at coordinate 1,746,010,474 of OY728129.1, read as the reverse complement.
GAGTTGAGTCAATTTTCCCCAGTTGACTCATCCTAGAATTCCAAGCTTCACCATTGGTGTGGCACTACATCATACAAACAAGGTTCCTTTGAACTTTGAGGCATTCCAAAACCACTAAAGGGAACTTACCCGAGTCTAATTTTGATTTCCATTAGAGTCATAGGACCCAACCTCTCTTGACACCAACTGATGTTAAATCTCACCACACTCTTTGATGACCAAAAACAAGAATTTAGAATTTCATTCAGAACCACCCTAAGAACAAATCCAATGATTTCCTCAATAAACCACCATATTCAACGCTCACCTTCCCTTCCTGAGAGACCGAGTGTTCACCTAACAAGTTGCTTATTAGCATGCTGATGCCACTATATAAACTCAATGTTTTATTCCCCACAACATGGGATAACTAATCACTCCAACCTTAGGAGTGTTGTTACCATTTCTCTCCACATGATACTCTAATCACCATGTCTCATGCCCAATCAAAAGTCGGATTCCAAAATTTAGACATGGTTGTCTAGCCTTCTCCTGAACAAGAGATTGAATGTCAACCAGTTCCCACTCCCAGATTCCATGGGTGGTAACCACAACATTCTTCGAGAACCAACCCATACCATGTACCTATCCATAAACCATAGATGGTGTGCATCCCATCATCCCACATCATGTATACCTCCCCCATGACCATAAACCTCATGATTTCATTCATCCTATTAAAACACATTCAAGTTTCTTGGAGTAAAGCCAGATATTCTCAACATACCTGGGAAAATTTCAAGATGTTGGGAATGATCATCACTGGAAGAGGTAAGCTAAGAATTTTTTGAAGAACACCACCAAAAACTTATTTATTTATCATATCACCTCCCATGATAGAACACCATGATCTGCTAATGATTTTAGGCTTCCCTACTATACACCTCTCATCAATATTTAACCACAACCACTCAATCGTGATTGCCAACTAAGACTCACCACCACCCTAGAACCATCTGTCAAGCAGTCATGAACTAATGGTTTCCTTGGTACTACTTCCACCACACCAATCGATTTTTTCTAATACATACTTGATAATTAATGACTGAAAACTATGTTTTTCCATGTAAATAAAATCAATGGTTTATCGCATGACCATGCTTCATGATTTGGGTTCCCAAGGAACTATAGGTGCCGATCTCATTTTAAATCATGCCCAGCCAGTGGGTGACCACATCTAGGCCCCTTAAATCCATTAATCTTGCATACTTTCCTTCAAACACTCTCATACCAACTTTAGTTTCCACAAGCCAACCACCACTTGAGCATAGCCCAATGCCCGCTTACTCACCTAACCATGAATATTGGTTAGTCAGCCTCATGGGACCCAAGGAATTCTCAATATCTCACGCAACAACCAAAAAATTCATACAAACAATCTCATCCATGTGATTCTATTTACCGAAGCTTAAAGGTACTCATATCCATTAATGAATCCTTAGAAGCATTCCAGATGCCTCCTATTCTAAAGCACCTACATCACTAGGCTAGCCTCCCATGAGGTCTCCCTTGATTTCTTTAAAACTACCAATGCATCACCATAACTTAATTTACATCACCAAATCATCACCCTTCCCTCTTATCAATCTTGGATAACCGACACTAGACAACATATTCCACATACCACTATCAAGTTCTAACATACACCCATATGACACACACCCAAGAGCACTAGTAACCTCTTCCAGACTCTCTCATTGGATTCCTTAATAGTCAAGTTATACTTGATCCCTAAACTGGAGTCATGACGGACAAAATCCATTGATTCCCATATACATTGAGTTACGAACAAATAAATGATTTTGAATGACACTCTCACCCGTGTTCTGATACACACTACGCCTAGCACACCAGGTGAACATTTTCTCTAGGTTTTTCACCAAAGGTAATCATACACATACATAGACACCACAATCCAAAACCCCCACTCTATGGCCTGAGATACAACTCGCTTGGCCTAAACCCACATGGGTCACCACACCCACAATAACACCAATCTCTAATGACACTACAACCAATACACTCATTCTTATGTCCAATGTACAACCCACACAATTACAACCCACAAGGTTTACTAATTTTACATTACCAAACAACACCTTAAGACCTAAAGGCCACCCCTAACTAAAGACACAATGGGGAACGCCCAAAGTTTCATGCTTTAGAACATTCTACGTAACCAAATTCTCAAAATCCCTACTTACTCAGATTCATATCCCCTAAAATTTTCCATCAACAGAAATATTAAAGGAAGTACAAATGGTATAGATCACAATAAGAGAATGCAATACCTCCCATACTTATCCCACTCCAGATACACTATTCCAACAGATGTGTTCATATCTCTACCACTACCCTCAACCCTCCTTATAATGGGTCATCGTCAACATGGGGAAAACTAAATTACTTAATCACAAACCATTCATCAAACATCTTTTTAAACAATTTACCTATTTTACACACTAATATTTTCTCTTATTCACATTTATCATCTAATTTTTTTTTTGTAAACATCATTTTAAATCATTTAAAAACTTTATTAGGAAAAATTCATTAACTATTTCATTTCTATATAAGAAAATATTTCTCTTTTAGACACCATTCAATATTTACAATTTACCATAATGCAAATTTTTTTAACCCTATAATAATGTTTACTTATACAAAATATTCATTAACTATCCATTTAATTATTTCCCTTTACCCACTTTAATTACCCTTATTAGGCTCTATTTTCTTCAAGTTTTTTTTCCAAGAAGTAAAATACATTCTACTCTCTATGCCCTGCACACCCATCTGGTGTGTGTCTATCATGAGGCATTCTGCCTATATCTTTATGTGCCTAAAATGATGCATGAATACACAACCTCATCCCATTCCAGCCATGTGAAAAATATCATAAATCAGTCAAATCAAATGACATGTGCATCACCCAATGGTTAAATATCATTAAAATGTAACAAAACACATCAAGAACAACAATTCCCAACCTTGGTGACTTGGTTTTTCCATCATACATGGATTATCTACTCCTAATAATGAGTTAATTACCAAGGATAAAAACTGTCCTAATATCCTATCTACCATCCCCAAAAAGTAATAAAGAGAAAATAACTCCTCTAATACCACTTTATAACATACCCGACCAAGGTTCCACTAAATCGGTGCCCGATCTGGGTCGCCACATGACCTCAAGCGCACATCCCTATACTCAAGAGGTTGTCAAATAGTAGTAAGGGTCAAGATTAGTCATGTGAGGAGACTATACCCTCTTTATTAGAGTAATCCACAATATTAAACCTGTAAAACAACGGATATATCATGAAGTAATCAATGAACATGCATAAATAACCATTTCTCAATTAGGTAAAAATCACAACCAATGGTAAATATGTCATGTCATGCTACAATGCCAAGTGAACAAAACCAAAATAATACAAATAGTGGAAATTACAAAATGGTCTTGACTCCAAGCCTGGAACCTCATCCATACATGTCCCACATCCTACTCAGCTCCCAAGCCTAGCATCATTGCCTTTGTCCTGACCTGTAAGCATGAAATTTTCTTAGGTACCCAACAATATCCCAAGAAGGGTATGAGTAAAACTCAGTAGAACACCACCAACAGTGTCTACAAAATATCAAATCTAACAGATAGTGCCTACAATTTTGAAAGAAACAACAAGTAGATAATAGACATTTCAGGAAACTCGTTTAAAATCATTATTTAGATATTACTATCTATAGTACCAAATTAATTATACACATATTCTTCATTATTTAGTGCACCATCATCATATAATAAATGAGTTTTGAAATCACATCATTCACACATGTTTAATTTATTTTATCATTCTACATAATGGAATAATTCAAATCTCTATCTCACTTGGGATAACACATCACAACATCACACTATCCTCACCTCGAAGCCTCAATCTAGGTGGAATGAAACCGTTAGGGGAATAGAGATTTGTCCCCTTACCTAACCTGTGCATTGTGGATTGAGTTAGACCATCAGTCCAACTAGACCCATGGGATGGGACTTAGTCCTTTATCTCACACCTCAAGCCCAGTTCACATGCTTATCCAACCATTTACCACACAAACCATATGACAACCAAACACAACCAATACATATAACAATCATACTATAACAGAACAAACATAACCAATATCAATGAAAATAACAATACACAACAATCAACATGGTAACTAATACTTTTCCATAACCCATTAATACATTTTTCATTTACATTTGAATGCCCATTGGACCCAATTCCCATTCTCGTGCCTTAAACCATTAAGTATGTTCACTAATTTCTACACCTTAACTAGCATTGAACTATTACTATGTATTAACCCAATCGTCCCATTTATCATTTCACAAGAATTTCCCACTTATGCATTTCAAGTACAATTATTATATCACTTAGCAAAAACACTATCACATTCAACCCATTAGGTGTACCTAATAATTCCCATGTATGTACGCATATTACATATCCATCAATTCCATTATGCATAACCATTGAAATGTTCTTTAATACACAATCCATTTCTAATTTAACATGTTCATCATTTCATATATACTACTTCTTTTGGGAAACTCAACATAATTCATAACCCTTTGTACACAATCTCCTTTAACCTAATTAACCCATTACTAATTCATTCCAAATAACCCCTTAACCATTACCAACCTAGACATAACTATAAACATTCCATTTCTGATTAAACTAAACATATTAGCATGTTCAATAAGGGTGATACATTATCACATGTCAATTTCACACTTAACCTTATCAATTATTAGGTTTTATAAGGTTGGCGCACCCCATGGGTGACACTAAAACGTTCAATTCATCCCCAAAACACCCCATAGGGTCCATGAGGGGTTACAATAATCATTTAGACACCCAATTTACCAAATAATACTCTAGGTAAGAAATACACAACAAGAGGAAGGCAAGATATCAACACACATGCACAAATTTAAAACAAAACTATGAGATATAGCTTATAGACCACCTACCTAAAATCTGTTAGAGAATGCACTCCCAAACGTGACCCTATATCATGATTCAAAAAACCCTTGAAGCGTAAATCTAGATCTCACTAGAAAAGCGTGTTTTAGAGATTGGGAAGGAGATGTGAGAAAGATGCAAACCCTAACCAAGAAGAGGAAGCAAGGAGGAGATTAGACTTACCCAGAGCTTCGATCTACAACCAATGACACTTCAAATGACCAAGGAATAAAGGAGGATCACCCTTGGGAGATCTTAGAAGATTTGGTTCGTCACTAGGGTTTAGGGGAGAGGGAAAGAAAAAAATCATGAGTGAGCCTTAAAATCCTGGAGTCGAATTTTTTTAAATTTCACAACTTTACAGGGATGCATGGTTTACCCGCATGGTTTTCCAAACTATGTGTGTGCCACTATCCCAAAATCACCCCTTCACACTGTTACATTAACCGTGTTATAACCATGTGCAATACTCTATCCAAGGATGCATGGTTACCTAAGATGATCTGCATGGTTTGTATTAACCATGCGTAAACCGCGCAACATGCCTAGAAAACTCTTTTTTCCTCCACTTTCATGCCCCGAACCCCCAGAACACCCTTGAGACTTCAAAAGAACTTGGGGAGACACTTATTTAACCAAAAATAAGGAACTTAATTGAAACTTAAACAAACACACACCTTACAAAAATTTGGGATCTTACACAATGTCTAGATAGTACAACAGAATGTGGCTCTGACATAGATGTACGTAGTGATAAAATCCCAAAACACTACATTAGGATAGACTCATTTAGGAATTTGTGTATGAAAACAGGGCTTTATACACACACATTTTTATAACCCCAAGGTATATGATTTAGATGATTCATATTTTCTCTATAAACTACTGAAATACATTTAAGAAGATTGAAAATTGTACTACAAAACATTAGTGTCATCTTTTAGGATATTAGAAGATGTTCTTAAATTTTAGTATCATAAAGATTATATGGTAAACCATCATTATCAATAATATTTACACTATCATAATATCAATAAAAAAAATTGACATAGATATTCATGTTTTTCTATGTTTACTACTACGGTGAGGTTATTCCAACTAAGTAAGGAGCTTCTTATAGTACACCACCAACAATAATGGTGAGGACAACTGATTGTGTCCCCCAAAGATAACATCAAGAAAGAATTCCTGGTTTCTTAAATCTAGAATCTGATTAAGAGATCAATTCTATTAGCTATAAATATTTTTCATTCCCAGCTACACTATGGAATATAGCTTGTGTAGTGGATAATGATTAACCCTGGGTCTAAGAAATAACATTATTTTTTCAATGGTCAGATGGTGTTATGATGGATTTATATATTATGGTTTATACTATAAAACAACTGCATCCAATTATTTGAATATGTAGACATACAATGGTAGTTGAAGAAGGACTATCCCATGAAATTGAGGCTATTCTATATGATATAGAATAAGACAACCAAGATGATCTCCCAAATATAAATGTAAATCCAAATTCCAATGAGGAATTTTCTAATAATGGAACAAATGGAGAAAACAATTCTAATTAAGAGGAAGCTGTAGAAGTTAGGGAGGAAGTTTCTTGAAATTCAGTAGTTATACATCTATCTCGACCCACAGTAAATCACCCACCACTCTTCTCATCTTGGTCAGAAGTAATAACATGTTTTCCTAAATTTGACTGGAATGTTATCACACCAGCAACTGAGTTTCCAAGAGTTGTAGAGGATATGTTTAGTGGGTTGGGCACAACATGGAATTTTCCAAGTAAAGATGCATTGAAAATCATATTAAAAAGATTTCATATTGAGAGTCAATGTAGATATTGATTTATGGAATCAATTCATAAAAAATACATCATACAATGTAATAAATATGGAGATGATTGTAGATTTCACTTGAGGTAGATTCTTAACATTACAATTGTAGTATGAAGAATTTCAAATATTAAGGTAGACCACACTCGCATTTAGTCAAACCTGAAAAATGATCAAATTCCAATGGATACTGAATTTGTGTCATTTATTGTCATAGAGATTATTAGGACCTTCCAAGATGTTCTTGTATCCCTTGTGAAATAGAGGAAACAAAATTTCCTATAATAAGGCATGGATAGAGAAACATAATGAGATTGTGAAGGTCTATGGTGATTGGGACCACTTATATCGGGTGTTGCCAAAATTCCTAGCCATACTAAGACACGATGGCCAATTTTTCTTCCATATTGATACAAACAAACATGTGTCTCAAGATAACTGAATTGATCTATATCATGTTTAATTTCACCAGTTCTACTGAGCATTCCTCCCCTATATTTCCACTTTTTATTTCTACAAAAAGTTTATACAGATTGATGGAATATTTCTATAGGGAAAATACAAGGGCATATTATTTTTTATGGAAACCCAATATGACAACCATTCACCTATGATTCTATCATTTTCCATTATGGAGAAGGAAAATATCGAATCATGGAGTTAGTTTTTTTCATTTATCAGCAACCATTTCACCCATATTTGGGGTATCTGTTTGATATCTCATCATCATTAGGAAATAAATGAGGCAATCAATGAAGATCCTGATATAGGGAGATCCCCAAATTCACATCATCGACACTACATCAAACACATTAATATAAAGGTGTGAAAAACATTCCATAAAAAACATTTGATGAAGGAAATAATGAGGCTTGGAATGAAGTGTATTTATTATTTTTTACTATTTCAACATAAAGATAAAAATAATTTAGGTGAAATAGGATAAAATCTATGTAGCGTATGAGACATATCAATGAAGTTTTGAATAATTTTTTGAAGAAATATACAAGGATAATCAAGGAGTGTATGATTATATGTTGTGTATTTTAGATTAAAAATGGAAATAGGAATATAATGAGGAGAAGAGGTATAGACATGTGACCATAAACACTGTAAATTGAATCAATGGTTTCTTTAAAGGGATTCGAAAGTTACCTATAACTATCCAAGTTTAGGACACATTTTATCATTTTTTGAAGTACTTTATTGATAGAAAAAAAACATTGATGATATTTCGTAGGGGATAAGGTATGGAAGACATTTTCAATGAGAGATTGAAAAGAATATTGAAGAAGATTTTTCTTATCAGGTGTTCCTTTTCCTCCTAGAATACTATCGATTTGATGTTCAAGAGTGTCATTACCCCATTAAAAATAGCAATGGTCAAGTCTTTATGATATTACTGGAAGTAAGGAAATGTTAATGTGGAAACTTCTAGGAATTATGGTTTCTATGTGCACACACCATCGTAACATGTTCCTCTATGAATATATCATGGGAAGCATATGTTGATCTAGTGTAATGGGTGAACACCATTGATATCTTATATAATACACCATGGATTCCTATTGGGGTGTTTCGATATTTTCCAATGTCCGAAGACCATTCGATATTGATACTTGACATCAAAAGGTTGTGTCAATGAGGGACATCGATGTCCAGTAGTATACGGAATGAGATAGAATAGCCTCAAGAATAAGGGAAACATTTGAGATGCATCACACATCATCAAGAAGGTCATAATAGGAAATGATTCCCTAACATTGCTCGATCGAGTTCACACTCTCATCCCCAATGATGTATTGTCTCCAAATTGATCTTTTAATATTATTATTTATATGGTGTTAATATAAGATCCATAATTTTGTATATTTTTTAAACACTTCCAAATAATTTTACTATAAAAACTAGAAATCCCTTTATATTCACATTACAAGAAATATTAGATGTACAACACACCAAAATTAGTAATTAGCAATGGTTTTTAAAAAATTGGTGGTAAAATGTTTTTTTAACACACAACACTTCTCCCCCCAACCCAACACCCCTCCCCATATTCCCCCATCCCAATGAAACCCTACCGTCTTCCCATCACCCCCTTCACATTTTCGTCTCAAGTCACCCTATCTATCACCGTTGCCCCGCCCAAACCCGATACCCCTCCCCCTCTTTTCCAGATGCGTTTAAACCATAGCCCCATCACACAGGTCCATTCTCCCCCTCATTCTGTCCCCCTTCTCCCCCTCACCACCATCTTCCTTCTCTGCCATCATCTCCTAAATTCCATTCTCTATCATTGTCCCCTTAACTCCCCCTCGCGTCGACCCCCTTCTCCACTTCAAGTGTGTTTTCTTCTTCTTCCCTTATTTTGACAACTCTAGTTTTGAAACCCTATGGTTGTTTCATGTCTATTGAGCACCCTTAATTTCCCTATTTTAATTGTCCCAAATACTTGATTCATTCTAATTATATTATTTATATGCTTATTTCATTTTCAATATATGGATATTAAATTTTAGTATATTCTATATGTGTAAATTACAAATATGAATATAACATATTCAGTATTTTAATATTAAATATTCAATGTATAAATATTGAGTATTCAAAATATAGACATTGCATATTCATTATATGCATATTTCATATGGTAGTATATCATATTTCATCTTACAAAATATATTTATGAAAAATTCTATATTTCTTATTTTATATTTTGTATATTAATATGTGATATATCTTGTATATGAACTTTTCATATACGCGATATGAATATTTCATATATGTTTTCAAAGTGATTTCATGCCATGTGGTTTCTTTATCCATATAGTATGGATCTTTATCCACAGTTAAATTTAAATTTCAGTAATTTTTATTTTCTTTGAATTTTATTAATTAATAATATGGATTTCTTGTTGTACCTTACATTATTTTGTTTCATTTAAAACTTTTTTTATTATAGGATAAAAAGCATTCAATTTCCTTAGTGTTGGTGGGTAAGGTTTTTATCATAGAATTTCTTATTTTCAGACTCTATTATTAGGATATGACTTCTTAAAATACAATGTACCACAATTTTAGCATTTCAATTCTAAACATTTTTCTGTTAACTGTAGTTTTTACCTCCTAAAAATTTCCCAAATTTCTACCTGACTTACAATCCATTTTTTTCGAATCATAGTTACTTATTATTCAAAATTTAATTACTATATTCTTTAGTAAAAAATTCATGTTATTCATCCCTAAGAAAAGGATGTTTTTTAATTTTTTTAAAATATATTATGTCTCAGGAAAATGCATATGCAGGGATACTAACTAAACACAAAAAATGGTAGTCTTCCATTCACCCATATCCCATAAAAACATTTCATTAATGTACCCCAATAAAATATCATCCATTTGGAAATACAAGGCTATATCTTATAATCCTTTATGATAGTAAATAATTCACTTTACATCTTCCAAGTTATCCATTCTTAGATTTTCTAGAATCTAAGGAAAAATACAAACAACATCAATAATTCCCTTATATAAATGATCATAGAAAAAACCTTCCAATTATTGTTGTATACAGAACGTTTTCCTTATATTTAGATTTATCTCAAATTTCTATTTAATTATCATTAGATAACATGAAATATATATAAAATTTGGTGTTTATAGGGTGACATATGGCCATTTATTATCATTCTATAAAAATTTAGACATATTCCTTCTATAAAGGTACCAAATATGTGTCATTACTATCTCTTGTGATTGGTAACCTAAATTTATGATTGGATTTATTGAGATCTTTCATCTCTAACATTCTAAAAAAAGTTTCCTTTAACTATTTTATTGAATCCATATTCAAAACCACTAGTTTATATCATCTATGTTCAAGATAAATATGACACAACATATTCAAATAATCTCACTTGGAATGTAGTAGATCTATTAGGTAATTTTAAAACCACTCTAGTGGGTTTGATATGTACCATCTATAAATAAGAAAAAATAGAATGTGACATACATAAATAGAATCTATTAGATCACCACTAAGAATACTATCCAGGGTTACTTTTTTTTACTTTGACTTTTTTAGTACTTATATGACTCTTCTTATAACTACATTGGTTGTTTTTTTTTCACATCCATTTATCTCATTTCTTACTTAGTATTAATTATGAGATTTAATTTTTTTAATAATGTGTAGGCACATTGTGATATGGATAAAAGCTGGATCACATTATAGAGGAACACACCTCAGTATGCTAAGGAAATGATGGAGTTTTTAGATTTTTCAATTTATAATGGATATGTTGATAGGATAATAAGATGACCATGTCTTACAAGTAAATTTAGATGATGGTTAAAGAGAGGTGATGTTTATGAACACTTGATATTAAATTAAGTACCTACTAAATATTTGTGTTGAATTTTTCATGGATAATAAAAAATTATAGAAAGTTTGATCACTAATTCCAATTGACAAAATGAGTTCCCAACATCATCCAAAATGGAAAATGAAATTAAAAACCTTATAAATAATGAATTCTTAATTGAAAGACACCAACATCAAAATCAAAACATATCAGAACAACCTATTGAGGGTGCTAAAAATAACGACTTCACAAGTGATGTTTTTGAGACAATAGGATAACCAGATCACAATTGTGACATATCATTCGATCTAGATCTTGATTATATGGAGAATAATGTAATAGAAAAATTCACTAAGAAGACAAATGATTTTCATGGTTTGGTTGACGAAGGAAAATCCAGAGTTGTATAGTGGATGTTTGAAATATTCATAACTTTCTTTTCTGATGAAGTTGTACCAAATCAAATGCATATGTGGAATTAAAAATAAGGTGATGTCCATGATATTGGAGTTGATTCATGATGAATTTCCTAAAGAAAAAATCCATGAGTCTTTTTATGATATAAAAAAAGTGTTAACAAGATTGGTATGAATTATACAAAAATACATGCATGTCCCAATGATTGCATGCCTTATTGGGGAGAGGATTAAAGTATATATGATTGAAAACAATGTTCTTCTTATAGATGGCTATCAATGAGTGATGTTGGAAGTATGAATCAACAAACTACCATGATAAAGAAGAAAAGGAACACACTTGAAATGGTTTTGCATTACTTTCCTTTAAATCCTCGATTGTAAACATTATTCATGTCATAGAAAACTGTCAAACAAATTAAGTGGAATTATGTAGATAATAACAATGATGGGTTAAGGATATATTCAAGATATTTTAAATCATGGATAGAATTTTATTCATTACATCCATATTTTTCATTTGATCATATGAATGTTCAATTGGGATTGGTTGCTGATAGATTCAACCCATTTGGGGGTTTGAGCACCAGTTATATCATTTGGCTGGTTATTTTTATCCCTTACAATCTGCCTCTATGGATGTGTATGAAACAAACATATTTTATTATTTTGATGATTATTACTAGAAAACAAATACCTTGAAATGATATTGATGTATACTTTCAACCTTCAATTTAAGAATTACAATAGTTATAGAGAAACAGTGTTGAGACATATGATGCATCTTCTAGAAGAATGTTCAAAATGAAAGATGCTCTAATGCTGACCATCAGTGACTTCCCTAGACTTGGGAATTTATATGGTTGGAAAATATATATGGGTTTGTCTTGTCCTTTTTGTAACATTGATTTTGATCCCGAATGAATACCTCAAAGTCGAAAATGGTGCTTCTTATGTCATCTTATATTTCTCGATGCATCTCATATATTTCAGTTGAACAAGTCCAAATTCAATGGTTCTATTGAATGTAGACCTCCTAGAAGTAGTTAAAATGTTTAGAAATATTGTCACATATTGGAAATGTTGAAACAGAATTTGGGAAGGTGCATCATTTGAATGATAGAGGGAAATGAGTTTTAAGTGCATCATCAAGTGAAATAGGAACATAATAATGGAATAAAAAAAGTATATTCTTCAAATTTATATATTGGGAATTTAATTTATTGTGACATAATCTTGATGTTATGTATATTGAGAAGAATGTTTGTGATAATTTGATCTTCACAATGCTTAATGAGCATGTAAAATCCAAGTATCATCTCAATACTTGTAAATACTTACAAGAAATGAAAATAAAGTGTAATCTCTTTCCATGTGATAATGGAAAGTATGCTCCGATAATTTTTTTGTAATGAAAAATAAAGATAAAGATAAATTCATTATAATTTTAAAACATGTGAAGGCATATAATGGTTATTAAAGTAACATATCAAAGTGTGTTGACTTAAATCATCATAGGTTACATGGATTGAAAAGTCACAATTCATATATTTTGTTACAACAGTTACTACCATTGCCATTGTGTACATTATTACCTGAAAAGGTTACTACTGTTGTACTCCATTTTTTCACATTCTTCAGACAACGATGTGAGAAAAATATAAAAATATTTTATCTTGACAACCTTTAGGAGAGATTTGTATTGATACTTTGTGAAATGGATATGATCTTTCCTCCGTCGTTTTTTACTTTCATTATGCATTTAATTGTGAATTTGGTTGAGGTAGCTAAATTAGGAGGCCCATACATTATAGGTGCATGTATCCAATTGAGAGGTAAATTATTTATATGTTTTTAATTTAAGTAAAAAATTATTGGTACTTAATTAAATACACAATTATATTTTTTTCTTTTATTTAACTGATATATTGGGAATTTGAAATCATACGTGAAAAATAATGCTAAACCTGATGGCTCTATTTTTGAAGGTTATTTTGAAGAGGAGTGTCTTACCTTTTGTTATAGACACTTGTATGACATTGAGATAAGATTCAATCAAGTTGTAAGTGTTGATGACACATTGACTCAATATCAACTATGTGGGAAATCAAAAATCATTCCTTCTATTGGCCAATCAGTTGGGAGGAGCTCAAATATTACACTGACAGAAATGGAATTATCACAGGCACATAGATATGTACTTCTAAATAGTAAAATTTCAGATCCATTTATTGAAGAGTTTATTATAAAACAAATAGAATAATGAGAGTTCAAAAATGAAATGATAAAGATATAACAAAATTTGTTAATAAAGATCTTTTAGAATGGTTTTAACAATGTGTAAGTTCATAAATATTGTAATCAATATAGATATTAGGTTGACATATATATTTTTTAAATATAATAATCTATATTAATTTTTTAGATCGTGACTACTAATACTTGAGTTGAGTTGTTGAAATATTTGATGTTTCTTGCTTGAGGTACTCTAAAACATGCTATAAACTTCGACACTTACAATGTGAATGGCTTTAAATTTCAAACAGTTGACCAGGAAAAGGGTTTGAAAACAAATAATAGTTATATATTTATGTTTTATGAAGTGTGATACTATGAAAAGTTGACTGATATTATTGAATTAAAATACCACGTGCATTTTTTAATTATTTTATTCAAATGAAATTTGTTCGATATTATCAGGGGTGTTAAAAGAGATTTCTTGCAATTTATATTTTTGAACTTCTCTCACTTGATGGATATTGGTGACTGTGAATTACATGATATATATATCTTATCATCACAACCAAAAATGGTATATTATGTGGAAGATTTTGTAGAAAATGGGTGGAGTAGAGCTTCTCACACAATACAAATAGACTTGTATGATATGAGTGATGAAGTGTAAGATTTGACCTCGGACATTGAATCCCATCAATATCAAGAAGATAAATTATTTTTCCATCATGATATTTAAAATATTAGTCTTGAAAGGGTGGATGAAGAAGATAGAGTAATAATGGAGAAGCTAAATGACATGATTGAAGGAGAGAATGATTGTATGTGAACTCATACATTCATTTATCAACCACTTATGTTATTTGTGTATTAATTCATTATTGTAGTTATGTATATTTTGTTTGTCAGTAATGTGCATCTGTTATCATTTATATTTTTTTCTATATGAATTTTTTGAAATATATGTTCTGAAGTTAATTTTATTTGATTAAATGATAGGAATTCCAAGGATGAATCCTTATACTAATGCCAATAGACTCTTAGTCGACGTTCCTTCGACCATACCAATAGATGATGATCTATATGTATCCATACCTACAACATCAGAGACACTATCCTCTTTCCCCCTACACCATCTCTCGCACCCTCCATTAGTGTCTCATCAACAACTCAGTTGATGCCTCTCAATTCAGCAGCCTCAACAATGAGGGAGTAGGTTTCCACTCTTGGTTCATTGTGAGGATATTAGAGGGTGACTATTATACGTAAAAATTTTAATATGAATAAAATTATTTCAATTTTTTATACTACTAACTATCATTTCATAAAAGATGGAAACAATGCTACTATAGAGAAAAATAGGAAAAGTTCATATGTCTGTAATCTGAACAGACAAAAGGTAGTTGTCCCATTTGACTACTATGGGGTCCATACAAATGACGCTGTGGGATTATTTGGCCAGATTCTAGGCTAGATAGCGGCAGATCTGGTTACCCTTCTGATTACGTATGATGATTGGAGACATATGCCTTTATCTTGGAAAAATTAAGTTTTTGATTCCCAGATAAAGGTAATCTTAATACATTATAGTGCAATTTAATGTCATTATGTTATTAAATTCTAATATTTTTAAAATGAATCTATTTTCACAGATGTTTTTCCACTTTCTTGTTGCTGATCTTATAGCATGAAAGTAGACATTGAAAAATTTGGGCAAGAAATGGAATTATTTTAAATAGAGATTATGGAACAAATTCAATGATACATCATTGAGCACCCAACAACTATATGATAAGGTACTCAATGGGGTACCTAAAGAGTAATGAAAAGTTTTTATTTGTATCCATCGTAATAAGAAGCACATGGTATTTAAATATATATTATTATATAAATCTCATTTTATATTATACAAGAACATGAAAAAGAGATGACATTGAATAAATTACTATTAAATTACATTTTATTTATTTCGGGATGTTTCAAGGAAGAATACAGTTAGTCAGGCTAAGCAAATAATCACTCACACTATGGGGTCAATGATTGTTTCTAGAAGTTGGTCAACTCTAGGAATCTTTTCATTAGATTAAATATTTATAATAAAATATTATTTGTTCCATATATTAAATTTTTTATTTAACCAAGAAGGATTGGAGCATGAGTTAAATCCCATGCTCCCAAAAATTTATTAACAAAAAGTAAAGGTCAGGTGATTACATGAGGTACAATGAGTTTGTACCACCAAGAGAAAAAAGAATTGAAAAATAAGGTGTCAAGAAAAACCTATAAATCATCCCTAAGAGGGAAAAAGAGCTTAGCAAGGAATGATGCCCAACATTTTGTCATAAAAAATGCATAATCATCAAAGAATCATCCCTAATGTCTGGGTCATCATTGAAATCATCTTGTAAAATCCAATGGCCTACAATCATACTTGTGTTTGTCTGAAAAAATTGACAGCAGCAACAGAATTTTGCAGTGTGTAGATTCTTCATAAAAATCCGAATCAAGAAACAATACTTCAGGCAAAAATTGATGGAGGATTTAACTGCACTTTCAAATCCTAAATTTAATACTTCAATTGTGCACAATCTAGTTCACGTTTTCCTCCTATAGGGTCATACATTTTCCATATATTTGAGCATATAGTGGGCAGTCTGTAATACCAGATTAAAGCTCCTCATAGAACCTGTGTTATCGTCAAGCATCATAAGGGGAATCCATCCACCAGAATTTGAAGGATTGTGGAACAACCTACAAAAAAATTACAGGGTCCAAGGCTGTGAAAAACTGCACTCAGTGGCTTCACAAGAAACAATTGAAAGCATAATACAGACCAATATAGATCATTAAGATCAATAGAAATCATTATGCAAATGAAATGGTGAATCTCAAATCAAAATACTCTTGAATTGTAGCCTTTAGGCTCTTGATTGCAAATATTCCTCCTTAAAAAGGAGAACATGATCATGATCATCATGATAAGTTTTAGTAGAACCCTGACATAACCATAGCTGGAAGGTATAGGAGGATGCCAACCCCTTCTCAAGATACATTCTTCTATGAATGAAGAGTATCCAAATGGTATCCCCTGAATCATGTAATCCATCTTGGTAGGTGCCTGATCATTTGATCTTTCATTCGGTCATATTGCTTCACAGATCACACATCATACAAAAAGAAGATGAAAATCGCACAACCAAAACATCTCAAGAAAAGAATTCATAACCACATATATGGATCAACTTCCTTGTAGATATTTATACACGTACATCTATTACTAGAAATGTTGTAAAAAATAAATGTAAGGGTCTCTGTCAAGTTCAAATTACACCCTATTAAACATCTTCTCTCTAATACTTAAATACTCATCTTTGGTTATCTCCTTGTTAGTATATCTTCCAAATGACTGTTTATCTTTTCCCTCTATCTAGGGGTATAATTCCTCCTTATAACCCTCATTGATAACATGAGTGAAATTCTTGATCTCAATAGCATCCTGCGACTCCTCTGAATATGAAGGCAAGAAGTAATCCTATTCATCCGATGAGGAGGAGGGATCCCCACCAACTTATAGCTGAGGAAGGATCACAGGTTTTTCCAATTTAATACCCGAGGATATAGTGAAAATCATTCTCTCCAACTTAGAATAACCGATACGTTTTTGACTCTTCTTAGAGGGTGGAATAAAAAATCCATCTGGGTCAACAATCGACTTCTTCCCTTTTTAGCACTCGACTGTAGATACACATCCTCCATTTGACATAAATGATCAAGTGCATCTTGATTAGGTTCACTAAAGTCAGATTGTGTCTCATGTTTTTCCATTTGAATATAAGGTGTGACTTTTGAGGTAACAAAGGTGGGCTGAGCATTATTAAAAACATCCACAAAGCCAGAGGAATCATCAACAGTAGGGAACAGAGGCTGGGGATATTTAGAATGAATGGCCACATACCAATTTGGTGTGAGACTCATTAGAGACTCCTTATCCACCACTTTAGGGTTTGGTTGTGCATTATCCATCAGCACAATCTCCTGGGGAAGTTGGGTGTCAACATATCCATCAAGAGCCATAGGTTTCCCTAAGGACCTATCAGTATAATCATTAAACAATCTAGTAGCTAATTTTGGCTTAACCTCTTCCACCCATACTGACTTTTTACGGGTGAGAGGGAGTGGAATAGTGAATCCATGTTTGTAATATTTAGAAGAATGTCCAATCTTTTGACATTTTTTACAATAGGTTGGTAGGTTTTCATAAGTTATCTCTTGATAAAAGCCCGAATCACCATTTTGTATCAAAAAAATGGATGAAAAATGTTGAGATATGTCAAATTCATTTAAAACCCTCTCAACTGAGGGTATAGAAATATTTTTGGTAGCATAGTCCATTTTAAGAGGATGTACAATTAGGCTGGAAATTGGAAAAAGGGATACTCGTTTGAACGTATGAAGCAGAAGGCCAGAAAATCCTAACCAGATTGGGATGATGGGTGGTTCGATGTTAGGATCGAAATCTGGGGTCCATTTAATAACTTTCATGTGGCATCCCCTAAACAACCACAAATTCCTCATCCAGAAACAATACTAATCATCTTCGGAAGAAAATAAAAAAATAACATTTGAGGAATTCAACAAACCAATATGACAATTAACAAAACCAATAGCTTCCTGAGTCTTTCTTAAGTAGTTCAAAGAGGGTCTAAATTTATAGAACATACCAATAATAATGAAATGAAGATCTAAGGAGAGTATGTGAACCTCATTCGGTGAGAATGATATTGCAGCGTGACCTCGATGTCGGAAAGATTTCGGTGCAATACAAGGATCAACATTCAGGTCGCCAGGAGCCTCTTTTAGGGCACCAAGCCTCCCAAACAGAAGTGTGGTTGGATGTTCATAAAAAATATGATGGGATTCATGTTAAAGATCCTTCGAAAGAAGTTGGGGTATCAATTTATTTTTCATTATAATAACTTATTATGAGTTGTCACTATTTTATTATATATTTCTTCAAATATGATTGATATTTGATTTATAGGTAAAAATTAAAGAACTATGAGATGTTAATCCCACAAAGTCCTACTCAGTATTCTACGATGACCTTGTTGGTAATGTCTGTAAGAAGGAGTATCTTAATCAAGTGTGCAGGATGGGTTTGAAACCATTACCATTTGATGTCTTTAGCAGACCATCGGGGATTGCAGCTGCATCTACACCTAGTTTCAGTCACTCCCTACCTTGAGATGCTCAGTGAGAGTTTTTTTCTTTTAAAAGCACAATTCAAGAATATGGGGCTCAGATATCATCTTTATAGAAATAATTTGATTATTTATATCAAAATATGAACAGATCTATCCTTAGTGATATTGCATCGATGACTGGTGGTGAGCAGGTAAATCACACAACTTCAAAACAATTTAGTTCACACACTTTTATTAGTTTTAAGATTAAATATAAACATTAAAAATTGTTTAATTTTCAATATAATTTTATTTTAGGTGCTGGTAGTAGGAATTAGAGATGAAAAGGGAGAGGGTGATGAGTAGAGTTCATCATTGGGTAGTGATTGGTGGTCTTTTTGATGTCTTGGACACATTTTCATGACTTCACATGTTTATAGAGGATAAAACCATTTATGGTTCCTATAAATTAATATACCTATTTATATATTATTACATTCCTTTATTCATGTTTCAAGGGACTGCGTAGATGAATATGGTTTAAGAAAACTATAGAGAAATATGCAGGATTGTTTTGTTTTCTTATGATAGACGGTACACCTAGTCACCTGGTCTATGCATTTTTTTCAGGGTAGTTTTTTGGGATGTAGAATCTATAGATGATTTTTTTTGTAAATAAGCATATAGAGGAAGTTTAAACCACCACTATATGATTATGGTTTTTTTTCAAAGTTAGTTAAAACTACTATTAAATATGACACAATACTATTTAGCGGTGGTTTGTTTCATTTTAGTGGTTGTTTTCCAGCAAAAAACATTTGGATTTAGAGGTGTTTTAGACTGTCGCAAAATATGATTTCTAAGACACTTACTATAAACTGATGTTAAATGGAAATAATTGCTTCATATTAGAAGTTGACACTAACTTTAGTAGTGGTTTTTGGAATCCATCGCAGAATAATTTAGCGGCGGTTTAAACCACCGCTACTCAGCGATTTTCTTATATTGTACTTGTGAGGTGACATGAAAGCATAAGTATACTATCCATAGCTAGACCATAAATAAATCATGTGATAAAATAATCATGAAACATACCATCATATGATAAATCATACATAAATTTAAAAGCACAACATTTAATATTTAACTTATTAGTTAAAGTCAAACTATGGTTATGTTGGGTTATAAAAAATATTTTATCTTCATTATCTAAAAAGTCATAGAATGTTTTTGAAAGTGAGGTAAAAATAAGAGAAAACATCAAATAAATTTATTTAACCATGGTAAAATGAAAATTATGATCATATAAAGTGAAAATAGATAATAAAAACTCATTAAATAACACATGAATGCTTTACAACGGACAAGAAAGACCATGACAGTTTTCAATAGAACAAAGTTTGGATGAGAAGAGTCTGAATTTTGGAGAGAAGTAAAATTCATATTATTTTCAAGTGGTAGCTTAATAACATTTTCCAAATGGATGTACTTGACCTTTTAATTTTCAAAATCTTCCAGCCTTCTAATGATATCTTTACCATATGGGGAGGCATATAAATAGAAGGTTGAAAGCTTTTGAAAATTCAAAATTTAATTAGATCCCTTTGGAAGATGTTATTAAGATACCACTTGAAAGTAAGCTGGATTTTACTTAACTTATGAAGTCAAGATCATCTCATCCAAACTCTATTCTATTGAAAAATACTAAGATATTTCTTGTCCGTAGTAAATAATTCATGTTTTATTTAATGGGTTTGTTGTTTTCCTTGTCACTATATTTGATCGTAATTATCATTTTTTCATGGATAAAAAAATAGATTTGATGTGTTCTATTCTTTTTACCTCACTTTCCAAAACATTCTGTGACTTATTTTTTAATAGAGTTTTAGATAACGAAGAAAAAATGTTTATATATATAAATATATATAATCATATCTTACAAAACACCCTTTCCAAGGTAAAAACAAATCTAAAACCACTTTAGAAATATGCTTTGAGAAACCTGAAGACATGTCATTTTATTTTGAAAAGAAAAACATCATACAACAATGGGAATAGATATTTATGTCTTACATTCTACAAGTCATAACATTCTGCTGACCATAAAATTATATTTATATTTTACACTTATGTTTTATTACATTTTTTATGTAGAGATTGAGGATATTAAACTACTCACTAAGAAATATAGGATTTTTTCACGTGACGTGCTAGAGGGTCGTGAGGTTCGATGAATCAAATTATGTCAAGCACATCATTATCATCACATTCTTCCCCCAGCCGCCATTATATTGTACCTACACCATGCTGACTTCTATTAATTTGCGTTATAAATTCATTGATCATCACCAAATTGATTCCCTCATCAAGGGACAGAGACTAGAGACAGAAAAATTCCACTTATCTGAGTGAGAGATGACCATAACCCTTAAGGATGTGGCAGTCCTGCTCAGTCTTCCTATCCAAAGGATGCAAATATAGGTCCCACTCGTGCAGACTAGTTTGATCTTGTACAACAATTTTTAGGCCTCAACATTTTGGGGGATGAGGATGCTACATATGGTGGGTACATATCCATGAGATAACTAAAGATGCATTTTTCATAGTTACCTACTTACGTTGATGAATACATTGTCATGTGTTATGCCCATGCATGTATCTTATTGATCATTTAAGAGACATTGTGCACTGATCACTATAGTATGCATGTACACATGATGTTTCTGGGTTGTGTTTTAAAATTTTTTATTTTAAAAATCATATAATAACAAGAGTATAAGATTAAAGTAACAAATCAAGGTTTATTATAATTGAAAATTAGGACTTGAGTACATTAATTTATTCTAAAAAATACAATGTATTATAGAAAAAAATATCGCAATCCATATGTTTCTTCATATTTATTTTGGGTATAATTTTCAAACAATTAGAAATGGATATTGAATCACAGGAATCAAGTCAAAAACTGTATATGGAGACAACTTGAGTTTTTTAAAATTACTATTTTTGATGTCGTTACCATTTCTCCAATAGTTTTTATTGATTTACATGTTCTTTTCATTTCCTATCCCCATTTTTGGACCATTGGAATGATGATGGGTTTTGTGTTTTGGTTGGTAATTGTGATACACTTTCCTATTGGGGAGAATCCTGAATCCAGGCTGAAAAATTGCTTTCCAACAAATATTGTGAGAAACCCGTCGAAATATGGAAGCGATATAAACAGAATGAAGAAATCAACATGAAATATTTTTTAATGTGGAAAAACCCTCAAATGTGGAGGATTAAAAAACCACGGGGAAATTCCCAAATATCCACTATGAATTAGAGAGTACAAGAATTCAAGTAATGCCCGAAATTGAATTAAAAATAAGAGAGCGAAGAAAACCTGTGTGATAACCACACCCCGATAAGCCTCTACCATGTCTTTGATAAACATCCCACTGACGCCATGTATCAGAAGATCAATCTGTGACAAAACGTCACCCTTATGTCGATGAAACGTCACTACCTCAGAGATTTTCACCCAAACATGCATCAGCCTCGCATCAGCTTGCAACACCCGAATGATCTCGCCATAATGATGTACCACCGATCTACAATCGGGACACGCCACCTGATCACCGCTATCAGGAAGACTTTCGATACGGGGCCCCGATCATCAATTACATCACTGCTACTCTGCACCTGTCAAACACCGATGCGCCATCGTCGCCGTGCCACACAGGCCACCACAAACACGACAACCCCTTCTTAGGCCTCCCTTGCCTACTACATCTTGTTGAAACACCCCTTATCTTGAAATAGTTTGCTGCATCTTCTTTATACAGACACCAAGTCCATAATCACCAATTAATGCAATCAACATCCATTATTCCATCCATTAATATCAAGAATTAAATATCAATTAATGTTGGGAGAAAATCCTCAATTAATAGTGATATAAATCTCTTAATTAATAATTTTCCTCTCTCATCAATAAATCTGATGAATCCCTCCATAAGAATTTTCCTCTCTCATCAATAAATGTGATTAATCCCAACAATCTCCCCATTCATCAAATTAATGAATGGAACCATCCAAAAAACCCAGTTGAAAAGAAAATATCAGTATCACACCAACCATCATCAATTGCATAAAATATGAAGACGTCCTTTTGCACTTATGATAAAATATATCAGCTTCCCCTATAAAAAGAAAATCAAATGCCGAAATCTTTGTCACATTTGTATCTGCACCATCCTACTCATCCTGCTGAACAAGACAAGAACCAGAAACATCTGAATCCCCCATAATAGTGACTACCACATAATTTTGAGCACCTATAGGAATAAACTCCCCTCAGCTCAACATCCTATGAGCGGATGTGTGTATCACCTCTCTTAACAGGCATTAATTTACAAACTTTAATCTTCTCCATGCACACATCTGTGATCCTATTCTAATCTTCCATAATTCTCACGTTAAACTGCAAGCACGAACTGACCTCCTCTAATACCACTTGTTGGGGAGAATTCCAAATCCGGGCTGAAAAATTGCTTGCCAAAAAATATCATGAGAAACCCATCGAATATGGAATCCATATAAGCAGAATAAAGAAATCAACATGCAAGATTTTTTAACGTGGAAAAACCCTCCCATGCGGAGGATTAAAAAACCACGGGGAAATTTACAAATATCCACTATGAATCAGAGAGTACAAGAATTCAAGTAATGCCTGAACTTGAATTACAAAGAAGAGAGCGTAGAAAAACTGTGTGAAAACCACACCCTGATACACCTCCTCCATGTCTCTGATAAACATCCCACAGACTCCATGTATCAGAAGATCAATCTGTGAAAAAACTTCACCCTTCTGTCGATGAAACATCACTACCTCAGAGATCTTCACCCAAACATGCACCAGCCTCGCATCAGCTTGCGACACCCGAATGATCTCACCATCATGATGTACCGCCGATCAAAAATCGGGACACACCACCTGATCAATACTATCAATAAGACTTTCGATACATGGCCCCGATCATCAATTACATCACCACTACTCTGCACCTATCAAACGCTGACGCGCCATCGTCTTCGTGCCACACAGGCCACTGAAAACGCGGTAACCCCTTCTCAGGTCTCCCTTGCCAGTTATATCTTGCTAGCACACCCCTTATCTTGAAATATGTTGTTGCATCTTATTTATATAGACACCAATTCCATAATCACCAATTAATGCAGTCAAAATCCATTATTCCATCCATTAATATCAAGAATTAAACATCAATTAATGTTGGGAGAAAATTCTCTATTAATGGTGATATAAATCTCTCCATTAATAATTTCCCTCTCTCATCAATAAATGTGATGAATCCCTCCATTAATAATTTTCCTCTCTCATCAATAAATGTGATGAATCTCAATATTTCCAATAGGTCATATCCATTAAACAAAGGGTGCCCCTCTACCTTCCCAATGCCCGAGTGACCCTAATCCATAAAATCAATGCTCATAATGGAAGATGAAGGACACCAGATGGAAAAAGAGAATCGTTTTCTCCACATGTTCACATTATAAGTGGTGTAAAATGAATCATATGAAAGCACCCACAATTCGGCTGGGAAAAGGTAGCGGTCCTGCCAGAATCTGAAATGGGTTATCTTATTTTCCTTGAGGTCTTGAAAGTGTTCTCTCATTGCTTCCTCAACCTAAGAAATGAGGTTCTTTTTTCTTACTCATCACATTGGTTGATAGTATGAACTCATTAAAAGAAATCGTTATACGATTCCCCATAAACCTTGATAGAACTTGTTTACCTCTTTTCCTCAATTTCTAGGGGCATGATTCTGATTTGATAGATGATAAGAACACTGAAACAACTGGTTTGTATTATGGTGTGTGTGAGATTCAGTGCCAAAGTGATGGAAATCTGAAGGAACACCTTAGAGGGAGGAAGCATCTGGAGAAGGCTGGATTGTGGTGTACGTTGTGTGAGATTGTGTGCAGTAGTGAAGGAAATATGAGGGAACACCTTAGAGGGAGGAAGCATACGGAGAGGGCCGGATTGTGGTGTACAATATGTGGGATTCGATCTGTGAATGAATACAGTGAGGGGAAATACTTTAGTGGGAGGAAGAATTCAGAGAATGCTCGCTTATGGTGTACTGACTATGGGATTAAGTGTAACAAAGAAGACAATATGGAGGAACACTGAAGGGGGAGGAAGCATTTGGAATACGGTTTCTTGGGGTGTGTGTATGACATGTTATTATAGTGGTCAATGTATAAGGATCCTTCATGACAAAACCTTCATATTTGTCCAAGGCCTCTTGTAAGATATGTCATATATGATATGTATAATCTTAAAATGGTCATAGGCGTATCTAACATTCAATGCCACTTTAATTTTAAGTTTCTGAGGTCCAGAATTGAGTACTTTCATGCTTTGTTTTTATTACCTCATCTTTTTTAAAATATGGAGAAGCATAGTATTATGGGAATGTTTGATCATGGATAAGACATTGCTCAATGAGATTTATATCTGAGCCCTGACAAGCTTCATTAGAAACATGTGATTGAATTAGTTGCAAAAAATCATTTTGGTTATGGGTTGGTGATGATATTTTCATATGATATGAGTTTACGATATCGGGGGAATCCATATCATGTAGAAGAGAGTTTTTTTCATGTGTTTTCGATTTTTTTTAAAATGTGTTCACATTAAAAATATTTTAAAAAATATGCTTGAATGGTGTCTGCCTCAGTGCCGCCTTTCTGCCAAAATAAAAAAAACTACTTATTTATTTAAAATTTTTTATTTTTGTTTTGTTTTCTTTTGTTTATATATATATATATATAACAAAAAAATTCAGCAGAATTATCTACTATTTAATATCCAGCTCTACTGTCATTACAACACTTTGAATCCTGACATAAAGTCTCACCCAGATCTCCATTTTATAAGAGGGTTTATCCTAAAAGTCATTCTTTATTTCTAGGATTTAGGTTCTCCCTTTCCTCCACAGAACATTATGTATTTCTGACGTGGGATTCAGAAATATTTCAAGTACGTGCCTTTAAAATACTATAAAATGTAAAGTAGAAGAACAATATAAATGAAACATAAAACATGAATTAAACATATAAAAAATAGGTGAAAATAAATAGAATTTTGTATCAAATGTTGATGAAAAATAATTTATAAGCTTTCAAAACCACATACTTGAAACTTAAAATTGTTTCAAGTATGTGAGTTTGAAACCCTGAAAAATATAAACTATAACACCAATATAAATGAAAATTAAAAGATTTATTAAACATATAATAAATATTCGAAAATAAAAATAATTTCTTAAATTTTTTTGATGAAAAATAATTTATATGCTTTCAAAACCGCCAACTTGAAACTTACGATCCCGGTGCAAATGACCATTTGCGGAAAAGGACGTTACAAATAAAGTTTTTTGTGGCGGTCCATCGCAAATAGTTTTTTTGTGATGGTCCGTCGCAAAAAGAAATTATTTGTGACGAGATACAGATCCATCGCAAATAAGTTCCCCACAGTTTAAAATACCTTATTGTGACAGGGCCCGTCACAAAAAGTCATAAAAAGTATTTCCGATGGGCCCCGTCGCAAATAGTGTAAAAAATAAAAAATAATAATAATAAAAAAATATTAATATTAATGAAATAATAATAATTATAAAATAATAAAATAATATTCATATAATAATAATAATATTGATAATATAATAATAATATTATTAAAATTAATATTAAAATTACTAATATAATAAAAAATTATAAAATAATGGAAATCTCAATATTTATGAAAAATATAATAAAATAATAAAAAGAAAATTATCAAAAATAATAAATAATAAAATAAAAATGATAAATAAATAAATAATAAAATATGTAATATTTTTAACAATATAAAAACATACAATATAAAAATGTAGATAGTTAACATTACAAATATTTTTTACATTCAAATGTTTGATTATACAAAATAAATAGATCACAGAGGGAGAGGGTCGTCTGGAGGAAATGGCGGAGGAAACTCCATCCCTAAACCATGAGTCAGACATCACATGTACTCTAACTGCTCATACTCATATTATTGCCGCCATCGACACATCTCCTCCTGAATCTCCTACTACTGCTGTTGTGGTTGTTACTGTCGTAGGAACTCCTCCTCCTCCTACTGCTACCATTGATGCATATGATCCTGCTCCCTACTCGTACTCTATATAAGTTCACTCTGAGCTTGCAGCTTCTCCTAATACAGTGCAGCAGATGATGATGACTCTCCATGAGTTCCTCTCAAGCTAGATGCCGACATCGCAGCAGTGTCATAATAATCCATAGACGTCAATCGAGAGTCGATACCAACAACTCAACCTTTCTCAAAAGCATACTGGATCACATGCATCCATGTTGTCTCATCAAATCGGTGGGCACTAGTCTGAGTATCAGGTCTCTGCCTAAATCTTAGTTTGTGATTGAGACGTCATGACCTCATATGACTCCTTAAATTGAAATTTAAAGTAAAAGTGATAAAATATTATTGGCAGTTAAATTTTAAACTTAAAAATAAAATAAAATAACCACAATATGACACTAACGAGCACCTCTAATCTCTCTAGTGGTCAGATCACTGTACATCCTTCTATAAACACCGTACTATGTAATATTGGGTTGTTCGACTACATATATGAATATAAAATAAACTGTTTATATTTAAATTTATATAAAGTATTTTAAACAAGTACATACCATATACTCTCTATGCGTACTGAATATACAACTACCATCTCGATGTGTCACCTCATGTCTCCCTCGATTTTGTTAACTTATCGATGATCTACTATGAAAACTATCACCCAAACAGTATGAAAATAAACCATCCCAAACATGAAATGAAAAGTAATCAGGTCGGTGGGTGCGATAAGACTCATCAAACTCTATCACTCATACTTTATCCATTGATTTTCTTATCAAATTATGCAAACACTGACCGCAATGTTGACGCACAGTCCCCTATTATGCCTTTCAAATAGCACCGCACATACTCCCATCGATGAAATACTGTAAACCCTGCAAATAATTTATAATATCAAGTTAATAATTAAATTTATTTCAAAATAAATATTATTTATTTACATACCAAATAATAATCAAATATGCGATGCTGAACCATAATGAGAATATGATCCCATGAGACCCATGATTTAGAAATATAGCTACACAATTTAGTGATCCCCTGTTCAGTACCAATATGCGTAAAATAGAAAAAAATAATAATAATCAAACAATTAGTATATAAATAAATAATTGAAAACTAATTAAATACACAAGTAAACATACCTCTTCACGCATAAATCGATGTCAAGATGTGGACGTCACTTGGGGATGGTGTCAGGAATCATCAAGCATGCAAGACCACTCCCCCTCCGAGTCTCCCCTGAACCGCCAACAGTTTGAGGGTTAGATGATCCAACATCATGCTCATCCAAAGGTAAATCAACTTTCTACAACAGACGATACAGATCCTCATCCATCTAAAACACGAAATGACTACTGTTAGTAAATAGTTGAAAGCAACAATTATATATAGATATATATTAAATATGATTAAAACTACCATTTAACTATGTCAATGTTCATCTTTATCTCAATATTCATATCTGACGATATAAATATCTTCATATTCCTCCTCAACATCATCAATTTCCATATGATTTTCAGTTGCATCATCTCTTGTTTTTTCAAATTCATTTGTAACATCATTAACATCATCATCATCATCGACCCTTAACTGGAGGGTTTCATCATAGATATCTGTGTCTCTTCATGAAAAAGATAGATTTGAAGCAGTCTCTTAAACAATTTCAATTCCTTCCACTTTTGCAGAACCAAATTTACTTTGTGAAAACTGATTTTCTAGAGATTTAATTTATATTATGCTTCACTAATCACTCAACTCTCATAAAGTTTTACACTATTTTAAATAATACATTTGATGTGTCTGATGAGCCAAAAAATGGTTCATTTACTCCAAGAATAATTTTATTTTTAATATCAACGATTCCATGGGTCAGATAAACACGCAAGCCTCTCTCAGTATCAAACCACTGACATTTAATCATCGTTATTTAATAATGTCCCAAATAACATAGTTCAGTAATTTCATCTGGCATACTGTAAAAGTTAACTTCAGTTTCTCTATGATGAGATCAGCTCAAGAAAACACCACTATTCATTGTTTTTTTAATTCCCCATATGCATGTATATGAAATCAAAAACCATTTACCACATATGCATTATCATATTTAACCATTTTTTTATGGTGGGTTACTCAATACACACAATCGATTATCAATTTTATCATCATGTTGAGATACCTGAATTTTTTTAAAATAATTATCAATAAAACAGATTATAAGTTTATTTTATATGTTAAACCAAAAATAATTTATGTTACCAGTTTTTGAAACAAGTAGGAATTTTTTTTACCGACGTTCTTCAAGAGAAGCTGTTGTAATTTGTGAAAGTTATTTCCTGATAAGATTTTCATATAACCTAAAAATAAAATATAATTAATTTATTTAAAAAAAAAATTATAGAATAAGTGATAGGAGCACTCACTATACAAATAGTTTCATTTCTTTACAGTTGATCATAACATATATATGAGCTCTGTGATGTTCATCATCTAAAATCCATCATTCATGAACTCCACCAAAGCCATGTTTGGGCTGATTAAAAACTGATAATTGGTTTCCCATTTGATCATCAACATTTCCCTCATTACAGTCCAGACGGTTTTGTTTTTAGGGATATTCAGATTGAATGTAATGAGAGCAGAAAAAATATATCTCCTCTAGAAAATAAGCTTATATAATTAAACCTAAAAACTGACACTTTGTTACGTACTTTTTTCATTAATTTCTGCATGAATCTCTCAAATGGGTACATCCATCATAACTATATCGAACCTCCATATTCTGCTTCATGCAACAAACATAATATCAAATGTTCCATTGAGTCAAACAAAGCAAGTGGGAAGATTTTTCCCAATTTATATAAAATTAAAACAACATCTTCTTACTGTCTGTTTAATGCATTGTAGTCACTTGTCTCCCCACAAATTTCTCAGAAAAATTATGACATGTCTATTAGCACATCCTAAATCATAGATTCAACAAAAATCTTAATCCAATTGGTAGAATTCTTTCCATTATAACATGACAGTCATGAATTTTTAATCCAGTAATATGACCATTTCTGACACATCTTCCCAAATGGATACATAACTATATGGAAATATCAAATCTACAATCCACTGGAAAAATAATAATTGATTCTCTTTAGAGGGTGTATAAGCTTCTTTTGGATTTATTAACTTCTGTGATTTGACATTTTCAAACAGTTCAAGTTCTAGTGGCTTGCAAATTTGGGCAAGATCTAATTGCGCGTTTAAATTATATTTAGTCATACTTGGTGTATCCAAAACTGTATGAAATAAATTATCAAAATAGTTTTTTCAATATTCATGAAATCCAACATGTGACATGCTAGAAAATCAGACCAATACGACAGATCCCAAAAAATGATCTGTTTTATCCAAATGTGTTCTTTCCCAAATCCATCAATTTTCTATTGGATTATTATTGGTCCAAATGTAATGGGAGGTAATTAAGAGACAATTGATTTTAACTATTTACTTGATATCATTGTTGGAGGTCCATATCTTTCAATTTTTCCTTTTCTAAAATGATATTTGTTCCTTTAAAAAGGCTGATCAGTTGGAAGAAATCTGCAATGACAGTCACAAAAACAAGGTTTTTTTCCATTGAAGAGCATAAACACTTTGATGTCTTTCATACAGTATGAACATGATTTTGGACCATGTGTACTCCATCTAGATAACATTACATATGATGGGAAGTTACTAATTGTCCACATCAATGCTTCTTTTAGCAAAAAAAATTGTTTCGCGGCAACATCAAATAAATTGACATCATTACTTCATAATGGAATTAACTCATGAATCAATGGTTTCAAATAAAAATTAATATTATTTTTATAATTTCTTGGAATTAATAAGTTCAAAAAGATATATGGTTCCTTAAAAAATATTCAATGTGGTAAATTATATGGAGTTATAAAGACATACCAACATGAATACTGACTACTGTAAGAACCAAATGGAAAGAAATCGTCGGTAAAAAGACCCAATCACACGCTTCAGGATTCTAAATAAAATTATTTATGCACTTGGTCAAATTGTTTCCATGAATCACCATTAGAAGGATGATTTAAGGTTTTACCGGTTGGAATATTGGTTTTGTTCACTGACATCAATGACGATGTGTTATGAGAGATAAATAAATGCATCAATCTGGGTGTTAGAAGGAAATATCTCAATTTTTTTTATAGAAATCAATCCAAACTTCCCTTATTGAGGCTCTTTATACCTTGATTTTCAACATATGTGATAACTATGCAACGACTCATTTTCACCATAATATAAGATATAATCATTTGAACATTCCTGAATCTTCTAATAACCAATATTGAGATTACGAACCAACCTCTTACTCTCATAGAAATTTATAGGCAACACATTTTCATCGGGTAGTATTATTTCTACCAAAGATAATATGTGATCAAAATGGCTATTTTAGATTCTATTATCTGATTTAATAGCCATAAATTTAGCAACTGCATCAAATTTTCTTATCTTACAACCAAAATATAAGTCATTCTCAGCGGACCTCAACAACTCATAAAAATGAGATAGTTCCAACTCAGGAGTAAAATTAATATCATCTTGAGTTTCATCTGGTTGAAAAGAAAGACCTACCATATCATGTACTAAATTTTAAAACCATGTTAGATCTAGAACCAAACTATTACTATCTTCTCTAAAACTGCGTTCACCATATTGAAACCAAAAATATAATCTAGTTGAAAAACAAAACGCAATAAATGACCCCCAATGTTTTCAAATGCGTCAAATGTCCTTAGAACATGTTTTTTACAAGGACACTTAATTGTCCCTTCTGAAACAAATTTCGGTTTTGATGATGCAGATGAAAAGAAAGCTTCAACACCCTCGATATATATACGATTTGAAACAGAACCATTTGGATTCTTGCACTGATTTATCAAAGTACGAAAATCCAATAATGTTTTTTGTCAACAACATTGTTCCATATTTCTATAAAAAATATAAAATAATTAGTTTTTTTATAATTTGATATAATAAAACCACTATCCAAAAAAATAGAAGTTAATTAAATTCCCTTTTTCTATCAAATTATAATAGTTTCTATTATTTCATACTTATTTATAGTATTTTTTTTAAAATTTATACTAATCTATACAAGCTTATAATAATTTATACTAATTACCACAAATTATTATTAATTATAGCTAATTTGTACAAATAATTGTTAATTACCGGCGACACAATTTCTAATGGATTGGTGGAAACTATTTTACCCGATGACCCATCTCCATTGTCTCCAAATGAAATCAATATGAAAAATCTACTCATACGTATGGATATCCATTTCTGTATTCACGAAGATGGAAAGCTACGTGATGATACCTCCCTTCTCTCCATCTTCGTGCATACAGAAATGGATATTCATACATATGAGTAGATTTTTTATAGTGATTTTATTTAGAGATAGTGGAGATGAGTCATCAAGCGAAAGGGCCTCTTCGGTTGATGTATCATCTCCTTGCAACTTTCTCAGACTAAAATCGGTATGAAAATTATACTCTGATGTATGTATATCAATTTTCATATGCACGATAATAGAGAGAAGGTAGGCCTCGCCACACTACTCTCTATTATCATGCATACAAAAATGGATATTCTTATGTGAGGATAGATTTTTCATAGTGATTTCAAAAGGAGAAAATTTCTAGAAGATAATGCGTCAAGTAAAAGAGAGCTTCCAATCCGCGGGAAATTGTGAAAATTTATTACAATTTGTTGCGATTTATTAATTGTTTTTATAATTATTGAAAATTATTTCTAATTATTATAATATGTTACTAATTATTAGAATTTATTACTAATTATTACAATTTATTACTAATTATTACAATTTATTACTAATTATTACAATATATTACTAATTATTAATAATTGTTACAATTTATTCCTAATATTAGAATTTATTCCTAATTATTAGAATTTATTAATAATTATTAGAATTTATTTGAATTTATTACTAACTATTAGAATTTATTAACAATTATTACTAATTATTAGAATTTATTACTAATTATTAGAATTTATTACTAATTATTACTAATTATTAAAATTATTACAAATTATTATAATTTTCTACTAATTTTTACTAATTTTTACAATTTATTACTAATTATTCTCATTTATTACAAATTATTACAATTTATTACCGATTATTTGAATTCATTACAAATTATTCGAATTTATTACTAATTATTAAAATTTATTACTAATTATTTGAATTTATTATTAATTATAAGAATTTAATACTATATATTATAATTTATAACTATTTATTATAATTGATTAAATATTATTACTAATTATTGAATTTTATTTCTAGTTATTGATAATTTATAACTATTTTCTACAATTTATTACTAATTATTACAATTTATTACTAATTATTAGAATTTGTTACTAATTATTAGAATTTATTACTAATTATTACTAATCATTATATTTTATTACTAATTATTACAATTTATCACTGATTATTAAAATTTATTACTAATTATTACCATTGATTGCTAATTATTAATGTTTATTACTAATTATTGTAATTTGTTGCCAATTATTGCAATTTATTACTAATGGTTGTAATTTTTTACTAAACATTGGAATTTATTTCTAATTGTTGAAATTTATTACTAATTGTTGCAATTTATTACAAATTAATAGAATTTATTAATTATTAAAATTTATTTATTATTATTACTAATTATTATAATTTATTTCTAATTATTACATTTTATTACTAATTATTACAATTTAATACTAATTATTACAATTTATTACTAATTATATCAATTTATTACTAATTATTTCAATTTATTACTAATTATTACAATTTATTTCTAATTATTACTATTTATTACTAATTATTACTAATTGTTACAATTTATTACTAATTGTTATAATTTATCACTAATTATTGCAATTTATTACTAATTGTTGTAATTGATTACTAATTGTTGCAATTGATTAATAATTATTAGAATTTGTTACTAATTATTATAATTTATTAATAATTATTAATTTTTTTACTAATTATTACATTTGTTACTAATTATTACAATTTATTACTAATTGTTAAAATTTATTAATATTTATTACAATTTATTACTAATTATTATTGATTATTTCAATTTTTTACTAATTATTGCAATTTAATACAAATTATTTGAATTTAATTCAATTTATTCGAATTTATTACTAATTAATTAAATTTATTACTAATTATTAAAATTTATTAATAATTATTTGAATTTATTGCTAATTATTAGAATTTGTTACTAATTAATACTAATTATTACAATTTATTACTAATTATTTCAATTTATTTCTAGTTATTACAATTTATTAATAATTATTGAAATTTATTACTAATTATTATAATTTTTTATTAATTTCTATAATTGTTGCAATTTATTTCTTATTATTGCAATTTATTACTGATTATTTCAATTTTTACTAATTATTACAATTTATTACTAATTATTCAAATTTACAACTAATTATTCGAATTTATTACTAATTATTCGAATTTATTACTAATTAATCAAATTTATTACAAATTGTTGCAATTTATTACCAATTGTTGCAATTTATTACTAATTTTTACAATTTGTTACTATTTTTTTCAAATTATTTGTAATGTCTTAGAAATTTCGTTTAAATTTTATTAAATTACATGGAATTATTATGAAACCACATGCTCTGACGACACCTAATTCCGTGGCCCGGAGAGCCTGGAACAGAATTTTGAACATTTTTAAGCTACGTTCAGTAAACGTAGGAACGCGTTTTTTTAACTTTTGAAGCGGTGTTCAGATTGAAAATCTAAGGGCACCATTGAACTCGGAATGTCGGGGTTCACCTTGAAATGACTTAACTTTGGCCAGCAAGGGCCGACCAAAAAAGTTATTTTTCTGACTTTTTGAGAAAAATAATTAAAAATTTAAAAAAGTTATTTTATTTATTCTTTTCACATCTTTGAGCAGTGGATGGAGACGCAATTGTGCAACGACGAGGATCATTAATGGAGGATCATTAATGAATCATTTGTAACTGTGACGTTGTTATCTTAATGGTTAGTTAACAGCTCATTAAACGTGGCTCATTAATGAGTGCAACATCACTATGCATGTTTCTTTTAATATTCAAATGTTGTGGAGTTCGGAAATTAATAAAACGCAGGGAATCTCTGACGAACTGTCGATGAAATCCCAGTCCAACGAAGAATGAAGAACGAGGCGACGAACATTGGAGGATCGGATCCGGAGGTCAATGAGCAGTGACGAACGCCAACGATCATGGATCGATGACGACGTGGAACCCATCCTTCATCCTTAGTGGATCCAACATATCCAGGCAGAGGTTATTTTATTTAACGTTCTTCCCCATTCTTTTCTTAAAACGACGAACGCGGATCAACCCACAAACATGTTGATCTGCGAATCGTGCATTTATGCAGGATGGTAACTTTATTTGGGAGATTCTATATCCGAGATTAGTTTATCTTTTTCTATGATTAAACATCTCCCTCGAGCCTCCCTGGTTTTAAAACTTCTAAAATGGATGGCGCGAGCCAACACAAACAATGGCCCGTACCCCTCCACATGTTCACTCTTTGTGAACGGATTGTCCAATGTGGCTGAAATGTGCGTTTGAGACTATCACAGTGATGGAAGCCACCCGAGAGGCCCATAGGCATAGACTGATCGAAAAACGGACCACCAGAGCAACTTCGGTGGTCCGTGGAAGGAGCCCTCGGCCGTGTGTGTGTTTGTGTGTGTGTGTGGGGGGGGGGGGGGGGGGGCGACGCCGCGCCAAAGGAGTTGGCCAGCCGCGTTGGAGGACTGTGGCATGCCACGACGCCTAATGGGCATAACGTGGAGGGACGACCCACATCCGGGCCATCCGAGTGGTTCGGCGAGCCGCGGTCGCTCGACCACAGCAGGAGGAAGGCCCCGTGCATTCGCAGGGAAAGCGGGAGTCAGACGTGGCAGCCAGTCGCGTCCCGATGAGCCCCCTCGGCCCGCACTGCGTGGGTCGAGATTTGGGATGGCGTGTTGTGCCCCCAGCCCACAGTCCAGACCCTCGCAGGCATGCTGGACCCGCACTCTTCGGGTCTGGCCGGACTAGACCAGGTCGCCGGGTGACCCAGCGAGCCAGACCCTCGGTCAAACCAATCAGGGTCCAGTGAGGCCCATTTGTCAGGCTGGACTGGAATGACCCAGACCTGAACCAGGTTAGTTTGAGTTAGTCGAATTAAACTGGGGTACGTGGGCCCCCTAGGCCAAGTTGGTCGGGTCGGTCCGATCGGGTCGGACCGGGCCAAGACACAACCGATCTCTGTTTACTAAAATGCATGTATCATGCAAACCAGTCATCCGATTGATGAGATGTTTGTGGCGTTGGGACTCTCTCAATGAGGAAGATCTATTGGCATGACCTAAAGAGGCTTTAATGGAAGTTTAGATGCGAAGAATGGATTGAGGATCAGTTCTCCCAGGCGCGCTACATATAGAACCCTACGGTTTGCTGAGACCTGAGGACTGCTGACTTTTGATTCCATGAGACTCAACTATGGACTAGTGGGAAGAACTTCTGTATGACTTTGTAGGGACATGGTGGGAAGCACTTCTGTGTGACTTTGTAGGCCCATGTTACACGATGAGGAGGAGTACCTCAGTTGGCCCATATTAGTGGGAAGCACTTCTGTGTGACTTTCCAGGCCCATAGAATGTGATAAGGAGGTGGACCTAAGCAGTCCAAGGTTATTGGGAAGATCTTTTGTGTGACATGGTAGGACAACTGTACTTGACAGAGGAGGAGTTCTCCTACAGCTGAGGTGTTTGATGATGTGAAGGATGATTCTTCTATCACTACCCTAAATGTATACCTGGTGTGATCTGTCTTGTGCTTTGTGATTTACTTTGAGGATTAGTGTGGGGTCTTTCCTTTTTTATTTTGGGGTTCCTACTTGTATTTTGTTACTCACCCATGCATAGGATTCACCCGCACATGTTGTGTCCGGTGCAGACAATCGACATTTCGACAGAGAATTTGGTGGATCGGGACCCAAATGTGCTTAGGGAGATGAGACTGATAGACTCTACAATAGTGGACTTGGTGGTCTAGGACGAGGTAGGGATCAATAGGTTCAGGTGGACTAGACGTTGTACTTTGGCTTCCAGTAGCTACACTACTCTCACGATCAGGTGGGATTTTCCTTTGATGGCTATCAGAGTTTCCTTTTTGTACTTTGTTGTTTTCAGTTCTTCTTTTGGGTTTGTATTCTGGCCCACTTTTATTAGTTTTACTTGTACCCAACTTCGTTTTAGTGATACTTGTTTTTTTTTTCAGTTTTTGGGACTTGGTTGGGCGTGTGTGTGCATACAGATACTCAGGAAAATGCCTCCCACTTGCAGGTTGACACCTTTTTCGCTAGTCACCAGCCCCTGGACTTCGGGATGCGGGTTTGGGGTAGTCATAACATGAGAACTGATGGACGAGTCATGAAAAAGTGGTATCAGAGGGCGTTCAGTCATAACAAAAATACTAGGAGTCTGTTGTTCTATTTTGTGGAAAAAGTGTTAAGTGTTGTGAGTTCAACTTTCATATTTGGGGAGTCCAGTGTTGGTGTGTCGACTGGCATATCCATACACCATTACCTTGAATTCTATTTTTCAACTTCATACAATAAAACATTGGTTGTATAAGTATCTATTTTTGTTCTTTTTAATAAGAGTCAGCTCACCAGGTATAATGTTATGACCGTGGTACATATTGATCTATCTCAGAATGCCTCCATGTAAAATACCATCCAGGATCCCAATACGAGGTCAGGAAGACAACCCTCCTAGAGATGAGGCATCCGTTCAGGGAACAGTTCTAGAGGTGGCCTCATCGAGTAGTGCACTAGTGCTACCACAACCCTATGGTCAACATCTATTACTGGTGATTGTAACAGAGGACATACGAAGAATTAGTTCCATGCATGAGTTTCAGAGACAGAGACTTCATAGGTTCAGGGGATAGACAGATCCTCAGGTTGCTAAGGACTGGCTGGAGGTAGTGACGTGTGTCTTCTACTTAGTGAGGACACCACATGACCAGAAGTAAATCTTTGTAGTGAGACTTCTATAGGGCTCATAAGGGATATGGTGAAGCTTGACCACCCAGAAACATGATGAAGCGACCCTCACCTGGGAATAATTTGAGCATCTTTTCTAGGAGGAGTTTTCCCCTATGACCTTGCGCTCGATGCACATTCAGGAGATTCTTCCCTTATAGTAGGGCATCATGACGGTGGCTGAGTACTCAGCGAGGATCACTGAGATTTATTGCTACTCGATAGAGATGGTGCAAGACCCTTTGTTTAGGGCTCGAGCCTTTGAGCAGGGACTCAGGCAGGAGATCAAGGCATCAGTATTGTCTCATAACATCCTAACTCGGGATGGAGTGATGGAGCGAGCCCTTTTGGTAGTGATCTTTTTGGAAGAGCATGCACTCACAGCTAGAGCTACCAGCTGACCCTAGGTGGCAGATTCTTTGGCACGCAGCAGACATATGATTCAATGACCCAAGAATACTATTGAAAATATGGCCATTATCAGTGCTAGAAAAGGTCATTAACAGCGCTAGATAATCACTGTTAACTGATGCGAAGATATGGGGGGTCCCATTTATTAGTGCTCATAAAAGCACTAATAAAGGACCCTTTAATTAGCGCTAAAAAATGCACTGATAAAAGGGGTCTTTTATCAGTGCTAAAAAATCATTGATAGATGAGTCCTTTATCAGCGTTTTTAGCACTTATAAAAGTCCCCTTTTATCAATCCTTTTTTAAAAGTGCTGATAAAAGTTTAAAAAATAAAAAAATATTTCTGCAATTCGGGAGGAGCTTCAACAGTGCTTGAATCCCCCCATTAACAACACCCCTACCCCAACCCACACTCCCCCACCAACCCTTTAATAGTGCTAGCCATTATTCCACTCACACGCGTGACTTGCCTCCCCCTGGATCCAAACTCTGGACTTACTACCTGCACACCTAAGCCTTTACCACTCCACCATATTGCTTTGCTCTTTATTTATTAATATATCTATTTATATATATATATAGTTATATTTACTCATATAATAATATATATTTATTTTAACATATATATATATATATATTAATATGTATATATATAGTTATATTAATATATATATATATATAGTTATATTAATATATGCATAGTTATATTATTATATATATAGTTATATTAATATATATATATATATCTGTATACTAATATATATGTATATTGTAACGCCCCGACCATAGTTACCTAGAGGCGGTGCATTATTACATAACATTGACATGATCACAAGAAAGATCAAATCTCAAAAGACTGATTGGTTTAGTAGCCTTGGAAACACTAGATATATTCATAAAGTTTTACATTACATCATAAAGTGAAAAACAACTACAACAACATAGTCTCCATATTCCACATTCATATCCCCACATAAAATCCCGGCAGGTCATTCATAACTTACTTCTTCACATCCTGGGAAAAATAAAACATAGAAAAGGGGTGAGCTCAAATGCCCAGTAAGGATAACAATATAGAGGAACTTTCAAAAATAAGCATAAACACTTAAGGCAATGCATTACTAAAACAAAAGCCTTTTAAACTTGAACTTCAACATAGTATGACAAAAGTAAAATGAAATAATGCCATTTACTTATTCACATGGATATTCTACTAATCAAATAACCACATGCAATATCAATAACCACTTTTATAATGTTGGAATGCATAATTCCAAACTATCATAACCACATAGTCAAGGCCTCGTGCCAAGACTACAAATAATATTTTTCCAAGGCCTTGTGCCAAGACACTAGTTTGTCTCATGATACCTACCGATGCATCGAGGAGCTATAGCGGGATCCACCTGTCACATATTAAGTCCAATGCATTCCCATATGAAAAGGTTTAAACATAACATAAACATTCGTATTAAAACTAGCATACGAAATGTCAATACTTTCACCATAAACCATGAATGGTATAAAAATAGCACATCCATAGTCAAACATATCACAAAACCTTCAATACAATATAAAAGTTTTGTATCATAATAAATCAACTTTAAATAAGTGTAAAATCCATCAAAGGATGTTGACATAGATGAAATCAAAATTATTTTTAAAGAAATATCTCTTTCTATTTTGAAATAATTTAAGAGTAATATATTTATAAAATAAATCATTTTCTTTGAAAATATTCTTATAAGCTTGTAATGGAAGATTCGACGATTTTATAACGGCGGAAAATAGCCACACCCGCCGTATAAGTTAAAAAAAACATTCTTACCTTAATTTTGTCGAAAAGGTTAAAAAGCACCTTGTTTGGAAAACGACGGAAAGATTACTTTACAAACCTCTTATAAAAAGTCAAACAAGGGTATAAATGACTTTAAACCATATTCTAGTAAATAGTAAAAATGTTTTGAAATTCATTTTTAAGAAATATGGATGTGGATGATAAAGATATCCCAGTAGATTATTACGTATAAACAACCTCAGATAATGAAGAGATTGTGAAATAAACCCTTACCTTGTAATTTTACTTGGTTTGGGTAGGTTAACCTCCTGTATAATAGTGAAATAATTGTTATTAAATTATACAAGAATCATATATATTAATATGATATCATATATGATCTTTTAACTTTGCTTTGTTAATAATATCTTAGTATTATCGTTGTTTCGGGTGTTAACTTACTCGTTTTCTTTTATATGTTTTGTTATGTAAGCCATGTTTGTAATGGATAGGTTGTATATTATTAATATCAAGAATTATATGAAGTTCTTAAAAATCATTTTTAAATCATCAAATGATAATTATACTTGAATGGATACGATGGAGAATGAATCTCATCGCATTCGTGGAGACGGTAGTCCGTACGTACGCACGAGCGACAATATCATTCTTTTGATATTAAAATAATATATAAATGGATGGTATATCATATATACAGAATAATTAACATGTTATATTTATTATTTACATGAGTTACACATCATTATTATACTCATCCAAATAATAATATATTGAATAACAATTACACCACGATGTGGAGACAGTAAGCCGTACGTACGCACGTATGGTGACATGTTATTCAAAGGGAGGATAGAATATTGAATATGGTTGTACCATATTTATAATAACATCAAAGTATATATATGATATTGGAGTTATTATTTTAGAATGGTAACAACAAAGGAAGAAGAAGTGGAAGAAGAAGGAACTTGGAAAAGGGTGGTGAAATCATTACCTCTTCTTCGGTTTCTTCCTTTTGATTTGATCAAAAGGGCCCCTTAGGTTGGCTTTCTGATCAAAATAAGGCCTCTAGGTTGTAGTGAGGGAAGTTGGGAGATTATTTGGGTAGAGTTTAGCCGAACCAAAAGGCTTTGAAGGTGTGAA
The DNA here is from genome assembly GCA_963277665.1 of Viscum album. Lineage (NCBI taxonomy): Eukaryota > Viridiplantae > Streptophyta > Magnoliopsida > Santalales > Viscaceae > Viscum > Viscum album. The sequence goes on along the minus strand of OY728129.1, from coordinate 1,745,968,617 downwards.
GAAAAGAGAAGGAGGAGTGCCCTTTTATAAGAGGGGTGAGGCGCACCTTTGGAAAAGCTAGAAATATTAGTTTATAATAAATTCATATTCGGTTTCTAATGGCTCCAAAGTTGATTATTTAAATTTTAAGGTGGGGAGGGGTCGAAAAAAACTCAACCAATAGAATTTATACAGGTTTGGGTACTTATATTAACCTTATCTTTAAGTATTAACTCTAAGTTAATTAGTTTCACTTTTACAATGTCTCTTTGTATTTTTATATAATATGGTTAATAAACTTACTATATACATCCAAGATACCCCCAAGTGGTCCATTAATGAGACACCTATCATGATATAAGTCTCTTGGCCGAGCCTTATTTTTTTAGGAATTTAATACCAATTAATAATATAATATTTGTTTTAAAAACTCTTTTATGTCAATTTTGACACTATTCAATAGTTGATTTTTGTGAAACTCATAACAGATTGATTACTTCGAAAAAAGTCAATTGAATCAATACTAATATATCATATTATCCGATAAAATTAGTTTAATTCATTAAAAGTTTTATATTATATTTATTTGGGTATTTAAAATATCAATTATTTTGATTTTTCCCTGTTATAGTAATTACTGCATCATCATTGTGTCATAAATAAATTAAATTATTTAATGTCTAAAAATTATAAATAAACTATCATTATTTAGTAAATCGTTTTATCTTTCTAATGAATATTTATAATATAAAATCCAACATATATAACCCTATGTAAAAATTGTTTTGCTAAAAGATATATGCTTGTGTCATTTTTGTATTCATTTTAACTTAATTAAAATAAAGTGTCCCTATCACCTACAAGTGGCACCATGGGGTCCCAAAATCGACCCAAAGATGCCTATGGTCGAACATTTATCAACCAATAAGGCTAGGACACGTTTTAGGGTAATTTAGTATTATTATAATATTATTGTTTAACCCTTATTTACCGGATTTACCCTTAACCATGGTAAATAAAATATTTACCGCAGTAATTATTCAAAATGTCTAAAAATAAAAGCTAACTATTGACACAATTTGAACATCCTGATTCCAAATATGGAATCCATTTTTATAAATTCAAAACACAGAAGTGGAAGAAATTAATTTAAAATTAATTCCCGCTATCAAAACAAAAAGCGTGTTTTTAAGAGATAATAACTATCAAAAGATTGACACTTGTTTATGTTCGGTTTAATTGTAAAATTATGTCCAATGACCAAAATTATATTAAATGGTAAAAATATATTCTAAATATACTTTAAAACCACTCAAATTCAAAATTTATCACTATTAATTATTTTGATTAAAAAAGTTGTTTTTAATTAAAATTTAGTAATTTTCACTATTCATCAAAATATTAAAGTTATCCGAAAAGTACCAAAATTTCACCTTAGGCTAAATTCGATATTCCGAATCCAAAAATGAAGTCCATTTTGAAATAAAAAATATATATAATTTGAAAAAGTAGGTATTACTATTCATAACGGCTAGTTTGATTGGTTATGGTGTGTTAGAACTCGGTGTTGCGTACAACACACGCTATCACATTATTCAAAGAGAAGCATACCGTAGAATCTTGGGGTGTTAAATATATATATTTATATTTATATATTTATATATTTATTTATATATTATTATATATTTATAAAATCAGTTTTAAATATATTTATAAAATATGATTTTTGTGTGTGTTTATAAATAAATAAATACATATATACAACACACACACCCACACATATTATATGTTTATTTTTAAGTATAATTATATATAATTATATATATTTAAAAATATTATATATTAATATGTATATACATATATTTAGTATATATAGATAATATATATAAGTTTGGCAATATAGACACACACAAATACACACACACACACACACATCATATAGGTATATAAATATTAATATATGTGTATTTTAAATAAATTGGATATTATTATTTTATTTAGATAGGCCTTATATATTGAGAAATATACTTTATATGTAAATATTTTTAATTATTTATTTGTAAAATAAAATTTTTATGGGTGAATATATCAAAAATATGTATATATTGTTATATAATTGATTATAAATAACATTACATTGTGAAAAATGATAAAATTTCAAAACCATAATATCAATATAAATGTAACCCTACAGAATAAATTTATTCCCTAGTGAAAAAGGTCAAAAGACCCCTGAAATGTGGTTGAAATTCCATCAAATATTAAAAAAATTGGGTATCCATACTAAAAACTCGGTATTGGAGGACTTCTGGGGAAGTTTTGGCCTCGAAAAATGTTATAGAAGGTTCTCTTTAGTCACTAGTGTGTATAGCTCATTGAAGCCTTCAGTTTTATATACTGTAGAGCTCAAACAGATACCTAGATCAGAATTTGTGGTCGTTTGAAGTTTGAGTAACATTTTCAACTTATTTTAGATCTTTATTTTTTTATTTTTTGTGTCTTCAAATTCTTATGAAATGATTATTAGTTGATTATAATTAGAAAATTATTAATTAATATTTTTTAATATATTTTATAAGTCATTTTCACTACATATCTTATATATTAAGTGAAGATGTTTATTTATAATTATCTAAAACATATTTAAAAAATATATTTTATAATTATATCAACATAAATATACTTATATATTTTTATATATATTATTTTTTATGATTTGTTTTTGAAATATAAACTTTATCAGTGCTAGGAGAAAAGCGTTGATAAAGGGTCACTTTTAACAGATCTTTTTTTAGCACTGTTAAAAGTGCCCTTTATCAGTGATTTTTTAGCGCTGATAAAGGCACCCACTTTATCAATGCTTTTTTAGTACTGTTAAAGGGTGGCACTGTGGAAACCCAGTTTTATGGTAGTTGGTTCACGCCCAAATTTACCCAAGAGAAGAAGGGTAGAACGGTCCTTGTAGTGTAGCTTGGGTTGTCGATTCCACAGAGACCTAAGAAGATACCTAAGATACACAACCTAAGGGATGGATTTTTGGCTATGAAGTGGCCAACTTGGATTGATTTTGGATGGGTTTTTAAGATATCTAAAATATTTAAGTGGATTCAATTTAAAAGAATGAGTTGATCCTAGGTTATCACTCGGGGTGGATTGGATGTATTTTCTTTTTAATGATTTCAATTTCTTAAATTTGAGATGGATTCATTTAAGGAGATAAAACAACATAATCACTTACTGATTTAATGCCTACACCCTCTAATACTAATCACCTATACACTTGAAGGATCAAAGTTTTGAGCACTTCAAGGTAAAGGATCGTATTAGTACTTGAGGTGTGTGGCCTTAAATTCAACAAGGACGATGGAGTTTAAAAATCATCAAATAAAAATCCCAATTAAAGAAGTGATTATACATTAATTAGGTGATAAATAACATCCAATCCAGCCCCTTGCTACTCCCTTGGATCAACCCATAAGTGGGTTAGCCCTCCATTGATCCCATGGTTTCAATGGAAGCGGAAAGTAGACTCATAAGGGAGGAATGGAGAAGTAAAGAAAACAACAAAAATAAAATGATCACTCCACCATTGTGTGATTAATTTCACAAGGGTTGGTGTGAATAAATTCACACCTTAATCCAACGGTATCAAAGTGATATTAAGAACAACAGAATAAGAGTATAAGAAGAACTTTTATTAAGAAACTAAAGTGAATTGAACAACTTACATGTGAAAGACAAAATTGAGGCAACAAAAATGCAGCATAACATTACAAGTAAACAAGGCATCCAAGATCCTCAACTCCTTCACCACCACTGCCTTAAATAGGCATTTTGGGAGCCTTGGGTCGAACCACCAACAGTACAAATCATCTTAATTAATTTTGCTAGGATATAGGTGGTGGAAAGCTTGTGGAATTTGGACTTTTCCACGTTTGACCCGAGGTGGCAGCCAGCTTTACTTCACCGAATAGACGCGTCTGGAAGACCTTCTAGACGGCCGAATCAGGGTGGGCCATAGAAGAAGAAAATGGAGCTCCGGATGTCTTCTAACCTCCTGTAAAATTTGGGCCCATTTGGAGTCTTTGATTACGAGATATGATCAAAGTGGTGGACTGTTTTTCTGGGCCGCAGAATCTGGCCCAGAATTTTATCTCTAAATTGGGCCGACTAAATGACCACCATGGAGGTCGAATTAGCATTAACTCCTGAAGAGTGATTTGTTCCTATACATGTATTCTAGTATCCCACGAATGTTGGGGTTAATTGGGCCTGTATGTTGGGCCCCACAGTCTCATCAGTGGGCTGGTGTCCAATCTGCCTTCTCCAGAATTGCTTCCTTTCATTGCCAAATATCTCCATCATCCTCCATGAATTCTCCATTGATCCCTGAATCAAACATGTTCATCTTTAAGTTTAGATCAATTTCCAAAAATATCAAATTAAAATATGTAAAATTAAATTCCTTAAAATCAGATGAATCATTGGGTACTTTAAATGATGTTCAAAAATGTACCACATAATAGTGCATTTTAAGAAGGTATTACAATCATAATGTGAAATGGTGTTCAAAGTGTAAAATGCACTAAAATGGTGTTTATTAATAACAAAGAACATGAAAATTAAGTATATTAACAATGAATATTAGCCTCATTTAGTGGCTAATCACACCCCCCAACTTGAGTTTTGCTAGTCCCGAGCAAAATATATCTCATCAAAAATGAAATTCGAATTCCCTTTTCCAAAAACATTTTAATACACAATGATCACCAAAAAACCTTATACCAAACAATCATGAAACCCATCAAAATATTTTAATAAGAGATAGTTTCATAAGCAGATCCCAATCCCAAGCCCATTCCTTTGATCAAATCCATCATCATACTTCATCCAACTCAATTAGGTGTAATGATGTGTTGTGAACACAATAGATATGGGGGTTCATTTTCATTCAAGGGGGAAATCATGGAAGCGCTAGGTGGAATCACATTTAATCCTAATATGAGTATTCTTCATTCATATTTTTTTTGATTTTTTTTTTTTTTTTTGCAATATTGCTATAGTAATTGAGATTGCAATTAATCAAATTAACCCATGTAGCAAGACTTTGCCGATGACTCCCAGACTCAAAGGCCTTAGGGCACCAAGTGAAGCCCACATACTCGGGCATCGTCTCGAGTTAACTTAATCAAAAAACAAAGTCATATTACCATAAATAGAGATAGATTGAAAAACTCAGGGCTAGACAACTCTGGAGTCACGATCCCCAAGTGCCGAAAGCCTCGCATTTTATCAATCCATTGCTCTACACGCAAATTTTTATTTTTATTTTTTTATTTTTTTATTTTTTAATATATATTTTTTTAATATTTTTTTTTTGAATACTCATATTATTCATAAAAATAAAACCATCCCATGCTATTTATTATGGGACCCCAAAAATTCAAATTAGTACCCCACAGTCTAGAGGACGTGCATTGTGGCATTTTTTTTATTTGGATGAAAATATAAACGATGAAATATCACATTGGACAGCCACACTTTCCAAAATCTATGCTCATGAAATTATACAAGGATTAAAATCAGAATTAGGGTATGCTAAATTATTTGATATTCAGTTTCAAAGTGTGCAATGCGTTTTACCATGTTCAAAGTTAAAGGAATTTTTCCTTCCATTTAATTATTTTTTCAAATCATTCAATTTTTGTTTTTGACACAAAAGCATTTTTTTTATTTTATCTCCCCCCCCCAACTTAAAACAACACTGTCCCCAGTGTTTGAAGAAATGAAAAATTAGGAGTAGAGGCAGGGAATAAAAATTTAAAAAGGAAATTGAAAATGAGGATTATGGAATGAAGTCACCTGGTGGTTGAAGTTTGAAGTTCTTGCCGCTCGAATTTATTCCTTTGATATCCATGTCGCTTGCAAAGTTCCCTAGTGGAAAAAGGAAAAAAAACAAAACAAAACAAAAAAAAAACAAACAATATATATATATATTTATATAATAAAGGAAGTAAAATATAAGAATATATATAAAAATTATATAATAAGGTAGCACAAGAGCCGCAGGTCAGTGGTAAGCGCGCGCCCCTGTCTCCCTTCGGTCCCGGGTTCGAGTCCCCGCGGCTTCGCCGGTTGTGACGGGGTTTGCCCCACGGCCTATGGCGTGGACTTTTTTTTTTTGTATTATTATATATATATATTTTTTAACCCATTGAATAATAAAAACAAAATAAACTGATGATACATTGTCTTCTTTTTAAATTTCTGGGTAAGGTATTACTCAAGGATCACACCACGTGACACGGATGAATATGGTGCTCCTCTTTCGTACCCATCCATACTCATAATAGAAGAACAGGTCAAAAGTCTATTTTTTTTAAATATAAAAATGATTAAGTAATCTTATTTGAAAAATAAAGATGATTCAGAAATATTAGAAACATAAAAACCACGGGTTGCCTCCCGTGCAGCGCTTTGTTTAACGTCGTTAGCTCGACTTAAACCCCTTATTGATTAATTGTTGTTTTTTTTTTCATCAAAGGTAGGTTCACTCAGGTCTTCATCAAATTCATGTTTTTGGAATGGTTCTATGAATGGTTTGACTCTATGACCATTAACTTTAAATATTTGACCATTGGTGGGATCTTGAATTTCAACAGCCCCATGGGGGTACACCTTATGCACTATGTATGGACCGGACCATCTAGACCTCAATTTTCCCGGGTGCAAATGAAGTTTAGAACTATACAAAAGCACAGGTTTCCCTGGTTCAATGTGTTTAGTTTTAAGATTCCTAGACTGGTAGGCTTGAACTCTAGCTTTATTGATCCTTGAATTTTCATAAGCCTCCATCCTAAGTTCCTCAAGCTCGTTTAGATCCAATTTCCTCTTTATTCCGGCCAAAGAAATGTCAAAGTTCATTTTTTTGATTGCCCAAAAGGCCTTATGCTCAATCTCCACTGGCAAATGGCATGCTTTACCATAAACCAACCTATATGGGGACATTCCTAGGATAGTTTTAAATGCTGTTCGATATGCCCAAAGAGCATCTAAGAGTTTGCTCGACCAATCTTTCCTAGATGGATTAACAGTTTTCTCAAGAATTTGTTTGATTTCTCGATTGGCTAACTCAGCTTGACCATTGGTTTGTGGGTGGTAAGCGGTGGACACTTTGTGAGAATTTCCATACTTCTCCATGAGCGATGAGAATGGGCGATTGCAGAAATGAGTTCCACGATCACTAATGATAGCCCTAGGAATCCCAAATCTAGAGAAGATGTTTTCTTTAAGGAATCTAATCACAGTTTGATGGTCATTGGATTTTGTAGGAATGGCCTCAACCCATTTTGAGACATAATCGACAGCCAAGAGAATGTAAAGATATCCCCGAGAGTTTGGGAAGGGACCCATGAAATCAATTCCCCAACAGTCAAAGATTTCAACCACTAAGATAGGAGTGAGTGGCATTTGATTCCTTTTTGTGATGGACCCTACTTGTTGACACCTAGGACAGCTTTGACAATATGTGTAGGAGTCCCTTGAAAGGGTGGGCCAGAAAAGACCACATTGAAGAATCTTAGCAGATGTTTTCTTAGAGGAAAAGTGACCTCCACATACCTCACTGTGACAGAATTTAAGGATGGACTCTTGTTCGGATTCTGGCACACACCTCCTAATGACTAGGTCAGGACAGAACTTATATAGGTATGGATCATCAAACACATAATGCTTGACATCAGAAAGAAATTTTCTTCTAGCTTGGGTCCCTAAGAATTTTGGAATGACCCCTGAAACTAAGAAGTTGGCTATGTCAGCATACCAAGGGCAGTCACTCACAGAATAGAGGTTCTCATCGGGAAATGAATCAGACACAGAAAGATGATGTGATTTGTCCTTGAATTCCAACCTAGAGAGGTGATCAGCTACAACATTCTCGACACCTTTTTTATCCTTAATGGTTAAATCGAACTCTTGAAGAAGAAGGACCCACCTAATCAATCTAGCCTTTGCATCTTGTTTTTGGAAGAGATATTTTAGAGCTGAATGGTCGGTGAATACAATGATGGGTGATCCTAAGAGGTAGGACCTGAATTTCTCTAAGGCAAACACAACAGCAAGTAACTCCTTTTCAGTGGTGGTGTAATTGATTTGGGCATCATTTAAGGATTTGCTTGCATAAGAAATGACATATGGAGTTTTATCACACCGTTGTCCTAACACAGCTCCTACAGCAAAGTCACTGGCATCACACATGAGTTCGAAAGGAAGGTCCCAGTTTGGAGATTTCATAATGGGAGGAGAGGTGAGAGCGGATTTAAGGGTTGAAAATGAACCCTCACAGCTTTCTGTCCAAACAAATGGAGCATCCTTTACTAGGAGAGCACAAAGAGGGCGAGAGATTGAACTAAAGTCCTTAATGAATCTTCTATAGAAACCAGCGTGTCCTAAGAAGGACCTCACTTCCTTAACAGTTCTGGGTGATGGAAGGTGACGAATGATGTCAACCTTTGCTTTATCAACTTCAATTCCCCTACCCGAGACTATATGGCCAAGGACTAACCCCTCTTTTACCATGAAATGGCATTTTTCCCAGTTTAGGACCAGATTCTTTTCTTCACATCTTGACAAAACTCTCTCCACATTCCTAAGACATCCCTCAAATGTATCCCCAAAGACAGAGAAGTCATCCATGAAGACCTCTAGAAACTCCCCTACCATATCTGAGAAGATTCCCATCATGCACCGCTGGAAGGTTCCAGGGGAATTGCATAACCCGAACGGCATGCGTTTGAAGGCAAAGGTGCCGAATGGACAGGTGAAGGTTGTCTTCCCTTGATCCTCCAAGGAGACCTCGATTTGATTGTAACCTGAGTACCCATCTAGGAAGCAATAGAATTGATGACCCGCCACTCGCTCGAGGACTTGATCAATAAAGGGCAAGGGAAAATGGTCCTTCTTGGTACAAGAGTTGAGCTTCCTATAGTCAATACAGACTCTCCAGCCACTACTCACCCTAGTTGGAAGAATTTCCCCATCCTTATTAGTGATCACAGTGATTCCAGCTTTCTTTGGGACAACTTGAATTGGGCTTACCCACTCACTCTCAGCTATGGGGTAGATGATACCAGCTTTCAACAACTTAAGAAGTTCTTTCCTTACCACATCCATAAGATTTGGATTGAGTCTCCTCTGAGGTTGACGACATGGTTTGGATTCAGATTCAAGAGTAATCCTATGAGTTCCAATAAGTGGGCTAATCCCAGGAATATCAGACAGGGTCCAACCAATGGCTTTCTTGTGTTTCCTAAGGACATCTATAAGCATCCCCTCCTGATTGGCTTCAAGAGAAGAAGATATGACTATAGGATGTGTTTGATTTTCCCCTAGGAAGGCATACTTGAGGGAAGTAGGAAGTTCCTTCAATTCAAGATCTGGTTGGTTCAGAATTTCAGCAGAATATTGGGGCATTGGATCAAGATCAAATTTGTTTCCTAGATTTTCAGATTGAATTGATTCCCCATGTGTAGAAGTTTCAGCCACAAGATTGTATTGACCTGGGTTAGGGAAGGGAGTTTGAGTTGTCTCCATGAATGTGTTTTCCTGAAAGGTTTCACTGATTGTTGGTCCTAAGACATCATTATAGGAGCAATTTGAAAATGATTTGAGCCAAGGAGATAAACTTCCTTCATGTGAACAAAGGAAATCAATCTCATTCTGACATAAACATTCATCAAATATTCCTTGATGTTCCATGGATTCATTATCAATGCTTCCTATCATGTTTACTTCATGAATATCCTCGTCATCCCCTATTTGTGAGCTTGCATTATAGATGTTCAAGTCTAGACTCATGTTCCCAAAGGTGATGGTCATGTTCCCATTTCGGACTCGGATAACAGAGTTGATTGTTGCAAGGAAAGGACGACCAAGGATGATTGGGGTTTGTTCCTTATTTCCTAAGTTTGGATGGTTGTCAAGGACAATGAAATCAGCAGGGTAGATGAAGTTTTCAACCTTTACCAAAACATCCTTTAAAATCCCCTTTGGAACCCTAATGCTACGATCAGCAAGCTGAAGTGTGACAGATGTGGGTTGGAGCTCTTCTAGGCCTAACTGGCAGTACACAGCATATGGGATGAGATTGACACTAGCACCTAGGTCACACAAGGCCTTGACAACTTTGCTTTCTCCTAGTTCAACATTGATGTAAGGGCAACCTGGGTCTTTCAACTTAGGAGGAATGGTCCCTTGAATGGTGGTGCTCACATTAGCAGCCAAAAGGACTTGGTTCTTATGTGAAAATTTCCCTTTAAAAGTGCACAAGTCCTTAAGGTACTTTGAGTAGGCAGGTATAGTTTGGATGGCATCGAGAAGGGGTATGTTCAACTTGACTTGTGAGAAGATTTCCCTCAATGTTTCACTCAGTTCAGGCTTGGGTTTCCCCCTCATGCGTTGTGGAAATGGTGCAGGTTGTGGGGTTGTTTGTTGAAGAGTTGTTTCTTTCACATTGTTATCAGTTTCCTCAGTTTGATCTTGTGGTTCATTTAAATTTTCATCCAAGTTTGAATCTTCAGGTGGGTTCTGAATTAGTTGTTCAGGTTTCTCAATTGATTTCCCACTTCTTAAAACAGTCACAGCCTTTAGTTGTTCATGAGTTGTTTGAGCACAACTTGACTCTCCCCTTGAAGTTGAGGATGGCACCGCCTGAGTAGGCATGGGTGCCTTTCCTGTTTTGATGGTTTGAAGTTCTTGTTTTAGGGAAGAGACTTCTGAGTTCATCCTCTCCATTTGTTTGCACAATTGTTCTAGTAGGCTTTGTGGAACAGTTTGGGTTGGTGCTTGAGTAGGTTGGTTTATCCCAGGGGGATATTTTGGAGGTGGGATGGTTTGTTGAAAATGGACCGGTGGTTGTTGGTATTGGATAGGTTGGGTTTGGAACTGGTTATGGTTTTGGTAGTTCTGATGGGGGTAAGGATTTTGTCCCTGTGGTTGGCTAGGTTGTTGGTTATCCTTCCATTGGAAGCCAGGGTGGTCATTGTACCTTGGATTGAAGGTGTTTGGGTATTGGGGCTTTTGAAAGTTTAGGGCATTGACTTCTGCTGGGGGTCCTCCTAGAAGAACATCCTTGATGGATGGAATGGTTGGGCAGTTGTCTGTTTTATGGTCATGTTTGTCACAAATTGTGCAAACAAGGTCTACATTTTGGATTTCATGGACTTTCCTAAGGTCTATCTCTTCAACCTTCCTAGAGAGTGCTGCGAGTTTAGCCCTAAGGCTTTCCTCTTCTCTAAGTGTATGAATTCCAGTGGTTCTTTGTGGCTTTTCAGAATAAGGTGAAGTTCCCCAAGTTTGGTTTTGTTCAGCCAGACTTTCCAGATACTCGTAAGCATCATTTGGGGCCTTGTTTTTAAAGGTTCCATTACACATCATGTCAATGAATTGTTTATTACCTGGACCCAACCCTTCATAGAAAATTCTCACTTGTTCAGGTATGGAAAACCCATGGTGTGGAACCATGTTTAGGGTGTCTTTGAACCTCTCCCATGTTTCATAAAATGACTCTCCCTCTTTTTCAAAAAAGTTTTGGATGCTCTTTTTAAGTGCAATTGTTTTGTGATGAGGGAAGTATTTTTTGTAGAATTCTCTTTGTAGTTGGTCCCAAGAGTGGATTGATGCAGGTCTCAAGTTGTTTAGCCAATTTTTAGCTCGATCCTTTAATGAAAAAGGAAATAGCCTCATCTTAGAGGATTCTATTTGATGTGGGGGACACATGGTTTCAACAATGTCGTTGAACTCTTTGACATGAAGGTATGGCATTTCTGACTCCATCCCATGAAAGGTTGGAAGGTGGTTTAGGACATGGGGTTTGAATATGTAGTTGGTATCTCCTATGGAATTGTGTCTAATGCATGAGGGGGCATTGGTCCAAGCTGGAGTGAGGTAGTCATTCATGGTTTGATCAACTACATTCCCTAAGTTTGGAGCTTCTTGGTTTTGGTTTCCCATTTGATTCCCCCCAGGGTTTACAATTTGATTTTGTGGATGACCCTCCATTGGACTTGTTTTAAGTTCTGACTTTGGGGTTTCAAGAATATTTTAATCTGATTTAAACAATCCCTTAGGTGCACTTGACTCCCCTATCCCAGGACTTTCAACCCTAACTAGTCTGTTTGAGAAATCGCGGGTGTAGGCGGACATGCGCCAAAAAAAAAAAAAAAAAAGCGAGAAAGGGACAAGATAAGAGATCTTGGGTGAGAGTAGAAGAATGGAGGTGAGGAAAGAAGGTTTTTTTTTTTGAATCTAAGGTACTTACTTGGTCCCCGGCAACGGCGCCAAAATTTGGTTCACGCCCAAATTTACCCAAGAGAAGAAGGGTAGAACGGTCCTTGTAGTGTAGCTTGGGTTGTCGATTCCACAGAGACCTAAGAAGATACCTAAGATACACAACCTAAGGGATGGATTTTTGGCTATGAAGTGGCCAACTTGGATTGATTTTGGATGGGTTTTTAAGATATCTAAAATATTTAAGTGGATTCAATTTAAAAGAATGAGTTGATCCTAGGTTATCACTCGGGGTGGATTGGATGTATTTTCTTTTTAATGATTTCAATTTCTTAAATTTGAGATGGATTCATTTAAGGAGATAAAACAACATAATCACTTACTGATTTAATGCCTACACCCTCTAATACTAATCACCTATACACTTGAAGGATCAAAGTTTTGAGCACTTCAAGGTAAAGGATCGTATTAGTACTTGAGGTGTGTGGCCTTAAATTCAACAAGGACGATGGAGTTTAAAAATCATCAAATAAAAATCCCAATTAAAGAAGTGATTATACATTAATTAGGTGATAAATAACATCCAATCCAGCCCCTTGCTACTCCCTTGTATCAACCCATAAGTGGGTTAGCCCTCCATTGATCCCATGGTTTCAATGGAAGCGGAAAGTAGACTCATAAGGGAGGAATGGAGAAGTAAAGAAAACAACAAAAATAAAATGATCACTCCATCATTGTGTGATTAATTTCACAAGGGTTGGTGTGAATAAATTCACACCTTAATCCAACGGTATCAAAGTGATATTAAGAACAACAGAATAAGAGTATAAGAAGAACTTTTATTAAGAAACTAAAGTGAATTGAACAACTTACATGTGAAAGACAAAATTGAGGCAACAAAAATGCAGCATAACGTTACAAGTAAACAAGGCATCCAAGATCCTCAACTCCTTCACCACCACTGCCTTAAATAGGAATTTTGGGAGCCTTGGGTCGAACCACCAACATTACAAATCATCTTAATTAATTTTGCTAGGATATAGGTGGTGGAAAGCTTGTGGAATTTGGACTTTTCCACGTTTGACCCGAGGTGGCAGCCAGCTTTACTTCACCGAACAGACGCGTCTGGAAGACCTTCTAGACGGCCGAATCAGGGTGGGCCATAGAAGAAGAAAATGGAGATCCGTATGTATTCTAACCTCCTGTAAAATTTGGGCCCATTTGGAGTCTTTGATTACGAGATATGATCAAAGTGGTGGACTGTTTTTCTGGGCCGCAGAATCTGGCCCAGAATTTTATCTCTAAATTGGGCCGACTAAATGACCACCATGGAGGTCGAATTAGCATTAACTCCTGAAGAGTGATTTGTTCCTATACATGTATTCTAGTATCCCACGAATGTTGGGGTTAATTGGGCCTGTATGTTGGGCCCCACAGTCTCATCAGTGGGCTGGTGTCCAATCTGCCTTCTCCAGAATTGCTTCCTTTCATTGCCAAATATCTCCATCATCCTCCATGAATTCTCCATTGATCCCTGAATCAAACATGTTCATCTTTAAGTTTAGATCAATTTCCAAAAATATCAAATTAAAATATGTAAAATTAAATTCCTTAAAATCAGATGAATCATTGGGTACTTTAAATGATGTTCAAAAATGTACCACATAATAGTGCATTTTAAGAAGGTATTACAATCATAATGTGAAATGGTGTTCAAAGTGTAAAATGCACTAAAATGGTGTTTATGAATAACAAAGAACATGAAAATTAAGTATATTAACAATGAATATTAGCCTCATTTAGTGGCTAATCAGTAGTGGTGGGCACGGTCTTTCAGAGGATGACCCAAGACTCAGGGTCGGCCGTTTGGTGCTCCCAGACCAGAGGGAGTCATCCAGGAACTAGGATTTTCTTCTCGTACAGTGGTCAGGGACACATGGCACGTGACTTCCTGACCCACCGTACAAATGACCAACAAATGGTTGAGGGGCTACTGAAAAAGAGGCAACAGTTCAAGAAAGGTGGTCTGTAGGGTGGCAGACATGGCAGGGGAGCAGGCTGAGCAACAGGCGGTGGGTAACGGATAGGGGACATCACAACTTCAAGAAGTAGAGGCTTTTGAACATGGTGATCTAGAGATGATCTGAGGTATGATCTTTGTCTTCTCCACCCTAGCTACAGTTCGTATAGACATATGTGCTAGTCACTCCTTCCTTTCCACAGATCTCATTTGAAGCTTGGAGATTCTGATGGAGTCGTTGGCTTGATCTTTAAGGCTAGAGACTCCTACAGGAGGGGATTCAATGATTACACATTGGAGCCAATAGTGTGAGTTTACTCTAGGAGGCGAGAGCTTTGGCTTGAATCTCCTAGTAGAAGCATCGAGGCCTTACCACGACATCTTGTGTATGGATTGGTTATCCCAAGTCCATGCTCAGATAAACAGTTTTAGGCATACAATGTGGTGTGTCCGTGGATATGGGATCAGGTTTTCCTTCATTGGCGAGAAGGAAACCCTTACAGTATAGGAGATATTTTCTCGGGGGAGTGTGCAACCAATCACTCGCCAGTTGGCCAGCCTCACCCTCGGTGTAGTGGATGAGAGGAGTCCAAGATTTCCTGTAGTGGTGGATGAGTATGAAGATGTTTTTCTTGAGGATGTTCTGGGACTACCTCCTTGTAGGGAGGTATACTTCTATATCGACCTGTACCTCAGGGCAACACTGATATCCACACCGGCATATCAGATGGCTCCCACGGAGCTTCGCGAGCTGAGGGTACAACTAGAAGACTTACAAGAGAAGGGATTTGTAAGGCCCATCGTTTCACCATGGGCAACCCCAGTTATTTTTTCCAAGATGGAAGACAAGGGTTTGAGGTTGTTCGTGGACTTATGGAACCTGAACGAGGTGACTGTGAACAAAAAATATCCACTACCAAGGATTGATGATCTCTTCGACCAGCTGAAGGGAGTGAGGTGGTTCTCAAAAATAGACCTTATATCGGGCTATCACCAGCTTCGGGTATGGGATTTAGATGTATTAAAGACAGTCTTCAGGTGCCGATACTGCCACTATGAGTTCCTGGCGATTAAATTTGGCGTGAACAATTCCCCTATAGTGTTAATGGGACTCATGAACATGATCTTCTAGCCTTAACTTGACCGATTTGTTGTGGTATTCATTGATGACATATTGGTGTACTCGGTGTCAAAGGAGGAGCATGCTACACACCTGCGGATAGTCATGGATACACTCCAAGTTCACCAGCTTTATGGTAAGCTTCTGAAGTATCAGTTTTGGATACGGGAGGTCAACTTTCTAGGACACATCATCTCAGAGGATGGAGTTGTAGTAGATCTGGTGAATATAGAGGAAAATCTTTCTTGGGATCCACCCATGATTGTGACTGAGGTTTAGAGCTTCTTGGGGTTGAATGGTTACTATCAGAGGTTCATGCCCAACTTTTTTAGAGTAGAATCACCCTTATCGGCTTTGGCATGGAAGGGACAACCTTTCATGTGGATGGAGAAATGTCCAATGAGTTTCCAAGAGCTGAGGCGGTGACTGACTAGTGCCCCCATCTTTAGACTACTAGATGAGGGTGTTGGGTATGTAGTTTACTACAATTCATTTGGGGTCTGACTGGGTTGTTTCCTAATGTAGGACCAAGAAATGATCCCCTATAGCTCATGATAGTTGAGGCAAAATGAGAAGAACTACGTGAATAACAACCTGGAGTTAGTAGTAGTGGTCTCTACATTTAAGATGTGGCGACACTAATTGACGAGTGAGCGATTTATATTTTACTCCAACCAAAGGAGTTTGAGGTATATCTTATTTCAAAAGGACCTGAAACTGAGACAATGGAGATGGCTAGAGTCCCTCGATAATTATGACGTTGATATAGTCTATATTCATGGGAAGTAGAACGTAGTGGATACGCGCTCAGCAGGAGGTCTAGTTTGTAGCTGCTGAGTGAGGCAACAGAGTAGTTGGCTGCGATGTAGATATCCTTCATGGATGATGGTGGAGTAGCTTACCTTTAGTCGATGATTGTTACTCCCCCAATCTTACAACAAGTCAGGGAGGCACAACTAACGGATGTTGACTATGAGTCATGATGTGCACAATTATCCTCAAGATGGGCTCCTGATGGATTTTTTGATAGGTGGAGATCACGTAATCCTTTTCAGAGGGAGCACCACTGTACTAGTGACGTTGTGGGAGGTTTTTTTGTGAGAGTTCCATACTTTTCATTTAGAGGTACATCCTGGAGTGGAGAAAATATAGCAGGACCTCCGATGTTAGTACTAGTGGCCATGGATGAAGAAATCAGTGGTTGAGTTTGTTTCACGATGCCTCACTTTTCAACAAAGGAACACCAAGAATTAGGTTTCAGTAGGCTTGGCCAAGCCACTCTAGTTACCATAGTGGAAATGGGATAGTATCTCGATGGAATTTGTAATGGGGTTACCACACACATCCAGAGGCCACAACTCTATCTAGGTGATCATTGAACGAATCAAAAAGTCATCTCACTTCCTACCCATTCACTAGTATGGACTGGTAGAGGTCATAGGATGCCTCTAAATCCTTGAGATAGTGTGTCTTCATGGGGTTCCTTCGATGATCATCTCAGATCATGACTCTCAATTTACATCCAGGTTATGGAGGGGATTATAGTTGGCATTCAGGACGTAGTGACACTTGAACACAGATTTTCATCCCTAGAAGGATGGTTAGACGGAGTAGAGCATACAGACCTTGGAGGACATGCTATGTGATTACGTCCTAGATTTTGGTTAAAGTTGGGACGACCAACTACCACTGGTGGAGTTTGAATACAACAACAGCTATCACTCCATCGTTGGCAAGACATCGTTATAGGCTTTGTATAGGTGGCCTTGCAGATCACCCCTATATCGAAAAGACCTAGGGAAGTTAGCACTTATGAGTCTAAAGTTGGTATGGTCTACCACTAAGAAGGTGCAGATCATCCAGTAGTGGACGAGGACTACATATAGCAGACATAAGTATTATGCCGATAGGAGATGGATACCCTTGGAGTTTGGGGAGGGTGATCATGTATTCCTTTAGGTCTCACCCCGATTAAGATTGTAGAGATTTGGCCAAGGTGAAAATCTTTCTCTAAGTTTCATCGGACCTTTTCCCCCACAGATGCACTGGGTGCATGATGTTATCCACGTGTTGTAGTTGAGGAGGTATGTTCATGATCCATCGCATGTCATCGATTGGGGAGAGGTAGACATTGACGATGGGGAGACTTTTGTGGAGTTCTCTCTAGAGATAGAGGATCGACAGGAGTGGGTCCTATATGGGTGGTCAATTCATTTGGTGCGAGTTCAGTGGCAGCATGAGAATCTCCAGGAGGGAACGTGGGAGCAGGAGGCTCAAATTCATGCTCAGTACCCCCATATGTTTGATTTTTTTTTTGTTTTGGATTTTGGAGACATAAATCCCTAAGTTTGAAAGAATTTAAATTCTTGTTAATTCCATGTATTTTTTTTATTATATTAAATTATTCTGAGACCATACGATCTGATGAAATATGATTTTGAGGCCTGGAGAGCTCGGAACAGAATTTTGAACTTTTTTTAAGGTACGTCCAGTTAACGTGTGAGTGGGGTTTTTCTAACATTTGAACTAGTTCTCAGATTGAAAATCTGAGGGAACTATTGAACTTGGAACATTGGTATTTTCCTAGAAATGACTTAACTTTGACTGACAAGTGCTGAGTGAAAAAGTTATTTTTATGAATTTTTGAGAAAAATAACAAAATAATTTAAAATAATTATTTTATTTCATTTTTTCACACCGTTAAGAAGTGGAAGACGATGCATCGGTGCAAGGATGAGGATCATTAGTAGAGTTTCATTAATGGATTTTTTGTAACTGCAATTCTATTATTTTAATTGGTCGTTAATGGATCATTAAACGTGGCTCATTAATGAGTGTCATTAATGAGCGTAAAGTTTCTACACATGTTTCTTTTAATATTCAAACATGCTGGATTTTGGGGATTAACAAATGCAAGAATCTCTGATGAACCACTGGCGTAATCGCTCTCCAACAAAGAATGAATAATGAAGCAATAAATGTTGGATGATCAGATACGGAGGTCGATGAACGCCCATGATCATAGATCAACAATGATGTGGAACCCATCTTTTCTCCTCACAAGATCCAACGTATCTAGGTAGGGGTTATTTTATTTAATGTTCTTCCCTATTCATTTCCAAAAATGAATAATGATGATCAACCCACGAACAGGTTGATCCACAAATCGTGCGATTATGTAGGAGGGTATCATTATTTTGGGGATTTTCTATCCAGGATTAGTTTAACTTTTTCTATGATTGAACATATCCCCTGAGCCTCCCTATTCTTAAAAATTCTAATGCAGAGGGTGCGAGACGACATGAACGAAGGCCCGGACCCCTTCGCATGTGCGCTCCTTGTGAACGAATTGTCCGAAGTGGCGGAAAGGAACTTCCGAGACCATCGCAGTGATGGAAGCGACCTGAGAGGCATGTAAGTGAAGAAGGATCAGAAGAAGGACCACCATAGAAACTCGGTTGTCCTGAGGAAGGTGGTGCTAATGTGGTGGTTGGCTCATGCCAGCCGCCATGGAGGATGGCGGTGCACTGCAGCAGTAGGAGGCTGCAACAGCTATGGGGGGACGTGGTTCTAGGCGGGCACTGTGTGGAGGGATGACATGTGTCAATGCCATTCGGGTGGTTCGGTGAGCCACAGTCACTCAAACGTGGAAGGTGGAAGGCTCCACACATCTGCAGGGCTAGCGGGGGCTAGACGCGACAGCCAGCCGTGTCCTGTCCTGGAAGGGCACCATCGGCCCGCACTTCAAGGGCCAATCTTTAGGCTGGAAAGATGAGCCCTCAACCAGTGGTCCAGAATTGTGCTAGCAAGACGAACCCAAACCCAATGGGCCAAACCCTCACCGACAAGCTGGGCCCATGCCCTTCGGGCTGGGCCGGACTAGACCAGGTGGCTGGGCGACATAGCTGGCTAAACCCTCGACCAAACCAAGCTGGGTCCAGCGAGGGCCATTGGGCATGGACCATTCCCCAGGACAGACTAGAATGACTGAGACCCAAACTAGGTTAGGTCGAGTCGATCGAATTAAACTTGGGTACATGGGACCCCCGGGCCGGGTTGGTCAGGTCAGTCTGACCAGGTCAGACCGGGCCCAAACGCAACCAACCCTTGTTTACTGAAATGCCCGTATCTTGCAAACTGGGCATCATATTGACAATATGTTTGCAATTTTGGGACACTTTTAATGAGGATGATCTATACGAATTACTTGAGGAGGCTTCCATGGAATTTGAGATTCCATGAATGGCTTGAAAAGAGATTCTCCTAGTCACACTACGTAAAGAACCCTACGGTAGGTAGAGACCTAAGAACTGCTATCTGTCGACTCTATGTGACTCAACTATGTCCTAGTGGTAAGAACTTATGTGCAACTTTGCAGTCCCACTGTGGGAAGCACTTCTATGTGACTTTTCAAGCCCATGGTACGTGATTAAGAGGAGTACCTCAGTTGTCCAAGATTAGTGAGAAGCACTTCAATGTGACTTTATAGGCCCAAGATATGCGATGATGTGTACTTAAGTATTCTAAGGTTAGTGGGAAACACTTCTATGTGACTTGGAAGACCCACTTTACTCGATAGATGAAGAGTTCACCAACAGCAGAGGTGTTCAAAGATGTGACTGATGATTCTTCTATCACTACCCTAAATGTATACTTGGTGTGAGTTGTATTGTGCTTCATTATTTACTTTGAGGATTATTGTGGGATCTTTCCTTTTTGTTTTTGGGTCCCTACAGAGTATAATATTACTTAACCCTACACAGGCTTCGCCCGCACGTGTTCTGTCTGGTGCAGATGATCGACATTTTGACAGAGGATTTAGTGGATCGGGACCCAGAGGTGCTCAGGGATATGGGAATGACAGATGGTAAGAGGGTGCACTTAGTTTCCTAGGACTAGGCGGGGCCCAATAGGTTTAGGTGGACAAAAAATACTACTTTAGCTTTGTGTAGCTACACTACTCCCATGATCAGATGGGGTTTCAACAGATGGGAATCAGATTTTCCTTTTTGTAATTTGCTATTTTTAGTTCTTCTCTTGGGTTTTTATTCTTGACCACTTGTATTATTTGTACTTGTATTCATCTTTTTTATTTATACTTGTTTCATTTTCAGTGAGTGGGACTTGGTTGAGCTGGTGTGTGCGTACATGTAGTTAGGAAAATGTCTCCCACTTGCAGGCTGACGCCTTCGGCGATAGTCTCCAGGACCTACCCTTCGGGAGGTGGGATTGGGGTAGTCAAAACATAGGGCCCATGGGACGAGTCATGAAAAATTTATATCAGAGGGAGGTCAGTCCTACCACAAAGATCTAGAGTCTATTGTTTTGTTTTTGGGAAACAATGTTAAGTGTTGTGAGTTTGACTTTTAGATTTTGGGAGTCCAGTATTGGTGCGACGACGGACATATCTATACACTAGGTCCTTGAATTCTGCTTTTTGGACCCATGAATGAAAACACTGGTTGCATAAGTGTCTCATTATGTTCTTTTGAATAAAAGTCAGTTCACCATGTATAATCTTCTAATCATGATACATCTTGATGTATATCAGGATTACTCCACATATAAGACCATCCAGGATCCCGATATGAGGTTGTGAGGATAGCCCTCTTAATTAAGAGGAATCTATTCAGGGACCAGTTTTAGAGATGGCCCCACCGGGTGGTGCACCAGTGCTACCACTTCCCGATAGTCAGCATCTACTACCGACAGTTCCGGAAGGGGACGTTCACAAACTCAGTTCCTTGCACGTGTTTCAGAGATAGAGACCTCTTAGGTTCAAGGGAGGGATAAATCCCAAGGCTGCTGAGGACTGGATGGAGGCAGTGACATGGGACTTCATCTTAGTGAGGACACCGCTTGACAAGATTGTGATCTTGGTATTAAGCCTTCTGTAGGGATTGACAGGGATATGGTGGAGCTTAACCACCCAGACGAATGAAGATGCGACCCTCACCTGGGAATACTTTGAACAGCTTTTCCAGGAGGAGTTTTTTCCCGTGACGTTGCACTATGTGTGCATTAAGGAGCCGATTCACCTACAAAAGGGAAACATGATGGTGGATGAGTACTCAACGATGTTCACCGATCTTTTTATCTACTCAATATATATGGTGAAAGACCCTTTCTTCAAGGCTAGATCCATTGATCTGGGACTCAGGAAGAAGATTAGGCCATCCATATTTTCTCTTAGCATCCATACTTAGGTTGGGGTGCTGGAGCATGCCCTTATGGTAGAGAACTTATTGGTGGAGCAGGCGCCCATAAATAGAGCTACGAGTAGACCCCAGGTGGCAGAGTATTCGATAGGAAGTAGATAGTAGATGTGAGGGCCCATTTTGGCCATGTATTTCAGTGGATAACCCTAGGACTCAGGGTAGGCAGTGCGTGGCTCCGAGACTAGAGGGAGTCAGCTGGGAACTAGGCTTTGTTTCTTGTGTGGCGGGTAGGTATACATGGCATGTAACTACCCGACCTACCGTACAGATGACCAACAGTTAGTCGAGGGGACACTAAGGTAGAGGTAAAAATTTAAGCGAGGAGGTCTGTAGGGTAGAGGAAGTGGGAGGGGATCAGGCCAAGTACCAGGCGGTTGGCAAAAATTTGAGGTGTTACTGCCACCACCCTGAGGTGGTCCACCCCGACCTCAGGGAGTAGGAAGATAGGGGTGAGCATAACTTCAGGCAGTGGAGGCTTATGGCCACGACACTGCAGAGATGATCTTAGGTATGATCTATGTCTTCTACACCCTAGCTGTAGTTCTTATAGACATCTGTGCTAGTTAATTATTCTTTCCAACGACTCTCATTCAGAGCTCAAATATTTTGGTGGAGTAACTGGGTCGATCCTTATGTCTAGAGACTCATATAGGATGGGATTAGATGATTACAAACTGGTGTCGGTAGTGTGATCTTACTCTAGGAGGTGATATCTTTGACTGGGATCTCCTAGTAGTATCATCAAGGCCTTACCACGTCATCTTGGTTATGGACTAATTATCCATAGTCCATGCTCCAATTGACTATTTTAGTCATATAATGTGGTGTGTACATAAATATGGGACCAGGTTTTCCTTCAATGGTGAGAAGGAAACCCTTGTATCACAAGAAAAACTCCCTCAGAGGAGGGTGTTGCCGATCACTCACAAGTTAGCTAGCCTCACCCTCGGTGTAGTGAATGAGAGGAGTCCAATCATTATTTTAGTGGTGGATGAGTACAAGTATGTTTTTCCTTAGGATGTTTCAAGACTACCTCCTCATAGGAAGGTAGACTTATGCAGAGAACTTTAACCCATGACGACACCGATATCCTCATCAGCATATCAGATGTCTTCTACAGAGCATCACGAGATGAGGGTAAAACTAGAAGACTTGTAGAAGGGGTTCGTAAGGCCCATTATTTCACCATGGGAATTCCCAATGATTTTTTCCAAGAATTAATATTGGAGTTTGAGGTTGTGTGTGGACTTATGGAACCTAAACCAGATGACCATGAAAAACAAGTATTCACTACTTAGGATTGATGAACTCTTTAACCAGCTGAAGGGAGAGAGGTGGTTCTAAAATATAGACATCAGATCGGGCTATCAACAGCTTTGGGTATGGGATGAGGATGTATCAAAGACAACCTTTTGGTGCCAATAATTCCACTTTGAGTTCTTGGTTATGCCTTTCAGCATGACCAATGCCCCAGTAATGTTCATGTGACTCATAAATAGGATCTTTCAGCCTTACCTTGATCAGTTATTTGTGGTCTTCATTGATGACATCTTGGTGTAATCGACGTAAGAGGAGGAGAATGATATACACCTACCAATAGTCCTGGATACACTCAGAAATCACCATCTTTATGGTAAGCTCTCAAAGTGTCAATTTTGGATACAAGAGGTCCACTTTCTGGGATACGTCATCTCAGAGGTTGGATTTGCAGTAGATCTAGTGAAGATAGAGGCAGTTCTTTCTTGATAGATTCCTAGGATTATGGATATGGTGTGGGGCTTCTTTGAGTTGGCTGGTTACTATTAGTTTTTTGTGCCCGACTTTTCCAGAGTAGCAGCACCCTTATCGAATTTGATAAAGAATGGACAACCCTTTGTGTGGACGGACTAGTGCCCCCATCTCGAGACTACTAGAGGAAGGTGTTGAGTATTTATTTTACTGTGATGCATCAAAGACCATACTGGGTTGTGTCCTGATGCAATAGCGAGCAGTGATCACCTACGGCTCACGACAGTTGAGGAAGCATGAGAAGAACTACGCAACCCATGACCTAGAGTTAGCAATAATGGTCTTTTCCAGGAAGATGTGACAACACTACTTGATGGGTGAGCAGTTTATAGTTTAATACAACCAAAATATTCTCAGGTATATCGTTTCCAATAAGGACCTAAACATGAGACAATGATGATGGATAGAGTTCCTATAGGACTACGAATTTGAGATAGTCTGTTCTCTTGGGAAACGTGGTGGAAGACACGCTCAACAGGCGGACTAGTTTGCAGCTTCTAAGTGAGGTGACAGAGTAATTGGACATGATGGAGATATCCTTCATGGATGATGGTGTAACTTCTTACCTAAAGTTAATGAATATTACTCCCCACTCTTACAGAAAGTCAGGGAGGCACAACCGGTGGATGTTGATTGTGAGGCCCAATGTGCTCAGTTATCCTTATGAAGGGATCTTGATGGATTTTCGATAGGTGGGGAGCACATAATTCTTTTTAGAGGGTGCACCGTAGTACCAGCGACATTGCGGGAGGATGTGTTGAGAGAGTTACATAATTCCTCTTTGGTTGTAAATCCTAGAGTGGTGAAGATGTACCAGGACTTCTGATGTCAGTACTGGTGGCCAGGTATGAAGAAAGCAGTGGTAGATTTTGTTTCACGATGCCTCACTTGTCATCAAGTGATGGTCAAGTATCAAGTTCTAGCAGGATTGCCCGAGCCACTAAAGGAACCAGAGTGGGAATGAGACAATATATTTATGAACAATGTGACAGGGTTACCACACACATCTAGGGGCCATAACTCTATTTGGGTGATCATTGACCGACTCACCAAGTCAGCTCACTTACTACCCATCCTAGAGCAGGGACCAGAAGAGTGCTTGGAATTCCTCTATGTCTAGGAGATAGTGAAACTTCACGGGGTTCCTTGGATGATAATCTCATATCATGATGCTTGCTTTACATCCTGGCTGTGATGGGGATTATAGGAGGTGTTCGGGATGTAGCTGCACTTGATAATAACATTTCATCACCAAAACGATGGCCAGAAGGAGAAGACCATATAGACCTTAGAGGAAATTATATGTTCTTACATCATGGATTTTGGTCTTAGTTGGAAATTATACCTTCCACTGGTGTAGTTTTCATACAACAAAAACTATCACTCCACCATTAACGTGTAACCATTCGAGGCTTTGTTCAGGCGACCTTGTATATCACCCCTATGCTGGACAGACCTAGGGGAGTTGGCACTCATGGGTTAGAAGTTGGTACAGGCTACCACTGAGAAGGTGTAGATCATCCAAGAGTGTATGTGGACTAAAAAGACCAAACATAAGTCTTATGCAGATATGGTATGGAGAACCTTGGAGTTTAAGGATGGTGATCATGTATTTCTTCAGGTCTCACCCGATGAGGATTGTAGAGATTTATCCAGGGAGGCGAGCTATCTCTGAGGATAATCGGACCTTTTCAGATCCTGCAGCAATTTTACAAGGTGGTGTATTGCCTATCTATTCCCCCACAGATTCTCCGAGGTGCATAATATTTTCCACATGTTGTAGCTGAGGAGGTATGTGCATGATCCATCACACGTCATCGACTGGGGTGAGTTGGAAATTGATGATGGGGAGACATTTGAAGAGTTCTAGGTAGAGATAGTGGATCGAGATGAGTGGGTCCTATGTTGTAAATCAATTTATTTGGTGTGAGTTTGGTGGCATCACTGGAATCTCTAGGAGAGAACATTGGAGCGGGATGCTCAAATTCATGCTCAATACCCCCATCTATTTGATTAGTTTTATTTTGGATTTCAGGGACATAAATCCCTAAGGTGGGGAGAATGTAATGTCTTAGAAATTCCATTTCATTTTTTTAATTATATGGAATTATTATTAGACCATACACTCTGACGAAACGTGATTCCGAGGCCTAAAGAGCCCAAAACAGATTTTTTAACTTTTTTTAAGGTACATTCAGTAAATGTGTCAACATGTTTTTTAAACTTTTGAACTGATGTTCGGATAAAATATATGATGGCACCGTTGAACTTGGAATGCCGGGATTCTCGTAGAAATAACTTAACTTTGGCAGACAAGGGCTGAGCAGAAAAGTTATTTTTTGTAATTTTTGATAAAAATAATAAAATAATAATAAAACAATACTATTTTTTTCACACCATTGAATAGAGGATGATGAATCAGTGGTGAAATGAAGAGGATCATTAGTGGAGTTCTATTAATGTATTGTTTTTAACCGTGACACTGTTATCTTAATGGGTCTTCAACAGCTCATTAAACGTGGCTCATTAATGGGGGTCATTAATAAGAACATCATCACTATGCATGTTTATTTTAATAATCAAATGTGTTGGAGTTTGAGGATTAACAAATGTAGTGAATCTCTTATGAACCATCAGCAGAATCCATCTCTAATGAATAATGAAGAATGAGGTGAAAAACATTAGAGGATCAGATTCGAAGTTCGACGAGTGGCGATGAACACCAACGATCACATATTAATGACAACACGAAACACATCATCTTACTTAGTGGGTACAACATATCTTGTTAGGGGTTATTTTATTTAAAGTTCTTCCCTGTTCTTTTCCAGAAATGATGAACATAGATTAACCCACAAACAGGTTGATCCGTGAATTGTGTGTTTATGTGGGAGGATAAATTTATTTGGTGTATTCTCTAACTAGGATTAGTTTTTCTTTTTCTATGATAGAACATCTCCCCCGAGCATCCCTAGTTTTAAAACATCTAACACAAAGGGCGCGGGCCAACGTGAACAAAGTCTCAGACCCCTTCATATGTGCACTCCATGTGAACGAATTGTCCAATGTGGTGGAAAGGCATTTCTGAGACCATCACAACGATGGTGGTGACCTGAGAGGCCCATAGGTGTATACAGATAAGAAAATAGACCACCAGAGAAACTCTGGTGGCCTGCAGAAGGTACTTCCATTGCAGCACCATCGGTACAGAGGCACCACCGGCGTGGCGACTATCCCACGCCAGTCGTATAGAGAGGGCACAACCAACTGACACTATGGATGAGGAGGATTCTATCCTTCACAACCCGCACTAGAGGATGGATGCACCAGATGGGTTCCATGTCTATGTTTTCTGGGTGGTTTGGAAACTCATGGTCACTCGACCGTGGTAGGAGGAAGGCCCTGCGTATCTGCAGGGCTAGCAGGGGCCGGGCGCGGTAGCAAGCCACATCCCATCCAAGTGGCGCACCACCGACTGGCACCGCACAGGGGCTTTGGGCAGGCGTGCTAGACCCCCAGCAAGCATGACAGACCTGTGACAGCGGTCTGGACCTAAACTCAGTCTGCCAGACCCCCATCAGTAGGTGGGACCTGTGCCCTTCAGGCCGGGATGGACAAGACCAGGTCACTGGGTGACCAAATGGGATAGACCCTCAGCAAAATTTGGCCAAGTCTAGTGAGGCTTATTGGCCAAGATTAAATTGACCAACCCAGACCCAAACCATATTAGGCCGATTCGGTTGAATTAAACCAGGGTACAAGGAACCCTCAGGCCGGGTTGGTCGAGTTTGTCTGACCTGGTCAGATGTGGCCCAGACGCAACCAGCCATTTTTTACAATAACTCCCGTATCTTGAAAATAGGGCCTCTGATTGATGACCTGTTTGTGGATTTGGGATTATATTAATGAGGCAAATCTTTTGGAATGCCCTGAGGAGGCTTTCATGGAAGTAGAGATGTGACAAATGACTTGATGAGCGGTTCTCCCAAGCACGCTATGTATGGAACCCTGTAGTTGGATGAGACCTAAGGACTACTGACATTCGACTCTATGAGACTTGACAATGGACCAGTGAGAAGAACTTCTGTGTGAATTTACATGCCCAAGGTGGGAATCACTTCAATGTGACTTTTCAGGCCCATGATACATGATGAGGACTAGTACCTCAGTTGGACAACATTAGTGGGAAGAACTTCTGTGTGACTTTCCAGGACAATGATACGTAATGAGGAGGTGCACCTAAGTAGTCCAAGGTTAGTGGAAGAACTTCTGTATGACATGGTAGGACCACTATACTCGATAGAGGAGGAGTTCCCCAATAGCCGAGGTGTTCGATGATGTGACTGATGATTCTTCTATCACTACCCTAAATGTATACCTGGTGTGAGTTGTCTTTTTCTTCATAATTTACTTTGAGGATTTCTATGGAGTCTTTAATTTTTTGGTTTGGGATCCCTACTGAGTATTCTATTACTCACCCCTGTATAGGCTTCCCTCACACCTATTATGTCTGGTGAAGATGATCGAAATTTTTATAGAGGCTTTGGTAGACTGGGACCCAGAGATGCTCAGGGAGAAAGGATTGAATAATGCTACAATGATGTCTTGGTGGACTAGGAATAGGCAAGGCCCCGTAGTTTTGGGTGGATTGGACGTACTACTTCAGATTCCAGTAGCTACACTACTCTCACAATCAGGTGGGTTTTTCTATAGATGGCCACAAAAGTTTTCTTTTTATACATTTCTATTTTTATTTATTCTATTAGGTTTGAATTCTTTCCCACTTGTATTAGTTTTACTTGTACTCATATTATTTTTAGTGATACTTATTTACTTTTTATTGTGTAGGACTTGGTTGGTCATGTGTTTGCATACAAGTACTCAGGAAACTTCCTCACACTTGCATGTTGATGCCTTCAATGCTTGTTTCCTTCCCTTGTCCTTTAGAAGACGGGCTTTGGATAGTCACGACACGGACCCTAGGGGACAGGTCATGAAAAAGTGGTATTAGAGGGCAGTCGGTCCAACCAAAAAGACTGGGAGTCTCTTGTTTTGTTTTGGGGAAACAATGTTAAGTGTTGTGACTTTGAATTTGAGATTCAGGGTGTCTAGTGTTTGTGCAGTAGCCGACCTGTCCATACACCAGGACCTTGAATTCTGCTTTTTGGATCCATACATGAAAATATTGGTTGCATAAGTGTCTCCTTATGTTATTTTGAAGAAAATTATACTCACCAGGTATAATTTCTGACCGTGGTACATGTTGATCTATCTCAGGATGCCTCCACATAGATTACTAGCTAGGATCTCAGTACGAGGTCATGATGACAACCTACCTACCAACGAGGAATCCATTAAGGGACCGGTTCTATAGATGGACCCACCAGGTGGTGCACCAATGCTACTGCCACCTGATGGTCAGCATATACTACCAATTTTTCTGGAAGAGGACGTGTGCAAACTCCGTGACTTACACAAGTTTTAGAGATAAAGACCACCCAGGTTTAGGGGAGGGATAGATCCTCAAGTCACTAAGGATTGGATAGAGGTAGTGATGTGAGTCTTCCTCTTAGTGAGGACACTTCCTGAACAGATGGAGATCTTGGTAGAGAGCCTTCTGTAGGGCTTGGTAGGGAGATGGTAGAGCTTGACCACCAAGACGCACGATGAGGCGACCCTTACCTGGGCAGACTTTGAGGGGGTTTTTTGGGAGGAGTTTCCCCCCCCCCCCCCCAAACCTTGCATTCTATCCTCATTCAGAAGCTTCTTCACCTATAGCAGGACAACATGATGGTGGCTAAGTACATATCATGGTTCATTGAGCTTTCTCTCTACTCGACAGATATGGTGCGAGATGCTTTCTTTAGGGCTAGAGCCTTTGAGCGGGGACTTAGATAGGAGATCAGGGCGTCGATATTGTCTCTTAGTCTCCCTACTCAAGTTGGGATGCTAGAGTGAGACCTTTTAGAAGAGAGCTTCTTGGTGAAGTAGGCACCCACAACTAGAGCTACCAGAATATCCTAGGTGGCAGAGTCTTCGATAGGTAGTAGCTAGCAGGCGCGAGGGCCAAGTGGGGTAGGTTTTTTAAAGGATGACCCCAGAACTTAGAGTTGACTGTGTGGGGCTCCCAAACAAGAGGGAGTAAGACAGGAACCAAGCTTTCTTCTCGTGCAGCGGGTAGGGACACATGGAACATGACTACCCGACCCACCGTACAGATGACCAATAGAAGGTCGAGGGCCTTCAAGGGAGAGACATTAGTTCAAGTGAGGAGGTCCGTAGTGCGGCATACGTGTAAGGGGAGCTTGTCGAACTGTAGGTAGTGAGTGACGGTTTGAGGTGTTATCGCCACCACCCCTAGGTGGTGCACCTCTAACTTAGGGAGTAGGCGGATAAGGGCAAGTACAACTTCAGGTAGTGGAGTCTTATGACCATGACGCTCTAGAGATAATATAAGGTATGATCTGTTTCTTCTCCACACTAGATAGAGTTCTTATAGACACAGGTGCTAGTCACTCCTTCCTTTCCAAGACTCTCATTTAGATCTCAGAGATTCCGATTGATTCGTTGGCTCAATCCTTATGGATAGAAACTCCTATGAGAGGGGATTCGATGATTACACACTGGTGTCAGTTGTGTGAGCTTACTATTGGAGGTGAGATATTTGGATGGGTTCTCCTAGTACCAATTTCGAGGCCTTACCACATCATCTTGGGCATGGAATGGTTATCCACAGTCCATCCTCAAATCGACTATTTTAGGCATACAATGTAGTGTGTTCACGGAGATGTGAACAGGTTTTCCTTCACTAATGAGAAGGAAACCCTTTCAGTATAGGATGAGATTTCTTGGAGGAGGGTGCAGTCGATCACTCACCAGTTGACTAGTCTCTCCCTTGGTGTAGTGGATGAGAGGAGTCCAAGATTTCCTATAGTATTGTATGAGTACAAGGATTTTTATCCTAAGGATGTTTCAAGACTACCTCATCGCATGGAGGTAGACTTATGCATCAACCTATACCCCAGGACAACATTGATATCCACACCGACATATCAGATGGCTCCCACAGAGCATCGTGAGTTGAGGGAAAAGCTAGAAGACATGTAGTAGAAGGGGTTCATAAGGCCCATAATTTATCCATGGGTAGCCCTGGTGAATTTTTCAAGAATGAAGATAGGATTTTGAGGTTGTGTGTGGAATTTTGGTGCCTAAACTAGGCAATCTTGAAAAAAAGAATCCACTACCAAGGATCGATGAACTCTTCGACCAGCTGAAGGGAGCTAGGTGGTTCTTGAAGATATACCTTATATCGGGCTATCACCAGCTTCAGGTACGGGATGAGGATGTATCGAAGATAGCCTTCAAGTGCTGATACTACCACTATGTGTTCTTGGTGATAACTTTATGCATGACCAATTCCCTAGTAGTGTACATGGGATTCATGAACAGGATCTTCCAGCCTTACCTTGAATGGTTTGTTGTGGCCTTCATTGATGACATATTAGTGTACTCAGTGTCAGGGGAGGATCACGCTACACACCTGGGGATAGTCCCGGATACACTCTATGATCACCAAATTTATGGTATTCTCTCTAAGTTTCAGTTTTGGATATGTGAGGTCCACTTTATGGGAAATATCATCTCCGAGGCTGAAGTTTTAGTATATCCGGTAATGATAGGGGTGGTGATTGCTTGGGAGCCACCTAGGAGCGTGACTGAGGTGCAGAGATTCTTGGGGTTTCCTGGTTACTATCAGAGGTTCGTTCCAGACATTTATAGATTAACAACACCCTTATAGTAATTGACACAAAAGGGACAACCCTTCGTGTGGACTAAGAAATGTTAGAATATTTTCCAAGATATGAGGTAGAGACTAACTAGTGCCCCATCTTGAGACTACCAGAAGAGGGCGTTTGGTATGTATTTTACTACGATGGATCTAGCACCAGACTGGGTTGTGTACTGATGTAGATGTGAGAAGTGATCACCTATGACTCACAAAAGTTGAGGCAACATGAGCAGAACCACACAACCCACAACCTGGAATTAGTAGCAGTGGTCTTTTCCTTGAAGATGTGGAAGCACTACTTGATGGGTGAGCGGTTTACAGTTTACTCCAACCACAAGATTCTCAGGTATATCTTCTCCCAAAAGGACCTGAACCTAAGATATAGGTTATGGAAAGAGTTCCTTGAGGACTATGACTTTGAGATAGTCTATACTCCTAGTAAGAGAAAAGTGGGGGCATACACGCTCAATAGGAGGACTAGTTTACAGATGCTGAGTGAGGCGACATAGCAGTTGGCCATGATGCATATATCCTTCATGGATGATGGTGGAGATTCTTACCTTCAACCGATGACTGTTGCTCCCCCACTCTTATAGGGAGTCAAGGAGGCACAGCTAGTGGATGTTGATTACGAGGCCAGATGTGCTCTGTTATCCTTAGGACGAGATCCTAATGGATTTTAGATAGGTGGGGAGCACATCAACCTTTTTAGATGGTGCACCATAGTACCAGTCATGTTGAGGGAGGAGGTGTTGAGGGAGTTCCATACTCCACCTTTGTTGGTACATCCTGGAGTGGTGAAGATGTACCATGAACTCTGATGTTAGTACTATTGGCCAGGGATGAAGAAATTTGTGGCCGAGTTCGTTTCACGATGCCTCACTTATCAGCAAGTAAAGACTGAGCATCAAGTTACAGAAAGATTGGACCAGCCACTCAAGGTACCGAAGTAGAAATGAGATGGTATCTGGATGGAATTTTTGATGGTGTTACCACACACATGTAGGGGCCACGCATCTATCTATGTGATTATTGATCGACTCAACAAGTCAGATGAATTCCTACCCATCTAAGAGCAGGGAATAGTAGAGGGTTTGAGACGCCTCTACGTCTAGTAGATAGTGTGGCTTTACAAGGTTCCTTTGACGATCATCTTAGATTGTGAAATTCTCTTTACATCCCAGTTTTGGAGTGGATTACATGAGGAATTCGGGATGCAAATTCCCTTGAGCACAAATTTTCATCCATAAACGAATGGTTAGATGGAGCGGACCGTACAGAACTTGGAGGACATGGTATGTGCTTTCGTCCTAGAATTTGGTCGAAGTTTGGAGGACCAACTGACACTATTGGAGTTTTCATACAACAAAAACTATCACTTCACCATTGGCATGGAACCGTTCAAGGGTTTGTAAGGGAAGCCTTGTAGATCACCCCTATGTTGGAAAAAACCAGGGGAGTCGACACTCATTTGTCCAGAGTTGGTATGAGATACCACTGAGAAGGTGAAAATCATCCATGAGTGGATGAGTACTATACAGAGTACGAAGAAGTCTTATTCTAATAGGAGATACAAAACCTTGGTGTTTGAGGAGGGTAATCATTTATTCCTTTTGGTATCACCCCGATGAGGATTGCAGAGATTTGGTCGGGGTGACAATCTATCTTTGATGATCATTGAAACTTTTCAGATTCTGAGGAGAGTTGTCAAGGTGGAGTACTTCCTAGATCTTCCCCCACAAATGCATTTGGTGCATGATGATTTCCATGTTTCATAACTAAGGAAGTATATACATGATCCATCGCACGTTATCGACTAGGATGAGATGGGCATTGACGATGGGGTGATTTTTGCAGATTTCTCGGTGGAGATAGAGGATCAACAAGAGTGGGTCCTATGTGGGTGGTCAATTCCTCTAGTGAAAGTTTGGTGGCTATATGAGAATCTATAGGAGATCACATGGGAGAATGAGGCTTAGATTTGTGCTCAGTACCCCATTTGTTTGATTAGTTTTGTTTTGTCTTTCAGTGACGTAAAACTCTAAGGTGGGGAGAATGTAATGCCTAAAAAATTCCATGTTATTTTTTTAATTATATGGAATTATTATGAGACCATACGCTCTAAAGGAATGTGATTTTGGGGCCTGGAGATCCCAAAATGGAATTTTGAACTTTTGTTAAGGTACGTTCAGTAAATATGTGGGTGGGTTTTTCAAAACTTTTAAATTGGTGCTCGGATTAAAAATACGAGGGTACTGTTGAACTCAGAATGAAGGGATTCACCTAGAAATTACTTAACTTCAGCCGAAAAGGGTTGAGAAGAAAAGTTATTTTTTGTAATTTTCTATAAAAATATTAATATAATTTAAAATAAGTATTTTATTTCTTTTTTTCACACTGTTGAACTGTGGATGGTTATGCCGAAGTGAAACGACAAGGATCATTATTGGAGGTTCATTAATGGATCATTTGTAACCATGGAAATATTATCTTAATGGGCCCTTAATGGCTTATTAAACATGGTTCATTAATGATTTTCATTAATGAATGAAACTTCACTATGCATGTTTCTTTTAATATTCAAATGTATTGGAGTTTTGGTATTAAGAAACATAGGGAATCTCTGATGAACCACCTGCAGAATCCCTCTCCAAATAAGAATGAATAATGAAGCGACAAACATTGGAGTATTAGATCTGAAGGTCAACAAACAGGGACAAATTCCAATGATCACGGATCGACGATGATGTGGAACCCATCCTACGTACTCATCGGATCAAATGCATCTAGGTTGGGGTTATTTTATTTAATGTTCTTCCCGTTTCATTTCCAGATTCAATGAACACATATCAACTCATGAATAGGTTGATCCACGAATTGAGCGTTTATGAGGGAGGGTAACTTTATTTGAGGGATTCTGTATCTGGGATTAGTTTATATTTTTCTATGATTGAACATCTCCCCCGAGCATCCCCAGTTTTAAAACATCAAACACAGAGGTCGTGGGCTGACATTAACAAAGGTTCAAACCCCTCTGCATGTGTACTCCTTGTGAATAGATTTTCCAAAGTGGAGGCAAGGCGTGTTTGAGACCATCACAGTAATTGATGCTACTCAAGAGTCCCGTAGGCAAAGACGGATTGAAAAACATACCACCATAGCAACTCCAGTGGCCTGCGGAAGGTGTCGCCGGTGCAGTGGCTAGCCCATGCCGACCACATGGAGGGGGAGGCTCCAATCAGTGTCATGGATGAGGAGGTGGTTGGACCTCGCTGACCACATTGGAGGACTGCGGTGCGCCCATTGATGCATTGGGGAGACAAGAGGCTGCGTCTATCTGGCCACGATGCCAGGCATGCGCTGCGTGGAGGGATGACCCGCGTCCAGGCTGTTTGGGTGTTTTGGTGAGATGAGTTCACTCAATCACAGTAAGAGGAAGTCCCGCTTGTCCGTGGTGCCAGTGGGGCCGGGCGCGGTAGCCCACCATATCCCGGAAAAGCAATGCACCACCGGCCTGAACCGTTTAGGCCGGACCCACACACAATGGGACATACCCGCACCCATATGTTGGACCTGCAACCCTCAGACTGTGCCGGTCTAGACTGGGTCACATGGTGACTCGGTGGACTGAACCCTTGGCCAAACCGGGTCAGGTCCAGCGAGGCCCATTGGCCAGGCTGGACCAGACTGACTCATACCAAAACCAAGTCAGGTCGAGTCAGTTGAATTAAACTAGGGTACATGGGACCCTCGGCCCGGGTCGGTCGGGTCGGTCCAACTGGGATGGACCGAGACCAAATGCAACCGACCCCTATTTACTAAAACACATGTATCTTACAAACTGGACATCCGATCGATGATCTGTTTGTGGCATTGGGACCCTCTAAACGAGGCAGATCTTTTTTAATGCCCTGGTAAGACTTTTATGGAAGTTGATATACGACAAAAGATTTGAGGAGTGTTTCTATTAGGTGCATTATGTATGGAACCAGGCAGTTGGCTGAGACCGGAGGACCGCAGACTTTTGACTCTATGAGACTCGAATATGGCCCGATGGGAAGCACTACTGTGTGACTTTTCAAGACCATGTTTGGAATCACTTTTGTATGATTTTTGAGGCCCACGGTAAGTGACAAGGAGTACCTCAGTTGGCCATGATTAGTGGGAATCACTTATGTGTGACTTTGTAGGCCCACGAAATGCGATGAGGAGGTGTACTTAAGCAGTCCATGGTTAGTGGGAAGCACTTCTATGTGACTCGGAAGGCCCACTGTACTCGATAGAGGAGGAGTTCTCCAGTATCTGAGGTGTTTGATGATATGACTAATGATTCTTCTATCACTACCCTAAATGTATACCTGTTCTGAGTTGTCTTATGCTTCATGATTTACTTTGAGGATTTTTGTGGGATATTTATTTTTTAATTTTGGGGTCCCTACTGAGTATTTTGTTACTCACCCTTACATGAACTTCTCCCACACAAGTTGTGTCTAGAGAAAATGATCGATGTTTCGACAGAGGCTTTGATGGTCTGGGACCTAGAGGAGCTTAAGGAGATGGGACTGATGGATTCTACGATGATGGACTTGGTGGCCTTGGACCAGGTGAGGGACAATAGGTTTGGGTGGACAGGGCTTACTACTTTGGTTTCTAGTAGCTACACTATTCTCATGATCAGGTGGGGTTTTCCATGGATGGCCATCAGAGATTCCTTTTTGTACTTTGTTGTTTTCAGTTCTTATGTTGGGTTTTTATTCTGACCCACTTTTATTAATAGTAGTTGTACTCAAATTTTCTTTAGTGATACTTGTTTCCTTTTCAGTGTGTGTGACTTGGTTAGGCGTGTGTGTGTACATGTACTATGTAAAATGCCTCTCACTTCCAGTTTGACACCTTCGAAGCTAGTCACCAGCCCCTGGCCTTCAGGAGGCGGGCTTGGGGTAGTCACGACACGGGCCTTGGGGGATAAGTCGTGACATTATTACTAATTATGATCATTTTATTACAAATTATTACAAATTATTACAATTTAATACAAATTATTATAATTTAATACGAATTTTTACAATTTAATAATAATTATTACTAATTAAAATAATAAATATTAGTTACTACTAATTCATAATAATCACACATAATTATTTTTAAAAATAAACACAAACAATGATAAATAAAAAAAATCTAATTTTAATTTAATTTAACTACATATAATTAACAATAATTATAACTAAAATAAAATTAAATGAATTAAGTAAGAAATAAATGAAATAGATAAATACCTTAAAATTGAAGTTTTCAAAGGAAATAAGGTTCGAATAATGACCCAAATAAAAATTTTAAACTAAATTTTTTTTAAGAGACAATTTTTTACTAGAGAGAGTAGAAAATTGACTGGAATGAGAAAAAAAGAGGTAGAGGTATATATAGGTTAGATTAGTTGTGATTGGATTACTTGCGATGGTATCCCCGTTGAAAATACCCTTCGGATAAAAATTCTTTTATGATGGGGCTCGTCGTAAAAGACCACCTACCGACATAGTATTTGCGGTCATCACATTTACCCTTTCCTGTATTTTGGCACGGATACACGCTAAACCTTTCGTGATGGGAATCATCTCCCTATCACAAAAACGTATTATTTTTCACATGAACCATCACCCCATTTCAAAAGACCTTCCTGATGGATTATTTGTGATGGGTCAGTGTCCCGTCACAAATGGACCGTTATAATTGCCTGATTTTCCCATAGTGTTAATAATGTTTGAAGTATGTGACTTTGAAAGCCTGTAAAATATAAACTATAAGAACAATATAAATGAAAATTAAAACATGAAATAAAAATATAAGAAATTGTTTAATATAAAAAGAATTTTGTAAAAAATGTTGATGAAAAATAATTTATAAGCTTTCAAAACCACCAACTTGAAACTTAAAAATGTTTCAAGTATGTGGCTTTAAAAGACTATAAAATATAAACTATAAGATGAATATAAATTAAATTTAAAACATGGATAAAAAATATAAGAAATAGTTGATAATTAATTAGTTAAATAGTAATATAATTATAAATTATATTATTATTAAACATTTAATAATTAATTCGTTAATTAGATATATAATTACTAATTATTAATTATTAATTATAAAATTAATTAGTAAATTAATAATATCATTTTTACTTATGTAATAATTTGTTAGTTAATTAGTAATATAAATTTCAATTATATAATAATTAATAATTATAATAAATAATTATAATTAATAATTTTATTACTAATTAACTAATTAACTATTATATAATTAATACTTATATTACTAATTAAATAATTACTTATTAAATAATTAATAATTATTTTAATAATTTATTAATTAATTATTAGATAATTAATAATTAATAATTATTAATTATATTACTAAATAACTAATTAATTATTATATAAATAATTTTTATATAATTAATAATTATATTATGAATTAACTGATTAATTTTATATAATTAATAATTATCTTACTAATTGAATAATTCATTATTATATAATTAATAATTATATTACTAAATAAATGATTAATTATTATATAATTAATAATTATCTAATTAATAATTATATAATTACCCAAAAATTCCACCCATGAGAGAAGTCCCATGACTCCAAATTTATTAAAAAAATATAAAAGTACAGCAAGAGATCAAAACAAACAAACATCACACCATATTCCTAGAATGAAACAAATAATCACTTCCTTTGAATGCCCCTATATCCCATATTCTGAGGATATCTACCCCTCTTTGGGATGTCGAACTCTATGCCATATCTTGACTGGAAAGTCAGACTCATCAGCTGATGACTCAGATGATGACACAGAGGCCTCCTTTAAAATTCTAAATTTCCATGACAGATCCCAGAAATTCATCTTTGGATTTAACTAAAATCCATCCCCAAAGTTTATTGC
Organism: Viscum album; assembly: GCA_963277665.1. Lineage (NCBI taxonomy): Eukaryota > Viridiplantae > Streptophyta > Magnoliopsida > Santalales > Viscaceae > Viscum > Viscum album. The sequence continues at coordinate 1,745,930,467 of OY728129.1, read as the reverse complement.
AAGAAGCTTTTTAATAGGTAGATAGTCACGACATCCTAACATCATAGACTCCATTAGAAGAAATATGACTTCCAACTATAAAAGGACCAATCATCTACCTATTTATTAATTCCTACAAGTGGTCATTCACCTTCCTGACCTCATGGTAAAGTCACTTCCATTTTCTTCTTACGTGCAGTGAAAATGAGAGAGAAAAAAGGAGATAAGGGATTAGATATAAAAAAGGGATACGTGGGATTGGATATGAAAAAAATAAAATATGTGAGATTAGATATGAAAAAGTGATATTTTTTCATATCTTTGAGAGGGTTGGAAGTCTCTTATAAATAGGATGCACTGAGCCTCTAGAATAAGAGAGATTCAGAAAGATGTAGTCATTGAAAGAGAGAATTGAGAAGGGGTTTCCACGTTTGTGGTAACCGGTAAAAAAAAAACAGAGTCGTCAAGTTGTAGCTGTTGTGAGAGAGAATAAAGAAGGGGTTTATGTGTTTTTGGTAACTAGTGCAGTAAGAGGGCATGCAATATGTAGCTCCCTAGAGATAACTGGAAGGAGGCTACCACTTTTAGTAGCTCATGAGAAGAGATAAAGAAGATAATAGCATGTGATGATTGCAAGAGAATTTTCAACGATGACGTGAAAAGAGATTCATGATGGTGCCATGTATCGAAATTCTTCTTGGTTTCAGAGGTCAAGCGACATATCCGGGTTGTGGTGATTAGTGGTACATCCAAATGGTACGTTTATGGGTGTGGGTGCATTGTAAAATGCCTTTGGGTGTAGTGTGAAAATCCTTCGACTGAGTATGTCAAAATTTCTTCGAGTGTGAAAAATCCTTTGGGTGAGAATGTAAACATTCATTTAGGTGTAAAAATACTTTGGGTGTTGTGTAAAATTCCTTTGGGTGATAAAATTACTTAAAGTGAATTATGTGGTGTTTTGTGACTAATTCTACTACGACGTCGGGCTCCCACCAACATTTGGTATCAGAAGAGGTTCACAATTCGGACCTAAAAAGATTGTGATGCATAGATGGATGATCTAATGCAGATGAAGATCTGACTAAGGTGTAGTTGATGTGACAGATCTGATCATGGCTGAGTCGATGATAGTGAAGCGAATAATCACAATGGTGCTGATAGTAGGGATGCCAATGGGGTATTCAAATTTTAAATCAGGGTCGATATTGTTGGGATATTTTTTTATTTTAAAATTTGAATATGAGAGAGAGAAAAAAGGAGATATGGGATTAGATATGAAAGAAGAGATATCTAGGATTGGATATGGAAATAAGAAAATATGTGAGATTAGATATGAAAAAAGAGATACTTTTTCATATCTAGGAGAGGGGTGGAAGTCTCTTATAATAAGGCTACATTGGGATTCTAGAACAGGAGAGAGTCGAAAAAATGTAGCCGCTGGGAGAGAGAGAATCGAGAACGGGATTCTGTGTCTGCAGTAACCGGTGAGAAAAGGGATTCTGAAAGATGTAGCCGCTACGAGAGAGAATCATGAAGGGGTTGTTGCGTTTGGGGAAACTAGTTTAGAAATAGGTCATTCAAGATGTATCTACCTAGAAGTAACAGGGAAGATGAGACCACTTGCGGTAGATCATGTGAAGAGATGATGAAGACAATGGCATGCGATGATCGTAAGATAATTTTCAACGACGATGTGAAAAGAGATTCATGATGGTTTCATGTATCAAAAGTATTCTTGGTTGTAGAGATCAAGTGGTGTGTCCCGATTATGGTGACCGATGGTACATCAAAATGGTACATTCATGGGTGTGGGTGTGTTGTAAAAATTCCTTAGGGTGTAGTGTGAAAATCCTTCAGGTGAGTATATCAAAATTTCTTTGGGTGTGAAAATCCTTAGGGTGAGCATGTCAAAATTCCTTCAGGTGGAAAAATCCTTCAGGTGCTATGTAAAATTCCTTCGTGTGATAAAAGTACTTCAGGTGAATTATGTGGTGTTTTCCGACTGCTTCCATTGAGACGTCGGGATCCAACCCAAATATTGGAGGGGTAATTCCATTCCAAATGATTACCATCACCCACATCCATGATCAAATGTACATCTTACACAAAAACTACCTACTCCATCTCAGAAGGTATGACATTCTAAGGAGTTAGAAGCTCTTCCTCCAATTTAGTGTCTTTAGACATGAAAGCAATCATTTCCAAAGCAGTATCAGAATAACCACCCACTTTGTGGGAATAAATCCTGGAAACTAGGTCCATAGGGAGATTAGGATTACCATGGGATACCACCAATGGAGACTTATGGGGCTTAGTTGTTTTGGATTTCCTATGTAAAACCAACTGGAAGCTGTCTGCATCCACAACTACTTTCTTACCATTACGAGACTGCTCCAAAAGTAGTCACTCCTGATATAAATCATGATCAGTAGACTCTTGAATGACATTATCATCAATGGGATTATTTTTCATCGATGATGCCTCAGATCTACCCTCTAAAACCATTCTAATAAAGACTCAAGCCTCATAAGGCTGTGTATTATGGTCTCTAAGGGTCACAACCAAATTATCTGGCCCAATAGAGTGCTCAACCACATCTTAAACCACCAAGATATCAGATAATGATCTGAAAGGATGCCCAATTCATACTTGAAAAGGTTAATATATCTTCCCATCACCAGCATAAGTAGTAATGGGAATATCATTAGGACCATCCCGACCAGATGCACCATCATTTTGAGTGTTCTTCTTTCCAGCCTCCCCCACAGAATGACCTTGTCTATCTTCTCTCCAAGAAGTTGGATCCACACCATGAAACTTATTTTTGTTCAATACCTCATGTCCAATATTTTTATAGTTCCAACAGAAAGTTGGAATTTTTTAATATTAAATTTGTAGTTCAATTTTTTATCCTCAGTGGCAAGAAAAACATGATCAACTAAAACATGATCTAAATCAATTTCAACTAGAAACCTTGAAATGTGCCCAAACCTAGAAATTTCTCTCTCTTTATCCAATTTGATCGGTACTCCAATGGATAAACCAATGTCATAATGGATATTGGGGTGCCAAGGAATCCAATTCAGGTCAAAGACTTTAACCCATACTTGAACTAAAGACTGGCCTACCTCCAATGGGTTGAATGAGTTATCCCATTCATGGATGTGTAAAAATCCCAAGTTGAGAGATATAGAACTGAAGCCCTAGGCCTCTATTTTAGACTACAACGAAGGGAAGGGGTAGTGGAAGAAACCCCTCCCCAGTGATATGAAACACCATCCTTCAAACCCCAAAATTCCTGAAAGTTTCAAAAAAAGATCACTGACCTTCAATGACACATAGCCTTTAGGAAGCACAAGACGACCATGAATCGAGAATTCCCCAAGTTTTCGATGCTTTGAGACTATCATGGGATCAGCCATAACATAGGCATTGGTACCTCTCTGGAGAATACCATGGGCCAACCCTTTGAGAAGGGTGAAACTATTGGGACCAATTGGAGTAAGAGTCAACTTCACCTTATCCACAAAATTTTGATCCAAAGTCGAACCCACTTATTAGTGAGAATTAAATTGATTTCTTGAAAGGAACATATCAGGAAGATGCAATGAACATATCAACACAACACATAGACAGATAATGAAAAATTGACCTAAAAGACAGTGCTACCACTACAAAAAAATGATGAGCTACCATGGTAGGAAGATCCACAACACTGAAATTCAACCACCACCATTTAATAGAGGACCACACCATCGATATTATGCTCCACCAGATCTGCAACACCCGTGCCACCGTTGAAACATTTTTAAGTTTCAAGTAGGTAGTTTTTAAAGCTTATAAATAATTTTTCATCAAATTTTTTTACAATTTTTTTTATTTTCAAATATTTATTATATTTTTAAACCATTTTTTAATTTTCATTTATACTGGTATTATAGTTTATATTTTATAGGTTTTTGAAGTCACATACTTAAAACATTTTTATGTTTCAAGTTGGTGGTTTTGAAATCTTATAAATTATTTTTCATCAACATTTTTTACGAATTTTTTTTTATTTTTGACAATTTATTATATTCTTAATCTCTATTTTAATTTTCGTTTATATTAGTCTTACAGTTTATATTTTATAATCTTTCAAAGTCACATACATGAAACATTTTTATGTTTTAAGTAGGTATCTTTAAAAGATTATAAATTATTTTTCCTCAACATTTGTTACAAAATTATTTTTATTTTCAACTATTTTTATACGTTTAATTCATATTTTATGTTTCATTTATATTGGAATTATTGTTTATATTTTATAGTCCTTCAAAGCCACATACTTGAAACATTTTTGAATCCCACATTGGAAATGAAGAATGTTATGCATAGGAAAGGGAGAACCTGAATCCGACATCAGAAATGCAGAATGATTTCTAAGGAAAACCCCCTTATGAAAGGGAGCCCTGGGTGAGGGTTTCAATCAGAATCCAAACTTCTGTAATGGTGGTACTATTACATATTAAATTGAAAATAAATTATTCCAAAATTTCTATATATATATATATAACAAAACAAAACAAAAATAAAAAATTTTAGTATAAAAAATAGTAATTTTTCTAATTTTGGAAGAAAGGCGGTAGCCAGGCTTCTTCCTTTAGACCAAACCGAAAGAAGGTAGTGTTGTTGCCACCTTTCAAGCATATTTTTAAAATATTTTTAACCTGGACACATTTTAAATTTTTTTGAAAGCACATTAAAACAAACTACGTACAAGAACTCAATGAAAAAAATGAATCATTGTCATTACACTACTTGTTTGATATAGTCATGTCAAAACTTTCATTAAATGGTTCTATATAGTGAATTGAATTATTGAATTAAATAATATTTAATTCTAATTTTACTAGAATAATTATCTAAATTAAATATTTTATATTTAATTAAAGATAATTATGGTATGTCAAAAATGAATGTATGATATTAATTTGACACGCGCACAAAAAAAAGATATACATATTAAACAATTATTTTATATCCCCTCGACTCACCATTGATATAGGGGATAATTTCACATACATGCTTAATAAATTTGACTCGGGGGGGGGGGTGATTTATTCACTATGCCAAAATAGATGTTAGTTGAAGTTTAAACCACCATCAAATCATTTTGCAACGAATTTCAAAAACCGCCACAAAATTGGTTCCGTATTCATTTAGCGGTGGTTTTTAAAAGCCAATGAAAAATGATTTAGCGGTGTTTTTTTAAATTTCATAATTATTTTTTAAAATTTTATTATTTTATAATTCTCATAATTAATTTATTATTTTATTCTTCTCAGAATTAATTATTAATTATTATTTATTACTATGCCCATGCATGCATATGACATATATATAAATTCTGTGTTGGATGAGATTTGAACCCCTTACCTTTTAATTATTCTCTAGAGACTTTACCTACCAGGCTCTTCATGTGGTGAATAAGTATAATTTAATATACTTATAAAAATATTGATGTATAAACAATAATCAAATAATAAATAAATAAATAAACAATAAAGAAATAAATAATAAATTATTAATAAAATAATAATGAAAAATATGTAAATAATAAATAAGACATCAATAATAAATTACTAGTAAATTAATAATAAAATAATATTAAATTAAAAAATAAGAACAATTATTGTATAGAGCATAACTAAATAAAAAATAAAAAATAAAAAATAAATAAATAATAAATAATAAATAATAAATAATAATTGATAAATAATAACAAATAAATAAATAAATAAATAAATCACAATTATTAAATAAATAATTAAGTAATTAAACAATAAACAATAAGTAATAAATAAATAATAAATAATAAATAACAATTAACAAATAATAATTAATTAATTAATTGATAATAAATAATGAATAAAAATATAATAAATAATGAATAAATAAATAATAATGAATAAATTAATAATATTAAATAATTAAAAAGTAAATAAACCATAAATGAATAATGAATAAATAATAAATAAGTAAAAAATAAATAATATTTATTTCACTTTAATATAATATTAAAAATAAATATTTTAATAATAAGTCAATAATAAATAAATATTAAAATAATGTATAATAAAAAAATAGATATAGATATCTATAAATATATATAATTATAAAAAAATTTATATAAATATATATATAATCACACATTTTTGTTATATAAATATATATAAAGAAACCCAAATATATAATTTTACATTTCAAATGAGTCTGAAATCTCATCGAATGTGTATGATATATATATATATAGATATAAATATATTACATATTAATATTTATTTACATATATTAGAATATAAATATAAATATATATTTGTTTATCAATACTCACACATATGTATATATTAACATTATTTATATATGTGTATATATATACATATATATTCATATAGTTTTACTGTATGTTCATTTATATACTATATTTAATGACAATGATATATTTATATAAAAATACATTTTATATGATGTATTCCCATAGTATTATTAACACATAAGTACATATTTATATTTCTCAAATACACACACAAATATTTAAATATATATGTATTTATTTACATATTTTAGAATGTACACATAAATAAGGATTTTTTATTCATACATATATGTTTATATATAAAAATTACATTCATAGATATATATATATATACAAATTAATGAATTTTTATATGGTAAATAAAATTGATAATTATTTATTTTAAATTAAATGAATAAAAAATATTTATTTCCATATGGTTTATATGTTTGAAAATACATTTATATGTAAATATGTATTTATACAAGTGATTTATTATAAGTAAATATAAGAAAACAAGAACATATTATAAATAAAACTACCTTGTAAAAATGTTAAAAATTCAAAACCACAATATTAATATGAATGTAATCTGAGGGAATAAATTTAGTCGCCAATGAAAAACGACAATAAGACCACCTAAAATAAGGCTGAAATTCTATTGAATGTTAAAACATTGCGAGACCCTAAGTAAAAACTTAGTTTTTGAGGCCTTTTGGGCCTTTTTTGACTCCAAAAAAATGTAACAAGGGTTATCCCCAATTATTAGTGTGTAGATCTCATCACAGAGATCAATTTGATATGTGGTGGATCCCAAATGAACACCCGGATGAAGATTTTTGGTCGTTTGAAGTTCAAGTTCAATTTCCTATATTTCTTGAAATTGTAATAAATTTTATTCTTTTATTGTTACTTAATATAATTCTAATGTAGTTTTTGTTCATTTCATAAGCTTCTATTTTACTATTTGTAGAGCTAAAATGGACTACTAGATCAAAAATTATGGTCAATTGTTTTTGAAGTCTGATTTTTAACTTATTGAAGATTTGTTTTAAGTTTCAAATTATTATTAACTAATAATTGAAAATATTTATTAATTAACACATTATAATTAATTAATATTATTACTAGTAATCTATATATGATAGTAAATAATGAATAATAAATCATTTCAAAAGATTCGTTATGACTGGTTGTAGAGATAAAACGGATTCCCAGATCAAAATATATGGACAATTGATGCCAAAGTTTCTTTTTCAACTTATTTAAGATTTGTATTAAGTATCAAAATATTAATAAATAATAATGATAAATCTCTATTTATTAACACAATATTATTAATTTAAATTATAAATAATAAAATATATATAATAGTAAATAATAAATAATGAATCATAATTAAATATTTTATTTTTAAAATATTTTCCTTTAATTTAGCAGCGGTTTTTTAAAAAACCTCCGTTAAAAATAAATTACACTTTTTTTTTGGAAAAACAGTATTTTAAAAATAGTTAGCCTCTATTTTTAACACTGATGCTAAATAGTTTTTTCCTGTAATGATTGAATTAATCTCACCTTTTGGTACACATAATTATGGTTGGGGTGTAGTTCACTCAAAAATGTTATCATTAAATAAGGGAATAAACAAAAACATCAAATTCATATAAGATGTAGAGTTTATTTGACCATTAAATACATAAATTGGAAAGAGTATCAAATGTTGATGTACTATTTTTTTTATAATTTCTTGTTTTTTTCGGTTGGTTCATATACAATTAAATTATTTTTAGATGAATTTTTAATATATTAAGTTTCCCCAAATTTCATTGTGACATCAAAGACATAAAATTATATTTTTTAGATAATTTTATTTGGTTTTTTTGGAAGGAATATATGGAAATGGTCCATAACTATCCTAATAAGGCTATTCCATAATTTTATTATATAATTATTATAATGTTTTATTGTTGTGGTGTTAATCAAATAAATAATTATAATAAATATTACACCCATTACTTGAAAACACTCCAACCAATACCATTATTTTATTAACAAAGGGAAATAGTGAGAGATTTCTTATCATGGATTAACATTTAATAAAAATAATAAATGAATACATAAACCTAAAATCCTATGAATATCCATGTGTTTGATACAAGGGATACTTCATCGGTGATAGTTTAGTACCGATGAAGGGGGGTCTTCATTAGTGCTTGTTATATTCATGATAAAGGGGACACATTATTAGTACATTTTTAGTGTAGATAAAAGCTACCAAGGAGCACTGTGGTAATAAAATTATAGTACACTATAATATAAAATATAATAATTAATTTCAATTAAATTTACATCACAAATACACAAAAACACTATATTACAAATATTTCAAATATTAGTTTTTACAATTACATTTCTAGGTACTATTCATCACAAACATCAAAAAATTCAAGAACATTAATGTTCTGTTGTCTTTGGGCTTGGAATACCTCTCAAAAGAGTCTGATCATGCTACCAGTTACTGAACAAACCAACTCAACTCAAGAAATTAAGTTCACATATTAAAAAAATATATTCGGTAAGTAATACTATAAAGAAATAAATTAAGCATAAATATAAAAAAAAATATTAATAAAATATCACTTTTAAACTGAAAACAAGCACCTAGAGTCATACCTAACACACCACATTTCATATTAATGTGTAGTTAATTTCTATAAACAAAAAATAATTTATGGATCATTTTCATAATGTATCAAGAAAATCCAAGTTCATTTTCTCGATTCTAAGTATGTGACATTTCCTTTGAACTAAAATATCTTTTTTAAATTAAAAATAATTTTTTTTAGCCATACTAATCATACTATGTACCAGATTGAGGTACGACTTATTAAAATATGTTATAAATAAATTATGGGTCATTTTTCTAAAGTATCAAAAAAATATGAATCTTTTTTCTAATTTTTTAGTGTGTCTTGTGTCTTTTGAACTAAAATGTTAATTTTAAAAAAACACTTTAATTCATACTGGTCACACTATTTTCCAAATTAATTTGAATACGATCCTAAACTTAAAAAATGACTTAAGGATTGATGTAATAAAGTAACAAGACAATATGAGTGTTTTTCTAGGGTTTTAGTGAGTGAAACACATTTTTAACTCAAATATACTTTTTAAACTGAAAGCACACACTTTAAGACATACTAATCACACTGTGTGTTATATTGACATCTGGATGATTCCTACATATTAAAAATGACTTATGGAGCATTTTGATAATGTATCATGACAATATTCACTTGTTTGTTTGGTTTTCAATTAGTGACACATGTTTTAACTAAAATGTCATTTTTAAATTGAAAACACACATTTTGAGTCATACTGGTCATACCATGTGTTCGATTAAAGTAATATTGATTTATAAATGTCACAAATGACTAATGGATCATTTTCATTAAGTATAAAAATAATATAAATGTGTTTTATCAGTTTGGAGTATGTCACATTTATTTGGAACTAAAATTTCTATTATAAATAAAAATACAATCTCTGAGTAATACAAGACACACTGTGTACCAGATTGAATTGTAGTTGATTCATACACATCAAAAATGCGTTTTGGATTATTTTACTAATGTATAAAGATATATTGGGCGTTTTTCCAGGTTTTTAGTGAGTGATACACAATCTTAACTAAAATATCAATTTAAAAAAAACACACACACTTTGAGTCATACCAGCCACATTATGTGTTGTCTTAATATGAAGCTAATTCTTACACACCACAGATGAATTAGGGATTATTTTCATAATTTATCAGGACAATCCAAGTGTTTTGGTTCTTTTTTCAGTGATTGAACCAAATTTTTAACTGTAATGAAAATTTTTAAATGAAAAAACCAATTTCAAGTGACAAGTTGAATTTATATACACATTTTGGATAAATTTATTTAAGTTTTAATCATGTTTTAAATGATAATTAACTAGGATTTGGTTGTGTTTTTTTAGGAAGTAAGAATATTATACTCAAACAAAGAATTTCTAAAAATGGGGAAAAAATAGGATTTACACACCGTGAAAGGATTTCACGACATGTATTAAAATTTCATAGCATCCCTGAGGACCAACGGCTGGCACATGAATCATTTCATGATGTGAGTCTAGTACAAGTTGTATAAAAAAATTACATTTCAAGAAAACTTTAAAATTATAATCCCAATAAAGTTGCATGATGTGAAAGAATTACAAGACTTGAATCACATACATGGAGTGTATAATTTAAATGAAAAGAAAATTTGGAGATATCATCTAGACAAAGATTATAATTACATAAATTATAATAAATAAGTCTAATAGATAAGAGAAAAAATATTTAGCTGCATTATTCCACTTTACAATAGATAAGAGCAATAATCTTGTGCTTCCACACCCCCAGAACCTTCAAGATACACCAACTATCAATTATTGAGAGCATTCTGTACAGAAAGAGTGAACCATTATGGATTACTACTTTCCATCCATTATTGGTGTTTCACCCAGCATTTCACGCCCTTCTATTCAGGTTCACCCCATGGAAATAAAACTTAGAGTCTTTCATATGATCCAAAACTTAGTGTAATTCAGTGAGATTTAAAGTGAAGATCCCCATGATCACATTTCCAATTTTCTCAAGGATTGTGATACCTTTCACAACTAGAGAATCAAATCTAATGCAATCAGAATACATGTTTTTCCATTCTCCTTATGCGACCAAGCCATGGATTTGATCTAAATCCAAGATTTTGAGTTAATAATGATTTAGGATGATCTAGACAAGAAATTACTGGATAAATAATTCCCACCCAGACAAACCTAGAATCTTAATAATGAGATTACGAACTTTTCCTAGGTATATGGAGAATTAGTTTGGGAGTAATGGGATCGATTTAAAGAATTGACCCATAAATTCCACCATCATGGACTTGATGTGTGGTTGTAACTACAACAATTTTATCTAGGGAAGAAAACTATTGCCCGAAATGTAATAGACATCACTGCTGATGGTGAACTAATATTTAAAACACCAGAAGTCAGTAGTGCACTTCTATATGATTTCTCCCAAAATGTGAGAATTTGGAAGAGAAATCGAGAACAAACATAATGATGAATACATCAAGTGTAGGAGAGTACCAGCTTTACAGGTTCTAGGCGCAGTGGAAGTGTGGTTGGTGTGGAAACCAACTTTATTTTTTACTACGTTCAATGATTATTCCATGATCAATAAAACGATTAATGTCAGTCTCCACAGAATAGAATCAAAGATTTAGATAATGAAGGAAGAGGCCTGAAACCTTTGGACAGGATCTTGAAAGTCATGTTTGTAATTAATTTAATTAATTTCATAAAGAAAATAATTCCAATATCTTTAGTATTTTCTTCATTGATGATCTTGATCATTCAGAATGACACTTCTAGATTATCTCATTGTGCTTGCGAGGATACAAACTAGAATCCCTCTAGCGGTGATCCACACATGCTCTAATGGCCTCCCATCGACACAACTCATTCTTAGGGTGCTACAGCGGTGAAGTGTGTGTATTGTGTCGATATTTCTTGATCTCTTGTTCTTCCACCATGAATAACGTCTTTCCTTATTGAGAGAGACATGAAGAGGATTTGAGAGAGTAATTTTTTAGCCCAATAATTCTCAATTCACAAGGCATTAATTTCTGTACATGGAACAATAGATGCACATGTCTATTTATTTACATGGGGTTTTGATTACAATATTTAACTGCTTAATAATAATTAAATACATTCATAACCTTAGAGAAAACTCATTCTTTTAATAATAATGTTGCATCAATATTTATGGTGCACTAACTTGTACAAAACCAAATTATAAATAAAATTCAGCACCATAAAATAATAGCAGCGTAATTATTATTTTAACTTATGCCAACTAGTTAAATAATTATTAATGTCAAGCAAATAATAATTTTACTACTAGACTAGCCTTGGTCTACTCGACACCGAATTCCATTTATTGAACACTTCAATAAATTAATAAATAATTTATTCTCTTAAATAAATATTTTATTTAAAACTAGTAAATAAATATTTATTAAATGTTATATAAAATAAAAAAATATATTTTAATAACAATCCAGTGAGTAAATATTTATTCAATTTATGAGATCATTTTAACATGAATAAAATTATTCCACTATCTTTAGAATAATATTTATTTCATCAATTAAATTCAAATAGAATTTTACCGAGACCACAAAAACACTTAGTGTGTGACCCTCAAGGATTATTTCTCTTTCACATTAGGCAGGCTATCCTGAAGTCCAAGATTACTGTTTATCAATGGGTCAAGGCACCCAAGAGAAAGAACTTAAAGTCACAACAATGAAATACACATACGAATAATAATTGTGTAATTTAATCCCTTTATCTCAATATCTTATCAAGAAGGTTTCGTGATACTGTCATCAACTTTTATGCTTGATATGTCGTTCTTTGACTACCTGAAATAAACTCATCGTTACACCATGGCCATTGAATTTTGTGCGACTGTTAATTTCAATCAAAGGTCTGAGATATCAACTTCAATAAATGGAAGGGAAAAATCCTTCCTTAACTTATCCATTAATAACATGCCACTCATTATTCACCCAACATACCCTACTTCTTGCCAACCATCTGCATGATTGTTTTCATCAGTAAATCAATGTTCAAGAGTTGTGACATGTATTAATGATAATATTAAAGTCTAAGGATCAATACACACGATCATAGATAGGAATATCTGTTGGCAGCAAAACATGTTGAATTCCTACTGGAGGGTTTGTTCTCATAATCTCTTATCTTGGAGATTACCAAGTGTGAAATTCATGAGAGGAAGTCTCATCTACTTACGAGTACTCACAGCTGACGGTCTATATGCTATGTTTCCCATTATTGTATATCATCCATCCACAGAACTATATTTAAGAATATTGTTATTTAATTTCAAGGTTTTCATCATATTAGTAATCTTTCATGACCTTATCAATGCTACAAATATTCTAGGAAATTATTACATCATAGTCATGTAGAATAATGAAAAATATGTAATAAAATTTTTAATATTTAAATACATTAAATATCTATGTAATAAAAGTACAAATATTTGGTTCTAGGACACTAACTCTAAAAAACTACCACTTAGAATAGACCCAAATGCCTATGAATTTCAGTCTGCTAGACCTCACATGATGATCATGTTTCTATTGAGTCAAGGCTTTAGTCAAGGGTTCTACCACATTTTTTTCCATGGAAATACTGCTCACTACAAATTCTTCTATCTGGTAAAAATACCTCAAGAGTCGATACTTCTGAAGTATGTTCTTTTTATGATGATATGACCTTGTATCTTTTGCAAGAGCCAATACTGTAGAATTATCCCAATCAACTGTGATGGGATCTTTACTGATAGGTATCACATCCAGCTCTTGGAAGAAGCTCTGTATCCAAAATGATTCTTTAACTGCCTCATAAGATTCGATATACTCTGAATCAAATGTATAATCTCTGACCACACTCTGCTATGAGATCTTACAACTCATTGCACATCCATTCAAATTGAATATGTATCCCGTTTGCAACTTCATTTCATCTTGATCAGTCTAGAAACTAGCATCTACATATCTTCTGATAACTAGTTCATCATCTTCTCCATAAACCAGGAACATATCCTTATTACAACTCATATACTTTTGGATAGTCTTGAATAAAATCCAATGGAAGTAACCTATGTCAGCTTGATATCTGCCTGCCACACTCAATGTGTAGGTGACATCTAGCCTAGTACAAAGCATGAAATACATGACTGACCCAATCATTGATGTGTATGAAGTTCTTTCCATCATCATTATTTCCTCATGTGTCTGAGGAAATGTTTTCTTGGAAATATGAATATCATGCGACCCTAGCAATAATCCCCTATTGGATTGTTCTGTATTGAATCTCTTTAGTATCTTATCAATGTATGTAATTTGACTTAGGGACAAAAATCTCTTGGATCTAAAATGATTGATCTTAATCTCAAGAATATATGCTGCCTCACCCAATTCCTTCATGGAGAAGCATTTATTCAACCATTCCTTAATAGATTGTAAGACTGGTATCTCATTTCCAATAAATAATATGTCATTAACATATACTATTCGGAAAATGACTACACTCCCACTAAACTATTTATAGACATAAGGATCACTTTGATTCTTGATAAAAAAAATTTGGCTATGAATTCTCCAAAATCAAAGTTCCATGACCATGATTCTTGATTTAATCCATAAATGGATTTCTGCAACTTTCATACCTTATTGGTATCATTTGGAGTCATAAACCCTTCAGGTTGTGTCATGTAGACATCTTCATGAATATTCCTATAAAGGAAGGTTGTTTTGAAATCCATTTTACAAATCTCATAGTCATGGTAAGCGGAAAAGGACAATAGAATTCTGATGGATTTCAACATTGAAAATAGTGGAACGGTTTTGTCTTAGTCAATGCCTTGATGCTTCTTGAACCCTTTTGCAACCAGTCATTCCCTATAGGTACTCACTTGTCCTTCCACGCCCAATTTCTTCTTAAATACCCATTTGAAACAAATAGGATCTACATCAACTGGAGGATCTACCAAAATACAGACATGGTTTTGGTATATTGAATTCATTTCAAAATTCATGTATTCATTACACTTGGAAACATCTTTGCCATTATTTCTTTCTTATAGGTTATAAGATCATTATTATTTACTAATAATGATTAACCTTCCTCGGTAACTAGAGAAATATACCATTCTGTTTCTCTAATATCTCTTGTACTCCTACAAAATTCGTGTCTCTCTAGAACAGTTCTTTCTTCCATGGGGCTTTGTGGAATCTGTTCCTATACCAAATCTTGTTTACCTTGAGCCTCGACTTCATCGAAGTCTATCTCGCTCCCACTATCTCTTTCGAAGATATTCTCCCTCTCAAGGAATATGGAATGTCGTGCCACTATAACCTTTTTGTATGAGGGGTTGAATAGGTAATATACCCTTGTTTCCTTAGGGTATTGTATAAAGGTAAACTTTGTGCCTTGGTATATAGGTTTGTTACCTGAAGAGGTATTAACAAATCCATCACTTCCCCACACATGTAAATTTGATAACATGGATTTCTTTCCACTCCAGAACTTGTATGGAATACCACATATCAATTTAGTTGGACATTGATTTAGTATGTGCACCGCTATTTGTAACACATATCCCCAGAAGGATAATGGAAGACTTGCATGACTCATCATTTATCTCACCATGTCAAACAAGGTGTGGTTCCTCCTTTATCTCACACCATTCCACTAGGGCTTGTAAGGAGGTGTGAGTTGGGATAGAATCTAAAACTACCATAAGTAATCAATGAATTCCTGATTAAGATATTCTCCACCTCAGTCTGAGTGGAGTTTCTTTATCTTCTTACCACGTTGGTTATCAAATTCATTCTTGTATTCTTTGAACTTATCAAAAGAGTCCAACTTATACCTCATTAAGTAGACATATCCATATCAGCTAAAATAATTAGTAAAAGTTATAAATTATGAGTACCCTCCCCTTCTATCAAATTGAAATGTCCCACACACATCAGAATAAACCAATTCAAGAAGCTCTTTATCCCTTTCACCTTTCCCACTAATGGGGCTTGGGTCATTTTGCCTAGTAAAAATGCATAACATACACCTAGTTGTTTTAGTTCGAAAGTATCTAAATATCCTTCTTAATGTAACTTTGTTAAGCATTTCTCATTTACATGACCTAGACGGTGATTCCAAAGTAGGGTCTGGTTTGATTCATGTGAAGTATCTTTGTTATCAATTACCACTAATTGTTTTGTGTAATCCAATAGGTAAAGACTGTTTTATAAATGTTCCCTACCAAAACAAATGCTATATTTGTAAAAGAAGAAACATTCATATAAAAATTTGAAAACAAATCAATTTTTATCTAATCAAGATATAGAAATAATGTTTTTATTAATAGATGAAACATAATAAAAAACCTTTAACACTAAGATCATCCCAGTTGGAAATATAAGGTGGTAGTCCCTGACAGCTACAACAGCATGTCTGGATCCATTGGCTGCTCGTAGAGCTACTTCCCCTTGGCCAATATTTCTGAATATAATTTGTTCCAATATTTGGATAAATATGTGAGAACCAAAAACTATATCTAATAACAAATTTTTATAAAAAAATAGATTACATTTGATAAAAAATGCACCTGAATCTACACCTTACTTATTAGGCTAGGTTTAGTTCTTCTTCTTGTGGCCCTTCTTGCCAGATGCGAAACAAATATCTTCTTGTTCCCTTTCCTCCTCTTTGATCATTATTTTCTTGTAAGGGTGTAAATAATCTTTGGGATTAAAGCTCTTCACCTTCCATTTCCTCTTATTCACCATAAGGATAAAAGAATCTTTGTGCTTCATATCATTTTCCACTTGGTGAATGAGGATAAGAAGATCAGATATCGACTTCCAAATGTTGTTCATATTAAAATTTGTAATAAAGCTGGAGAATCTCTGAGGGAGTGATGCAAGAATGAGATTGGTACACTATTATTTATGGAGCTTAAAACCTAGAACATCCAATTGCTCAATGCAGCCAATGATCTTTAATACATTAGGCCCAGCTAGGGTACCCTCTCCAAGATTAATCTGAAAGAGTGCCTTGGAGATCTCAATCCTTTCATATCATTCTCTCTCCTGGTAAATACCAAGGATGTGACCGATCATTATATAAGAATCCATGTTTTCATGAGACTTGATGAGCTCACTAGACATTGATGATAGAATCAAACATTAAACATTGAGAACATTGTTCATATGTTTTTCATAGACCAAGAAACCTTCCCCACATGCCTCTTTGGTAAGTGGATGAGGTAATGAAGACTCTAACACGTAAGACTTCCATTCATGGTGTAGGATAACCCAAAGTCATCTAGACCATTACTGTAATTTACTACCGGTGATGATGTTTTCTTTATCCCGAATTGATCGTAGGGATAGTGTGGATGATGAGCTTTTCATTTTTATTCTACAATTAAAATAGAAGATCATTAGTACTTTATAGATTACATTTTATGATAAATAATAAATAAATTTTATTAAGTCTACCACTATTTTATCAAGTCACAATGGCCGTTACCATTAAACTTGTAATGTACAGTTTCTATGACATTCTTGTGGAAAGGATATGTATTCCCCTTCGTATAACCCCAACAAGGGTGGGTCAATCTATTTAGAGATATTTAGGTAGGAAGGTCATTGCCAACTATGGGATTGCAGCTCCTTGATCTGTTTAGTGTACTCCCTAATCCTGGAATCCAAGATTTGGATTTCCTCAACTCTTGCCTCAAATATTACACCAAGCCTAGAAAGGGTTACCCCTCTTGATATAATATGGTTAACTCAAGCCGAAACCTTTCATAAGGTATTCCTATATAAAAGTATGTTTCTGAAGAAGGGTTGGTCAAACAAATAGTTTTATTGAGTTTTTCCCTCAATCAAGTAACATAAGGCTTGGTTTAACTTAATATTTTATTTGAGGTTTTTTTATCTCTTAGGAATGAATTTCTTATAATCATTATCACATTCTTGTTAATATTAAGTGGAAATTACTTATGTGATTAACCATTCATTGATAATATTTATGAATCATCAAATTTTATTTTAGTTCCATTTTACATTATTGTTTAATTTATTAATTATGTGATCACGACAACACATCCATTATGATAAAACATGAAATTGACAGAAATAAAAAAAAGAAAATGGAATGATCATGAGATTTTCTAATGCTTAGTTTATCTAGCAGTTGATAAACTAACCCTGGCCTAGGGAATAAATACCTTGAACCTTTTGTGTTCATGTTTATAGCAATCTATCTATCCACCTCTGCAACTCATGGGATTGGTTTCATCTTGGCTATAGCTTGAACTGTCTTCACTATCAATGGAGTTCCATCCATTACATATGATTTTTTAACTCACTCGCAGGTGAGGGGTAAAAATGCTGTTTACATAAAAGAAACCATGGGTATGAAGGCCCTATATATTATTGAGTAGAGATGGATTTCAATCCAACAATTAATTTAATAAATAAATTAAAAGGAAACCATTCACATACAAAGGTATTGGTCTAGATCATGATCACACACATAAATGCAACAAGTTACATATTTAATAAAACTATTATTAAATTATTTAATCATTATTATTAAGATAAATTGAGCTTGAATTGATTAATTATTATATTTATTTAATCAATCTTTTTACCTTAATCCTTTTCTGAAATTCCTTGAGATTATCATCATTGTACATAAATGTACCTTAGAGGTAAGCTGGTAAAAACCCATTCAAATCTACCCAACATTTATTATATTCATATACTGTTTTACTCATCTAATATATGGAATACATTATGCTTCAATGCATAGAGTAAAAACCTGTAGTATAATTTATACATGATAAGCAGTTCCGAATATTACACAATCATTAAATTTTTAACTTTCTGTAATTTGGTAAAGTAAATGGAGTATAGATCCGACTACACGGCATGTACTACCTTCACCATATCTTCCAAATTAAATGTCTAGGGACTCATTGTGTAAGGCGTAATTCAGAAATTTTAGAGTACATGACATTTATAGTGGGCTACATGCCATGTTATCTCTATGTTACACAGTTACCGAACAATATAGCCCTATATGGAATACATAGTTTGGTCCCTGAACTGATAAAACTATACACTGTGTCCAGAGGGAAACACAATGTGTAATATAGTAAGTTTGTGTCTATCTATCCTGGTCAACACACAGGGTAGAATTAACTACACCACGTGTAATAAATGCACACAACTTGACTAATTTCTGAATTACTCCCGATGTACAGAACATGAATACATAACATGTAGTTCAGATTACATGACATGTATGGAAGAGAACACTATGTATAATTTTGAACACACCTCGTATACTTTCATGTCACCTGGGAAAAATCATCGGTGCCTCCAGATGAGTTCTCCATTTTAATTTTAATTAATAAATTATTTGTTTCTGTGTAATGTGCAAGAAATGAAAATAGGGAGAAAAAATCTTGAAATCCTTGTTACAAGAATGATTAACCTTTAATTAAAAAACTAAATTATAAAACTGTACATAATCAATGAATTATTTAAATAATTATAAACCGTTATGTAACCTCTATGATACCACTTGTAGGTTCTATTGAATGTAAAAACATTGCGAGACCCTAAGTAAACACTTAGTTTTTGAGGCCTTTTGGGCATTTTTTGACTCCAGAAAAATGTAATAAGGGTTATCCCCAATTATTAGGGTGTAGAACTCATCACAGGCATCAATTTGATATGTGGTGGATCCCAAACGAACACTCGGATCAAGATTTTCAGTCGTTTGAAGTTCAAGTTCAATTTCGTACTTTTTTTGAAATTGTAATAAATTTTTTTATTTTATTGTTACGTAATATAAATCTAATGTGGTTTTAGTTCATTTCATAAGATTCTATTTTACTATTTGTAGAGCCAAAATGGACGACTAGATCCAAAATAATGGTCAATTGTTGTCAAAGTCTGATTTTTAACTTATTGAAGATTTGTTTTAAGTTTCAAATTATTATTAACTCATAATTGAAAATATTAATTAATTAACACATTATAATTAATTAATATTATTACTAGTAAACTATATATGATAGTAAATAATCAATAATAAATCATTTCAAAAGATTCTTTAAGATAGGCTATAGAGCTAAAACGGATTCCCAGATCAAAAGTTATGGACAATTGATACTGAAGTTTCTTTTTCAACTTATTTAAGATTTGTATTAAGTATCAAACTATTAATAAATAATAATGATAAATCTCTATTTATTAACATAGTATGATTAATTTAAATTATAAATAATACACTATATATGATAGTAAATAATAAATAATGAATCATAATTAAATATTTTATTTTTAAAATATTTTCCTTTAATTTAGCAGCAATTTTTTAAGAAACCGCTGTTAAAAATAAATATAATTTTTTTTGGAAAACAAATATTTTAAAAAATAGTTAGCATCGATTTTTAACACTGATGATAAATTGTTTTTTCCTGTAATGATTGAATTAATCTTACCTTTTGGTAGACAGAAATATGGTTGGGGTGTAGTTCACTCAAAAATGTTATCACTGAATAAGGGAACAAACAAAAACATCAAATTCATATAATATGTAGAGTTTATTTGACCATTAAATACATAAATTGGAAAGAGTATTAAATGTTGATGTACTGGTTTTTTTATAAGTTCTTGTTTTCTCGTTTGGTTCGTATACAATTCAATTATTTTTAGATGCATTTTTGATATATTAAGTTCCACCAAATTTCATTTTGACATCAAAGACATCAAATTATTATTTTTAGATAATTTTATTTTGTTTTTTATGGAAGGAATATATGAAAATGGTCCATAACTGTACTAATAAGTCTAGTCCATTATTTTATTTTATAAGTATTATGATGTGTTCTTGTTGTGGTGTTAATAAAATAAAAAATTATAATAAATATTACATCCATAACTTAAAAACACTCTAACCAATCCCATTATTTAATTAACAGAGGGGAACAGTGAGAGATTTCTTAGCATGGATTAACATTTAATAAAAATAATAAAATAATACATAAACCTAAAATCCCAAGAATATCCATGTGTTTGATAAAAGGGATACTTCATCAGCAATAGTTTAGTACCGATGCAGGGGGTCTTCATTAGTGCTTGTTATATTCATGATAAAGGGGACACATTATCAGTACATTTTTAGTGTAGATAAAAGCTACCAAGGAGCACTGTGCAACTAAAATTATAGTACACTATAATAGAAATTACAATAATTAATTTCAATTAAATTTACATCACAAATACAAAAAAACATTATATTAAAAATATTTCAAATATTAGTTTTTAAAATTACATTTCAAGGTACTATTCATCACAAACATCAAAAAATTAAAAAACATAAATGTTCTGTTGTCTTTGGGCTTGGAATACCTCTCAAAAGAGCATGATCATGCTACCAGTTGCTGAACAAACCAAATCAACTCAAGAAAAAATGTTCACATATTTTAAAAAAATTATTATATAAGTAATACTATAAAGAAATAAATGAAGCATAATTATAAAAAAAACATTAATAAAATATCACTTTTAAACTGAAAACAAGCACTTCGAGTCATACCTAACACACCACATTTCATATTAATGTGTTTTCTATATATCAAAAATTATTTATGGATCATTTTCCTAATGTATCAAGACAATTCAAGTTCATTTTCTCAATTTTAAGTATGTGACATTTCCTTTGAACTAAAATATCATTTTTAAATTAAAAATGCACCTTTTGAGACATACTAATCACACTATATACCATATTTAGGGATGACTTATTATAATATGTTATAAATAAATTATGTGTAATTTTTCTAAAGTATCAATAAAATATGAATTTTTTTTCTAATTTTTTAGTGTGTCTTGTGTCTTTTGAACTAAAATGTTAATTTTAAATAAAAAACATACTTTAATTCATACTGGTCACACCATTTTCCAAATTAATTTGAATATGATCCTACACTTAAAAAATTACTTAAGGATTAATGTACTAAAGTAATAAGACAATATGAGTGTTTTTTTATATTTTTAGTGGGTGAAACACATTTTTAACTCAAATATACTTTTTAAACTGAAAGCACACACTTTAAGACATACTAAGCACATCGTTTGTTATATTGATATCTGGATGATTCCAACATATCACAAATGACTTATTAAACATTATGATAATGTATCATGAAAATCTTCACTTATTTGTTTGGTTTTCAATGAGTGACACATGTTTTTAACTAAAATATCATTTTTAAATTTAAAACACACATTTTGAGTCATACTAGTCATACCATATGTTTGATTAAAGTAATACTAATTTCTACATGTCAAAAATGACTAATGGATCATTTTCCTAAAGTATAAAAATAATATAAATGTGTTTTACCAGTTTTGAGTATGTCACATTTCTTTGGAACTAAAATTTCTATTATAAATAAAAATAAAAACTCTAAGTAATACAGGACACACTGTGTATCAGATTGATTTGCAGATGATTCATACACATCAAAAATGAGTTTTGGATTATTTTCCTAATGTATAAAGATATATTGGGTGTTTTTCCATGTTTTTAGTGAGTGATAAACATTGTTAACTAAAATATCAATTTAAAAAAAACACACACACACTTTTAGTCATACCATGCACATTATGTGTTGGCTTAATGTGAAGCTAATTCTTACACATCACAAATGAATTGTGGATTTTTTTCATAAAGTATCAAGGCAATCCAAGTGTTTTGGTTCTGTTTCACTCATTGAACCAAATTTTTAACTAAAATGAAAATTTTAAAATGAAAAAACCAATTTCATGTGATAATCTGAATTTATATACACATTTTGGATACATTTATTTAATTTTTAATCATTTTTTACATGATAATTCATAGATCTTTGGTTTTTTTTAGGATGTAAGAATAAAATTCTCAAACAAAGATTTTCTAAAAATGGGAAAAAATAAGATTTACACACCGTGAAAGGAGTTCACAACAAGTATTCATATTTGTTAGAATCCCTGAGGACCAAAGGCTAACACATGAATCATTTCATGATGTGAGTCTAGTATAAGTTGTGTAAAAAAATTACGTGTCAGGGACACTTTAAAATTATAATCCCACTAAAATAGCATGATGTGAAGGAATTACTAGACTTGAATCACATACATGGAGTGTATAATTTAAATGAAAAGAAAAGTTTGAGATATCATCTAGCCAAAGATTATAATTACATCAATTATAATCAATATGTCTAATGGATATGAGAAACAATCATTATCTACATTATTCCACTTCACAATGGAAAAGAGAAACAATCTTATACTGCCACACCCACAAAACCTTTAAGATACACCACCTATCAATTATTGAGAGTGTTCTGCACTGAAAGAGTGAACCATTATGGATTACCACATTCCATCCATTATTGGAATTTCACCCAGCATTTCACGCCCTTCTATCCAGGTTCACCGCATGGAAATAAAACTTGGAGTCTTTCATATGATCCAAAACATAGTGTAATTCAGTGAGATTTAAAGTGAAGATCCCCATGAGCATATTTATAACCTTCTCAAGGATTGTGAATCCTTTCACAACCATGTAATCTCATCTAATGAAATCAGAATACATGTTTTTCCACTCTCTTTATGCGACCAAGACATGGATTGGCTCCAAATCCAAGATTTTGAGTCAATCATGATTGAGGATGATCTAGCTAAGAAATTACTGGATAAATAATTCCCACCCAGAAAAACCTAGAATCTTAATAAAGAGATTAAAAAATTTTACTAGGTATATGGAGAATTAGTTTGGGAGTAATGGGATCAATTTAAATAATTGACCCATAAATTCCACCATCATTGACTTGATGTGTGGTTGTAACTACAATTTTTTTATCTAGGGTAGAAAACTATTGCCTGAAATTTAGTAGACATCACTGCTGATGGTGAACTAATATTTAAAACACCATAAGTCAGAAATGCACTTCTATATGATGTCTCCTAAAATGTTATAATTTGGAAGGGATATCGAGAACTGCCTTAATGATGAATTTATCAAGTATAGGAGAGTACCTGCTTTGCAGGTTCTAGGTGTAGTGGAAGTGTGGTTGGTGTGGAACACAAATTTATTTTTTACTACATTCAATGATTATTCAATGATCAATAAAATGATTAATGTTATTCTCCACATAATAGAATCAAATATTTAGATAATGAAGGAAGAGGCCGGAAACCTTTGGAGAGGATCTTGAAAGTCATGCTTATAATTAATTTAATTAATTTCATAAAGAAAAAAATACCAGGATCTTCAGTATTTTCTTAATTGATGATGTTGATCATTTAGAATGACACATCTAGATTATCTCATTGTGCTTTCAAGGATACAAACTAGAATCCCTCTAGTGGTGATCCACACATGCTCCAATGGCCTCCAATCGACACAACTCGTTCTTAGGGTGCTAGAGCGGTGAAGTGTGTGTCTTGTGTCGATTTTTCTTGATATCTTGTTCTTCCACCATGAATAACATCTCTCCTTATTGAGAGGGACATGAAGAGAATTTGAGAGAGTAATTTTTCAGCTCAAAAATTCTCAATTCACCAGGAATCCATTTCAGTACACGGAATAATAGAAGTACATGTCTATTTATTTACATGGGGTTTTGATTAAAATATTTAATTGTGTAATAGAAATTAAATACATTCTCAAAGTTAGAGAAAACTAATTTTTTTAATAATAATATAGCATCAATATTTATGGTGCGCTATCTTGTGCAAAACAGAATTATAAATAAAATTTTATGCCATAAAATAATAGCAGTGTTAATATTATTTTAACTTGTTCCAACTAGTTAAATAATTATTTACTGTCTTACAAATAATTATTTTACTATCAGACTGGTCTGGGTCCATTCAAACCCTAATTCCATTTATTTAACACTTGAATAAATAAATAAATAATCTATTCTCTTAAATAAATATTTTATTTACAAACTAGTAAATAAATATTTATTAAATATTAAATATAATAAATAAATATATTTTACTCAAAATCCTATGTATAAATATTTATATAATTTATGAGATTATTTTAACTTGAATAAAATTATTCCACAATCTGGAGAATAATATTTATTTCATCAAATAAATTCAAATAGAATTTAACCGAGACCACCAAAACACTTAGTGTGTGACCCTCTGGGATTATTTCTCTTTCATATTAGGGGGCCTGCCTAAAGTCCAAGAGTACTGTATATCAACAGATCATGTCACCAAAGAGAAAGAACTTAAAGTCACAAAAATGAAATCCAAATATAAATGATCACTGTGTAATTTAATCCCTTTATCTCAATATGTCATCAAGAAGGTTTCAGTACAATGTCATCAACCTTTATGCATGATATGTCATTCTTTGACTACTTGAAATAAACTTATCATTACACCATGGACATGTAATTTTGTGCCAATATTATATTTCAATCAAAAGGTTGAGATATCAACTTCTATAAATGGATGGGATAAATCCTTCTCCAAATTATCCATTAATAACAAGCCACTCATGATGCACCCAATGTACCCTACTTCCTGCCAACTATTTAAAAGATGGTTTTAATCAATAAATCAAAGTACAAGAGTTGTGATATGTATTAATGATAATATTAAAGTACAAGGATCAATACACATGATCATATATATTAATATATGATGACATCAAAACATGAAGAATTCCTACTGGCAGTTCTGTTCTCATAATCTCTTGTCTTGGAGAATACCAAGTGAGAAATTCCTGAGAGGAAGTATCATATGCTTATGAGTACTCACACCTAAATGTCTATATGCTATGTGTCCCATCATAGTATGTCATCCAACCAGAGAACTATATTTAAGAATATTGTTACAGAATTTCAAGGTTCTCATCATATCGGCATACTTTCATGACCTTATCAATTCAACAAATACTCTACAAAATTATTACATCATATTCATCTAGAACGATGAATAATATGTAATAAGATATTTAATATTTAAATACCTTAAATATCAATGTGATCAAAGTACAAAGAGTTGGTTCTAGGAAAATAAATCTAACAAACTCCCACTTAGACTAGAGCCAACTGCCTATGACTTTCAGTCTACTGGACCTCACATGATGATCATGTTTCTATTGAGTCAAGGCTTTAGTCAAGGGTTCTGCCACATTGTCTTCTGTGGAAATACTACTCACTGCAACTTCACCTCTCTGGAAAAAATACCCCAAGAGATGATACTTCTAAAGTATGTTCTTTGTCTGCTGATGTGACCTTGGATCTTTTGCAAGAGCCACTGCTGCAATATTATCCCAATCGAGTGTGATGTGATTTTTTCTCCTAGGTATCACATCTAGATCATGGAATAATCTCCACATCCAAAATATTTCTTTATATTCCTTAGAATATTTGATATACTCATACTCTACTGTATAATCTATGACCACACTCTACTTTGAGCTCTTCCAGTTCACTGCACCTCCATTCATATTGAAGAAGTATCCCATTTGCAACTTTATGTCATCTTGATAAGTCTGGAAACTTGCATACGAATATCCCATGATGACTAGTTCCTCATCTCCTCTTTAAACTATGAACATATCCTTATTACACCTTATATACTTTAGGATAGTCTTGAGTGCCATCCAATGGCGGTCACCTAGGTCATATTGATATCTGCCTACCACACTCAATGTGTAGGTGACATCCACCCTAGTACGTATCATGTAATATATGACTGACCAAATTGCTGATGGGTATGAAGTCTGTTCCATTATCATTATTTCCTCATGTGTTTGAGGGAACCTTTTCATGGAAATATGAATGCCATGTGACACTGGAAAAAATTCACAATTGGATTGTTCCATACTGAATCTCTTTAGTATCTTATCAATTTATATACTTTGAACTAGGCCCAACAATCTATTGGATCTATAAAGATGGATCTTAATCCCAAGAATATATACTTCCTTGACAAATTCTTTCATGGAGAAACATTGATTCAATAATTACTTAACAGAAAGTAAGACTGGTATCTCATTTCCAATAAGTAATAAGTCATCAACATATACTATTCAGAAAATGATTGCACACCCACTAAAGTATTTGTAGAAACAAGTCACACATTCATTCTTGATAAAAGAAAATTTTGTTATGGATTCATCAAAATGAAAGTTCCATGATCAGGATACTTGATTTAATCCATAAATGAATTTTTGAAACTTTCATACCATATTGTCATCCTTAGGAGTCATAAACTCTTCAGGTTGTGTCATGTAGACATCTTCATGATGTTTCATGTTAAGGAAAGATGTTTTGAAATCCATTTTACAAATCTCATAGTGATGGTAAGTGGAAATGGACAATAGAATCATGATGTATTTCAGCATTGACAATGGTGAAAATGTTTTTTCTTAGTTAATGCCTTGAAGCTGATTGAATCCTTTTACAACCAGTCATGCCTTATAGGTACTCACTTGTCCTTCCATGTCCAGTTTCTTCTTGAATACCCATTTGAAACAAATAGTATTTACATCAACTGGAGGATATACCAAAATTCAGACGTGGTGTTGGTATATGGAATCCATTTCAGAAATCATGGCTTCTTTGCACTTGGAAAAATCTGTTCCACTTATGGCTTTCTTATCTGTTAGAAGATCATTATTATTAACTAATAATGAGTCACCTTCCTTGGTAACTAGAAAATTGTACCATTCGGGTTCTCTAATATCTCTTGTACTCTTACACAGATCTTGTGTCTCTAGAACAGTTCTTTCTTCCACAAGGCTTTGTGGAATCTATTCCTGTACCAACTCTTGTGTATCTTGATCCTCGACTTCATTGAAGTCTATCTCACTCTCACTATCTCTTTTAGAGATATTCCCACTATAAAAAATATAGCATGTCATGCCACTATAACCATTTTTTCTGAGGGGTTGTATAGGTAATATACCATGATTTCCTTAGGGTATCCCATAATGGTACACTTTGTGCCTCGGTGTGCATGTTTGTTACATGAAGAGGTATTTAAAAATTCATCGCTTCCCCACACATGTAAATTTGAAAACATGGGTTTATTTCAACTCCAGAACTCAAATGGAATACCATTTTTTGATTTAGTTGGTAATTGGATTAGTATGTACACCGCTATTTGTAACACATATCCCCAAAAGGATAATCGAAGACTAACATGACTCATCATTGATCTCACCATGTATAAAAAGGTGTGGTTCATCCTTTCACTCACACCATTCCACTGGGGCATCTAAGGAGGTGTGAGTTGGGATAGGATCCCAAACTCCCGTAAGTAATAAATGAAGTCTTGATTAAGATATTATCCACCTCAGTTTGAGAAGAGTTTCTTAATCTTCTTACCTATTTGGTTCTCAACTTCATTATTCTATTCTTTTAACTTATCAAAATAATCCTACATATACCTCATTAAGTAGATATATCCATATATGCTAAAATAATTAGTAAAAGTTATGAATTATGAGTACCCTACCCTTTCTCAATTGGAAATGGTCCACACCCATCGGTATGAACCAATTCAAGAATCTCTTTATCCATTTCACCTTTCCCACTAAATGGGGCTTGGGTCATTTTTCCTTGTAAAAATGCATGACATACTCCAAGTGGTTTTAATTCAAAATTCTAAATATCCATCTTAATGTATCTTTATTAAGAATTTCTCATTTATATGAGCTTGCTGGTGATTCCAATGTTGGGTATGGTATGATTCATGTGAAGTATCTTTGTTATCAATTACAATTACATAGTTTTTATAAATTAATTGGTAAAGACCGTTGTATAAATGTTCCCTACCAAAACAAATGCTATATTTATAAAAGAAGAAACATTCATATCCAAATTTGAAAACAAATCCATATGTATCTAATTTGGATATAGAAATTATGTTTTTAGTAACAAACATAATAATATGCCTTTAAAACTAAGATCTTTCCTGTTGGTAACATGAGTTGGTTGTCCTTGACAGCTACAACAGCAAGTCTGGATCCATTGGCTGCTCGTAGAGCTACCTACCCTTGGTCAATCTTGCTAAATCTACTTGGTTTTTGTATTTGGATTCCTATTTGAGAACTAAAAACTATATCTAATACCAAATTTTTAGAAATAGATAGATTACATTTGATAACAAACGCACCTGAATCTTCCCCTTACATCTTAGGCTAGGTGTAGTTCTTCTTCCAGTGGCACTTCTTTCCACATTCAAAACAAATAGCTTCCTATGCCCTTGCCTCATCTTTGATCAATCTTTTCTTGGAAGGGTGTAAATAATCTTTGGGCTTAAATCTCTTCACCTTCCCTTTCCTATTATTCACTATAAAGTCCTAAGACTCTTTGCACTTCATATATTTTTCCACTTGGTGAATGAGGAAAATAATATCAGATAGAGACTTCCAAATGTTGTTCATATTTAAATTAGTAATAAAGATGGAGAAGCTATGAGGGAGTGATGTAAGAATGTGACTGGTACCTAGTTCTTTGGGGAGTTTAAACCCTAGAACTTCCAAGTGCTCAATACAACCAATGAGATTGACTACATGAGGCCCATCTAGGGTACCCTCTCCCAGATTACTCTGAAAGAGTGCCTTGGAGATCCCAACCCATTTTTATATTTCTCTCTCCTGGTAAATACAATGGAGGTGATCAATCATGCTACACAAATTTATGTTTTCATGAGACTTCATGAGCTCACTAGACATTGACGATAGCATCAAACACTGAACATCGAGAGCACCATTCATATGTTTCTCATAGACCAAGAAATATTAATCAATTTCCTCTTTAGTAGGTGGATCAGGTAATTCTGACTCCAACATGTAAGACTTCCATTCATGGTGTAGGATAACCTAAAGGCATCTAAACCATTACTGGAAGTTACTGTCGATGAGAATGTTTTCTTTATCCAGAATTGATAGCAGAGATAGTGTGGCTGATGAGCTTTTCATTTTTATTCTATAATTAATATAGAATATCATTAGTACTTTATTGATTACATTTTAGGAGAAATAATAAATTAATTTTATTAAGTCTCCCACTATTTTATCAAGTCCCAATGGCCCCCACCATTGAACTCGTAATGTCCATTTTCCAGGATATTCTAGTGGAAAGGATATGTATTCCCCTTATCATAACCCCAACAAGGGTTGGTCAATCTATTTGATCATATTTAGGTAGGAAGGTCATTGCCAAATATGGTCTTGCAACTCCTTGATCTGTTTAGTGGGCTCCCAAATCCTGGAATCATGACTTTGGATTTCCTCAACTCTTACCTCCAATATTACACCATGTATAGAAAGGGTTACTCCTCTTGATGTAATATGGTTAAGTCAACCAAAAACCTTTCATAAGGTATTATTCTATAAATGTAATTGTTTGAATAAGGGTTGGTCAAACAAATAGTTTTATTGAGTTTTTTCCTTAATCAGAAAGTAGAAGGCTTGGTCTGAATTAATATTTTATTTGATGGATTTTTATCTCTTATGCGTAAATTTATTATTTTCTTTATCACATGATTTTTAATATTAAGTGGAAATTACTTATGTGATTAACCATGTATTGATAATATTTATGAATAATCCTATTTTATTTTACTTCCATCTTACAGGCTTGTTTAATTAATTAATTATGTGATCGAGAAAACACATCCATAATGATAAACCATACATTTGATAGAAATAAAATAAAGAAAAGGGCATTATCATGAGATTTTATAATCCATAGTTTATCTAGAGGTTGATAAACTAACCCTGACCTAGGGGCGAAACACCTTGAACCTTTTGTGTTCATGTTTAAAACAATCTACATGTCCACCTTTGCATCTCATGGGATTGGTTTCATCCTAGATTTAGCATGAACCATCTCTACTAGCTTGGGAGTTCCATCCATTACATATGGTTTTTTTAACTCACATTCAGGTGATGGGTAAAAAGGGGGTTTACATAAAAGAAACCATGGTTATGAAGGCCCAACATATTAATGAGGAGAGATGGATCGCAGACCAACAATTAATTTAATAAATAAATTAAAAGGAAACCAATCACATACAAAGGTATTGGTCTAGCTCATGATCACACACATAAATGAAAAAAGTTTCATATTTAGTAAAAATAGCATTAAATTATTTAATCATTCTTGTTAAGATAAATTGTGATTGAATTTATTAATTATTATATTTAATTAATAAATAATTTTATCTTAATCCTTTTTTGAAATTCCTTGAGATTCTCATCGTTGTACATAAATGTTCCTTGGATGTAAGCTGCTGAATACCCATTCAAATCTACCGAACATGTATTATATTCATATACTATTTTACTCTTCTGAAATATGGCATACATGATGCTTCAATTCATAGAGTAACAACTTGTAGTATAATTTATACATGATAATCAGTTACGATCATTACACAAACATTAAAGTTTTAACTTTGTTTAATTTGGTAAAGTACATGGAGTGTAGTTCTGACTACACAACATGTACTACTTTCACCATATTTTCTAAAGTGCATAGATAGGGACTCAGTGTGCGAGGTGTACTTTAGAAATTTCAGAGTACGTGATGTGTACATTGGGATACATGCCATGTTATCTCTATATTACATAGTTACTGGTCAGCTTAGCCCTGTATGGATTGCACAGTTTGGCCCCTGACCTGAGGAGACTACACAATGTGTCCAGTGGGCCACATGGTGTGTAATCTAGTAAGCATGTGTCTATATATCCTGGTCAAAATACAATGTAGAATTAACTACACCATGTGGAATAAATACACACAACTTGAGTAATTACTAAATTAATCCTGATGCACTGAAAATGAATACACATCGTGTAGTTCAGATTACACTACATGTATGGAATAGAACACTGTGTGTAAGTCTGAACACACACTATATACATTCATGTAACTTGGGAAGAATCATCAACACCTCTAGACGAGTTCCCCATTTTAATTTTAATTAAATAATAATTTGATTCTATGAAAAGTGCAAGAAACAAAAAGAAGGAGAACAGATCTTGAAATCCATGTTACAAGAATGATTAACCATTAATTGAAAAACTAAATTATTAAACTATAAATAATCAATGAATTATTTAAATAATTATAAACTATGATGTAACCACTATGATACCACTTGTAGCTTCTAGGTGCAGTGGAAGCGTGGTTGGCGTGGAACCCAAAATTAATTTTTACCAAGATCAATGATTATTCCAGGATCAATACTATAATGAACATCAGTCTCCACAGAATAGAATAAAAGATTTAGATAATAAAGTAAGAGGCCTGAAACCATTGGATAGGATCTTTCAAATAATGTTTATAATTAATTTAATTAATTTTATAAAGAAAAGAATACCAGGATATTTGGGGTCCCCCACTCTCCTAGAGTTTTGTCTCGGCTCTGCTGTCGGCTCCGCCTCTCTTAGGGTTCCCCAATGAAGATGGCCCTTCTTCCTCCTTCCACTCTAGGTTTTCTTTCATACTCTTTTTCCCTTTCTTCTCAAATGTTATCCCCTTCTGGGTTGTCGTCCTCCTCACGCCAGAAGTTTTCCCATCTTCTCCTCTCCCTTCCCTGCTCTGCTGGTCTAGTTCAACACATAAGACCCCACATTGGTCAGTTGTGGTGGTTTCTAAATGGTTTTGGGATAGTGGTGGTGGGATTAGGGGAAACGTGGGAACCTTCGTTTGGGGGATTCTGTTCCATTATGATTTTCATTCTCTTAGGGTTTCAGTCCCGGTTTACCCTTACTTGTCTCATGGTGGTTCTCTTAGGGTATCAACCCCCGATTTACCCTTTTTTCTGGTTTTATTTATGGTTTCATCCCTAATTTATCCTTTCAAATTCCAGGATTGTTCTTGCCTCATGGTTTTTTGGATCTGTTTTCATATTTCCTTTCTTCAGCATGTTGTTCCTCCCTTCCTTGCCACTCTTTCCTGCTCTGGCATCCTGTTTCCTCTCTCCCTTCTAGGTCAGTTGGGTAAGATGGTTACCATGGAGGTTTTTGGATGTTTTAGGGGAGTGGTATGCAGTTATGGAGTGATGTGAACAATAGTGGATGTTTCCAGTTCTATGGGTTCTTATGGTGAAGATTCTGTTGGTGATGGTCGGTCCCTTCTCTATGGAGTGACTTAATCTTTTGGTTCCGATGGCTTATGGCGATGGTATCTCACTACGGCGAGGAGGGTGTTATCACCGACATCATCGATGGTTTATGTTGATACTCTATAGTGATGGTGACAGTAATGAAGCTCAAGGTGGTGATGGGGGTTTATAGTGGATGGATCTTATTGGCGATCTGACGGATGACTCTTCATGATAGGAAGTCTCATCTGCTTATGAGTAATCGCACCTGACTGTCTGTATGCTATGTGTCCCATCATAGTATGTCGTCCAACCACATAACTATATTTAAGAATATTGTCAATGAATTTCAAGGTTCTCATCATATCAGAAAACATTCTTAAACTTATCAGTGCAAAAAATACTCTAGGAAATTATTACATCATAGTCATGTAGAACAATGAACAAAATGTTATATTATTTTTAATATTTAAAGGCATTAAATATCCATGTAATCAAAGTAAAAATATTTAGTTATAGGAAAAAAACTCTAATAAACTACAACTTATACTA
The DNA here is from genome assembly GCA_963277665.1 of Viscum album. Lineage (NCBI taxonomy): Eukaryota > Viridiplantae > Streptophyta > Magnoliopsida > Santalales > Viscaceae > Viscum > Viscum album. Next base: position 1,745,896,753 of record OY728129.1, on the reverse strand, counting down.
GAGCCAACAGCCTATGACTTTGTGTCTGCTAGACCTCACATGATGATCATGTTTCTACTGAGTCAAGGCTTTAGTCAAGGATTCCACCACATTGTATTCCTTGGAAATACTTCTCACTGCATCTTCACCTCTCTGGAAAAAATAACTCAAGAGATGATACTTTTGAAGTATGTTATTTGTCTCCTTATTTGACCTAGTCTCTTTTTCAAGATCCACTACTGCAGTATTATCCCAATTGTGTGTAATGGGATCTTTATTGCTAGGTATCACATCCATCTCCTGGACGAAACTCCACATCCAAAATGTTTCTTTAGCTGCCTCAAAAGATTTGATATACTCAGAATCTACTATATAATCTATGACCACACTCTACTTTGAGCTCTTCTAGCTCATTGCACCAACATTCAAATTAAGATGTATCCCGTTTACAACTTCATGTCATCTTGATCAGTCTGGAAACAAGAATCTGCGTATTCTCTGATGACTAGTTCCTCATCTCCTCCATAAACTAGGAACATATCCTTATTACACCTCATATAATTTAGGATATTCTTGACTTCCATCCAATGGCGATCACCTAGGTTATCTTGATATCTCCCTACCACACTCAATATGTAGGTGACATCCACCCTACTACATAACATGGAAGACATGACTGACCCAATCGATTATGCGTATGAAGTCCTTTCCAATATCATTATTTACTCAAGCATTTGAGGAAATTTTTTTATTGGAAATATGAATGCCATGTGATGCTAGAAACAATACCCAATTGGATTGTTCCAAACTGAATCTCTTTAGTATCTTATCAATGTATGCACTTTGACTTTGGCCTAAAAATCTCTTGGATCTATCATGACAGATCTTAGTCCCAAGAATATATGTTGCCTCGCCTAAGTCCTTCATAGAGATGCATTGATTCAACCATGCCTTAACAGATTGTATGAACAATATCTCATTTCCAATAAGTAATATGTCATCAACATATACTATTAGGTAAATTACTGAAATCCCACTAAACTATCTATAGACACAACGCTCACATCCGTTCTTGATAAAACCAAATTTTGTTATAGATTTATCAAAATGAAGGCTCCATGAAAAGGATTCTTGCTTTAATCCATAAATGGATTTATGTAACTTTCATACCTTATTAGAGTCCTTTGGATTCATAAACCCTTCAGGTTGTGTCATGTAGACATCTTTAGGAAGGTTCCTGTTAAGGAAGGCTGTTTTGAAATCCATTTTTCAAATCTCATAGTCATGGTAAGCCGAAATGTCCAATAGAATTCTGATGGATTTATGCTTTGAAAATGGTGAAAAGGTTTTTTCATAGTCAATGCCTTGACGCTTCTTGAACCCTTCTGCAACCAATCATGCCTTATAGGTACTCACTTGTCCTTCCATGTCCAGTTTCTTTTTGAATACCCATTTGAAATGAAAAGGATTTACATCAACTAGAGAATATACCAAAAATCCAGAATTGGTTTTGGTATATGGAATCCATTTCAAAATTCATGTGTTCTTTCCACTTGGAAACATGTGTTCCACTTATTTCTTCCTTATATGTTAGAGGATCATTATTATTAACTAATAATTAGTCACCTTTCGCGGTAACTAGAAAACTATATCGTTCCAGTTCTCTAATCTCTGTTGTACTCCTATACTGTTCTTGTGTCTCTAGAATAGTTATTTCTTCCATGGGGCATTGTGAAATCTATTCCTATATGAACTCTTGTGTACTTTGAGCCTTGACTTCATCGAAGTCTATCTCGCTCCCACTATATCTTTTGGAGATATTCTCCCTCTCAAATAATTTATCATGTCCTGCCACAATAAAATTTTTGTATGAGGGGTTGTATAGGTAATATACCTTTGTTTCATTAGGGTATCCTCTAAAGGTACACATTGTGCCTCGAAGTGAAAGTTTGTTACCGGAATAGGTACTAAAAAATGAATCGCTTACCCACACATGTAAATTCGATAACATGGATTTATTCCCACTCTAGAACTCATATGGAATACCATTTATTGATTTATTTGGTACTTGGTTTAGTATGTGCACTGCTATTTGTAACGCTTATCCCCAAAAGGATAATTGAAGACTTTCATGACTCGTCATTGAACTCACCATGTCAAACATGGTGTAGTTCCTCCTTTCACACACACAATTCCACTGGGGCGTGTAAGGAAGAGTGAGTTGGGATAGGATCCCAATATCTCGTAAGTGATCAATGAAGTCTTGATTATGATATTCTCCACCTCGGTCTGAGCACAGTTTCTTAATCTTCTTACAAATTTGGTTCGAAAATTCATTATTTTATTCTTTTAACTTATCAAAATTATCCAAATTATAACTCATTAAGTAGATATATCCATATCAACTAAAACAATCAGTAAAAGTTATGAATTATGGGTACCCTCCCCTTTCTTCAATTGAAAATGGTCCACACACATTGGTATGAACAAATTCAAGAAGCTCTTTATCCCTTTTAATTTTCTCACTAAATGGGGATTGTGTCATTTTTCCTTGTAAACATACATGACATACACCAAGTGGTTTTAGTTCAAAAGAATCTAAATATCAATCTTAATGTAACTTTTTCAATCATTTATCATTTACATGACCTAACTGGTGATTCCAATGTTGGGTGTGGTATGAATCACATGAAGTATCTTTGTTATCAATTACCATTAATTGGTTTGTGTAATCCAATAGGTAAATACCATTTTATATATGTTCCTTACCAAAACAAATGCTATATTTGTAAAAGAAGAAAAATTAATTTCAAAATTTCAAAACAAATCCATCTGTATCTAATATGGATATAGAAATAATGTTTTTAGTAAAAAACAAAACATAATAACAACCCTATAACACTAAGATCATCCCAGTTGGAAACATGAGGTGGTAGTCCCTAATAGCTACAACAGAAAGTCTGGCTCCATTGGCTGCTCGTAGTGCTACCTCCCCTTGGTCAATCTTCCTGAATCTACTTGGTTCCTGTATTTGGATACCTATGTGTGAACCAAAAACTATATCTAATACCAATTTTTTTAGAATCAGATAGATTGCATTTGATAACAAAGACACTTGAATCTTCCCCTTACTTCTTAGGCTTGGTGTATTTCTTCTTCTAGTGACCCTTATTGCCACATGCGAAACAAATAGATTCTTATTCCCTTGCCTCATATTTGATTATTATTTTCTTGTAAGGGAGTAAAGAAGCTTTGGGATTAAATATCTTCGCATTCCCTTTCCTCTTATTCACCATAAGGACAGAAGACTCTTTGTGCTTCATATCTTTGTCCACTTGGTGAATGAGGATAATAAGATCATATAGAGACTTCCCAATGTTGTTCATATTTAAATCAGTAACAAATATGGAGAAGCTGTGAGGGAGTGATGAAAAAAATGAGATTGGTACCCAGTTCTTTGAGGAGTTTAAACCCTAGATCCTCCAGGTTCTCAATGCAGAAAATGATATTGACTACATGAGGCCCATCTAGGGTACCCTCTCCAAGATTACTCTGAAATAGTTCCTTAGAGATCTAAAACCATTCCTATATTTCTCTCTCCTGGTAAATACCATGGAGGTGATCAACCATTCTATAAGCATCCATGTTTTCATGAGACTTCATGAGCTCACTAGACATTAATGATAGCATTAACATTGATCATCGAGCGCGCGATTTATATGTTTCTCATAGACCAATAAATCATCATCACTTGCCTCTTTGGTAGACAGGTCAAGTAATGATGACTCCAAGACATAATACATCCATTCATGGTGTAGGATAACCCAAAGGATTCTAAACCATTACTGGAAGTTACTGTCAGGGAGGATTTTTTCTTTATCCAGAATTGATCGCAAGGATAGTGTGGTTGATGAGCTTTTCATTTTTATTCTAAAATTAAACAGGAGGTCATTAGTACTTTATTCATAACATTTTATGGTAAATAATAAATTAATTTTATTAAGTCTTCCACTATTTAATCAAGTCCCAATGGCCCTCACCATTGAATCATAATGTCTAGTTTCCATGACATTATTTTTGCAAGGATATGTATTACCCTTTGTAGAACCCCAACAAGGGTCAGTCAATCTATTTGAAGATATTTAGGTAGGATGATCATTTCCAAATCTGGGCTTGTGGGTCCTTGATCTCTTTAGTGGACTCCCCAATCCTAGAATCCTGGCTTTGGATTTCCCAAATCTTGCCTCCAATATTACACCAAGTCTAACAAGGGTTACTCCTCTTGATGTAATATGATTAAGTCAACCTGAAACCATTCATAAGGTATTCCTATATAAAAGTAAGTGTCTGAAGAAGGGTTGGTCAAACACATTGTTTTATTGAGTTTTTCCCTTAATCAATTAACAGAAGGCTTGATCCGATTTAATATTTTTCTTGAGAAATTTTTATCTCTTATGCGTGAATTTATTATTATAATTAACACATGCAAGTTAATATTAAGGGGAAATTTCTTATTTGATTAACCATGTATTGAAAATATTTATGAATAATCCTATTTTATTTTAGTTCCATTTTATATGCTTGTTTATTTAATTAATTATGTGATCGCGACAACACATCCATAATGATAAACTGTGCAATTGACAGAAATAAAAAAAGAAAATGGCATGATCATGATCTTTTCTAATACTTAGTTTATCTAGAAGTTGATAAACTAACCCTAACCTAGGGGATAAAAAGATCAATCCTTTTGTGTTCATGTTTACAACAATCCACTTATCCACCTCTACATCTAATGGGATTGGTTTTGTCTTGGCTCTAGCTTGAACCATCTCCACTAGCTTGGGAGTTCCATCAATTTCATATGATTTTTTCAACTCACACTCAGGTGAGGGGTAAAAGGGGGTTTACATAAAATAACCATGGAAATGTGGGCCCTACATATTAATGAGGAGAGATTGATCGCAAGCAAACAATTAATTTAATAAATAAATTAAAAAGAAATGAATGACATACAAAGATATTGGTCTAACTCATGATAATACAAATAAATGAAAAAAGATAGGTATTTAATAAAAATTGTTTTTAATTGTTTAATAATTCTTATTAAGATAAATTGTTCTTGAATTGATTCATTATTATATTTAATTAATCAATCCTTTTATCTTAATCCTTCTATGAAATTCCTTGGGATTCTCATCGTTGTACATAAATATACCTTGGAGGTAAGCTTGTGAATACCCATTCGAATCTACCCGACATGTATTATATTCGTATAATGTTATACTCTTCTAACACATGGAATATATGATGCTTCAATGCATAGACTAACAACCAGTAGTATAATTTATATATGAAAAGCGATTCCAAACATTACGCAAACATTAAAGTTTTAACTTTGTGTAATTTGGTAAAGTACATGGAGTGTAGTTCTGATTACACAGAGTGTACTAACTTCACCATATTTCTCAAATTACATTGCTAGGGACTCGCTGTGTGAGGCGTACTTTAGAAATTTTAGAGTACGTGACATGTAAAGTGGGATACATTCCATGTTATCTCTATGTTACATAGTTATCGGTTTGCTTTGACCTGTACAGAATACACAATTTTTCCCCATACCCAATGAGACTACACACTGTGTCTAGTGGGTCACATGGCATGTAATCCGGTAAGTGTGTGTCTATCTGTCCTGGTCAACACACATAGTAGAATTAACTACACCACGTGCAATAAATGCACACATCTTGAGTAATTGATGAATCACTCCCGATGTGTGAAACATGAATACATGTCATGTAGTTAAGATAACATGACATGTATAGAAGAGAACACTATGTGTAAGTCTAAACACACACCGTATACTTTCATGTCACCTGGGCAGAATCATCGGCACCTCTAGATGAGTTCTCCATTTTATTTTTAATTAAAAAAACATTTGGTTCTATGAAATGTGTGATAAAAAAAAGGGGGAGAATAGATCTTGAAATCAATATTATAAGAATGATTTACCTTTAATTGAAAAACAAAATAATTAAACTGTAAATATTCAATTAATTATTTAAATAATTATAAACTATGATGTAACTGCTATGATACCACTTGTAGGTTCTAGTCATGGCTGAAGTGTGGTTGGTGCGGAACCCAACTATAATTTTTACCATGATCAATGATTATTTTGGGATCAATACGTGAATGAATGCCAATCTCCATAGAAAATAATCAAAGATTTAGATAAATAAGTAAGAGGCCTAAAACCTTTATAAAGGATATTTCACATCATGTTTATAATTAATTTAATTAATTTCATAAAGAAAAGAATACTCGGATATTTGGTATTTTCTTTTTTGATGATGTTGATCATCCAAAATGACCCTTATATATTATATCGTTGCACTTGTAAGGATAAAAACTAGAATCCCTATAGCGGTGATCCACAGTTTCTTCGATGGCTATTTATTGACACCACTCATTCTCTGGGTTATAGAATGGTGAAGTGAGTGTCTTCTGTTAGTCATTATTGATCACTTATTCTATTACATTGAAGAACTTCTCTCATTATTGAGAGGGGATGGAAGAGTATTCGGGAGAGAAATTGTTTAGCACAACAATTATCAATTCACTGGGCATGCAGTTCAGTACATGGCGCAATAGACGTATGTGTCTATTGATCGGCACTCTTCACATCCCAAGTAGAGGATCTTAAAAAATATAGTGTCATTTCATCTATTTTGATGAACCAGTAACCCTATTGCTCCTATGATGGAGACCCAATATTGTGAGATGTCCATATTTCCGCACCCATAACAATATTGTATGGTAGGGATAGAGGAACCTTAGGCCTGATATTGTAATTACATCAATTATAATCAATAAGTTCAACAATTACAACAACATCAACAATATAAACAACAATAATATTACCATCATAGACCGACTCAACAGCCACAATGAAAACCCAACCAAGGCTACTATCAATAGATGATTGGTCAAGAACCACCTTGGAATTCGGGACAGCCTGGGTTCCCACTTTAAAATCCAGCTCCTTGAACCCAATAATAAGTACCTCAGCAACCCTTTCCCCCTAGATATTATCTATAATTTTATCAAGATCTATAGATAACCCACAACGAGACCCACCTCTACAGTATAATATTGATAAATTCCTCTCTAATTGTTTTTTCTAAAATAAGATCATAGGATGAATAAACAAGATATGGAAATTAAAAACCAAAGGGATGCCCTACGAAACCTTGATCACCAAATGGGTCAAATCTCAAAGACCTTTTTAGATACATTACTAGATACATTGACTGGTAACACTGAGATGCACATGAGAGAATAGGAAAAGGTATTTATTCTTAGGAGTGAAAAATTTATATAATTTCATCATCCATTACTAGGTGAGGAAAGAATATTTGAATAACAAAATAAACATGAAACAATCATTAGTAAGGATGACACTAATTGCACAAAGGAAGCTGGTTGAGAAATAAATCTATAATCATAATCTACTAAAAAATCTATGATAAAAGAGTATCCTGAAAATGAATAAGTATATGTGGAACCATCGACTTAGAAAACCCCTCTCCCCTTCCTAAGAATAATGAGGCAAATAAATATTTAAAGGAAATATAAGAAGTTTTTAATTATTTTTAAGCAATTAAAAATCAATATACTCTTCACTAAAGCCATTTCTATGATGCATGCATACTCAAAATTCATAAAATAACTTATTTCATAAAAAAGGATGATGAAGGTCATATTATTCATTTATTTCAAAAAAAAATGATCTTCTATTATTTAGGATTATCTCCCCCCCTAGGATGTGATACCTTGGCAGTTTCTTAATTCCATTCACTATAGGGGCATAAAACATTGGAAGATACCTATGTGATCTTGGAATGTGAAACTATCTCATGTTGATGAGTGTCTTTCAAAAAATATGTCTAAAAGAATTGTATCCAATAAGAGTGACACGACAAATGGATGACTAGTCAGTAATGTACACTTAGGGAATTCTCAAGGATGTCTCAGGAAAAGTTGGAAAATTCATCTTTCCTTCAGATTTACTCATCTTAGACATGGAAGAAGAAAGGGATGTTCTAATTAGTTTATGAAGACCATTTCTCACCACTAGGAAGGAACTAATTGATGTAAATAAAGGGAGAATGATATTTAGAAAATGAGTTGCATAAGTAGTGTTTGGATTAGTGAAGGATACCAAGAAAAAAAAGATGACACATTCTAATGTCAAGCCATCTTTCTTACTGATTTGAGAGATAATTTTATGACTATAGAGGATGATAGAGAGAGCTTGTTCCCTGATAAAGATGAAAGTAGTGATCATGGAGATGTGAATTAAATTTAACAATTGACAAGGGACACTATCCCACTATTCATAAACTTATACATGAAGCCACCTATGTTGGAACTAAAACCTATGCTGAGCACACACAAGTATTCATTTTGAGAGACTATAGATGTACTAATAGTCATTATTAGCTCATATCTAACCCAAATACAAGAGGAATTTTTTTTTGAAATCCTAAAAAGGTATAAGAAATCAATTTCCTAGGGATTGTCTGAAATTAATGGAATCAACCCCACAATATTCACCCATAAGATATTGTTGGAAGAAGGTGCTAAACACAAATTCCAACACTATATGTGACTCCCCCAACACTGAAATAGGTGGTTATGAATGAATTGATGAAACATCTAGATGATGGGATAATATTTTAAATCTTTAATAGTAAATGGGTGACTCCAAAATAATTCATCCTAAAGGAGGGAATCCTAAGCATTGTGAAAAAAATGTAGATGAGCTAATCTCAACATGAACCATCACTGAATGGAAATTTTGTGTTGATTTTTAAAACCTCAACATGGAAACCCAAAAAAATAATTTCCCATTTACTTTTATGGATCAAATTATAGAAAAACTTGTAGGGAATGAATTCTATTATTTCATGGATGGATATTTAGGGTAAAATCAAATTGCAATCGATCTAGATGACTAATCCAAAGCTATGTTCATTTGTCCCTTTGGAACCTTCGCCTATAGATGTATGCAATTTGGTATGTGTAGTGAACCAAAAAAATTTCAGTGGTTTATAAAACATGTATTACATGATATGAAGGAGGTGTTCATGGAGATCCGTATGGATTATTTCTCAGTGCATGGAAGATCCTTTGAGATGTGTTAGAGTTATTTTGACCTAGTTTTACAATTCTGTGAAGAAAAATTCCCAGTGTTATAAGGGAAAAAATGTCACTTCATGGTCCAAGGAGGCATAGTCCTCAGGAATAAAATCTCAAATAAAGGAATAGAATTGGATCCATTAGATATCAAAGTAATAAAATACATACCCAATCCTATAATAGTAAAATGAATAAAGATCTTTCTACCCCACATTATCTTCAACCGCCACTTTATTAATGATTTTGTGGAAGTACCCCACCCCTTGACACACTTATTGTCAAATGAAACCATTTTTGAGTTCACTGAAGAGTGTTTAAGGGCATTTAATGTGCAAAAGAATATCCTAGTGGCTGCTCCTATCATTATTTCCCCATATTTGGATAAGGACTTCAAGATGATGTGCGACACCCGTGATTTCATTATGGGAACTATCGTAGGAAAATGAGTCATACATATATTTTATATCATTTACTATTTCATTCACACATTAAATTATGATCAATTATATTATATGATTACTAAAAAAGATCTTTTGGTAGTCATATATGCATTTTAATTGTTTTTATCATGCCTCGTTCTATCCAAAGTAGTGGTCTACACCAATCGTACATCACTTAAATATCTAATGAGTAAAAAGGATTCCAAACCATGACCGATACAAAAAATACTACTACTAAAGTTGTTCTATATTTTTATAAAATATTCCAAGGGGATAGGTAAAATTACTATTGACCGTTTATGTAATCTTCCACTACCTAGAATTAAGGATGATGATAATCTTGACATCGAGGATGACATCCCCATTGAAATCCTATTCATAATAAATACCCAATCTCGATCATGGTTTTTAGATATTTAAAATTATCGCACCATGGGATCAATATACCAAGACCCCACCTATCAGCATGGGAAAATATTCTTATACAAAGATTAAAATTACTATTATGATGGAATTCTACATTTTAAGCACCGTATTGATGTATTAATGTGGCTCTGCATCTCAAAAGATGAAATACAAAGCGTACTCTACATGTGTCACACATTTCCAATAGGAGGGAATCATGGAATTGATTATACCATGGAAGAAATACTTCAGAGTGAGTTATTATGTCCCACACGTCATCAAGATACAATAAACTTTTGTCAAATCTATGATTGGTGTCAATGGATAGGAAACAGATGGGAAAAAATTAAATTCCCCAAAATCCCATCTCGTAAGTCAAAATCTTCATCATACAGGGGACTGATTTTATGGGACCATTCCTTGATTCTCATGGGAAGTTTTATATACTATTCAACATTGAATATGTCTAAAAATGGGTAGAATATAGGGATAACACTCATCAAATAGTAAAAGTGGTCATGAAGTTTCTAAAGAAAAATTTCTTCTCAAGATTTAGATTCCACTGATTACTCATTAGTGATCTGGGAGAACATTTTGAAAATAATTTGGAAAGGGATTACTCTAAACTTATGGAATTCATTATAACACTGTAACTCTTTACCACCCACAAACAAGCAAGCAAGTCAAATTATCAAATATGGAAATTAAAAAAATCCTAGAGAAGGCAATGAACACAAGTAGAAAGGACTTGAGTATCAAACGGGATGACACACTTTGGGTGTATATCACAACATAAAATACATCCATTAACACTACTCCATTCCAAATTGTGTATGGAAATCCATTCTATATACAATTAGAATTAGATATCTGATCTTACTGGTTAATAAAAAACTTGAACATGGATGATAAAAAATCCAAGGAAGTAAAAATACTGCAAGTTGATGATTTGGAAGAAATTAGAAAATCCACCTATGTGAATTACATAATTTATAAAGAAAATGAGAATAATTTACAAGAGAAGTTCATTTCCCAATAAATATTTACATCAGGGGATAATGTTCTACTATTCTATTCTCAATTGAAATTATTCCCTAGGAAGCTAAAATCCCAATGTTGGGGTCCTTACCAAGTCAATAATGTTTTCCCTTATAGAGTGATCAAGATTAAAAAAGGTGTAGAACTAATCTTCAAGGTTAATGGATAAAGACTCAAAATTTATCATGATGCATTCTATGAGGGATGTTTCATTACTTTCAAAATTATCTGAACTAAAAAGGTATATCTCTCAATGTTAAACAATGCATTGATTGGGAGGAAAAGTAGGGTAAGGACAATATGTTTGTTTAGATATTAGGAATGTAGCGTTGTTGGAAGCTTGTTAATGGGACCTAGCTCAAAAGGGGAACAAAATTCCAAATACATTTCATATAACATTCACACGACATATAAATGTTAAATTCCTAGTTTTAATAAACCAAGAGATTTACACATCGTGTATAACGTAAACTATGTAAAACTCTCAGGGAGGCTTTAAAATTTCATGAACCCTAGGTTAATAGCCACCACCCCTCCTTCTTTTAGCTTTCCTATATGTGACCCCTCCCTTCCTGACTGTAGATATCCAAAGCATGACATACATAAACATTAAATTACTTTTGCGGAATACTTAATACATGACAAAAGAAGACGCCCAAAGACCTTATTAGTATAGTGTCTTTGAAAACTAGAAACATAATCTTCTAACCATGGTGAGAGATCTTAAACAAATCCCATAAATATCTTCCCCTCTTTTTCTTACTTAAAACCTTTCTTTATATCCTAGGGAAAACAAAACACAAAAAGGGTGATCTGAAATTCTTAGTAATGGAAAACATGGAGAACATAAAACAAACCATATACATTTTAACTTAACAACTTGAACAAAACGTTTAAACATCGAAATCTCAAGCCGTGAAATAAATCTTGAAAGTATGTAAGGAATAGATCTTAAAGGAACATTAATCATGATAAAATAGAATTGGAATAAAACATGGAATTGTGGAAAAACATTAAGAACATGACATGATTTTCATAGTATCCAAGGCATTACTGCCAATACTATCATAGTGGACAAAGTCCATTACTGAACCCGATTTACTTTCCGTTCTAGCCATGTATTACTGAACTGGATTTTACTTTATATTCCAGCCATGTCTATCTCATGAGATATAAATCTTTACCCAATTAATTGGAAAGAGATATAGGTCCCACCCATCTCATAATGAAATCATTCTTTTTTGTGCCACAAAATAATCATAAATCATTCATCATAAACCAAAGAATAAAATCGGTTTCATAAACACCAACCCTTCATAACATAATCCATATAAAAAAAATGGATGTAATTTAATCATAAGAAAAATAAAACCATGTAAATAATAGAGACATTATACTTGAAACATAAAAATACTAAATAATTTCATGTTAGATGGATTTTTTTTTGATAAAACCCTTGTAATGAATTCTTGAGGTAAATATCCTTTCTTCCTCAAAATCATTATCTTTTCACAAAATTCCACACAATTTTAAAAGAAAATGATTTTATTGAATATAATAATTAAATATTATAGAGGAAGATTCATGAAAATAAGGTGTTATGAAACGGTAAAAATCTGTTCATGCCATATAGGTTAAAAAAACAATCTTCTTGTACTTTTGCCAGAAAAGTCAAAAAGTACCTCGTATGGTAAAAAAAGAAATATTCCTTCCATACCATGTGGTAAATAACAAAAAAGGGTGAAAATGACTTTAAAAATACATGGAATAATTGTAAAAATTTTATGAAAACATTTTTAGAAAACATGGATATGGATTATAAACATAATCCCAGTAAATACTTACGAATAAACAATCTCTAATAAGAACGAGATTAGAATAATTATCCCTTACCTTTTATGATCGGTGGAATCATACGTGTACTAAAATAAATAAAATTACATTCATATGTAAATATCATATCCTTCTTAATATAAATCATAAAACATTCATGGGAAGCATAAACACCATACAAAATAAATATATGGTGATTAAGGCATATGTCTCATAGAAATAAAAGTGAGATGAAATAATCCCTTACCTTTTGTCGAATTTCTTCCGTATGTGTATGAGACTCCTATATAGTGCATTTAAACATATTATTAACTTTTAATAGAACCATAATAATATTTATTATATCATATATTATTCACTTATGATTTTATATTACCCATTAGTTTGTCAATTCCATGTTAAAGTAGTGTTTTGGGTAAAATCGTTTTATTTATTGTACATATTTGGACTTGTAATTATTAATATTATTACTTAGACCATGATTACATACATACAGAATGTAAAACATGATTTATATATAATATATATTCATCATATAAATATGTATAATAGGTCGATAAATGGAATGAAATACACCATTCATGGAGACAATAGGCCGTACATACACAAGAACGTTGTTTTCGTTTCCTTATTAAATTGAATGGAAGTAAATGAAATATATATATAAATTAATCCAGTAGAATTATTATGTCATATATTTCATGATTAATTATTATATATACTTTATAATCATTCTTGAATGGTTAACATGGAGAATGAATCTCATCGCATCGTGGAGACGGTAATCCGTACGTACGCATGAGCGATGATATCGTTCCCATAATTAATTAATGAAATTGGAGTGGATGATATAATATCTCAGAATAATTATTAGGTTATAATAATCATATATATTTATTATTACCACAATTATATCCATCCAAGTATGGTGGTGGTGGAAAAACATATTACACCACATCGTGGAGACGGTAAGTCGTACGTACACACGCGTGGGGATTTCATTTTTCGTAGGATGGATATAAGGTGAAATAAGGTTTTTTCATATTTATAATAACATATAGGTATATTATTGATACTGATGTTATTACTTTATAATGAAACAACTAAATAAGTGGAAGGATAAGAAGAAATAAATTTGAAAGAATCGGTAAAGGATATTACCTCTTCTTCGACGTGCCTCCTCTAAACCTCCTCTTAGGGCACTAAAGTTGGTATTTGAAGAAGACCATGACCTCTTGTATATTGATATGGAAGTGTAGAAGAGAAATGGACAGGTTTTGGACGAGCTTGAAGGCTCAAAATGTTGTTAATAGGAGAGGGAGGAGGTGCACCTTTATAAGGGAGGAGGGGGGTACTATTGGAAACCTGAAAAATACTAATTCGTAATAAAATCAAAACCCACTTAGAAACATAAAACATGACTCAAATTAGATTATTATATGATATAGGAAAGTAATATCATCAACCAATAAAATCTAGACATGTTTTTATTTTATTTTGAACCCTATCATTTTGATTTATCCTTATTTAATTTATTTAATTTTTTTTGTGGTAATAAGATTCTAAATCCTAAATTGTTATAAATAATTACTTATGTATTGTAAATTGTCCATAATTGGATACTTTATAAAATTTTAGACCATATTAATTTCAATTTATAATTTTTAAATATATTTGTGATTTTTAAACAATTTCATAATATGTTATTTTTATAAAATAACAATAGTGTCAATTTTGACACTATTCAATTATTTGAATTTAAATAAAATCCACACATAAGATATATTCGAACCAAAATATTTAATAGATCCATAAAATGTAAATTAATCTTTAAAATTAGTGGATCACATTAAATAGTTCATATAATATTTATTTTAATATTTTTAAAACCATTTATTTGATATTTCAATCAATAAAATAATTTCTACATCACTATTGTGTCACCATTAATGATAATTATTTAATACATAAAAATTCTAAATAAATTCACATGATGTAGATAATTTTATTTTCTTTCTGGTGACTATTTATGTTTGATGTTTTATGGCGTTTATCCCTAAAATAAAATATTACACTTATAAGATATAAGAGAGTGACATGTTGTCTCTTTCTTTGGTTTTAATAATAATTACATCATTTTCATGGTCAAAAGTCCATAAAATGAATCTATTATTACCATTAGGTGTTGTGGGTCAACTTTAATTCATCCAATAGAATTTTGGCAGGTTTTAGGGTAATTTTATAATCTTATTTTTACCTTTAAATACCCGATTTACCTTTAACTGTAGTAAATAAAATTTACCGTAGTTACTATTCATAATTTCTAAAAATAAAAAGTAGAATATTAAAATAATTTGGACCTACTGATTCCATATATTAAATCCATTTTTTCAAATTAAAAACACAGAAGTTGCAGTATTTAATTTAAAATTAATCCCACTGTTGAGAAAATGGGTTCTAAAAGTTAAAATATTGCAAAAGATTGAAAGGTTTTTACCTATGAATAAAATATAAAATTAAAGACAATGACATAAATAATATTAAATGGTAAAAATATATTCTATTTATAATTTAAAACCATTCAATATTATAATTGAACAATATAAATTATCTTGATTAAAAAAGTTGTTTTTAATTAAAATTTAGCGTATTTTTACTATTCATCAAAATATGAAAGATAACAGAAAAATTTTAAAAAATTATCCAAAGTTAATTTTTTTATATTTATTGAAATAAATAAGGTTATTTCATAAAATTGAACTTATAAACATGTCAAAAACAAGATTTAATGTGGGTTCTCCATCAAAAGGCGGTAAAACTGTATTTTTTTGAAAAATACTTATTTTACCCCAAAAATTTATTTTGTTCTCATACCATGTTGTAGAATATGTGTAAGATGAATGATATTATTATAAATTTAAAAATATGGTTAATACTATTAATAATGGCTAGTTCATAATAATTTTATAACAATATATCATTGTTTAGTGAAACTCGGTATTGCGTACAAGACACGCTATTGAGGAAGGTCGCTCTTGCGTGCAACACAAGCCAAGAATAGTGTTTACATATTCTACAAGATAATATAGTGTTGCATATAGAGCATGATAATATTAGTGTAGCGTAGAACACAAGAAATAAAAGTAATTAAAAAGAATATTTCTCATAAAATCTCAGGGTGTTATAATCTACCCCCTTAAAATGAATTTCGCTCTCGAAATTCTTCGAGGTTATAAATGGTTTACTACTTGAAAGTTTCTTTAATAGAAATCCACATCATAAAAAGGAATAATAAAACGTCATTTTAAAGAGGAACATTTGAAATATAACAGATACCCAAAGTAACTCATCATTGGGTTTCCACATAGGAGAATAGAGGTGAAAATATGGATATGGAAGAGAAATCTAATCATCATGTTCTGATGAAGAGTGGTAGTGAACATGGATATGAAAAATCCAACAATCACAAAGACATAAATTTGTGATTGTAACACCCAGGAATTTTATGTTATATAAATCATCGAAGGAATATTTTTCTACACACAACACTTTCTTGGCTTGCTTTACACGAAATCGCGACCTTCCTCGATAGCTTGCGTCATACGCAATACCGAGTTTCACTAAACAATGATATGCTATTAAAATATTATTAAAACTAGCCGTTATGAATAGTAATAACCACTTTTTAAAATTTTATAAATTTTATTTTTCAAAATGGACTTCATTTTTGAATTCGGAATATCGAAATTAGCCTAGGGTGAAATTTTGGTATTTTTCTGAAAATTTTCAATTTTTGATGAATAGTGAAACCACTAAGTGGTAGTTAAAAAACTGATTTTTTCATAAAACTTAATTTTACCACTTCTGTGAGTGGAATTTAGAAAATCCGAGATACATGGTTGATGTCAGTAAGTAAAATGTGGTTCAATGTGATGAAAATAATTTTTTGGCGAATAGTAAGTTTTTGCTTTTTTTTTACCACGGTTAAAAGTAAATAGGGTAGTTAAGGGTAAAAATGATATTATTATTACCCTAACACATGTCCTAATTCTATTGGACAAGTTTAATTCAACAAAAAACAACCTTAGAAATAAAATATGACCATTTAGATCCACTTGGATTAGATTAGGACATTTATTATTAATTTATTTAAAGAAGGGTTAAAATAGTTAAAATCAAAGTTTAATAAGTAAATCATTTTCAATATGGGGTTATACATAAGATAAATTCGACTATAAATATTAATTAGAAATATAAAAATATTTCCTACATAATTGTAGTTTATTTGTAATTTTTATAAATTAAATAATTTAATTTATTTGTGACACAAAGATGATGCAGTAATTATCTAATTAATGAAATATTGACATAATTGATGTTATAAACACCAAAATAAATGTCATTTGACACTTGTTATGAATTACAATAATTTTATAGATTAATATGACATGTTATTATTGATTTAATTAGCTTTTTTCGAACTAATCATTCTGTTATGATTTTCACAAAAATTAATTACTAAATAGTATCAAAATTGACATAAAATAGTTTTTAATACAAATATTATATTAGTAATTGTTATTTTATTCCTAAAAATCTAAGGTTCGGACAAATGACTTATCTAAGGTTATATATATTAATAATAAACAACTTGGGGTTCGTTTGGCTGCTTATAGTAAGTTTATTAACCTTACAGTATAAGAACACAAGAAGACACGGTAAAAGTAAAATTATTTAACTTAATGTTAAATCTACATGATAAGGTTAAAATAGGAACCTAAACTTGTCTAAATTCTATTGGATGAGAGGATTTCGACCCATACCCACCTTAGCCTCGAAATAAATCAATTTGGAGCTATTTAAAACCAAACATGACTTTATAATAAAATAATATGTTTAGTTAATCCAAAGGTGCCCCTTTCCTCCCTTATAAAAGGGAACCTCCTCCCTCTCTTCCTCACAACACTTTGAGCCTTCAAGATTGGAAAACCCCTGACAATTTCTCCTCTCCACTTCCCTAGAGACATCCTAGAGGTTCTGGTCTTCTTCAAAGACCTATTTTAGTGCCCTAAAAGGAGGTCTCAAAGAAGCACTTCAAAGAAGAGGTAATGTCTGTTACCGATTCCTTCATCTTTATTTTTTCTTACAATTCTTCTTATTTTGTTGTTTCATTATGAAGTAATAACATCAGTATCACTCATATACTGATATGTTATTATAAGTATGAAACAAACCTATTTCACCATCTATCCATCCTACGGAAAAAGAAATCACCGCGCGTGCGTACGTACGGAATACCGTCTCCACGCCGTGGTGCAATCTACTTTCCACCACCACCTTACTTGGATGGGTATAATGGTGTAAATAATGACTATATATGACTATTATAAAGTGATAATAATTATGAAATAGTATACATACACTCCAATACAATTCCACGATCATAGGAACGATATCATCAATCGTGCGTACGTACGAAATACCGTCTCGACGATGTGATGCGACTCGTTCTACATGATCTTCATTCCATAACGATTATATAAATGAATTGAATGAATGAATATGATATATATTACACTAATACCATTCTGGAAATGAGGTATCTATAACCTAAAGAGAAGAATAAGAATTTATTCGACAAAACACGCATAAGAACAAAAAGTTATAAACACCCGAATAACAAGTAGCAATGAAATATTACTACTAAGAAGCTAAGAATATGACCATATATGATATCATAACAATAATTAGGATTCTGTAATAAGTAAATAACATTATTTAAATCATTATATAGGAGGTTCGGACACGTACAAAGCATATCTGACCTAAGGTAAGGGAAATATCACAATCCCATTTTTATCCGAGATTGTTTATACTTTGGTATTTACTGGGGTGCATTTTATCATCCACATCCATGTTTCCTCAATATTTAATATTATTTCCATCCACCTACAATTTTTTAAATCCTATTTTACCCTTCGGTGTGTTTTTAGTAAAAGATATGAAAGGAATCTTGTGTCGTTTTTCGTACGAGGTACTTTTTTGACTTTTCCAACAAAAGTATGAGAAGAATGTTTTTTTAACATACACAGAATGAATGGATTTTTAAAACATTACTTCCAATAAGCTTCCTTTACAAGTTTTCAAGTTTATTTTTAATCAACTTCATTTAGTTTAAAATAGTATAACATGTTAAGAAAGGAAAAATGTTTTTGAAGTAGAAAGGATATTTTCCTCAAGAATGGAGTTCAAGTGTTTTATCAAAATTATTTTCCATCTAAGATAATAAAGGGTTCTGATTATATACCTATCATTACATTGATTTGATTATGTTTTGATGGAATTATTTTTATGAATTAATTTATCTTATATGAATTGTTTTATGATGTCACGATGTTTAAGAATTCCATTTTTATTACATGGGTTATGCAATGATGTATGATTTAAGATTTTGTGGCACACATAAGAATGGTATCATTATGAGATGGGTGGGACCTATATCTCCCTCCAATGCATTGGGTAAAGATTTTATATCTCATGAGATAGACATGGCTAGAACGGTAGGTTATACCGGTTCAGTGAAACAGGACTGAAATGAGGAGTGAACTCGGTTCAGAAATGGAATTTGTCCACTAAGATAGTCTTGGAAATGAGTCTTGACTAATAAGAAGTGATTCTCTATGATTATGTGTGTATGCCACAAAGTTTCATGTTTTAAGTTATTATTATTGGGATTACATTTCACTACTATGATTTTTCCCATGTTATGAAATTATGATCTCTTTTACAGGTTAAGATTTCCAAAAGTTATGTGCTTATGTATATGATGTGATTGATATTTCTTTTGTTTACCCTTACTGAGCATTTGAGCTCACCCTTTTGTATGTTTTATTTCCCCAGGTCAGGAAGAAGGTTATTAAGTAGAATATGCCAAAAAGGGACTCTAGATATGATGAAATAAATAGGAGGCAAAGTAGATGCTTTATGAACCAGTTGTTTATGTTTCCCAGTTTCTAAAGACACTATACCTATACGGTCCTTTCTTGGTTTTGTTATATGTTGTAAAAAGTGTGCTTCAATTCTAAAGTAATAACAATGTATGTAAAGTATGGGTCGTTATAGTTGGTATCAGAGGAAAGGTATAGTCAACCTTTGGAAACTAGGATGTGAAAGCCTTAGTAAGAACCCTAAGGATAAGTCCAAGCATAGAACACAATCTTAGTGTTTTAGAAATGGCCATAAATGACCTTGGATAAGACCTTAAGTGTGAAATTTTATTCTTGATTATGTGGGTTTCCTATTATAATTAATGTTTCTCACACTATTCTTCTTGGTTTTAGTCAATGGATGGAACCCGAAGGAATCGTGTTAATGCGGAATGCGACGGGCAATGCAGTGATTGTCCCCCTGAGCAACCAAACGTTCTGGGAGATGGAATGCAAAATCTTGTAGCCATGATCACACAACTTTATCAAGCTATGAATCATACAGAACCTCCAAACGAGCAACGGAAGAAGCAACATTCTGTTGAATCCTTCATGAGAAGCGTCCACCTTCATTCAGCGGGTCTACTGATCCATTAGTTGCTGAACAATGGAGTAGTACTACTGAAAAGATATTTTCAGTTCTTCAATGTTCTGAGCATGATAAATTCATCTTAGCAGTGTATCGTTTGGAAGGTGATGCTGATCAATGGTTGAATATTATTAAGAATTCGAGGCAAAGGGTTGAAATTAAGTCCATGGAATGGGACGAGTTCAAGAACTTATTTTTCAATAAGTACTTCCCTCGTATTCTCCGAACAAAGATGGAGAAAGAGTTTCTTGAACTGAAGCAAAAGGATGATAAATCTATTGGTACCTATGAAGAAAATTTTACAAGACTTGCAAGGTATGCTTCTGGTATTATTATCCAACCTGAGAGTAAGATCGATCGATTCTTTAGTGGCTTAAAACCAAGTCTTCTAAGGGCCTTAGCCATAAGGGACTTCAATAGCTATGAGGAAATCGTTCGATGTGCTCTCAAAGTTGAGATGGAGATTGGAGTAACCCATCAGTCATATGGGTTTGATAAGAAGAGGAAAATGGAATTCAAAGGAAAATCTAAAGAGCACACTGAAAAGAAGATGAGCTTTCCCTTATGCTATAAGTGTGGAAAGAAACATGGAGGGAGTTGTCTTAAAGGGACAAGTAAATGTTTCAAATGTGGAAAGGAAGGTCATCGGGCATTTGAATGCCACGATGATGGGAAGAAGATGTCTAATGATGCAAACAAAGGAAGGGATACACAGAATGAACCTAATACACTTCAATGTTTCAAGTGCAAGGAGATGGGACATTATGCCAATAAATGCCCTAATCCAAGGGTTGATGATGATGGTCGACGTCAACAAACTCTTAAGGATAAAGACAAAGGAAAGTCACATGCAATTTCTATCAGCGATGTGGAGTACGATAACGATGTGGTGAAAGGTACACTTACCATCCACTCTAAAGTAGAAAATGTTTTATTTGATTCTGGATCCACCCACTCCTTTATTTCTGAAGAATTTTCTAAGGGTATCATCGTATTACCTCAACAATTATATGTTGAGTTAGCTGTGACAACACCTAATGGCACAACAGTCGCATCAAAAGTTTATAATTCTTCTCTGATTGAAGTTTATGGGAAAGTGATTCCTGCAAATCTTGTGATCCTTCCTACAGTGGAATTTGATGTGATTCTTGGAATGGATTGGCTTTCTCTACATGGAGATCATATCAATTACCAAAGAAGGAAATTCACATTTCATATTCCAGATCAATCTATGATCGTCTATCGGTGCAAGGATGAACATAACTTTCCAGTGGAAATTTCTTCCATTTTATGGGTATTGATTCCACTAAATGAAGGTTATTTATCTCAAATGGTTGGTGAGAAACTCACGATTAAGAATATGCCTATTTTACGGGAGTTTGATGATGTCTTTCTAGAGGAATTACCGGGTCTTCCACTAAATCGTGAAGTTGAGTTTTCAATAGAACTCGTACCGGGTGCTTTCCCTATTTCAAAGACACCTTATAGAATGGCCCCAATTGAGTTGCAGGAATTGAAGAAGAAACTCCAAGAGAATCTTGATAAGGGGTTCATATGCCCTAGTGCGTCACCTTGGGGAGAACCTGTTCTGTTTGTTAAGAAGAAAGATGGATCAATGAGACTCTGCATTGATTATCGAGAACTTTACAAGATTAATATGAAGAAAAAATATCCTCTCCCGCGCATTGATGACCTATTTGACCAACTACGCAAGGCTCAATACTTTTCCAAGACTGATCTTCGATCAGGGTATCATCAATTAAGGGTCAAAAGGGAGGATATACCAAAGACGGCTTTCCGTACAAGGTACGGACACTATGAATTTATAGTGATGCCATTTGGTCTTACTAATGCCCCTTCTATCTTCATGGATCTAATGAATAGAGTCTTTAGAGACTATATTGATCAGTTTGTGGTAGTCTTTATAGATGATATTCTTTTCTATTCAAAGAGCAAGGAAGAACAAGAATATCACTTGAGAATTATATTGAAGACCCTGAGAAAGGAGAAGCTTTATGCCAAATTTACCAAGTGTGAATTTTGGCTTCAAAAAGTTGCATTTTGGGTCACATAATCTCAAAGGAGGGGATATCTGTGGATCCAGCAAAAACAGAGTTTATCGAAAGATGGTCGAGACCAACAACAGTAACCGAGATCCGAAGTTTTCTTGGTTTGGCTGGATATTATCGACGTTTTGTGAAAGATTTTTCACAATTTTCTAATCCACTCACCAAGTTGACTCGGAAAGGAGTTAAGTTTGTTTGGATATAGGAATGTGAAGAGAATTTCAAGGAGTTGAAAAGAAGGTTATCCAGTGCACCTGTGCTCACACTGCCTTGTAGTGGAGAAAGTTTTGTGATCTACAGTGATCCATCCAAGAAAGGATTGGGGTGTGTTCTTATGCAAAATGATATGGTGATAGCTTATGCCTCACGACAGTTGAAAATACATGAGCAAAATTACCCAACTCATGATTTGGAGTTAGCTGTGGTAATCTTTTCATTAAAGATTTGGAGGCATTATCTTTATGGAGAAAGGTGTGACATTTATACTGATCATACAAGTTTAAAGTATATTTTCAGACAAAAGGAGCTGAATATGCGCCAAAGAAGATGGTTGGAGCTGATTAAGGATTACGACTAATCAATCCATTACCACCCTGGGAAAGAAAACAAGGTGGCAGATGCATTAAGTCGACAAGACCATGCTAGTTTATCCATTATGAGGATGACAAAAGATCCAATATTTATGGATTTAAAAGGATGGAGCTTGGAATTATAATGAAAGGGGAAAAATCGTATCTTTCTCAAATGAATGTTCAACCATCTATACATGTGAAGATTAAAGAGGCACAGAAAGAAGATGTCGAGTTACAAAAGAAGGTGAGAAATGTTCCTGAATTCATCCTTGATTGTGATGGGATAATAAAGTTCCGAAATCGGGTTTGTGTTCCTCCCATCCCCGAATTAAAGAAGGAGATGCTGGATGAGGCTCATAGTTCTTCATTCTCTATTCATCCTGGAAGCACGAAGATGTATAGGGACCTGAAAGAATACTTCTGGTGGGATGGTATGAAAAGAGATGTTGCTGAATATGTATCTCGATGCTTGGTTTGTCAACAAGTTAAAGCTGAGAGACAGAAGTCTAAGGGGATGTTACAACCATTACCCATACCCGAATGGAAATGGGAAAACATCACTATGGACTTTGTCATAGGACTTCCTAAAACATCCAAAGGCAATAATGCTATCTGGGTCATAGTTGATCGTCTTAGAAAATCTGTACACTTCATTTCTATTAGAGAGGATTTCTCTCTGGATCAGCTTGCCAGGATATATGTAAAGGATGTGGTAAGATTGCATGGAGTACCACTTTCTATTATATCTGATCGGGATCCGAGATTTACCTCGACGTTCTGGCGAAGTCTTCAGCATACTCTGGATACAGAGTTGAGTTTTAGCACTGCTTATCATCCTCAAACAGACGGTCAGTCTGAGAGAACAATTCAAACTCTAGAAGATATGTTGAGAGCTTGCTCTATGGATTTCAAAGGTGGTTGGGATCAACACCTACCTTTGGTGGAATTTTCTTATAATAATAGCTTTCACTCCAGTATTCAGATGGCTCCTTATGAAGCTCTTTATGGAAAGAAATGCAGGACTCCAACTTGCTGGGATGAAGTTGGGGAAAGAAAGCTATTAGGACCCGATCTCGTTGATGAAATGGAAGAAAAGGTCAGATATATTCAAAAACACATAAGAGCAGCTCAGAGTCGACAGAAAAGTTATGCCGATAACCGAAGAAAAGACCTAGAGTTTGAAGTGGGTGATAAAGTGTTCTTACGAATATCTCCCTGGAAGAGGGTTATGAGATTTGGAAAGAAGGGGAAGTTGAGCCCTAGATATATCGGTCCTTTCGAAATACTGGATCGTGTTGGGAAGATAGCTTACCGATTGGCGCTTCCACCGAATCTCTCTCAAGTTCACGATGTGTTCCATGTATCTCTCCTGAGAAAGTACATACCTGATCCTTCACATGTACTCAACTCAGAAGTTGTACCGCTGGAGCAAGATCTTTCTTATGAAGAACAACCGATAGAGATTCTGGATCGCAGCGAAAAAGTCCTACGAAACAAGACCACTCGATTGGTGAAAGTTTTATGGAGGAACCACCAATTATAAAGAAGCTACATGAGAGCTTGAGGATATGATGAGGGAGAGGTATCATCATCTGTTTGTTACAAAGTGAAGCATTTCGAGGGCGAAATTCATTTTAAGGGGGGTAGAATGTAACACCCGAGACTTTTATGTTATATAAATCATCAAAGGAATCTTTTTCTACACACAACACTTGCTTGGCTTGCTTTACACGAAATCACGACCTTCCTCGATAGCTTGCGTCGTACGCAATACCGAGTTTCACTAAACAATGATATGCTATTAAAATATTATTAAAACTAGCCGTTATGAATAGTAATAACCACTTTTTGAAATTTTATAAATTTTATTTTTCAAAATGGACTTCATTTTTGAATTCGGAATATCGAAATTAGCCTAGGGTGAAATTTTGGTATTTTTCTGAAAACATTCAATTTTTGATGAATAGTGAAACCACTAAGTGGTAGTTAAAAAACTGAATTTTTCATAAAACTTAATTTTACCGCTTCTGTGAGTGGAATTTCGAAACTCCGAGAGACACGGTTGATGTCAGTAAGTAAAATGTGGTTCAATGAGATGAAAATATTTTTTTGGTGAATAGTAACTTTTTACTTTTTTTTTACCACGGTTAAAAGTAAATAGGGTAGTTAAGGGTAAAAATGATATTATTATTATTATCCTAACACATGTCCTAATTCTATTACACAAGTGTAATTCGACCAAAAAAAACATTAGGAATAAAATATGACCATTTAGGCCCACTTGAATTAGATTAGGACATTTATTATTAATTTATTTAAAGAAGGGTTAAAATAGTTAAAATCAATGTTTAATAAGTAAATAATTTTTAATATAGGGTTATACATAAGATAAATTCGACTATAAATATTAATTAGAAATATACAAAGATTTTCTACATAATGGTTTTTTATTTTTAATTTTTATACATTAAATAATTTAATTTATTTATGACACAAAGATGATGAAATAATTATCTTATTAATGAAATATTGACATAATTGATGTTATAAACACCAAAATAAATGTAATTTGACAGTTTTTATGAATTAAAATAATTTTATAGATTAATATGACATGTTAGTATTGGTTTAATTAACATTTTTCGAACTAATCATTCTGTTATGATTTTCACAAAAATTAATTACTAAATAGTATCAAAATTGACATAAAATAGTTTTTAAAACAAATTTTATATTATTAATTTTTATTTTATTCCTAAAAATCTAAGGTTCGGCCAAATGACTTAGATAAGGTTATATATATTAATAATTAACAACTTGGGGTTCTTTTGGCTGCTTATAGTAAGTTTATTAACCTTATAGTATAAGAACACAAGAAGACACGGTAAAAGTAAAATTATTTAACTTAATGTTAAATCTACATGATAAGGTTAAAATAGGAACCTAAACTTGTCTAAATTCTATTGGATGAGAGGATTTCGACCCATCCCCACCTTAGACTCTAAATAAATCAATTTGGAGCTATTTAAAGCCTAAATTGACTTTATAATAAAATAATAGTTTTAGTTATTCCAAAGGTGCCCCTCTCCTCCCTTATAAAAGGGAACCTCCTCCCTCTCTTCCTCACACCACTTTGAGCCTTCAAGATTGGCCAAAACCTGAAAATTTCTCCTCTCCACTTCCCTAGAGACATCCTAGAGGTTCTGGTTATGACAACCCTGCTTTTTATTACAACTTAAACATGCTTTATTACATAAAACTTCACTTGATACAACAAAGAAGATCGAGAGGTTTAGTGTCTTTGGGGCTTAGGATCATTACATAAAAACTTTAAACTTGAAATACAACATCCTTATTGAAAACTTCCTTTACATGACCACTACATTCCTTCGTACTTAGCATTGCATGGGATAACCTGAGGACATGCATAAGAAAAGGGTGAGCTATAAAGCCCAGTAAGGGAGTACACAATGAATAACATGAGGAGTACAATACATGTTAGGCAATAGTCATATCAATAGAGCATAAGAGAGACATGAACATAAAGGCATGATAAAGCATGATAATCATAACATGGAAATGTGGCAACAACACTTAACATGGAATTAGCATGAGCCAAGGCTCATTGCACATGGAGCATGAGTAAACCCTCATTGCACTTGAAGCACGAGTAAACCCTCGTTGCACTTGAATTAGCATGAGTCAACACTCATTGCACATGACGTATCATGATACTATACTTTACCCAATGCATTGGAGCGCTATAAAGGGCGCACCCTTCTTAAACATTTCATTTCATGCATAAGTGTGCCACATGGATCATAAAACATGGATTCATAAAACATAATCATTTATTCCACGATAAAGGAATGTGGAATTCATACATGAAACTTTACAATAAATAAGTAAATGTGCATAAAGGTGAATACCCTTGATGGAGAAATGGGCATGGTATTCACTACACAATGATATTGGCTTAGAAAATCGGTGTGATTTCGGCAGCGTAACGGCGTGACATAAGAATTCATAAAAGAGGCTGATGAGAGAGAAAGGGGTTCTTCATCATATTTACATGTAATGGACAGTAAGAAGGTCATATAGATACATGTCCCAACAATTGAAAAGGAATTTATATTCATGATACAAAAGTATTGCTTGAATATAAAAGTGGAGAAAAAGGTTCCTTTCGGAATTTCGGCATAGTAACGGGTGTACATGGGAGGCATTTAATGAGAGAGAAAGGGGTCTCCCATCATTCAAACAATAAGAGGGCAGTATGGGAGAGGTGCGAAACCATACCCCAACATTCATAAATGAAATTAAAAGGGAAATACGACTTAAAGAAAATTGACAAAAATGAGAAAGGAAGAAAAACCCTTACTTGGAAGTGTGCTTCCAAAGGCTAGAGAGAGGCTTGTGAGAGGCTTCTTGGGAGCTTGGGGCACCTTGGGAGGATTCTAGAGAGAGTAGGGCAGAGGTTAGACGAACTTCAAGGGATTTGAGTGAGGAGGAAGTGGGAGCTTGGGTGGGTTTATATAGGAAAGGTGAGAGAATTCTTTATTATTTAGGTTTGGCACCCCTTATATTAAAATAATCCAAACCACAAACCATCCCATGGTATTTGCCCATGGTTTCTGGAAAAGGGAAGAGGAAAACAATATTTTACAAGGCCAAGGTCCGAACTTATTAAAAAATTAGGGTTGCTTATGTGGAGGTGAGTCACACTCCCATGGAAATTAATTTAAAAAGGCAAAGTGTTGAATAAGTCTTGAGGGCTCCATTAATGCTTTGAAAAGTGAGTCAAACAAACCCAAAACCTCATTATTTTATTGATAAAACACATATTGGCCGAACATAAGGATTATGGTATTTTGTTACATCACCATTGGGTCATTATGATGTCATAAAACACATTATATATTTAAATGGTATTTAATTTTTACCCAAAAATTTGACTGTCTCAGAAAATTATGAAAAATTCACCGTTGGATAATTTCGACGTCCTGATTCCAAAAATAATATTTATTTTATCTAAATAATTTTATAAATATGTGAATTTTCACTTTTAAAATAAAAACCGACATTTATAAAAAATCCACGGGTTTTGACAGAAATGGCTTTCAAACCTTAATAAAAATTTTAATTGCATTCATAAAATTATAAGATCATTTATATTTAATAAAAATTAGTTTAATATTAATAATAATATTTTATTAAAATATTATTTAATTCAAAAATCCTTTAATTTAATAAAATATAATTCTTAATTAAATAATAACTAAAAACATCATTTGTACTTTAAAAACTAATTACAATGCATCAAAAATGACTAGAAATTATATTCATTATTATATACAAAAATAATGTACATGAACATGGTTCTACTTATTTGTTACATAACCCCTTAAAATAGCCGCATAAGACCTAAGGGTAAGGTGTGCGATGGTGACAGACTCTTGGGGTTGCTCGGATAACATCGCTCGAGTGGTAATCTCTATCAACTTCCATTTTTCCCGTAGACGATCACGTTCGAGCTTGACTTGATGAAGCTCAGCTTGGGCTTGGTCAAGGGCAAAGCCCAAAGACGCCACCTCCTTTCCGAGCTCCGACAAATGGGCTTCGTAAGGGGCAATTCTACTGGATGAGGCCATCGCTTCCTTTGTCTGAGTAGAAAATTGGTTCGTTAAAGCCTTATATTTAAACTACCCAGATGATCACTGTTCAACGGCTATAAAAGTAACGGTCACAAATCTTAACATAAAACTAAAGAAGTTGACATCTTATAAAAAAAAACATTTTTCATAAAGAAACATTTAACTGGATCAAGAGAGATTTTCCATTAATGAAACTTTGTGTCGTTACAACATTCCCCCCTTAAGAAATTTCGCCCTCGAAATTTTCCTTTTCCCACACTAAAACAAATGTGGGTAACTTAGCTTCATCATATCCTCCGACTCCCAAGTTGCTTCTTCAAACTTGTGGTTTCTCCACAACACCTTGACGAGGGGCATTGTCTTATTTCGTAGAACTTTTTCTCTACGATCTAAGATCTTCACTGGTTGCTCCTCATAAGAAAGATCGTCTTCTAATTGTACCACCTCAGAAGAGAGTACATGTGAAGGGTCTGGTATGTACTTCCTTAAGAGGGATACATGGAAGACATCATGCACCTTGGCCATAGTAGGTGGAAGTGCTAGTCGATAGGCCACAGCCCCAACACGATCAAGAATCTCGAAGGGGCCGATGTACCTTGGACTTAACTTCCCTTTCTTTCCAAACCTCATGACCTTCTTCCACGGAGATATGCGTAAAAACACCATGTCTCCGACTTTAAACTCAAGGTCTCGTCGACGATTATCTGCATAACTCTTCTGTCGACTTTGGGCTGCCTTGATATGCTGCTGAATGGTTTTCACCTTCTCCACCATTTCTTCGACCATTTCTGGTCCAAGCAGCTTACGTTCACCGACCTCATCCCAACATGCCGGTGTTCTACACCTTTTCCCATACATGGATTCATATGGTGCCATTTGGATGCTTGAGTGGAAAATATTATTATAAGAGAACTCAACCAGAGGAAGATGCTGATCCCATCCTCCTTTAAAGTCCATTGAGCACGCTCTCAACATATCCTCAAGTGTTTGGATAGTCCGCTCGGATTGGCCATCAGTTTGAGGATGATAGGCCGTACTGGAGTTCAGTTCAGTATTCAGAGCATGTTGAAGACTCTTCCAAAACTTAGAGGTAAATCTTGGATCTCGGTCAGACACAATAGATAGTGGTACTCCATGCAACCGTACCTCTTCCCTGATATATATCCGTGCCAGTTGATCCAAAGAGAAATCCTCTCGAATAGCAATGAAGTGTGCAGTCTTTGTAAGACGATCCACAATAACCCAGATTGCATTGTTGCTTTTGGATGTCCTTGGAAGTCCAGTGACGAAGTCCATGGTGATGTTCTCCCATTTCCATTCTGGTATGGGCAATGGTTGCATCATCCCCTTAGACTTCTGCCTCTCTGCCTTCACTTGCTGACACACCAGGCACATTGATGTATATTCAGCGATCTCCTTCTTCATATTATCCCACCAAAAGTTTTCTCGGAGATCTCGATACATCTTTGTGCTCCCTGGGTGAATAGAGAAATTTGAACTATGTGCATCATCCAAAAGTTCCTTCTTCAGCTCCGAACTTGATGGGACACATAGTCTTTTCCCAAACCGCACAATTCCTTCTTCATTAACATTAAACACTGAGGATTTTCCCTTTTTGATAGCTTCCACTTTTTCTTGGATTCTCACATCATCCTTTTGAGCATCCTTTAACTTTTCCAAAAGAGATGGTTTAGCAATCATTTGTGAAAGGATTGATGATGTTCCCTTCTTTATGATTCCCACGTCCATCTTCATCAAGTCTAAGAAGATTGGATCCTTCTCAATTCTCATCATTGATAGAATTGCTGGATCCTTTCTACTTAGGGCATCCGCCACCTTGTTTGCCTTCCCAGGGTGGTAATGTATTGAACAGTCATAATCCTTGATGAGCTCTATCCATCTTCTCTGGCGCATATTAAGCTCTTTCTGTGTGAATATATATTTAAGACTCTTGTGGTCAGTATATATCTCACATTTCTCTCCATAGAGATAATGCCGCCAGATTTTCAAGGCAAAGATCACCGCCGCCAACTCCAGATCATGCGTTGGATAGTTTCGCTCATGGATTTTCAACTGTCTTGAGGCATAGGATATCACTTTATCATTCTGCATCAGCACACATCCTAAGCCCTTCTTCGAAGCATCACTGAATACCACAAAAAGCTCCCCACTTGTGGGTAAAGTGAGCACAGGTGCAGTGATAAGCCTCCTTTTCAACTCCTTGAAGCTTTCTTCGCATTCATCACTCCAAGCAAACTTTACTCCCTTTCGAGTTAGCTTGGTAAGAGGGTTGGACAATCGTGAGAAGTTTCTCACAAATCGTCGATAATATCCAGCTAACCCCAAGAAGCTACGGATATCAGTTACCGATGTTGGCCTCGTCCATCCCTCAATTGCATCTGTTTTGGAGGGGTCCACAGATATCCCATTGCTTGTGATGATATGGCCCAAGAATGAGACCTCCTTTAACCAGAACTCACACTTGCTGTACTTGGCATAGAGCTTCTCCTTGCGCAAAGTCTCCAGTACAGTTCTTAAATGCTCCTCATGGTCCTCCTTGGTTTTGGAGTATATCAGAATATCATCTATAAAGACTACCACAAATTTATCTAGGTAATCTCTAAAGACTCTATTCATCAAGTCCATGAATATTGCTGGAGCATTGGTGAGTCCAAAAGGCATTACTATGAATTCATAGTGCCCGTACCTTGTACAAAAAGCAGTCTTGGGGATATCTTCCTTCTTCACCCTTACATGATAATATCCCGACCGCAAGTCGACCTTGGAGAAGTATTGTGCTCCACGCAGCTGATCAAACAAGTCATCGATTCTTGAGAGAGGATACTTGTTCTTTATCGTGATTTTGTTAAGTTCACGATAATCGATGCAAAGCCGCATTGACCCATCCTTCTTCTTGACGAAGAGGACTGGTGCACCCCATGGTGATGCACTTGGGCGTATAAACCCTTTATCCAGATTCTCCTGTAGTTGTTTCTTCAGTTCTTCAAGCTCAACCACAGCCATTCTATATGGAGTCTTGGATATTGGTAGCGCCCCAGGTATAAGTTCAATTGAGAACTCAACATCTCTTCTTGGAGGAAGACCATGAAGTTCCTCGGGAAATACTTCAGCGAATTCCCTCACAATAGGCATTTCTTCAAGGGTGGTTTCTTCCTTGGACTCAATCATCTGAGCCAGATATGCGTGCTCATAAGGCAGTAATATCCATGCTTGAGATGATGGAGCTAAAGGAGATTCATCTTCCTCCTGACACTTGTAAAGAATCGGGGGTCGATTCTCCATATGGAGTGTGATTTCCCTCTCCCGACAATTTATGTTGGCTCTATATAAGGAAAGCCAATCCATGCCAAGAATTGCATCAAATTCCACCAAAGGGAGTATGACGAGGTTCGCCGGGAAATTCAATCCACAGATTATAACAGGGGAGGACTTATACTCATGGGATGCAATGATTGCCCCATTTTCCGTACTCACCGACATCTTTACTTCCATGACTTGTGGTGGTGCAGGGATTATTCTACTAAACTTTTGAGATATAAAAGAATGCGTAGAACCTGAATCAAAAAGTACGTTTGCTATTCTTGAATGAATAACTAGCGTACCTGTCACCACTTCGTTGTCGGGGTTCACTTCGGCAGAAGTGATGGCAAAAGCTCTTCCTTGCTGTTTTGGAGGTTGTTGATTGCCTCCGATAACCCTTGGATTAGGGCACTGATTCGCAAAATGACCCGGTTCTTTGCATTTGAAGCATTGAACAACGCGTTGAGGTTCGAACGGAGCGTTCCTCCCCTCCGTCGCAGCCGCGGGTCCTTCTTGCTGACAGTTAACAGCTAGGTGCCCTTCTCTTCCACACTTGAAGCATTTTCTTGTCCCCCTAAGGCAATTTCCAGGGTGCTTCTTTCCACACTTTTGGCAAGTGGGGTGCTGGAATTTCTTAGCGCCGTTGGATTTATCCATCGGACCACCAGCATTGAAGTCCACCTTCCGCTTCTTGTCCCCATGATACCCCTGTGATTCTCCGATCTCCATTTCAACCTTGAGGGCACATCGGACAATTTCCTCATAGCTGTCGAAGTCACGGATCGCTAATGCTTTCCGCAAGCTAGGCTTCAGCCCACCAAAGAAGCGGTCAACCTTGCATTCGGGGGTAACGACAAAGCCGGAAGCGTATCGTGCAAGCCTTGTGAAGTTTGCCTCGTACGCTCCCACAGATTCCTCATCTTTCTGCTTGAGGGAAAGGAAGTCCCTTTCCATCTTAAGACGGAGGGTGCGTGGAAAATATTTATCGAAAAACATCTTCCGGAATACCTTCCATTCCAAAGCCTCGATCTCCTCCTCAGGCTTCGTATTTTTGATCAACGTCCACCATTGATCAGCTTCACCCTCCATACGATAAGCCGCCAGGAGAACCTTCTCTTTTTCAGAGCATTGGAGGATGGAGAATATCTTTTCAATGGAGTTGATCCATTGTTCAGCAATCGTGGGATCGGATGATCCACTAAAAGTAGGAGGCCTTTGTCTCATGAAGCTTTCAATAGCGACTTGTTCTTTCTTAGGGGGGGTTGAACGTTCCTCTTGACCAGTGTTTCTATTCAAAACTTGAGTTAACTGAGAGAGAAGCGTGACAAAGTTCGCGATTCCCGCTCCCATTGGATTGGGCATCTCATTGGTACAATCATCACACTGATCTTCGCAACGGTTGTTAGCCCGAGTTCTCCTATTACCGGCCATTGGCTGGAATAAAAGGAAAGATAGGGGTAACACATATAGGGTAATCCAAATACAAAAGTTGATGACTTATAAATAAACTTTAATCTCTTCAACTCATGAGTCTATAGGATTCAATCCAGGCTTTTCATGATCTTCCTTCTAACATATATTCTTAGGGGCATTTTTCCCTTAATAAGGGTTCATACTAAGATTGTGAATTTATCAAAACATATCCCCCGGGAGTGTCGTAACCAAGAGTGCAGCAAGGCCCGTTGTCGTGCACCAGTTCCCGTTCGAGTCTAGCTCAAAGCGGTGTTTTCGGGTTTTACCCCTAGGATACATCTGTTCCAGAGCCGCCTCTACCTGCTCGTATCCAGACAGGGATGTATTTGTTTGATAAACCACTTACTTAGTATTTACCAAAATTTAGGGATGTTTTTATTATACTTAGTCTTGTATCTAAGGCTTTACTAGGGTTTCCTAATCCCAAAAATAACTAAACCTATCCTCTGATACCAACTATGACAACCCTGCTTTTTATTACAACTTAAACATGCTTTATTACATAAAACTTCACTTGATACAACAAAGAAGATCGAGAGGTTTAGTGTCTTTGGGGCTTAGGATCATTACATAAAAACTTTAAACTTGAAATACAACATCCTTATTGAAAACTTCCTTTACATGACCACTACATTCCTTCGTACTTAGCATTGCATGGGATAACCTGAGGACATGCATAAGAAAAGGGTGAGCTATAAAGCCCAGTAAGGGAGTACACAATGAATAACATGAGGAGTACAATACATGTTAGGCAATAGTCATATCAATAGAGCATAAGAGAGACATGAACATAAAGGCATGATAAAGCATGATAATCATAACATGGAAATGTGGCAACAACACTTAACATGGAATTAGCATGAGCCAAGGCTCATTGCACATGGAGCATGAGTAAACCCTCATTGCACTTGAAGCACGAGTAAACCCTCGTTGCACTTGAATTAGCATGAGTCAACACTCATTGCACATGACGTATCATGATACTATACTTTACCCAATGCATTGGAGCGCTATAAAGGGCGCACCCTTCTTAAACATTTCATTTCATGCATAAGTGTGCCACATGGATCATAAAACATGGATTCATAAAACATAATCATTTATTCCACGATAAAGGAATGTGGAATTCATACATGAAACTTTACAATAAATAAGTAAATGTGCATAAAGGTGAATACCCTTGATGGAGAAATGGGCATGGTATTCACTACACAATGATATTGGCTTAGAAAATCGGTGTGATTTCGGCAGCGTAACGGCGTGACATAAGAATTCATAAAAGAGGCTGATGAGAGAGAAAGGGGTTCTTCATCATATTTACATGTAATGGACAGTAATAAGGTCATATAGATACATGTCCCAACAATTGAAAAGGAATTTATATTCATGATACAAAAGTATTGCTTGAATATAAAAGTGGAGAAAAAGGTTCCTTTCGGAATTTCGGCATAGTAACGGGTGTACATGGGAGGCATTTAATGAGAGAGAAAGGGGTCTCCCATCATTCAAACAATAAGAGGGCAGTATGGGAGAGGTGCGAAACCATACCCCAACATTCATAAATGAAATTAAAAGGGAAATACGACTTAAAGAAAATTGACAAAAATGAGAAAGGAAGAAAAACCCTTACTTGGAAGTGTGCTTCCAAAGGCTAGAGAGAGGCTTGTGAGAGGCTTCTTGGGAGCTTGGGGAACCTTGGGAGGATTCTAGAGAGAGTAGGGCAGAGGTTAGACGAACTTCAAGGGCTTTGAGTGAGGAGGAAGTGGGAGCTTGGGTGGGTTTATATAGGAAAGGTGAGAGAATTCTTTATTATTTAGGTTTGGGACCCCTTATATTAAAATAATCCAAACCACAAACCATCCCATGGTATTTGCCCATGGTTTCTGGAAAAGGGAAGAGGAAAACAATATTTTACAAGGCCAAGGTCCGAACTTATTAAAAAATTAGGGTTGCTTATGTGGAGGTGAGTCACACTCCCATGGAAATTAATTTAAAAAGGCAAAGTGTTGAATAAGTCTTGAGGGCTCCATTAATGCTTTGAAAAGTGAGTCAAACAAACCCAAAACCTCATTATTTTATTGATAAAACACATATTGGCCGAACATAAGGATTATGGTATTTTATTACATCACCATTGGGTCATTATGATGTCATAAAACACATTATATATTTAAATGGTATTTAATTTTTACCCAAAAATTTGACTGTCTCAGAAAATTATGAAAAATTCACCGTTGGATAATTTCGACGTCCTGATTCCAAAAATAATATTTATTTTATCTAAATAATTTTCTAAATATGTGAATTTTCACTTTTAAAATAAAAACCGACATTTATAAAAAATCCACGGGTTTTGACAGAAATGGCTTTCAAACCTTAATAAAAATTTTAATTGCATTCATAAAATTATAAGATCATTTATATTTAATAAAAATTAATTTAATATTAATAATAATATTTTATTAAAATATTATTTAATTAAAAAATCCTTTAATTTTATAAAATATAATTCTTAATTAAATAATAACTAAAAACATCATTTGTACTTTAAAAACTAATTACAATGCATCAAAAATGACTAGAAATTATATTCATTATTATATACAAAAATAATGTACATGAACATGGTTCTACTTATTTGTTACATAACCCCTTAAAATAGCCGCATAAGACCTAAGGGTAAGGTGTGCGATGGTGACAGACTCTTGGGGTTGCTCGGATAACATCGCTCGAGTGGTAATCTCTATCAACTTCCATTTTTCCCGTAGACGATCACGTTCGAGCTTGACTTGATGAAGCTCAGCTTGGGCTTGGTCAAGGGCAAAGCCCAAAGACGCCACCTCCTTTCCGAGCTCCGACAAATGGGCTTCGTAAGGGGCAATTCTACTGGATGAGGCCATCGCTTCCTTTGTCTGAGTAGAAAATTGGTTTGTTAAAGCCTTATATTTAAACTACCCAGATGATCACTGTTCAACGGCTATAAAAGTAACGGTCACAAATCTTAACATAAAACTAAAGAAGTTGACATCTTATAAAAAAAAACATTTTTCATAAAGAAACATTTAACTGGATCAAGAGGGATTTTCCATTAATGAAACTTTGGGTCGTTACACTGGTCTTTTTCAAAGACCTATTTTAGTGCCCTAAAAGGAGGTCTCAAAGAAGCACTTCAAAGAAGAGGTAATGTCCGTTACCGATTCTTTCATCTTTATTTCTTCTTCCACTTCTTCTTATTT
Organism: Viscum album; assembly: GCA_963277665.1. Lineage (NCBI taxonomy): Eukaryota > Viridiplantae > Streptophyta > Magnoliopsida > Santalales > Viscaceae > Viscum > Viscum album. Next base: position 1,745,859,957 of record OY728129.1, on the reverse strand, counting down.
AGTTGTTTAATTATGAAGTAATAACATCAGTATCACTCATATACTGATATGTTATTATAAGTATGAAACAACCCTATTTCACCATCTATCCATCCTACGGAAAAATAAATCACCGCGCGTGCGTACGTACGGAATACCGTCTCCACGCCGTGGTGTAATCTATTTTCCACCACCACCTTACTTGGATGGGTATAATGGTGTAAATAATGACTATATATGACTATTATAAAGTGATACTAATTCTGAAATAGTATACATACACTCCAATACAATTCCACGATCATAGGAACGATATCATCACTCGTGCGTACGTACGGAATACCGTCTCCACGATGTGATGCGACTTGTTCTACATGATCTTCATTTAATAATGATTATATAAATGAATTGAATGAATTAATATGATATATATTACACTAATACCATTCTGGAAATGAGGTATCTATAACCTAAAGAGAATAATAAGAATTTATTCGACAAAACACGCATAAGAACAAAAAGTTATAAACACCCGAATAACAAGTATCAATGAAATATTACTACTAAGAAGCTAAGAATATGAACATATATGATATAATAACAATAATTAGGATTCTTTAATAAGTCAATAACATTATTTAAATCATTATACAGGAGGTTCGGACACATACAAAGCATATCGGACCTAAGGTAAGGGAAATATCACAATCTCATTTTTATCCGAGATTGTTTATACTTTGGTATTTGCTGGGGTGTATTTTAACATCAACATCCATGTTTCCTCAATATGTAATATTATTTCCATCCACCTACAATTCTTTAAATCCTATTTTACCCTTTGGTGAGTTTTTAGTAAAAGATATGAAAGGAATCTTTTGTCATTTTTTGTACGAGGTACTTTTTTGACTTTTCCGACAAAAGTACGAGAAGAATGTTTTTTTAAATTATACAGCATGAATGGATTTTTAAAAAATTACTTACAAGAAGATTCCTTTACAAGTTTTCAAGTTTATTTTTAATCAACTTCATTTAGTTTAAAATTGTATGACATGTTAAGAAAGGAAAAATGTTTTTGAAGTAGAAAGGATATTTTCCTCAAGAATGGAGTTCAAGTGTTTTATCAAAATTATTTTCTATCTAAGATAATATAGGGTTCTGATTATATCCCTATCATTACATTTATTTTATTATATTGTGATGGAATTATTTTTATGAATTCATTTATCTTATATGAATTGTTTTATGATGTCACTATGTTTAAGAATTCCATTTTTATTACATGGGTTATGCAATGATGTATGATTTAAGATTTTGTGGCACACATAAGAATGGTATCATTATGAGATGGGTGGGACCTATATCTCCCTCCAATGCATTAGGTAAAGATTTTATATCTCATGAGATAGACATGGATGGAACGGTAGGTTATACCAGTTCAGTGAAACAGGACTGAAACGAGGAGAGAACTCGGTTTAGAAATGGACTTTGTCCACTAAGATAGTCTTGGCAATGAGTCTTGACTAATTAGAAATGATTCTCTATGATTATGTGTGTATTCCACAAAGTTTCATGTTTTATGTTATGATTATTGGGATTACATTTCACTACTATTATTTATCCCATGTTATGAAATTATGTTCTCTTTTGTAGGTTAATATTTCCAAAAGTTATGTGCTTATGTATATGATGTGATTGATATTTCTTTTGTTTACCCTTAATGAGCATTTGAGCTCACCCTTTTGTATGTTTTATTTCCCCAGGTCCGGAAGAAGGTTATTAAGTAGAATATGCCAAAAAGGGACGCTAGATATGATGAAATAAATGGGAGGAAAAGTAGATTCTTTATGAACCAGTTGTTTATGTTTCCCAGTTTCTAAAGACACTATACCTATATGGTCCTTTCTTGGTTTTGTTATATGTTGTAATAATTGTGCTTCAATTCTGAAGTAATAACAATGTATGTAAAGTATGGGTTGTTATAGTGATGATCTATGGTACCATCTGATTCATCAGACATGAGGACACTAGGACAACATTTTTGGTTTTTAAGATCATTTCCCTAAAGTTGAAGAATTTGAATTAGAAGAAATAAATACTTGATTTTGGTACAATCTCACCGTTGGTCATTCCTTGAACAATTTACACTTCATCTGTTTAATAAATGAAGTTGAATTTTTCATTCGTGAAGTGTTAGCAGATCATGCGATAGAATGATAGGTCATTCCATCTGTCTCTATCACAAAAAAGGTTAGCACAAGATATTAAATATAGATAAGTCCATCTATGGTAAGGTTAATTGTATATGGTTCCAAAAATAGACTTATACTTCATCTATCATACAACTTAATAAAATAAAACTAATTTCTACAAACCAGGGACTTCCTGTAGGCCAGTGGTTGGCGATAAAGGCATGTCGAACATTGGTTGTGGGTTCGATTCCCGCAGCCTTGTCTGACACGACGGGTTGTCGCCCATCCTACGAGTTGTCCTTTTTATAAAACTATACTATTATAACATTACAGAAATAATATTGAAAAAATATTTCTAGCCTTAAACAATACTATTTGATGTCCAAATTAATCCATTCTACCCTTTAAGCTTATCCAAAATACTTCTTTCCAAGCTTACAGTAAAAAGTAAATAATTACCAGAATGATCATATAACGAGCATGTGAATACAGTCATATATCCCCCATATATCATAAGATATATCTTGTTGGTTACATTACAAACACATGAATACATTAAATATGTATTCTCTTGAAACATTAATTATAATATAACTTTAGTGAAAACATGAATTCTATCAAAAGTTAACTTTTTCCACATACCGAAATCCCAAAATTTATATATACTCAATCCATGATTTCACTTTGTCCTTATATTAGTCATGAGATCATTAATACTATCAAACATATTATTTTCTCCTTATGCCTTCTTTATGAACATATCATCTGCTTTCAAAAAATATTTCAATCACTTTTCATGGTTAAAAGTACTATAAAATTATTGAAAACCACAATAAACCAATAAATAGATATTTTCCAATATTCCATGATACTATAAATGAGATTCCACAACATTATTTTGGAATCCTGTTACATAAACACTTAATCATTCCACCACTTCATTGTCATATTCAAAATCACCAATAGTGATCGCATGTGACTTCCCTTTGTACTTTACCTCAAGAGGTTGTTGATGTCAATCATCATTAACCCTTGGATTAGGGCATTGGTTATCATAATGCCCCATTTCCTTGCACTTGTAGAATTGAAGTGTTAGTGGTGCATTCTCTGTAGTCTTTTCTCTATTCACATCATTAGCTACCTTTTTTACATTACTTCAACACCCAGCTTCTCGATAAACTTCTTTTCCACACTTAAAACATTTTCTAGTCCCTTTAAGACAATCTCTACCTTGATTCTTTCCACACTTTGAGCATAATGAGAAATTCGTCTTCTTTTCACCATTGTTTTTAGATTTTTCCTTGAAATCCATCTTTCTTTTCTTGTCAAAAAAATAAGATAGATTGGTAACACCCACTTCTAGTTCTACCTTGATAGCACAATGCACAATTTCTTCATAGCTACTGAAGTCTTTTATAGATAATTACCTTCGAATACTTGGTTTTAAGCTATTGAAGAATCGATCAACTTTACTTTCAGGTTGGATGATAAATCCAGATGCATACCTTGCAAGCCTTGTAAAATTCTCTTCGTATATGCCAACAGATTCATCATCCTTTTGCTTAAGCTCAATGAACTCCTTTTCCATCTTTTTTCGAAGAATACTAGGGAAGTACTTATTGAAAAAACACATTCTTGAACTCATCTCATTCCATGGATTCAATTTCATCTTGGGGCCTTGTATTCTTAATTAGAATCCACCACTGGCCTACTTCACATTCTAAATGGTAAACAAATAAAATGACTTTTTCATGTTCTAAACAGTGAAGTATGGAAAATATCTTTTCAATGGTACTGATCCATTGTTCAGAAATAAGTGGATTAGAATACCCATTGAAAGAAGGTGGATGTTGATTCATGAAGGACTCAATAGAATATTGTTCCATTCTTTTCTCATTTGGAAGTACAGAATGATTCATAGCTTGTGTAAGTATAACAATAATATTTTTCACTCCATCTACCATACATTGGTTTGTTCAAGAGGACAATTATTGCATTGCCTATTATATTGATCAACACAGTTCCTTTGGGTTCCATCCATCGCCTAAAACCCAAAAATAATAGTTTGAGAGGCAACAATCATGATAGGAAAAAAACATAATAAAGGGGGAGTAATTTTAATATATAATATCTTAGGTTTTATCCTAGTTTATTCATGATAATTATCATAATTCAAGGACTATTACTTATACTTAATCTTAGGTACATCCCTAGACATACATTAGAAATATCTCTAGGGATTTCACTAAAGTTTTTGCATCCTAGTTTCCAAATGTTGAATAAAAATTATCCCTGATACCAACTGTAGAGACCCAAATCTTGACATACATAGACATTACATTACATTTACGGAATACTTAACACATGAAAAAACAGAAACCCAAAGACCTTATTATTTTAGTGTCTTTGGAAACTCGGAACAAAATCTTCTAATCATGGTGAAAGATGTTCAACTTCTCCTATAAAGATCTTCCCCTTTTTGTTTTCTTACCTAAAACCATTCTTTATATCCTGGGGAAAAGAAATCATAAAAAGGGCAAGCTAAAATTCTCAAAAGGGATAAACATAGAGAACATAAAACAAACCATATATATTTGAACTTAACAACATGAACCTAAAGTTTAGACATCAAAATATCGAGCCGTGAAATAAATCTTTGAAGTACGTAAGGCATAGTTCTTAAAGGAACTTTAATCATGATAAAATAGCATTGGAATAAAACATGTAATTGTGGAAAACCATTAATCACATGATATTATTTCCATAGTATCCAAGGCATTGCTTCCAAGACCATCATAGTGGACAAAGTCCATTACTGAACCGGGTTTACTTGTCATTCCAGCCCTGTATTACTGAACCAGATTTTACTTTCCATTCCAGCCATGTCCATCTGATGAGATATAAATATTTACCCAATGAATTGGAGGGAGATATAGGTTCCAAACATCTCATAGTGAAATCATTCTTATGTGTTCCACAAAATAATCATAAATCATTCATCGTAACCTAAAGAATAAAATGGGTTTCCTAAACATCATCCCTTCATAACATAATCCATATAAAACAAATGGATGTCATTTAATCATAATAAAAATAAAACAATGTAAATAATAGGGAAATTATACTTGAAACATAAACATACTAAATAATTTCATCTTATATGGAAAATAGTTTTGATAGAACCCTTGAAATGAATTGTTGAGGTAAATATCCTTTCTTCTTCAAAATTATTTTCGTTTCACAAAATGACTTGAAATTTTAAAGGAAAATGATTTTATTGAAAATAATAATTAAATTTTATAGAGGAATATTCATGAAAATAAGGCGTTATGAAACCATAAAAATCTGTTTATTCTGTATAAGTTAAAAAAAATCTTCTCGTACTTTTGCCGGAAAAGTCAAAAAGTACCTCATATGGTAAACAAAAGAAAGATTCCTTCCATATCATGTGGTAAAAGTCAAAAAAGGGTGAAAATGACTTTAAAAATAAATTGAAGAATATTAAAAATATTATGAAAACATTTTTATATAACATGGATATGGATTATAAACATAACCCCAGTAAATACTTACGAATAAACAATCCTGAATAAGAACGAGATTGAAATAATTATCCCTTACCTTTTATGATCGGTGGAATCATACTTGTCATAAAATAAAGAAAATTATATTCATATGTAAATACCACATCCTTCATAATAAAAATCTTAAAACATTCATGGGAAGCATAAACACCATACAAAAGAAATAGATGGTGATTAAGGAATATGTCCTACGGAAATAAAAGTGAGACGAAATAATCCCTTACCTTATGTTCAATTTCTTCTGTATGTGTCCAAGACTCCTATATAGTAGGTTTAAACATATTATTAACTTTTTACATAACCATTATAATATTTATGATATCATATATGATTCACTTATGACTTTATATTACCCGTTCGTTTGTCAATTCCATGTTAAAGCAGTATTTTGGGTAAAATATTTTCATTTATCGTACGTGTTTTGACTTGTAATTATTCATATGATTACTTAGACCATGTTACATAATTATAGAATGTAAAACATGATTTATATATAATATATATTCAGAATATAAATATATATAATAGGTCGATAAATGGAATTAAAGACACCGTTCATGGAGACGGTAGGCTGTACGTACGCATGAACGCTGTTTTCGTTTCCTTATTAAATGGAATGGAAGTAAATGACATATATATATATAAATCAAGTATCATTATTATGTAATATATTTAATGATTACTTATTATATATACTTTATAATCATTCTTGAATGATTAACATGGAGAATGAATCTCAACGCATCGTGGAGACAGTAATCCGTACGTACACACGAGTGATGATATCGTTATCATAATTATTGAATGGAATTTTAGTGGATGATATAATATATAATAATCATTATGATGTTATAACAATAATATATAGTTATTATTCCCACAATTATGTCCATCCAAGTTTGGTGGTGGTGAAAAAACAGATTACACCACGGCGTGGAGATGGTAAGCCGTACGTACACACGCGTGGTGATTTCATTTTTCGTAGGATGGATAGAAGATAAAATAGGGTTATTTAATATTTATAATAACATTTAAATATATTATTTATACTGATTTTTTTACTTTATAACGAAAAAACTAAAGAAGAGGAAGTATAAGAACAAATAAATTTGAAAGAATCGGTAAAGGATATTACGTCTTCTTCGATGCGCCTCTTCTAAACCTCCTCTTAGGGCCCTAAAGTTGGAATTTAAAGAAGACCAAGACCTCTAGTATATTTATATGAAAGTTGAGAAGAGAAATGGGAAGGGTTTTTCCAATCTTGAAGGCTCAAAATATTGTGAAGAGGAGAGGGAGGAGGTGACCTTTTATAAGGGAGGAGAGGGGCACTTTGGAAACTTCAAAATATTAATTTATAATAAACTCAAAACCCAGTTAAAAACTTCCAAAATGGCTAAACATAGAATATTATATTATATAGGGTAGTAATATCATCAAAAAATAAAATTTAGACATGTTTTGATTTTATTTTAAACCCTATAATTTTGATTTATCCTTATTTAATCTATTTAAGTTTATTTATGGTAATAAGATTCTAAATCCTAAATTGTTATAAATACTTATGTGTTGTTAATTTTCCATAATTGGATACTTTATGACATTTTAGACCATATAAATTTCAATTTATAATTTTTCATTTTTTTGTGATTTTTAAACAATTTAATAATATGTTATTTTTATAAAATATTAATAGTGTCAATTTTGACACTATTCAATTATTTGAATTTAAATAAAATACACACAGAAGATATATTCGAAAAAAAATATTTAATAGATCCCTAAAATGAAATATTCATCTTGAAAATTCATGGATCACATTAAATAGTTCATATAATATTTATTTTAATATTTTTTAAAACCATTTATTTGGTATTTCAATCAATAAAATAATTTCTACATCACTATTGTGTCCCCATTAATGATAATTATTTAATCCCTAAAAATTATAAATAAATTCACATTGTATAGATAATTCTATTAGATTTCTGGTGACTATTTATTTTCAAAGTTTTATGATGTTTATCACTAAAATAAAATTATTACACTTATAAGATATAAGAGAGTAACATGTTGTCCCTTTATTTGGTTATAATAATAATTGCATCATTTTTATGGTCAAACGTCCATGAAATTAATTTATTACGACCATTAGGTGATATGAGTCTACTTTAATTCACCCAATATAATTTTTGAAGGTGATAGGGTAATTTTATAATATTATTTTTACCCTTAATTAGTCGATTTACCTTTAATTGTAGTAAATAAAATTTATCGTAGTTACTATTCATGTTTTCTAAAAATAAAAAGTAGCCTATTAACATAATTTGGAACTACTGATTCCAAATATGGAATCAATTTTTCCAAATTCAAAAGACAGAATTTGCAGTATTTAATTTAAAATCAATCCCGCTGTTGAGAAAACAGGTTCAAAAAGTTAAAACACTGCAAAAGATTGAAATTCTTTTACCTATGAATTCAATGTAAAATTAATTATATTGACATAAATAATATTAAATGGTAAAAATATATTATATTTATACTTTATAACCATTCAATATTATAATTTTATCATATAAATTATCTCGCTGAAGAAATTTGTTTTTAATTAAAATTTAGCGTATTTTTACTATTCATCAAAATATTAAAGTTAACAGAAAAATACTAAAAAATTATCTAAAGTTAATTTTTATATCCTTATTGAAATTAATATGTTTATTTAATCAAATTAAACTTACAAATGTGTCAGAAACTAGATTTAATGTTGGTGCACCATCAAAAGGCGACAAAATTATATTTTTTTGAAAAATACTTATTTTACCCCAAAAAGTTATTTTGTTCTGATACCATGTTCTAGAATATGTGTAAGATGAATGATATTTTTATAAAATTAAAAATATGGTTAATACTATTAATAATGTCTAGTTCATAACAGTTCTATAAAAATATATCGTTGTTTAGTGAAACTCAGAATTGCTTACAACACACGCTATTGAGGAAGGTCGCTCTTGCGTGCAACACAAGCCAAGAATAGTGTTTTCATATATTACAAGCTAATATGGTGCTGCTTATAGAGCAATCTAATCTTGGTGTATCGTACAACACAAGACATAAAAGTAATTGAAAAGAATATTTCTCATAAAATCTCAGGGTGTTACACTAACCACCTCTCTTTCTCCCTCATAGTCGATCGTCCTCCCTCATCCTACATTTTTCTCCTCCCTTCCCTCCCTTCAAAAACATGTTCATTCCTTTAATAAATAATGTCTAAGACCAAAACCGTCATCACTTCATTCTCCAAACACATGCACAAGAATGATGACCCTACTCCACCAATGAACTTAGTGGTTGAAAATACTCCATCACCCCTTTATCCCTCCACTTCATCCTCTGATTTATCTTATCCCTTCACTTCAACCTCCAAGGAATCAAAGTCAACTTCTAGAAGGTTGCATGGTGCTTCCTAATGTCCACTCCCACACCTTTGCCTTCATTTCACAGCACTTGAGAATCAGGTGCAGTTGGTCCCTATACAGGAGAAGACTTTGAGAACAAACTAGACTCTAGACCTCACTGTGCTTAATAAGATACATATTCAACTGGAAGTCCTTAACCCCATCATAAAGATTCACCTCTCCCACATTACCCAGGTGCATGAGGATACCTTTATAGAACTCTTCCTTGAGTTCATTTCCACTGTAGAGCTAGACATTGACTCCATCACATTTAAACTCAAAGGCAAGACATGGGATCTCACCCTTGGTAAATTTTGTGTCAGCCTCTACATTTATAATACTGAATTCATCAGCTCCCCAGTTTTCTTGACCATTCTTCTTGATCCATACAAGGTTGATGTCAGATGAATTTTGGTAAGGATAGCTAGAGACCTATAAAGTATTTATGATACTCACATGAAAAAGAGAACCATACTTTGAGGTTCATCCCTTATGATCGGCCACCAGGCCCTAGCTCATTCTTGGATGGATCAAGGAGATGTTCATTAGAGTGTGAGAGAGATTGAGGTTATCATTATTTCCTCTTCCATGGATAGAAAAACTGTCAACATGGCTAGGAATTTTACCTTGTTCCACCTAACCGAGGTTTGGATGACCTAAGGTACGCTGATGAGAGGAAGCTTCATTACCCATTGAGACAGAAATATCAATGCTTTCATTTCTACCTAGACTCTCTACTCACTTGCAAATATGGAGAGTATTGAACTCCTTATACTCCGCAAGATGAATTTGCTCACAAAGAGTAGGAGTATCTACCATTGGGAACCAGGATATGTTAAGGGTGATGAAGAAGCATCTTCCTAGAATGAAGCTGACCCAACATCGCTTGTCCATGTCCCTGAATCCACCACTGATACCCCTTCCACCACCTCCATCATAGCGTCCACCCATGTTAGCACTACTAAACCACCCAAAACCATTACGCCTACCCATGCTATCACCACCACCCGCACCACTACCCTCGATACATCTACAACCACATCACCTATTCACATATATATTGCCTTTTTTTAGCCCTTCTAGAGAATCACATATAGATATTCCATCGTCTCTGTATCCCATTTACCAGACCATCTCACTTTACCACCCATACTATGCCACCTTCCACTATAGCCTCCCACCCACCACCACTAGCCAACCCTTCATGTACCTGCATTCCCACCCATTACACTACTCTGAGTGACCAAAAAGTTGAGTTGGGAGACCCTATAGAGCAGTTGGAGTTTTGAGAGGAGTAGTGTTGATGAGGATAGGGACCCACCATCCAATCTTCTACTAAGGTGACTCATATTTATCTTACTGCAAGTCATATAGCCTTATTATGGATCAACACATCCCAACCACCATCCTTGACTGATCTAGATTCCAGAACCATGACACCTATTCAAACTATAAATCCTAGATCCCCAAGATATATAAATGGAATCGATAGGTCGGGTCAGCTATAAGAAACCATTATTCGGGAGAGGGCTCCTGATGTAGATAGCAGCGAAACTGTCTATATTATCAAGTTATGTCCGGGACCCCTCCCCTTTTTTAATATTTATTGGGACTAATTTTTTTGTACTGTATATATTCCCTTTTTCACTGATGTATCATTTCTTATATATATAGATGGGATACAGTTTTTGAATTCACAACATGGATTGATGATTTTCATTTGACTTATTCATTTATTTAGATAAACCTAGACCCTTTTCATCATCTATGGTCGTTGACGAGTCATTCATGACACCATATCACACCCCCATGAGATCTATCAACTTTTCACTAACATACAGAGATAGCTTGAGGAGATCAAACTCCAAATCATTCCTCTAAAGGACCATACTCTACAATATACAAGATAGTTATTTCTCCCTCATGAGTGTTTTTATCAACCCATTCACGAGGTAGTTAATCCCACTAGATAAACCTATGAGCTTGAAAACACCACCATTGATTCTAGTAGGAGGCATCAAAACTCTAAGCTGATGGACAACACCAACTAATTCCTTTGTCCATCCATTTGGATGATGACATCATAGTTAAAACTTTATGGGAAGAAAATTATATTTTTTATTACCTTTATTAAAATTTTGCGCTAGGAACTTTTTTTCCCCTTTCTATCATTTTCTATAAGTTAGTAGTTCTCAACTTGTTTTTATCCACTTCTAGAATTTATCTGAGTTGTTTTCCCATATTATTAACTATGTGAACCTTCCTATTTTTCTTCTTATAGATTAGTTAACCCTAGTGAACTATTGGTTTGTCTAGTACAAGTATTTTTTTTAAATTTTTGTTGGTAGTACAATTTCTATCAATATTCAAGAAATTTCTCCATAGAATGAATTTCACTGAAGGGAGCTCTTGATTCCCTATTTTCAATTCCCAAAATACCACTTAATTTTTCTCTATATTATTATTTATTTCTCTCCCACAATTACTTATAGAATAGTTATTAAATTTTCTCATTTTATGTCTGGGGGAGTCTTTTTTGAGATTTTTTGTTGATACACTTGGATTATTTCCTATTTTAACTATTCTAGGAGGCATTTTTCATTGAAATAATGATCTAAACTTAAAATCATATTGAAACCATTTAAATAAAAGAAAAAGTTAGGTTGGAGATTGTTGAAATCCATTTTTATTCCAATTTATATTTTTATCATGATTACTAAGTTGAGTAATTTAATTTTAATTTTAAGAACTTTCAATTTATTTTGATTGACTTGTTTCTAGACACTATTCCCTAAGTGATTGCTAGTTTTTTTTGTATACTCCAATTCTTGAGAGGATTCTAAACTTACACTATCATAATATTTTCTGATAATATTTCTTGTGAGATAATTAAGACATGTAAACATATCATAACATGAATTGAGATCTTATTGAGGCTATGATTGAACAAAAACACATAGAAATGATTGAGGAAATCTTTATTGATCTCTTTTTCCTGGTATCCACTTGTACATCTGTCCTTATTCATACCATAGTAGCCATGAATATCCTTCTTAGGATGGATCCATTTCAACACAACTATACATTTTCTTGGTACGATGCATTTTTGACTTTTGAACAAGTGTGGGGGAATTTTCATGACTAATGGACAAGGGATGTTGTTATTGAGGTGATGTATAATGACACTTTTACCATATTTATATGACATAGTTCATGATTAATATTTGAATTTCACATAACACCTTACTTTATAAAAAATTGATGTGTATTAGGATGGTCAAAAATCATCATTACCAGATCAATAAATTTTATGATGGATCATATGTGGTTAGGTGATGGATGTGAGATATGGCCTAGACTTGAGTTTCAAAAAAATAAAATAAATGAAAAAGAAAAGGAACATGGAAAATTCTTAATACTTACTTGACATATTCATGGAACCGCTTTCAGTTGTTTGAGGATGTAACCATTTTGTATAGGAGGAGTTACCTCATTTCACTTTTTCTAATTATCATGTAGTATAATGTATATATTACCCACCTTTTTTTATTTTTATTTTAACTATATTCCTATCTACCCTTAGCCTCAGAGTTATTAAAACCTTATTGAAAATCCCTCATGATTAATTTTTTTATTTTTCTTTATGAAGTATAGATAATAAAACCAATGGGAGCCTATGGTTAGGGACATGTTTTTAGGGTATGAGCATAACTCGAGTTACATTTTACCATGAGTGATGAGAGAAAATTCATTGTGAGGTAAATTAAAAAATGGGTACAATTTCTATGGAATACTTATGAAATTGTAATTAAAATAAGAAAGAATATAAATAAGGAACTTGAATGTGAGGCATGACTTATTTTCTCTGTATGATTGATTTTAAAGGAATTTATTTTTCTTCTTACACTTAGTTTTATTTTCCGGGTAGTAATGCATGTCTGCTGTTTAAAAATTGTTTCATTTGGAATCCCCAGTGAGATGATTTTTTCTTGAGGAAATGAAATTGTTTATGTGTGAGAGAATTTGATATGGAAAATTTATATACACATTTTGGATACATTTATTTAAGTTTTAATCATGTTTTACATGATATTGCAGTAGGTTTTAGTTTTTTTATTCAGGAAGTAGTAAATTAAGAATCAAATGTAGAACTGTTAAAAATAGGGCCAAATGGGGGAAAATAGGATTAAAATTTCATAAAAGGAGTTCACAATGTTTATTACTAATTCACATCATCCCTAAGGACTAAAGTCCAGGCTATGAATCATTTCATTATATGAGTCTAGTACACATAGAGTAAACACATTACACATCGTGAGATCTTCAAAATAAGAATCCTATTGGAATTACATGACATGAAGGAAGCACAAGATGTGAATCACAAACAAGTCATGTATAATCCTCATGATGTGAAATGTTTGAGATCTCATCTATTCAAATATACAACCCACTGATACTGTGAGATTCAATATTCTTGAAGGAGAATGTGGATATGAAGTATATGATGTCAATCCTACTTTCATGTCATGTAAAAGTTTAGAAAAAAGCTACGTAAAGATATTACATGATGTGAATAATTTACACATCAAGTATTTATCATGAATATATATATATATTTTATTGCCTCCTCCATGTATAGAAGACTTGGGTCTTATGTCTCTTCTCTCGTTTTATCCTCTTTTTATTTTTATTTTTCCTTCCAAACTCAGTTGTAACACAATCCTTTACTCGTTTTATCTAATATTTTGTATTGTTTTCTATTTTACGTCTGTTCTTTGATTTTTTCAATTCCATTTCAATTTTTATGTCAATTCAATACCATTATCCATTCTACATCAATTCTTTCTTTGTTCTTTCCTATTTCTTTATTTAAAATATTTTTTTGAATTATTCTTTTATAAATTTCAAGTGTAAATTTCTTTAATATAAATATCTCTATGATTATGCTGAAAATTTTTATTGTTCCCTTTCTTTTGATCAATGTCATATTGTGTGGATAATATTATTAGGGTTAAGGGTAGAGAGTAAGGGTGTTTCTGAGCCTAATTAATCTATAAATTGAACTTTGGTATCCCTATGGCTAGTAATTTGGTTAAAAATAATTGTTTATCACATTCAATCGCACATCCCTAACCATGGAATATGAAATTTTAAAAACCTAAACTAATTGGATTTGATTAGGCTATGACCATTACTCTATGATGCTTTCTTCCATAGAAACTAAGCACAATCCATCTAAGTGGTTAGTTATTCACAGACTAAGGGATAATTATAACATAGGTAGATCCAATTGGTTTGACCATAACCAATTAGTGACCCTTGAAATGATTTTTAGTATAATCTATAGGATTTTCCCTTTCTAGATTTAGGATTATATTTTTTCTAAATACCTAAACTTGACCTTGACCATTTATTTTTTATCAAATCTAAATCCAAACTACCTTGTTCCGGTGAAACCAAATATGAACAGTGAATATGAGGATTCCTTCCCTAGGGTCTGAAATACGAGGTTACTTGTCTTCTAGTTGTCCTTATGGGTTAAACCCCACATTTCTGATTTAATACACCTTTGTTGTAAGTGAAGTCTGGGAAAAATAATTCTAAACCTAATCAAATCGCGTGCGGAATTAATGATGCTGGACATACCGGTCATCGAGTCATACTGGTCACACCATGTATTAGATTGAGGTATAACTAAAACATACATGTAAAAATGACTTATGAATTATTTTCATAATGTATCAAAATAATATTAATGAATTTTTTCAATTTTTATTATGTGACACATTTTTGAACTAAAATGTCAATTTAAAATGAAAATACACAAAATTGATTCATACCGGTCACACCACGTGTCAGACTGATGTACAATTGATTAATTCATGTAAAAAATGACATAAGGATAATTTTCCTAAAGTATAAATATAATATGAGGGTGTTTTTTAGGTGTTTAGTGACTAAAACATGTTTTCACTAAATTTTATTTTTTAAATTGAAAAGATGCACTTTGAGTCATACCGATCCCAACCTGTCTCTGATTGATGTTGGGATGATTCATACATGTCACAAATGACTTTTTAATAATTTTAATAAAGTACCAGGTTAATCAAAGCATTGTTTTTTATTTTTTATTGAGTGAAACAAATTTTTAACGAAAATTTCATTTTAAACACGAGAAATCACATTTCAAGCCATGCCAGTCACACCATGTATCAGATTGTGGTATGACTGATTTATAGACATAAAAAATGAATTATATATAATTATCATAAAGTATCAAAACAATATTAATATTTTTTCTTAGTTTTGATTATGTCCCATATCTTTTGAACTAAAATGTTAATTTAAGAAAACACACAATTTGAGTCATAACGGCCACACCACATTTCAAATTAATGTGTGGTTGATTCAAAATCATGAAAAATGACTTAAGAATCATTTACAAAAATATATCAAGAAAATTTGAGTGTGTTTTCTATTTTTCTAGTCACTAGAACAAGTTTTTAAATAAAATTTCATTTTAAAACTAAAAACATGCACTTTTAGTTATACCAATCACATCATGTGCTGGTTTGACATGTGACTGATTCCTATATATCACATATGAATTATAGATTTTTTTACTAAAGTATCAATATAATATGATATTGTTTTCTCAGTATTCAGTGAGTGGAACACATTTTCAACTAAATACCATTTTAAAACTAGAATCACAAATTTCAAGTCATATTGGTCACATCATGTAATAGATTTAGGAACACATGATTCCTACACATAATAAAGTGATGATGGATAATTGTACTATGTATAAAAATAATATTAATGTGTTATATTATTTTTGAGTACGAAATATGTATTTTTAACTAAAATTTCATTTTTAATAAATACATACACTTTGAGTCATATCAGTCACACTGTGTGTTAGATTGAAGTGTGTTTAATTCCTATAAATAAAAATGACATAGAGATAATTTTCCTAATGTATCAAGACAATATAAGTGTGATTTATTGGTTTTTTGAGATTGACCCACATTTTTTTAACTAAAATGTCAATTTTAAAACTAAAACATGGACATTGATCCATACTAGTCACACTATGTGTCATATTGGCATGATATTGATTACTATATGCCCCAAATGAATTATTCATCATTTTCCTAATATATAAAGATACTATGATCTTGTTTTCTTAGTTTTCATTGAGTGACACACATTTTTACTAAAATGAAATTTTTAAACTAAAAACACACAATTCAAGTCATAGTGGTCACACCTTGTATCATATTGAGGCATGTCTATTTCAAAAATTTCACAAATGACTTATGGATCATTGTATTAATGTATCAAAAAAATATGAATGTTTTTTCTTGGTTTTGAGTATGTGACATGTATTTTGTGCTAAAATTCCTTTTTTAAACTTAAACCACATATTTTAAGTCATATCAATCACACATGGTATTGGATTGTGGTGTTACTAATACCTACATATCACAAATTAATTATGGATCATTTCTATAAATTATCGAAATAAAATTAATTTGTTTTATTGGTTTTGAGTATGTGATGTGTGTTTGGAAGTAAAATTTTAATTTCAAATAAAAACAGACACTTGGAATCATATCATCCACACTGTATGTTAGATTAAGGTGCAGTGGAAAATTAAATGTCACAAATGACTTATGGATTGATTTCCTAAAGTATCAATATAACATGCACGTGTTTTATTATTTTTTAGTGAGTGACACACTTGATTAACTAAAATATAAATTTAATATAAAAACACACACTTTCAAGTAAATTATAAACTGGAAACACAAACTATAAAACATAAAAAGATCAAATAAAGAAAAAATAACTTTATGAAGTGAAAAAATAATACCTGGGTTCATCATCCATGTTTAAGAATTCATCAAGAATTGAATTTTTTTTTATCATTTTATGCTCATCATAATGAAAAAAATGTTTTGAGAAAAATCATTTCTCGATGTAGTAATTTCTTAATGCTCTATTTGAAAATTAAATAAATATGTATTAAATTAAAATGATAAATAAATTAACTATAAAATTTGATAAAATGATGTGAAAATTAACTAAATAAGTAGTAGGAAGTCACCTCTTCTAGGAGTCTATATATATTCTGACACTATATATTCTTCCCATTCAATTATAAATTTTTTTACCTCTTTTGAATATATGGACTTTTGATAGTATTGTTAATAATGTAAAAAAATAAATGAACAACTTGATTAAAAAATATTTTAAATTAAATTTTAACTAACATTAGAAATAGAGCTTTAGGGATGATAGTTTCTTGATGAAATACGATATATTTCATAAATTTACAAACATAATAACCACAACCTTTTCCATTAGTTTGTTTGAAACACTACTATAACACTGATAAAAATAATTAATTTGTTTGGATATATGTTTTTATAGTGAAATATTATGGTATATAACATAATAATTTTCCAGTTATAGAATTTGACATACTACTTGTTCTCATAGACCGTACTCATTCCATAATCTTGATGATATTTCAACATCACCCTATTCTAATTTTTTTCATTAAAACATAAATGAAAGTGTATAACATGATGATTATTTATAAAATTTTGAATTTAGTGTTTTAAAAATTTTAAAAAACCATTATGTGTGGTTAATTTGTTGGGAATCCATGTGTGGAATCCAAAAAATAAATATTTAGCATATCCAAATTAATTTCAACAAGAAACCAATACTCCATAAAAAACAAAAAGGAATAAGTAGTAATTGAAAATAAAATATAGTTTATATAATTAAATTATAGAGTTTTACCTCTGCATCAGGGGTTTTAAGAAGAGTATTTTATGTGTAAGATTCTTCTCAAACATTTCGTATAGTTTGTCTAGTATTATTGATTATTCATTTTATTTACAATGATATTTATTTTTTATAGAAGTGATGTGAGGGAAATTGATTCTAAATTTTGGTTCATAGGGTTTTCCCTTAATATAATAATGATATATATTTCTATAAAAAAATATGAATATTATTCAACTATAATTAATATAGTTGATTAGATTTGGGACAAAAAAGATTATGAATGTGCACCTCATGTATACATTTACATCTTATAATTGTATCAATCAATGATTGAGGATTTTAAATACATTCTTATGACCAAGAAAATTGGTAATGTTCCTTCCAATAGTGAAAAATTATTTTTCAACATCAGTTTTTTCACTTTTTAACATTATTTTTTAACCTATGTTTATAAAGGAGACATTATAAATAATAAATTGAACATCGATTTTATTAAAATTGACACCTAAAAGTTAACTAAAAAGTTAATTTGATGGTATTTATACATATTTTTTATACACCGATGCTGAAAATAATATTCCACACTAGTTTTAATGTAAAACTGACATAGAAAAGATAATATGGATATTTTCACATCTTTTATTTATAAAAATGACGTTGAAAATATTATTATATTAATAGGGAACAATATAATGATTTTCAATGCCATTTTTATTTAAAAACTGACATCGAAATACACTATAAACGTTAGTTTCTAAATAAAAATGATGTTGAAAGACCTACTTGAAAAATATCATATGACTTTCAACATTAGTTTTATTTAAGAATTGACATTGAAAGTGTGATTTGATGTTGATTTTGTATATAGGATTTATTTTTAAGGGTATTTTTTATTATTATTACACTTAGTTTTATTTTCCTGATTGGAAGGAATGTTTTATGTTTTAAAAATAGTTTCTTTTGGAATCCCTGTTCAGAATGTTTTTCTTGAGGACAAGAAATTGTTCAAGTGTGGGAGAATTTGATAAGATAAAATTATATATACATATTGTATACACTTATTTAAGGTTTATTCATGATTTAATTGATAATTCAATAGGTTATGGTTTATTTTCATAGGAATTAAGAAACTGGAATCAAAGGAATAAATCCAGAAAATTGAAAAAACATGTTTTAAACATTCCCTGTATCACATACACAATGTGTAGTTTTCATTCACAACATATATGCAGAGCCAAAAAACAACCTAAGAAGACATTAGATGATGTTAAGAAAGTAAAACATGTGTAAATGTATTAAACAATATTCAAATTTAAAAAATTAGAATCCCTCTAAAAGTGAATCGCATACATGACATGCAGAGATTGCATGACATGCAAAGTTTGAAGGCTCACCTGGTCAAAGACTCAAGTCAATTCTTCAGCAGGAAATATGGATCTAAAATACATGTAATAAATCCAACTTAGATAATGTAAAGATTTTATGATGGAAGTCACTTAATCCATTACACGATGTTCATACCTTAAATTTTTTTACTTTTCCAAACTATTAATTTTTGAAGGCTCCTCTCCACACAGAGAGCTCGACACACTTTCTCTCTCTCTCATTTTATTCCATAATTTTCTCTCATTTTCATCTATTTTAATTATAAATCCATTTTTAATTCATTCATTTAATTTTTTTGATGAATTTCTTTAGTTTTTGGTTAATCTATACCTATTCTTCTTCCGTTTTGAATCAATTTACATTTTCGATGTCCATTTCATCATTGCTCGTCATACTTCATCAACGCTTGAAATTACCTTCATTTTTTCTTCATGCATAATGATTTTTTATTGGATTCACATTTATTTAGGTTTTATAATCATGATTATTAATTATTTTAATCCTGGATTTTTTCTTTATCAACTATTTCATAATTATGCGTAGCATGATTATTATTTCCATACTTTTTATAAACACCACCATGTGCGGCTAATCCACCTAAGGTTAGGGGTTGAGAGTAGGGGTGTTCCAAAGCCTAATGAATCTACATATTGATCCTTGGTAACCCTAAACCTAGTGATTAGGTTAATAATAATTGTTCATCACATTCGTTTGCACAACCTTAACCATGAGAAGTGCAATTGAATAAACCTAACCGAATTAGAGTTGAACAAAATTGTAAATATTAGCTTGTGACAATTTCTTCATATAATCTAATCATAATGCACCTAGGTTTTTAGTGATACCCTAACCATGGAATAGTTTCAACATGGTTAGATCCAATTGGTTTGACCAAAACCAATTGGTGAATCTTGTACCACCTTGTAGCCTATATCGTACAACTATCCTATTCTAAATCTAGGATTATCAAATGTCAAGAACCTGGAGTTTGACCATGATCCCTTCCTTTATTATCTAAATTAAATCCATATTACTTAACATTAATAAATACTAAACATGAAGAGTAAACATGAGGAATCCTTTACATGGGTTTTGTTTGATTGGTTGCTGACCTGCCAGTGATCCTCGTGGGTTTAACCCTACTTGCCTCTTTATTAAACCCTAGTAGTAAGCATAATTGGGGACTATAAATTTCTAATCTTACCACCACCACATGAATTAAAAAACATGTTGAAACACATCATATTAATAAAAATGTATTCAAATATTATTATTCACAATTTAAATTACAAATATATACCTTTTTATAAAAAATAATATTTCCATAAATATAAATTGTATTATTTTAGACCTAAAATTTAAATTATGAAAGAACCATATTTATATTTTCTAAATAATTCAATATAAATCAAATCTTTTCAAAAAATAATAATTCATACATAAAAAAAATCATACAACGAAAATTAATTCATACATTCATAGAACCATATTATTTAAATAAATAAATCATACAAAAAAATGAATGATGGAATTTGAAAACTAAAATTTTTAAATAAAAATTTTACCTTTTTGAAAGAGGGAAATATATGTTGAGAATGAAATCCAATAGAGTTTTGCTAAAGAATATCATGCTATAATATGGTTCTGTTTCCTCTAAAATTGGGGATGACCTCGTTGATTAAAGGTTCAAACATTCCAATCAGTTTCTAATGGGTTTGTTCATAGAACCGGAAACATCCAATTATTCCATATCCATTTGGACTTACTTTCCAAAGGTAGGTGCTCATTAGTTGTGGACTGATGAGGCTAAGGAATTTGCATTGGTCGAGAGGATGGGAGGTCAGACTCATCATACCTTTTTGAGGGGAATTACTGTCTATGATGGGACTCTCTTTATAGATTTAAGTTATGTTCGTGAATCCTTATTACATTACCAAGTATAAAATGAGCTTTCCTTTAGATATGAAAATCAATGATTGATATGTAGGAAATTTCGAGAATATTTTATATGTATTCTAGGTTCTTCATCGATAGATAATCATCTATATTTGTTAGTGATTCTTAGTAAATGGTATCCATAAATATGTAAAAGTATCTTGGTCATTATGATGACCATACTGGTTTTAAAGCCACTCAGTGGGGCACTTGAAGTTTATTGTCATTCAGAAGGACATAGATAATTTCTAAGTTGGGATCATACCCATAGATGGACTACCTACGTATCCTTTATTTAGAAAAGGAATTAGAACCCATGTAGTTCGAATAAGGGAGTATGATGTTTATGCATGATTGATGGCTCAAAGAAAGATTTCATGATTAATTTTACACTCTAAGCTCACGTGAGTCATGCTCGGTGTGAGAAACAAGAGGTATTGGTGAAACTAGACAATTTGTGCCCCAAAAGATGCAACGATGTGGAGCTTATGTATGTTTGACTGCCCAAAATAAATGAAGATTAATATTTACTTCAGGGAAGAAATCCAGGAACGGGGTCCATAAAGGTATATGTACTTTATGGAGATTTGTATACTCTAATCTTGGGGATTACTCCTAATGAAGATGCCCAAATTAGGAGGGGACTTATGATTGGGTTTTACTCCTAATAAGGAAGCCCAGATCAATAGTAAATTAATACTGGTTAAGAGAAATTAAGACTGGGGATTACTCTTGAGAAGAAAGCCCAGGTTAAGGGACTTGGGGCTTACGCCTAAGGAGGATACCCATATTTGTAGACTTTTAGACTGGTGCTTATTAATGAAGAGGAAACATAGGTTAAGAGAAACATGGTTGGGGCATACTCTTAAAGAGGATGCCCATATTTGGGAACTTTAAGACTGGGGATTACTCTTGAGAAGGAAGCCCAGGTTAAGGGAATTATGACTGGGGATTAATCCAAAGGAGGATTCCCAAATTAGAGGACTCGGGGCTTACTCTTGAGGAGGATTCCCAAATTAATGAGGACTTGGGGCTTATTCCTAAAGAGGATGCCCAAATTAATTAGAATTTGGACTGGGGTTACTCCTGAAAAGGAGGCCTAGGCAAAGGATTCTCTCATCTTGAAGGATGAGTTTGAATGAATGAAATATCTAACCTTAGTGGCATGAGGATATATAAATCACTATGTTTTAAGAGACGTTCCACATAATTCCTTTCAGATAAGGAATCCAACAAAGAAATCATACCATGAATGGATTTGAAGAGAGTTCTGAAGGCTTAATCCTAAGGAGGAGAGGTGGATAATTGTAAAAGGGGTGAAATGGGTAGGAAGGGCACCCAAAAAGAGAGGGGCGTGCAAGTACTGCTCGGGCGCGCAAGTACTGCGTGGGTGCGCAAGTACTGGTCATGCAGGTGTACTTGCGCGACACATGGGCACTTGCACGACAGACAATCCTTAGGGTAGAACTTGGGCGAGGCTTGGCTCAAGCCCTTAATACTACCCTTAGAGACTTCCAGAAGAGAGGTGCACAAGTTATGTGGAAGGGGTAAGGCGGCGCACAAGTGTGTCCATTTCCCTTAAGGGCTGACCACCCAGGCATGCAAGTGATGATGAGTTTCAACACTTAGGCCTTCCTCCCCCTCTTTAGATCTTCCTTTCTAGGTAAGAAATTACCTTAGAAGTGTTCGGAAGTTTTGAGAAGAGACTAGGGTGCCGGGAGCTCAAATATGAGGTTCTGTAATTTTTTATCCTGAAATGGGGGGCCCATAGGGGGTATTTATAGTCTAGTGAAGACCCTTGGGTGAATTTCAAAGAGGGAATGCAAGTCGCCTGCACGACCATTGTGCGACGTGCAAGTATACTTGTACAACCTTGGTTGAACTTGCACGACCCAAGTGCATTTGAATATTTGTTCATTCCTTTGTCAGTTTTTGATGTTTCTTCAAAGGATGAATCACTTTGGGTTCAAGATATTTCGCTTTTCAACTCTTTAGACTCTGTAATGGAAAGGAGAATCAATAAAAGTACCCCCTCAGAGTTGGATCCGAAAGAAAAAGGATGTGACTCTGAGGAAAAGAAGCCAAAGTAAAGGCTGCGCGCAGGTTCTGAGCGCGCAAATGGCGTCGTGCATGTGCAAGTTGCACAGGCGTCGATGCAGCTTGTTTCGCTTGTAGGCTTTAGGTGCATAGGGTTGATGCTTGGCCTATATATACGGCCATTTCTCGTGAAAAGCATCGAATTTCAGAATTTCGAGCTCTCACCATGCAAGTTCCCTTTGTCGTGCAAGTTTTCACTATTTTCCGCTATTTTTTCACTTTCGCGCTGCTGTCAAGGTATTTGGACTTGTGCGGTGATACTTGAGTGCCAAAAAATTGCGCGGCACATCCATACTTGCGCAACACATCCATACTTGTGCACCAAAATTAGACTTGCGTGCCTTAATGCCTTTTCCATTTTCTTGAATTTCTTCACAAATGTTATAAAAAATCAACCCATTTAATAGTTAATTTATTCAACTTTTGTGAAGATTCAATGGCTCCCAAGAGAATCGAAACAGCTGATGAATTGGCTAGCAAGCGAATTGATGATATGATGAGCATCATTGTCCATGATTATTATAACATCTGCAACAGAACTCTCCTAGATTTGGCAAAGTACTTGAAGAAGTATCATCTTGATTTCCCACAAAGCATCTATCTACCTTTGTATGGGTATGGTTATTTGCGAGAAGTCACCATTCCATAGCCAAAGAACTATCTCCCAATTTCTTGGTTTTAGAATTACACCAATTTTTCTTCAGTAAATATCTTAGGTGGAGGAGTATTTGTAAACACTAGAACAATGGATAAGGCCTACATAATGCATCAAAGCCCATGTACCTCAGATCTGAAACCTCACAAGCCTGAGCTGCAACCACATTTTTATTCCTCAATCTTCCAAAACTCTCAGATGGATCAATCCAAAGGCTAGAAGAATAGTTGGGACTTTCATCCTGGAGGAGGTGTGAAGACAACTAAGATGTGGGCATACTAGGTGCGACAAACCTGTGCAGATTTTATCGAGGATCTAAAAGTAGCTACAATATATGAAGCCGTCTAGGCTGGGAAAACATGTGTTTATAGGAATGATGATTTCTTGCCAGAGATACTCATCCATTGGAGCCCATAAACCAATTCATTCCATCTGACTCATGGAGAAGTAGGTATCAGTCTGTGGGATGTCCAAAAAATCTCAGGGGCTCCAATTTTGGGTGATATGTATGATGAATTAATTCCTCCCAAGGTGACTTGGAATGATTCGGAGAAGACCTCGGCTTTGGCTCGGGAATTATTGAAAATATTTCACAAGCTCAAGAGTTCATAGACTTCCTTAACTTATTCTAGAAAGGACATTAATCCAAATAAGTGGATGAATATGTTCCTTACCAAGAGGCAAGAGAAGGAGATGAAAGATAACAGATACAAGGAGAAGGGATCGAAGGGGAAGGGTCACAAGGTGAAGGGGCCCACTCGTCCTACCACCTGCGCCAAAACAGAGAAGAGGGGTGCTATAGGAACATTCTGGCCGACCATGGAAGCCGGAGAATTTGAGAAGTGGGGATATTAAGTAAATAAGAGAATCCCAAAGAAGACTTGTCTGGAGGGCTTCTTGGCCTTGTGGATTAGTGTTTATCTTATTCCAGTCAAGGACTCGAAGGGAGGAATTAGGCCAGGGACCTTCGTTATTGCAGCCAAGTTGGCTGAGGGGAAAATGTTTGCGTTGGATACCCCCATTTTATAAAAGATTCACAGGAGATTACTCTATGTTTTCATGGGTAAGTCTCCTTTGAGAATAGTGGGACCATTCTAAGCTTTATTAGGATGGATCGCCACTCACTTCAGAACATATAATGTACAACATGAAGTACAGATTATCGGAAGTTCTTTCAGGCCATCAGTACATGCATTCTCTGGAATTTCTCCACTAACTATCAATTCCTATGACATGAAGGTGAGGCTGAGCATGCATAAGGAATTAAACTTCTTTCCTTACGGAAATACGCTAACCAGGAAGTTTTTTGATAATGGAACAGCCAGGCTGGAATTAAGGTAATACATGTTGGCCTACAGAGATGGTGTTCTGGTCACCAGGATTGACAAAGATATTATATGTGAGGCCTATGATCCATATAGATTTGCATGAAAATTTAAGTGTTTGAAGAAGACTGTTGTATCTCCCCTAGTGTATGTCAGGTTAGAGAAACATATAATGGTTTCCCAACAACTATGGTTGCTGACATCTAGGAAGAAGACCGGGGCAGTATTTGATCTACCAGTTAAAAAAGAGAAAAATAACTTGACTACCTGGTATGCCGAGAACTGGATAGCATCATACCCTGGAGGGGTGCTGAATCATCCAATTTATCAGGTGGTAAAAAAGAGGAGAACTGTAGAGAAAGAAACCCTTCATCTAGAAGGTGATTCTTCTACACCACCTGAAGCTGATTCGTCAGATTCTCAAGATGGGGATGATGAGGCACAACAAATGGAAAAGAGGCCTCATGCTTGATATAATCCTCCAGTCAGAATCAAAAGACCCGCTCCATCAACTCCTGGTAAGTTACTTCATTGTGGAAATTTAATCACCATTACATTATAGAGCAACAAGTCTTATTTTCTTATTCTCTATTAGTAATTACAGGAGCTGGGAAGAAGTTGAAGTTAAAGATTGTAGGACCTTCCTCACATCCTTCTAGTACACATACTGAATATCTATGACCAAAGGCTGTCCAGACATGGCAGAGTTTATACTGCGATGCTGAAACTGCCTGGCTGGATTTGTGCGAGGGGCTACACAGCCCTGGAATAGAGAAACTTCTGGCTTCTAAAGATATCCTTTACAAGGATAACCCCGATGAAGTGTGGGCTTACATCAGAGATCTAGAAATGCTCATATATGCCACTGACGATTCCATTCCTGTCACCAAGAAAGTGAAGGAAATGATAGATCGTGGAACCGCTGAGGGGACTGATGCTTTTGGAGATGAGGAGTGGCACGATTACATGGATCCTGAATATGTAAGTCTCTTTCCTTATTTCCTTGCCAACTTGATTTTAGTCAAAGATTTTTTATTCAAGGAAATTATTTTCTTCATCCTAGAGCTTTCAAAGAAAGGAACTACTGAGGTTCCTTTGCCAAAATATAGCCCTAGTGGTACTTCCATCAGGGCTGCTGCTGAATCTCCTCACTAGTTGGGTGAGATATCTCCAGGACAGCAAGCCATGGATGAGGAGTTGGATATGGCTTTCCATTCTCCAATTCAAGTTCCTGTAAGGGAGATTGCTGACACTCCAAAAAAGCCAATGAAGAAAAGGAATCAAAGGAGGAAGTCCACAGCTAAACGCTTCATCAGTAGTGGTAAGTCCTTCGGATAATCATGAGTCTTATCCCATGAAAGGATTGCTCATAATTTATGGGATTACAAGGGATTATTCAATTTCCCCTATGAGAGATAGGAATGACCCTCCTTTGAGGACCATGGATGGTACTGGTGAACAATCACATGTTCAGGCTGACTTGGCTGCTCCTGGAGAAGAGCCAACATCTGTTCCCAGTATCCCTCCAAATGCTATTGCAAGAAGAGAAGAACCTTCTTTTGCTAAGTTGACAATGCTTCATAAAATGTTTAATGAAACATCAACTGACTTCCATTCTATAATACTTTAGGTTCAACCCCTGCACTCGAGATTTTGGCGGCCATTGCAAACGACACCACTATTTTATTAGATGATGCCATTTGGGGTCAGAGACTACAGGATGAAGGTCGCCAAGAAGACATACCAAATGATCCCATGAGTGATATTAACCATGATTCTGAGATTAAATTGGATGAAATGATGGGACTTGGCACATCTTTTGAAGATTTTTTAGATCATGTTATCTTACCATGTAATTTAGAAGATTATGGACATGATTGTTATCCTTCATCCTATTAAGAATAACTTCTTATTACATGTCTAATCATGATCGGTTCAAATATGCATCTCTATCTGAGAAAGATTCTGAACTACCAATGCCTGAAGGGGGTACAAAAAACCCTACTATTTCATAAACATTAGCACAAGTGGAGCTGAACCCCATAGAACTTCCTCAAACTCACCCTGAAAATCCTGTTGAATCTAGGAAAGATGGGGAGGAGCCTTCTTAAGTTACTGATCTACCGTTGGGTAAGGGATAACAATATTTGCAACTGTACTTAATTTTCAAGATAGTCAATTAACTTTTGTTATCCTTTGAAACTAACCAAAGATTTCAATTGATTATACAGGGACATCAATTTTAGTGGCTAGATCTAGTGGTGAAGCCTCAACCTCCACCCAAACAGGAATTGAAAGTAAAGAAACACAGGTCAGGGGGGAAGGAGCAGAACATGGCACTTCCCTAAGTGCATTAATCCCAGATTATATTCCCCCCTGTGACAGTGATGCTGAGTTGGATCCAAAAGTACAAAAGGTGCTCCAATTTTCACGATGCAAGGCATGGAAAAATATATGGAAAATCATATCTGAAGTTCCTCTTGAAGATCTGTCATCAAAGATCCCGCGACAATTATCCCTGTTTGTTATGCTGAGAATTGGCAGTTTTGGATATCAAAAGATCCACGCTGTGGTAAAAAAAGTCATCTTAAGGAGGGTGCAGGAGCAAAATTTCCGTGAAGATCTGACCAGGGTGAAACTTTCAGCTAATATCAGTGAATTTAAGGCTGCGGTATCCTGAGCTGAGGCTAACTATGATGCCAAAATGAAGGAGCTGAAGCATAAAATCAAAGATAAAGTCATCCAACAGATTCACCTTCAGCAACAGTTATATTTTCTTACTGAGGAAGTTGACCAAATTAATAATTCATTAGAGGGAGCTCAAGAAAATGGGATAAAATCCATTGCGGATGCCAAGAAATCACTCCATCAGGCTGAAAAGAGTGAAGTTGGTTGAGTGCATGAGCATCAAGTGGCTTTTAATGAAGCTCAAGATGATGTACATCAAGTGAAGACTTATGTTTATAGCCTTTTGTAATTCCTAAAAAAGAGAATAGAATTCAGTCTGTGGATGTCCTTCTAATTCTTGTGCATCAAATGGAAAAAACACTTTCATTTTCAATCATCTGTGCATGCATTTTCCCACTACCTACTTTAAATTTTTACCTAGACCAATGGGACTAGTAAGCATAGTTTGAATTTTACTAGGATTATAAAAATAACCCTACAAACTTTGAAACTTTTAATTTCTCAATATTACCTAAAATCATACAAGATGTATGTTTTGTGAGCTGGAACTTGACTTTTGTTCAGAGTTCCTTTGTCTTTTGTGAGCAGTTTAAAGTCATGCATGTTGGACATAAAAAGGCTAATGTTTAAGGTCTAAATAGCTTTGACTGAATGGATTAGCATTGACTCAATTCCTTGATAATTTATCTGAATACATATTACCATGTTCAAGTATGAGGAAAAATATGTAAATGATGAGTTAAGAAATTTTGAATCTGAAGGATGACATGAAAAAGTAAAAAAAATCATTAGAAAAAGTAATTCCCAAGAATGATGTTACCATTATTTAAAAAACCCATGAGGGGGTTGAATTATGCAGGGACACCTAAGGGCATTGACTGCATAGTCAAATAATAGCATCTTTTGGATGACAAGTCTGTTATGTAGACTATTTATTCAAGGCCGCCTAAGGGTAGGTGCTGCATAGTCAGACAAAAGAACTCTCAGAAATTTACTTTTCTACTGCTAAAAAGCCAGTGGAAGTTTATGGGGATTCAAATTTTCCAAATCATAGAGTTTGTTGTATAGAGAGAGGTACTTGAATATGGAGAAGATATTTCCAAACAAGATTATTTAAGAACGGGATGAATGTCACTCCTACGAAGGTCTGACCCAAATGTAGGGAAGGGAAATATAAACCATAGACTTGAATACTTTTAGATCATGAAAAAGAGTATGGGATAGATATGTTAAGGATGGCCATTTTTTTACGGATACCTATATATTGTTATTAAGACAACTAAGGACAAAAGAGATTTTATTCCCAAGAATGAAGTTACAACTATTTGACAAACCTGTTAGGGGGTTAAATTATGTAGGGCCTCCTAAGTGCATTGGATGCCTAGTCAAATAATATAACCTTTTGGCTGACATGTCTGTTATGTAGGCTGTTTATGCAAGGCCACCTAAGGGCACATGCTGCATGGTCAGGAAAAAGAACTCTCAGAAATTGACCATTTTGTGACCATAAGTTAAGAAAAGTGTTATGGAGATCTGGAAGTATTCAAGGTTAGGATTATGAAACATAAAAATGGGAATTGTCCAATCTATATAGAGATAAACAGATCAATGATAACCATAATCATGTTGTGGCTGAGTCCTGAATAGAAATGTTGGACTTCACTACGTATCCCATAAGGATGGGAATCAAGCCATATGTAGTTCTTGAAATACAGTTTAACATCGTTTGGGACGAAAGTATAGGAGATCTTAGTTTATGGTCATAGATCTCAGACCATAATAATGAATACACAATGTGTGTTTTCATAGGGACTTTTCAGCCAGTGGACTGAAAATGGAACTTGGGGTTAGGCCCAAAGACTTGGGGTTGGATTCGAGGGACACTCAAACGTTCCTACGTATCCCATAAGGATGGGAATCAAGCCACACGTAGTTCATGAAATAACCTCTGTACAGATTGGTTTGTACTAGTGAAGGGTGAAAGGGGACATTAGTGCAATGATGGTTTGACCCAAAATAAAAGGTTCAGGCATTACCATGTATGCACATAGACTTTGGAATATAACATGATTGGAAATCAATGTAAATAATAATTCCCTCTTGGGTGAGGGTATCAAAGAATGTTGTAGTTTATTTTCGTACAGGACAAAAGTTCTGTACAATTTAACGTCATGTAGTAATGAAAAAGGTTAACCAATGTGAAGATATTGGTTTTGGGTTTGATCCTTAGGAGGTTGCCTACGTACCCAGCCTAGAAGGCAAGGATCAAAGTCCACGTAGTTCAATTAAAGAATGAATTAGTGATCAAGTTGTTCTTGGGGAAAACTACCTAAAAGATGGTGTTGGGACTTACACATGGTTACCGGCCCAAATAGGGTGTTATGGTTGAATTTTTCTCTAAGATCATGTGAGTCATACTCAATGTGAGAAACAAGAGGTAGCAACAACCTTAACGATACACAGTTTAATGTCTTGTAGGACATATGATTGGACTATGCAGTTTAAAGTCTTGCAGTGAGGACTATTGGTGCTGCACAGTTTATTATCATGAAGTAGGGACAAAATACAGTTTAACATCATGTAGGAAAAATATATGGACATAGTTTAACATCATGTTGGACAATAAGGGTGTTGTACAGTTTAGCGTCTTGTAGCTAAGACGATGGGGAAAATACAGTTTAATGTCATGTTGGATGAAAGGGGTACTGTGCAGTTTAATTTCATGCAGTAAGGACAAATATAGAGACACAGTTTAATGTCATGTTGGACGTATTAGGTTTTTTTCATAGTTTAACGTCATGTTGGAAAAAAAGGATGCCAATAGTTTAAGGTCGGATGCATGGACCGTTGGTTATGCAGTTTGATGTCTTGCTAAATGTAAGGGACTGCTGTACAGTTTAGCATCATGTAGTTAGGACGTCACAGTTTAACATCATGTTGGACATAAGTGCCAATAGTTTAAGGTCATATGCATGGACCATTAATGATGGTTCAGTTTAACGTCTTTCTGGGCAATATGAAATTCCAATAGTTTAAGTTCATATGCATGGACCATTGGTGTATTTTGTGTTCATAAAAAATATTTCTTCAGAAATATGGCATTGGTTGGAGTAGTGATGAGTTCTCCATCCATTGATATTAAAGAATAAGCTCTATTGGATTAGACCTTATGTATTGAATAAGGTCCTTCCCATTTTGGCTCAAGCATGGGATGATTCTTTCCTGGTATCATTGGAGTTCTGAGAACTAATACCAATTCTCCCTGAATGAATGAATGAAGATGAAATTTTTTGTTGAAAGCTCGTGCTATTCGATTCTGATAGACTTCCAAGTGGTGCAGGGTGCACAATCTTTTCTCATATAACCATTCCAATTCATCCAATCACTTTTGAGATTTTCATCTATAAATGATTGATCACAAATGGCTACTCTGAGTGAGGATAATTGAACCTTAATGGGAAAGACTTCTTCCATTCGATATACTAATGAATACCGAGTTGATCACATTGCAGTGAGGGTGGTGGTCCGATAAGCCCATAAAGCATGAAAGAGTTTATCAGGACATGACTTCTTATCTTTATCCACCATATTTTGCAGTATATTTGACAGACTCTTGTTGAAAGCTTCTATTTGGACATTGGCCGCTGCATGATACAAAGAGGAATGATTGGATTTAATGTTGTATTCTTGATACAACTTTCTCACCTCAGATGAACAGAAGTTAGTGCCATTTTGCAACAATATGGTATGAGGGACACCAAATTTGGTAATTATGTTACACTTGATGAAGCTAAAAATGCATTTAGAACTGAATTTTTTGAGAGGTATTGCCTCTTCTCATTTGTAAAAGAAGTCAGTAGCAGTAAGAATGTACTTAAACTGCTTGGATGTAGTCAAAGGATAAGGTACCACTTCCCACTACATCCATTCCCCATGTGGCAAATGACCTTGAGTATTTAGTTGTATGAAGAAAATCTAGGGGCTAATAAATGAAGTTGGCATGTACTTGGCAAGAATGACACTTCTTTTTGATATCAACAAAATATTGTATCATTTAAGGCCAAAAGTATCCAAGCCTTTGAATTTGATCAGATAGTCTATGTCCAGACTGGTGGGCACCACAGACTCTTGCATGCACTTATTTCATGATAGATATTGTCTTTTCACCATCAATGCATCTAAAGAGAACTCCATCAAAACCCCTTTTGTAGAGAACTTTATCTAAGTGATTTGGGCTATCATAAAGAGTGAAATTAACCACACATCTCTGGACTTGTTCTTTTCCAGCTCTATCAGGTGGAAGTGTTCCATTTTGAAGGTATTCCCTAATAGGTGTCATCCATCCTATATTATGACAATATGGTTCAGATATGGGACTAATTTCATTGATTTCCTCCATTCTTGCTTGAACATAAGGTGAAATTATACAACGGTGGGAAATACTGATGGTTGGATCATCCCAATTTGGATCTGTCAGAGCTGTGGCTATATTATCCAGTGAATTAGCTTGGGAATTTTGTGATCTCAGGACATACGAAAATGTAAGTTCCGTAGGAAATTCCTCCATTAATTCTCTAGCATAATCATACAAAGTTATTGGTTCTTATTTTCTGATTGCATAATCCTCGTTGACTTGTTTGATTACCAGGTCTGAATCACCTTTCACCTTTAAGTGATTCAGTTGTGCTTGAAGCACCAACTCCAAGCCTACAATGAGATCTTGGTATTTGGCTTCATTATTTGTACCACCTCCAAATAATGAGAAGGAATAGGGTAACACTACCTTTTCTGGAGAAATGAGCACAATTCCTAAGCCAAATTTGTTGAATTTAGGATTTTCCATTTTTATTGCTATTGGACTTCTGGAAGCACCATCAAAGTACATTTCTCATGTTTGAAGACTATCTTGAATAAAGAAGACTTCCTCATCAGGGAATTCAATATTTGGAGATGTATCTTCCATTGAAGGGTGTTCAGCAAAGAAATCAGCCAGATCCAAGCCCTTTATTTCCTTTTGAGACACATACTGAATATCAAATTGCCGTAAAATAACTTCCCACCTTCCTAGACGTCCTATAAGCATTGGACGACTAAGGATGAATTTGAGCAGGTTATTGCGAGATACCAATTAGACCTTGTGATGTTGCCGGTAGTGTCTCAACTTCTGAACTGCAAATATTAATGCTAGGTATTTCTTCTCAATATTTGAGTATTGGGTTTCTACTTCAAACATAGTCTGACTGAGATAGTAGAGGCTGTTTTCATTCCCAACATCATTCTTCTAAGCAAGAAAGGCACCCAATGATCGCTCTAAAGCTGTCACATAGAGGATAAGTGGTCTTCCTTCAACAGGTGGAATTAACACCGGTGGACTCAAGAGATTCTTTTTGAGAATATCGAATGCTTCTTGACATTATTCAATCCACTGGTAAGTGACTCCCTTCTTCATCAATTTGGTGAAGGGTAAACGTTTTCCTGCCAAATTGGCGATGAAACGACGAATATAGTCCAAGTGTCCTTGAAGTCCTCTTAATTACTTTAAATTTAGAGGAGGTGACATACCATGGATTGACTTAGTCTTCTTATGATCGACCTCGATACCACGATGGCGTATGATGAAGTTGAGAAATTTCCCTGAGGTTACCCCAAAAGCACATTTTAAGGGGTTCATCTTCAAATTATGTTGCCGAAGTTTGTGGAATATGAATTCTAAATCAGCCAAGTGACTATAACATTGCTTGAATTTAACCACCAAATCATCCAAATAACATTCAACAAATTTCCCTAAAATGTTTTGAAGATACGATACATGGCACACTGATATGTTGCGCTTGCATTCTTTAGGCCAAAGGGCATTACCTGATAGAAAAACACACCCTGAGGGGATCTGAAAGCTGTAGATTCTTCATCTTCTGGAGCCATTCAGATTTGATTATATCCAGAATATCCATCCATAAAGGAAAGTTCTTCATAGCCAGTTGTTGCATCAATCAAGAGTTCTATAATTGGTACTGGAAAATCATCCTTAGGACAATGCCGATTAAGATCTCTGAAATAAATTCAAACTCTAATTTGTCTATTCTTCTTTTTCACAGGGACAATATTAGCCAACCACTTGGGATATTGAACTTCTCTAATGAAGTTAGATTTGATAATCTTATCCACTTCAGCTTCAATTTTGGAAGCATAGGTTGGGTGTGTTCTTCTAGCGGCTTGTTTGAATCCTCGATGTTCTTCTGGAAAACCCAAACGATGAGTGGAAACATCAGGATCAAGCCCTGGAATCTTTGTATAGTTCCAAGAAAATATATCTAGATTTTTCTTTAAAAAAGAAATATACATCTCTTTCTCTTCAAGAGTCATGGCCACACTAATTAATGTGGGGCGTGAATCTTCTTTTGTACCCAGATTGCTTTCTCTAAGTTCATCCATGGTGGTAGAGATACCCTTTTCAAATGCTGGAGGAGCATCCTTAATATCTTCCTCTTCTTCTTTAACATGTATTATTTCTTCTATTTCTACTTGCATAGTGGATGAAGAAGCGTAATTTCCATGATCATAAGAGATGTTAAAATTTGAACATCTTGAAGAAGAAGCTTCCATTTCTGACCCGATTGATGATGAAGGGTCTTCCTTGGGTAATATAGAGGAGATGATGGATTGAGAATCGACAACATCATTCAAATATGACATTGATATAACTTCTTCTGATATAAATGGTGAATTATAGACTTGCTGAATTTCAGCAGATGAAATGAAGACATCCCTATTTG
This sequence comes from Viscum album, assembly GCA_963277665.1. NCBI lineage: Eukaryota > Viridiplantae > Streptophyta > Magnoliopsida > Santalales > Viscaceae > Viscum > Viscum album. Next base: position 1,745,825,089 of record OY728129.1, on the reverse strand, counting down.
ATATTTCATCATTGCTAGGTGAATCACCAATTTCTCCCATGTTGTCTGGATTGATTGCCGTAATTGACATTATGAAAGTTTCCATAAGAGTATTTTTATTTGGGTTTATCCTACCAATTTGACTGATAGGAAACACATAATACATACTTACATGTGTAAATGGGTTTATTGGAATCTTTTCCAAACTATATGGAGCATTAGCTTTGGTAATCTCCCTTGTTGTGGATTTCTCCTTTCCCTTCATGTGATAGAATTCTGCCTCAATGTATTGAGATTCACATGTATTGAATGAGTATTTATCACCATACAATGTCCCAATTTGACCATTGAAACAATATTTGAGACATTGATGGAATGATGAAGGGATAGCCGCATTTTGATGTATCTATGGTCTACCAAGCAAGATGTTGAAGGCTGAATCTTGATCAACAACCATGAAATCTGAATTGGATACAAGATCTCCAAACTGAGTTCTGAGTGTAATCTCTCCCAGTGGTTCTTGTTCATTTTTATCATATCCTTGTAACATCAAAGTAAAAGGAGATAAATCAGATTCAGTGAGGCCCAATCGACAAAGTGTACAAATGGGGATGAGGTTGACTCCTGAACCATTATCAATGAAAACTCTTCAGACTTCTACACCATTGACCATGCCAGATAAGTACAAAGGTCTAATATGTCTATGCACGACATCATCTTCATCTTCATCTGTGAAAGATATCACTGCATGGAATTTTGAAGGATTATTCTATACATGGTAGACTTCAGTTGCAACAATTTCAGTTTCAAACTTCTAAGGACTCAACAAAGCCTCGATGAGTGCCTCCCGAAGATCCTTAGATACATTAAAATCATCCAGAATTGATAAATTAGTCGGTATTTGGGCCAAGTGTTTCAATACCTCATACTTTTGATCCAAAGGTCTACGTTTCCCAAAAGGAACATGTAGTTTTGCAAGTGCCTTAGAAGTTGAAGCTTTGGAAGCAGATGCATCTTGTACCAGGATAGGAGTTGGTAATACTCTTGGATTTGGAAGATTAGACTTATTAGGTCTATTTTCTTACTGAGAGGAAGAATATAGAACCTTCAACCGATCTTCCAAACTAATTGTTCCAGGACTGAGTCCGCCTTGTGTGGAAGAACTTTCTTGTTCTTGTTGATCTCGTTGAAGGGCTCTACCACGAGTTTCTGCCGCATACACAGTTCTAGTAGGGGTGAAATTGGAATAGTGGACTTTGAAAGATCCACGTCTTCCCCTGTATCCTGAGCCTCTAGAACTTCCTCTAATTCCTCTGTTTTCTATAGGGAACTTGGGCCCATCAAAATCAAAACTGCGACTGGCATATGGATCTGTTAATTGAATCATATTAACATAACCGAAAATCAACTCTTCATCCGATGAAGATTCTGCCTGATTAGCCTATTTAGGCTATGCTGTTTGGTGGGGCAGTGCCCGTTACTTCGAAGTAGATGACATAAAATCTGCCAGAGTCAAAGACAACTTAGGCTTTGACATGATTTCATCTTCTTCTGATTGTTACTCTTTCATTGAATTATGTCGTTTCTTTGAGGATTTTCCCTCTGATGAAGAGGGATTTTCTATGGAACTCATGGAAGAAGACACAATTGGTTTCTTCAATTGTGTTCACAAAATGACATGAGTTCGGTTCATTTTTTTCCTGACCATCCAATAATCATATTTTTGTGCATTTTTTTTCTTGAATTCTTGCCACTCACCTTCTTCCTCTGGATCTGCAGCAGTAACACATGCTACCTGAGCTGAAGAACCTTTTAGTTTGACTTGTCCCAAGTTGACCATTTTCTATAGGAGGTCCTTGAAGACAAACCACTCCAGAATGGGATTCCCCAACATTTTATGAAATGGGTAATAATTGGTATGATCTTCATCTCCTTCCTAGTTCAGTCTCTTGGACCTTGGAAATTGAACCAAATTATTTTCCAGAGATGAAATGAAATAACCAGGAACTTGTTCATTTCAAAAAGAGTAAACTTTTCTCTCCAAATCCTCAAATTTTTTTCTTCTTTGATCTCTTTGATCATCTTGACGAAATGGCCTCTGTTGTTAGTGCTCATGAGGTGGAGCCCTTCGAAAAGATGAAGGTTTTGAAGTAGAAGCAGGTATAGGTGCATGTTTAAGCATAAGTGTAGCCGTCTCTACTTTACCCATTCTCCTTCCTGGAGATGATGGAATTACACAAGATTTATCCTCAGTATTCATAAGATAATCTTCAATATGTTGAGTGATTGAAGTAAGGTCTTGAAACCATCCTGTTTATTTCACAGGAATCAATGGCATGTGTAATTCATCATAAAGATTTGCCACATAGATTGGCAAAAATTCCTCTTGAGGGAGTGCTAAGGTCAGGGAATAAGTTAATCCCTTCCAGCGAGTAATGAAATCCAAAACCATTTCATTTTCCCTTTTCATACAATTTTTAAGATAAAAAACTATTGTCTTTGGAAATGTTGAACTGAATTGAAGAAGTAATATTTGGCGGAGATCCTCCCATCTGGTAATTGACCAGGAATGCAAGCTTGTGTACCTGACAAAGGCGGTCCCTTGTAATGACTATACAAAACACCTGAGATTAACTGATTCTTGTTGCTGAGGGGTTCCCATTATTGGATTACAACGAGAAACAAAATTTGTTAAGTGTTACTCTGGGTCTCCCGAACCATTAAATATTGGGAATGTGGTACTTGTAAAATTTTATTGGGGAAGAATTGCATCAACCCACTCAGGGTAAGATCTCTTTTCTGGTTGAATTTGATCATGCTTTCCCTCCATAGATTCCAACTAAGGTGTTAATGACTCAATATTAGTTATTAACTTTTGAGAAACATCTAGTTGGGCTTGGAATTGAACAGGTGAAATGACTGGAGTTAGTACAGATGTGGTGGCTGGTACTGCAACTGATGGTAGCACCGCCAATTGTTGTTGCACTTGAACCATAGGATTAGACCTATGAGGGTGTACTGTTAGAGGAAGATATTCTTGATCCATCTCATTAGCCGCAAAAAATTCCTTTGGCTGACTAACTCCAGCACGCTTAGAAGGAAGACTACCTTGAAGTGGTTCTGCGTTCAACCTCCTCAATTCCTTCATTTCTTCCTCTGGCTATGAAAATCCTTGCTCTAGTGAGAGTGATTGGCCTTCTCCAGAGGAAGGGTATGTAACCTGATTCTTTCCATTCCCCTTATTGGACACCTTTCAGAGAGGGGGAAGTGGGTTACTTGAAGGATTACCTAGGTTCTGATTAATCCTTTGATTTTGTGTATGCATACCTTTTTCATTTGTATCAATGCGTACAACTTCTTGAGAAGGAATCTCTTCATGTGATCCCTCTGAGTGAACTTCATCTGGTGGATTAGAAACAATGTCATTAATGACATTAATTGATTCATAATGCATTGCATCTCTTCTATCATCATTTCTACGATAATTCATTTTTCCATGTCCCTGATGAGACATTGCCTTTTATCGATTTTATCCCTCAAGAATTTCTTAATGAACCATAATTTGGAGGGAATCTCCGGATAGTTTGTCTCTTTATTCCTCTTGATGCCTCTTCAAATAATCGAGAGAAGACTGAATTTCTTTGAGGGAGGGATTGAGGATTTGAAAAAGTCCCCAGTCCGGTGGGCTGGGGTTGTTCCCGCTCAACTCCTCGAATCCTATTTGTTGATTTTGTGGGTTAGGTTAAAAGAGTCCCCAGTATGGCAAGCTGGGGTGGTTCTTGACAAGCTATATCTGATACCTTCTTGAAAACTCTCCTGATCCTGTGGACTTTATTCTGGAAATTAGCTGGATGCATCAACCTGCATCCACTTTTATCACCTGGCTCAAAAGACCGTTGGATGATTTCTGACACTTCTGTCACCTGATGATGTGCTTGCTCCAAATGAGAGGACTGTTCAATACTCTCATTTTCTTGATGTAGGTGTAATTAAAAAACTTTTTCTCTGTATGCTTGATTTTGAGTGGAACTAGTTGAGGCCAGTTCTTGGGCAAGCTTTTGATTACAAACAAAACCCATTGACTGTGTCCGGCCGTGGGCAATAATATTGAATGAGACCATTTTCGGCGGGCTTTGCTGACTGGAGAGTATAGTGAAATGTAGTGCTCCATGAACACCCCATACCCTAGTATGAAAACAATATGGGGCATTGCCAATTAACTAGCGCAATCTTCTTAGTGCGCCAAGGCATGAATGCTGAAGGGCTCTCTGCTGTTTTTCAACCTTCGAATATCGAGAAACTGAGAGAGATGCCAAATCAATTTGGAGTTGAAACCCGTATATTATCTTGACATGATTTTCATATTCATCATAAGATAATATTTTCTTTTTCAACTGATAAAGATTTTTCCATATGTTGAGACGAATATCATGAATTCCATATTCCATCAACATCTCTGGAATGTCATACTGAGAATCAGCCAAAGGTCAAAACATAACAGGCACTTCAACTTTCTCCAATTATTTTCTCATATTCAATAATTACTCTTTATCATTTAATGAAGATTATTCTACCGGATTAGACCAGAGCTGGTGCTTCCTTGCTGCTTAATCAGATTCAACAAGATTGGTATAGAATTCTTTGGTCAAACTAGAAGATGCATGACTTAGGGGTGGCTTAGAAAATGACATACACCCTGGTTTATCTTCTGATTGAGAAAGTGTTTCACCTGATAATGGTAAAGCATCATACATGACTGGATTCAAATTTGGAAGTGCCTCAAGATAAGAGGGATTTCTCATCACTATATTGTATGTTGGAGAATTTTCCAAGCAATTTGAATCACTACTGCAGAGATGAATTTTTCTAGTAAATTCATCATCATGGGGAGGACCATCATGGTGGGTTATAGAAAAAGTTGAAATTTTTTTCTCCTTAATCTTCTAGACACACAGAGGGTTCTTATGGCTCTCATCTGAAGATGAAACTTCGAGATCGACTGAATTTTCATGAAACAAGCCTTCATGAAGAAGTGTCTGATGTAGACCTTCAGAATTAATGTTCCCACTATTGGGAACTGAGAGAGTAGAATCTTGAATTGCAAAATATAGTTGTCTAAGTGCATCAAGAACTCCAGCATCGAGTACAACCTTATTACAGATTGGCCCTTAATTTCTTGACTGTGATGAGTGAGTCTTCTTCTTAGATGCCTTCTTACTCATTTTGGGAAACACTTGTTAACAAAAGTGGTCATTATGGGATGGTTTATGTGCCTGTTCAGAAGAAATGATCAGGTTAGGATGATTATCCCCACTCAAATCAGGTGTATGTGCCTGACTTGGCTGTCTGTATGATATGGGGGAGTATGCCCCACAACCCTCTTGGACTGGAACAGATGTGTGTGTCTGTTCCGAAGTGAACTATTGATGTGTCACTCCATTGGAAGGGAAATATTTATGCGTCTTTCCATATGATGCTGCTGAAGCTGTTATAATTTCCTGGCAGACATCCAGAATATGAGAAGGGATTTTCTTATGCTATTTCACCATTGACAGAATGTGCTTGGTGACTTCAGGGGCTAGAACAGGGACATACGTACATTCCATGCTTGGAGTAGTTGTATGTGCCTGCTCCTGTCCTCCTTTTCCTATCCTTGAGTTCTGACAGTACTCATGTGTGGGGGCATAGAGTTGAGTCTGCCTCCTGTTTGTCGCCGGAGCTTTCCAACTGACTTCTCCAAATGCTACCAAACAAGACTATTAGTAGGCTTGATCAATACTAGCAGGTGTATGTGCCTGCTGATTGCACTCCACCGAACATGGTTGACAAGCTTCCTTTAATACTGACAGACGAGGATACTGGCAGGATTGATGAGTGTTAGCAGGTGTATGTACCTCTTTACTAGTTGTCAACACATTGGGTTGGCGGGCTCCATCACATGTAGTCAGAAGAGTCTGCTGACTAGCCAATGATTTATAAACAGGTGTATGTTGCTGTCTATATTACTCTGCCGGAATTACCTGGCGGGATTGGCGTGCTGCTTCCAGACGAGTCTACTAGACAGCGGAATTAAAACGGATGGGTGTGTGTGCCCTCTCATTGCTTGCCACCAAGTTAGGTTGGTGGACTTTTCCGAAAACAGCAGAGATGATAACCTGCTCACTATTGACCGGATTTCGCCTCTGGTGCTTTGTCTTGCCTTCTCAGGTTTAAGGAACCTGATCCAAATTCCTGGAGATGACACCCTCATCATGTTGAGGGCGCACTGGCGCATGAGTCTGGTGGTGATTGTTGGTGGGATCCCTCAGGAAGGACTCATGTTTCCTTGAATTAAGGAAATGAGTGGCCTTCTCATTCACCTCCTTTAAATATGGGAGGGAATGGTTGTTGTGTTCCAGGGATAACAACCCAAAACGGTTGGAGACGGTGGTTAGCACCGCCTACTTCTTGATCGCTGGTCGTCGCTGCCTGGATGACCAGGGTGAATTATTGACTTGGAGGGCATGCCTAGCAGCCTCCCGAGTCAGAATAGTACCATTTTGACTGTACTACTTAACCAGCACATTTGACACCCAATGTTGAAGACGCTGAGTAGGTGATGTCATCCTCAGAGTGGACGATGATCCAGTAGGAGTAGCAGCAGATGCATTCACAGTAGAGGTATTCATAGAAGAAGTATTCACATTAGTGAACTTAAGAAAATACATTCTTGTAATACAAAAGATCTTGGAAAAGAGTATCTGTTTGATATAACACACATAATCATGATAAATTCAGCTGCTACATCTTTTGGATGAGCACATATGTTATTAATTGCTTTGTTGGCCCTCTCATTGAGTTAAAATAGGGGCCTAAAAAATAAGTAAAACATCACTTTAACTTGGTTAAGGATTCACGTCGGGTTCACCAATTTTTGTTTCCTCTGGAATTGGGGATGAACTCATCGATTAAAGGTTGAAACATTACAATAGGTTTCTAACAGGTTTGTTCGTAGAACCGGAAACATCCAATGATTCCATATCCATTTGGACATACTTTCCAAAGGTAGGCGCTCATTAGCTGTGGACTGATGAGGCTTAGGAATTCGCATTGGTCAAGAGGATGGGAGGTCTGACTCATCACAACTTTTTTAGGGGAATTATTTTCTACTCTGGGACTCTCTTTATAGATTTAAGTTATGTTCGTGAATATTTATTACATTACCAAGTATAAAATGATCTTTCCTTTAGATATGAAAATCAATGATTGATATGTAGGAAATTTAGAGAATATTTTATATGTATTTGAGGTTATTCATCGATATAGAATCATCTATATTTGTTAGAGATACTTAGTCAATTGTATCCTTCAATACGCAAAAGTCTCTTGGTCATTATGATGACCATACTGGTTTTAAAGACACTCATTGGGGCACTTGAAGTTAATTTTCATTCAGAAGGACATAAATTATTTCAGAGTTGAGATCGTACCCGCAGATGGGCTACCTATGTATCCTTTATTTAGAAAAGGAATCAGGGCCCACATAGTTCGAATAAGGGAGTATGATGTGTATGCATGATTAATGGCTCAAATAATGATGTCATGATTACTTTTACACTCTTAGCTCACGTGAGTCATACCCGGTGTGAGAAACAAGAGGTATTGGGGAAACCAAACAATTTGTGCCACGAAAGATGCAATGATGTGGGGCTTATGTATGTATGACTTCCCAAAATAAATGAATATTAATATTTACTTCTGGGAAGAAATCCAAGAACATGGTCCATAAAGGTATATGTACTTTATGGATATTTAGATACTCTAATCTTGGGGCTTACTCCTAATGAAGATGCCCAAATTAAGAGGGTACTTATGATTGGGTTTTACTCATGAGAAGGAAGCCCAGATCAAAAGTAAATTAAGACTGGTTAAGAGAAATTAAGAATGGGGCTTACTCCTGAGAAGGAAGCCCAGGTTAAGGGACTTGGGGCTTACTCTTAAAGAGGATGCCCATATTTATAGACTTTTAGACTGGGGCTTATTCCTAAAGAGGAAACCCAGGTTAAGAGAACCATGGTTGGGGCATAATCCTAAGGAGGATGCCCATATTTGGAAAATTTAAAACTGGGGATTACTCATGAGAAGGAAGCCCAAGTTAAGGGAATTATGACTGGGGCTTTCTTCTAAAGAGGATGACCAAATTAGGGGACTTGGGGGTTACTCTTGAGGAGGATCCCCAAATTAATGAGGACTTGGGTCTTATTGCTAAGGAGGATTCCCAAAATAATGAGAATTTGGACTGGAGATTACTCCTAAAAAGGAGGCCCAGGATATGGATTCTCTCATCATAAAGGATGAGGTTGAATGATTGAAATCTCTAACCTTAGTCACATGAGGATATATAAATCACTAGGTTTTAAGAGATGTTCCACAGAATTACTTTCAGATAAGGAATACAACAAAGAAATCATTCCATGAATGGATTTGGAGAGAGTTCTGAAGACTTAATCCTAAATAGGAGAGGTTGATAGGTGTAAAAGGGGTGAAATGGGTAGGAAGGGAACCCAAAAAGAGAGGGGCGCGCAAGTACTGCTCGGGCGCACATGTACTACGTGGGCATGCAAGTACTGGCCGCGCAGGTGTAGCTGCACGACACATGGGCACTTGTGCGAAAAACAATCCTTAGGGTAGAACTTGGGTGAGGCTTGGCTCAAGCCCTTAATACTACCCTTAGAGACTTCCAAAATAGAGGCGCACAAGTTATGTGGAAGGGGTAAGGTGGCACGCAAGTGTGGCCATTTCCCTTGAGGGCTGAGCACCTAGGCACGCAATTGTTGATGAGTTTCAACACTTAGGCCTTCCTCCCAATCTTAAGATCTTCTGTTCTATGTAAGAAATTACCTTAGAAGTGTTCAGAAGCTTTGATAAGAGACTAGGGTGCCAGGAGCTCAAATCTGAGGTTCTGGAATTTTTCATCCCGAAATGGGGGTCCCACAGGGGGTATTTATAGGCTAGTGAAGACCCTTGGGCGAATTTCCAACAGGTCATGCAAGTCACCTGCGCGACCATTGTGCGGTGTGCAAGTATACTTGCACGACCTTGGTTTAACTTGCGAGACCCAAGTGTATTTGAATCTTTGTTCACGCCTTTGTCAATTTTTGATGTTTCTTTAAAGGATGAATCACTTTGGGTTCAAGATATTTCCCTTTTCAATTCGTTAGAATCTATAATGGAAAAGAGAATCAATAGGTTCCCTAAGTAACATCAAGGAATCATGGTCCTCATAAGAATATGACACTAAGAATATAAGATTAAAATCATCCCCTTTCACAGATGTTCTATTTTGGTCTAAACAACCAACCTATTCGCTAGCCTCTACAGGGTATAACCCCCCATGTAGTCTTGTCTTAGTGAGGTAGGAAAGCTCTACCCAAATTCATCTCAATGAGCCCAATAGATCTGGGTATCTCTTATGGACAAACCTCTATACATGCATCCCAAGTAACATTTTTTAATATATATCATCATCCATTAGTGGCTAGAATTCCCAGCCAGTGCATGATGGTCAATTGGTTCCCTCGACACATTGTAGAATTAAATATCAGGCATTAGCTTTTATTTAACAGCAATGAAAATTTTGGAAAAGCCTCACCGCCTATGGTGTTGGTTACACAATTTCCACATGCATATAGTAAATGCATAATACCATAGGGAATATGCATATGGACCACTTACCATTTAGAATAATTTTCCCCATGTATCATTTAGTAAGTGACTCTCATCGAGGGTCGCCAAACCCAATCCTTCATCGTCTAAATGAACTATGGTGCTACCTCAAATCTAAACCACCAAATAAATTAATCATATTAAAATTAAAATTAATTAATTAATTAATTAATTACCAAAAATCTAATAAATTTATATTTTAATTTAATGGGAATAAATTTCTAAAAGATCACTAGTTGACCTCATTGCACAAAAACCATGAAAATCCACTCTCCATGACATGGGGCTTACTCCGAAACACATTCTGAGCCAAATACATAACCAATGAAAACAATAAAAATCTCAATTTAATTAATTTATGTAAAGCTTATACGAAAATTCCAAATAGAAATGTACCTCTTCATAATGATACATGGCCACAGGAAGAGGCCGTCTCAAGACGTCATCTATGCAAGAAAAGTAAAAACCAAAACATGTGATGCCAATTAAACAATCTAATTAATTTAATTTAATAAAAAACCTAATAAATACTACCAATTTTATTAACTTTATTAAACTGATGTATGATAGTGGGAATAATTCATCACAATATCTCCTCTACTCAAGACATAGGAAATCCCCATGAAGAACGGTCATTTCCACCAAGAAACAGTGGAATAATAATTGAACCAAAACCAGGAGAAATGAAAATAAATTGAAAAAAATGAGGTAGAGATAAAAGAGGACATCAAAGTAGAAGACAAACCTTTAATCTCTCAAGAGTGGCCTAAAACACCCCTTCATCTAGAGAGAAGAGAAGGAGGGATGGAGATTGGTTATATGGGGAGTTCATGCATGAGAGGAAATAAATAAGTGGTATCGGTATTAAAATCCCACTGGGATAAAGTGGGATTTTCCCACTTGTAAGTATATACATGGTTTGGCCACACATTTTTCCAAAACATTCACCCACTGTGATAATGGTTCTATAACCCTCTAAGATTATAGCATTGTTTCCTCTACAACCTCACATGATTTGAATGACCCAGTGTACCAAACCTCCTACCCAAACCAAGTTGAATGGTTTCCCCTAAAATTTTCATGGTTTCCTCAAATTCTTGTGCTAACCATTTCAGAAAACCACAATCTATATAAATTTAATAGAAAATTCCCTAGGTTTTAGAGTACCCCATGGTTTTCCATAAACTGTTCACCCCAAATCATGATCCTAGTGAAAATACCTCTATAATTCCTAGAATTTAACCCAAAGATCCTAAGTCCCACTAGAGAACCTAGGATACTTTCCCATATAAAAAATAACCACTTAGATATATTCCAACTATCAGAATTATATTTCTTATATCCAATCATAATTCGACCATTTTAGTAATTGAAAATTAAAATTCCTTCTATAAATTTTTATCTCATACAAACATGGAGTCTATAAATCTCTCAAAAATAATACCTCTTATCCCTGATAAGTCTCAGTGGTCATCCATCCAAATCTATCGACCTATTAAGGTCATCCATTTACTAAACAACCTCATTCCATTTTGAACATCTGATGCACATCCAGGGCATAATATAAACTTCATGTTCTCAAACCACCAAATCCTAATCCAAGGATAAAGATAAAAATTGAATCAATGATATGATACTTGTAAAAAACATCCATCCTGAGACACTACTATGTCATTTTCCAATTGATTGTCTAGTATTTGGTGCTCCCCACCATAGAACATAGCTCAAAATTACTTATTTAAAGACATAGTGCATACCACAACCAAAACCTCCTATCCCAAAATATTTTAGGAGTCCTTATTACACCCTTGGTGTGATTCTTGATTCATTGTATCTAATCACATATGAACACACCAGTTAGATCTCCTTTGGATACCCCTTCTTGAGAATGATCATCTCTAATTTTCAATGTGTTACCAATTATATGATCATGATTATTTTAACCCCAAGGCATCCCATGATAATCCAATCATGCTCACTAAATACCATACATGAATCCCAGTGAAATAACAAGGTTGAATCATCCATGTTCATTTCCACTACTATGTCGTACTCTGAGCACCAACACATCATTGACCCAACTGCATTTTGGTCACGTCAAAACCATCATGATCATGATGAAAATGCTCAGAATCAGTCTAGGATCATATCAGAACACATATCTAGGATTCTTCATATCATACAGATCAACATAGATCTATTTTCTTCTTGACATCCCAATGTCCAAAATTACCATATGATCACTGATATCATTATCCCATAGTCCCTCTACATGCGGGCCACATAACTTGTGATTGAAGTCATGATCCCCTCTATAGGAGCCTCTATATCATTACACTAATGAATAAAATCCTAATTCATAATAAGGGTCATGCCCTAAAATGGAAATTGCTAAACCTAACCACTATATAAGTTCAATTAAACCTCTCCCTAAGCACAACCTTGACAAGTTTCAAATCCAACACACATGTTTCTCCTCCTCGGTCACACCCATTATATTTTGGGTAATAATTTCCTTTAATAAATTTTAGGTTGGTTGTATTACCACACTCAATCCATTTCTAGAATATCCTAAAACACAAAGGAACTCTCTTTTATTTCATCTAAAGATTTATATCATCTTTCTCAAAAGAACCGCAAAACATTATCCATTTACCCTTATTTAGATCACTACCAATCATCGATTCTCCAATGAATATCACAATTTGTACTAAATATGTGTTTCCAGATCACATCCCAAAAGTAACAGGCATATTCTATTATACCACCAAAAAGAAGAATCATGAATCATGTATATATGAGTTTTACACTACCAGAACTAGTATCAAGTGTCAAAACACTAACCCTGATCCTCAAGAATGTTAGAAACATCTATCTTGGAGTGCCCCAAGATATCCTATACAAAATCAGGCACTTCACTTGTGCCAAGTTCTATCACATGAAAAACTGCTACACAAGTGTCATTCTCAAATCATAATTAATGGGAAACCTATACTTCCTATATTAATAAACCATGGAATCAAAAAATCAACATCCAATATAGGGTCCTATATACCCATCGATTAAACACCTCATATTAAACCATCATCCTACTAGGGAACTAATTCTCAATGAGCATCTATACACATGACCACCCCCTCATAAATCATAACCTCATTGGTCAACATATATACACATAATGAAATTATCATAGATATTATATTCGAATAAAACCATGTCATATGGTTAGGTTAAGTAGAGTTCCATTTTAATATATATAAGAAAATTCCATATAGGTTGTTACTGACACTATAAATAACTGATCCTAATATCAAAAGCCTATCAAAATTTAAAGACAAGGCATCATGTGCCTGTATCGACCCACTAGGTTCATTTCACATTATGTGTACATGGATTATATCATAATCCTAATAATCAATCATCTCATCATATATCCACATGACCAGTCTTAAAGAAAAATATAGATATAAATTATCCAAGATGAGTATAATTCCATCATGTACTTATATGGAAAATACTATACGAGCAGTTGTTCAAACTTCAAACAACTAATCCTTAGTCATCAGTGAAATCACACACTAGCTCACCAATAATTCATTTGAATCCTATATACCTAACATGATTCATAAAAAAATATTGCTTCCACCAGTTAAGAGTCAAAACCAATCATAATCCTCTTTGAAATGGGTTGATAGCCAAAAATACATGATAAATCAAGAACCTAAAACACACATATGATTCACTGAAAGTGAAAATATCATCCGACAATATCATAAAAAAGAAAAATAACTTTCCCATGCCCTTGGTAATGCATAATTCTTACCGGTACAAGTATTATCGATGCACTAGTCAAATATCCATCATAAGATTCAATAAGTTCCTAAATCTTTAGTATACCAAATCACAAAACATTGAGAAACAAACATTATTTAATACCACTTTGTAGCATCCTAGTCTATCTCACTTGATATAAAATATCCAAACTAGTTTTCCATAAGACCTCAGGAATACCTCCATGTATGCCAGATGTTTCCAATGAGTAGTGGGTGTCTAAGGATGTATCATGGGGAAGCTATACACCCTTTATTAAAGTAAAAAATCATAAAAAAACAACCATCATAAATCACAGATAAAATGAAATAAATAATTAAATATAAATAATTCTGATAATAAATGAAATCTTGTAAGGCCCAAACAACCATTTAATACATACTACTAATGTTCCACTTGGATGATTACATATACAGAACAATATAAAGAATAAAAATTTTAGATGTATGAAATCCTTTAGCCATACCTCATCCATTCTCCTAATACAATCCACAATACCCTATTTGATAATACAAAACCAATTTTGACTAAAGCCCAATCTGTACCTGATCCCAAGTGAATGTTTTCTCAAGTACCTAGGGGCCATGGTCGCCTAAGCAGTTTGTGAGTATAAAACTCAGTAGGGAACCAACAATTCCGCCTCATACATAACTGGTATATCTAGTGATATTTTCATGCGAAATGCTCAACTGATATAAATAAATTATTTTAGAAAAAACTACCATACTACCATATTAATCCCAATGTTGGCATGCCTCTGAGAATATCGTGTAATCATACCAACCTTGGTATCATAGACCGCCCCGTGGGTATATACCATATCAAGTATCGCATACCACCTCGAAGGGTGTTTTCAAGAGTAACACAGACCTCCCCTATGAGAGTTTTCAATAGTCATTGTGGATCTCCCCAATGGAAATTATCTATAGTCATAACAAACCTATACTTTTAGAGTTTTCTCATCTAAGGCATAATCCCTATAATCAAATCATCTAAAGAATAATCCTTTAAGTATCACAGACCTATCCTATGGGAGTATTCTATATTAATTTATCAAATAATCCAAGGGTTTATACCTAAATCAAGAATTGATACGAAAATTATAAACTTGGGTGGCTATATTCCCAACACACAAAGAAACCATGAACAAAATATCAGTGTACAACCCATCCCATCACAGCATAAACAAGATCCAAACATCGACCTGGGTTCTAAGGTGACACCCACAATCATCACTACCCATTCCCATAAACACCCTCTTATCAAGGTCATATGTCGCAAGGGAATCCATTAGGGTCCCCTAAGTCTCATCAAGGACTCACAATTCTCATAGAAATATCACACTAGGGATATAGACTTATACCCTCCCATTTCCCAAACGTATGAGGTCGGTCCGAACCTAAGACCCTTTCACTAGTCTCTATAGGGTCTAACAACCAAGTAGTCATATCCATATGGGGGAGGAAATCACTCCAAAAATTATCTCAATGAGATCAAAAGATCTAGGTATCATTCATGGACAACCCCTTGGCCATGTATCCCAAGACACACAGTTCAATCTATGTTCTCATCCATCAGTTGCAGGAATGTCTAACAAGTATATGGGGTTCCACTAGGGCTCTCGATACCTTATTCAGTTCAATATTTGGATTTATTATTTATTTAACAACTTAATTTTTTTAATGAGTCCCAATGCCTATGGTTGTGGGACCACACATGATACTTTCATATAATAAATTCATAATACCCTAAGGAAGAAGTGTAAGGACCACCTACCATTTAGAATCCATTTCCCATTTATCTCTAACTAGTGACTCTTATCAAGAATTTACAAGCCCACCTTTCCATTGTCTAAAAGACCTGAGGTCCTATGCCAAATCTAAACAACCAAATCAATAAATCGTATTAAAATTTAAATTGATTAATTAAATAAAAAATTTTAAAAAATTAAAATAGATATTATATATGAATAAATTCCAAGAAGAACATTGTTCAAACTCATCACACTAGAATAATGGTGAACCACTCACCAAAACCTGTGGTGTACTCTAACACATTTTGGGACCAATACCTAACTAAAAACACCAATAAGAATCCCAATTTAATTTAATTTAAGGAAAAACTATTATAAAATTCCAAATTATGATTTACATCTCTGAAATAATGTGTGAACCTAGGTAGATGTTGTCTTGGGATGTCCCCTATGAAAGCGTAGAAAAATTCCCAATAGGAGATGCCAATTAAATTATCCAATTAATTTTATTTATGCTGAATACCTAAGGAAACCAAAGTGGTGGATTAAATCCATCAAAATGAAATGTTATGATGTGAAAAATTTATCACTATATCTTCTCCATTAAATCCACATGAAATCCCCATAAAGAATGGTTGAAAACATTATGCTTCAGTGGAATCATAACCAAAATTTAAACCAGTATAATAAAAATAAGAGAAAATAGAATGGTGGCATACAGGGAGGACACTTGAGTTGAAGACATGCCTTGAATCACAAAAGTACATTCTCAATAACACCCATTGATTGAGGGGGAAGAGAATAAGGTAGGGAGCTTGGTCTAATATGGTGTGCATGTGTGAAAGGGATGGAAGAAGGTGGTCTAGGGATTAAAATCACATAGGGACAATGTGGTATTTTCCAAATTTTAAAGAGCAACGTGATTTTCCAAACCATGATCCAATCGTGTGGGTGGAACTGTAACCCTATGATGCTATCCCATAGTTTCCACTACAACCTCAAATGTTTTTTCTGAAACAATTCACCAATAATCCAGCCAAAACCAATTTACATTGTTTCCCATTGGATTTCCATGATTTACACAAAACCATGCACTAACTGTTATAGACAATCATGCTATATATAAGATGAACTGGAAATTCTATAAGATTAAGGGTGTCACACGGTTTCACTTAAACTGTGTTTTCCAAACTATACTTCCTGGGGAAAAACATCTAAAACTCCCAAAAAAACCTAAAAATCATGTGGCCCACACAGTCACTTATTCTACCTTCAGAGCCTCACTCTATATCTAAAATAATCACTTAGAGATATTCTAACTCCCGAAATTCCATTTTGAATATCTAATCAAAATTTCACCCATCCAATAATTTAAAATTAAAATTCATTCTTAAAATTTTCACCTTATATAGACCCAAGGTATTACAATCTCATTTTATTCTAAAATAAAAATATCGTTCATATTATGGTCAGTTCATTGCCTCCTTGAATAACATATTTCATTTTTTATCACCACATTCATGGATGGATATAATAGTAATTTAATGGTTAAATTTGATAATGATAAGTATATTCTATTATTTTTTATATTCTTGAATGGGTAAATAAAAATTAGGATTAAATGAAATCAAATATATTCACTGTGGATAGAAAAAAAACCACCTAAATTAACTAACCACTAAACAATAACATTTACACTTGATGAACCACACATATGACAAAGAAACTATTAATATTTGGAATAATTAAAATTACTAGAATGTAATTGATATAATATCAGCACACTTATGGGGTTTTGGAACCATTTCATAATAACTTCTATAATTATCAACAAACCAATGCGACCATGGAACCATGACAGGAACAACCTCAAGATGGTGAATATAGATATGATATCTCAATAAAATGGTTATAAAATAGAATAAAATAAAAATAATTAATCAAATATACTTGTAAAAGCTTTAAATAAAGTATTTAATAAACCTAATTTGATTATTTATGATTCTATATGTTTGTACAAAGTGATTCAGAACTCATGGTAAGAGAACTTCTTAACCACCCTATTCTGTTTTGAGTTATGTTTTTTCGCTCTAAAACTCATTTTATATGTCTATTATCCTCATGTATTTCTTTTATATTTTGTATATATATTCCCCATATATATATATTTTTATGGTTTGACCTACATTACCATTTTGTGGGTATGCATAATTTTAATGTTCCCTTCTAAATGTGTTATTTCAGGAAAACTCAATTAAAGGGAAATTATTTATTACTTATCTCATTTCATGTACCCATCCATCTAATGTTTCTTTGTCTTATTTGGTTTTTAAAATAATTCAATATTTTATTTAAAACAATTCTTTTTCAATTCTAGTTTTAAAGAAAACACTATGTTCCCACCCTCTTTAAATATTGTTTACCCTTTTCTTAAAAATCTTTCATAAGAGGATAGTTTTGAAACCAACTTCTACACTAATTTATTATAACCATTTTTTACATAATATTCTTTTTTATGATCTGTTATTTTTATTTAGTTATAAAAATCCACAAATTATTTAATCCCTTATTCTCATGGGAATATTTGGGATATGATATTTGGTTATGACTTAAGAAATGATTTGGTAACCCATTTCATACTCATGGATTTTTCTTACGTTTTTTCCTTATGTATGATTTCATTATATCGAACACGTATATATATATATATATATTCTAATGTTATGGGTGGTCATAAAATTATAGATCCCCTTAATACACGAAATTTTTTTCATCTCATGAGATGTCATATATGGTGCATGAGTCATTAGCCTAACAAACTATGATAGGTTTTATTGGAAATGAGCCTTGTATTATGTTTATGATGTCATGTTTTATGTCATTTACACATTCTTATGATTTTATGATCTTATGGTATTTTAGTCCTTATTCCATACCTCAATCATATATGATCATTCTATTTTAGGATATCATGATCTTATGATATTTTCTTCATTATTCCATGCCTCCATCTTATATGATCCTTCTATTTTATGATATCATGATGTTACTTTTGATTAATATGTATTAAAAATGTTATATGTTTATTATTCAATTACCAAGGTTTATAGTTCAACCTTTTCCTTTTTGTGTTTCCCTCGGATATCCAATGCAAAAAAACAATTAATGGGATCTAGGAGAACATTATGGATATTTAAATAAATATGTTGTGATTTATTTTTAATTTAATGTTTTATGTATCTAATCTTACCAAGACACTATTCCTATAGATTTATTGGTTTATTAATGTTTTTTAATTTTTAAAATCATGTAATAACATTAATATAAGATTCAATTAGCAACAAATGGTATCAAATCCAAGTTTAATTTTTATTGGAAAATTGGACTAGAGTACATTGGTTCACATTATTTTTAAATAATACAATGTATTATAGAAAAAAATATCCCAATACATATTTTTCTTCATATGTATTTTCTGCCAAGTTTTCAGATAATTAAAAATGGATATGGAATGATGAGCATCAAGTAAAAAACTACATATAGAACATGTAGACAATTGGATTTTTATAAAATCCCCATTTTTTGATCCAGTTTCCATTTCTTCAATAGTTTTTAATTAGGCATACCCATTGAATTTACTGGGCCCAGAACATTGCACACTATTTCAGGGCCATTGGTGTGTTGATGAGTTTTCTGGTTTGGTAGGTAATGACACACTGGCCAACAAGTCATCTCCATTAAACAATGGGTTCCCCTCTACCTTCCAAATGCTCAGACGACCCCAATTTAAAAAAATCATGTTCATATTGGAAGATGAAGGACACGACATAGAATAAGATAATATTTTTTTCCACATGTTCACTTGAAAAGTGGTGTAAAATGAATGATTTGAAAGCATTAAAAATTTGGTATGGAAAAGGTTGAAAGTAACGGTCCTTCCAGAATTGGAAATGGGTTATCTGCTTTTCCTTAAGGCCATGGTGATGGTAAATTATCATACCCCCAGTAAGTTATTCTATTATTCCTTGGTTCTAAACATGATACATAACACTCACTGCATTTGAAAATATCATTGAGTATGGTTTAGAACTAGACTATTGGGTTTTGGTTTTCTTAATCTGAAAATTTTTTATAGTTACATTTCTATTTGGGTAGTAGAATCAAATATAAATTCAACCCATATGAAGTCGGTCAAATATTGTGTTCTCTTCACCTTGAACTAGTTGATTGATATAATTCTTTCCAAACTACTTGAATGATATTCCTTACTATTGTCCTTATTTTATATTGTCAAAAATAATTTTGATTCAACTCTTGTTGTATAAAAAATATATATCATTGATAAAACATCATGATAATATGCATTATTTTTTTTTTCAAATGGATGCCCCTATTAGTAGCAATCTACCCCCTACAAGTTCCTATGTCATTCCATGTCCACTTCATCTAAAAATATCCATGATTATGGTTTAGCCTAAGAATGGATGATTTTGGTTTTTTTAATCTGATTATTTGTTGTAGTTATGTTTCTATTCAGGTAGTAGAATAAAAATATACAACTATCCTCAGGGCGCTAGTAAAATATTTGGTTCCATTCACCTTGATCTGACTGCTTGAGCTACTTCTTGCCAAGATACTCAAATGGTATGCCTACAGTTTTTCATTTATCAAATTCTGAAGTTCATTTATTAGACAGTTTCAGTAATGAATTCAATTCAATATTTTTTTTAAACAACATATCATTTTCAACATTTTGGGGTTCTGATCTGGCCCCTGGTGAGGTAATTGTTCATATTGTTTTCGATTAAGCCTCACTTTGATGGAGCATCCCTATCCATTGATCAATTTTTAAAACATATAAAAATTTAATCAAAACAGTAGAAGAAAAAAAACCTAAAATCCCAAGAATATACATGTGTTTGATATAATTAATCCTTTATCAGCGATAACATAGCGTAGATGATAGTGGGTCTTTTCAGTACTTTTCATAGTACTGATAAAGGAGACACTTTATCAATTCATTTTCAGTGCTGATAAAAACTAGAATGGAGCAATGTGCTTATAAAATTAAAGTACACTCTAATTGAAAATAAAAAAATTAATTTCAATTAAATTTACATAAAAAATACAAAAAAACACTATATTACAAATATTGTTTTGTACAATTACATTTCTACATGAAATTTATCACAAACATTAACAAATTAAAAAAAATCAATGTTCTATTGTCTTTGGACTCTAACCCCTCTCAAAAAAGTCTGATCATTCTACCATTTTCCTAATAAACAAATTCAACACAAGAAAAAAAAAGTGAACTTGTATAAAAAACAATCATCATGTTAGTAATATTATAAAAAACAAATGAAACATAAATATAAAACAATACATTAATCTAATATCACGTTTAAATTGAAAACATACACTTCGAGTCATATCAGACACACTATGTGTCATATTAATGTGTAACTAATTTCTATATTTCAAAAATTATTTATGGATCATTTTCCTAAAGTATCAATAAAATCAAAGTGCCTTTTCTAGATTCTATGTATGTGATTCGTGCTTTGAACTAAAATTTCATTCATAAAATGAAAACACACTTTTGAGTCATACTTATCACACAATGTATCGGATTGTGGTAAGAATGATTCAAATATGTGAAAAATTACTTATGGATCATTTTAAAAATGTATCAAAAAATATGAATGGGTTTTCTCATTTTTGAGTTGTCATGTGTGTTTTGAAATAAAATATCAATTTTTAATAAAATGCACACTTTAAGTCATACCAGTCACACTGTTTGTTGGATTTATGTGAAGATGATCCCTATACTTCAAAAATGACTTAAGTATTGTTTTCCTAAAGTATCAAGTCAATCTAAGTGTTTTTTCTTGGTTTTCAGTGAGTGAAAAACATTTTTAACTAAAATTCCATTTTTAAACTAAAAACACACACTTTAAGCTGTACCGGTCACACCACATTTTAGATTATCATGTGGATAATTACTACATACCAAAAAATGACTCATGGACCATTATACTAATGTATAAAGAAAATCTATGTGTTTTTTTTCAATGTGTGACACACATATTTAACTAAAATAAAATTTTCAAACTGAAAACACACATCTTGAGTCATACTAGTCACACTGTGTATCAGATTGAGGTAAAATTGAATCATATATTTCACAAATGAATTATGGATAATTTTTCGTTGGTATCAAAATAATATAACTATTTTATATCAATTTTAATTATGTCACATATCTTTTGAACTAAAATATTGATTTTAAATAAAAAACATTGAGTCATATTACTCACACCATGTGTCGAATTGACGTGTGGTTTATTCCTACACATCAAAAAATGATTTAAGAATCCATTTTATAATGTAACAAGATAGTCTGGGTGTTTTTATAGGTTTTTAGTGAGTGAAACATTTTTTTATCTAAAGCATAAATTTAAAAAACACACACACTATGAGTCATACCAGTCACATTGTGTAAAAAATTGATGTGTAGTTGATTCATACACATCAAAAAATGATTTAGGGATCATTTTACTAAATTATCAGGACAATTTGAGCATGTTTTCTTGGTTTTTATTGAGCGAGACACATTTTAACTGAAATTTTATTTTTAGATAGAAAACATGCATTTTGAGTCATATTGGTCACACCGTGTATTAGATTGAGGTATGATTAATTTCTACACATAAAAAATACATTAATTATAATTTTCATAAATTATCAAAAGCGTTAGAATGTGTTTTCTCAATTTTGAGTATGTCACACATTATTTTAACCGAAAATGTCAATTTCAAGATAAAAAACACACACTTTGTGTCATATTGATCATACCGTGTGACAGATTGATCTACAGTTGATTCCAAAACATCATAAATAAATTAATAACAATTTTACTAAATTTTTAAGGTAATACAATTGTGTTTTCTATGTTTTCAATGAGTGATACATTTTTTAACTAAAATGTCTTTTTTTAAATTGAAAACATATACTTTTAGTTATATCAGTCACAACATGTGCCATATCGATGTTTTTATGATTCAAACTTATAACAAAGGACTTTTTAGTCATTTCCATATATTTCAAAATATTCGAAGTGAATTGTCTTGTTTTTAGTGAGTGACACATGTTTTAACTAAAAATTTATTTTTAAATAGAAAACACACAATTTAACTCATACCGGTCACACCACATATCTGATAGAGGAACATTAGATTTATTCATGTCACAAATGACTTATGCATTATTGTTTTAAAGTATCAAGACAATATTATTGTGTTTTCTTTGTTTTGATTATGTCAAACATCTTTTTAACAAAAATTTCAATTAAAAAAACACACACTTTGAGTCATACCAATCACACTGTGTGTCAGAATGAAATGTGGTTGATTCATACAGATAAAAATTTACTTAAGAATCTTTTTTATAATTTATCAAGGCAATTTTATTCTTTATTCTTGGTTTTTAGTGATTGGAACATGTTTTTACCTAAAATTCATTTTTTAAACTAAAAACATGCACATTGAGTTATAACGATCACATCTTGTGTTAGATTGGGGTGCCACTGATTCATATATATCAAAAATAATTTATTATGTTTCTACTAAAGTATCAAGATAATTTTAGTTTGTTTTCTTAGTTTTTAGTTAGTGTCCCATAGTTTAAACTAAAATTTCAATTTTAAATAGAAACAACACATTTCAAGTCATATCCGTCTCACCTTGTATGAAATTGATATATTTATTATTCCTACACATCATAAATGACCTATAATTCATTTTAATAAGTATCAATACTGTCATGACCCAACAAAATATGGGGCTTGAGTCATAACTACCTCAATATCTACACCATATGTTAGGGGATAGAGACAGGAACTGAAGGCATATCTAACTTGGGGAGGACGTTGCCTATTTACCTGTATGCACACACATATCCAACTCAATGAAAAAGTGAAGGGTAAAATATTAAAAGATGAAACACTACTATAATGTAAAAAAAAGCATGCATGAACCTCTAGATAGTACAAAAGTAAGGTAGTGTAAACTGAAATATAAAGGGGGAAAGCATACATGACCGACCAAAAATATGTCCCAACCTGAAAAAAATATAAAATTAAATATATAAAAGAGATCCCAACTCTTTAATCCCAAGATACGACCAACATATGCATTCCAAGCACCTAATATCCCTAAGGTACTCTATAGTCACGATTGACCTATATTTCATATGTATATGACATGACACGTTTGGGAAAATCCCATATAGGGGTGAGTATATACATACCTAGTAGGACACCCTGAAAGTTAAAGAGGGTAAGTAAGAGTTACTATAGGAAGATAAAGATAGTATATTCATGATACACTCAAATAGAATAGCTCAACCTAATAAATAGTGAAATTAATATCATCCATGCACAAGGGGATAAACATGGTGAGTATATGAACTAATCATCGAGTATTCTCCACCTATAGTAAGAGATTAGACCCATCCAACCTAGAGAAGCTAAAAACAAAAAGCATGTGGCGTACCCCACATGTCTTTGACTCTCCTGGAAGGATAGTAACCAAATACAAGGTGTTTATACAAAAGGAGTGATATATATATGCTCAGTCAAAAGAATACCAAATGAGAGTGTAAGGGGAACTCCGTCCCAAATATCAACCCAAGAAGAAGAGTATAAAACTGTTAGAAAAGTCCATCAACATTTCCCAAAATCTCACACATCTACCAAAGAGTAGCAGTACAGGTCTAATTATTCCTCATCAACGTGATGCTATGCGAGTGGGAACAAACTTGAAGTAGAGTACCCAATCCCTGGAGAGTCGGGGGGGGGGGGTCACTCTGAAGTATCTCTAGAGGAACTGTTCCCATGATGTTGGATGGTACCACTCTAGTGTGATGAGGACCCACACTCATACTGATGGGGGTTCTACTCGATAAGGAATAGGACATGATCCCATGCCGATGGGGGGTCTACACTTTATAGGTCTAGGACCTGCACCCCAGTGCGACAGGGGGTTCCATTCTTTGTCATTGAGGACTCATACCCAATAACGACCCGAAATTTTGAATAATTTTTGTTTCATAAATTTGCGTATTATCTCATTTTGTACTCATAATAACTATATCCATTAATTAATGAAGTGAGTATAATTAAAATGATACTATTGGGTTTCGACTATTATATGACTGTTGGCCAATATTAGCGTTGGAAACTATACTATTAACATTATGATTATTGTTTATAAATACAAGTGATCATGGTTAATTAATACAGAAAGAGGAGTTGATGGCCTCATCCAGTAGACTCGGGTTGTATGAAGCCCACATGTCCGAGCTTGGGAAAGAGGTAGCATCTCTGGGATTTTCTATAGACCAAGCCCAAGCTGAGCCTCAACATGTGAAGTTTGAACAGAATCGCCTATGGGAGAAGTTTAAGCTGATAGAAATCACCACTAGGGAATTTTTGTCTGATCCGCCCCAAGATTCTATCACCATAGCACATGTTACACTTAGGTCCTATGCATGTGTTATAAGGGGCCATGTAACGAGACATTAGTTACATTGTGTAATCCTTTTGTATAAATAATTTTTTAATTATTATTATTTTAAATTTGTGGATTTTAAATGTTAAAATAAATATAGGATAAATTTATAGAAGTTCCATATTATTGATGAATTTTGGAAAAATGGTATTTTAAAATAATTTTTTATACATTAAATAATTAATAATGTGAAATTATTTTCAAAAAATGGTCTTCTACAATTATGATCAGTAAAAAATTTAGAGTCTAATAAGATCAATATAATTTTTAGTGAATAATAATGTATGAATTGTTATATTGAACTTATGAATAGTAATATGACCAATGTAATAGTAACCTACCTTAAGAAATTATAAATATAATTTAGTCATCCTATTTGGTAATGTGATATTATAGCATAAGTAAATAACTATTTCATAAATTATAAGTTAAGTATTAGTATTTTTTTTGGGTAAATAGTTTTTCTACTTAAAAAGATAAATATAACTTAATTAGAAAATTATTTTCATAAAATAGATTTCATTTATGAATTCAGAGCATTGATATTAGGTTAGGGATAATTTATGAACTTTTTATAAAATGTTTTGTTTTTCGGTGAATAATAAAAATACAGTTTTGAGTTTTGTTGTGATTAATGACATAATTAATGATGTAATAAAGATGTAATAATTTTGGTAGACTTTTTAATAGTAATACATGTTATTAGCTATCCCAAGTGTCCAATACCAAGGGAAAATACAATGGTCAATCCAATGGTTTTGCAAATACCATTGATGAGGTGTCCCTTGGAAATTAATAAAATATTCACTCACTTTTTCTATAAGTACCAAGCCATTAATTCCCTCCTTTAATTCCAAAATCCTCATAAAAAGATCTAGTATTTTTACCTCCTAAATATTCCTCCCAAGGTGAGGTCAATCCCCCCATGGTCCTAAGATTTTAGCTTTCGAAGTTACTCTTCAAGGTAAGGTAACCTCTCACCCACCTCTTTTAAGTCATGACTTCCTTTATGTTAGGTATTCTAGTTTCCATCTTATTTTGTTGGGGTATGTTCTTATATGTAATTTTTTCATTTTATTTTATGTCCAAATGATTATAGTAACTTTCCACTCTCATCAACTTATTTTTCTTAATTTTAAGCGACACCGTTAGGGTGCCGAATTTTTCTTAAAAGAAATCACATCTTCTCTTTTCTTTCAAGTTTCTTTTTCATGTGGTATGTCATTCAAATGTAAATACAATGATCTTAATTATTTTTTATTATTTACCGATACATTATTATGAGTTATTTAGGAGTGTGTGAATTTTATCCATTCTCTTTATAATGTTTTCTAAAACCATGTTATATAGCCGTTATGCTGTAGAAATTTCGTCTCAAAACCCCTCTCTTTTTTTCTCAAGAAATTATCTTATTTTCTTTATGTGAATAACCAAACCTATTTTAGTTCTGGGGTTATTAATAAATACATGAAAATGATATATTATATTTCTGAATTTATATACAAGAAACCTTTATTCCTTTTCCATGGGTTATAAATGACATAATGATCATATTTTTTAAGCACTTCTAAAACGTCAAGATTTTGAAATAAAACCCATTTAGTTTATTATCTATAGGTTATTTATGAAATATTTGATTATTATCAAGGTGGATTAGATTATAATAATGAAATAATAAGGGTTCACCCTGATAGCACTCTAATGCATTGGGTAAAGAATTTAATCTCTAGAGATGAAAAGTTTTATGATACCTTAGTGAATAAACTTGGTAATTTTTATGAGACCTCAGGGATAGACCATGGTGATATGTTCATGAATGTATAAATTAAATGTTGTAGCCACATATTAAGGTTATTATTCATGTTATTTTTATTATTATATTCCTCTTCTTCAATTTCCTAGGTCTTTATGTTTTTCATCATGTTCTTATCAATATAACAAGTAAACTGATTCCCTTGCTTTCCTTACTAGGCCTTTTGGTCACCCTTTCATTTGATGTATGTATCAAGGTTATGAGATACATTAATTCTACTAAGTATGAACTCATCATGAATCCTTACAAGTGGATTATAATAATTTTTTATATTTTTATCATGTATATTGTTTTTGATTTCCAAGACACTATACTTTAAAGACCCCCTACTTTTAAAATACAATGAAAAGTTATGTAATAAAAAGGAGGGATGACATATATTCTTTCTAGTAGGGGGTTTCTCTTGGAAGTTGAGAAATTATGCCTTGGTAGAATAGAGAGTACCACTCTAGGGAATCAAGGACCAAATATCTATCTGATATGGGGTTCTTCTAGGATGTTGAGGACCCACACCATGATACAACAGGGGGTACCCCTCTAGGTCATGAAGGACCAAATATCTATATGATTGGGGGGTTCCACATTGAAGAATCCTCTAGTGATTCCACCTGATCATTTTCATCATCGAGAGTTACCTAAGTAAGCATTGTACATAGAATATTTCACATCTTATCTCCAAAGCCACATCCAAGGGAACAATCACATTATATGTGAAAAAAACCCAAGATAGGCTTCTCACATTATGAAATATGAGTTCAAATGAGGGAGATACAGATGATTGAAGTTTTCTTAAAAGGGGTAAAAGTAGTATATGATGTGCGAGGGGACCCACGTGGAGCGTGGCCTAACTCCTCTTCCTATCCATGTCCATGGGCCATCACATGGTCCTATCATATGTAGGAGTACATGCCATGTAGGTGGACTACACAATGTGTCTAGGCTACCCAGGACCCGACTGTGTCTTGATTTCCATGTCCATATACTGGACACTATGTCCGCATACCAAACCTCGTGTCCGCCTACCAGAGTACACAACTATGTAACTGGATGTGTACTTTCATATAGTTTCCAACCCATGTGATTCATCACATAGGTATCCATATGGGGAAATGGTACATGACATGTAGGAGGGATACATGCTGTGACAACCTCATGTTTTCTTAAACCCAAACCACCGCTACCAGGGGATATATGCCATGTGTTCATCATTAAAACGTCTTGTAGTTGTTTTTTCTCCAGAAATCTTAGATCCAATTTAAATGCATGAAATCCATCCGTCTTCTTCGATTTTGGCCCCCAATCCAACTGAAAATGGTGGATCTAGCTGTGGTTTGTGCTAGCCAGCCATCATTTTTCAGAAAACAACCATTGGTGAAGTGTTGGGGTTTCACTATTCATTATGAATTCCACCATGCCTCACCGCCTTCAATTTTTTATGGTAAACCACTGAAATGAACATCCTCATCTCACATTGATAAAATATATATTCTTGGTTCATTGATCTTCTCCTTGTTCATGAAATATCTATGAATCCAAGTTTCCGATCAGGCTTGGTACAACCCATAAATTGTCAAATCGAGACCTCGGGGTCCAATCAGAGAGAAAAGAGAAAAACTAGTCAGAAAAAACAAGAAAAAAGGTCAAATGATCAATTCCTTGTTTTCTAGGCCAACCGACCAAGAATTGGGATCCTAGTGTTATAAAATAATAGAATACAATTTAGGTTTTGCACATACGAACATGAAATTTTCGAAAAATTTCCACAGATCCAAGAATATGGATGGATGTGCTAAAAGATTAAATAAAAGGGAGTAAAAACACCAAATGAGGAGTCCTACCTCAATTATGCGTTGACTATCGATGAAGAACGCTCCCAAAAATGATTTGAGAGGAGTCGTTACATTTGTTGTATCCTGATCTGCTCAGATCTAGAGTTTTTCCATTGTATAGTGTGACCGACCAATGAAAGAGGAAGAGAGATCTCTAAATTCTCCCAAGTTTTAAACAACTAACCCTATAGAATTCATCCAGAAGATATTCTTGTATAATTATCTATTATACTGAAATTAATGAATTAATTTATTTAATAATTAATTAATCCACTTAACATACCACCAATGAGCAAGGAGTCCAAACTCCTCACACCGACCCATTTTATGTTTTTCCTATGGTAAACACCATGTTACAGACTCAACTGTGGTATCATATTTCTAATATGAGCAACTGTTTAATAGTTATCCCATTTTCTTTAAGGTATCAAGTTCACACAATATTAAATATATTTAATATTTTCTTAAAATAAATTCTAGGAACACCGGGCCTCGAAATCGCATGATGTCTCTACAGCTAACTCTGTAAATATATATAAAAATATTTCAATGTCTTACAAGGAAAAAACTGAGTCTCTAAGAAAAAAATTTTGAATTTTTTTCTCAATTTTGATTATTTCACATGTCTTTTTTAACTAAAATAAAATTTTTATATAAAAACACAAAATTTGAGTCTTATCGGTAACATTTTGTGTTAGATTAATGTGCAGTTGGTTCATATATATATATATATTCAAAAATGACTTAAGAATCATTTTTCTTAAGTATCAAGATTATTAAAGAGTTTTTATAGTTTTTTAGTGTGTGATGCATGTTTTTAACTAAAAATTAAAATTTTATCTAAAACATGTACTTTGAGGCATACCGGTCACACCTTGTGTCGGATTGAGATGCAGTTGATTACTACTTGTCAAAATGACTTATGGGTCATTTTCCTAAAGTATCAAGACAATATGAGGGGTTTTTTAGGTTTTTTAGTGAGTGACCAATTTTTTAACTAAAATTACAATTTTAAAATAAAAAACACATTTCAATTCATAGAGTTCCAACCATGTATTGAATTGAGATACAATTGATTCATACATTACCGAAAGGACTTATGGATCATTGTATTAATGTATCAAAATAATATTATTTTTTTGATTGGTGTTGAGTACTTCACACTTCGTTTTATCTAAAATGACTTTTTTAAATTAAAACCAGACATTTTTAGTCATATCAGTCAAAATATATAATGGATTGAGGTGATACTGATTCTTATATGTTAGAAATGACTTCTGTATCATTTTCCAAAAGTATCAAAACAATATGAATGCGATTTTGGGTTTTGAGTATGTGACATGTATTTTGAAGTATAATATAATTTTTAAATAAAAACACACCATTTAAATCATATTAGACATAAATTTTGTATGATTGATGTGTGGTTGATTCTTAGGTGTCAAAATATGACTTAAGGATCGATTTCCTAAAGTATCAAGACAATTTAAGTGTTTTTCTTGATTTTTTATGAGTGACACACATTTTTAACTAAAAGGTTAATTTAAACTGAAAAAGTGCACTTTGATTCATTTGTAAACTTAAAACATACAGTACTATATGTAAAAATATCAAATAAATAAAAAAATAATATATGAAAACAAACACTTTGAGTCATTTAGTAGAGCTTAAAAAATCATTGATGAAGGATACCTTTTATCAGTTCTAAAAATGCATTGATAAAGGGTAGCATTTTTCATTGATTTTATTTTAGGGATGATAAAATATATCCCTTTTCAACATTTTATTCCAGTACTGATAAAATCTCCATTTATCAGTACTTTGTTAGCACCGATAATGTCCACTTTTATCAGGGCTAACAAAATCTGTTGATAAAGGGTACCTTTTATCAATACAAAAAATGTATTGATAAAAGACATCTTTATCAATTATTGATTCTAGCACTGATATAAGTGGCTTTATAAATTTTGACAAAACACAGATAAAGGGTGATTTTATTAGGTTTATAAAAAAATCATTGATAAATGGTACCTTTTATTAGTGTTATAATAAAAATGAAGATAAAACCTACGCTTTCTAAGTACTTTTGTTTTAACACTAATAAAATGTTTCCTTTATCAGTAATTGTTTCTAGTGCTCATAAAATTTATATTTCATAAAAAATATGTATCATTCAAATCATATTTCAATATATAAATATTTCTATATTGATATAAATATAATATATTTTAAATATGATTTATAGAAGGATAAATATGCATCACACTTAATATATAAGATATTTAGTGAAAAAATGGATGAGAAAATAATTAAAAAATAATATTAATTAATTATTTGATAATGAATATCACGTAATTGTAATTTAATAATAATTAGATGAAATAAAAAATTCAATAAATAAATTAATGATTTAACATAAGTTGAAAATAGGACATGAACTTCAAAAGATCATAAATTTCGATCCTAATGTCTGTTTGAGATCTACCACATATTAAATTAAATCCCATGAAGATATCTAATACATTTTCACCTATGGGAACACTAATTACTATTTTTTAAATGTCAGAAAGCTCTTGAAGGGCCTCCAAAACTGATGTTTTAGATGGGATACCAAATTGTTTAAATATTCGATGGGATTTTATCTTCGTTTAGGAGGATATTCTTATTGTTTTTCAGTAGTGACTAAATTTATTCTCAGAGATTACATTGATATTGATATTTTGTTTTGGAAATTTTATTATTTTTCATATTATAGCTTTATTTATAATTAAATTTATTCTTGTTTTCTAATATTTACATATAATAAATCAATTGTACAAATTAATATATAAACATATTTACATAAAAATGTATTTTTAAATATATAATCCATATAGAAGTAAATAATCATTATTCATTTTATTTTAAAAAATACATTTTATTTACCTTATAAAAATGCATTAATATATATATATACACCTATATTAGTATTGTTTATATAGAAATATTTGTGTGTCAATTATAAAATATATATTTATGTTTTTTAATGTATGAAAATAGATACATATATACAAGTATTTTTGTGTGTATACATGAAATATAAAGGTGTAAATGTGTGTGTAAATATGTATATGTATGTGTGTGTCAATATTGTGTAAATACATCATATAAAAATGAATTTTTATAAATATATCATCATCATTAAATATTGTATATAAACATATTTATAGTAAATATTTATAAATACATTGTAAAATTGTATATCTAAATATACAATTATAGGTGAATATGTATATATATATGTAAATATATTGAAATATAAATATAAATAATGTATAAAATCTATATCTAAATATAAAATATATAGTCATATTTAAAAAAAAACATTTAAAAATAATTATATAAATCAGATGGAATTAATTATTATCCATTTTATCTAAAATAATATTTAATTATTATTTTTAACATTATAAAAATATATGAATACATATATACTTATAGAAATGTATATTTAATTTTTATACATACATATGTATGTGTATTAATAAAAGGATATATATTTATATTAATATTTATATTATAATAT
The DNA here is from genome assembly GCA_963277665.1 of Viscum album. Taxonomy (NCBI): domain Eukaryota; kingdom Viridiplantae; phylum Streptophyta; class Magnoliopsida; order Santalales; family Viscaceae; genus Viscum; species Viscum album. The sequence goes on along the minus strand of OY728129.1, from coordinate 1,745,793,042 downwards.
ATGTAAATGAATACTAATATATAATATATTTAAATAAATAATATATATATATATCATATACAAAAAAATTATAAATGTATTTTAAAATAATTATATAAATATATGAATAAAAATGATATATGAATATATATATATATATATATAGAACTGTCATAAAATATTGAATAAAATAGTCTTGGTGCCATGGTAATGACATTCAAATTGCACAATGGAGGTCCAAAGATCGAATCTAGGCGTGCACACGAGTGAATATGAGGATGAGATTTGAGAAATCATTGAAAAGGGGGGAGGGGGAAGTGTGGATTCTATGTGGGGTGGGGTGGGTGGATGAAAATAATTACCAAAGGGATATTCCAAGTGCTGATAGGGGTAGTGCTCTATTTTTTTCAAATTTTATCAGCGGTAAAAAAAGTGATGATAAAGTCCCATTTTATATGAAATTTTTTATCACCAATAAAGGATTACTTTTAACATTTCATAGAAAATTAGTTCTTTTTTCTTGCTAATAAGTCCAGTTTCTTGCACTTTTAGAACTACGATCTGTATTAATGAAAATATTGTAAGAAATATTCCATCCATAACTAATAAATAACCAACACAAACTCCATTTTTTCAATTTATAGAGTTATTGGTTGGGTTCTTGATGGAAAACCTCTATATTTTCTTAATGCCACTTTTAAGAGATGGAAAATTCCATATGTATAAAATGGCTATGCAACATTATAAGATAATTTAATTGATGCTTTGACAGTAGTTATTTTGAAGAAAAATGACTACAACAGTTTTCCAATTTTTATAGAGGATTTCATGAATGACCCATGTCTCTTCTATTATAAAAGGAGGAGTAAGAATCAATCATTATAATTATTCCTATGTTATATATATACTTTCTATCAGGATCGAGGAGTGTTACATGATACACATGAAAAGAGTTGCAAAGTAAGAAACATATACTGAGAGATAAAAATTCAATTATTCATTTCTACGATATGATGATATATCATATTATACAACTAGAAGGAATAAAAATAAGAAGGATAATATGGAACCCGATAAATACTTGAAGGCCACTTTCTTAAATGTTGTATTTTTAAAGAACATTTGTAGTGAATTATCTTCCAATAGCTACCCCTTGAAGTTTTATTCACTCTATAAAGAAATATTTCTACTATCTACTCATGGAATGTTGAAGTAAATGTGCACTAGAATTATTTAAATTCTATATATCATATATAAATTTAAAGTGAAAAATAAAAATACTCAATTTTGGATTATGTTTATGTTACTTAAACATATCTATGGTTTATGTGTCAACTAATTCTACTTAGTTGTGAGGAACCCCCTAAAAGGATATGAAGGACCATAAAAATAATTATTGTATGAAGTATCATGTTCTTTCACTAATTTAGGAGATCCCTGGGAAAAGGATGTGAATAAAATAACTAAGACACTATAATGTTCTAGTGTAATGGACTGTGGGATGTTCTTGTATCCCCAAACCATTTAAAAACATTTTTTTCATGTTGTTTACTTTGTTTTATTATAGATGAATTACAATATTAAAAGAGAAGGGAATATTTTAACAACTTTAAGAGGGAACTCTGTGATTGGTGAAATTAATTTAAAGTAATCAATTCCCCCTCCCATGTATCTATTCTTAACCTATCTTGCTAAATATTTTGTATTAGTGCAAGAATTTTGTGATCTCTATATTAGTTAGAAGAAACTAAAATCATACATTTCAAATCTATTATCTTCTATGCTTCAACAAGAAACAGAGAAATATCCAATAGAGATAGACTAATTGCAATGTCTGATTTGAGAGATGTTGTGTTTATGATTAGATCTACTTATATTAATATTGATCATTATAGTTAATGTAAATCGAAAAATGAGTATATACTTGAACAATTTTGTAATTAAAGTTTATATGAATGTGATTAATCCCTATAATATTCCGACTAGTGAACCTAGGACATGAAATTATTGTAACATCCCAGGTAAGTAAAGAATAAGTCATTTCCATATCTATTAATATTTATGAATTAGATCATGTTTTTACCTTATAGGGATGTTATCTCCGATAGCGTACTCGACACACAACAATGAGTTTCTCTGAAATCTTACATTTCACACAACATTGAGTTATACTGAAAAATAACAAAATATTATTATTATCTACTATATATAATAATCCTAGATTTTCTTCTGCCATGTGTCATACTCACATTCATCCACATCATTTTTTTCATACGTGCTCATCCTCCAATTCTCCACGTCTGCGGTATCTCAGAATATCTTTGCCTCGCACTCCTACTCCCGATCATAATTTTCCTAAAATTACTCACTCTCTTCCACATTACCATCCTTGAGATCCCTCCCCAATACCCCTCTCTCCACTATATGTCTCTTGCTCCCCACCCCGAATCACCTCTCCCACTCCTATAGGGTTGCTGCTGAACATTGACCTCCCCTCTTACTACCGCTCTCGCAATACAATGACGGCCTCCTCACACCTCTATTCCTCCTAAATTTGGGTTCATGTTTGTGATTCCACATATTTCCTCCTACATTTTATGCATATCACTACCTACATCGAGCTACAACAATCTCCTTCAAGGGATTTCGGTAACAAAATCCCCATCACTTTTCTTTACCTCCTTCCATACTCACCTCTACAAGGTATTTACCTCCGCTACTCCTAGGGTTCCCACACACCATTAATGTCCCCTCCTAATACAAATCCCTCAAATATAGAGTCTTCCTCTTTCTCGTCACTCCACTCCTCTTCTATATTAGATCTTTCTCGTGATTCCCCACATCTCCTCCGATGACCACCCAAATATTATAGTTGGTATCATACCCTAGGTAATTCCTTCAAACAATTTTTCTAACAAACAATATAATTTCACTGCATCCCTCTCATGGGCTCTATCCATTAATCTAACATTTCCTACAGAATAATCCTTGCTACGTACTCCTGAAAAATATTTTTGAATTTCTTCATGGTCGACCTCTACAATGTCATTTGCAGTAGCCATCTCTTTTGATAAATTTTCATATAGTATTTTTTATATTTTTTTTGTTTTTAATTTCATAAATGTTAGTTGTTCTTAATGGGTGGTTTTGATTTTTTCATTTTAAAAATCAAATCAAATTTTAATTTTGAAATCCAATATTTGATTAAGTTTTAGTTGTGTAATGATTTTTGAGCTAAATATCAAGTTGGAGTACTATAATGTATCACTATAATCAACAAAAAAAACATCATTGGTCTACAGTGTGAGTTTTTTTGGTTGTTTTTATAGTGCGTACATGTTCAATTTCTAATATTACTTCTAGATTGAGGGTCTAAAAACAATTTATTCTATATGAAAAGTGATATGAAAGGGGATGTTTTGTAACACATTGGTGTTAAAGGTTTTATACCTCCAAGTAAATTATATCTTATTTTGGTTTTTTTCTTAATATTTCTTTTATTTTAACATTCATATTTTTTATTCTGCAAATTTAGGAAGGTATTCTAATTTTTTAACTTTTGTTCTATGCAGAAAATTATGCTCAAAGATTTTGATGGTGAAAGGATTTATAGGTGAAATATTTGAACTTCATGTTCTTTTCATGATTTAGTATTTTCATTTTTTTTATTTTATTACAATTAATTTCTTTGTACATGAGAATACATAAACAAGAATTTGGAAAGGGTATCATTACCCACATTTTAGTAGATTCCATTAAAAATATCTATGAACTAGATCTTCAACCAATTTTTCTACATGACTCAAAGTCTTTGAACTTCTTTGGAAGTCATCTATGAACTATTTCAAAAATATTTAATCATACAACAAGCATTGTAAATTTCACTACATCTATGTAAATTGTTAATTTTATTGTAATGTTATTCCGTATAGTGAATGTCATCATTTTATAAATACAACAATTCATTTTAATATTATTTTATTTTTTCTTTTTTTCTAGATGAATTAATTTAATGTTTTATGTGATGTTTTTTATTATATAAATTTATTTATTATGGATTTATAATGTGATGATGTATGGTAATATCTTGCAGTTCAAGATGAGGTCAATGTATTTTAATATTGACCTTACATGGAAACATGGAGTTGGTATATCTTTGCTATTTTTTCTCAGTTCATATGAGTACATAATGAAGAACTGAAAATGTGTTTTATTAAAAATATTATAGTAGTTTCCAATATTATTTTTAAACTAGAAAATCACCCAAGTGTTTTTTAAGACTCCTAATCTCTAGGGTTGTATAACAATCATCTGTGAACTTTTTTGAAATGCATTCCATCAGATGACTATGATTTTAAAATCCATTGATTCTCTCCATAAAATTACATGAAACCTTCCCAATAACCCTTTATCATTTTATAGGTTAAGATAATTTTATTACCAAGAATATAAGGCCCCAGCCTTAAACATTACTTAATCTTGAGTTATTTCAAGAATCCACATTGAGGATCTTTTCAGGTTTAGAATTTTAGGGAATTAGATCATAAATCATGCATTACAATCCATATTAAAACAAAGTGGTTACATAAAAGATAGTACTCATTTTTACCATCATCGGAAACATATTTAAAATAAAACATAGATTCTTTCATGACACTTCCTTGACACTATCATCACATCATGTACCTTTCCCTTGACCTGTAAAAAACATTTCAAAAACATGGGATGAGTATAAAAATCTCAACAAGGGATATAAAAGTACGAAATGAAAACATTATTCCATGTATGAAATCATACTTTACTCATAAAACATAATAATTTTAACATACCTCATCAAATCATGAATAAATCATAGAAATCATAAGACATAAAGGTAACTTGAGGCATTTATAACATTCTTACATAGAGAGTAACCCTCATGGTTACGTTTGGAATACCCATCACAGTATATTCCCTAAATCTCTTTGGATAAACCTTAATGTTTAACCCCTTTGCATTACCCAATGCATTGGAGAGCTATATCGAACTCACCCGCCCTTAGTTTATCACGGAACCACCCATCTTCATAAACAATTCCCAAGAACCATAACATAATCATATCACCTAAAACATGCATAAAGGAAACATAACATTTCCACATTTCAATCACAAGATATCAATACAACACATTTATATAATAAAAACATTATGAAAACCATTTTCAATACCAAAATAAATAAAAAGTAAAACATGGTATTTATTTTTTGCACTTTAAAAAAAATTTATGGCTTGTAGGGGAAGCCAAAACTCAAATTATGGTCATGGCGACAGAGAAGTCGTTGTTGCCGCATACATAAGAAAAAAACATCCATTTTGTCATTTAGTAAAACACTTCGTATAAAAAAGATTCCTTTTGAAAAAACATAAGAGTCAAATGGGTTTATACACCGTATAAAAGAAAGTTGTGTATAAAACAAAATATGCCTCAAAGAAAGGAGATTAAGACGAAGTCCCATACCTTGGGTCCGACTTGACTCGATCATTCTTTAACGTACTGAATAATAAACTTGAGTTAATTTATACATGATTAAGAACCTTTTTCAGGTTAATTATTCCGTTTATATCACTTATTACCATGTTATGAACACTATGTAATTTTTTAAGTTAATAATGATCATTTTTTCGATCATTGGTACTTGAGTCAAAAATAAACTCTTTATAATTACAAGTTGTTCATGTGGTAAAATATCCATTATATCCAGAATTATATTCATGATGTAGATATCATATATATCATATATATCCAGTATATACATGAATTTATAATATTACATAACATTTAGAGGTAAGAAATGAAATTCACCCTTCATGGAGACGGTAAGCCATACGTACGCATGAACGCTACTTCCATTTCAATTTCCTATTTAATGGAATTGAATCACAATGATATAAAGGTATATTATAATTCTAGTATAATATCATATATAATATCATTAACTCCATCCTTTATATTTCCCACATATTGCATTAACTAATCAAATCACTTTGAGGGGGCGGTAGTCCGCACTTCCTAAAATAAAGATATCACATTTACCCATAATGGAAACCATAAAGGTATTCCATAAATGAAAGATACATAAGATTAAATAAAACATAAACATATTATATATCATATATAAATATAGTTTCATCTTAATGGCCACATTTGAAGGTGTTAAAAGAATATTGAACAATCATCGTTTCGTGAGGCAGAAATTCACCATCCACGGAAAGAGTATGATCTTTAACCATTAGATGTAGGTGTGTGTAAATGTAGCTCAAATAATTCTTATAAAAAAATCCTAGTATATTTAACATACTTGTGTTGTTACAAAATAAGTGAATAAAAAGAGTTTATGGGGTTGGAGAGGTAAAATAAAACAAAAGAACATTAGAGAAGACTTTACCTTTAAATCAGGTAACTCTTCTTGGTTTGTACAAAAAGGGTTTCTTGAAGAGCTTTATGCCTAAGGTAAGGATTCTAGGATGAAGGGAGGGATGTGGAGAGATAAAATGAGCTAATCTTGTCTTAAAAAATGGCTTGAGAAGTGTGTGTAAAGAGGTAGAGGTGGGGGCCTTTTATAAGAGGAGAGGAGGGGCACTCTTGGAAAGTTATAAAATGTTAATTTATATTAAAATGAGTTTCCGATTTTAAAGGTCCCACATTAATATATTTAGAGGATAAGGTGATAAATTTTTGAAATATAATCATCCAATATGTCTTTGAAAAGTGTAATTATTATAGTTTACATTATCTTTTCATTTTATTTAAATCGTTCATTAATGAGGTAATCACTGCATCATCATGTTGTCATAAATAATTTAATTTATTTAATGTCTAAAAATTATAAAAAAATCCTATGATGTAGGAAATATTTTTATCCTTCCAATTAATATTTATAGTCCAAGATATTATTTATGTAGACAAAATTAAAAATGTTTTTCTCAGGTAATATAATCTTTAGTGGTATTCTCCTTTCTTTAAAAATAAAAAGATAAAGTGTCACTTTCACCCAAAAGTGATTCCATGCGGTCCCTAAGTTTGGCACAAGGAATCCCATTGTCGGACATGACACAACCAGTAGTATTAGGACACATTTTGGGGTCATTTTGTATTTTTATGATATTATTTTATTATCCTTAACTACCCGATTACTAATTAATCAAGATAATTAAAGATAATTACCATCGTTACTATTCATAATGTCAAAAAACAAAAGAGTATTAATTACATAATTTGGACCTTATGATTTAAAATATGGAATCCATTTTACCAAATTCCAAACAAATAAATTGAAATAATTAATTTAAAAATAATTCCCGTTGTCAAAACAAATAGCAGGTTTTTTTTGAAATAATATCTATGAAAAGTTTGAAACTTGTTTATGACCAATTCCAAAGTGAAATTAATTATAATGACCACCATTGGATTAAATGGTAAAAATATATTTTAATTACACTTTAAAACCAATTAAAATGATAATATAACCATATAATTAAATTAGATGAAAAAGCAGTTTTGATGTAGAATGCAGTATTTTTCACTATTCATAAAAAAATGAGCTTGGTCAGAAAATACCAAAAATTTATCCAAAGTAAATTTCAATGTACCAATAATAAAGAATAAGTTTATTTTTAAAAAATAGAGCTTATAAAATTGTCAAAAATATATATTTAAAATGGTTTGCCATCAAAAGGCGGTAAAACAATCTTTTAAAAATATTAGAGAATTCTATGCTTAAGATTGGATTTATTCTCATTTTAAGCCTCTAAAACACTATATAATTCATAAATATACATAGATAAGAATATATATTATTTATTACTTACTTGGGATGTTACATACTTCCCCACTTTAGAAAATTGAGTCCCCAAAATTTATTTACTTATCGAATAAGTGGGAGTATTTATCCCTCATTGAATTTTCAGATTCTCATGTTGCCTTTTCAATCTTGTGGTTTTTACACAAAACCTTTACTTGATGAATCACCTTATTTCGAAAAACTTGCTCCCTATGGTCAAGAATCTGGACTGGTTTTTCCTCAAAAGATAGATTCTCTTCCAGCGGAACTACCTCTGGACTAAAAACATGAGATGGATCTGGCATGTACTTCCTTAACATTGAAACATGAAAAAAATTGTGTACCTGAGATAAACTCGGAGGTAAATCCACTCGGTATGAAACTGATCCAACTCTCACTAGAATTTCATATGGTCCAATGAAACTTGGTCTCATCTTTCCTTTATTACTAAATCGCATCACACTTTTCCATGGTGATACTTTGAGAAAAACCTGATCACCTACCTCAAAAGAGAGATCCTTCCTCCTGTTGTCTGCATAACTCTTCTACCTTCTCTGAGCTATTCTCATGTGTCTCTCTATCTATTGAACTTTTTCTACCAACTCTTCTACCAATTCCGGTCCCATCAACTTCATTTCACCCACTTCATCCCAGAAAGCTGGAGCTCGACACCGATTCCCATATAATGCCTCAAATGGTGCCATCTGTATACTGTAATGAAAACTATTATTATAAGAAAAATCAACCAAAGAAATATGTTGGTCCCAACTTCCCTAATAATCCATCAAACAAGAACGTAGAATATCCTCCAAAGTTTGAATCATTCGTTCTGACTTCCCATCTGATTGAGGATGAAAAGTTGTACTGAAATTTAATTCAGTACCCAACGACTTATGAAGGCCTTTCCAAAAGTTAGAAGTAAACCTGGGATCACAGTCAGATACAATGGAGAGACGAACTCCATGTAACTTGACTATCTCTTTAAGATACAAATGGGAAAGTTGATATAGGGAAAAAGTATCTTTTATAGCAAGGAAATGAGTAGATTTAGTTAAGCGATCAATAGTAACCCAGATTGCATTATTACCTCGAGGTGTCTTCGGCAGTCCCACAAAGAAGTCCATGGATATATTCTCCCATTTCCACTCTGGAATTGGTAAAGGATGAAGCATCCCCTTCGGAAACTTCCACTCTAATTTAACCTATTGAAAAGTCAAACACTTCACAGTAAAATCAGCAATATCACTTTTTATTCCGTCCCACCAGTAATACTCCTGAAGATCTCTATACATCTTAGTACTACTAAGATGAACTGAAAATGGAGAACTATGAGCTTCACATAACAACTATCTCTTCAACTATGAATCACAAGGAACACACAATATCTTCCCAAATATCAAAACACAATCATTATCAATGTTGAATTCCGGAAACTTAACCTTCTAAACCAGATCTACCTTTTTCTGCAACTCACTATCTTTCTTCTATTCTTGCTTAATTCTATCGGATATAGAAGATTTCACTAATACCTGAAACGAAACAAAAGGAAAACCTGCACCAACAACTTCTATGCCAAAATTCATCAAATCCTTAACCAAAGGATCACATTCCAAACGCAACATTGTTAATGATGCATTAATTTTTCGACTCAAAGCATCAGCCACTTTATTTCATTTTCTGGGATGGTAATGAATTGTACAATCATAATCCTTGATTAATTCTAGCCATCTCCTCTATCTCATGTTCAATTCTTTCGGAGTGAATATATACTTTAAACTTTTTTTATCAGTATATATTTCACACTTTACACCATAAAATGATGCCTCCAAATTTCTAAAGCGAAAACAAAAGAAACTAATTCCAAATCATGTGTAGGGTAATTTACCTCATGTGTTTTTAACTAACGTAAAGCATAAGAAATTACCTGGTCATTCTGCATTAGGACACAACCAAGTCCTTTCAATGAAGCATCACTGTATATAACAAACTCCCCATTCCTGGAAGGTAGTGACAAAACTGGAGCATTCACCAATCTTCTTATTAGTTCCTGAAAAAAATCATCACATTCTTTTGTCCAGATAAACTTAACAACCTTCCAAGTTAGCTTAGTTATTATACTAGAAAACCGGGAAAATTTTCTAACAAATATTTGGTAATAGCCTTCCAAACCAAGGAAGCTGCGAATCTCAGTTAAATTTGTGGGTCTTGGCCATTCTTCCACAACCTTTGTTTTTGTAGGATCAACAGTTATCCCATCTTTAGAAACAATGTGACAAATGAAAGAAATTTGTTGCAACCAAAACTCACACTTGCTGAATTTCCCATAAAATTTATTTTGTTTTATGGTTTGCAAAATAACCCTTAAATGACTTTCATGCTCCTATTTACTTTTAGAAGACACCAAAATATCATTAATGAAAACAACCACAAACTTATCCAAGAACTCATGGAAAATTCTATTCATAAGGTCCATGAATACAGTAAGTGCATTGGTTATCCCAAAAGGCATAAATAAAAATTCATAATGGCCATATCTTGTACGAAATGTGGTCTTTGGAATATCTGCTTCCTTTACCTTCAACTGATGGTACACTGATCTCAGGCCAATCTTTGAAAAATACTGAGCTCCCTAGAGCTGATCAAACAAATCATCGATACGAGGCAAATGATATTTGTTTTTAACAGTGATGTTTTTAAAGGATCTATAATCAATGAAAAGTCTCATTGAACCATCTTTCTTTTTAACAAATAAAACAGGGGCACCCCATGGTGATGTGCTAGGTCAAATGAAACCTTTCTCTAATAAATCTTGCAATTGCTCCTTCAACTCTAAAAGTTCAATTTGAGCCATTCTATACGGGGTTTTGAAATTGGCTTAGCATCGGGAATTAAGTCAATAGTAAATTCAACTTCCCGATCTGGTATTATTCTAGGAAACTCATCAGGAAAAACATCAGGATACTCATTTACCACTGGCACATCATTAATCAGAACAGTTCCTTTGTTTTCAACAATATGTGCAATGTAACATTCAATTCTATATTTTAAAAGTTTCTCGGCCTCTTGATATGTTATCAACAGTAAGGGTTCATTCTTGTACATAAACTGAAAGTCTTTATGAAAAGAAACTTCTTTAGCTCTACAATAAATCTTATCTTGGTAAATAGAGAGCCAATCCATACCCAAGATAACATCAAAATCTACTAGATGTAAAACAATAAGGTTTGCAAGTAGTTTCTTTCCAAGGATAAGGATCGAAAGATTCTTATAAATTATTTTTGCCTCAACATTTCCCCCATGTGTTTTTACCACCAGTTCAGGAGTCATTTCCTGAGATGGAATACCCAATTTACTAGAAAAAGTTTTCAGAGATGAAATAATGTGTAGACCCTGAATCAAGCAACACACTGGCATAATCTGAAAAAACAAACAAAGTACCTGATACCACTTCATTTGATGGCCCAACATCAGCTGAAGTAGATGAAAAGGATTTCACCACCCCTTTCTGCTTGTAGTCTAACTGCTTCCCATCACTCGAACTCTTTTTCGGACACTTGTTTGCATAGTGACCCATCTCTTTGCAGTTAAAATTTTCCACTAAATGTAAATCAAATTTGGTCTTACCATCACCCTGATATTTTTCAGTGCAATCACGAGCCTTATGTCCCTTCTTACCACATCGATAGCACTTTCCAGAATTCAAAATACATTCCCCAGCATGCCTTTTACCACATTTATCACAAACTGGAAACTTATTTTTCTTACCATCATACCTTTTTGAAGAATTCTTACCTTTCTACTGCCACCTCAGTATCATCTTCTGCTGGTTGTTATAGAACACTTGATCATCGACAAACTCCATTTCCACCTTCTCAGTACATCGAACAAACTTTTCACAACTTTTGAACTCACGAGAAGACAATACCCATCAATATTTTGGATTTAATCCTGAGTAAAATGATTTATTTTACTATCAAGGTCTCAGATAAAATTTGGAGCATACCTTTCCAATCAAGTGAACCTCTCTTCATAATCATCCACTGAGTCATCCTCTTGCCTCAATTCCAAGAATTTTTTTTTCATCCTAAGTTGAACAACCTTAGGAAAATACTTCTCAAGAAATATACCTTTGAATTCATCCCAGTTGAGAGCATCAATCTCATCAATGTCCCTGATATTTTTAACCATCGACCACCACTAATCTGCTTCACCCTCCAAATGGTAAATAACAAGACAAACCTTTGGATTATCTGAACTCCCCATGACATCGAAAATCTTCTCCAGTGCTTTAATCCACAAACTTGTCTTAGATAAAGCAACATGGTAATCTTGAAACTCTATATCATTTCAATTTGACCATAAAAAAATATTTTTGGATAATCATTTAACAGAATTCTAACTCCTAAAGTTATCTAAACCGACCTATGATACCAAATATAAGGCCCCAGCCTTAAACATTACTTAATCTTGAGTTATTTCAAGAATCCATGTTTAGGATCATTTCATGTTTAGAGTTTTAGAGAATTAGATCATAAATCATGCATTACACTCCACATTAAAACAATGTGGTTACATAAAATATAGTAATTGTTTTTCCCATCATCAGAAATATATTTAAAATAAAACATAGATTATTTCTTGAGACTTCCTTGACAGTATCATTACATCATGTACCTTTCCCTTGACCTGTGAAAAACATTTCAAAAACATGGGATGAGCATAAAAAGCTCAGCAAGGGATATAAAAGTTCGAAATGAAAACATTAGTCCATGTATGAAGTCATACTTTACTCGTAAAACATAAGAATTTTAACATACCTCATCAAATCATGAATAAATCATAGAAATCATAAGACATAAAGGTATGTTGAGGCATTCATAACATTCTTACGTAGGGAGTAACACTCATGGTTACGTTTGGAATACCCATCACAGTATATTCCCTAAATCTCTTCGGAGAAACCTTAACGTTTAACCCCTTTGCATTACCCAATGCATTGGAGATATATATCAGGCTCACTCACCCTTAGTTTATCATGGAACCACCCGTCTTCATAAACAATGCCCAAGAACCATAACATAATCGTATCACATAAAACATGCATAAATGAATCATAACATTTCCACATTTCAATCACAAGATATCAATAGAACACATTGATATAATAAAAAAATTATGAAAACCATTTTCAATACCAAAATAAATTAAAAGTAAAACATGGTATTTATTTTTTTCACTTTTAAAAAACGTTATGGCTTGTAGAGGAAGCCGAAACTCAAATAATGGTCACGGCAGCAGAGAAGTCGTTGTTGCCGCATACATAAGAAAAAAACATTTATTTTGTCATTTAGTAAAATTATTTGTATAAACAATATTCCTTTTGAATAAAAGTAAAATTAAAAGGGGTTTATACACTGTATAAAAGAAAGTGGTGTATAAAACAAAATATGCCTCAATGAAAGGATATTGAGACGAAGTCCCATACCTCGGGTTCGACTTGAATCGATCGTTCTTTAACGTCCTGAATAATAAACTTGGGTTAATTTCTACTTTATTAATAATCTTTTTCAAGTTCATTATTCCATTTATATACTTATTACCATGTTATGAACACTATGTAATTATTTATGTTAATAATGGTCGTTTTGTCGATCATTGGTACTTGAGTCAAAAATAAACTCTTTATAATTACAATTTGTTCATGTGGTAAAATATCCATTATATCCATAATTATATTCATGATGTAGATATCATATATATAATATATATCCATTATATACATGCATTTATAATATTACATAACATTTAGAGGTAAGAAATGAAATGCACCGTTCATGGAGATGGTAAGTTGTATGTACGCATGAACGCTACTTTCATTTCTATTTCCTATTTAATGAAATTGAATCATAATGATATGATGGTATATTATAATTCCAGTATAATATCATATATAATATCATTAACTGCATCCTTTATACATCCCACATATGGCATTAACGAATCAAATCACTTTGAGGGGGTGGTAGTCCGCACTTCCAAAAATAAAGATATCACATTTACCCATAATGGAAACCATAAAGGTATGACATAAATGAAAAATAAAGAATCTTAAAAAAACATAAACATATAATATATCATATATAAATATTGTTTCATCTTAATGGCCACCTTTGAAGGTGTTAGAAGAATATTGAACAATCATTATTTCGTGAGGTAGAAATTCTCCATCCACGGAAACAATATCCTCTTTAACCATTAGATTTAGGTGTGTGTAAGTGTACCTCGAATAATTCTTATAAAAAAATCCTAGTATATTTAAAATACTGTTTTTGTTACAAAATAAGTGAATAAAAAGAGTTTAGGGGGTTGGAGAAGCAAAATAAAAAAAAAGAACATTAGAGAAGACTTTACCTTTATATCGGGTAACTCCTCTTGGTTTGTACCAAAAGGGTTTTTTTGAAGAGCTTTTTGCCTAAGGTAAGGCTTCTAGGATGAAGGGAGGGATGTGGAGAGATAAAATGAGCAGATCTGGGATGAGAAAATGGCTTGAGAAGTGTGTGTAAAGATGTAGAGGTGGGGGCCTTTCATAAGAGGAGAGGAGGGGCACTCATGGAAAGTTATAAACTGTTACTTTATATTAAAATGAGTTTCAGATTTTAAAGGTCCCACATTGATATATTTATAGGATAAGGTGATAAGGGTTAATAATATATTCATCCAATATGTATTTGAAAAGTGTAAGTCTTATATTTTACATTATCGTTTTATTTTATTTAGATCGTTCATTAACAAGGTAATCGCTGCATCATCATGATGTCAAAAATAATTTAATTTATTTAATTTCTAAAAATTATAAACAAATACTATGATGTAGGAAATATTTTTATCTTTACAATGTATATTTATAGTCCAAGAGATCATATATTTAGTAAAATTGAAAAATGTTTTACCCAGGTGATACATTCTTTAGTGATATTCTCCTTTCATTAAAAATAAAAAGACAAAGTGTCACTTTCACCCAAAAGTGATTCCATGGGGTCCCTAGGTTTGGGACAAGGCATCCAATGATCGGTCATGACACAAATAGTAGAATTAGGACACATTTTTGGGTCATTTTTTATTATTATGATATTATTTTATTATCCTTAACTACCCGATTACTAATTAATCAAGATAATTAAAGATAATTATCGTCGTTACTATTCATAATGTCCAAAAAAAAAAGAGTCTTAATTAAATAATTTGGACCATATGATTCCAAATATGGAATCAATTTTAACAAATTCAAAACATATAAATTGTAATAATGAATTTAAAAATAATTCCTGTTGTCAAAACAAATAGCGGTTTTTTAAACAATATCTATGAAATTTTTGGAACTTGTTTATGCCCAATTACAATTTGAAATTAATTATAATGACCAACATTGGATTAAATGGTAAAAGTATATTCTAATTAAACTTTCAAACCAATTAAAAAGATAATCTAACCATATAATTATGTTAGATGAAAAAGCAGTTTTGATGTAGAATGCAATATTTTTCACTATTCATTAAAAAATGAGCATGGTCAGAAAAATACCACAAATTTATCCAAAGTAAATTTATATGTCCCAATCATAAATAATAAGTTTATTTTGACAAATAGAGCTTATAAAATTGTCAAAATATAGATTTAAAAATGGTTCTCCATCAAAATGTGGTAAAAAAATCTTTTAAAAATATTAGAGAATTTTATGCTTAAGATTGGATTTATTCTCATTTTAAGCCTCTACAACACTATATAATTCATAAATATACATAGATAAGAGTATATATTATTAATTACTTACTTGGGATGTTACAAAGAAAATGTTAAAATTTTGTTGATATTACTTAATCTTTCAACCTATTTTAGGACTTATATTTTTAGTATGGTTTGTGAATGTTGGGTGGTTGTCCTCATTTTCTATATTACATTGCTTATTAACACCTCAACATAAATCCTAATACCATATCTTCTTCTCTAGAGATTGGGTGATGGATTCCAAACATTTTTTTTGTTCACAGCTTAACATCAATCAGGATAGCAACTCTCTGATGGAGGAGATATTTAACTATATAATTTCATATGGTGTACATGGAAAGGAAGGTTCATGTTATTATATTTTCTACTTTTTGTAGTATTTTATGGAAGGGAAATAATCAGTTGAGGGAGGGAAGACCTGTTTCACATCTATTCTTCCATGTATATGTGAAATTAAAGGTTGTAGAACATGGGTTTCTAGTGGAATAGGGAGACTCGACTGTGGTCTTCAAAATGATGTAGCCAAGAAATTGCATTGGGAGTAAGGTATGGTATGTCAAAAAGGGGATATGACTTTGATGAATTCTCCAATTGAAGGTTTGATTTTAAATTTGGACCGTTGTTACTTAGCTGGGTAGATGCATGGTTGTTGGATAGCTTTGGTTTGGTGGTACTAGGGTTCAACACATCTTTTAATGCGAGGCCTTATCTTGAAGTAGAGGATAGGGTACAAAAAATATACTTGGTGGTAAAATTATATTGTTAGATGGTTCCAAATATTGATCAATCAATATATAATCTTCAAACTCACCGAGAGAGAAGGTAACTTCATTGCAGATGCATTAGCTTCTCAAGTTACTCTCTCCAATGAATATATCATTTATGATGAAATATGGTCCTTGCCAATTGATTTTATGTTTTTGGTTAAGGGAGACAACTTGGGGCTTGACTATTTCTATCCTCCTTGATTTCAGGGCCTATATTGTTCAATTTTAATAGAAAGAGAATGTTCATGGGTTCAAGTGTCACCTATACATTTTTCCCATTAATTATCAAGATTTTTGTATGAGATTGTGTTTTTTACATGTTCTTTACTCATTTAAAATTAGATCATGTTTAAGAATAACTCAACCATATTTTTAGATATAATTCCTTTTCTATAAACATTGTTTTATGTTAGATTTCATCTAAACTATCTCTTAAAGATTTCTTATACAACTATTTCCAAATTTATCAAACATAGTGTTTTTAAAGTTTTTTTATGAATAACTGTTTCCATATTTCTTATGAAAACTTCTTTCCATATTTCATATAGTCACTATTGTATGTTAATATTAATAGATTTATATCAGGAATTAGAATATACTATATGATTCCTTGTATGATATCTGGTTTGATAAGTTAACATGGTCAACCAAATCATCAAAAACTGTCACTCAAAATATGTTTTATTATGTTATTATTTTTGTGATATTGTAGTGAGTCATATATTTTTCTATTTTTGAGTATTTATTCTATTCAGGAGATGATTTCTGTTTTAGTAATGGTGGATCATATTCTTATTTTGGGGATTCCAACTAAATTATAATAAAAATTTGAATTCTTCTCCTAGAAAATCTTATGTTGGGGAATTTTTTTCTAGGGAACCATTTTTCTTGGATATGTCTTCGTCCCCATTTACATTTTGAGATGGTTCTACATACCATGTCAATGAATTTATTTGAGATATCAGTTCAGTTCACCTAAATTTAGATAAAATCAAAACATATATAATTTCTTATAGGTTGTTGAAACATAACTCATTCCATAATTTTTATGTGTAACTTTTTCCCTATTAGTCATACATTTATATTTATGGAATACTTAATGAAGTGTTTCCCAATTTCTCATACTTACGGTGTTAAAAAATTTCTTATACATATTTATGGATTTATTAATAATGTATTTCTTTATTAGTCATACAAAGCATATATTATTATTTTTAAATAATATTGTATATGTAGGTAAACATATTTCATGACTGTGTAGGTTCCCAACTCATGGATTAATACCTCTTATTACACCACTATAACTCCTTATCACAAATAAAAATATAGGTACAAAAATACCTTTAATTTAATGAAATGTTTTCATATTGTCCATAAATAATTTAACTTCAAAATGTTATTAGTTACTTTTACTAAATCTGAGGTTTCTCTTAATATTGATTGTTCATCACTATGAAAGGATTGAAATTTTTAGTTTTACATGATATTTCCAATTTCTATAAACCTTAACCAACAATGTTTTCTATTTTTCCTTATCATTGCACCCTACACACCATTACACATTCTGTTTCCATGTAATGTTCATATACTCAGCGTCTGAAGTACTCACCTTTACCGAAGATTTCATCATTCCCAAGCTTCTTAATAATGACTCTTTCTCACCCTCAAAGGGAAGGTTATTTTATTTTTCATTAATATTTGATGTCCATAAAAATTAATAAAAATATATTGTAGTTTACACAAAATATTGTATAATTAATATTGAAGGTATTTTTGTTCATACTATAAAATGTATGCATACAGTCTTCCTCTGATAGAATGTAATACATGAATTATATAATAGAACAGTTCTTCCAAATATCTCTTACATTATTTTTCTTTTACAGTATTAGTTTGTTTCCACACTATCCTATATTTCTTTATCTAAAATTTTCATAAACCATTTACCATATTTCAATTTCCGTTTCATGCAATTTATATATAGGAATTTTAAATGAATTTATCTATTTCATAATAGTGAAAAACTCTTTATTGAATAGAAGAAGTAGATTTACAAAATATCCTCCTCTCATAAAAATATTCCATATCATAGTCTGGGATTCATTTTTTTAAAATCATATTATTGAAATTGATTACGTATTCCTTGATTTCTTCTTTTATCCAGATAATCCTTAACATATATGATTTAGATCTTTTTAAACTCTTCTTCTCCTACCATTTTAATGATGTCAAAAATATATGCAAATAAACATTCCTCCTCCTAGGAATATAGGTTGTCATATTTTAATTAAGAAAGAAAGATAACATTGTTACTTGTTTTTCCTTCACTCATTTCTCATGTCATTAAATTCTTTATGAAATAAATTCAAGATAATATGTTTGATTTAATAAGATAATGCTATAAATTCTCTCCCACACATGACTTTGTAAATCAATTACTCTATACTGATTTATGATTTTTTCACACATTAGTTTAATAGTTGAGAGTGGGAGTGATTTATGATTTATTAATCATCACAGAGTAATCTAGAAAATTTATAGCTGAGAATGGGAGATGAAACTAACAATTTTTTCTTTAGGCTATGAATCAGTATAATTTTTCTTTTATAGTTGAGAATTGGAGAATTTTCTCTCATTAATGAATTTTTAAACTAACAATGTTTCCTTTTTTAATCAATGACTCTATTTAATAGCTGAGCGTGGGAGATGAATTACTCTATACTGATTTGTAAATTTTCTCCCATGCACGCCTTTAGGAATTACTCTGTACTCAAATCATAGCCTGGGATTCATTTTATGTCATATTTTAATTAATTTGTACTGATTTATAGATTTTATCCCATCCATTACTTTATACCATGAATGACTTTTTAAATCATGTCCTCTAACATAGCAGAGTGTGGAGGATAGATATGAAGATTCCTCATAAGACAAAAAAAATGAAAAAAGAAGATGAGGAAAAATAAAAAGGAACTGATGCATGCAACAACAAAAGGAACTGATGCATAGAGGGATTTCTAGAAGCCTTCCCTCTTCTTGGAACCCGTGAATTATTTTTCAGAAGGTCAGGTTAGGTGAGGATGGGTTAGTCCAGTTGGTTTTGGTTAATTGTCCAAGGGTTTTGTCATTTGAAAATGTTTGATCTCGGGATGATAAAGGTGCTGGGTGGTCTGGTACATTATTGTGTAACGTCTCTGGGGAAAGAATATTAATTATTCATAAATTGCTTTATATTTTCTATATTTTTTTTACTTGAGATGAGGTCTTAGGTTCATTTTAGGGATTATTCTCTCGGGTGCATTTGTGAATATATTTTTTCATCCCTCATTCCATATTGTTCCATATACATCATGAATAGTTTCACTCCATTTTCTTTTTTCACAAACAACCCAATCATGCAATTTAATTTTAATTCAATCATTTTCACATGTCTCCTTTATATTCTTACAAACATTTTATTATCTTTGATTTATCTTTCACTTTTAATTCAATGCACACATTACTGTTATTGTGACTATATAAGTTGAAAATGAATTCAAATTTCCATCCTCGAAATTTAGAAATTCTTATACTTTTAATCAATCCTTTTTCTTTGTCAACAATTTAAATGGTGTCTCTATATTTTATTAAATCCTATTCCATTATCATATACCATTAATTTCTATTTAAAATTTATTTAACATAATTGTTTATTCTCAACTTTTATAAATATTAATCTATTATTAAATGAAAAACCATTAATTGAATACACTGTACAATATCACCGACAAGTACTAGTTATTTTAAATTCTAGTTAACACCTAGCCATTGTATTAGCAGGAATAAACAAAACTGACTACAATATCATTATACCCATTTGTTAAATGGTTTTACATTTATCCATTGAATATTATATTCTTAAAATAATAATGAATCATATTTTAAGAATAAAACACTCTACAATTTTTAAAAGGTCTATTTAACACATTTTGATGGAGAACCCTTTTTAAGTATTGTTTTTTCAATTTATATGTTATATATGAAAAAATAAAATTCTTGTTTAGAAGAGGAACATAAAATTTTACTTTGGAGGAAATTTTTGTATTTTTCTGATAAAGTTCATTTTTAATGAATAGTGAAAAATACTGCATTTTAATTCAAAAATTAATTTTCATCTAATATATTTATATAGTTATATTTTCATTTTAATTGGTTTTAATTTATAATTCAATTATATTTTTATAATATGATCTAATTTTGGTCATTATAAGTAAATTTAATTTTAAATTGTACATAAAAAATTGTTAATCTTTTGATAGTTTTTAATTCTTAAAAACCCGCTTTCTAATTTTGATTGAATAGCGATTGAAACCGAGAAGCATTTAAAAACCAGAAATTTAAGATCGATCATAGTAAAAGAGTATCATTGAGAAAGAGAATGTTGAATTTGCGTATGAAGATGATAATAACAAATGGAAATACAAATACAGAAGAAATATAATAAGTAGAGAACACAATGTAGAGCCAAAAGTCCATACCATTTCATTAACATATCACCATATTTATAGAGTACATGAGATCTGATCCAATGGTTGAGATTAATCTCTATAATATTTAATCCATTACTAGAATACCAATGGTTTGAGAATATGCACTATGACAACCCATCTTTTTATTACACACTTAAACCTAATTTATTACATAAAATCATCACTTGATACAACATGGAACATCGAGAGGTCTAGTGTATTTCGGTCTAAGGATCATTACATAACAACTAAAAACATGAAATACAATATCTTTTTTGAAAACTTCCTTTACATGACCACAACATTCCCTTGTACTTAGCATTGCATGAGATAACCTGAGGACATGCATAAGAAAAGGGTGAGCTATAAATCCAAGTAAAGGATTAATCATGGAATAACATGAGGAATAAAATACATGTTAGACAATAGGAATATCAATAGATCCAAGAGAAGCATAAAAATAAAGGTATGATAAAGCATGATAATCATTACATGGAATTGTGGCAACAACACTTAACGTGAAATGATCATGAGCCAAGACTCATTGCACATAGAGCATGAGTAAACCCTCATTGCACATGAAGCAAGAGTTAACCCTAATTGAACTTGAATTATCATGAGTAAACACCCATTTCACATGAATTATCATGATACTATACTTTACCCAATGCATTGGAGCGCTATCAGGGAACACCCCTCTTAAACATTTCATTTCATGCATAAGTGTGCCACATGGATCAAAAAAAATTGAATCATTCAACAAAATTGATTTATTAAATGATAAATGAATGTGGAATAAATACATGAAACTCTTTAAACAATAAGAAAATGTTCATAAATATGAATATCCTTGATAGATAAATGATCATGGTATTCACTACACAATGACTTTGGCTCGGAAAAGCAAGGTGCAATTTCGGCAACATAATGGTGTGGTATAAGAACTCATAAAAATCGTTGATGAGAGAGAAAGGGGTGTCTCATAATATTTAAATGACATGGATAGTAATGGGGTCATTAAGATACATGTCCCAAAAATTTTAATGGATTTTAGATTCATGATACAAAATAATTGCATGAATGTAAATGAGGAGAGAGAAATTCCTTTCAGAATTTTGGCATAATAACAGTTGTCCATGGGAGGAATTTAATGAGAGAGAAAGGGGTCTCCCATAATTCAATAATAAAGAGGGAAGTATGGGAGAGGTGATAAACCATACCCCAACATTTATAATTGAAATTAAAAGGGCATAACAACATTAAGAAAATTGGACAAAAATGAGAAAGGAAGAAAAACCCTTACTTGGAAGTGTGCTTCCAAAGGCTTGAGAGAGGCTTGAGAGAGGCTTCTTGGGATCTTGGGGAACGTTGGGAGGATTATAGAGAGAGGAGGGAAAAGTTTGGATGAACTCCAAATGCTTTGAGCGAGGAGGAAGTGGGATATTGGATGGGTTTATATAGGAAAGGTGAGGGAATTGTTTATTATTTAGGTTTGGGACACCTCACATTAAACTAATCCAAACCACAAACCAGCCCATATTTTTTTCCAAAGGGAATAGGAAAACAATATTTTATATGTCAAAAGTCCGAATGTCTTAAAATAATGTGGTTTATTATGTGGATGTGAGTCACACTCCCAAGGAAAACAATTTAAAAAGACAAAATGTTTAATAAGTCTCGAAGGGTCCACTAAAGCTTTGTAAAATAAATCAAACAAACCCCAAATAAAATTATTTTAATGGTAAAACATATATCTTCAGAAAATAAAGGTTATATTTTTTTATTACATCACTATTGGGTCATTAGGATGTCATAAAACACATTATATATTTAAACGGTATTTAATTTTTACCCAAAATTTGACTGTCTTGGAAAATTATGAAAAAATCACCGTTGGATAATTTCAACATCCTGATTCCAGAAATAATATTAATTTTATCTAAAAAAGTTTCTAAATATCTTAATTTTAATTTTAAAAATAAAAATATACATTTATCTAAAATTCATGGGTTTTGACAAAAATGGATTTCAAACATTAAAAAAAATTAAAATTGAATTCATAAAATTATACCATCATTTAAATTAGTAAATATTAATTTAATAAAAATTATATTATTTTATTAAAATATTATTTAATTCAAAAATCCATTAGTTCATCAAAATAGATTTCTTAGTTGAACATTAACTAAAAATACTATTTGTTCTCTAAAAACTATTTACAAGGTAACAATAATAAAATTAATGTATATTCATTAGTATATAAAAAAATAATGTACATAACCATAGTGCTAAGGTCTTGTTACATAACCCCTTATAACACCTACATAAGACTGAAGAGTAAGGTGTGCGATGGTGACAGACTCTTGGGGTGGCTCGAGTAACATTGCTCGGGTGGTAATCTCTATCAACTTCCACTTCTCTCATAGGCGGTCCTACTCGAGCTTAACATATTCAAACTCGGATTGGGCTTGGTCAAGAGTGAATCCCAAATACGCAACCTCCTTTCCAAGATCTGACAAATGGGCTTCGTATGGGGCACATATACTGGATGAGGCCTTCACTTACTTTGTCTGAGTAAATTAGATTTGTTAAAACCCTATATTTATACTAATCATGTGTTCACTGTTCAACAGATATGTTAGAAATAGTTACAATTATTAACATAAAACCAAATAATTTTACATTTTATATAAACATTTTACAAAAAGAGACATTTTATTCGACCATGAAGGATTTCCATTAATGAAATATTGGGTCGTTACATGCACGGTTGGTCATTAAGAGGAAAAATAACTGGGAATTGGTGAGTCATCATTATTTTCATAATTATGAAATCCATTAATAATGTTTCATAACACTCCCCATTGGATGTCATAATTTCATTTAACCTTATTAAATATTCACTTGGAAAAACCCTGTGGAAAAAATAAGTGAATCCAAAATAAATTAATTTCATGTCATGTTGCCTCAGTAAAAACCTTATCAGGAAAACCCAATGGGAAACCTGATGAAGGGAAAAAGAGTACAACGTTCCCAATTCCCCCTGATTATGTCATTTAATTGTGTATTCAAGACATAAATTAATATTATTATTTTAATTATGTCTTTAATACATGTGAGGAAGACCAAAAGTAATAATGAATGGTCTCATTGAAAATTACAACTCATGGGGAATACCAACAATTTCTATTAATTATATATGTCCATTATAATTTATAAGATTCTCTTGGATATCTGTTATGAATTATGATTGCCTCATTAAAAACCTCATAAAGGAAAAACCCTTTAAGGGAAAATTCTTGATTAGGGGAAAAGAGTACAATAACATCATGTCCCCAGAGTGTTGCCTCATTAAAAACCTTATCAGGAAAACCCAGTGGAAAAAACTTGTCTAAGGGAAAAAGAGTACAATAGTTACATCTACCATTTATAGTGATCATCACTAAATTTAAATCATATAATGTACATGATCAACTCATAACCAACAAATTCAGTTTATAATTTTTGAATAATAATAACTTATACCCTATAGATTTCAATGAATAGGGAATAACATTACCTTGATGTTTTTCAAAACATCTTAATAATATGATGACTACAATGATTCATACAAACCATGGGATGATAAATTCAACTTATATTCTTCCTTAACTTAATATGGATACATGAAATACAACTTATTCAATTTACCCCATAATTTACCAGATTGGGTGAAACATTCATAATTTTGAATATTCTTCAGGCATTTCAAACCCTTCTGGGATTCATATAAATATCCAAATATACAAGGAATAACATTTCTTATAAAATGACCATTGATATGAAATAGTCTTGGTAGTTTGGATAATCAATACAAAACATTATATGTTGAACATTTCATAAGTTCCTTTGATAATTTTGTCCAATTATTATGATTTCGACATCTGTCAAAATCCATTTTCATCAATGAGTTTTAAAACAATTCATAGAAAATATATCATCAAAAATATTTGATTGAGATCTCGTAATTTTTCTGGTAATAGTGTCACTTCAGGGATAATATCGAAAAATATATAATGTTGCTGATATATTCATTTTCCTCTTCAAGGGAAAATATATTTATTTCTTTATACTCATGATTAATAATGATTTTATATAATTAGTTCAACTAAACATTAAGTGTGTATAATAAGAAAATTTATTTCCAACACTTTACATCCATGTATGTGTTGTGAGCATCATGTCAATGGTTCTACCGAACCATATAATATATGATACTCGGTATTTATTTTAATCAACATGCATAGCAAGAAATGTATACTCACCAGTAGAAAATAACACATGTGATAATTTAGGGGATGCATCTTTTATATAGATGGATCACATGGTAGGTGGGCGTGCCCATATATAATTCTTTATTAGTATATGGGAAATTTATTTCCATAATAGCTATTAATTATATAAATAATTTACCTAAAAAATGGGTACCTTAGGGTAAATTTTCATACAGGGAGAATTAATAATGAATTAATGATAATAAATTCATTGATAATTTTGTAGACATGCATCCATTAAATAAACTCCTCATTCTCCCCCTGATGGATGTCTACCATGTTATCAATAAATTGATGCTTGTGTATACATGAATAAATATCTTTCATTATAATCGATCCTATATAGACTAAACAATCATGTCAAATATTTAGTGTGTTAGGATCGGTAAACTTTTGGTTTACCATTAATGATTTGATTGTACATAACAAATTCTTTAGAATCACTTTTATGAAGGCTTGTTACATATTAAGGTACCTCTTTTATCCAGTTTCTCCATATGATATTAATTTTCAATAATACCATTCATATATATCATCCAGACTTCAGATATAACAAATCATTAAGAATTTATACAACAAGGTTGAAATATATTCTCTCTTATGGAGTCGTTAATTAATTTTCTCTACTTGTAAATGTACTTATATGAGCATATACTAACGCATATATGAGTTATTTTGAAGCATATAATAAAAATAATATTTGTAAATATTTTTTGTTAAGATCAATGCATATAATATATCCATGATCTTTCATTATGAAAACTCATATTTGTCATTATAATTTCCACTTATGGTGGTTGATGAATTCATAATATAATAATAACAGGTTAGGCCCAACACCAAGCCGATTGTTGCATAATTTTGAACTACTGGCCAAAATATTTTGGAATATCAGGCCCAAATATTATTTTCTAATACATCTAACTAGGACAGGATCCCCCACATCTTTTGATGCTGGTGAATGTGGTAGTGATAACTAATGTGGAATAATCTTCTAGATTCACAATAGTTAACTTATCATCATCCAAAATTATAATTCACAAACAACATTCACTTTATAAAATGTAGGATAAATCATTTGATCAAACCCAATCTACTCTCAAATATTCATGATATCATAAATCATATCAAAAAAATTCCTGTATAATTTCATTCACTTCAAGTAATAAGATATAGTAATTAATATTACATTCACATCGAGGAATGAACTCATTCATCAGATTTCATGATCCATGAATGAAACTTTATTATTTATAAATAATGTTCATCTTGAATAAAATATAAATTTTATTTATTATTATGATCATTATTTTAACCACTTCAGGTGTTAAAATCATTTTCATAATATATATTAGATTATCAAAACTATGTAATTCAATCATTTCATTTATGAATTATATGAATAGAAACATCCCCTTCAGGGGATAAATGAATTACATGAGATGATATTGATAATCCATAAGAATATGATAAATAATAATGTTTCACATGATATAGTTACTGCAGGAACAATAAATTATAAATTAAGATAATATTCAATATAATATCAAAGGAAATTATTTTCATATCATTCTTCAGGGATGCATTATTTTATAAATATTAATAAAATTCAGTATACATTGTAAATATTTACTATCATCCAACCACTTTTGGTAGTTATATTTTTATTATTTGTTATAAACAAATACAACACAATGATCATTTTCATGAAATCATATTCACCTAAAACTTGATTTATAATAAAACTAGTTATATTTTCATTCACTTTAGGTAATTAAATAAATCATTTTCAATAAATATTCTCATTCACTATAGGGAACATAATAAAATTAGTTGTTCGAGTTTTATAGTGTCTTCAAGACAATTTCATGAATATTCAATTAAGAAATTTCATCAATTTCATCCACTAAGGGGGATTAATATATATATAATATATTTATGCTTGTTTATCAAAAACATTTAATTTCTCTAAAACATTTTATAAGAATAAAAAAAGAAATAGAAAAGAAATAAAACAAATATTTACAAAATATTCAGAGCAAATATCATTTTTATAATGATCCTTTATATATCGTAATAAAACTTGTCACATTCAGGGTGAACAAATGAACGAGTGAGATGAAATTTCCTTATTCATGGAATGATTATAAAACATCAAATCGACGTACGACAGGTACAAGATGATAAAAAAACTTCGGCTGAACGTATAATGGGTACATGATATTCATCAAACTTTTATTAGACATAAGAATGGTACATGATCTTCATCATTCAATGGATCAATGTATAATGGTTATGTGATGTTCATCATTCAACAAATTGACATACGATGGGTACACGATATTCATCATTCAACGCCTCGACGTATGACGGGTACGTGATGTTCATCATTCAACTGCTTCTAGTGGTGTAGTTATTTTATTCATTTGATGAATGATGTTTTTTACAACATTGACCACATTAGTTATTAATCAAACACATTATCTTCTAGGAATGGAGTGAAATTTGTCAACCATGAGTCTTTATAGCTCTTCTAGAGCTCATTATTTTTCCTACAATAAAAAATTAATAAAGTAATATATTATTTTCAAATTTATCAAGAGGGGGAAATAAATGTAACAATTTCTTAGATGTAAAACAAGACTCATCTTTTGATGTAGCTCTTCAAATGAGTGAAGTCAATGCACATGCAAAAGAGTATGTCAAAAGAATAATGTTTATAAAAAAATGTGACATACCTTTTTCATATAAGATTTTTTATTATTCCAAGGATGGGGATGATGGCTACGATGTCGTGACACATAATGCGAAGAAGACGATCGTGATGCTAATGTGTTGTGAAATTGATCAAACACTGATTGAAACTACGAAGCATTTCGAAACCAGAAATGTAACATCGATCATAGGCGAAGAGCATTGTTGAAAAATATAATGTCGAATTTTCAGATGATGATGATAATAACAAATGGAAATACAAATACATAATAAATACAAGATGTATAGAACTCAATGTAGTGCCAAAATTCCGAACCATTTCAGTAACATATCACCATATTTATAGAGTGCATGAGATCCGATCCAACGGTTGAGATTAACCCCTAAAATATTTAATCCATTACAAGAATACCAATGGTTTGAGAATATGTAAGGTTGGAAATTAAGAGTAAACTTAATTTGGGATTGATGAGTCCTCATTATTGTCATAATTATGACATCCATTAATAATGTTTCATAACAAAGGGAAATATAACATAAAATTGTATATTCTAAATAAAAAAATTTTAAAATTGGGTTATACATTAGATAAATTATACTATAAATAGTCATTGTAATGCTAAATCGATTTCCTACATCATGGTAATTTATTTATAATTTTTAGACATCAAATACATAAATTTAAATATGAAACAATAATGATATAGTGATTAACTTTTTATTGAAAAATTTAAATAAATGAGAATATAAATATTAAAATAAATTTATTTTGAAACATTTTATTCCATACAAGAATTTCATGGACTATTATGACTTGGTATATTTGAATTAATGAAGTTTTTTCTAAATAATCAAGTTGTTATGGATTTTTTGAAAAAGTCATGTTATGAATTGTATAAAAATTGATATAAATGAGTTTTTAAAACAAATACTATTTTATTAAATGATACATTAGTCCAATAAATATAATATTATGCCAAATTACTTTGATAATGTTTAAAATGTCATTAATGAACTACTTGAGGTTATATTGACATTTTATAGTAACTATATTAACCATATAGAATGAATATACAAGAAGACATGATAAGAGTTAAATTAGTTAACAAAGGATTAATGCTAAAAGATAATGTTACATTTGAGACAAAAACTTGTCTAAAACCTATTGGTTGAGATGATTTAGAACCATAATCATCTTATATTTGAATTAAATTATTTTTGGACATTTTTAAAATCAAAATTCAGTTTATAATAAAATAATATTTCAAGACATTCCTAAAGTACCCCCATCTTATAAAAGGTCACCACCTCTAACCCTTACTCACATCTCTAAAGCCCCTCAGATCATCCATATTATTCTTAAATAATCTTCCAACATCCCTAAATTCCTCTTAGAAGACTTATCTTAGGAAAAAGGAAATTCAAGAAATCCTTTTAGCGTAAATCAAAAGAAGTTACCCGATTTGAGGTAATGTATTCTATCAAGATTCTTTCATTTATTTCCATCTCCAACACCCTAAAAACTAACAAAACCAGTATATTTAATATACTAGAATGTTTTTATTCCAATTATTTTACCTACACTCACACACACCTCTATCTAATTGATTTAGAACACACTGTTTCTGTGGACGGTGAGCTACTTCCTCACGAAACGATGATTGTTCAATTATCTACTACTGACTCTGATGGTGGCCATTATGATGGAACTGTAATTTTATATAGTATTTTTTTAATATTTTCACTATGATTCTATAATTTTTATTTACAAAATACCTTTAAGTTTTTCATAATGTGTAAATAAAATAATTTCATTTGTGGAAGTGCGGACATCACCCCCTCAAAGTGATATGATTCATTAATGTTATAAATGTAACATATAAAGTATAGAGTTAATGAACCTAGGTAACATATATAGTATAAATATTATACAATATTTATAATATACATATGTATCATTTTTTCATTTTTTTAATATGACAAAAAAATTAAAGTAACGTTCATGCGTACGTATGACCTACCGTCTCCATGAACGATAAACTTCATTTCTTATCTCTAAGTACTATGGATTATTATTATATATATATATATGATATTTATGTGTTACTAAAATCATGAATATCATTCTGGAGATGATATACTTGTAACTACATGGTTAATTTACATAATAACAAGTTCATTTTTGACTCAATTACCAAACATTGACAAAATCTCCAATATAAACTTAAATAATTATGTAATTATTACAAAATGATGATAAGTGATATAAAATGAATAATAAAAATGAAAAGGTTCTGAAAAAAGTTAAATTAACATAAGTTTATTATTCTATAAATTAAAGAAATAATGAGTCAAGACGGACACGAGGTAAGGGACTTCGTTTCAATCTCCTTTCATTGAAGGATATTTAGATTTATACATGACTTTATTTTATGTGGTGTATAAAACCCTTTGACTTTTAATTTCTTTCAAAGAAATATTTTTTCTATGAATTGTTTTACTAAATGAAAAAAGAAATGTTTTTAATGTATGCGGTGACAATGAACTTTCTGTCGCGGCGAGAATTATTTGATATTTGGCTTCCTTAACAAGCCGTGATATTTTTTTAAAGGAAAAAATATCATATTCCCTTTTTACATATATTGGTATTGAAAATGGTTTTTGAAATGGATTGATTATTTCAATATCTTGAAATGATTTCTCATGATTGCAAATGAATTATTATTAGTGAAATATTGATTTTTCAATATTCAATGTGTCATGATTATATAATGGTACTTTGACATTTGATATAGGGTTATGTGATAAACCAATGATGGATGGTTACATGATAAAAAAAATTATGGGTTAATACATGATAAATTAAGGACAGGTGGTTACGTTATAACATCCAATGCATTGGGCCTGAAATTTGGTTGTATATTTGTTACATTTAGTGATATGTGTGGAAGTTGACTATATGGTTATTTGATTTAAGTATGTTTATGACTTAAATTACCTTTATATGATATATGTTTATTTGTATGGTATTTAGGGTTATATTCTGGTTACAAAAAGGGTATGTAAATAGCTTACATTTAGTGAAGTATATTTACTAACTCTTAAAGGTGAAAAGTACTACTTTATGATAAAGTGTTCATGGTTTTCATGTTATCCTAAGACTAACAGTTTTCCTTCATTATGTATCCTTAACTAATCTTTTTATTCTTATACCTAGTTTTGAAATGTTTTTTGTAGGACATAAAGAAGAATAGAATCAAGGATGGGATCAAGGAAAATTTACGTTGTTAAAACATGAAATAATGTCCTGTTTCTTTTTAAAGAGTTTTTGTTTTATACAAAAATGGACTGTGAGTAGAAATGTCTACTTGTAATATTCAATATGTTATGCATAAGTTATGACCTAATTATCTAAAAATCTAAACCTGATAAGATCCTTGATATGAATTAAAGTCAAATTATTGACTTAATTAAATATTATGTAAGTTTTAAGGATGCGGCCATATAGTTGGTAATAAAGGCCGGTTTAGATAACTTTAGGAGTTAGAATTTGGTTAAATTAATATCCATAAATTATTTTTACTTTATGGTAATATTGAAATGATATAACATATTAATATTATCATGTTTCGTCTCCTAAAATATTTCTATGTTCAGAATGGTTTTCTGTAGAAGAAATAGGGAAGCTATGTTGGGATAAAATACAGAGGGGAATAACCTTCCAAATCAGTATCCTAAGACATTCAGAATCGGAATTGAATAGTTTTTTGTAGTGATGTATTAGTTCACTCAGGCGATAAATGGCGGTGGTTTCCATGCACGGGATCAACCAAGTCAACCATATAGGAACATGTGGAGTATTTCATGAGACAATATCCCCCATCATTTAGAGGATCATCTGACACTGTATAAGATGAAGGGAAGATCAATGCAATGGAAAAGATTTTTGATTTCATGGGGTGTTCATACAATCAAAAGGTTAGTCTTTTTGTTTACTGTTTTGAAGGAGAATCTGATCTGTGGTGGTTGATGGTTAAAAATATCAGGGACAGTGAGGCGATTGATGCTATTGTTTGGGAAGAATTCGAAGGTATGTTTCTTGAGTAATATTTTACTAAGGTGGTTCAACTTAGGATGAAAAAAATACTTCAAATTGAGGTAGGAGGATGACTCAGTTGCGGCTTACGAAAAAATTTCTCTCGACTGGTAAGGTATGATATAAATTTCATCTAAGATCTTGATAGTAAGATAAATTGGATTTAATTAGGATTGAATCCATGATATCTAAGGAATTAGCCTATTATGAATTCAAAATCTATGAGAAACTTCTTAGTTGTGCTAATAAAATAAAAATGCAGTTTTTTGATGATCATGTGTTCTATGAGAGCAAGAAAAAGAAGAGGTCAAGTTGGCAGGCAAAAGAAAAGTATTCATCAAATAAGTCTGTAGGTAAGAAAATTAAATTTCTATCTTGTGAGAAGTGTGGTAAAAAGCAACCTAGAGAATGTCTCTCAAAATTTGAAAAGTGATTTAGGTGTAGTAAGACTATTCATATAGATTGTAACTATAAGGAAGATGATCAATCGGGTAATTAAAAGTTAGGGGTAATATGTTTTAGTTGTAATGAGTTGGGCATTATGCTAATGTGTGTCCAAATTTGATTACCTTAGGTGGAAACCAGTCATATCAAAAGAAGAAGGGTGTGGAGAAATATTTTTCTACTAATACGGTTGATGTGGGATTGTCAAATAAAGTGGTATCAGGTACTTTGTTAGTTTTTTTCATATTATGCCAATGTGTTGTTTGATTCTAGATGTACACATTCTTTAATTTCTAAGAAATTTTTATGTAAATTTGAAATTACACCTCAAGAAATGAATCCAGAACTTATGGTGAAATAAACTAGGGGAAATTTTGAGGGAAAAATAAATTATATGAATATTAATATCATTATATGTGCAAAGAAATTTCCTAGAAATCTTATTTTTCTCCCACTAGTAGAGTTTGATGTTATTTTGGGAATGGATTGGCTTTATGTTTACCATTCTAAGATTTAATGTAAAGCTAAATAAGTTTCTTTTCAGAAATACTTTCAGTTTGTTCACAAGAATGATCCCTTAAGTCTGATAACATATCAGAAAGCTGAGAAACTAGTGAAAGATTGAAATTAATTTTACCTTTCACATATTGTTGAAATCAAAGGAACTACTCAGATTAATGATGTGACAATAGTAAATGAGTATCTTGATTTTTTATCTAATGAGTTTTCTTGTATTATACCTAACTGGAAAGTTGAATTTACTATTGACTTAGTTCCTAATGCTAATCCAATTTCAAAACTCCCTTATAAAATGACTCAAATTGAAATTTTAGTGTAAATAAATAATTATAGGAGTTTTTAGTCAATGGTTTCATTCAACCTAGCACATCACCATGGGGTTCAATTTTCTTTTTTGTTAAAAATAAGGATGGTTCAATGAGACTTTGAATTGATTATAAAGCCTTTAATAACATAACTATTAAGAAAAGCTGTCATTTTCCTCATATCAATGATTTGTTTGATCAGCTCTAGGGAGCTTAGTATTTTTTGAAGATTGACTTGAGGTTGGGGTACCATCATTTGAAAGTAAAGGAAGAATACATATTAAATACCAGGATTCATACTAAATATGGCCATTTTGAATTTGTAGTTAAGCCTTTTGGTTTGACCAATGCACCTACTGTATTAAAGTCATTTAAGGGTTTTCTTACATATCTTCAAAAAAAAAATTTCATGGGAAATTTTTCAAGTGTAAATTTTGGATAAAAAAATTTCATTCATTGGTCACATTGTTTCTAAAGATATAATAACTATTGATCTTACTAAAACAAAAGTTTTTTGAAGAATGGACAAGACCCACTAATATAACTGAGATCCATAGTTTTCTTGGTTTGGTAGGATATTACCAAAGGTTTGTTGAAATATTTTCATGGTTATATAGCCCACTAACTAAGTTTACTCAAAAAGGTGTTAAATTTATCCAGACAAAAGAATGAGATGATTGCTTTCAGGAATTGGAAAGAAGATTAGTGAATGCTCCACTATTGGTATTACCTTCTAGAAGTGGTGAGTTTTTTATCTACAGTGATGCTTCATTAAAAGGACTTTGTTGTATCCTAACTACAAATGATCATGTAATTTATTATGCTCCATGTTAGTTGCAAACTCGTGAGTTAAATTACCCTACAACTAATTTAGAATTAGCTGTTGTAGTTTTTTCTTTAAAAATTTGGTGGCATCATCTGTATGAAGTAAAATGTGAAATATATACTGAACAAAAAATATTGATGTATATAATCAATCATAAGTAATTTAACATGATATAGAGAAGTTGATTATAATTAATAAAGTATTATTATTTCACAATTCATTACCATCCAGGAAAAGAAAATAAAGTGGATGATACTTGGATTTGAAAAAATAATTCTACATTAACCAGGTTACATTGGGAATAAGATGATTTGATTAACGACTTGATTAACTTTGGAATAAAATTTATTTGTGCAGAAGATCCCTATTTTTAGTTTCAGGTGTCAGTGAAATCATCTATACCAAACAGAGTTATGAAAGAACATAAAGAAGACAATGAGTTGAAGAAAAAGGAAAAATTGGTTCAAAAGGGTATTTTTCTTTACTATAACATTGATATAGATTGTGCTTTGAGATTTGGGAATAGATTTTGTGTTCCTTGTGATTCATAATTTAGGAAATAGTTGTTTTTTGAAGATTATAGTTCTCCATTTTTAGTTCATCATGGTAGCACTAAGATGTATAAAGATTTTTAGGAGTATTACTGGTGGGATGGAATGAAAAGTGCTATTTCTGAATTTACTGGGAAGTGTTTGACTTGTCTACCGGTTAAAGCAGAGTGATATTTAATTAAACAGATGCTTCATCTATTATCGGTGCTAGAGTGGAAATGAGAAAATATATCCATGGACTACATTGTGGGATTATTGAAGACATCTCGAGGTAATAATGAAATTTGGGTTGTTGTTGATCGATTAACTAAATCATCTCATTTCCTTCATATTTGAGATACTTTGCCTCTAGATCAAATTTATTAGTTGTATATTAAAGAGATAGTCAAGTTGCATGGATTTATCCTTTCCATTGTATCTGATAATGATCCCAAGTTCACTTCTAAATTTTGTAAAGGGCTTCAGAAGTCGTTAGGTATTGAATTAAATTTCAGTACAACATTTCATCCTTAATGAGATGGGCAATCAGAATGAACAATTTAAACATTGGAATATATGATACGTGCTTGTTCAATGGATTACTAGGGATGTTGGGAACGTCATATTTCTTTTGTTGAGTTTTCTTATAATATCAATTTTCATTCCAGTATACAGATGGATCCATTTGAGGCATTATATGGAAAGTGGCATTGAACTACAGCTTTTTGGGATGATGTAGGTGAAAGTATGATGATGGGACCAGAATTTTTGGAAGAGATGGAAGAGAAAGTTAGTTAATTCAGAAGCACATGATATCATTTTAGATCAGGAAGAAAAGTTTTACAGAAAACCAGAAGAAGGATATTTCTTTTGAGGTAGGTGATCATGTCTTTATTAAAGTTTCACCATGGAAAAGTGTGATGTGTTTTGGTAAAAATGGAAATC
This sequence comes from Viscum album, assembly GCA_963277665.1. Taxonomy (NCBI): domain Eukaryota; kingdom Viridiplantae; phylum Streptophyta; class Magnoliopsida; order Santalales; family Viscaceae; genus Viscum; species Viscum album. The sequence continues at coordinate 1,745,757,490 of OY728129.1, read as the reverse complement.
TAATTCTGAGGTTCATTAGACCATATGAAATTCGGGAGAAAGTTGGATCAGTTGTGTACCGAGGGGCTTTAACACCGAGTTTATCCCCAGTACACATTTTTTTGATGTTTCAATGTTAAGAAAGTATAATCCGGATCCATCTCATGTTTTGAGTCTGGAAGTACTTCAGTTGGAAGAGAATCTTTCATAAGAAGAAAAACTATTCCATATTCTTAACCACAGAGAGAAAGTTTTATAGAATAATGTGATTCATCAGTTTAAGGTTTTGTGGGAAAATAACATGGTTTAAGAGGAAACATGAATATATGAAAATTCTATGAGCGATAAATACCCCCACTTATTTGATAAGTAAATAAATTTGTGAGGACACAATTTCGAAAAGGGTGGAAGGATGTAAAATCCCAAGTAAGTAAAGAATAATAAATTTTTATATCTCTTAAGATTTATAAATTAGATAGTATTTTTACTTTAATGGTGATTCTCTCTCTGATAGCGTACTCAACACACAACAATGGGTTTCTACAAAATCTTATGTTTCAAAAAACATTGAGTTATACTGAAAAATAATAAAATAATAATATTATTATTTTCAATGGTAGTTAACACATAGTTTTTGTATTAGAAGGAATGAACATAAATAACTACAATATGATTATACGTAATTATTAAATGTTTTTACATTTATCCAATGAATATTTGAGGCTGAAAATAAGAATTAATCAGATTTTAAGTATGAAATACTCTAATATTTTTAAAAGGCTGGTTTACCGCCTTTTGATGGAGAACCCCTTTTAAACCTTTTTTTGTCATTTTTTATGTTATATTTGAAAAAATAAAATTCCTATTTATAATTGGGACATCAAATATTACTTTGGATGAAATTTTGGTATTTTAATGATGAAGTTCGATTTTTAATGAATAGTGAAAAATACTGCATTTTAATTCAAAACTGCCTTTTCACATAATTTATTTTTATAGTTAGATTTTTCTTTTAATTGGTTTTAAAGTATAATTGTATTATAATTTATCATTTATTCCAATTTTATTAATTGGATGTAATTTTACTTTTAAATTGTTCATAAACAAATGTCAATCTTTTGATAGTTTTTTAGTTCTTAAAAATTCGCTTTCTCATTTTGACAACAAGAATTAATTTTAAATTAATTTAGACCATTTCTGTGTTTTGAATTTTGAAACATGGATTCCATATTTGGAATCATTGGGTCCCAATTATGTTAATAGGTTACTTTTATTTTTGGACATTATGAATAGTAACTTCCGTAATTATTTTTATTTACCATGGTTAAAGGGTAAATTAGGTAAATAAGGCTAAAAATAATATTATAATAATATATATTTACCCTAACACATGCACTAATCTCATTGGATGATTCATGGCCGACAACATCAACCCTTAGGTGGAGCGTTTTGGCATTTCGGAGCCACTTGTGTGTGAAAATGATATTTAATTACTTTTAATTTAAAGTTAAGGGAAATATAACATAAAATTGTATCTTCTTAATAAAACAATTTTTATATGGGGTTATACATAAGATAAATTCGACTATAAATATTCATTGTAAATATAAAATTATTTCCTACATCATGGTATTTTATTTATAATTTTTTTACATCAGATAAATAAATTTTTTTTTGTAACAATGATGATGTAGTGATTACCTTATTAATGAAAATTTTAAATAAATGAGATTATAAATATTAAATTAAATTTATTTTGAAACTTTTTATTCCCTAAAATTTTTTTATAGATGATTATTACTTGTTATATTTGAATTAATGGTGTTTTTTTAAAAGGATCATGTTTTTATGGATTTTTTAAAATTCATGATATGAATAGTATAAAATTGACATAAATGTGTTTTAAAAAAAATTATATTTTATTAAATGATATAATAGTCCTAAAAGTATAAGATTCAGAAAAATGACTTAGATAATTTATAGAATGTCATTAATAAAACACTTTATTTTATTTTGGAATTTTATTGTAACTATATTAACCATACAGTATGAATATACAAGAAGACATGGTAAGAGTTAAATTAGTTAACCAGGGGTTAAAGCTAAATGATAAGGTTATATTTTAGACCAATTTTTTTAAAAACATATTTGTTGATAGGATTTAGAAAAATCCTCATCTTATTTTATAATTAAATGATTTTTGGACCTTTTGAAAATTGAAATTTATTTTATAATAAAATAGTCTTTCAAGGCATTTCTAATGTACCCCTCCTCCCTCTTATAAAAGGACACCACCTCTAACACTTACTCACACCGATTGAACCCCTTGTCTCAATCAAATTCTTCCCAAATAAGCTCCCAAAATCAATACCTTCCTCCTATAATCCTTATATTAGGCATAAGGAAACTCAAGAAATCCTTTTAGCTTAATTCAAAATTAGTTACCCAATTTGAGGTAATGCCTTCTCTCAAGATTCTTTCATTTATTTTCATTATCCAACCCCATAAACCCTCTCTATTATATTCTTCTATAAAAAAAGTATATTAAATATACTATTACTTTTTTTATTCCAAGAATTAAACCTACACTCCCACACACTTCCATCTAATTGATTTAGAACATACTGTTTCTGTGGACGTCGAACTACTGCCTCACAAAATGAAGATTGTTAAATTATCTACTACTGCATCTCATGGTGTCCATTATAATAGAAATGTAATTATATATAATATATAATATATTATTATTATCCCTATTCTTCAGTAATTTTTATATACAATATACCTTTATGCTTTCCATAATGTGTAAATACAATAATTTCATTTTAGGAAGTGCAGACTACCACCCCCTTAAAGTGATATGATTCGTTCATGTTATACATGGAATGTATAAAGGATGCATTTAATTAACCTATTTAACATATATAATATAAATTTTATACTATATTTATTATATTCATATGTATCATTTTTTTCATTCTTTTAACATGACAAAAAAATAAAAGTAGCGTTCATGCGTACGTATGGCCTACCATCTCCATGAACTGTACATTTCATTTCTTATATCTAAGTACAATGGATTATTATAAATAAACAATCACAAAAAAAACATATATATATATATACATTTGTGATATTTATGTGTTATTAAAATCATAAACATCATTCTGGAGATGATGTAATTATTCCTATATTGTTTATTTATTTAATAACAAGTTCATTTTTGACTCACGTATCGAATATCGACAAAACATCCGATATGAACTTAAATAATTATGTAATTATTATATCATGATTATAAGTGATATAAAATTAATAATAAACATGGAAAGGTTCTATATCAAACTGAAATTGACCTAAGTTTATTATTCATGAAATTAAAGAGAGAACGGGTCAAGTTAGACACTAGGTAAGGGACTTCATCTCAATATCCTTTCATTGAGGCATATTTTGATTTATACATGATTTTATTTTATATAGTGTATAAACCCATTTGAATTTTAATTTCATTCAAAGGGAATCTTTTTTCAATAAAGTTTTTTACTAGATTACAAAAAGAATGTTTTTAACATATGCAACGCCAACGACCATTCCACCACCATAATCATTATCTGATATTGGGCTTCCTTAACAAGACATAATGTTTTTCTAAAGGAATATAAATACCATATACCCCTTTTACATATTTTTTTATTGATAATGTTTTTTGAATAGGTTTGAGTATTTCAATATCTTGAAATGATTTCTTGTGATTGAAAATGAATTGTTATTAGTGAAATATTGATTTTTTTCAATATTCTATGTGTTATGATTTTATAATGGTACTTGGACATTTGATGTGTGTTTACATGATTAAATAATGATGGGTGGTTATGTGATAAACCAAATGACATGTGGTTCCATGGTAAACCAAGTATGGGTTGTTACATTATAAGCTCCAATGCGTTGGGTATGGTGGTCAGCCGTATGACTATTCTATTTAGTGATATGTCTGGAAGTTGACCTTATGGTTATTCCATTTAAGTATTTTTATGTTAGAAGTTACCTTTATATGATATATGATTCTTTCTACAGGATTTATGGTAATATTTGTTTTACAAAAAGGGTAAGTAATGAGATTATATTCAGGGACGTATATTTATTACTTCTTAAAGGTGAAAAGTATTACTTTATGATAATGTATTCATGGTTTTCCGGTTATCCAAAGACTAATAGTTTTCTTTCTATATGTATCCCTTACTGATCTTTTTATTCTCATCCTATGTTTTAAAATGTTTTTTCACATGACATAAAAAGGAATAGAGTCAAGGATGGTATTAAGGAAAAGTTATGTTGTTAAAACAAGAAATGATGTCATGTTTATTTTAAAAGAGTTTTTGTTTAATAAAAAAATTGATAGTTAGTAGAAGTGTCTACTTGTAATATTCAAGATGTTATGTATAGTTTATGACCTAATTCTCTAAATCTATAAACCGAGAAAGATCCTCAATGTGAATTAAAGTCAAATTATTTACATAATTCAAGAATATATAAGTTTTAATGATAGGGCCTTATAATTATACTCAATCATTAAATTATGATTTTAATTAAAAATTTAATAATTATATCATTTATGGGTTTGGAATAGATGAATTCAATAGAGTTTCTCAATTTCCAACTTCCTATGTTATATAGGAAACTATTATTGTTACATATGAAGTACAAAAATGTAACTCAATTGAGGTAAAACACTTCAAATATTATGTTTTAAATTTTCATTATTTTTGATGGAGAAACTATTACTCTATTTAATTAAAGAATCATCGATATAGTGAATGAGGTTTCTTCTTTTGGAACTACGATTCTAGAATCAAATCATGTATTAAGTGTTCTTAGAGTTACACCAACTAAATATAGTGAAATATCTACTACTATTATAAATTATACACTTAAAAAATATCTAAAAATAAATAATTTAATTGGAAATATTATTATATATGAATCTTAGATGCATAAATAACCTGGTGATCAAATGTTATTCAAAATAGATAATTCTTCACTTAAAATTTATACTTAGAAGAATGTGAAAAAAATCTAATGAAACAATTTTTAGCTCTTGTAATAAATAATATAGTGTTTTTTGGATTCCATTATTGAAATTTCATAGATTTCAAGATGATTTAGTAATTTATACAAGAGGAGAAAGGTATCCATGATTTTTTTGAAATATTAAATAAGTATAATAGAAATGGGTAAGTTATTATGAATATATGAAATATGGAAATTTCATACTAGACTTACGTCATCTAAAATCTAAAAGAAAATTATTTTACAATAGGAATATAAAAAGGGATATGAAATCTAATTGAAGTCCTTGTGGGGATTCAAGTTGTAGATCTAATTCTAACTTTGAAGCAATGAATTTGATTCAAATGGTAAATTTATGTCTTATGGATCAGTTTGAAGAGGTACAATCATTCTAATCTCTTAATTTTGAATCTTAAAATTATTTTTATGATGATATTAATGAGAATTATTTTATTATTGATGATAAACCTGATGTTATATGAAATAACATAAAAATAAAAGAAATTACAATGATTTAGATGTTTTTGAAATGATTCTTTTTCTAAATTTATTTTAGAATTAATGTCTTACCTCGATAAAGATGTTTCTAATTGGTTTATGTATGATGTAAGAATTAATTATTTATTATATGAATTTGATTATTTTAAATCATATACTATTTTTTTCATCAATGTAAAGTATTGTCTTAAAAAATCCTTGGTACTATTAAAGTAAATAAATGAAAACTTGGAATTTGAAGAAATAATGAAAATCCAAATCTTTATAGGAATTATTTTTTCCCCAGTTTAAATAGTTAAAACATGAATTTTTTCATATGTTTTAATTTTGAAATTTTTAGAAATTGTGCTAATGTTTTATTCATTATAATTCTTTAATATTTTGGTATTATTCATGCCTATGGTTCAAAATATTTATCTAACTTTATGGATAGGATTTATGTTCAAAAGAAATAGTTTTGTCTACCAAAATAAATTATTTTTAACATTACAGGACCTAAAAGCATATGTGTTCCAAACAAAATACACATTTTAGTACATAATAACTTCAACGTTACATATATTAATGGTGGGTGATCAAAATATGTGTGTGTAATCTTCTTAAAATTTATATTCCTTATCAATGTTTAATGGATATCAAGGAAATAATGTTATTAGAAGGATAACTGAAGTACTATGTGATTGAGTTCATTGGATCTTTTCTTTCATTTGTAAAAAAAGAATTTCTTTAATTTCTATTTATAGTTATAATTAGTGGTTGATGTTTAGTAATTTTATTATATAAGGGGGATAATTCTATGAAAGTTCTATCTTTAATCCTTCTACATTATATGTTTCTAATTTTATTTCAAACCTGATATGATCATATTATTTCATTTTTAATTTATTTTTCATATGACCAGTGCATGTGTTAATAATTTGTCTATTTTAATATATAATCTATTATTCCATATGCTGAAGTGTAAAATTATTCTTTTTAACTTATTCGCATCATGAATACTCTTTATTGTTCAATTTATTAGTATTCTTGCATGATCTAATTTTGATGTTATTATTTTTCTTATTAGCATGAGTTAACAATTTTATTATTTAGTTTACTCACATACTCTACCACTATTTTATTATTTCATGTTATAGAATTACTATTTAATTCCCTATTATTATTTGATATCATTGTTCTTAGTTCATGGGGGAGTTATTTTTATTATTTTATTAACAAGAGCTGAACAATTGTTTATACATAAATCAATGGATATTTTTAACTTGTTTTTTTACTCCATATAGTTAAAAGTATCATATAGGAGGTTTTTAATTTGATGACTATTCACTTAACTATATTTTAAATAAAGTATGTTTTCAATATTCTATCTTTTTAAGTAGTAGAAGTTTATTTTAAGAGTGAGATTCTATGGCCTTATCATTTTATAATTTCTTTAATATTTGATATATCATTTAAATTTGTATGATTACAGTTATTATTTTAAACAATATTCTAAACATGTAGCATAGACTAATCATATTTCAGTTTACCATTACTTTTTTTTATTTTATGAATCATGATTGATTTGTTTTATTGTTACAATTTCAACTTTTTTATTTATTCTCTTAGTTTATTTTCTATTAAGCTTTTAAAGGGGAGAATGGAGAATGTTAATTATATTGAAGCATTCTTTTTCTATTCTTGTTTATTCATTGAAATTATTTTGTTTATATTATTTATTATTTATTATAAGGGGGATAATTCTTGTTTCATAAGAAGCATGTGTTTAATTTATTAGTGAAGTGGTGGATTATGCTTTTGCATAACCCCAATGTTTATGTGTTTTATTTATTTAAGGAAAATTGTGTTTCTTATATTTTATTAATTATTGTCATATGATATACTATTTCATGTCTTATAATTTTTTATCCTTACAAAAAGGGGTCGTGTTTTTTTGATTATTATATTATATTTGAGGAGTTTAAGTTTTGTAATTAAAAAAAGTGGGGAGATATTGGGTGACTCGTTTACATTCCTCATTATTTATGTTTTTATTTTTACTTCATCACTCACTCTTTATATTATATGTTTTTCATTTATAAAATCTCCTATTAACAATTTAAATTCATCAATTATTATATTTAATGATATATTTTAATTTATTATAAATCGGAATGCATACAGATATTATGATCTATTAGTAATTAGTTTTCACTAATATACATTTATTATGATCATTTATTATTCTAAATTTTATTTCTATACCACTCATATTTTATATAGGATAAGTGTTTCCTAAAATATTTATTTTGAATGGATACAAATTTTGAAATGTATATTTTGATATTTTCATATTCTGGATGAATTCTAGAAATTCAGCCTATTATAAATGATATGCATGTTTAAAATTATGTTACACAAACTTTAGAATACATTATGTATGGGGATTTTGAGAATTTCACTATTTAAAATATTTTATGTATTGATGAAAACCATAAATTCAAAGTAGTGGATATTATGTATGAAGGGGAATTTTTTACAAATATTCTCTAGGGATATCATACTATGGAGGAAATTTCATTCCATAACTAGTATAAATATTAAAGGAATTATTCCCTAATGAAATCTATCACACCATGAATTAAAGGAGTGATTATATATGAATCCTCATAGGATATTGTTTATTAATATTGTTATGGTTTTTATGATATTTCAAAATTTAGGTGTTCAAATTTTTAAGTGGAAGTTGTTTCACAAGATTTAGGGGATGATTCAATGAGTTAAAAGTAGATTTAGATGGATATTTGTACAACCAAAATTATAGAGAATATTTAGGTTTTCATTAACCAGGATTATTCGAAGCATTATTTAAAATGAAAAGCATTAAATGACTATACAACTTTTGAGGATAAATTCATGGAAGATTTTACCGTATGTATTTCGAAGAATTATTTCAATGACAATCCTATTTTAATGGAAGATATTTCCTATCACCCTTGAATATTTTATTATAAAATGATAAAGAACACACAATGGATAAAATTATTTATATTTTATATATTTTCATTATGGTTGCATCAAGTAATGTTACATGACCCAAAATATAACTACAAAAAAGTAAAAAACTATACTGAGAGATAAAAACATCAATTACTTTTCAGATGTTCAAATTTACGTCCTATTTTATGATGTGACTAAAGAAAAATAAGAAGGAGAATAAGGAAACCTATTTGAACTTGAATATCACTTTCTCATGTTACGGTATTTGTTAAAGATCATTTAGAGCAAAGAATTTTCCAAGAGTTTCACCTTGAAGTTTCATTCATTATCGGCTGAAAGAAATTTACTATCAAATACTGAAAGATGAAAGAAAATGTATCCTAGAACTATTTTAACATCTCAATGTAATTAATTTATTCAAAATAACAAATTCTTGTACTCAATTTCATATGAAGTGCCAGATACTTGTACTTAGTTATGTTTGAAGTGTTAACCACATATTCTTAGTCGTGAGGTCCTTGATGAAAGGATCTTGAGGCCTAAAAAATCATTGTTATAAGAAATTTCAACTGATTGCTCTCATTTGGGAGATCCCTAATATAAGGATCTAAATAAAATAACCAAGCTAGAATTGGGTGTTGTTACAGTGTACTAGGGGATGTTCCTATATCCCTAAACTACTATAAGAAACTTATGTTCCTTTCTTTTTACCTTAATTTATTTATTTTACATAACTCACTTAAAATAGATGGCCAATTCGAACAAATTTAATAGTGAAATTTATGTTTAGTGAAATTAATTTAAAAGACTCATTTCACCCCCTCTTGAGTTTTGGTCATTAACTTATTTTGGAAAACACTAAAAATATTACACCCCTCACCCTCCCTAGTGCTATTTATTCTCAATCATCGTCACATTACATAAGAATACACTCGAATTTAATCATCATTTCATAATAAAATGAAAATAATAATGAATCAAAAATGAAACACTTACTTATCCTAGTCCTTAAACCAAGTCACAATTATTTCTTTTTTGGAGAATGCAAGATTATACACTCCAGATAAATATAAAACTCTCATAAAGCATCATCCAAATTGGGTTTGAAATGGGTGATCCAAGAATCCAAAAAATAACCATAGGAACTTCATAAACATCCTTCATATGAATAATAAATGTGAAACCTTGAATAAAATTAACATAATACTATTTTTCATGATATTAATTCATTATATTTTCTCTTAGTTAACATTTGTAAAATGGATCATATTACCCCTCCATGAATTTCCTCCCTCAATGAATAACATAATACATAATGAAAAGTCTCTCACATGGAATAGACAAACTAAAAACCTCTTAAATAAACTACAAATGGAAGCTAAAATGCCCTTAAAGTTAATAAATAGGGTAGGTAGGATATTAAACTATTATGGGCAGTTGTTGAATAATTTTGGAAACCCAAGTATGCTTTGTCTATAAAAGGACACCCATCCATTTATTTTAATATCAAGGATGAAATTAAAGAACTTTAGAAACTAGAAAAACTGAGGAGTAATGACTAAAATGTCACTTATACCAAGCCTCCACCAAGGATAGGGCGATGATTTCATTCGTGAAGATCCTATAAGAAGACTGGGAAAAATAAATTTCCCCCCAGACTATTTCTAAGAGGGGTTATATCTAGGTTATCCCTATATGGGGTTGTGTCTAAGTTATCATAATAGGATACCTTTCCAAGGCATCCAGTTTAAGATTGAGCCCAAGGTATCCACTATAATTCCTATTTTCTGAGGTATCTAATTTGAGGGCATATATCCTACTAAGGATCTAATTTTAGGTTATTCCTAGGACTTTACACTAGGTATTTAATTCACCTAGACCACCAATATGAGGTTTCTCCCAAGGATATAAATAATGACGCCTAGAATTATTACATTTATATTTACTCCCAACCAAACTGAACTAGTCCATCCCACATAGGCTACACCCCTACAACCATAATTAGGTTCAATGATGGGCTGTAGTCATGGTCCTTAATCTCAATCCCTCCACTTCCACCATTGACCATTATAAAATATATTGAGTTACTCCATGATATTTTTAGGTCATCCCAAATAGTATTTGAGTCATGATTCCCTCAATATCAACCTTAATTTGAAAATAACTTGAGTTGAGATCATCCCCTTTGTTTTCTCAAAATCCTTTAGTTGAGATAACTCCATGGTTCCAAATATACCTGGAGTGATGATGAAACTCATAGTTTTCTAATTTTCCTTAATTTTAGATTCTCTTCCCAGTTCCCAAAATTCTTTTAATTGAAATACTTCTCTTCAGTTTCTCAAATCACATGAGTTGATATACTCATATTAATTTCCTTAAATGCCTTTGAGATCATTGTCTTAGTTTCCAAAAATAAATTGAGTTTAGATACTCCACTTAGTTTCCTTAAATTACTTGTGTTGATATACTCCTCTTGGTTTCCTTTAATATGTTGATTTGTGATACTCCCATTAGTTTTTTTATCACATTGAGTTGAGATACTTCACTTAGTTTAAAAAATTCAATGAGTTGAGATCCTCCTATTGGTGGTGAAAAAATATTTCACCTATCTCATTTTCCAATATAAACCAAGAAGGGATTTCACATGCATAAGTCTCACAGCAAACAATTTCTAGGAACCTTTCACCTATTATTCCACACTACATGATTTTATACTACTCAAAATAGGTCTAGGATGAATGAACTTAAGAAGACACACCATTGGTCATGAATTCACACCCTAACCTCACATTTTCTTAATTAATTATTTTGTTATTGTGTTTTAATCTATTTTTTCATCACTTTGTCTCTTTATTTTTGAATTCTTGATAAATTTAAGAATTTAATTTATTGTATGGTTTAAAAATGGTTAGTAAAATCTATTTAGTGATATTGTGATAAATATTTTAGCTTTTATAAAATTTATTGACAAAGTTGGTGCATGATTTTACCAACCATGAAACTAAACCATGTGATGCACCTAGGTGTTTATAGTGAGGGGTGAAAAATTTGTTAAACAATGGGGGATAATTTGTGACCTTTCCATAATAATAAAAAATTGAAATTTTCAATTTTACCTCTTGATTTTAAGTCCAAAGGCACTTATCCTTTTCTTCATTCACAAGACCCTTCCTAAGAGGATACCTATATGTTACCCCCCTTCTCCCCATTGTATTTTTGTATCCCTTCCTTCAATTCGTGGTGGTAAATTCCAGAAAAGGTTATATTTATCCTCCTTTCTATCTACCATATTATTCTTTCCTCACTCTCTTATTGTGGGTTGGTGTTCTAAAAACCCTATGTGGGATTTGGTTCTAATACCCAGTAGTTTAGATTTTTAGGGTTTGCAGATTCCTTCTTATACCCTTATCTATTCCTATTTAAAGGTTTCAATTTAACCACTCTTGACTTAGGTAGGTGTTTCCATGTTTTTCTATTTTCTTAGAAACCTATTCAATTATTGGGGTTTTTTATAAATTCATTTCCTTATAAATTATATATGATATGTATTCATAAAAAATCATAATGGGTTTCTCAAATGAATTGGTATTTAAATAGATTTTTTCAAACCTTAATTAGATTTACATGTAAAAATTCAATAATTTAAAAGTGTTATTTTTTATGATTCCATTTTTAAGGGAATTTAATATGTGAGATTAAATTATTTATTTATTTATTATATTTGTTTATAGTTTTTTTATAATGGTTTAGTAATATTGTGTCACATCGATTTGTGTTTATTTGATTTATGTTTATAAAGTGGACTGATCAACTTGGTTCTAAAGAGTTTTTTGAAATGTCATTGACTTTAAATTGGTTTTTAAAGGGGATTCAAAATTGGGGTTTCTAATTTATTATTTAGAGGCTCATTTTTTACCTTGGATAACGAGTTTATGAAATATATTGCTTTCGAATTTTTATTAAAGAGAAATTCCAAATGGAAGCATTAGTTTAAAGAATAAAGGCCAGGTTAGACCCTTATATATATGGGTTTTCTATAATTTAGTTTCATCATTGATTAATACCCAATGAACCTACTTTAATGTGTGTTTTAAAATGGTTTTTGTTGATGTCTGTGTGATTTTAAGTAGTGTCTTATATGATAAGGGTGTAAGAGGTTGGTTTGAGGTATGTTATGGTCATCATTTTCCATGATGTTTATTACTATATTTGTATGCTATATCACAGGTCCTTACTCGCCATCTACAACTAGTATTACAAGGATCCAAATAATCGTAGTGGAATATTGAGATATAGTAATCATTCTAGTTTAGTTTTTTCACTGACTATCATCCCCCTGTTGTGTGTTACAACCCCTACTAGGTGAGTGCCACTAGTGAGGCTAGTTAGAGCATGTTGAGTGGGAATTATATAGAAATATCATCAATTGGTCCACTAGATGGTTCCTCCTGAGTAGATCTCTGATCGTATCATTGGATTTTTTAGAGTTACCCACTATTATGTATAATTTATTTGAGTATTTTATTGTTTAATAGATTATGCTTTTGATTCATTATTTTATTTGACCTACTAATTGTTATACTTTAGGATTCTTTTACTTTTTTGTTATATTATTGTCTTATCATGGTATGTGTCATTCAGTTCCATTTATTTAATGGTTCATTTACATGTATTGTTTTTTAGTAATTAATCATTGATGTTTACCACTATTTAGTTATCTATATTTTAGAAATAATAGTTATTATTAGAATTGATTAAGTATATATTAAAAAATGTATAACTTAGGATTTAAAAAGGAATATATATAATGATTATCTAATTATAATTAACTAATGAATATCATATTATTAACTTATTATGAAGGGATAATTAATTAAGGATTAATTAATGTTTAACTAATTATTATATAATATTTAAATAATGATTTAATAATGATAAAGTTATGATTAAATTGTGATTAAAATATGATTATGTAATGATTAAATATTTTTTATGGAATAAATAAAGAAGTAATGATTAATAGTTAATTAATAATGATTAATTATTGATTAAGTATATATTAAATAATAATTAAGTAATGATTAAATAATAATTATGTAATGATTAAAAAATAATTGTGTAATGATTAGAGAATGATTAATTGTATATTAAATAATGATTAAGGTATGATTAAATAATTATTAAGTAATGATTAAGGAATGATTAAGTAATAATAACTAATGATTAACTAATATTTAACCAATTTTTAACTAATGATTAAGAAATGAGTAATTAATGATTAACTAATGATTAACTAATGGTAATGTAATGATTTGTTTCATATTTTAGGATATAAAATTTTGGGGGCATAAATATTATGTGGTTATCTAGGAAATAAATTCCCTTTCTAGATACTATAGGTGGATGTGGATCTGGTACATATATACCTAGGATTAACAACTCCGACAAGGTGTGCCAAACCTGACTCGAGGTAACCTAGAACATTGAAATGGGGCTTACTTCACACCTGGTTTTACATTCTTAAGGGACATGCTTTAGATGATTCATATTTTCTTTTAAAACTAATGAAATACCTTTCGGATGATTAAAAATTGTACTTCGAAACATTGGTATCATATTTTAGGATATAATATAGTGTTATAAAATTTTAGTATCAAATATATTATATGGTCAAACATAATTTTAAATAGTATTCATAGAATATTTTGGAAACTGAGTTAAAAAGAAGATAAAAAAGGAAATCTGATTATTTTTCATTGATAAATGAAAATTATGATCATATAAAGTAAAATGAAGAAGAAAAAACTCATTAAATATCACCTGAATGATTTACAACATAAAATCAACACCTTGAAATTTTCCAATAAAACATAGTTAGGATGAGATGAACCTAAATTCAGTTTGTAGGTAAAATCCAACTTATTTTCAAGTGGTATATTAATGAAATCATCCAAATGGATGTGCTTAACTTTTAAATTTTCAAAATATTTCATCCTTTTAAGGAAATATTATATTAAATTTATGATATGTTATTAGATGGAATAAATAATTTAAAAATTCAAAAGTTAAGTTCATTCCTTTGGAATATGTTATTAATATACCACTTGAAAATATGCTAGAATTTACCTCACATATAAATTTAGGATCATCTCATATAAACTATGTTATATTGAAAAATTACAAAGTATTTCATGTTTTTTGTAAATAATTCAAGTGTTATTTAATGTATTTTTTCTTTTCCATTTCACTTTATATGATCATTATTTTCATTTTATCAATGATAAATAAATTAATTTGGTGTTTTCTTTTCTTTTTTCCTTGATTTCCAAAAAATTTTGTGAATTATTTTCTAATAAACTCTTATATAATGAAACCTTAGTACCATTTTTTAGGGAATAAAAAAGATTCTGAAATTTTAGTATAATAATGATTATATAGTCAACAATCATTATCAATATTAGTTACACTATTTGAATCCTTATCAAAAAAAATTTGGTGTAGAGAGTCATACTTGCCTATGTCTACTACTATGGGGAGGTTATGCAAACTGATCAAGGAGCTTCTTATAGTATGCAACAAATAATAGTTATTAGTACAACTTCTCGTGTAACCCTAAGTGAACTTCATGATAGAATTCGTGGTTCCATAAATCTAGGACCTAATCAATAGATCATGTTTATGAGCTATAGAAATTTTCAATTTTCAGCTACTCTATGGAATCTAGCTTGTCCATTGGTTACTAATGTACAGTGGGTTAAAGCAATAAATTTATTTTCATAGTGGGCTGATGGTACCATAATGGAGTTATATGTTGATATATCTACTGTAAAACAATAACATCCAATTTTATAAAGACATAAACTTGTAATAATGGTTAAAGAAGGTATTCCCCATGATATTGAGGCCATACCATGTGATGAGGAAGAGGACAACCAAGATGATCTTCTAGATAAACATGTTATACCAACTTCCAATGATGATTTTTTTAATGATGGAAAATACAGAGACAACAATGTTGATGAGGAGGGATCAATATAAGTTTGGGATGAAGTTTCTATAAATCTAAGAGTTGAACAATATCCTATACCTATAATAAATGTTCCACCACTCTTTGCATCTTGATTGGAAGAAATTGCACATGTTCCTGAATTTGACTATAATGTTCTCACACCCACGACTGAGTTTATCATAGTTGTACTACATAAGTTTATTCAGTTGGACAAAACCTTATATGTTGGAATGTATTTTACAAATAAGATTCATTAAAAAACACACTAAAGGGATTTCACATTAAGAGGGACTATAGATATATAGTTCCAGAATCATGACATAAAAAATACATCATATAGTCTGATAAGTATGGATATGATTGTATCTTCCTTTTGAGTACTATTCTAGACATTGAATTTGGAGGTTGTAGAATTTCAAAGATTGAGGTAGCTCATACTTGAGTTCAGTCAAACATGACACAAGATCATATATCATTAGATACTGAATTTATGTCATTCATTATCATCGAGATGATTAAGACATGCCAAGATGTTCCTATAGACCTTGTTCAAGATAGGATACAACAAAATATTTCTTATAATATTTCCTATAATAAGGAATGGATGGCGAAATAGAAGGAAATTGTGAAGGTCTGTGGAGATTGAGATGACTCATATTGGGTGTTACCACAATTGCTAGCCATAATGAGATACAACGAATTTTTTTTTCTTCCATACCCATATGAATGAACATGTGTCTCAAGATAACTAGCATGATCCATCTAATGCTCAATTTCATTAATTTTTATGGGTATTCCTCCAATGTATCTTCACATTTTGTTTTGGTAAATAGTTCATACATATTGATGGAATGTTTATATACAGAAAATACAAGGGTGTGTTGTTGATTGTGGAAACCCGATATGGAATCTTTTCACCTCTTCCATGTACCTTTTCCACTATGGAGAAGGAAATATTTGAATCATGGAGTACTTTTTTGTCTTGTATTAACAACCATTTCACACACATTTGGGGTTTCTATTTGATATCAGATCATCATCAGTCAATCAATAAAGAAATCAATGTGGATCTTGATACATGGAGACCCCCAAATTCACATCATTGATACTACATCATACACATTTCTAGAAATGTGTGAAAAATATTCTATAATTAATATATGAAGAAGGAAATCACAAGGATTGGTTTGCAATGTCTTTTTTATTTTGTACTATTTCAAAATAATGATAAAATAAATTTATATGAAATATGTTCACTTCTGTATAGAATATGAGCTGGATCAATAGAGGTTTTAAGATCATTTTGAACAAATCAAAAATTGTAGTCAAGAATTGTATCATTATATGATGTTGATTTCAAAATAAAAATGAACATTGGAATATGATGGGGGGAAGAGGTACAAACACATAACCACAAATATTTTGGAGTGCATCAATGGTTTATTTATGGGGATTAAAAAGTTACTTATAACTTACCTAGTTTAAGAGGCATTTTATCGGTATGTGAAGTACTCTGTTGATAGACAAAAACTAGAGTCAGATGAGATTCAGTGTGGGTTATGGCACGGAAGGCACATTCAAAAAGATATTTAGAAGAACATTGAAGAAGAATTTGGTTGCCATGTATTCCTTTTCAACTAATAAGACTCTCACTTTTGAGTTCAAGAGCGTTCAGACCCCATCAAAAATAGCATTTTTGGAAAAATTGTGGTATTACTAGAAGCAATCCAATGCCAATGTATAAACTTCAAACACTTATGGTTTCAATGAGCACACACCATCGCGTAATGAGACTCTTTGAACATACAATGGGAATCATATGTCGGTCCAGTGTACCGGAAAGACACTATTTTTAACTATTATGATGCACCATGAAAGTATATTGGGGACTTTTGATATTTTCCAATGACTGAAGGATAGATGATAGTGATACTTAACATCAATAGGTTTCGTAAATTAGGGTGTAACGCCCCGACCCCAGTTACCCAGAGTCGGTACATTTTTACATAACATTTGCATGATCACAAAGGATCAAGTCTCGAAAGACCGATTAGTTTACTAGTCTTGGAAAAACTAGATATATTCATAAGTCTTACATTACATCATAAGGTAAAAAAAACTACAACAACATCTTGTCTTCATATCCCCTCATACTATCCCTGCAGTTCATTCATAAATTACTTCTTCATAATCTTGGGAAAAATAAAACATTGAAAGGGGTGAGCTCAGATGCTCAGTAAAGATAACATTATAACAGAAGCTTTCATAGATAAGCATAAACACTTAAGGCAGTTTATAACTAGAACGAAAGCCTTTTAAACTTGAACTTCAGCATAAAATGGAAAATATAAAATAAATTAATTCCATTTACTTACTCACATGGATATTATACTGGTCGAATGATCACATGAAATATCAATAACAACTTTCATAATGATAGAATGCATAATTCCAGACTATCATAACCACATAGCCAAGGCCTTGTGCCAAGACTACAAATAATATTTTTCCAAGGCCTTGTGCCAAGACACTAGTTTGTCTCATGAGACCTACCGATGCATCGAGGAGCTATAGCGGGCTCCACCCGCCACTTATTAAGTCCAATGCATTCATCATATGATCAGGTTTGAACATAACATAAACATTTGTATTAAAACTAGCATACGAAAGGTCAATACATTTACCAAAAACCATGAATGGTATAAAAATTGCACATCCACAGTCAAACATAACTCATTCGATAAAATATGGAATATTGTATTGTATCACATTAACCTCAATCAATAATAATGGAGGATGTTGACAAAGATGAAAATAATCATCAAAACTATTTGAGAGAAATATCCCCCTTTTCTTGAAAACTTTTAAAAGTCACACTATTTGTCAAGAAGCCATTTAAAAATAGATTTTTGAATCAAAGTATACCATACCACTTTGAAACTTTTAAAAGGAGTTTTAATTTTCAAACTTTAATGTACATATAAATAAATCCTTAAAACCATTTTTAAAACATGGACATTAATGAGAAAGATTTAGAAGAATAAGTCTTTAAAACATTTAAAAATTGTATTTTAGTTATAGTTTCTAACCAAAAGAGAGACACTTGAATACAAATAATTGAGGTAATCAAAACATTGTAATATCATGAGAATAATGGAATTCATGATATACTATATCAAAGTACATTATATACACCACATAAAAGTGATTTGGTGTATAACAACAAAGAAGTCTCAATGGAATGTAAATTGAGATGAAATCCCTCATAAGGCCGTATCCTTAGGTTAAGGATAAATCAACGACATAATTATGTATGGCAAATATAATACACTAAATATGATTGAATATTAAGTGTAAAACAATCAAAGGATATTCACACATATTCTTGTAAAAACAACACCAACGAATTGGATGTTTAACTCAACAAATGGTGAATGAGTTAAAATTACTCTTATCAAATTCATATCAATGACTTGAGAATTATCAATGGAGTTATTATGTGTATCAAAATTATATCCACAAGAAGGGGAGTGGAAATTATGACATAATCAAATGAATAGTGATTCCACACATAATCTTGGGGTAATATAATCAATGAAATATGTGTAAAGCCAAATGAGTGGAAATTGAAATTTCGAATTCCCTTATCGATTAGGTAACATACGAAACATAAAACCATGAAAGAAGTATCATACAATAATGATGTATACACCCATGAATTAAAGTATAATACACAATTAAGACAATTACGGGTAGTACACATACACCACATGTA
Source organism: Viscum album (assembly GCA_963277665.1). NCBI lineage: Eukaryota > Viridiplantae > Streptophyta > Magnoliopsida > Santalales > Viscaceae > Viscum > Viscum album. The sequence continues at coordinate 1,745,738,183 of OY728129.1, read as the reverse complement.
ATAAATAAGTGGTGAACAATGGAATTCTCATGAAATTAAGAGTGAGATAAGAAACCCCTTACTTTGTACTTTTTCCTTCATCGACGGTAGGTTAACCTAATGTATAATGGTGAAATAATTGTTATTTAATTATAAAAGAATCATATGCATTAATATGATATCATATATGATCTTTTAACATTGATTTGTTAATAATATCTTAGAATTATTGTCATTTCAGGTGTTAACGGGTTCATTTTACTTTATATTCTTTATTATGTGAGCCATATTTGTTATTAATGGGATGTATATTATTCATATCCAGAATGATATCAAGTCCTTAAATATTATTTTTAATCATCAAATGAGAATTATACTAGAATGGATACGATGGAAAATGAATCTCATCGCCTTCGTGGAGACGGTAGTCCGTACGTACGCACGAGCGACAATATCATTCTTTTGATATTAAAATAATATATAATTGGATGGTATATTATATATACAGAATAATTATCATGTTATATTTATTATTTACATGAGTTACACATTATTATTTTACCCATCCAAATAATAATATATTGAATAACAATTACACCACGACGTGGAGACGGTAAGCCATACGTACACACGTATGGTGACATGTTATTCAAAGGATGGATAGAATACTGAATATGGTTTTACCATATTTATAATAACATCACATTATATATATTATAATGGAGTTATTATTTTATAATGGTAATAACAAATAAAGAATAAGTGGAAGAAGAAAGGAACTTGAAAAGGGGTGGTGAAAACATTACCTCTTCTTCGGGTTCTTCCTTTTGATTTGATCAAAATGGATCCTTAGGATGGATTTATGATCAAAATAAGGTCTCAAGGTTATAGTGAGGGAAGTTGAGAGAGTATTTGGGCAGGGTTTGGCCGAACCAAAAGGCTTTGAAGGTGTGAAGAAAAGAGGAGGAGTGCCCATTTATAAGAGGGGTGAGGGGCACCTTTGGAAAAGCTAGAAATATTAATTTATAATAAATTCATATTAGGTTTCTAATTGCTCAAAAGTTGATTATTCAAAGGTTAAGGTGGGTATAGGTCGAAAAAAATTCATCCAATAGAATTTATACAGGTTTGGGTCACTATATTAACCTTATCTTTTAGTTTTAACTCTTAGTTAATTAGTTTGACATTTACCATGTCACTTTGTATTTTTATATTATATAGTTAATAAACATACTATATACATCCAAGATACCCCCAAGTGGTCCATTAATGATATACCTATCATTATTTAAGTCTCTTGGCCGAACCTTATATTTTTAATATCAATTAATAATATAATATTTGTTTTAAAAACTCTTTTATGTCAATTTTGACACTATTCAATAGTTGATTTTTGTGAAAGACATATCAGAATGATTACTTCTAAAACAGTTAATTAAATAAATCCTAATATGTCATGTTATCCTATAAAATTAGTGTAATTCAATAAAAGTATCAAATTATATTTATTTGGGTATTTATAATATCAATTATTCTAATTTTTCACTATTATGGTAATTACTGCATCACCATTGTGGTATAAATAAATTAACTCTTTTAATGTCTAAAAATTATAAATAAAATATCATTATGTAGGAAATCTTTTTATCTTTCTAATTAATATTTATAGTCTAAAATCCAACATATATAACCCTATGTAACAATTGTTTTTCTAAAAGATATATGCTTGTGTTATTTTTGTATTTATTTTAACTTAATTAAAATAGTGTCATTATCACTTCCAAGTGGATCCATGGGGTCCCAAAATCGACCCAAAGATGACCATGGTCGACCATGTATTATCCAATAGGGTTAAAACACGTTTTAAGGTAATTTAGTATTATTATAATATTATTTTTTAACCCTTGTTTACCGGATTTACCCTTTAACCATGGTAAATAAAATATTTACCGAAGTAATTATCCAAAATGTCTAAAAATAAAAGTCACCTATTTACACAATTTGAACATCCTGATTCCAAATATGGAATCCATTTTTCCAAATTCAAAACACAGAAGTGGCAGAAATTAATTTAAAATTAATTCCCGTTGTTAAAACAAAAAGCGTGTTTTTAAGAGATAATAACTATCAAAAGATTGGAACTTGTTTATGTCTGGTTTAAATGTGAAATTATGTTCAATGACCCACATTGTATTACATGGTAAAAATATATTCTAAATATACTTTAAAACCACTCAAATTCATAATTTATCACTATTAATTATTTTGATTAAAAAAGTTGTTATTAATTAAAATTTAGTAATTTTCACTATTCATCAAAATATGAAAGTTATCCGAAAAGTACCAGAATTTCACCCTAGGCTAATTTTGATATTCAAAATCCAAAAATGAAGTCCATTTTGAGAGATAGAATTTATAAAATTTCAAAAAGTAGGTATTACTATTCATAACGGCTAGTTTGATTGGTTATGGTGTGTTAAAATATCGAAGTTGCGTATAATGCACGCCATTGCATTATTCGAAAGGAAAAGTACCATGGAAGCATGGGTTGTTACATTATCCCATCTTTTAATAAATTTTATCCTCACAATTTTTAAAATTGTGCTTGGGAATATAATGGAAAGTCCCACATCGGAAAAAGAGTCAATAAAACTATCACTTTAAAAGAAAGAAAGAGAGGTATAACGGTCATCCAAGATAACCCATACTCGGATTCCATGAAGGAAAACATAGATATGGATGATAAAATAAGTTTCAAGTTCCGATAGAGAGGGATACAAATCATAATCAGGAGAAAGTTAACAATAAGAAAACCACACACTTGTGTTGGGACAAACGACCATTAGTCTCCTAGTAGGAAAGTAAATTGACAACATTTTTTTTGTTTTAAGTTACATTACATAAGGAAGAGGAATTCATTTATGATATTGAATAAGAAAATAAAGAGATATACTTAATTTTTAAGTAGAGTTTCATTATATAATAACTTTTTACCACTAACTTATTTTTTTGAACAATGAGTATTCAAGAAGAGTTGGTCACAATAAAAGAGCTAGAATAAACTTCTATAGAAATACATGATCCATGTAGGATAAATTATATATTTAACTTTTCTTTAGAGATTAATCAAAACCAAAATGGTTAGTATAAGAACTGATGATACCCCAAATGTATATTCCATTAGAGAAAAAAAATACTAATCTTAATTTCTAAAATTAATCCAACAATACCCCAAAGTTAAATAAATACCATTCAATAATAAATTTTCCTCAAAATCCTTCAATATAATCCAAACTAATATTGAAACCCAAAACTTATAAGAATGTAGTCTTCAATGTTAAATTGTATCTCCAAAAGACATCATCTACTCTTAAAGTCACATAATTAATAGTAATTAAACTAATCACTTATTCTTTATTATAGGTTAATCATTTCCATAAATAACCCAAATCACTATAGATCCACAATAAAAACATAGATAAAAATACACAATAACTCCTCTAATAACATCCCATAGTATTCTATTTTCCTTGGACATATAGTGTTCCCAACAAAGTGAACATCTTCCAAAATAACATTTATCACTTAATCACCAAATCATTTTCCTATACTAAGGGTATTCATTTGATAAGACATAGGAACCCAAATCAATATATTATTGGTCAATAAAATCATTTAACTAAAGAAAATAGTCACACTAACCAGGGACTTCACTTAGTCCAGTGGTAGGCGATAAATCTCAATCGCACTTTGGTTGTGGGTTCGATTCCCACAGCTTTCTCCGACGCGACGGGTCGTCACGCGGTCTACGTGTTGTCCTTTTCAAAAACTATCCTTTATAACATTACCAAAATGAGATAAATTCCTCAAAATAACCATAACATAATTTATCCGCAAATCTTATCTCATACCTTGCATTTTCATCCCAAATTATAATAACTTATAATTGTCTCAAACCCAATGATCATATAAAACCAAATGGTTATTTATAACTATATCCACAAGGGAAGAGGTAATTATTCCTCAAATATCATTCTCACATGTCAAACTATAGGGTTACAAATACAAGAGAAAATTATTCCAAAGTAAACCCATCAACAAGGAGCACTAGAACTTTTTAAACATTTCTCCAACCATTTATTTCCACATAGCTTCTTCTTTGACCAAGAAAATATCCTATAGAATAGGGCATTCACTCGGGTAATGGCCAGGTCCCCTACATTTATGGAAAATGACTGTAAATGGACTATTGGGACCATTTTTATCTTCTTCCATAGTACTCTTCATTTTTCTTTGGAAATTCTTCGCTTTATGTCCTTCCTTCCCACACATAAAGCATTTCTTGGTCCCATTGAGACACTTTGTCGGGTGTCTCCTACCACATTTATTGCATGATGGAAATTGAGGGTTCTTTTCTCCATGGTCTCCATTACTGGAGCTCTTATCATTCATCACCTTTCTCTTCCTTGTTGAGTCCGGGAGTTGGTTAATATATATGTTGTTGAACATATTTTTGGAAAACTGATTTGGCATAAAGACGATATCTTTTATGCCTATCAATATTCCATTTTGTTGCTCATTTCCACCACCGTTCCCACCTTGTACATCATTCTCAAACTCACTATGACTTCCTTGGAATCTTGCCATTGACTAAAACCAGAAAGCATTGTGTGAGTAACAGTAGTCAAAAAATCATTTAGAGATTAACATGTCACCATATTCTCAATTTTAAACACATTAGGATTAACCAAGTTCATTTACTCTCATCTTATATATATATTACTTTAAATCGGTTTGTAAAGAAAATGTAAATTATCCTAAGCATATTCCCCGAGATTGTCGTAACCAAGAGTGCATCAAGGCCCGTTGTCGTGCACCAGTTCCCGTTCGAGTCTAGCTCAAAGCGGTGTTTTTGGGTTTTACCCCTAGGTACATCTGTGCTAGAGCCGCCTCTACCTACTCGTATCCAGACAGGGATGTATTGCTCGGAAAACTCACAAAATCTCTACAATACCAATATTCTAGGAAGTTCTTCTATACTAATCTTCAAAGTTTATCTTAGGTCTACATGCTCTATTTAGAGTTTATCTAAATCTAGCTTCCAAGGTTTGTACTAAACTTCCTCTGATACCAACTGTAACACCCCGACCCTAGTTACCCAGAGTCAGTGCATTATTACATAACATTGGCATGATCACAAAGGATGAAGTCTCGAAAGACCGATTAGTTTAGTAGTCTTGGAAACACTAGATATACTCATAAGTCTTACATTACATCATAAGGTAAAAAAACCACAACAACATATTGTCTTCATATCCCCTCATACTATCCCTGTAGGTCATTCATAAATTACTTCTTCATAATCCTGGGAAAAATAAAACATTGAAAGGGGTGAGCTCAGATGCTCAGTAAGGATAACATTATAGCAGAAGCTTTCATAGATAAGCATAAACACTTAAGGCAGTTTATAACTAGAATGAAATCCTTTTAAACTTGATCTTCAACATAAAATGGAAAATATAAAATAAATTAATGCCATTTACTTACTCACATGGATATTCTACTAGTCGAATGATCACATGCAATATCAATAACCACTTTCATAATGACGGAATGCATAATGCCAGACTATCATAACCACATAGCCAAGGCCTCGTGCCAAGACTACAAATAAGATTTTTTCAAGGCCTTGTGCCAAGACACTAGTTTGTCTCATGAGACCTACCGATGCATCGAGGAGCTATAACGGGCTCCACCCGTCACTTATTAAGTCCAATGCATTCCTCATATGAACAGGTTTGAACATAACATAAACATTCATATTAAAACTAGCATATGAAATGTCAATACTTTTACCACAAACCATGAATGGTATAAAAATAGCACATCCACAGTCAAACATAACTCATTCGATACAATATGGAAGATTTTATTGTATCACATTAACCTCAATCAAGAATAATTAAGGATGTTGACATAGATGAAAATAATCATCAAAACTATTTGAGAGAAATATCCCCCTTTTCGTGAAAACTTTTAAAAGTCACACTATTTGTCAAGAAGCCATTTAAAAATATATTTTTTAATCAAAGTGTCCCATACCACTTTGAAGCTTTTAAAAGGAGTTTTAATTTTAAAACTTTAATGTCCATATAAATAAACTCTTAAAACCATTTTTAAAACGTGAACATTAATGAGGAATATTTAGAAGAATAAGTCTTTAAAACATTTAAAAATGGTATTTTAGTTAGAGTTTCTAACCAAAAGAGATATACTTGAATAAAAATAATTGAGGTAATAAAAAAATTGTAATATCATGAGAATAATGGAATTCATGATATACTATATCAAAGTACATTATATACACCACATAAAAGTGATTTGGTGTATAACAACAAAGAAGTTTCAATGGAATGTAAATTGAGATGAAATCCATCATAAGGCTGTATCCTTAGGTTAAGGATAAATAAAAGACATAATTATATGTGAAAAATATAATAAAATAAATATTATTGAATATTCAGTGTAAAACAATCAAAGGATATTCACACATATTCTTGTAAAAACAACACCAACGAATTGGATGTTTAACTCAACAAATGGTGAATGAGTTAAAATTAATCTTATCAAATTCATATCAATGACTTCAGAATTATCAATGGAGTTATTATATGTATCAAAAGTATATCCACAGGAAGGGGAGTGGAAATTATGACATAATCAAATGAATAGTGATTCCACACATAATCTTGGGGTAATATAATCAATGAAATATGCGTAAAGCCAAATGAGTGGAAATTGAAATTTCGAATTCCCTTATCGATTAGGTAACATATGAAACATACACCCATGACAGAACGATCATACAATTATGATGTATATACCCATGAATTAAAGTATAATTCACAATGAATACAATTACGGGTAGTACACATAAACCACATGTAATAAATAAGTGGTGAACAATGGAATTCTCATGAAATTAAGAGTGAGATAAGAAACCCCTTACTTTGTACTTTTTCCTTCGTCGACGGTAGGTTAACCTTCTGTATAATGGTGAAATTATTGTTATTTAATTATAAAAGAATCATATTCATTAATATGATATCATATATGATCTTTTAACATTGATTGGTTAATAATATCTTAGAATTATTGTCATTTCAAGTGTTAACAGGTTCATTTTACTTTATATTATTTATTATGTGAGCCATATTTGTTATTAATGGGATGTATATTATTCATATCCAGAATGATATCAAGTCCTTAAATATTATTTTTAATCATAAAATGAAAATTATACTTGAATGGATACGATGGAAAATGAATCTCATCGCATTCGTGGAGACGATAGTCTGTACGTACGCACAAGCGACAATATCATTCTTTTGATATTAAAATAATATATAATTGGATGGAATATTATATATATACAGAATAATTATCATGTTATATTTATTATTTACATGAGTTACAAATCATTATTATACCCATCCAAATAATAATATATTGAATAACAATTACGCCACGACGTGGAGACGGTAAGCCGTACATACACACGTATGGTGACATGTTATTCAAAGGATGGATAGAATGCTGAATATGGTTGTACCATATTTATAATAACATCGTAGTATATATATGATACTGGAGTTATTATTTTATAATGGTAATAACAAAGAAAGAATAAGTGGAAGAAGAAAGGAACTTGAAAATGGGTGGTGAAAACATTACCTCTTCTTCGGGTTCTTCCTTTTGATTTGATCAAAAGGGATCCTTAGGATGGATTTCTGATAAAACTAAGGTCTCAAGGTTGTAGTGAGGGAATTTGATAGATTATTTGGGCAGGGGTTGGCCGATCCAAAAGGATTTTAAGGTGTTAAGAAAAGAGAAGGATGAGTGCCCTTTTATAAGAGGGGTGAGGGGTACCTTTGGAAAAGCTAGAAATATTAATTTATAATAAAATCATATTAGGTTTATAATGGTTCCAAAGTTTATTATTAAAAGGTTAAGGTGGGGATAGGTCTAAAACCATTCATCCAATAGAATTTAGACAGGTTTGGGTCACTATATTAACCTTATCTTTTAGTTTTAACTCTTAGTTAATTAGTTTGAAATTTATCATGTCACTTTGTATTTTTATATTATATAATTAATAAACTTACTATATACATCCAAGATACCCCCAAGTGGTCCATTAATGATATAACTATCATGATATAAGTCTCTTGCCCGAACCTTATATTTTTAATATCAATTAATAATATAATATTTGTTTTAAAAACTCTTTTATGTCAATTTTGACACTATTCAACAGTTGATTTTTGTGAAAGACATAACAGAATGATTACTTAGAAAAAAGTTAATTAAATCAATCCTAATATGTCATTTTATCCTATAAAATTATTGTAATTCAATAAAAGTATCAAATTATATTTATTTGGGTATTTATAATATCAATTATTCTAATTCTTCACTATTATGGTAATTACTGCATCACCATTGTGTCATAAATAAATTAACTTATTTAATGTCTACAAATTATAAATAAAATATCATTATGTAGGAAATCGTTTTAGATTTCTAATGAATATTTATAGTCTAAAATCCAACATATATAACCCTATGTAACAATTGTTTTGCTAAAAGATATATGCTTGTGTTATTGTTGTATTTATTTTAACTTAATTAAAATAAAGTGTCATTATCACTTGCAAGTGGATCCATGGGGTCCCAAAATCGACCCCAAGATGCCCATGGTCGACCATGTATTAAACAATAGGGTTAAAATACGTTTTAGGGTAATTTAATATTATTATAATATTATTTTTTAACCTTTGTTTACCGGATTTACCCTTTAACCATGGTAAATAAAATATTTACTGAAGTAATTATCCAAAATGTCTAAAAATAAAATTTACCTATTTACACAATTTGAACATCCTGATTCCAAATATGGAATCCACTTTTCCAAATTAAAAACACATAAGTGGTAGAAATTAATTTAAAATTAATTCCCGTTGTTAAAACAAAAAGCGTGTTTTTAAGAGATAATAACTATCAAAAGATTGACACTTGTTTATGTCTGGTTTAAATGTAAAATTATGTTCAATGACCCACATTGTATTACATGGTAAAAATATATTCTAAATATACTTTAAAACCACTCAAATTCATAATTTATCACTATTAATTATTTTGATTAAAAAAGTTGTTTTTAATTAAAATTTAGTAATTTTCACTATTCATCAAAATATGAAAGTTATCCGAAAAGTACCAAAATTTCACCCTAGGCTAATTTTGATATTCCGAATCCAAAACTGAAGTCCATTTTGAGAGATAAGATTTATAAAATTTCAAAAAGTAGGTATTACTATTCATAACGACTAGTTTGATTGGTTATGGTGTGTTAAAATCTCGAAGTTGCGTACAATGCACGCCATTGCATTATACGAAAGGAAACGTACCGTGGAAGATTGGGGTGTTACAGAGGGGGACCGAAGTCTAGTAGAATAAGGAATTAGATGGACTGGAATCAATAACAAGGGAAAATATTGAGATTCACCATATGTCATTAAGATGGTCATAACTAAAAATGATTCCCTAAAATTGTTGGATCGAGTTCACACTCTCAACCACAATGATGTATTATCTCTAATTTGATATTCTCATTTTGTTAATTACATGGTTTTAGTATAAGTTCCATAATTTTGTATAATTTTATAAAATTTTAGAATTCTTTTAATATCAAATAACAACATGTATTTCATATTCACATTAAAAGTAATATGAAAAGTTCATGTGAGGTGACATGAAATCACAATCAATATGTCTATTCCTAAACCATAAAGTAATCATGTGAGAAAATAATCATGAAACAAACCACCATGAGAGAAATCATTCATACATTACAAAGAATAATATTTTTTAAAAAAACTTTTAGATAATAAATAAAAAATGATTATATATATAAATATATAAAACCATATTTTTCTACACACCCTTTTCTGGGTAAAAACGTATCTCATAGACACTTTAGAAATGTGATTTGAGAAACATGAATATATTCCCTTTTCATTTGGTAAAAAAAACTTCATAAAACAATGGGAATAAACCTGTCATGTATTATATTATACTAGTCATAAAATTCTCCTAACCACAACCTTATATTTACATTTTACACATAAGAGTAATTTTTTTTACATATAGATAGAGATATCTATACTACTCATGGTGCAGGCTACGCATATTTACCAGGATATGCTAGAGGGTCTTCTAATTCAACTAGTCAGGGTCCGTTTAGTGAACTATCATTATCACATGCTGCCTGTAGCCACCATTATTCCATACCTACACCATGTTGGATTCTACAACATTACAGTATCGGATTTCACATTTTTTTATCATCACTTACTTTGTTACCTCCTAGAGAGGTGGAGACCAGAGACACACACATCCCACATTCCTATGTGAGATATGACCATTACCCTTGAGTATGTGGTTATCCTTCTTGGTCAACTTATCCAGGTAGAAGTAGTGATTGGACCCACCATTGAATATTATCCTGAGCATGTTTAGAGATTCATAGGTGATTATATTTTGGATGATACTGCTACTACTAATGGAAGTTCGATATGTATGGGCTAGCTTGAGACACACTTTTCACATTTACCCGATGATGCTAATGAGTAGATTTTCACGTGTCATGCCCATTCCTATATATTACATATCATTAGAGGGAAACTGTGTGCTAATCACTCTGGTAAACATATGAAAATGATGTATTAGGGGCTACTGGGGGACTTTTATCAGGCCGACACATACAGCTAGGGATCTGCATGCTTGGATTACACTTACAGAGATTTTTCATGAAATTCCTCATATACCACACAAATTATGAGGGATGCATCATTTTTCTTCAGATCTGGGAATGAGAGTGCATCCCCTCACTCTACCCTGATATTTATGGTCACCCACTACCTAGAGAGGTGCTACATGATGCTCTATATGGGCGCTCATATGATCACCAATAACTATTGTTTTATGATACTATTTGTAGTTATTGAATTTAATTTTTTATTATTTATCACATTCAATGTTTTAATTTACAATTGGTGTAAGAAAAATAGCTTAATCAATGATCCGACACACCATTTGGGTGCATATCATCTCAAGTCAGACAGTATTTTACCCCATGAGGTAGGTGTATAAAATCTATCATTGAATAAAAAATTTCATAATACCATAATTTTTGGATTTTAATATGGAACTATTTTAAAAATCTAACATGAATTTTCAGATTTCATAGATTCCATACTAGGCTTTATCAGATCAATTTCGTACACACTGCACTACTGTACTTCATGATGATAGGGTTGTATTTCCACTCATTCACTTTAATATTTTTGAGTGTCACCAGCCTAATAGAGTCATGTGCTAGTTTGGCTATGTTTAGGCCATTTCATTTCCACCAAGACAGACATGACAACTTTAGGACTTGAAGTTGATGGGGATGTAGGATAATGGATGGTGCCGAAAACATTCCGAGTATCTCGACCTCTAGGGTAGATGATCATCTCTTCATATCTAGGGTGTACCTACAATAAAATTATATCTTTTAGAGTTGGTTGAGTATGAACCATGGTGTATATTGAAGTAATTATTTTATCTTATTCGACATAGAAGATAGCTTCATTATATAACAAGTCAATAAATTTCCATTAGTTTTTTTACTGTATAATTTTTAATTCATTTGGAATCTCTTTAGAATATACTTGACCAGAGAAGCTTATCTACATGATTGATCTAGAGGATTATGGGGTCTCTATCTTAGAAGTGATCTACGTTGTAGTACTGGGGTTGATTCAATCTTATCATGTGATTCATGAGAGAATCTTCAAACATCCACCCTAGAGAGTTGAGGGTCCTACCCATGGAGGGAGGTTCCATCTCAGGAACCTCCTATAATAGTTGTTGATGGTAAGGATCCATGACGAAGATGAGGTATAACATGTCATGCTACATGTGAGGCCTCACCTATTCCATAGGTAGAGGTCGACCCTCTAAAATTCTAGCCTCATCCGATTGTGGATGTGCATCAGGTGTCATGGGATCCATCCTTCTTTATATTATATCTACAAATTATCACTAGTTGGGTTTGTGATCCTTCATAGACTATATGGTTTCCCCCATACGATGATGGCGGGTCCTTCTACTACCCTATTGGGAGAAGGATTTTCTGCATAGGATGATATTCAGTTGACACCTCCTCCCATTGAGACAGAGGTAGAGCATGCGACAGTCGACATTCTAGTTCCCAAGGATCAACCCTCTCCATATCATTGGACTCCACCTTAGCATCGAGCATGGTGATCTTGATATGGGTGTACAATTCTCACACCACCATGTGGGACATAACCTCACCATAGATATTGATTTTAACCATTCATGTATATGTTTTATTTCTATTGAAATGAATAAATTCTTTTTACTATTATCTATTTTTACATGTTTAACCTGTATTTCAATTTTTATTTATATTTTAGTCACAATTTATATTTTATAAGTTTTCAAATTCAACTACTTGAACCATATGAAAACTTATTAAATTTAAAGTAGGCAACTTTTAAACCTTATAAAATAAAAACTATAAAAACAATATAAATAAAGTTTTAAACATAGCCTAATTATCTAAAATGTTTTTGAAAATAAAATGAATTTCATAAATATAATAAAAAATTGAAAATGAAACAATTGTTAAAAAAATATTATAAATACCATTGTAATAGTTTAAAACAATGCTAAAATTAATTTTCAATAAAATATTGATGAATTTGGAACATTATAGATTCAAAAAAACCATATATATTGATCCCCTCTAAAATGAATAATTTATACTTGAGAACCACCTTTTATGAGTATATTCTAATTCTATATAGTAGTCTGACTTACAAAATCAAAAAAGAGATTAATATAAAATAACAATAGTCCGAAAAAATAATAAAAGAATATGTCATTCTTAGAGAACTTCCAATCCTATAGAAATGGTGGATGAATAAAAAATGCACATCTCACATGTATTTCCTTCAAGTCTCACATTGCTTTCTGAGGAGTTTTATTGAAAAAAATGAATTGGAATATGGAAATAAGAAAGTACAGTAAGTATATAAAAAACAATATATATAAATATAATTTATATATTTTTAATGTATATATTTTTATTTAATAATAAAATTATATTTATATAATAATGACAAAAAATGTAGTATTTAAATAAAAAAATGAATAATAAAAACATGTATATGTGATTTCAAACAAGATACATAGGAAATAGAATGACTAGATTAGTTATATTAGCACGTAACAATACATATGAAAATAAACATGAAAATAAAACATAATTGAAAATAAAAACAATCATAAATATAATAAGTAAAATCTTATTTACATGCCACAAATGATATTTCGTAAAAACATAACATTTTCACTTTCAAATATTAATTATATAATTCCAAACAACATAAAACAATATATATATATATATATCATTATATACAAACTTATATATTTGTAGATATAAAAACATGAATAATTATTATTTTTAATTTTTGCCAAAAGGAGGAAGGCCTCATGCAACCTTTAAACATAACCAAAATGCGGCAGGGGGCATAGTGCTTTTCAGACACAGAAAAAAATATTTGTAACGTAGAAATATTTTTAAAAAATCTAAAAACACATAAAAAACATAATTGAAGGTCATGTTGACTGATCTTGTGAGATTGGTTTCTGTTAATTTGAAATATCTCTTTATACTCTTAATTTTAAAAATAAAATTTCACACTTACATTATTTCTATTTATAATATTTATTTCTTCCAAATTATAAATGTTATCTGAAATTATTCACTTCTACTTGATGGAGAAATTCTGGTTAACCAGATAGATAAATTCATTTCTAATGGATAGTGGATTTCAACATTATTGGATGATGAATAAAAAATTATATTTGATGACTTAAGAATTCTGTTGGATGAAGACTTAAAAATTCTATCGAACAATGACTTACAATGTTCATCATACAATGAATTAGAAATTATATCGGATAAATAATTACAAATTCTATTGGATAGAGACTTAAAAAGTTTATTGGGATGTGAGTTACAAATTCTATTAGATGGAGACTTATAAATCCTACCATAAAAATACTTAAAAAGCTTATGAGATAGAGTTTTACGAATTCTACCAAGCAGTGGTCTTTAAAGTATGCGAGATGTTGTTTTTCATTTTATACTAGAACTAACTCTATTCAAGGCATTGCAAAGATGTTGCACCTGACAACAATCAAAAAAAGTGTTTTAATGACGAACTCATCCATAGGTGGAGTTGTTGTGTTCAATGTCATTGTAATTGTTCCATAAATATACATAATCCATATGTTATATTTTGTTATGACAATGTCCATAAATATGATGAAAATATTGAGGTGAAGAATCAATTAACAACATACGTTCTAAATATTTCTATAGAAGTTTTTCAATATCATTTTATTAAGATTGATTCATATAATTATTTTTAGTGAGATATCTCAGAGAAATCATTATGTGTGACTTATATTAGAAATTATCTAAGTTTGTTGGATGGAATGGATGTTTGTTAGATCTGTGTTCAAGGGATCCCAAGGATACGGAGATAGAGTCTCTTCCAATTAAGTTGACTGAGGGCTCCTAGGTATTGGGAGATGCATATTTGTTTGATCAGGCTGATCAAGGTATTTCATGGTTTGGAAGAAAGTCCTTCAAATATGGTGAAAATCAGGTACACATAAAATTAGGTTTACAAACTTCCTTATTACTTTGCGTGAAATTTAAGACCACACATAGTGTTGGAGTTGGTGGTCTAGAACCAACTACTTTGTACTTTATTCATTAAATAAAAGCCTTATCACATCTTGATTGTTCTTCTGCGTGACATGTCATGTGATAATGTCCTAAGGACAACTGTTGCATTAAAGGGTCGTAGCGGATCCCTGCTATGATGAGAACCCAAAAGTGCCACAACACTATTCTTGAATGTATGTTCTATGGCCGGATGATATTATTTGAGGGACACAAATAATATAGGTCATTAGGGGTGAGGACTAATAATACTTTGAGGCACCTTCTCATGGTGTGCGCCCTTGGTAATATCCAGGAGGATATTATGAGAACGAGACCCGCCAGTAGGAAATCCACATTTCATAGTGTCATTGGATGTTCCTATCTACAGACGTGTGTATTGATCCTTAGACTTTAAGATTATTATTAATGGGTATTACAACTCGCGCACTTAGATGTATTAACGAAAACTGTGACGACACACTGTTCGCAGCGAGGTATGATACGTTGGGTGCCTCACGAGTAATACCGCATTAATAGATAACGTGAGAAAGGATTTGTCCCTTCCGTTCCATTACGGAAGTAGATATCTCAGGCCCTTTGATGGAATTGATATAGCCTAAATAAATCCATGGCCATGGTAAGGTATGGGCAAGTTCAATTCCGGGAAGTCAAAGAAAGAATAATCAAGCACATGGGTTGATGGCACTAGCATGCAACCCGCTTTATTGGAGATATCGAGACAAAGGGATTATATTACACGGTAAGCGTTCGTAGGAGGTGACACGTCATTGCGGCGTTAACTTTTTTCTCTATGGGTGCCTTGGTGTGTTGCTAGACGCTAACCTTGGAATTTAGGCAGGCTCAACCTAATTCCACTGAGAAAGAGGCCTACAGGGTAACACACTAAGTGTGTCCATGTATCTCAGTTAAATATTAATCTAACAAGTTAAATAAATATTATTCCCGAATGTGGTTTAATAATTATTTAAGGATGTCTGATCGCATTTATTTTGACACTAGTTATTCGAGAGAATATACTGTGGATAAAATAATTTATTTATTAGCGAGTAATGCAGTTACATTTATTTTAGAAATAAATAGTCATTACTCAAGGTCTAATAAATGTTGTGGAGAAAAATGGAAAATAAAAGTACACGCCGTGTATATTAAATATACACGCTGTGTAGATTTATGGAAAACAAGTACACACCGTGTATTAATTATTACACGCCGTGTAGTTTTTCCAATTGGGATTTTGAGGATTTAATATTGTTTTATTAAATGATATTTATTATAATCAGCGTGGGCGCATGTCAAGGAAATAATAATTCGACATGGGGGTTTTCAATAAGAGTTAATGAAATAAATAAAAGGCGTAACACGTTTATTTATTGTCATAACTCTATTAACCTCAAACCTGATTATAAATATCCTCGCAACCCCAACATTTTTAGAGAGCCATTATTGTGCACAACGGATTTGGAAATACTCTCAAGCCAAGAGAGAATTCCCTTTCCACCATGAACGCCCTCAAGTTACGAGAGTAAGATCCTCCACCGGATCAAGGCGGTCGAAGGCGAACATCGCAAGCGAAGGTTCTTCTGCGCTAGCACCCAGAGATATCTTCGGTGATGTCTGGAGATACGTGACACACGTGTGGATCACCGCTAGAGGAATCCTACACTTGGATTCTACGACGCAACGACGGATCACCGAATCGTGACCGGACACATCAACGAAGAAAGAATTCCAAAAAGGTAATTCTTATGCATTAATTAAATTAATTATAATCAATAGATGATGATCCTCCTCAAGGGTTCCAGGACTCTTCTTTTCTTTTCGTTCTTCGTTCTATTCCGAAGATTCGGCGTTTTATATGGTGACGGATCTCGGATTGAACGTTGTTCAACGTTAAAATTAATGTTGGGAAAACCCACCAACGCGCTTCCGCTGCGCCCGGAACCTACAAGTGGTATCAGAGCAAGGTTATATCATTGGTTATAATTATTTAGTTTCTTGTTGGTGATTTACGCATTTAATAATTTAGTTATTTCAATTCATGTTTAATCGTTCTGTAAATCTGAATATCGAGATCTGTTCCTCCTCTCTCGTTTCTCGTTCACCTCACAGAAACGGATTTTTCTTTTAATTTTGATTAAAATAAAAGAGAGGAACTCATTCGGAGGAGCCAAATGTTTCTGGCCGTATAACACCAGAATACACGGCGTGTATTTGGATGTACACACCGTGTAGTCTAGGTTCAATGCATTGACTGATCCGCCAAATCAGGCCGTGTATTGGATTCTTTCTAAGAATTTAAGACACCATGTGTTGACCAGAAACAGGTGGAACATGGTTTCCGGAATACATGCCGTGTGGTCCAATGAACACGGCGTGTAGTCCCTTCGGGTTAGGGTTGGGTCGTGTACTCCGTACATAGCCTGCCCGGCTGGAAACCATGTAACGCGGAAACTACACGGCGTGTGTCCCACTGTACACTCCGTGTACTCCGAAAATTTTCAAAGTACATTAACACGCCCTATCCCCGGGCGTGTACTTCAGATGGACGATGAAGAAATAGTGCACGCTGTGTAGTCGGAACTACACACCGTGTACTCACCCAAATTACGCAGATTTATTAAAATTTATTATTATATTATACAAAGCCTTGAGACGTGTACCATGGTGAAGGCGTAAAGCTGAGGCACAACACGTGATAGGTGTTTATATATATGTGTTTAATTTAACATCTGCGTAATAAATGGGAATTCGCCAGGTTGCCTCTAAGGTAAAGTTGTGTACAAGGATAATTTTAAATGAATTTGTTTGTTTAAAATTATGATGGATGAGAATCTCAAGGAAATTAAGAAAAGGGATTTAAGATAAAATGATTGATTAATTAAAGATAATTAATTGATTCGAGCATGATTTATCTAAAAAAGAACGATTAAAGAATTGAATGATAGTTTTATTTATGCGTAAATATCATTGCATGTATGGATGATCATGAGATGGATCGAGACCTTTGTATGTGAATGGTTTCTTTTAATTTATTTATTTAAATTAAATTTGTTGGCCTGCGATCCATATCCTCATTAATATGTAGGGCCTGCGTTCCCAAGGATTATTTTATGAAAAAACCCCCTTTTCCCCTCACATGCGTGTGAGATAAATGCATATGTAATTGATGGAGCTCCCAAGCTAGTGGAGGCGGCTCATGTCAGGAGCCAAGATGAAACCAATCCAAGGAGATACAAAGGTGGATAGGTGGAAAGCTGTAAACATGAACCTGAAAGGTTCAAGGTGTTTCTCCCCTAGGTCTTGGGTTAGTTTATCAACCGCTAGATAAACTAACCAATAGAAAATCTCATGATCATACCATTTATTTTATTTATGTTAGTTTCATGGTTTATTTATTGTGGGTGTGTTGTCACGATCACACAATTAATGAATTAAACGAGAATGCAAGATGGAACTAAAATAAAATTGGCTTATACGTAAATATTATCTTAGGCATGGTTAATCACTTAAGTATATCCCACTTAATATTAACAAGCATGTAATCAAAGATAATAAAATGGCAATTTACGTATAAGGATAAAATCCCTCAAAATAAATATTAAGTGGGCATAGCCTTCCATAATCTTGGTTAGAATCGAACCATAGTTCAAAGTGCTTGACCAACCCTAGTTGGGGTGCTTTCAATTATCGAGGAATTCTAATTCAAGGTTTTGGGTTGACTTGACTTGGTTCGCATCAAGGGTTTACTGCCACAACAGGACTTGGTGTGACCAAGAGGCAAAGGTTGAAGAAATCCAAAAAGGATTTTAGGATTGGGGAGTCCACTCAGCGGATCAAGGAACTGCGAGTTAATGCAGTTGGCATTTGGAATGCCTACCTAAAACCCTTCAAGTTTCTTGACCATCCCTAGTTGGGGTAATGCGAAGGGCAATATGGATCCTTGTCACTAGAATATTCACGCAATAGAATATTCCGAAGTCAATGGTGAGGGATATTGGATTTCGATAGAATAGTGGGAGACTAATAAGTATTAATTTATTTATTTGTCTCAATTTTTATAATAAAGTACTAAACCTTTGCTCATCTTAAATTGTAGAAACGACAAGAATATGACTTCAAACATATCATTGCGCACCATACTCGAAAAAGAAAACCTTCTCACCGACACCAATTTCCAAGAGTGGCAGAGGCGTTTACGCGTCGTCCTTCGCCACGAAAGGAAATTATATGTGCTGGAAGAGCCTATTCCAGTTGCGCCTGGGAAAGAGGCTAGTGATGAGGAATTATATCTCTACATGAAACACATGGATGATGCCACAAATGTCCAGTGTTTCATGCTATCGGCCATGTCTAATGAGCTCTTGAAGCAACATGAAAACATGGATGCGTATAGCATGATGTCTCACCTTAAAGATCTCTACCAAGAGAAGGCGAGACAGGAGAGGTATGGGATCTCCAATGCTTTGTTTACCACGAAGCTTGGAGAGTCTACGCCAGCTGGGCCTCAAGAGGTCAAGCTTATTGGCTACATTGAACGCTTGGACATTTTAGGGATTAAATTCTATGATGAGTTGCGTACAGATCTCATCCTGTCATCATTGCCCAAGACCTTCTCTAGCTTCATTGTCAACTATAACATGAGCGGAAATGAGAAGAGTCTATCGGAGCTTCTGACCTTGATTCGCCAGGTAGATAAGGACATGGGGCGTGACAAACCCGCGGTCCTTATGGTGAACAAGAAAAGGAAGGACAAGGGAAAGGGGCCAAAGACTTATAAACGGTCTGAAGCCCCCGAGCACCGTCCCTCCAAGAAGGGGAAGATCCAGAGGCAAGGTAAGGAACGGGAAGTAGTGTGTTTTGCATGTGGCAAGCAGGGCCACTGGAAGAGGAACTGCACCCAGAAGCGTGGGGACGCTAAAGGTGCGTTCGTTATTGAGTGCAATCTTTCTATTTCTACACATTGGGTATTAGATACAGCTTGTGGGGCTCACATCTGTATTCAAATGCAGGAACCAAGTAGATTTAGAAAGATCGCCAGAGGAGAGGTGGATCTTCGAGATGCCAATGGCGCAAGGCTGAATGCGTTGGCTATTGGCGACTATCACCTATCATTGCCAACTGGCATGATTTTGGTTTTACAAAACTGTTATTTTGTGCCTAGTGTTACCAAGAACATAATTTCTGTATCTTGTTAGGATATGGACGGATTTATTTTCAAGTTTGGAAATAAGGGTTGTCTCTTTTATAAGAACATCGTATGTTATGGTATGGCACATTTGAATAATGGTTTGTATGTATTAAATTATGGAAACCAAGTGTTGGAAATCGATAACGAAACAAACTAACATGACTCATACATCACCCAGTTATGGCATCACTGACTTGGTCATGTGAACGAGAAGCGCTTGACAAAGCTCTACCAAGATGGCTATTTAGACTCTACTAAACTAAAACCACTTGATATATGTCACGCTTGTTTACAAGGAAAAATGACCAAGACGCCTTTTGGTGGACAAGGTGAAAGGGCCACAGAGCTTCTAGGATTGGTACACACAGATGTGTGTGGACCATTTCCAGTAGAAGCTAGAGGTGGATATTCTTACTTTATTACTTTTACTGATGATTTGAGTAGATATGGATATGTGTACATAATGAGGTATAAGTTAGAGTCCTTAGAGAAATTTAAGGAATTCAAGAATGAAGTAGAGAATCAACTTGGTAAGAAGATAAAGAAGCTTCGATCGGATCGAGGTGGAGAATATCTGAACCAAGAGTTCATCGATCTTCTATAGGAGTCTGGGATTCTATCTCAGATCACTCCTCCTTATACACCACAGTGGAATGGTGTTAGTGAAAGGAGGAACCACACCTTTTTGGACATGGTGAGGTCGATGATGAGTCATGCGGATCTTCCATTATCCTTTTGGGGATATTAATTACAAACTGCAGCATACACATTAAACCGAGTACCAACTAAGGCGTCAAATGGAATTCCATCCGAGTTATGGAATGGAAGGAAACCCACTTTGTCACACAGACATGTATGGGGATGCGAGGAGTTTGTTAAGGCCTTCTCAGGCAACAAACTAGCACCCCAGGGCACGAAGTGTATCTTTATAGGATATCCCAAGGAAACAAAAGGATATTACCTATATAACACCCAAGACAAGAAAGTGACTGTCGCCAGACAAGTCGTCTTTCTTGAGAGGGAGAAAATCCTCAAGAAGGATAGTGGGAGAAAGATTGACTTCGACGAAGTTGATGCTCAAGATACACATGAGTTGGTATAGGAACAAGTTCCACAGGTCCCCGTGGAAGAGGTTCCAGAAACACAAGTACTGCGTAGGAGCTCAAGAGAGGTAAGGGAACCAGAGAGATTTGGTTTCCTAGTCACCGAGGATGGTGAATCATTATTGCTGGACAATGATGAACCTCTCTCCTACAAGGAAGCAGTAGAAAGCTCAGAAGCTGCAAGATGACTAGAAGCATTGAATTCTGAGATGGATTCCATGTATCAGAACCAAGTTTGGGTTCTGGTCGATGAGCCAGTTGATGTAAAGCCTGTTAGATGCAAATGGGTATTCAAAAGAAAGCTGGACATGGAAGGTCAAGTTAGCACCTATAAAGCAAGGCTAGTGGCTAAAGGATTCAGACAGCGTCGAGGAATTGACTATGATGAAACCTTATCGCCAGTTTCCATGTTTAAGTCCATAAGAATCATACTTGCCACAGCAGCTTACCATGACTACGAGATTTGGCAGATGGATGTCAAAACAGCATTCCTTAATGGGAACCTTCAGGAAGATGCCTATATGACACAACTAGAAGGGTTTGTGAGACCAGGTGAAGCCAAACAGGTTTATAAGTTGCAGAAATCCATTTATGGATTAAAGAAAGACTCCAGGTCATGGAAAATTCGATTTTATGAAGCCATAAAAGAATTTGGTTTCATTAAGAACGAATGTGAGCCATGTGTTTATAATCGGTTTAACGGGAATGCGGTCATCATCCTAGTGGTATATGTTGATGAAATATTGCTTATTGGAAACGACGTACCAGCCTTACAGTCAGTTAAGGACTGGTTGAACAAGTGTTTCTCCATGAAGGACATAGGAGAAGCAGCCTATATTCTAGGGATCAAGATCATTCGTGATAGATCCAAGAGGCTGCTTGGACTAAGTCAGGGTACATACATTGACTAGATACTAAAGAGATTTAGTATGGAAAAATCCAAGAGGGGATTGGTTCTAGTGTCACATGGCTTACATCTTTCTAAGAAAATGTGTCCCCAAACACAACATGAGAAAGATAGGATGATCAAGATCCCATACGCTTCGGTTATAGCATCCATCATGTATGCCATGTTATGTACCAGGCTTGATGTTGCCTATTCACTGAGCATGGTAGGAAGATATCAAGCAGATCCAGGAGAATAGCATTGGATTGCTGTTAAGACTATCCTTAAGTATCTGAGAAGAACTAAGGACATGTTCCTGGTGTATGGAGGAGACGAGAAGCTTGTCATCAGAGGGTATGCTGATGCTGGTTTTCAAACAGATCAGAATGATCTGAAGTCGCAATCTGGATATGTTTTCTGTCTCAATGGAGGAGCTGTGAGCTGGAAGAGTTCAAAGTAGCCAGTTGTCGCTGATTCTACAGCAGAGTCCGAGTATATAGCGGCTTCTGATGGAGTCAAAGAAGCCGTTTGGATTCGGAACTTTGTCAAGGAGCTTGATGTGGTGCCTAGCAGTAAAGACCCCATTACATTGTATTGTGATAATACTGCAGCGGTGGTTCTTGAAAAAGAACCAAGGTCACATCAACGGACAAAGCACATACTCCGGAAGTATCACCTCTTGAGGGATTTCTATCATAGGGGTGAAGTTGCAGTGAGCAGAGTGTACACGGAAGAGAACGTGGCGGACCCCATGACTAAAGGCCTATCTCAGCAGAATCATGAATATCATGTGAGAGCTAGCGGGTTAAAGGTTGTTAGCAGTCGGCTCTAGTCCAAGTGGGAGTCTGTTGGAGTTGGTGGTCTAGAACCAACTACTTTGTACTTTATTCATTAAATAAAATCCTTATCACATCTTGATTGTTCTTCTGCGTGACATGTCATGTGATAATTTCCTAAGGACAGCTGTTTCATTAAAGGGTCGTAGCGAATCCCTGCTATGATGAGAACCCAAAAGTGCCATAACACTGTTCTTGAATGTATGTTCTATGGCCGGATGATATTATTTGAGGGACACAAATAATACAGGTCATTAGGGGCGAGGACTCATAAAACATTGAGGCAGCTTCTCATGGTGTGCTCCCTTGGTAATATCCAGTAGGATATTATGAGAACGAGACCCGCCAGTAGGAAATCCACATTTCATAGTGTCATTGGATGTTCCTATCTACGGACGTGTGTATTGATCCTTAGACTTTATGATTATTATTAATGGGTATTACAACTCGCGCACTTAGATGTATTGATGAAAACTGTGACGAAACACTGTTCGCAGCGAGGTAGGATACGTTGGGTGCGTCACGAGTAATACTGCATTAATAGATAACGCGAGAAAGGATTTGTCCCTTCTGTTCCATAACGAAAGTAGATATCTCAGGCCCTTTGATGGAATTGGTATAGCCTAAATAAATCCATGGCCATGGTAAGGTATGGACAAGTTCAATTCTGGGAAGTCAAAGAAAGAATAATCAAGCACATGGGTTGATGGCACTAGCATGCAACCCGCTTGATTGGAGATATCGAGACAAAGGGATTATATTACACGATAAGCGTTCGTAGGAGGTGACACGTCATTGCGGCGTTAACTTCTTTCTCTATGGGTGCCTTGGCGTGTTACTAGACACTAACCTTGGACTTTAGGCAGGCTCAGCCTAATGCCACTGAGAAAGAGGCCTAGAGGGTCACACACTAAGTGTGTCCCTGTATCTCAGTTAAATATTAATTTAACAAGTTAAATAAATATTATTCCCGACTGTGGTTTAATAATTATTTAAGGATGTCTGATCGCATTTATTTTGACACTAGTTATTTGAGAGAATATACTGTGGATAAAATAATATATTTATTAGCGAGTAATGCAGTTACATTTATTTAAGAAATAAATAGTCATTACTCAAGGTCTAATAAATGTGGTGGAGAAAAATGGAAAATAAAAGTACACGCCGTGTATATTAAATATACACGCTGTGTAGTTTTATGGAAAACAAGTACACGCCGTGTATTAATTATTACACGCCATGTAGTTTTTCCAATTGGGATTTTGAGGATTTAATATTGTTTTATTAAATGATATTTATTATAATCAGCATGGGTGCATGTCAAGGAATTAATAATTCGACATGGGGGTTTTCAATAAGAGTTAATGAAATAAATAAAACGTGTAATGCGTTAATTTATTGTCATAACTCTATTAACCTCAAACCTGATTATAAATATCCTCGCAACCCCAACATTTTTAGAGATCCATTGTTGTGAACAATGGATTTGGAAATACTCTCAAGCCAAGAGAGAATTCCCTTTCCACCAAGAACGCCCTCAAGTTACGAGAGCAAGATCCTCCACCGGATCAAGGCGGTCGAAGGCGGACATCGCAAGCGAAGGTTCTTCCGCGCTAGCACCCGGAGATCTCTTCGGTGATGTCCGGAGATACGTGACACACGTGTGGATCACCTCTAGAGGAATCCTACACTTGGATTCTACGACGCAATGACGGATCACCGAATCGTGACCGGACACATCAACGAAGAAAGAATTCCAACAAGGTAATTCTTATGCATTAATTAAATTAATTATAATCAACATATGATAATCCTCCTCAAGGTTTCCGGGAATCTTCTTTTATTTTCGTTCTTTGTTCTATTCCGAAGATTCGGTGTTTTATATCGTGACGGATCTCGGATTGAATGTTGTTTAACGTTAAAATTAAAGTTGGGCAAACCCACCAATGCGCTTCCGCTGCGCCCAGAACCTACACATAGTGGAGGTTAGATATGTTTGTTATCTTTATTATTATAAAAAGTTATTAATTTTTTCAATATGTGTTACATAAAAAATTATATTCCATGTTGTATATACTTGTTTGTAACTCAAAAAGTTATAATGTATACCAGAACAAATATTCTTTTTATATACATTCTTCTAAACAAGGTTTAGAAGACAGACCTTCAGATTTTGTGAAAATTGGGAATACCTAAAATTAGGTTTATATACATCCATATCAATTTGGGTGAAATCAAAGACCATACAAAGTGGATATTCTATTATACAATGACTTACAATGTCTATAAGATAGAGACATATAAATCCTATTGGATGGATACTTACATAGACTATCTGATAGAGTTATAAGAATTATACCAAAAGGGGATGTATAAAGTATAAAAGATGAAGTTTTACTATTTATACTAGAAAAGAATATATTATAGGAATTTTAATGATATTGCACTCCATGACCATAAAAAAAAGTGTTACAGTGTTGTACTCATCCATAGGTGAAGATTTTGTGTTGAACATCATTATAATTGATCCCTAAATGTACATAATCCATTTGTTATTATTTATTATGCCAATGTCCATAAATAAGACGTCAACCTTGAGGAGAAGAGTAAATTGACAACAAGAATTCTAAATCTTATTGTTTATGTTTCGAAATATCATGTTAGTGAGTGTGATTCATATTTTAATTTTTAGAGAGCTATCTCAAAGCATGAATTGTGTAAGACTTATATTATAAATTCTCTAAGTTTTTCTATTACAATAGATGTTTGTATGATCAGGTTTTCGAGGGATCCCAAGGATAAAAAGATAGTGGTTCTTTCGATCAAGTTGATCGAGTGATCATAGGGATAGGGAGAATCAATTTGTTGATCATATAGATCTAGGGATTTTGAGATTTGGAAGACAAGCCTCCAGATATTGTGAAAATCCGGAATACCTAAAATTAGGTTTTTAAACGTCCATATCACATTGGTTGAAATTGAATACCACAAATAGTGGAGGTTATATATGTTTTTTTATCTCCATTTTTATACGAATTTATTAATATTTCTAATATGAATTTTGTAAAAAGCATATAGCATGGTTTATATACTTGTTTATAACAATGAAAGTTATAAACTATATGAAAAAATGTTCTTGGGATAAATTTTCTTACAAATTTGGTGTTGGGAAGATGTATTTTCCAATTTTTATAATATATAATTCACTCCCCCCCCCCTCATAGTATTTACAATGATTTTATGATCCTACATATTCAAGAACATGAAAATACATATCAGGGGCTATGAGATTAAAAGTAAGAATAAATAACAATAACCGCTCTGGTAATGTAAAAATTTTGACACCATATGGCTTCATGTAGAAGGTAGGGAGGGGGATTGTCTCCGGATGAATTTAACATAATACAAACAAACACATAAACACAATCATAATGGTTATGAACTACATTAAAACACAATTTATTATAAAATATTATTAAATAATAGGGAAATAACAATCTGTGGACACCAAAAATAGTTCCATAAATTGATTTAGTGGTAATTTTTTCAAAATGGGTTTTTACATTATTTTACAAAAGGGGTAGTGTTGGAAGAATTATTAAAAATGGTTCAAGAGAAGCATCAACCCTATTAATGATTCTTCCTTTGGAAGGAAGAGTGAACTGGGTTGAAACTTCCTATGTAATGTTTCTGAAGGAAGAGTGAAACCCATTCACTCTTACTTTAAATTTTTTAATAAATAAATATTACTATATAAGTATATATAACTTGAAAGTTCAGAACTCAAGCGAGATCGATCCTAAAAATTTATTTAAGAAAATATAAACACAGCAACACACAATGTACATGTGGCACAAAGATCACTGCCAGACCAAAGTAATGGAAACTAATAGTCCAAATACCCACACACTATCGACAAAAGACCTCCTCTCACATAGGCTTGGAAAAATCTCTCCCAAGCCCAAATCCCACTATAGATAAGGTCTAACCACTCGAATATGATGAAAACCAATCCCACCATGTTCTCCACATCATCAATCACCGGAAATCAGGCCTCATGTTGGATTGTACACCAGCCTTTAGCTAATCGTTGCTGACACCCAAAAAAGTCCCATCCGCATCATGCTGGTAAGATACCTTCCATGAAGTTGTCGCCTCCCTCATGAGGTCCCCACTCCCACATCATGACAGCTGAAGTTATAAATGCCAGTCTGCATGCAATTCCCGAGGGAATCACACCTGCTGACCAGCCCTCAGCACATCATTGACCGACCCTACCTGCTGTTGAGGTCACCTTCACAATGGAACACAACCCTAGGTCATCCCACAATTTGATGTCAACACACTACATCCTACTCCAAACAATCCGCTGAGGATCACTACTTAAAAATGATGCTCAACACCGGCCACATCGGCCAGTTCCCAACCTACTATTCTCAGAATCTGAGGGCCATCCCCCCCCTCCCCTGACCGCATGCTTTCCACCCACCGGTTGAAACACCCTCCATCCCCACTGGGATCCCAAACAACACACCCACTACCTAGGTCCCAAACCACCATCACCATGTCTGCATGTAGCCACCGGTCTGCACCTCTTACGTCCGGCTTCGCTAACTACCTACTTCCACTAGGATCCACCAGACTGCATCCCATTGAGGTTGACATCGGGATCCCACTAATTCCATCTTCATCCCCAAACCACCGATTGAAAACACCATCCTGCCTCCAACCTGTTCACCTACCCCTTTGTCGCTAAGATCATAGCATCATAGATCAGGCCACTACGACCCGAAGCACCGCTCCCCCACCAACTATGTCTAGTTGGGGCTCCTCCATCATCCAAAAAGAGCACAGATCATTACTCGGATCTTCATCTACAAAAGGGATCCATGATTCTCCTTAACCTGTTGGCCAAGAGGGAGTTCCTCCAATTCATGAGGAGGCACATCCCAAGATTTCATAAAAGGATGATGGACACCTCATGCAGCATACATCCCATAATGTAAGTAAATATTAATAAACATTCATAAATATTAATAAACATTCATAAATATTCATAATATAAGTAAATATTAATAAATATGGATTAAATACTAAACAAGTATTAATAAATACTAATGGATATAAACAAATGTAAATAAATATTAATAAATATAAATAATAAATAATAAAATACTAAAAAATATTAATTAAATATTCAAAAATATTTATAAATATTAATGGTTATTAACAACTATTCATAAATATTAAAAATATTAATAAATATTAGTATTTATTAAAAAATCATAATAAATATTAAATCATTATTCAAAAATATTAATTAAATTTCAATAAATATTAATAATATTAATAAATACTAATAATATTAATAAATATTAATAATACTAAAATATTAACAAATATTAATCAAATATTCACAAAAAGTAATAAAATATAATTAAATATTTATAAACACTAATAGATATTAATTAAATATCAATATATTACAATAAATATAAATAAATATAAATAAATATTAATACATATTAATTTAATAATCTTATATATAAATAAAATTCTAACAAATATTAATAAATAGTATTGAATTTTTTTTAATATTTGTAAGTATTTATAAAAAATAATTAATAATTAATAATATTAATCAATATTAGTAAATATTAATTAAATTTTCATAAATGTTAATAAATGTTAATTAATCATTAAAGAATTTAAATTATTATTATTAAATATTAACTAATTATTAACAAATGCTGACTAAATTTCAATAAATTTTAATAAATATTAATATTTAATTTTTTTATGAATGTTAAATTAATATTGATTAAAATTTGTTAATATTTTTTAGTATTTATTAATATTTATTAGTATTTTTTTAGTATTGATCAATATTTATTAATATTTAATTGATTATAGATATCCATTAAATAAATATTTATATATATTAATAAATATTACTAAATTTAAGTAAATATCAATATTTAGGAATATTAATTAACATTTAGTAATTTTTATTAATAATTATTAATAATTATTAATATTATTCAATATTAAATAAATATTAAATAAATACTAATAAATGTTAAAAAATATTAATAATTACTAATAAATAATATATAACTATTAAATAATTATTAATAAATATTAAAAACATTTACAAAATTTTCTTAAATATTAATATTTATGAATATTTATAAACATTTAGTTATATTTATTAATATTTACTAGCATTTGTGCATATTTAATTATTTTTTTTCATATTTAATAATTCAAAAGGTTCAAGAGATAGGCGGACCCACTCCTAGAAGTTTATTAGAGAAATAAAATTATTAGTGAAAAGAGAGTGTACAGGGTCAAATAAGGACATTCCCTCATCCAAACGAGAAAACTACACATCCATGATAGAATCATTCCCATAGTGATGGTGAGAGCCATCGTCATCATCAACCGATTCCTACTCTGACTGTGAGTTTCTTTTAAAAAGCACAGAGTACTTATCGCTGAGCTTTTGGTGCTCTAGAGTGATCCCTTTAGAAGAAGACCCAATGGACACACGTCCATGCCCACTAGCCCAATCATCATGAGCATATCATTGATAAAGATTTTTTGGATGCATACCCCACTGCCAAGTCTTAGGTTTTTGCCAATCCCCTTATGTATCTTCCCTCTCTATTAAGGGAGATCATCTAGGATCAAATGTAGTGAAACATGGAACATCCTCCCTATTAAGGTGATGAGAGGCCAAATCCAAATTAGCCTTACCCTTTCTTCCAAGGTAAGCCAGTGCTTGTTCATGGGATAATTCCTTGTCCACTTTATCTTGAATAACATCTTCAAGTTGCACCAAATCATCGAAAAAATAGCAAAATCAACATGCTTCTACTCCTGCTCTAGGTTTCCATTTAGAATAATAAATGTAAAAACCATTGGGATATTGTGTCCAAGAACTAGCTCAGAAGAGAGAAGCACATGTACCTGATTAGAGTGAGTCCACTCAACTTCACCACTCCATTTCAACACTATCTTACCGTGATCCAAGAGAATCCATCCTTTATCTTTGTCCATATTGGAGTGAAGAGAATCCAAGAATGTTTGTGGAATTCCAGCAGAATTTCGATCATCTTTTTGTAAAATCACATCTTGATTATCCTACAACTCCGCAATATCTTCCCAATGAGAATGGTTGTTTTCTGTCTTAACAGGAGGCTGATTACAAATACGCAATGTGTATTTCTTTGAAACTCACACCTCACCATCAGACACAGTCCCAGTAAAATCAGGGGGCATTGAAAAATCGGATCCCTTAAAATCAAAATTCCTTTGACAGTGAGAAATTAGATGTCCTTTCATTCCACAATTCTAAATAGAATCTTTCCTCCAACAATAAGCTAACCGATGACCCAAAACCATACAAAAATAAAAAAATTGATCCTTCTCATACTCAACATCAATGAAGATATCATCAGAAGGAGTGGAGAGAAAAAACTTCTCAATAATGGTGGAATTGAAATCGATCTCTACCCACAACTTGGAAAAGTGTCCAAAATAGACACGATCCATCCCTTTTTCAAGTCGGATAGGACTCATAATTTCTCTATCAAGATGATGAAGAATCATCAGGTGACAAAGTATCCAGTTGAGTCCATGAAGATGGATCCAGACCTATGCAAACACATTCCTTGCATGTGAAACATTAAAGTCCATCGAGCACTCCTGAAAATGTATCCAACCTGAATTTAGATGTATCAACCTTATTAATATATCATAATAATGACTTCTACTACTTGTCTATTTTGAATGCATCACAATATCTATGTTTCTCAAATTAAGACTTGGAAAATTTGAAATTAAGTGTTTCTTAGATAATTTATACAAATTAAATACATTATAGTGTCCATGTCACTTATGCCGAATCTAGGATTCATTTTTCTCAATAGTTAAACAATTCACTTTTCACTCACACAAGGAATTATGATCCAATGTATAAGAATTTTCAATATTGGGTACACTAAACTTAAGTTTTTTATCATTAAAAAATGATCTGGTATTATTAGAAAAATCAATAAAAAAGACATCATCAAATAGTTGAGAGATACTTATCAGATTGTGCTTTAACCATTTAATATATCGGACTTTATTGATCAAAATTGATTTTGGAAATCCAAATGATAAAACTACAATTATTTTTCCTTTTTTAGTATCAATGAAGGTAACCAAGTATCCATCTATTTCATTCATTGTATGAAAGTCGTAAGACTCACTACTCATGTTCCTTAAGCATCCAATATCCATATATCATACTATATTTTTATTCATGTGTACATTATATCTTCTACCAATTTATCCATAAATCACATATTTTCTTTCTAATTGGTTCAATCCTTTTCTGAATTAGATTTATATATACTGTTAGAGCCATCAGAAACACTCAATATAGACTTCATAGATTTCTTACCTTTTTCTCATAGTTAGTTTTCATTTGATACTTCCTTTATTTATTTTTCATCATTATTTTCTATTATTATAGCTTTGTTTAATCAGTTCTGTTATGTACCATGTTTTTACATTTATAGTATCTTACTTCTTTAATTCCTTGACTGTCTTTCTTGACGTTTTTGAAATAATATTTGAAATATTTCTTCAACTTGTAAAGTTTATTGAATCTTCTGGCTAGATGAGCTACTTGCATTCTAGTATATAATAATCCTAAATAATTTGAGGATACAAAATCCTCTTTTGATTTATTTTTATATTTTTGGCTAGTAATTTTAAGGGTTGTATTTCCCATTTTTATCATCCTATAATCTTCAACTTCAGCTTTAATTTATACTTCATTCATCATTAGAGGGAAAATTAATTCCTTAATTTTTAGATTTTTTATAGGATTGGATTGTCTAATTATAGTTGATATCCCATTCCATTTACAAGATAGGAATTTTATATATTTTAATGCCAGATCTTTTTGATTAATTCATTTTCCAAAAGTAACAACACCATTGACTATTTCAGTCAATCTTGTATTCATCTGATCCATTAACCTCATACATTTTTAAAGTGTCTAATTTCATATTTGAAGTATTGTATCTTAGTTTACTGAAACTTTTAGTTCCTAAATTAGAAACTAAAATAGTTTTCCACACATTATAGGAAGTAACACATTAATATACATGATTAAATTAATCCAGACCAAGTTCATATGTAACATCATTCATTTCTCTTGAATTGACATCATAATTAGTTTCCTTTGTAGCAACCCAATTTTATGGGTCTTTAAGAACCTCATAAGGCATGATAATATTCATAAAGAAATTGAATCCATGATTATTCAAATTTATAATCATCTTTAATTTCAAACAACCGAAATTCTCTGCATTGAAGTATGGGGACTAAATTATGGACATTCATTCTTTTAGTTATTCCATTGAAATTTTTCATCATATAGACATTTTACTTGAGCTTTCTTGAGCTTATCATAATTCTTAAGAATTAACTCATATGATATTAAGTGTTGGTTTGGAATAATAAAAATATACATAAGAGGCACGTAAATTTTTTACCCTTTAATAATCATGAAAGATTCAAATTTTATACCACTTTTTCATACTATAATGATATGCAGTGTTCTCTTCTTTAAGAAAATTATGAAGTATACAAATAATGAATTAGAACAAAAAAAAATTTATAGTGGTTTGGGTCACAAATATCCCATAGTTCACTCCACTTACAATCTCTCAGCACACTTGGTGGTTTTTATTAAATATATCCTCTTATCATAGGAGCACCACAACCAAGTACAGATAGTTTCCACCTTACAAATGGATAGGTTCCCTTATAATAATACCATCAATGCACAACATAGTATGATAAGATAATATTCCACCTTGACAGAGTATGGTCATAAGATTCTCTAATAAATCAATATTTATTTATTTTTTAAGAAACAGATTCATCTCATAGTCGCAACAATAACTGATTGATGATCGATCTTCTTCTTCATAGATAAGAGTCATCAAGAAAGAACAACTTCAAAGATATCCTCATTGTATATGATCTTTATGAAATAAAACAATAGAAATAACAACCTTTTTATGAAAATAGATAAAGCAAAAAAACTATAAATAACCTGAATGTATTAATAATGTAGCTAATAGATGATTTATCAAGCTACTGTAAAAGATCAACAAAGATATTTGATAGTTGGTGTAGTAGAAAAATTAAATGGAAAATGATCAAAACATGTATATCTCTAAAGTGTAGCTCTTTATGGAAACATAGATGATGTCACAATATTATCCTCAGACACACATATATCTATGAGAAAAATAAACTCTTAATATTTAGAAATACACTTGAATTTCTTTAGGTCAAATAGTTCCATAGATATTTTATGATAATTTATGATAATTTTAATTTTATATATTCAAATAAAATCATAACTCTCCATAGAAATAAGAATTATTTAATCCATTGAATATGATCCTTCGTATCAGTCTTTAAAAAATTATATATATTTTTAATCCAAGCAAGATCATTTCATAAATCATGGAAAAATATGTTAAATTTAAACTCCACAGTTGGAAGGATGAAAGGTAGGGTAAAAATCAAAACATGGGTTGAAAACATACTATTTTCTTCAAAAAATTGGGTTTATGAACCATACATTAGTTCTATAAATGGAGGTTTTATTCTAAAATAATAGTTCTTGAACCATACATTTACTACGATATAGGGTACCTGATACATACTTTCACTAAAAATGTAAGGTATAAAAGTATGACTCATAACCGAAAGCATGGTTTGAAAACCATGTATTTTACTTAAAAATGTAGGGTATAAACAGTTTTTCCAGAATTATTTAAAACATTTTTAGAATGATTTATAAAAAACTTTAACCCATAAATAAATTTAGAATAATATAACTTTATCATGAAATATAATCCTGAAAAAAAATTATTTTGTTTAATAAAAAAACAATGGTATTTGTGAGAATCAAAATCAATAGGATTTAAAAGAATATTATTGGAGAAACATATTATAAGCAATATTGATGCAGATATGATTACCTATAATCGTTTTCAAAAAACAATTATATATATTTATACAAAATCATCAAATGTTTAACAAGTTTTAATTATTTTTTAATAAATAAATTTGGCTTTATTTTTCAAATTTTTATAAGGATTGATTTATCATTATTTTATAAAATAACCAAAACATGTAGGGGTAGCGGTGCCCTCTATTATTTTAGATTCCAGAAACCACTAGTCTCTTTTAAGTCATGAGGAAAAAATCCATCATCTAACATCAATGAATATTTTCTAAAACTCTTTAATTATAATGTTACTAACATGCATGTGAGAGGGTCTAGGGGTTTGATATACATAGAATTTTTATGTGGACATGTAGGTCCTTACATACTTAGATAGATGGATGAAATACATGCCATAAATGAGGTAAAAATGTAGTTATTATAAATTTTGTAATAGAATACAAAATATGAAATTTAATTTCAATCAAACATTGGTCTTCCATCTCATGATCAGTCTATTATTATAAATTATATAACATTATAAAAAAAATACAACACGCATTTTCAATCATTCATTGGTCGGTCATCTAATGACCAGTCATCATACAATACACCCAACTTGTTTTTTGGGATACTTATTGTGTTTTAGATATTCTAATTTTACATATAACTATAACCAATAAGTAATATATATATATACACACACACACAAACACATATATTTATGTTTATACATTCACAAAGATATTCTATTCCTATTGCGGGTAAACTATATCTAAAAGACTAATTATTATAAATTTCCTCACCATTGCTGTATAATGATGAAGACATGATTATCAATAAATTTTTCATATTAAAAAGTTACATAATGCATTATCAAATGTTTAGCATGTTTTAATTATCTATGATTAAATATCATTGATTGGATCTTAAGACTTTTTCTATTTATTGGTTTATCATTATTTGATAAACCAACCAAAACATGGAGGGATTGTTAGAGCCTCTAATATCTCATATTTTAGCAACCATCAGTCTCCTTTTAGTCGTGGTTTAAAAATACCACTTCAAACAATAATTCCTCTTGTCAAACTCCCTTTTATTACAACATTACTCACATGAAAGTTAGGGTGTCTAGGGATTTAGTATACATAGATTTTTTACACTACACATAGGTCTATACATACTTAGAGAGAGGGATGACAGGTAGGTCGTCGATGATTAAAAGAAAACACAATTATTACAAATTATATAACTGCATACAAAAAAATTACCAGATGCAATTTCAATAATACATTGGTTAGTCATCTCATGGTTAATCATCATACAATACTCTTAACAAGTTTTTTTTGGATACTTGTAATATTCAACATATTGAAAAATTACCTATAAATATATCTAATAAATAATATATATATATATTTACACACACACACAATATTTATATTACCTATTTTTAAATGTCAATATATATATATATATATATATATATGCATTTTTGTATTTAAGTATGTCTTTTAAATTTTCCTATTATTATTTTTAAAATTTTATATTCAAATATTATATTAAAATAATATTACATATACTATCCCAATAACGATATGAATTTTTTCATTTAATTTAATATATTCATGTTTTTATCAAATGATTATTATGAATATTTGTTTAAAAAAATTAACTATAATAATTTTATTTAACTATGCATACAATAATATATTTTATATTTATTTAATGTTCAATCTACTATATATATATTTTAATATATAAAACTATATTTAATAATATTATATATTTTATATAAGCTACTATTGTTTCAGAAAAATATTATAAATAGAATTTTTTTAAATTTTAATAAATAAATTGATAAAATTTAAATATAAATTTCCAATAAAATATAGTAAAAGTATATTACATTCAATATAATAAGATATGGTAAGTGTATGTATATATATATATATAAATTAAATAATTAAACATTATAAAATTTAAATAATCATATTTTATACATAATTACGTAGAATAATAATTATTTTTAAATAATATAATTTAATATTTATTATTAATACTAATTTTTTATTTTTATTTAAAAAATAAATATATCAAATATTATATTTTATATTTTAACAAATTTAAATATTATAAACCACATAACAGATATATATATATATATATTCAAATAAAGTTAATAATATTTTTTATAAATAATTGTTAATATTATGATTTTTAAAAAAATATTTAGGTTGATACAATTTATTCCTCTATGTATCAAATTTTATATTTTCAATTTATTTTATTTAAAATATACCACATAATATAATATATTGATAAAATGAAATTATATATCCATATTGGAAGCATTTTTTAAGGTTTATTCATGATTTATTTGATAATGCACTATGTTCTTGTTTATTTTTATAAGAATTAAGAAATTTGGACCAAAGGAAGAAATGATGAAAATTGGAAAAAAATTGGTTTTGACATACACAGCATGTAGTCCTCATTCACGACATGCCTAAAACTCCACAGACCAGCCAATGAAGAATATACATGACGTGAAGCCCGTATATGACATGTACCTCGATTAAATGTGTAAAGATTTCAAAAACCAAATCCTGCTAAAAGTAAATCACATACATGACATAGAGATATTTCTTGTTATGTAAAGATCAAAGAGCCACCCAGTCAAAGATACAAGTCGATTCTTAGTGAGAATTATGGATCTCAAATAAATGATGTTCCTGCAAATTAAATGACGTGAATATGTCTGGACAGAATTCACTTATGATAGTACACAACATGCATGCATTACACAACATGTACTTTTCCGACCTATTAATATTTCGGTGCTCCTCAGTGTATAGAGATCTTATAACACATTCTCTTTATTTTGTTTTCTTCCATTGTTTTATCTTGTTTTCATCTATTTTCATTCAAAATTCATTTTAATTCATTCCTTTAATTGTTTTGTTGAATCCTTTTGAGTTTTTGGTTAACTTAAATCTATAATTCATTAATTTTGAATCTACTTCCATTTTCAATATCCATTTCATCCCCAATCACCATTCTTTATCAACACTTGTGATGTTCTTCATTGTTTCTTAGTTTATAGAGAGTTTTTTATTGGATTCACATTTCTTTTAGTTGTTTAATCTTTATTCTTAACTATTTTAATACTGGATTTATTCTTTATCAAATGTTTCATGATTATGCATAGAATGATTAGAATTTCCCAACTTGTTATCAACACCACCATGCAAAGATAATACACATAGGGTTAGGAATCAAGATTAGGGGTATTCCTCAGCAAAATGAAGCTATATATTTATCCTTGGTAATCTGATGGCTAATAATTAGGTTAATAATAAATTTTCATCATATTATTTTGAACAACCTTGAATATGGAAAGTGACACTGAATGAAACTAACCTAATTAGAGTTGAGAAGAAATATGACCATTAGCATGAAACACATTCTACATAGAATCCAAGTTTAATGTAGCTAGGTTATGAGCTATACCCTGACCATGGGATAGTTGCATCATGGGTAGATCTAATCATTTTTACCAAAAATAATTGGTGAATCTTGTTCTTCTTCACAACCTAATTTTTTGGACTACCTGAAGCGAAATATAGAATTATAAATGTCAAAAGCCCTAAATTTAACCAAAAAACTTTTTTTATTATCTAAATTAAATAAAAAAACTTATCTTTAAAAAAACAAAACCTAAACAGTGAAAGTGAATAATCCTTTTCAAGGGTTGTTTTTATTAGTTGTTGATCTTCCAGTGGTCCTCATGGGCTCGACACTGCATTACTTCTTTACTATTCTCTAGTAGTAAGTGTATTTTGGAACTATAAATTTATAATATGATCATCACCCATGAGATTTAAATGATTCATTCGAGCATTCTAAATTTGGGCACCATTTCTAGGGATTACTATTACCTAGGAATAGTAACCTTCACATCAAAACTTGGATTAGCTCACCCATCCCACTTTCTTCTTTTTCATTTCCCTTTATTATTTTACATTATTTTTCTTCAGGTGAACCTACAACCTATCATTCCCTATCTCTCCTTTATTCATGGATAGTGCATGTTCTAAGGACCCTTTAATCCCTCAAGATGTTTAAACACACAAGGAAACAATATTTTTTTATCCCAATATCGATCAATCAAAAAATGTAAGCATCTAATTTATAATGGTTGAACATAATGACCTTGCACCGTCACACACCCAAAATATGAAATATACACCAAATTATAATCTGGGTGAGAATAAAATGCTATAGTAGCACACCATAATGGACTATGGATTTTAATCCATTAGTGGTGTTGCTACAATCATTATTCACCCACAAATTCAAGTGAACACTATTGGAATTAAGCATGGACTCATTCACATGACCCATAACATGGGTCAATTTATTGGATTACAATGTGAACACCCCCATGAACACATTTCTAACTTACTAGAGGTTTGATATACCTTTTGAAACTAGGGAGCATCATGAGAAGTAATAATACTCTATTTCTTCATGTTTTTTCTATATTACTGGACCAATAATTGGAGGAAAAGTTAATCTCCTGTATCACTCACAAAATTGGATGAACTAGCCAATAAATTATTGGAAAAATACTTTCCACCCTTCTAAATTTGGAATCACTATAATAAAATTCAAAACCTTTTCTAGGTGTATGGGAAATTATCATGTGAATCATGGGATAGATTTATGTATCTGAACATAAAGTTTCCACATCATAAACCAGATGTGCGGCTTTAATTTCATTCATTGTAGAAGAGACTCCAACTTATTTCAGGTATTGTGTCAGACATCACTGCTGATGAAAGACATATTCCTAGTACACTCTAAGTGGTCTAATACCTTCTTCATGAAGTCTCCCATAAATCCAGTTTTTGGAAAAGTGATAGAGGACAACCTCGGTGTAGAATCTATCAGTTGGAGGAAACCACCCACCTCACATCACAAGTAGAAGCCCTGGAAAAGAAGATAGATTATTCTAATTACCAGCTACACAACCACACCCTCCTACTCCAATAATGGATATTCAATCCTATAAAATGTGTGGAGGATCACATTCTTACCAAAACTATAGGGAAGGTATTGAGGAACCCCAATTCCAAGATTGTAATTATGTTAATTACAAAAAAATCAATAGTACCAGCAACCCCAACAATATCAACAACAGGGAAACTATTAACAAAGTATTGGAAGGGTTCTACTAAGGAATCTGGGACCACATGGGTACCTACTACAAGGCCCATCTTATCAACCAATTTAATAATCCAGAAAACCTTTTCCTATATCTCAAATACTTCCACCTACACAAAAACAACAATAATAATTATATCAAAATATGATAAGACCACAACAACATGAAAACCCACTCCAGACCAATCTTGAGAACCCACCCACTAACTTTGTGTATATATAATGTCAAAGGATGAAAACTCAAGAGATGAAAATGAAAAACCAAAGAATGACCATACACAATCTCAAGTACCAAATGCGTGAAATTTAAAAGACCTTATTAGACCAACTACTAGGTACATTTTTCGATAACACTGAAATGCGCCTGAGAGAAGAAGAAAAGGTAGTGGTTCTTAGAAGTTGAAAATTTATGGACTTTTAGAAACCAATAATGGAAGATGAAGAGAAGTTGAAAGAACCTGAGAAATGAAATACCATCATCAGTAAAGTTGAAGATGATACCACAAAGGAATATGTTAAAGGAAGAAGTATAGAATTATATGCCACTAAATAATATATAACTAAAGGGTAGCCTAAAAATAATGAATTTTATGTAGTAAAACCAGCATAGAAACCCCCTCTTCCATTCCAAGAAATAATGAGGCCAGGTAAGATATAAGAATAAATGAATTTTTTAGCAATGTTCAAAAAATTACAAATCAATATTACCCTCACTGAGGCCATCACTCAGATGCGAACCTATGTTAAATTAGTGAAAAAATTTATATCTAACAAAATGAATATGGAATTCAAAGGAGTAATTTATTTATATGAATAAGTCTCTTGTCTCACTGAGTAGAATCTTCCCCAAAAAATGAGAGACCTGAGAGTTGCAAGATTCCAGGTGCTATAGGGGAATGTAACTTTGAAAGAGCATTTTGAAATCTAGGTGGGAGAATAAATATCATGAGTATGATTTTATTCATGAAGCTAGGGATTAAATAATTAATGTCAATAAGATTTTGAATTCGATATGATGATTGATCTGTAATCTATCATCAATGACTTCTTGAAGATATCTTAGTTAAAGATGAAAATTTTATCTTTCCTTCAAATATCCTAATTTTAGGAATGTAAGAAGAAGGATATGTGTCAATTAATATAGGAAATAAATTTTTATCCATTAGGAAGTCATTAATAGGCATTCACCAAGGGATAATGATATTCTGAGTTAGAGATTAAAACATTGTGTTCGACTTAGAAAAGGCTTCTAAGTATGGCACTGATTCTTTTGACTGTCATTCTACCTTTTATACAGATTAAAGAGATGATTTTATGACCATTGATAGAGACAAGAAGACCCTATCCCATGATGAATTTTAATTCATTGATCATGATATTTAAATATATTTTGAATCATTAACAAGGTACACAATCCCACCATTCACACTATATTTCATTAATCCATCATCATTGAAATCAAATCCTTCCTAGAGCACACACAAGTAATAATTACTTGTAACTGAGGAAACACAACCAATAATAATCAACTTAGAGATAACCCAAAAACAAGAGTAAATGTTTATTGAAGTCCTAAAGTGGAAGTAAAACTAAATTTTATGGGGAGTGGATGAACTTAAGGGGATCATCCCCACAATCAACTCCCACAAAATTTTATTACAAGAAGGTGCTAAACCCAAATAGAGACACCAGATGTGACTGACCCCACCAATTAAAGAGGTGGTTAAGAAAAAAGTGATGAAACTTATATATGATGGAATAGAATTTTCATTATTTGATAGTGAATGGGTGAGGCTGATACAAGTTGTTTTTGATGAAGGGTGGTCTAACTATTGTGAAAATTATGAATATGAGTTGATATCTACTCAAACCATCGCAAGATGGAGAGTATGTGTTGATTATAGGAACCTTAAAAAAAACTACCTGAAAATATCATTTTTTAGTACCCTTTATGGATAAAATTCTAGAAAGTATAGCTTGACCTGAAATTTATTAATACCTAGATGGATATTCATGAATCCATCAAATTGTAGTCAATCTATATAACCAATCTAAATCTACATTCACTTTCCCATTCAGAACCTTCTCCTATCGACGTATGTCTTTTGGAATGTGTAATGCACCAAAAACCTTTCAACGGTGTATGAAACATATATTCTATGATATGGTGGAGGAATTTGTGGTAATATTCATTGATGAATTTTTAGTATATAAAAGATCCTTCAAGGTGTTCCTGGGTAATTTGGATCTAGTCTTGAAACACAATGAATAAAAATGATTGGTATTAATCTAGGAAAAGTGTCACTTCATTGTCCAAGTAGGAATAGAAATTTCACATAAAATCTCATAAAAAGTCACATAAGTGAATCCAGCTAAAATCAAACCGATAAAAGACTTAATTGATCCTACAAAAATTAAATGGTTAAGGAGATTTTTGGGCCATACTAGATTCTACCATGATTGTGTTAAAATATTTTCATAAGTATCCCACCCCTTAACACACTTATTGTCAAAATAACTTATTTTTGAGTTAAAAAAAGAGTGTTTATGGGCCTTCTATACCCTAAAGAATATCCTGGTGGATGATCCTATCATAATTTCACCAGACTGGAACAAATACATCAAATTTATATACTATGAAACCAACATTGATTTTGGTGTTGTCTTAGGATAATGAGTCAGAAATATATTTTGTCCCAATTACTATGATATTAAATTCTGAATGATGCTAAGGTAAATTATATGACTACTGAAAACAATCTTTTGATATCCATCTATTCATTTGAATAGTTTTGCTCATAACTTGTATTGTCTAAAGTAGTGGTCTATATAGTGATCATGCAACCCTTAAATATCTATTAAACAAAATGGATACCAACCCACATCTGATATGATAGATCCTACTACAGTAATAGTTTGAAAACATAATAAAGGACATAAAAATAACTAATAATGTTATCAAAGATCATTTATACAAACCTATACTACCCAACATCAGGGGTGATAATAATCATAACATCAAGTATGACTTCCCCTGTGAAACTCTTTCCATGAGAAATACCCAAGATCAACCATGGTTTTTGGATATTAAAAATTATCTCACCATTGGATCAATCTACCTTGATCTTACCTATCAGTAGTTGAAGATATTTTTAGCCAAATTCTCACATTACTACTGGGATAAGGCACTAATTTCAAGCACCGTGATAAAGGATTAATGTGGTGCGACATCCCAGAATATAAAAAAGTGTTCCCAACATGTGTCATATGTCACCACAATGAAAGAATCATGGATCCAAACATTCCATGGAGAAAATCCTTCAAAATGGGATATTATTGACCATGATTCATCAGGATGAAATGTAATTATATAAAACATCTAATAGATTCCAGTGGATAGGGACCATAGGGAAAACAAATGAATTTCCCCAAAATAATATCCTTGAAGTTGAAATCTTTAACATATGATGAATTTATTTCATGGGACCATTTCATAATTATCATTATAATATTTACATCATAGATGGAATTAAATATGGATCAATATTTGTTGAAGCCTAATACACTACTCATGACATAGAAAATGTTGTATTAAATTTTTTAAAGAAAAATATCTTTTTCAGATTCAGATTTCTCCAATTAATCATTAGTGATCAAGGAACCCAGTTCACCAATAACACTATGAAAGGATTACTTCAAAATTATTGTTTTCTGTATAATCCTTGTACTCCCTAAAACTCTTAAACAATAGGGAATTATGAATTGTGAAATAAGGAAATTAAAAATCCGGGAGAAGACGGTGAACACCAGTAGAGAGGGTTTGAGGGCCAAACCAGATGACACAATTTGTTCATATAAAACTTCTTACAAAACTCCCATAAACACTAATCTGTTTAAACTATTATATAGAAAGTGATTCCATATACCATTGGAATTATTGGACCACTATTGTTTTTGGAAAAAAAATTAAACATTCATGCTCTGAAATCTAGAGAAGTCAGAATTCTCCAGCTAGATGGTCTAGAATAAATTAGAAAGGATTCCTATGAGAATTATATAATTATTAAAGAAAGGAAAAAGAACTAGAATGATCAAATAATTATGTGTTGAATCTTCACTATTGGGGATATATTTATATTATTCAATTATTTTTTGAAATTATTACGTAGAAGGTTAAAATCCCAATGGATGGGTCCTTACTAAGTCATTAATGTTTTCCCTTACAGAGTTATCAAGATTTAAGAAGGCAAAGAAACACCATTCAAGATTAATAGAAAAGGTTAAAAAATTTCCTATAACCCTTCTAAGAATGGTGATTCATCATTCTCTAATTTACCTAAATAGAATGAATCTAGATATTGAAGTTATTATTAGCTATTTTTAAAAGTCTAACCATATATGTTTTATTTTCTTTATTTTTATTTTTATTATTAGGTTATTTGTTTTTATTTTTTTATAATTTTTCATCTCATGTTGTTCTATAACTATACTATAATCACATAACTACATTTATCTAAGTCTATTTCTCATAGTTTTGATTGTATTCTCCTGCTCAATTTTTGAATTCCAAATTGGTTAACCCTGTGGACTGATATTTTATCTTGTGCAAGTTTTTCATTTCTAATAATGTATAAAGGTAACCCAATTTGAAATCACCATCCACAAAGTTTCCTCCTAGATTACACTCATCAAAGGGAGATCTCAATTCCACAATTTCAATTGGAAATTTACATTTAATTTCGTTCTATACTGTTATTGACATCTCTCACAAGATACATTACAGAAAGTGAATACACTATCTAAAATTAAGTGTTGGGAGCCTTTCATGATATTTATTATTGAATCACTTGGATTGTTTTATGTTTTCACTTATCTGGGAGACATTTTACCTAAAATCATGCTTCAAACTTAAAAAACCATTACACCCATTTGAATAAAAGACAAAGATAGGTTGGAGAGTATTGAAAACCAATTTTACTCTTTTTTAGAATTTTTATCATGTTTTCTTATTTTATTACCCCATTTATAATTCTAGACTGTTGAAATTTATTTTAATTTACTTATTATAGGATTTTATACCCCAAGTGATTTCCAGTATTTTTATATACTCCCCTTATTGAGAGGATTCTAGAATTACTCTATTGTATTCTTTTTTAGAATATTTTTTTAGAGATACATGGGGAATGTAAACCTATAAAAACATGAATTGAGATCTTATTGAGGAAATTACTGAACAAATACATTTTTAAAATTATTGAGGAAATATTTGTGAGACACTTTTCCCCAATACCCACCTATACATCTTTCTGTATTTATCTCATAGTTTCCATGAATAACCTTTTTAAGATGGTGTCATTCCAAGTCAAAAATACCTTCCTACCCTACTGTTGATATTATTAATGATTATCCATTGAACCAACATGGGGATGTTTTACTATTAATGGACATAGGATGTTGTTATTGAGGTGATGTATCACAACACTTTTACTAGAGTGATATGATGTGGTCTGTGATTAATTTTGGAATTTTCCAGGCCTACACTTTTCCTTTGAAAGATATATTGAAAGAAAAATAAAAGGATATTGGGTTGTGTATTAGGAAGGTAAAAAATCACCACTACCAAACTAATGAATCCTATGGCGGATCATATGTCGTTAGGGGAAGGA
Source organism: Viscum album (assembly GCA_963277665.1). NCBI lineage: Eukaryota > Viridiplantae > Streptophyta > Magnoliopsida > Santalales > Viscaceae > Viscum > Viscum album. The sequence continues at coordinate 1,745,693,374 of OY728129.1, read as the reverse complement.
TGTGAGACCTATCCTAGACATGATTCTCAAAAAATAAATAAAAGAAAAATAAAGGAACATGGTAAATTTTTATACTTACTTAATATACTTATAGAATAACCCCAAGTTATTGATCATGTATACACTTTGTCTAGGAGGAGTAAATTTATTTCTCTGTTCATGAATTTCATGCATTTTACTTTAGATCCTACCATCCTTTTGAGATTTATTTTCACTATCTACCCACCATCCCTCAGCCTCAGAGTCATTTGACCCCTCTTCAAAAATACATCATGATTGATTTTTTTTATTTTTCTTTTTGAAGTGGAGATGTTAGAACCAATAAATTATTATGGTTAAGAACATGTATTAAGGGTATTATCATAACTATAGTGTTAGTTTTTACATTCATTGAGTAGATAAAATTTATTTTGTGGTAATTTTAAAATTGGGATTTGAATTTACAGAACTATTTTGAAATTGTAATTAAAACAGTATAGAATTTAGGTAAATAACTTAACTATGAGGCATGATTGATTTCCTCTATAGAATTGATTATAGGGGACAACCTTTTTTGATTACACTTAGTTTTACTTTCTTGATTGTAAATAATTTTTCATATTTTAAATATTTTTTCATTTCGAATCTCTATTGAGAAGTTTTTTCTTAAGGATAATAAATTGTTCAAGTGTGGGGGAATTTGATAATATGAAATTTTATCCACATTTTTGATGCATTAGTTTAAGTATTATTTATGAATTATTCTATAATTCACTGAGTTTTGGTTTATTTTCATAAGAATTAGGAAATAATAAATCAAAGGGAGAAATGATGAAAATTTGAAAAATAGATTTTAAACATGTTGTGTATTACATACATGTTGTGTAGTCCTCATTCATAACATATCTTTAGAGACACAAACCAACTCGTGAATACCTTACATGATTCAAATCTAGTACAAAATGTTTACATTGATTACATGATGTGAATATTTCAAATATCATACACTTGTTAAAAGTAAATCACATACATGATGTGAAAATATTGTAATACATGAAAAGTTTAAAGGCTCACCCAGTCAAATATATGAGACTATTATTTGGTGGAATTGTGGATCTCAAATACATGACATGTAGGAAACATACAAGATGTGAAGATGTCAAGATAAAATTCACTTAATCCAGTACTCGATGTGCATTCTTTACACATAGTGTACATTTCCATCCAATTAATATTTGAGAGATCCTCGGCATAAAAATTCCTCGATGCACTTTCTTTTTCTCTCATTTTCATACGTTTTTTTAACTCATTTTCATTTATTTTTAATCTAAACCCATTTTAATTCATTACTTTAATTATTTTGTTGAATCCTTTTGATTTTTTGGTTAATCAACATTTTTTCTTCATCCGTTGTTAATCCCTTTCCATTTTCTATGTTTTTCTCATCCCCTCTAACCATTCTTCATCAATGCTTGAAATGTTATCCATTGTTTCTTTATAAACAATGGGATTTTGATTGGATTCAAAATGAATTCAGTTGGTTGACCTTTATTCTTAATTTTTTTAATCCTTTATTTCTTCTTTATTAACTATTTCATGATTATGTGTAGCATGTTTAGTATTTCCCTTGTTTTGATCAACACTTCCCTGTAAGACTAATCCACCTAGGGTAAGGGGTCAAGAGTAGGTGTGTTATTGAGCCTAAAGGAATCAATATATTGAAACTTGGTAACTCTAGGGCTAGTAATTAGGTTAATAATAATTATTTTCAACATTATTTTTCACAAACATGACCATGGGAAGTGAAATTGAATGAACCTAACCTAATTAGAGTTGAGAAGGACTATGTCCATTTGCATATGATGCTTTCTTCATAGAAGACAATAATAATTCCCCTAGGTTTTTAGTTGTACACTAACCATGGGATAGTTTTAGGAAGGATAGATCCAATTGTTTTTAATCGAACAAATTGACGAATCATTCAACACTTCATAGCCTATGTCATAGGACTTTCTGAAGAAACATATAGGATTATTATATGTAATGATCTTTGAATTTGATCTAGATCCCTTCCATTATTATCCTATTTAAATAAAACTAATTAGATTTGATACATAAAAACCTAATTAGTGAACATGAGGAATCCTTTCCTAGGGGTTTTTTCAATATTTTGTTTTCCTACCGACGATCCTTGTGGGTTTGACCCCATATTTCCACATTACTATGCCATAGTAATAAGCATAGTTTGGGACTATAAATTTGGAATCTGATCAAAACCCGCTTGAATTAAATGATGCATGTGGGTGCATCATATATATATATATAAATATATTCCAATATAATTATTCACAATTTAAATTGAAAATATATACGTTTTTCTAGAAAATATTATTTCCCTAAATAAAATTTATATTATTTTAGACATAATATATAAATTATAAGAGAACAATATTTATGTTTGATAAACAATTCAATATAAAATAAATCATACAAATAATAATAATTAATACATAAAATAAATCATACAAATAACATTAATTTCTAAATTCATACAACTATATTTTTGAAATATATAAATCATACAAGAAAAATGAATAAAGTAATTAGAAAACTGAAAATTTTAAATAGAAATTTTACCTTTTCAAAAGTTGGAAATATATGTTGAGAAAGAAATTAGATAGTGGTTTACTAAAGAATATTAGAATATAATATGGTCCCCAAAGTCAAATTTATGCCTCATGGTCTTACAAATTATATGACACTAGGGATATAGACATAAACCAATCCCATTTTGTAGATTTTATAGGTCAGTCCAAACACACGACCCATTCGCTAGCCTATACAGGATCTCACCACCCAAGTATTCATGTCTTATTAAGGGAGTAAATCTCTCCCCACATCCATCTAAATAGTACCAATGAATCTAGTTATCTTTAATATCTAAACAATTGTACATCCAAACGAAGTTTTATAGTTCAATCTATATCATCATCCATTAGTGGCAAGAATGTCCAGCTTGTACATGAGTGTCAATTGGTTCCCTTGACAACTTGTCCAATTTAATCACAAGAATTAGTATTTATTTAAAAGAATTAAAAAAATTTAAAGAGGCTCTGCACCTAGTATGTTGGCCAGCAATTTACATATACAAATAATAAATTAATAATACCCTAGGGAAGATTCATATGAGCCACTTACCATTCATAATCCATTTCCCCATTTATCATCCAGTCGAGACTCACCAAACCCAACCATCCATTATTCAAATTAAATGTGGTCCTACCTCAAATCTAAACCACCAAATCAATTAATTATATTCAAATAATAATTAATTAATTAAAAAATTTATATGAAATTCATATTTTAATTAAATAGGTAGAAATGCCTATAAGCTCACTAGGCAACCTCGTCACACTTAAATCGTGCCAAACCCCTCTCCATGACCTATGGAATAATACCAAACACATTATTATCCCAATACATAACTAATTAAAACAATAAAAATCCTAATAAAATTTAATTTAACACGCTCGAAGAAAATTACAAACATCGATGCCCCCCTTCATAATGAAGTGTGACAATAGAAAGATGTTGTCTCGGGACGTCAAATTTGCAAGAAGAACAAAAAAATGTGTTCATAAATAAAATATAAAATTAATTTAATTTAAGACAATTACCTAAGAAAATCCATGATGTTTCTTGATTCAATAAAAATGATGTGTGTAATTTGGAAGAAGTCATCACTTGATCTCCTCTATGAAAGCCATAGGAAATCCTCCTGATGAACTCTCGATTCCACCATGTTCTAGTGGAATTAGAACCATAGCCTAAACCAGGAGAAAAAAGAGAGAAGGTGAGTACCAAGGAGGATATCAGAGCACAATATGAAAATTAAATCTCTTAATAATACCCTAAAATCACCCATTAATCAAGGAAGAAGATAAGGAGGGAGGGATCATGCCAGCTAGGGAGTGCGCGCTTGAGATGGAAGAAAGAAGTGGTCTGGGTCTTAAAATCACACTTGGAGAAAGTTATATTTTCCAAAATACTTGGATATACATGGTTTTCCAACACATTTTTCTAAACCATGAACCAACCGTATAGATGGTTCTACAACCCTTTGAGACAGTAACATGGTTTCAACTACAACCACACATGACTTGAATGACACAGTGCACCAAACAACCATCTCAAACCAAGTTTCATTTTTTCCCATTAAATATTAGTGTTTTACTCAAAATAATTTTATAACCATTAAATATAAATCCCTATAATTCAATGTTCCCCAGGGTTTCCATAAACCCTTCACCAAAAACCATACTCCACAAGAGAAAACATCCAAAAGAACAAAAAATTATCCCAAAGATCTTGAGTCCCACATGAGAACCTTAGATACCATACAAGAATCATTCCATATCAAAAATCATCACTCAGATATATTCCAACTCTCATAATTCTTTTTCAAATATCTGATCAAAATTTGACCCATGTAGTAATTGAATACTAAATTTCCTTTTATAAAATTTTAACTCATATAAAAATGAGGTCTTACAATATACCCACAATAATACTTCTTGACCCTGAGAAGTCTTGGTGGCCATCGATCTTTATCTATCGACCTATTAAGGATTTCCATTCACTAAACAAACTCATTTCATTTTGAATGTCTAAAACACATCTTATGCATTATCTAAACTTCAAGGACCTCAAACCACCATATCTTGATCCAAGTTCCATGATGAAATTTGAGACATTGATATGAAACATATAAAAAATCATCCATATTGAGACATGATCATATCATTTTCAAATTTATTTTCTAGATTTTGGTAGTCTCCACCATATAACATATCTCAAAATTAAGGATTCTAAACCACAGTCTTTCCCATGGTCGAAACCACCTATCCCAACATATTTTAGGAGTTCTCATGACACCCTTGGTGTTGTTCTTGATTCATAGTATCCAATCACATATGAAAACACCAGTTGGATATCCAATAGTCAATTCTTCTAGAGAATGCCCAGATAAAATTTATAATGTTTTACCAATTACCTGATCATGATTCCATTAAGCCCAATCTATCCTATGATCATATGAGAATGCTCATTTAATCTCTTACTTGACTCCTAGTGAAGTCCCATGGTTTAACCATCTATTTTTATTTCAACTATAATGTAATAACATAAGAACCGACACATCATTGACTTGAACACATTTAGGTCACCTCAAAACCATCCCAAGAATGATGAATATTCTTAGAATTTATCCAAGATCATGTCAAAACTGATATATTTCATTCTTAATATCATATAGATAAACTGAGATATATTTTCTTCTCAAAATTACAACGTCCAAAATGACCATCTGATCAGAAGTCTCATTCACCCATGGCCCCTCAACATGAGGAGTGCACAACTCATGATTTATGTCACACACCCCATCATAGGAGTTTCTTATCATCACACTACTAAACAACTCACAAGCCATAACAAGGGTCAAACCTTAAAATTGAAAATGATGCACCTCCCCAATATATGAATTCACTTAATCCAAGTGTCACATTAACATGTTCCATAGCCAAAATACACGCCACACCCAATATGTTTTACCGATTCCATTCTCGGGAAAAAATTTCCATCAATCAACTTTTTTGTTGGTTATACCACCACACTCAATACATTTCTAGAATATCCCACAACATATGGGAACCCTCTTTTATTCCATATGAAGATCCTAGTCAACATGATCATTAGATCATCATTAAATTATCTATTTAAACTTAGCCCGCTCACTACCACACATCGATTCTCTACTCAATAGAACCATGCATACTCAATGTATTTTACCGATCACATCCCAAAACTAACATACATATTATCTTGTACCACCAAAAATTAGAAACCTAAATCAGGTATCTATGAGTTCCACACCACCAAAATGAGGATCATATGTCAAACTACTAACCCTAATCCTCAAGCATATCAGTCACATCAATCCTAGATCACCCTTGGTGCTCTTATTCAAATTTGGGCACATTACTTATGCCATGTTCTATCAAATGACCACACACTACACAAGTGTCATTAACAAATAAAAATTAAAGGGAAAAATTTTGCTCCCCTATTATTAAACCATGTAACATACATTCCAACATCCACTCTAGGGTCTCATATACCTGTCGATCAGACACCTCATGTTGAACCATCAGCCTACTAGGACATTAATTCTCACTAAGCATCTATACACATGAAAACCCCATTAAGAATCATATCCTCATCAATCAACATTTATATATATAATGACAGTATCCTAGACGATATGTGACAATAAAACCACATCATATTGTTCGGTTAAGAAGATTTTCATTCCAAGATACATGGAAAAATGCCATATGGGTATTTATTGACACTTTAAATAACTGAACCTAATATCAGTAACCCATCCAGGTTTGAAGAAACGGCATCAGGTGCCTATATTGACCCATTAGTGTCATTGCATGTCCTACAAAAATGGATTATATCTTCATACGAATTATAAAGCATCTCATTATAGATCCAAGTTACCTTACTCAAAGAAAAATATAGATACAAATCATCTCAGATATGTATAATTCTACCAAATACTTATATAGGAAAAGCCCATATGAGTTGTTGTTGACATTATAAACAAATGATCCTTAGTCCTTAGTGAAATTACACAATAGCACACCTATAAGTAATATGAATCCAACATGACTAATAAGATGTAATAAATTCATCTTTCTTCCAAAATGTAAGAGTCAAATCCAATCATTGTCTTCTTTCTAATGAGCTAAGAGAGAAAATACAAGATAAATCAAGAACCAAGAACACCCAAATGAGTAACCCAAAGTGAAAGTCACATCAAACTATAACATCAAAATGAAATATAATGGTCCCATATCTATAGCAACATGGACATATTAAAAGAACAAATGTTCTTGATGCATGAGTCTAATATCCAACACAATCTCCAATACATTCCTAAATCTCCAGTAAACCAAATCCTAGAACCGTGAGGCAAAAAATCATGATCATATGCCACATTTTAATATCTTGGTCTAGCTCAATCGATGTACAATATCCAAACTATATTTTGATAAGACTTCTGTAATGCCTCCATGTATGCCAAAGTTTTATGACTAGTATTACGTGTCTAAGGAGGTACCATGGGGAGGATATACCCCATGTATCAAAGTGTAAAACCATAAAACAACCAACCATTATATTTCATTGTTAAATTGAATCAAAACAAATAAATATGAATAATACTCATAATAAAGGAAATTTATTAAGGCCCAAATTTACATTTTTTAAATACAACTAAAATTCCACTGGGCTGATTATATATAAAGACCAATATAAAGAATAAATATGATGGCTCAAGAAAATCCTTAAGACATACCTCATCCAGTCTACTGATATAATCTAATATATCCTACTAGAAAATAAAAAACTGTTTTCAAGCCTTGGACTATCCTGTATCTACTACAAAGTGAATGTATTCTCAATTACCCATGTTTCATGGTCGCCTAAGAAGGGTGTGATTACATAACTCAATAGGGAACCACAAATTTAGTATCATACATAACAGGTATATATAGTGATATATTCATATGAAATGCTTAGATTAAATAAATAAATAATTATAGAAACAAAAACTACCATACTACCATATTCAACCAGATATCGGCATATCTTTGAACACGTTATGTAATCATACTAACCAAGGTATCATATAAATACCCATGGGTTTATACCAGATACATAATCAAATACCACCCCAAAGGTTGTTTTTCTGAGAATCACGTACCTCCCCTATGGGTGTTTTCAAAACCCATTATGGACCTCCCTTATGGTAATTTTCTATAGTCATCACTGACCTCTACTACAGGAGTTTTTTCATCTGAGGAATAATACCTATAAGATCATCAACTATGGAATAATACTTTAAGTATCAAAAATCTCACAATGTGAATCTCCTCTATTCATTTATGAAATACCCTAAGGGAATATACCCAAATTAGGCATCAATACTAAACTTATTATCTTGGGTAGCTATATGCCAATCCCACCATGATACCATGGACAAACTCTTAGTGTAAATCCCATATAATCACAATATAAACTAGATCAAAACATTTATTTGGGTTCAACGCTGACACCCAGAATCATCAATACCCATTCGCATACACACCCACTCACTAGGGTCTTATGTCACAAGGGAACCCATTATGGTCCCATAAGTCTCATCGAGGCCTCATGATCCTAATAGATACAACACTCTGGATATGGCCTTATACACTCTCTTTTCCAAGGAGTCATAGGTCTGTCCAAACCACGGACCTATTCACTAGTCTATAGAGGGTATAACAACCATGTAGGTATATCTAAGTGGGGGAGGAAAGCTCACCCTAAGGACATATCAATGTTATCAATATCTTTAGTCATCTCTCATCATATCCCAAGGAAAATAGTTCCATATATATCCTTATCTATCAGGGGATTGAATGTATAACTAGTACATTGGGGTCCATTGTGGCCCTCAATACCTCATTCAATTCAATCACAAGATTTAGTTTTTATTTAACAACTTTAAAATTTTAATTTGGCCCAAAAACTAAATTGGTGGGCCCACACATGCCACATGCATATAATAAATTCATAATACCCTAGGGGAGATGAATAAGGACCACCATTCGTTTATAATCCTTCTCCCATTTATCCTCTAACCAGGGACTCTTTTAGAGGCTTTTCAATCCATCCTTTCAATCTTCTAAAAGACCTATGGCCTTGTATAAAATCCAAACTACCAAATCGATTAATCATATTCAAATTATAATTTATTATTTAATTAATTATAAAAATATAAACAATTATGATTTTAATGAGATATGTATAAATACCAAGAAGCACATTGGTAGACCTCATTGCATAGGAATAATGACCAACTTCTCACAACGACCTGTGGCGTTCTCCCGAACACATTCCAGGACCAATACCTAAGCAACGACACCAATAATAATATCAATTTAATTTAGATTAAGGAAAAAGTCCTATAAAACTATAAATAATGATGTAAATCTTCATAATAATGTGTGACCATAGGTGGAAATCATCTAAATATGTCCCTTATGAAATCATAGAAAAATTCCCAAATAGAGATCCAATTAAATTATCCAATTAATTTAATTTAAGTTGAATACCTAAGGAAACAAAAGTAGTGGATTAACTTTATAAAAAAGACATGTGGATAAAGAAAAAATAAATCATGGGATCTCCTCTATTCAAGCCACATGAAATCCCCATGAATAATGGTTGATTCCACTATGCATAAGTGGAATTGGAACTAAAACCTAAACTGAAAGGAAAAGGTCCCATAAAAGAAAATGGTGGCATCCAAAGGAGGATACTTGAGTCAAATACATGCCTTAAATCACCAAAATTACATCCTAAAAAACACCCATTGGTCATGGGAGAAGACAATGAGGGAGAGAAATTGGTTTTATAGGGTGTACATGCATGATAGGGAAGGAAGAAGGTGGGCTTGGCATTAAAATCACATAGGTGCAATGTGGTATTTTCCTACTTTTAAAGAGTTGTATAATTTTTAAAACCATGATCCAATCATGTGGGTGGAACTACAACCCTATTAGACACTAATGTGGTTTCCTCCATAACTTTTAATGGTTTTTCTAACACCATACACCAAGCCTCCAGTCAAAACTATGTTACACATTTTCCCCATGAATTTACATAATTTACACAAAACCATGCACTAACTATGCCAGAAAATAATGCTCCATAGAATATGAACTAAAAATTCCATGATCTTCAAGGTTTCTCATGACATCCCTTAAACTATGTTCCCCAAACCATGCTCCCCAGGAAAAAACATACAAAAGTCTGGAAATAAAACTCGAATATCCTAAGTCCCACCTGAGAATCTGAGCTACCTTCTGAGCTTCATTCTAAATAAAAAATAATCAATAAGATAAATTCTAACTCTCATAATTATATTCTGAATATATAATAAAATTTTAACTCATCCATTAATTAAAAAAATAAAATTCCTTCTAGAAATTTTCTACTCATACATACACGAGGTCTTACAATCTAATTTTATTATAAAATAAAAACTTTTTCATATTATAGACAGTTCAGTTCCTCCTTGAACAACATATTTCATTTTTTATCACCACATTCATGGATGTATATAATATTAATTTAATGGTTAAATATTATAGTGATATTTATAATATATTCTTTTTAATATTCTTTAATGTGTAAATAAACATGAGGATTAAATGAAAACAATTATGTTCACCATGGTTAGAAAAACAACCCTGCCTAAATTAACTAACCATTAAAAAATAAAATTTACACTCGATGACCCATATATAAAATAAATAACTTATGGATATTTGGAATCATTAATACTCATATAATTACATTAACATCATGGCATCACACTTCTGGATTTATGGAACCATTTCATAACAACATCTATATTTATTAACAAACCAATGTAACCATGGAACCATGACATGAACGACCTTGAGATAGTGAATATAGATATGATATATCTATAAAATGGTTATAAAATTATATAAAAGAATAATAATTGATAAAATATTATTAGAAAATGTTTTTTATGAAATTATTTAATAAACCTATTTTAATTATTTAGAAGTCCAAATGTATGTACCAAGTGAGTTGGTACATGTGCTAAGGAAACTTCTAAACCACCCTCTTCTATTTTAGGTTAATATTTTCTCCTATAAGACTCAATTTATCTACCTATTATTCTCATGAATTTCTTTTATATTTTTCATATATTTTCCTCATATATATACCTAGTTTAACATACCTTTCTTTGTTGGTGATATGAATGATTTTAAAGTTCCCTTCTAAATTTCTTCGTAGAGGCAAACTCAATTAAATGTAACTTTTATATTACTTATCTAATTTCATGAACAAGTCTATCTAACTTTTATTAATAATATATGGTTTCTAAAAGAAATAATTATTTTTTATAAAATAATTCTGTTTCAATTTTGGTTTGAAATAAAACCACATGTGCTCACCCTCTTTAAAAATTATGTACTCTTTTCTTAAAAACTTTTATTAAGTGGATAATTTTGAAACATAAATCTACCTTCATTTATTATGAATATTATTTACATAAAAATCATATTCATGAACTATTTTTCTTTATTTTTTTTGAATATCCACAAATTCTTTAATTCCTTATTCTTGTGGGAATATTTTGGATATGGAATTTTGTTATTCCTTGAGAAATGATTTTGTAACCCATTTCATACTCATGGATTTTTCTTATGTTTATACCTTATGTATGAATTCATTATTTCAGCCATATATGTATATACAAATTTCAATGTGATGGGTGGGACCTAAATTATAGACTCCCTCAATACATGGACAATTTTTTCATCACATGAGACACCATGTATAGTGCACGAGTCTTTAGCCTAACAAACTATGATATGTTGTATTGGAAGTGAGTCTTGAGTTATGTTTATGATTCTATGTTTTGTTTTCTTTACTCATTCTTATGATGTAATGATTTTTTGATATTTTATTCCTTATTCCATGCCTTGATAATATATTATCATTCCCTTTTAGGATATCATGATCTTGTGATATTTTCTTCCTCATTCCATGCCTCCATCTTATATGATCCTTCTCTTTTATGATATCATGATGTTCCTTTTGATTAATATGTATTCACTATGATATAATTTTATTATTCGCTTATTTATATTTATATTTCACCCATTTACTTTATGATTTCCTCAGGATAACCTATGCAAAAAACAATAATGGGATTTAGGAGAAAATTATGGATATTTAAATAAATATGTTGTGGTTTAAGTTTAATTTTATGTTTTATATATCTAATCTACCAAAAAAACTGGGACTCTAGATTTATGGGTTTTGTATTAAATATTAATATTTTAAAAATCATTTAATTACATGTGTATATGATTCAAGTATAAATAAAAAATATAAAATAAAAGTTTAATTATTATTGGAAATTAGGACTAGAGAACATTGGTTTAATTTATTTTAAAAAAATGAAATGAATTATAGAAAACAATATCTCATTCCATATGTTTCTTAATATGTATTTTTGTCTAATCTTCAAACAATTATAAATGAATATGAGCATCAAGTAAAAAAATACATATGTTGCATGGAGACAATTATAGTTTTTTCAAATTCCTATTTTTGATCCAGTTACCATTTATCCAATTTTTTTAATGATGCATATCCATTGCATTTCCTGAAATCAACTTTTAATTCCATTTCAGGGCCATTGGCGCTATGATGAGTTTTCTCATTTTGTTGGTAATTATTACACACATTCCAATATGTCATCTTCATGAAACAATGGGTTCCCTTATAACTTCCCAATTCCTAGATGACCGCAATACATAAAATCCATGATCATATTGGATGATTAAAAAATACACATGAAAAAAGAGAATTTGTTTTCTCTGAATATTCACATTAAAAGTGGTGTAAAATGAATGATTTGAAAGAACTAGTAATTTGGAAGATAAATCATTGAAATCAGTGGTCCTTCTAGAATAAAAAATGGGTAATCTTCTTTTTCTCGAGGTCATGGAAATGGTCAATGATATTATAGTTTGGTGGGTGTTTCCCACTCAATAACATTTGTGTTTACCTATTTATCCCACTTTGTTCTCACCAATCTGTGATCTAATATATCTATATCATTGTCAAAACATCATGATAAATTATTATTTTTTCAAATGGACAACACCTATTAGAAGAATTGATCTACCCATAGTGAGTTCATATGTCATTCCTTGATTCTAGAGAGAATATTTAACAGTAACTGCATTTGAAAATCTCAATGAATGTGGTTCAGCATGAGACTGGTGGGTTTTAGTTTTCTTAATCTTATTATTTGTTGACATTTCATTTATATTAGGGTAATAGAATCAAATATTACTTCTACCCACATTTAAATCTCCCTCGTACATAGAGATCTTGAAGCACATTATTTTTCTCTAATTTTCTTTTTTTTGTTTTCTCATGTTTTCTTTCTAAACCCATTTAAATTAATTAATTTAATTTTTTTGTTGATTCCTTTTGATTGGTTGGTTAATATAAATTAGTTATTTATTAATTGTCAATACCTTTCTATTTTCAAAGTTGTTTCATCACTGATTTCCATTTTTTATCATCACTTGAAACGTTATTCATTGTTTCTTTGTGTGCAGTGTGTTTATAAATGGATTCACATTGATTTCAATTGTTTAATCTTGATTATTAATTTTCTTATTTAGTATTTCTTCTTTATCAATTGTTTCAGGATAATGCAAAGCGTATTTACTATTACCAAACTTTTGATCAACACCACCTTGCATGGATAATCCACCTATGGTTAGGGGTAGAGAGTATGGGTGTTTCTGAGCCTAATGACTCTATAGATCGAACCTCAGAGACTCTATGGATAGTAGTTAGGTTAATAATAAATTTTCATTACATTATTTTACACAACCTTGACCATGGGAAGTGTAATTGAATGAACCTAACCTAATTGGATTTCAGAAGGACTTGACCATTAGCTTGTGAGGCTTTTTGTATAGAAGCCAAGTGCTATGCACCTATTTTTTCAATTATACCCTAATAATGGGATTGTTTTAGCATGTGTAGAACTAATTGGTTTATCCAAAACCAATTGGTGAATCTTGAACCACTTCCCAACCTATGATGTAAAACTATCCCAAGAAAAATTTAGGATTATCAAATGTCAAGAGATTTGAATTTTCCCCTGATCCATTCCTTTATTATCTGAATTAAATCCAAAATACTTAGATTTAATAAAAACCAAAACTGAAGTGTGAATGTGGGGAATAAATTATGAGTTTTTTTTCAATTATTCGTTGACATACCAGTGATACTCATGGGTTGGAACTTGTGTTGTCTCTTTATTACACCTTAGTAGTAAGCGTAGCTTGGGACTGTAAAATTATAATCTTATCACCGCCTCTTCGATTGATTGACTCATGCACGTGCATCATATATACATATAAATATATGAAAATATAATTATTCACAATTTATATTACAAATATATAAATTTTTTAATAATATAACATTTACTTAAATATAAATTATATTATTTTAGATATAAAATTAAAATTATGCAAGCTCCATATTTATATTTACTAAATCATTATATATAAATTAAATCACATAAATAATAATAATTCATATATAAACTAAATCATATAAATAAAATTAGTTCATACATTCATAAAACTATATAATTTAAATAAATAATTCATAAAAACAAATGAATAAAGAAATTAGAAAAGTAGAATTTTTAAATAGAAATTTTACCATTTCAAAGTCTTGGAATATATGTTGAGAAAAAAATATGACACATGTTCAATAAAGAAAATCAGACAAGAATATGGTCCCCTAAGTCACATAGAGGCCTCATGTTCCTCCTAAGCATATGAGACTAGTTATATAGCCTTAAACCCATCCGCTTTTGCAGATGTCCTTGGACAGTACGAACACCCGACCCATTTGCTATCGTAAGTAGGGTCTAACAACCCATGTAGTCATGTCTTAGAGAGGGAGGAAAGAAATCCCCACATTTATATCACAGATACCAATGGCTCTAGGTATCTCTCATGAAAAAACCCTTAGACATGAATGACAATGACCATGGCTCAATCTATATCAACATCCATCAATGGCAGAATGTCCCCCAGTACATGAGGGTCAATTTGGGCCCTTTATATATTTTAAAATTAAATATTAGGAATTAGTTTTTATTTAAGAGTATTAAAAATTTTCAAAGAGGCTCATCACCTATGGTGTTGGTTCAACACTTTCCACTTTCATATAATAAATGCATAATACCACTGGGAATTTGAATATGGACAACCTACCATTTATAATCCTTTTCCCCTTTATCAACCAGTTGATGACTCTTGTTGATGCTCATTTAACCTATAATAACGGGTCCCGGTGACAGCACAGACACCCCACCTTAACAGGATCGTTGGGTCCTAGCCTGCCAGGTACCACCAGTTGCCCCAAAGACACATGGTCCCCACCCTAGGGCACACCCATGTGCCCGAACAGGTCATCGGACTAATTATTGTCCCCACATGCTCTAGGTATCTCTCATGGACAAACCCTTAGACATGAATAACAATGTACATGGATCAATCTATATCAACATCCATCAATGGATAGAATGTCCCCCAGTACACGAGGGTCAATTTTGGCCCTTGATACCTTTTAAAATTAAATATTAGGAATTAGTTTTTATTAAAGAGTATGAAAAAATTTCAAAAAGTCTCATCGCCTATGGTGTTGGTTCAACACTTTACACTTTCATATACTAAATGCATAATACCACAGGGAATTTCCATATAGACAACCTACCATTTAGAATCCTTTTCCCCTTTATCAAACTATCGATAACTCTTGTTGATGCTTATTGAACCTATAAAAATGGGTCCTGGTGACAGCACAGACATGCCACCTTAACATGGTCATCAGGTATTGGCCCGCTAGGTACCACCAGTTTCCCCACAGAAACATTTTCCCCACGTGCTATAGGCATCTCTCATGGACAAACCCTTAGACGTGAATAACATTGAACATGGATCAATCTATATCAACATCCATCAATAGACAGAATGTCCCCTAGTACAAGAGTGTAAATTTGGGCCCTTGATACCTTTTAAAATTAAATATTAGGAATTAGTTTTTATTTAAGAGTGTTAAAAAATTTCAAAGAGGCTCATCGCCTAGGGTGTTGGTTCAACACTTGCCACTTTCATATAATAAATGCATAATACAATAGGGAATATGCATATGGAAAACCTACCATTTAGAATCCTTTTCCCCATTATCAACCAGTTTATGAATCTTGTTGATGCTAGTTGAACCTATAATAATGGGTCCAAGTGACAGCACAGACACCTCGCCTTAACAAGGCCATCGGGTCCTGGCCTATGAGGTACCACTAGTTTCCCCAGAGACACATGGTCCCCACCCTAGGGCCCACCCACGTGCCCGAACGGGTCATCTGACTAATTATTGTCCCTAGTTCACGAGGGTCAATTTGGGCCCTTGATATATTTTAAAATTAAATATTAGGAATTAGTTTTTATTTAATAGTATTAAATTTTTTTAAAGAGGCTCATCGCCTATGGTGTTGGTTCAACACTTTCCACTTTCATATAATAAATGCATAATACCACAGGGAATATGCATATAGACAACCTACCATTTAGAATCCTTTTCCCCTTTATAAACCAGTTGATGACTCTTGTTGATGCTCTTTGAACCTATAATAATGGGTCCCGATGACAGCACAGACACCCCACCTTAACATGGTCGTCGGGTCCTGGCCCTCCAGGTACCACTAGTTTCCCCACAGACACATGGTCCCCACCCTAGGGCCCACCCATGTTCCCAAACAGGTCATATGACTAATTATTGTCCCCATAAGCCAACACATGTTCTTTCTAGTGTGTTTTTTTCTCACTCACACACACCCTAGGAAAATTCCTAGAAGGTCACTCATCTTGATCAATACTCGAGGCCAAGAACGCTTAACTATGGAGGTCTAATCAGGTAGGCTCTTGAAAATGAAGGTTCACCTTTTTGAGATGAGTAATATCTTGTAGTCATTTAACCATGTATCATCTTGGGGTGTTACAATCACACCCACCCTTTTAGAGAACAACTTCCCCATTGTGGGCCCAATATCTCACCCATCCTGGTCACTACTCTAGGCCAAACACACTTAACTATTGAGTTCTAATCAGGTAGGCTCCTGAAAAGGAAGGTGCACCTTATTTACATTAGTCATATCATTTATTCATTTAACATTGTATAATCTTGGGGTGTTACAATCACCCCACCCCCCATTAGAGCACAATGTCCTCATTGTGGTCCATATATCTCACCCATCCCGATCACTAATCCTGACCAAGAACGCTTAACTATGGAGTTCAAATCAGGTAGGCTCCCAAAAAAAAGGTGAACCTTGTTGACATGAGTCCTATCATTTAGTTATTTAACCTTGTATCATTCTGGTGTGTTACAATCACCCCCCCCCCCCCCTTTAGAGCACAATATCCTCCTTGTGGGACCTATTTCTCAACCCAGGCTGTGCACCACACTTAAGGCTGGGCACCACCTCTGATACCAAATGTATCAAATGGGTCCCGATGACAGCATAGACACCCCTTCGTAACATGGTCTTCGAGTCCTGGACTGTCAGGCACCCCAAGTTTCCCTGCAGACACATGATCCCCACCATGGGGCCCGCCCACATGCCTGAATGGGTCACCATAGGATACATGTTCTTTCTAGTGTGTTTTGTCCTTACTCACACACCGTGGGAAACTTTCCAGAAGGTCACCCATCCTGATCACTACTCCAGGACAAGCATGATTAACTGTGGGGTTCTAATCTGGTAAGCTCCCGGAAATGAAGGTGGACCTTTTTTACATGAGTCATATCATTTATTCATTTAACCCTATATCATTCTTGGGTGTTACAGAACCCAACCGACCATCGTCCAAAAGAACTATGGTCATACCTCGAATATAAACCCCAAAATAAATTAAGCATATTCAAATTATAATTGAATAATTAATTAATTGGAAAAAATATAAGAAATTTATATTTTAATTAGATAGGAATAAATTCCTAGAAGATAACCAGCCAATCTCATCACACCAAAACTATGAGAATCCACTTTCCATGACATGTGGCATACTCCTAGACACATTTTCATCCCATGATATAACCAATTAAACCAGGATAAGGAAAAATTTAATTTAATTTATGTTCAAACTCTTATAAAATTCTAAATAGTGATGCACCTTTTTGGAATGATGCATGACAACAGGAAGCTTTCATCTCAGGATGTCACCTATGAAAGAAGAGAAAAAAATCCAGTTTGTGATTTCAATTAAACTTTCCAATTAATTGAATTTAATAAAAAAACTATAAAAACTAAAGAAGTGTATTTCCTCTTTAAATATAATGTATGAAAGTGGGAAGAAGTCATCATGGGATCTCCTTAAAGCAATCCACAAGAAAGACCCATGAAGAATTGTCGATTACACCATGCTCTAATTAAATCAGAACAGAAACCTAAACCAAGATAAATGAAAATAAAAATAAAAAAATATAAGGGGGAGATCCAAGGAGGATATAAGAGATGATTATTAAACTTAAATCTCTCAAGAATGACCTCAAAACACCACCAAATCAAGGTAGAAGAGAAGGATGTAGGAAGTTTGGTCAGCTAGGGAGTGTGCATGTGATAAGGAAAGACGAAGTTGTATGGGTCTTAAAATAAAACCAAGATAAATTTATACTTTTCCACATTTAATGATATTCATGGTTTGTCCACACATTTTCCAAACAATGCATCAATTGTGTATATTTTTCTACAACCCTCTCAGATTGTTCCATGGTTTCCTCTACAACCTCCCACAATTTGAATGGCACAATGCACTAAACCTCTAGCCAAAACCATATTTCATTGTTTCCCATTAAATTTTCATGGTTCTATAAAATAATGTGCTAACCATGATACAAATCCACACTCTATAGAAATTGAACTAAAAATAGAATGGGATTTGGAGTGCCACGTGGTTTCCAATAAACTGTTCACCCCAACCCAAACTCTTTAGTAGAAAACCTAAAAAATTCCAAAAAAATTAACCTGAAGCTCTCGATGCCCACTTGAGAACCAGAAATACCTTAAAAGAATCATTCCATATAAAAAATAATTACTTAGATATATTATAACTCTCAGAATTCTATTTTTAATCACTGATCAATATTTTTCCCATCCAGTAATTCAAAAATAAATTTCCTTATATAGTTTTTTACTCATAAAAACATGGGGTCTTCCAATTTCCCCATAATAATAAATATTTTACCAGATAAGTCTTGGTGTTCATAAATCCAAATCTACCAACCTATTAAGGTCATACATTCACCAAATAACCTTATTTTTTTGAATGTATGAAGCGCATAAGAGGAATAATCTAAACTTCAAGGTTCTCAAACTACTATATTCTAAGCCAAGTCCCATGAAAAAAATAAAAACATTTATACGACACTTATAAAAAACCATCCATCCTGAGACATGATTGTGTCATTTTCAAATTTATTGTATATCCTTTGTTGTTCCCCTCAATATAAAATAGCTCAAAATTCTTGATTCTAAGCCAGAATTTATTCCATAGTTGTAACAACCTATCCCAACATATCTTAGGGGTCCTCATGATACCCTTGGTAGGTTCTTGATTTATTGTATTCGATCACATATGAAATTCAAGTTAGAGATCTTCTACATAACCCTTCTTGAGAATGCTCAACTCTAATTTTCTATGTGTCACTGATTACATGATCATGATTCCTTGAAGCCCAAGTAATCCCATGATCATCCAAACATGCTCACTGAATCTCATACTTGACTCTTGGTGATATCTTGATGTGGAACCATCCATGTTCATTTCCACTATCATTTCATTCCATGAGAACCAGTGCATAACTGACCTATCCACATTCATGTAACCTCAAAATCATCTTGATCATGGTGAAAATGTTAAAATCTATCCATGATAACTTTAGAACTCATATCTAGAATTATTCAAAGCATACAGATCAAATCAGATCTATTTTCCTCCCAAAATCCCAATGTCCAAAATTACCATCTGATCACTGTATCATTATATTATAATCCCTCAACATGAAGGAAGTATAACTCTAGATTGAAGTTGCACTCTCCACCACAGTAATTCCATTATCATCGCACCACTAAATCCCCTCCAATGTCATTATAAGGTTTACACCCAAAAATGGAAATTTTTACACCTACCCTATAAATAACTTCACATAATCCACTCTGTAAGTTACAACTTAATAGGTTTCATCAGGACACTCCTCCTGGGTCACACCCATTCCATTCTAGGAAATGATTTCCTTTAATAAACTTTTAGGATCATTGTACCGCCACACTCGATCTATTTCTATAATAGCTCACAACATAGGGGAACTCTCTTTTATTCCATTTGATGCTCCTAGTTATCATGCTCACAAGAACCTCAAAAAATTATCCATTGACCCTCAGTCTACTCACTACCACTAATCAATTCTTCAATCAATAGAACCATGTGTACTCAATGTGTGTTTCCTGATCACATCCCAAAAGTAACGAGCGTATGCTCTTATACCACCAAAATGAAAAAACATGAATCATGTTTGTATAAGTTATACACTACCAAAACTAGACTCAAGTGTCAAAAAAACTATCTTTAATGATCAATCATGCTAGCCACATCTATCTTACAGCACCCCTAGCACTCCTATTCAACATCAGGCACGTCACTTGTGCTCAGTTATATCAAATATCCACCCTCTACACAAATGTTTTTATCAAATCATAAGTATTGATAAAAATCTAGTTCTCATATTAGTAAACCATGGAATAAACATGAAAAAATATACTCTAGTGTCCCATATACCCATGAATATGACACCTCAGGTTGAACCATCAACCAACAAGGGCACTAATTCTTACAAAACATCTGTACACATGAACACCCCTCAAGAATCATAACCTCATTAGTCAATGCCTATACATGTAATGACATTATCCTAGATGGTATATACCAATAAAACTACATCATATGGTTTAGTTATGTATAATTTAATTCTAATATATATGGTAAAACACCATATAGGTTTTTACAGACACTTTAAATAACCGAATCTAATATTAGCAACCCATAAAGGTTTTAAGCCAAGGTATCATCTTCTTATATCGACCCACTAGGGTCATTTCACATACTATTCACATGGATTATATCATCATACTAATAATAAATAATCTCATCATAGATACACATTCCCTTCCTCTAAGAAAAATATAGAAACAAATTATCCCAGCTGAGTAGAATTCCATCAAGTACTTATACGGGAAAACAACATATTGAAGTTGTTGAAACTTTAAATAATTGATCCTAAGTTGTCAATGAAATCACGCACTAGAACACCTATAAGTCATTTGAATCCTAAAAACCTAATATTATGTAGGAAATTCATATTTCTTCTATAGGATATGAGTCAAATATAATCATTTCCATTTTTCGAATGGCTTAAGAGACAACAATCCAAGTTAAATAAAGTACCACAAACACCAATATGACTCACCCAAAGTAAAAAATAACATCCAAATGTAACATCACATAGAAAAATAATAGTCCCATATTTTGGGTAACATGGACTTATAATCGGAACAAGTGTTCTAGATCCACTAGATTGATATCCATCACAAACTCTAATGAATCCTAAACCTCCAAACTGCAATGAATCCTAAACCTCCAGTCTACAAAATCCCAAAATAGTTAGATAAAAAACATTCTCTAATACCACTTTTCTATATCCTGGTCTGTCTCACTCGATGTACAATATTCATATTATTTTTCCATAAGACATGAATAACTCATCTACATATGCCAAATGTTGTTGAATAGTAGTAGGTGTCTAAGGAGGTACCGTGGAGAGGTTATATCCCCTTTATCTGAGTGAAAATTTATAAAAACAACCAACCATCATACATCATAGATAAAATAAAGAAAAATAAATAAATATAAAAATTATTAATAAAAAATTAAATATAGTAATGCCCAAACAACCATTTCATACTTGTATATAAGGTTGAATTGGTCCAATTACATATACAAAAAAATATAAAGAATAAAAATTTAGTCTATATGAAATCATTGAGCCATACCTCATATAGTCTCCTAATATAATCTGAGATATCCTACCTGATAATATTAAAACTAATTTCAGGCCTTGCTTTAACCTATATCTACTACCAAGTGAACATCTTCTCAAGTACCCAAGTGACTTGGTTGCCCAAGCAGGGTGTGAGTACATAACTCAGTAGGGAACCACCAATGTAGTCTCATAAATAACTAGTATATATAGTGATATTTGTAATTAAAATAATTAGATTAAATTAATAATTAATTATAGATGAAAAACACCATACTGCCATCTTCATGATGATGTCTTCATGTCTCTGAGCATATCATATAATCATACCAACCATGGTATCATAGACCACCCCATGGTTGTATACTAGATCATTTATCACATACCACCCTAAAAGGTGTTTTCTAGAGTATCATGGACCTCCCCTATAAGAGTTTTCAATAGTGATCATGGACCTCCCCTATGGTAGTTTTCTCGAATAATCACATACCTCTACTATGTGTGTTTTCTCATCCGAGGAATAATCCCTCTAAGATCCTTAGTTAATGTATAAGACATTAAGTTTCATAGAACTCCCCTATGAGAGTATTATCTATTCATTTATCAATCCTACCAAGGTAATATACCCAAATAAAGCATGAATACTAAACTTATAAACTCTAGTTTCCATATTCCCAATGCACTTAAAACCATGGAGAAAATCTAATTGTACGGACCAATATCATAACAATATAAACAATCCCAAAATATCGATCTGGGTTCTAAGGTTCCACACACATTCATCACTATCCATTCCTATACACAATATATCACTAGGTTCATATGTCTCAAGGACACACATTAGCGTATCCAAAGTCTCATTGAGTCCCCAGAAGCCTCTTAGGAATATCACACTAAGGAGATGACCTTATACACTCCCCTTTCACAGGAGTCCTAGGTCAGTCTGAACCTAGGACCCATTCGCTAGTCTCTAATGGGTCTAATAACTAAGTATTCATATCCATGTGGAGGAAGAAGTCTCTCCCCACAATCATCTCATTGAGTTCAACAGCTCTAGGTATCTCTCATGGACAACCCCATGGAAATGTATCCAAGGAACAAAGTTCAATATATATCCCCATCCATTTGTGGCTGCAATGTCTTACCAGTACATTGTGGTCTACCGGGGCCCTTGATACATTGTGAAATTCAATCTCAAGATTTAGTTTTTACTTAACAACATCAATTTTTTTAAAGAGGCCCAACACCTAATGTGGAGGGATCATACATGCCACATGCATATAACAAATGCATAATACCCCAGGGAATATGCATAAGGACAACCTTACATTTTGAATTCTTTCCCCCTACATCTTCTAACTAGTGGCTCATATCCTAGATTTCCAAGACCACATTTCCATCTTCTAAATGACTTGATATATTATCTCAAATCTAAACCACCAAATCAATTATTCATATTCAAATTATAATTAATTAATTAATTAAGAAATTAAGAAATATAATAAATTAAATTTTTTATTAGATATGCATAAATTCTAAGAAGCACACCGGTCAACCTCGTCGCACCCGAATAGTGACCAACTACTCACCGTGACCTATGGCATACTCCGAAACACATTATGGGACCAATACCAAACAAATGATACTAATGAGGTTCTTAATTTCAATTAATTTAAGGAAGAACTGTCAAAAAATTACAAATTATGATGTACATCTCTAGAAACATGTGTGACCATACATAGACGTCATCTTGGGATGTACCGTATAAAATCATAGTAAAATCCCCAATAGGTGATTCTAATTAAATTTCCTAATTAATTTAATTTAAGATAAATACATAAGAAAACCAAAGTGGTGGATTAGCTTTGTCAAAAAAACATGTAACAACGAAAAAAATTCATCAAATGATCACCTCTATTCAAGACACATGAAATCCCCATTAAAATGGTTGATTTCACAAGACATTGGTGGAATCAAAATGGAAACCTAAACCTTTAGAAAACAAAATCAGAGAAAATAGAATGATGGATTCTAAGTAGGATTCTCGAGTTGAAGAACATCCTTAAATAACAAAATAAAATCCGCAAAAAACACCCCTTAATCAATAGAGAATATAATGATGGAGTGATTTTGGTATGATAGGGTGTATACAGATGAGGGGGAAGAAAGAAGGTGGGCTGTGTCATGAAATCACATAAGGAAAATGTGATGTTTTCCACTTTTAAAGAGCCTCTTGATTTTCCAAACCATGTGTCAATCATCTGGGTGGTATTGAAACCCTCTAAGACTCTCACAATGTTTCCTCTATAACCACACATTGTTTTTTGACACCATGCATGAAGCCTCTATCCAAAACCAAGTTACATGATTTCCCCTTGAATTTTAATGATTTACACAAAACCATGCACTAACATGCTAGAGAATCATGCTCCATAGAAGTTGAACTGAAAATTCCTTGAGATTTAGGATGTGAAAAAATTTCCCTTAAAATATGTTCCTTAAACCATGCTCCCTAGGGAAAACCTCCTAAAGTCCTGAAATAAAACCTGAAGATCATGAGTCTAACCCAAGAACCTGATCTACCAAGCATCATCCTAAATCTAAAATAATCACTTAGAGACATTCTAACTCTGAGAATTACATTCTAAATCTATTATCAAAATTTAACCCATCTAGTAAATTAAAATTAAAATTAATTCTTGAAATTTTTAACTCATAAAAACAAGAGGTCTTATAATCTCATTTTATTCTAAAATGAAAATTTTGTTTATATTATGGTCAGTTCACTACCTCCTTGAACAATGTATTTTTGTTTTTTATCACCAAATTCATGGATGGATATAATAGTAATTTAATGTTTACATATGATAAAGATAATTATATTATTTTATTTTATTTATTCTTAAATTGTTAAATAAACATGAGGATTAAACAAAATCAAATATGTTCACTATGGTCAGAAAAAACTGCTTAAATTAACTAACCATTAAACAATAATAATTACACTCGATGAACCACACATACAATAGAGAACTTATGGATATTTTGAACAATGAAAACTCTTGGAATGACAATAACATCATGTCATCACACTTCTAGAGTTATGTAACCACTTCATAATAACTACCATAATTATCAAAAAACCAGTGCAACCATGGAACCATGGAAAACATGACCTCGAGATAGTGAATATAGAAATGATATCTTAGTAAAATGGTTATAAAACAAAATAAAATAATAATAATTAATAAAAAATACTTGGAAAATATTTTTAAGAATATATTGAATAAACCTAATTTTATTGTAACACCCCAGGATTTCAGAGTGTGTTATTTCTTAAAAATAATTCAATAAATTGCACTACACGCAACACCGAGTTCAATCACACCATTAAAAGAGGTCATGAATAGTATTAACTACATTTTGAACTTTATATAATCCTTATAATTTTAGAATCCCTATTATGAGTTTCTTAGTCATAATGCAAGAACAGATTCATTTTCAGTATTTCACTTTTATCAACTTATAATAGTGAAACCTTTTTAAATACAATATTTTAAACTTTTTGACTAAATGGGGACATCAAAAATTTAAAATGAAACACCCCAAGCTTCCACGGTACGTTTCCCTTTGAATAATGTGATAGCGTGTGTCGTACGCAACACCGAGTTCTAACACACCATAACCAATCAAACTAGCCGTTATAAATAGTAATAACTACTTTTTGAAAATATATATATTTTATATTTCAAAATGGACTTCATTTTTGGATTCGGAATATCGAATTTAGCCCAAGGTGAAATTTTGGTACTTTTCGGATAACTTTCATATTTTGATGAATAGTGAAAATTACTAAATTTTAATTAAAAACAACTTTTTTAATCAAAATAATTAATAGTGATAAATTATGAATTTGAGTGGTTTTAAAGTATATTTAGAATATATTTTTACAATTTAATATAATGTTGGTCATTAGACATAATTTTACAATTAAACCGAACATAAACAAGTGTCAATCTTTTGATAGTTATTATCTCTTAAAAACACGTTTTTTGTTTTGACAGCGGGAATTAATTTTAAATTAATTTCTGCCACTTCTGTGTTTTGAATTTAGAAAAATGGATTCCATATTTTGAATCAGGATGTTCAAACTGTGTAAATAGGTAACTTTTATTTTTAGACATTTTGAATAATTACTGCGGTAAATATTTTATTTACCATGGTTAAGGGTAAATCCGGTAAATAAGGGTTAAAAAATAATATTATAATAATATTAAATTACCCTAAAACGTGTCTTAACCCTATTGGTTGATACATGGTCGACCATGGCCATCTTTGGGTCGATTTTGGGACCCCATGGATCCACTTGTAAGTGATAATGACACTTTATTTTAATTAAGTCAAAATGAATACAAAAATGACGCAAGCATATAGCTTTTAGAAAAACAATTGTTACATAGGGTTATATAAGTTTTATTTTAGATTATAAATATTCATTAGAAAGATAAAAATATTTCCTACATAATGATATTTTATTTATAATTTTTAGACATTAAATAATTTATTTTATTTATGACACAATGACGATGCAGTAATTACTATAATAGTGAACAATTAAAATAACTGATATTATAAATACCCCAAAAAATAAAATATGAAACTTTTAATGAATTAAACTAATTTTATAGGATAATATGATATATTAGGATTGATTTAATTGACTTTGTTCGAAGTAATCAATCTGTTATGAGTTTCAAAAAAATCAACTATTGAATAGTGTCAAAATTGACATAAAAGAGTTCTTAAAACAAATATTATATTATTAATTGATATTAAATTCCTAAAAATCTAAGGTTCGGGAAAGAGAGTTATATCATGATAGTTTCATCATTAATGGACCACTTGGGGGTCTCTTGGATGTATATAGTAATTTTATTAACCATATTATTTAAAAATACAAAGAGACATTGTAAAAGTGAAACTAATTAACTTAGAGTTAATACTTAAAGATAAGGTTAATATAAGTACCCAAACCTGTCTAAATTCTATTGGTTGAGTGGTTTTCGACCTATCCCCACCTTAACCTTTGAATAATCAACTTTGGAGCCATTAGAAACCGAATATGAATTTATTATAAATTAATATTTCTAGCTTTTCCAAAGGTGCCCCTCACCCCTCTTATAAAAGGGCACTCCTCCTTCTCATTTCTTCACAGCTTCAAAGCCTTTTGGTTCGGCCAAACTCTGCCCAAATACTCTCCCAACATCCCTCACTACAACCTAGAGGCCTTATTGTGATCAGAAAGCCAACCTAAGGATCCCTTTTGATCAAATCAAAAGGAAGAACCCGAAGAAGAGGTAATGATTTCACCACCCTTTTCCAAGTTCCTTTCTTCTTCCACTTCCTCTTTCTTTGTTCTTACCATTCTAAAATAATAACTCCAGTATCTTACATATACTGTGATGTTGTTATAAATATGGTACAACCATATTCAGTATTCTATCCACCCTTTTAATAACATGTCACCATACGTGCGTACGTACGGCTTACCGTCTCCACGTCGTGGTGTAATTGTTATTCAATATATTATTATTTGGATGGGTATAATAATGATGTGTAACTCATGTAAATAATAAATATAACATGTTAATTATTCTGTATATATGATATACCATCCATTTATATATTATTTTAATATCAAAAGAATGATATTGTCGCTCGTGCGTACGTACGGACTACCGTCTCCACGAACGCGATGAGATTCATTCTCCATCGTATCCATTCAAGTATAATTATCATTTGATGATTTAAAAATGATGTTTAAGGACTTGATATCATTCTGGATATGAATAATATACAACCTATCCTTTACAAACATGTCTTACTTAACAAAACATATAAAAGAAAACAAGTAAGTTAACACCCGAAACGACGATAATTCTAAGATATTATTAACAAATCAATGTTAAAAGATCATATATGATATCATATTAATATATATGATTCTTGTATAATTTAATAACAATTATTTCACCATTATACAGGAGGTTAACCTACCCCAACCAAGGAAAAGTACAAGGTAAGGGTTATTTCACAATCTCTTCATTATCCGAGGTTGTTTATTTGTAATAATCTACTGGGATCTCTTTATCATCCACATCCATGTTTCTTCAAAATGTATTTCAAAACATTTTTATTATTTACAAGAATATGGGTTAAAGTCATTTATACCCTTGTTTGACTTTTTATAAGAGGTTTATAAAGGAATCTTTCCGTCGTTTTCAAAACAAGGTCATTTTTAACCTTTTCGACAGAATTAAGGTAAGAACGTTTTTTTTAAACTTATACGGCGGGTGCGGCTAATTTCCACCGTTATAAAATCTTCAAAACTTCCCTTACAAGCTTATAAGAATATTTTCAAAGAAAATGTTTTATTTTATATGGATCTTAAATTATTTCAAAATAAAAGGAGATATTTCTTTAAAAAGAATTTTGATTTCATCTATGTCAACATCCTTTGATGGATTTTAAGATTATTTGAAGTTGATTTATGGTGATACAAAACTTCTATATTGTATTGAAGGTTTTGTGATATGTTTGACTGTGGATGTGCTATTTTTATACCATTCATAGTTTATGGTGAAAGTATTGACATTTCGTATGCTAGTTTTAATACGAATGTTTATGTTATGTTTAAAACTTTTCATATGGGAATGCATTGGACTTTATATGTGACGGGTGGAGCCCGCTATAGCTCCTCGATGCATCGGTAGGTCTCATGAGACAAACTAGTGTCTTGGCACAAGGCCTTGACAAAATCTTATTTGTAGTCTTGGCACGAGGCCTTGGCTATGTGGTTATGATAGTCTGGAATTATGCATTCCAACATTATGAAAGTGGTTATTGATTTTTTCATGTGATTATTCGATTAGTAGAATATCCATGTGAATAATTAAATGGCATTATTTCATTTATTTATGCCATACCATGTTGAAAGTTAATGTTTAAAAGGCTTTTGTTTTAGTTATACATTGCCTTAAATGTTTATTCTTATTGATGAATGTTTCCGCTATATTGTTATCCTTACTGGGCATTTGAGCTCACCCCTTTTCTATGTTTTATTTTTCCCAGGAAGTGAAGATGTAAGTTATGAATGACCTGCAGGGATATTATGAGGGGATTATAGTGTGGACTGTGGAAACATTATGTTGTTGTAGTAGTTTTTCATTTTATGATGTAATGTAAAACTTATGAATATATCTAGTGTTTCCAAGGCTACTAAACCAATCGGTCTTTCGAGATTTGATCTTTCTTGTGATCATGACAATGTTACGAAGTAATGCACTGACTCTGGGTAGCTGGGGTCAGGGTGTTACAGTTGGTATCAGAGGAAGTTTAGTACAAACCTTGGAAGCTAGATTTAGATAAACTCTGATTAGAGCACGTAGACCTATGATGAGCTTTGAGGATTAGTGTAGAAGAACTTCCTAGAATTTTGGTATTGTAGAGATTTTGTGAGTTTTCCGAGCAATAAATTCCTGTCTGGATACGAGCAGGTAGAGGCGGCTCTGGCACAGAAGTACCTAGGGGTAAAACCCGAAAACACCGCTTTGAGCTAGACTCGAACGGGAACTGGTGCACGACAACGGGCCTTGCTGTACTCTTGGTTACGACACTCCCGGGGGATATGCTTAGGATAATTCTCATTTTCTTTACAAACCATTATGAAGGGTTTATGAGTATATACTTCCTCAAAGAAAACATTTTTATGATTATGGATTATATCCATAAATAGTTCAATTTATGTTAAGTGTTTTATAAGTATGGGATTATGTATTTTGACTCATAAACTAATCTAGTTTATTCCATTGTTTAGAAATGGCGCCCAGTAGAAGGAATGATAACTCCAGAAATGCACATGATTCAAAGAGAAGGAAGGATCATATCTCTCATGGTCTTAAGCTAGAATTTATAACAGAAATAGTCTCCCATGTATTATCATCATATGAAGAAATAATATCATGTGTTGATAAGATAAGTAAAGAGTTTACTGAGTCCTATGGCTTTGAAGGGAAGCAAGAGAAGAAAAGGATGGAAGAGAGAAAGATGGATAAAGGGAAGAGGGAAAAGAAGAATTTTCCCATATGTGGTAACTGTGGAAAGAAACACCCTGGAACTTGCCTGAAAGGAATGGGAGTTTGTTATAAGTGTGGAGGAAAAGGGCACAAAGTAAGTGACTGCAAGGGTAAGAAAATGGTTTCAAATGTACAATGCTTCATTTGCAAGGAGTTTGGACACTACGCGAACCTATGTCCCAGTCATCAGACTATGCCGCAAATGATGTTATTGGATAATAATCATGTTATGATACTGCCACAGATGAAGAGGGATGATTAGAGTTCTTATGTTGATTATGTGAATTGAGTGTTGTATCAACAATGTACTTGTTACAATAATCATGGAGTATATAAGGATTGTACTGCAGTACTATTTCATTAAGGACTTGAGATTGTGTGGAACAAAGAAAAGTGACTCAATAGCAGGATAAATTTTTGGAAAATATATGGTTGAGAGAATGATAAATCATAATATAGTTCTGATACTGAGGTAGTGATTTTGGAATAATATGTGATTGTTTTGGATAAATTATATTGGATATTCTTGACTACCTTGGAACTGATTAATGATTTGTATATTCCATCATTGTTGGGGTTTAAAACATTTTTGGATTAATGAAGTATATCCAGCATTCTATATGGAATAAGGGAGCATGAATGTAATCAATAAGGAATATGGCAATACATGATGAAGGTATTCATATTCTATTACGGGGTAAAAAGGATCTATATTATGTTTACCTTAATTATAAATGTTGGACTGTGAGTTTAGACAGAAGTATTTTGGATAGTTCTAGTTAGCATTATTTTGGATTGCCATAAAAGGACAACCCGGAGGTCGGGCGACAACCCGTCGCGTCCGGCAAGGCTGCGAGACTTGAACCCGCAACCGAAGGGCGACAAGGGTGTATCACCTACCACTGTCCCACGAGATGTCCTGAATTAAATAATGTAGTTTTTTTTAAAAGATCTGGTAGATGAATTATAATTCATTTATTTTGGAACCCTGTACGAATAGTATAAATAGAAAAAAAAAATTTACGTTCTATTATCTTTTAGAATGAAAGATGAGTTTGTGGTAGAAATTTATTAATGGGTAAAATTCTAATTATAAAGTAAGTATATCTCCTTATTGTCTTATCTAATCTCATAAATAAATTCCTCAACATTAATAATAGAAACATAGAACAAAAATGTTGTCCTAGATGGTACCTTAAATCATCACAAATTTATGGCTTTGGGATTGTTGGCCTTTTCATAGCCATGTTCTCTACCACTCTCCATCAGATAATTGATGGTTAGATTTCTCTTCCATATCCATATTTTCCTACATGGAACCCTAGTATGTGTTATTTTCGGTAATCTTCATACTTTCCACTCTTTATTTTAAATAGAGGCCTCATTAATTCATTTTTCGATGTGGGATTTCAACTAAGATATTTTGAAATGTCAAAAATGTGTTGTCCCAATACCATATATTTTGTTGAACCGATGGTACTTCAAATCATCATGGATTGATGAGTTTAAGGACCTCAATTTTATACTTGTTTGTGATTGATGACCTCAATCACTACCTATAAATATTTACGTTTTTCCTCCAATTATATGTCTCTAATTGCCACCAATGTTCTCCTAATCGAGATCATAATTTGGTGGTGACCCTTTAATTTCTCTTTTACTCATATTAAGACTAAATTTTAGTAACCCAATTTCCAATGTGGGTTTTCCCACAAATATATTTTCTACTTTCAACCTTTTATTTTTGAAGAACAATTTCAAATTGCGAGGACGCAATTTATTGAAGGAGGGGAGAATGTAACACCCCAGGATTTCAGAGTGTGTTATTTCTTAAAAATAATTCAATAACTTGCACTACACGCAACACCGAGTTCAATCACACCATTAAAAGAGGTCATGAATAGTATTAACTACATTTTGAACTTTATATAATCCTTATAATTTTAGAATCCCTATTATGAGTTTCTTAGTCATAATGCAAGAACAGATTCATTTTCAGTATTTCACTTTTATCAACTTATAATAGTGAAACCTTTTTAAATACAATATTTTAAACTTTTTGACTAAATGGGGACATCAAAAATTTAAAATGAAACACCCCAAGCTTCCACGGTACGTTTCCCTTTGAATAATGTGATAGCGTGTGTTGTACGCAACACCGAGTTCTAACACACCATAACCAATCAAACTAGCCGTTATAAATAGTAATACCTACTTTTTGAAAATATATATATTTTATATTTCAAAATGGACTTCATTTTTGGATTCTGAATATCAAATTTAGCCTAAGGTGAAATTTTGGTACTTTTCGGATAACTTTCATATTTTGATGAATAGTGAAAATTACTAAATTTTAATTAAAAACAACTTTTTTAATCAAAATAATTAATAGTGATAAATTATGAATTTGAGTGGTTTTAAAGTATATTTAGAATATATTTTTACAATTTAATATAATGTTGGTCATTAGACATAATTTTACAATTAAACCGAACATAAACAAGTGTCAATCTTTTGATAGTTATTATCTCTTAAAAACACGCTTTTTGTTTTGACAGCGGGAATTAATTTTAAATTAATTTCTACCACTTCTGTGTTTTGAATTTAGAAAAATGGATTCCATATTTGGAATCAGGATGTTCAAATTGTGTAAATAGGTAACTTTTATTTTTAGACATTTTGAATAATTACTGCGGTAAATATTTTATTTACCATGGTTAAGGGTAAATCCGGTAAATAAGGGTTAAAAAATAATATTATAATAACATTAAATTACCCTAAAACGTGTCTTAACCCTATTGGTTGATACATGGTCGACCATGGGCATCTTTGGGTCGATTTTGGGACCCCATGGATCCACTTGTAAGTGATAATGACACTTTATTTTAATTAAGTCAAAATGAATACAAAAATGACACAAGCATATATCTTTTAGAAAAACAATTGTTACATAGGGTTATATAAGTTGGATTTTAGATTATAAATATTAATTATAAAGCTAAAACGATTTCCTACATAATGATATTTTATTTATAATTTTTAGACATTAAATAATTTATTTTATTTATGACACAATGATGATGCAGTAATTACTATAATAGTGAAAAATTAAAATAATTGATATTATAAATACCCAAAAAAATATAATATGAAACTTTTAATGAATTAAACTAATTTTATAGGATAATATGATATATTAGTATTGATTTAATTGACTTTGTTCGAAGTAATCAATCTGTTATGAGTTTCACAAAAATCAACTATTGAATAGTGTCAAAATTGACATAAAAGAGTTCTTAAAACAAATATTATATTATTAATTGATATTAAATTCCAAAAAATCTAAGGTTCGGCCAAGAGACTTATATCATTATAGTTTCATCATTAATGGACCACTTGGGGGTCTCTTGGATGTATATAGTAAGTTTATTAACCATATTATATAAATATACAAAGAGACATTGTAAAAGTGAAACTAATTAACTTTGAGTTAATACTTAAAGATAAGGTTAATATAAGTACCCAAACCTGTCTAAATTCTATTGGTTGAGTGGTTTTCGACCTATCCCTACCTTAACCTTTGAATAATAAACTTTTTATCCATTAGAAACCGAATATGAATTTATTATAAATTAATATTTCTAGCTTTTCCAAAGGTGCCCCTCACCCCTCTTATAAAAGGGAACTCCTCCTTCTCATTTCTTCACACCTTAAAAGCCTTTTGGTTCGGCCAAACTCTGCCCAAATACTCTCCCAACATCCCTCAATACAACCTAGAGGCCTTAGTTTGATCAGAAAGCCAACCTAAGGATCCCTTTTGATCAAATCAAAAGGAAGAACCCGAAGAAGAGGTAATGATTTCACCACCCTTTTCCAAGTTCCTTTCTTCTTCCACTTCCTCTTTCTTTGTTCTTACCATTATAAAATAATAACTCCAGTATCTTACATATACTGTGATGTTATTATAAATATGGTACAACCATATTCAGTATTCTATCCACCCTTTGAATAACATGTCACCATACCTGCGTACGTACGGCTTACCGTCTCCACGTCGTGGTGTAATTGTTATTCAATATATTATTATTTGGATGGGTATAATAATGACGTGTAACTCATGTAAATAATAAATATAACATGTTAATGATTCTTTATATATGATATACCATCCATTTATATATTATTTTAATATCAAAAGAATGATATTGTCGCTGGTGCGTACGTACGGACTACCGTCTCCACGAACGCGATGAGATTCATTCTCCATCGTATCCATTCAAGTATAATTATCATTTGATGATTTAAAAATGATGTTTAAGGACTTGATATCATTATGGATATGAATAATATACAACCTATCCTTTACAAACATGTCTTAAGTAACAAAACATATAAAAGAAAACAAGTAAGTTAACACCCGAAACGACGATAATTCTAAGATATTATTAACAAATCAATGTTAAAAGATCATATATGATATCATATTAATATATATGATTCTTGTATAATTTAATAACAATTATTTCACCATTATACAGGAGGTTAACTTACCCCAATCAAGTAAAAGTACAAGGTAAGGGTTATTTCACAATCTCTTCATTATCCGAGGTTGTTTATTTGTAATAATCTACTGGGATCTCTTTATCATCCACATCCATGTTTCTTCAAAATGTATTTCAAAACATTTTTATTATTTACAAGAATATGTATTAAAGTCATTTATACCCTTGTTTGACTTTTTATAAGAGGTTTATAAAGGAATCTTTCCGTCGTTTTCAAAACAAGGTCATTTTTAACCTTTTCGACAGAATTAAGGTAAGAACGTTTTTTTTAAACTTATACGGCGGGTGCGGATAATTTCCACCGTTATAAAATCTTCAAAACTTCCCTTACAAGCTTATAAGAATATTTTCAAAGAAAATGTTTTATTTTATATGTATCTTAAATTATTTCAAAATAAAAGGAGATATTTCTTTAAAAAGAATTTTGATTTCATCTATGTCAACATCCTTTGATGGATTTTAAGATTATTTGAAGTTGATTTATTATGATACAAAACTTCAATATTGTATTGAAGGTTTTGTGATATGTTTGACTGTGGATGTTCTATTTTTATACCATTCATAGTTTATGGTGAAAGTATTGACATTTCGTATGCTAGTTTTAATACAAATGTTTATGTTATGTTTAAACCTTTTCATATGGGAATGCATTGGACTTAATATGTGACGGGTGGAGCCCGCTATAGCTCCTCGATGCATCGGTAGGTCTCATGAGACAAACTAGTGTCTTGGCACAAGGCCTTGACAAAATATTATTTGTAGTCTTGGCACGAGGCCTTGGCTATGTGGTTATGATAGTCTGGCATTATGCATTCCAACATTATGAAAGTGGTTATTGATTTTTGCATGTGATTATTCAATTAGTAGAATATCCATGTGAATAATTAAATGGCATTATTTCATTTTATTTATGCCATACCATGTTGAAAGTTAATGTTTAAAAGGCTTTTGTTTTAGTTATACATTGCCTTAAATGTTTATTCTTATTGATGAAAGTTTCCGCTATATTGTTATCCTTACTGGGCATTTGAGCTCACCCCTTTTCTATGTTTTATTTTTCCCAGGAAGTGAAGATGTAAGTTATGAATGACCTGCAGGGATATTATGAGGGGATTATAGTGTGGACTGTGGAAACATTATGTTGTTGTAGTAGTTTTTCATTTTATGATGTAATGTAAAACTTATGAATATATCTAGTGTTTCCAAGGCTACTAAACCAATCGGTCTTTCGAGATTTGATCTTTCTTGTGATCATGCCAATGTTACGAAGTAATGCACCGACTCTGGGTAGCTGGGGTCAGGGCGTTACATTTATTATTTAGGAGTCTAAATATATGGACCTAACGAGTCGGGATCTGTGGTAAGGGAACTTCTAAACCACCCTCTTCTATTTCAAGTTACCATTTTTTCCCTCTAAGCCTTTCTTTATCTCCCTATTATTATAATGTAGTTATTTTATATTTTTATATATTTTCCTCATATATATACCTGGTTTAACTTACCTTTCTTTATTGGGGATATATATGATTTTAATGTTCCCTTATAAATTTATTCATTGAGTAAAAACCAATTAATGTGAACTTGTCTATTAATTATATCATTTAATTCACCAATATATCTAATTTTTATTAATATTATATGTTATCTAAAATAAATAATAATTTTATTTAAAAAAACTATAGTACAATTTTTATTTGGCAGAAAACACCATGTGCTCGCCCTCTTTAAATATTATGTATTATTTTATTAAAAACCTTTCTTAATATGATCATTTATCATTTCTTATGACTATTATTTACATAACATTAATTTTCATGACCTATGTTTCTTTATTCAGTTATGAACATCCAAAAATTCATTACTCTCTTATTCATATGGGAATATTTAGGATATAACATTTGGTTATGCCTTAAGAAATGATTTTGAAACTCATTTCATACTCAAGGATTTTTATTATGTTTATGTCATATGCATGATTTCCTTAGGTTGAACATATATGTATATACATATTTTAATGTTACGGTTGGGAATAAAATTATAGATCCCCTTAATATGTGGATTTTTTTAATCTAATGAGATACCATATATGGTGCACGAGTCATTAACCTAAAAAATTATGAAATTTTATCTTGGTAGTGAGAATTGACATGTTTTTATGATGTAATGTTTTATATTGTTTTCAAATTTTTATGATTTCATGATCTTATGATATTTTACTCATTATTCCATTCCTCCATAATATATGATCATTATATTTTAGGATATCATGATCTTATGATATTTTCTTGTTTATTACATGCCTCTATCTTATAAGATCCTTATCTTTTAAGATATCATGGTGTTTCTTTTTGATTCATATGTATTAACCATGTTACACTTTTATTATTCCCTTACTGGACTTTATATAGTTTACCCTTTTCCTTTATGAACTTCTCCTAGATATTCTATGCAACAAAAAATTAATGGAATCTAGGAGAAAATTATAGAGATTTAAATAAATATGTTGCAGTTTAAGTTTAATTTGATGTTTTATGTATCTAATATCCCAATAAAATGCTTTTATAGATTTATAGATTGTATTTTATTAGATTTAAATTTTAAAAATCATGTAATAACATGAGTATAAGGTTCAAGTAGCAGCAACTAGTATTAAATAGAAGTTTAATTATTATTGAAAATTTGTATGAGAGTACGTTAGTTTAATTTATTTTAAAAAATAAAATGTATTATATAAAAAAATATCCCACTCCATATGTTTCTTTAATGTAATTTTGGCCTAATGTTTAAACTACTATAAATGGATATGATCATTATGTAAAAAACTGTATAAGGGGCATGGAGACAATTATAGTTTATTCAAATTCTCATTTTTGATCCAGTTTCTATTTCAATAATAGTTTTTAATGATGAATATACATTTAATTTCCTAGTCTGGACATTGTACACCATTTCAGGACCATGGGCATAGTGATTTGTTTTTTGGTTTGGTTGATAATTATGATACAGTTGACAACATGCCATCTATATTAAACAAAGGTTTCCCTTCTGCCTTCCCAATGCTCGAACACCCGAAATCCATAAAATCCATACTCATAATGGATGATGAAGGACACCAAATGGAAAAAAAGATTTCATTTCACCACATGTTCACATAAAAATGTGTGTAAAATGAATGATTTGAAAGACCTGATAATTCTGCAGGGAAAAGCCAGTGGTCCCTATAGAATCCAAAATGGGTTGTCTTATTTTAATCAATGTCTTGGATTGTGGTTTATGGTGTATAAGATCAGGTGTTGTAGTGAAGGAAATATAATGTAACACCTTTGATGGAGGAAGAATGCGGAGAAGGCCACCTTATAGTGTAAAGTATGTGGGATTCAATGAATTAATGAGTATGCCATGGGAAAATATTGGATAATAAACTCTTGTTCCAAGGATGGTGCCTACTTCTATTATAACAATGGAGGCTTCGACATCAAAAATGGATACTTGGCATGTGTGGGTTCAGAGGCTTGGACGACACCTACTCTGTGGAATTGTATTTTCTCTATTTTTTCATCCTTTAATTTAGTGTCTGTTTTGTACCTATAAATAATGTATGTGTTTATGGATTATAATATAATTCCATGAGATAATAAATAAAACATGTTTATACTACTGTTATTTTTATTTTTTGGTCACCTCCAGTGATCTATGTTTACATGGATGTGTTATCCAAAACAAAATATCCTCCATCAATGGTATCAATGGAAATTGAATTTGCACCTGCTTCTGCTACCCATAACCACATTCAGTGGTTTTGGATATTGAAGGTGTGTCTGCCTTGTATGAGATATTTTTCAAACTAACTACTGACCTCACCAAGTTGAAGGAAGAAAACAAGGAATAGTTAGGTTCATAATTCCTTTTCCCCCATAACTTTTGACTTTATTAACAAAACAAATTTGATTTCCCATCACCTTTTGTATTGAAATGAATCAAAAAATCCTCTCTTATCTCCATTTTTTACTCACACACAATCACCTTCTTGTCCCCTAGATTTTTTCTTTTTTTGGTTACTTTGTCATGATTGCTGCCATATATGTTCCTTATTCAAAAAAATATTTCTTTTTCTGTAAACCTCACATTCCATTCTCATCTTTTATTGCGTGGCACAAAAAACAAAGAAAAATATTCATTCAATTATGTTTTGAAAATTTTGGAAGACTTCAAATCAATAAAAAAATATTTATTGTTTTCATTTATGAATTAAAATGTTTTTTAATCTGTGATCCAAAATGAAAACTCTTACAATATGAAATTCAAAAAAAATGAATTTTCACTATTTGGAAAAATGATTTTTCTCAATATTTAATTCAATTTCATCGATGATACCTTTGACTTCTTTTTGAAAATTGTTGATGATGACGGACACCCCCACCTTTATATCTTCTCCTGAAGATGAATCAATCATCTACACCTGAAGCCACCAAAAAACTGGAGTTTCTATCCATCACATATACCTTCCCAAAAGGCACCAAAGTATTGGAATTGCTATCTAATGCAGACCTCTTCCCAAAAGTTGAGACCTTCATTGATGTAGTATCTAATGAACCATCCAATAGTCCAAGATTATTAAAACATAATATCTTATTGCCTATTCCACTGATGAAGAATAGTGAAACCTCCTAATAGTGCATCCAAGTCTCGATAAATTCCCTGAGCAAGGGGGGACATTTGGAATATCCTGAACCTGATACATAGGATTCTATGAACAATAATATTATCCTAGAAGAGGAGTAAAAGCTATAATTATTCAAAATTGAAGAAATGAATTCTAGGTTACTTCTTGGTGATGTTATTTTGTTCTTTAAATCAACTCTAGTGATCTGTTCATTTGCTACTAATGTTATTAATATTTTAATGACTTATTATATTCCCCCTTTACTTATTTTATATGAAATGTTCATAATTTGTGTGAAATATTAATGTTTTAATATTAAGTATAATATTTGAGCATTTTTAGAAGTAGTCCAATTGAGTCAGTTTAATGTTTTAATTATAAATGTCACTATACTGATCCAACATTGTGTGGTTCTTATTTTTTAGGATTATCCTTTTAATATACAAAATTTCATTAGAAGGAACAATGATCCAATTCTGCCATTTGAAGGGTCATATGGTCCTCACAAACAAGACCAAAGAATCTGTGAACAAACTGGACCAGACATGAAGATTGATTTACTGGGATCAATACAGAAGTCCAAAAACATTAACTCTCCACCATAATTTGGGACACACTACATGTCATATTGGATAAAACTTTCATGGCCCAAATCCAAGGACAAGGGTCCCAAATGAAGCATTGAAGTCAAGCCCACCATTCTGTCCGAGAATTAAAATCAGTATACTATTCATGACATATCTCATGATGTAAGCATCAAATCGAGCTGACCATTGCAGTGGGGAAGAGGAGATATAGGTGGCCTACTTTGTTTAAGAATTCATTGGGATTTGAAGGCATCTTCTTGTTCAAAAATCCATTCACATTTTGGCCATCGAAAAAGCATGGATAGAAATGGACAGTTTACCTTTGTTTAATAAAACCGCCATAACTTTGGATACACTGGTCCAAATGCCTCCATATTTTGACAGTAGTCGGAAAACTTTATTATCTACAACTTTAAAGAAGGAGATATTTGGAGATACGGCTGTCTGAATATCAAAATTGGCTATGCAAGTGGAGAGACAGATTAGGAATGCAAACAGTCCACTCCTTGGGCTATAAATACTCTCCCCTTCTCTCCTTGAGAGGGGTTGTCATTTCAGAAGACATGAGATAATATTGGCACGAACAAAGCTTTGACAAAGGCTTGGGAGGACCTTCCATACTCATGTTTTTACTTGAGAGACCTTTCCTCCTCTCTTTTTTTTTCACTTACTTTTGTGTTCTTCATTTTTGTAATTTTGTAAGTCCTTTATTTTGTAATTCTGTTTTAATGAAAGTTTCTTCTTCAATATCTCTTATTATCCTGAACCTTCTGTAGTATAATATTCATGTTCTTAAAATAGTTTGAATCATTTTAAATTACAGTACCTTATCTTGCTTCCTCATTCAATCGAAATTCCATTTTTGATTCTCAAAATATTTCGTGTGTGTGTTCGACACACTACTCTTATCTTGTCCCTTTCTTTTTCTTATCTTTATAATTCATCACCATAAACATATATTACCAGATTAATAAACATCATAATGGATCAGTAAATTTCTCATTGGGGTGAGTTTTAATTTAGGTATGTTAAGCGATTGAGAGCTTTTGCTCGATGAGTATTCGTTGAATTAACATTGTGTATGTTGGACTTAGCATGTCATGGATTAATGACTTCATTTGTTTAACTTGTGGTTTACATGGATTATTGGAACCACAAATACACTACCATAAATAAGTTTTGATTTATATTAGAACCCTAAGTTAAGTTAAGGCTTGTATTAAAGCCTTCACACTTAGGAATTCCAATCAACGTCAACTTATGACATGGGCGTTAATTTAATGAAATAAAAAGTAAGGATCAAGGATATCACATGCTTAACTCCCCAATAATGAACTCACCCCAATCTTTATCAATTTGGTAAATCAAACATCATTCATTTAACATTTCAATTAAGCTCTTCAAACAACCCCCCCAATCAAAATACAATCAACTAAAAACAATCGACTATTATGAAGTACCATCGCCGAGAATTCGACTCGAGTGCTGCTATACACATTAGTAGAGCACCAGAACTTTGACCGGTCGATAGGCAACAATCGGCCGTGCGTTTCAGCTACCTCATGTGATTTTGAATTTACTACAACTAATGACTATGGTGAAATCATTAAACCTATTTTTTCCCAACCTGGATATAATGAAAATTCTTGGATAATGAGAAAAACAAGTTTAAGGTGATATTTTTACAATAAAATATTATTCCTTGGATAATTCCTACTTCCACTACAACAATGGAGGCTTGGAAATCAATGAAGGTTACTTGACATGTGTGGATTTGGAGTCTGGGGAAGCACATACTACACCATATCTATAGACTTGTATTTTCTCTATTTCTCCATCCTCTATTTTGGTATTTATTGTATCCCTATAAATAGGGTATGTGTTTATGTAACACCCCAAGTATTTTCAAATAAATTTAATATTGAATGCATAAAACACTAGGTCTCTACAAAACAAAACTTTTTTATAACCCATCCAATGAACATAATTTTTCCACTTCTGTATTTTTAATTTCAAAAATCTTATGTACACAGTTTCATTTAGGGTGATCTTTGGAGTTTGATAGAACAAACTTAATTTTTTTTGAATAGTAACATACCCTTATGAATAGTAACCTACCCATATGAATAGCATCATGACCCTTATGAATAGTAACATGACCCTTATAAATCTTAATATACCCTTATGAATAGTAATATCACCCATGTAAGCATAAATAAAATTTAGGCACCTTATAAAGGATAGTGAATATTTTAAAAATTAATAATTAAATGTTAGTATTTTTGTGAGAAGTAAATATTTAATTAAAATTTTTTAATTAATAAATTTATTTAAAAGAAAAATAATTTTTCATAGACTGTATTCCTAAATAGAGGCTTTCTTCTAGGATTTTGGGGTAATTTAATAAAACCGTTGTTAATTTTTTAGGACATTACAAAATCCGTTTTAGTTTTAAAAGTATATTTTATGAGTAAATGATGATTTTATTTAAAAACTAAATTTCACATATTTGTAAAACTATTTTGATAGAACAGAGTGTATATTAGGATTCTACACATTGAATAATGGTTCAGGTGAATTTTTTAGGATTTTTCTAAAATATTTGAATTTTTATGAATATTGAAATATGGTAATTTACTATATATATATATATTATGAGTTAGATATAGTATTCCTATCATCATTGATGATGTAAGCACAATTTTTAGAACTAAAATGCACTAATTACTATTTTGGTCTTGGAATCATCATTATTTCTTATCTTATGGAAAAATAATAAACTAATGATTAAAATATTAAGAAAAACCTCCTCTCCTCCACTATAAAAACCACCCACATCCCCCTCTTATCTTCACACCTCTCAAGCCCTGTACCTTGTCTAAATTCTACACAAATCTCTTCCCAATATCCTTCCACACATTTATCATCCCTTGGTCTCATAAAATAACCAAATCCTCTCCCTTAAATAGGATCTCAAGGAAAATTAATTCAAGAGAAAAATTATTATTTTCAATTATTTTACTTTCTTTTCATGTTACTTTATTTTCTTTTCTATTCTCAACTCTCCTCATCATAATGTTATAAAAACTCCATTACCTTACATCTACTATAATTTTATTATTATTATGGAATAATTTATAATCATATCTCTTTTACCCTTATTTTATGCTAGTTGGAAAAATCATCATCTGAGATGTGCTAATTTACCACATTAAAGGACGATAGGTTCTCAATTTCTATTTT
This sequence comes from Viscum album, assembly GCA_963277665.1. Classification (NCBI taxonomy): domain Eukaryota; kingdom Viridiplantae; phylum Streptophyta; class Magnoliopsida; order Santalales; family Viscaceae; genus Viscum; species Viscum album. The sequence continues at coordinate 1,745,650,347 of OY728129.1, read as the reverse complement.
CATCTTCAATTATGGTAATTAAACCATTATTTTGGTTGAAACAGGCTATAATATATGTATTATGTCTTATATATGGTTATATAATTATTTATTAATGAACCTAAATTTGATTATTTGGGTCATTAAGATCAACTGGAGAACACCTTCAGACTTAATGTAAGGGTTTCTTCATAACAAATCAAATTTTGTGAGATATTCTGTATTCAGTACTATTACTTGTGTATGGTGTATTTATACTAACCCTTGATTTTTCACATAAATAATCCCTTTATTTTCAGGATATTAAATGTACCATTTGATAAATATTAATTTTTTTCACGTATGATTCAATTGATTACAAAGTTGTAAGAATTTTCTAGCTGAACCTCCATTTTCATTCGGGTTTCTCTTATTCTTTACAAACCTTAATTAAATTATTATTTATTATTATGTACTACTCATAAATTATGTGCAAATGATCTGTATATTTTTATCAATCCTAATAATTATTTATTTTATGGGTATTTTCATATTTTAAAAGAATCTTTAAAAAATTCATACGAAATGCAAGCTCGGTTCAAGGTACTTCTCAAATTCTTACCTATTTTTAAGATCACTCTATAATATCATTTAATCTAGATTTATCTTTCTAAAATCACACATTTTAATATGAAAATATTATTTTGGTTCATTTCTTGTTTTATGAAATCAGGCATGCCTTTGTGCTTTAAAATCCTTTTAATGAATTCCTTAAACTGCAATAAATTTTTTTTTAATTCTAAAGTTTCTGTAAAAAAACTTTTTACATGATTTCACATAAGTGGGACATAATTTATTCCTTAAATGTAATTTTAAATTCCTTATATTGTTTTTCATATATATAAATGTTTAAAACTAGATTTATGAAAAATTAAAATGATTTTCGAAAAAAACTCTTCTTTCCCAAGAAAATAGATTTTTCTCACCTCACTTTGATTTTTATGTGATATATGCCTTGTTCACCACTTATTACATGAAGTTATTATATGTATTTATCCTTGTTATATAATATCAAGAGTCTATTTATTCTCATGATATTATAAGGTATTATTATTTGAATTTTTCAAGGTGGTATGAGACACTTTGGAATGTTTAAGGATTATTTCCTCAAGAATTTCTAAATGGTGTCATTTAAAAGTATATTTATTTATGTCAACATTCTTTTATTAATATTATATTTCATAAAGTTTTATATATTAGGATATAATCTAAAATATGTTGTTGAATTTTTTTTATTAGTTTGAATGTGGATGTTCTATCTTGATACCATTCACCAATTTACTTCAAATGGTTAGTGTTTATGTTTAATATATGGGGAAAGTTATTTATATTTCATATGTTAGTTTCAATATGAATGTTAATGTTATTTCTGTTTATCCCTATTCAAAAGAGTAATGAATTGGGCTTATTATGTGTTGGGTGGGGCCTACTATAGCTCCTCAGTGCATCAGTAGGTCTTATGAGACAAACTATGGTCTTAGCATGAGGCCTTAACCAAATGGATATTTATGGTCTTGGAATGAGGCCTTGATGGTATGGTTATAATGTCCCTCATTATTCATTCCATCATTATCAAACTTGTAATTGAATTTTTATGTAGTTATTTGAATAGTATAATAATCATGACTATGCTTTATTATGGCATTATTTACTCAACTCTTATTCCTACCATAATGTGTTCACATTTATTTTCAACGGAATGTGTATTTAGTTATTCACCATACCTAATGTTTATGTTTATGAAATATTTCGTAGTATTACATACCCTTACTGAGCATTTGATATCACCCCTATCTTATGATTCATTTTCTCAGGACATGAAGAAGTTTATTATAAATGTCTTGTAGGGATAAACATAGAGTTGTGGATGCTCCCAATAAAACACATATGTTGTATTTCATTTCAAGTAGTAATGTAAAACCTATGTATGTATCTAGATTTCCAAAAATACTAAAATACTTTGTCATTCAATATAAGACATTCTTGTAAACTTTTTAATCTAATGAAATAATTCACCAGCTCTAGGCAATTGGGGTTGGGACGTTACAATTGGTATAAATGAGAGGTTTATTAGAAAACACGGAAACTAGATTTAGAAAATTTAGATTAGGGAATAAAATCATAAGATTTTTTTTAGGGAAAACATAAAAGAATATCATAGAATTTTGGTAAGGAATATATTATATAGATATTTCTAGAAAATACATCCATGTTTGGATACTACAAGTGAAACTGGTTCTGGCACAGATGTATCTAAGAGTAACAACACCAGAAAGAAGTTTCAGAATTGACCTGGGGTATCTTGGTACATGAAAATTGGCCTTATAATACACCAAATTTGACACTCCTAGGGGATATTCTTAGGATAATTCACATTTTCTTTACAAGCTAATATGAAGGATATAAATATAATTTTTTCTTCAATGAAAATATGTTTATTATTATTAGATTAGATATTCATTGGATTTAGATTTATGGTAAGTATATTTTCAATTTTAGATTATACATTATGATTCATAACCTAATCTAGTGCATTCCATTATATGGAAATGGCTCCTAGCATAAGGAATGATAACTTCACTAATGCATGTGAAGAAAATAGTAATAAGGGTCATATCTATTATGGTCTTAAGCCTTAATTTCAAAGGAAGATAGTCTCAAAGTATCCTCATCATATGATGAAATAGTATCACGTGTTAAGAAGATATGTAAATAATTCTATGAGTTATATGGATTTGAAGGGAATCAAGAAAATAAGGGGATAATAGAGAAAAAGATGGATAAAGGGAAGAAGGGAAAGAAGTGTTTTCCCACATGTGATAACTGTGGAAAGAATCATCCTGCTAAATTATTGAAGGGAATGTGAGTTTTTTATAAGTGTGGAGAAAAAGGAAACCAATTTTTTTAATTAAAGGGTAAGAAAAAGGTTTATGATATACAATTCTTCAACAGTAAAGAGACGGGACACTATGAGAATCAATTTCCCAAGCGTCAAAAGAATATGCCCTAAATTATGTTAATGGATAATGATCAAGTCATAATACTTCTCAGATGAAGTGGAAGGATTAATATTCCTTGTAAATAATCATGTCATTTGAATATGTTATCAGTAATGTACTGGTTTAAGAATTATAGAATATATGAGGATTGCAACACAATAATATTTTTTTAAGTATTTGAGATCATATGATGAATTGTGACAAGTATAAGAGACTCAATTAAATGTTAATATCTTGGGATAGTATATGGTTGTGGGAAACATAACCCTAAATATAATCCTGATTATTAAGATAATGATGAAGAAATGATTGATTTTGATTAGTACTAACTACCTCAAAACTGATTATTTTCTTGTTGAAAAGTGGTCTATGCTATCATTGATGGTGTCTACAACATTTTTGGATATAAATAATATATCCAATAGCATGTGTAAAAATTAATTCATGTTTCCAATAATATTTTATGGTCATTTGAGTTATTACCATATTTTAAGAGGACACGTGATGGAGATATTCACATGTTTGGAATGTTAAAATTTAGGGTCGCTTCATGTTGATTAAATTCAAATAAGGTAGCCGATGCATTGAGAAGGATGAATCATGGATCCTTAAAGAAAACGAGGATATCCAAGGACCTCGTGTACATGGATCTATCAATTATGGATATGGAAATTATTCTGAAGTATTATATAATGATCTTTTGGAAATTTAAACCATTTATTAAATGATTGAATTTGATCATTATATGAGGTTTTTTAGTTTAAAGTCACCACATGATGCAACATGTGCCAAGAGATGAAGTATAGGTAGTTCAAGGAAGAAAAAAAGGGTAATATTTTGTTTATGAGATAGAAATGTATATTAATAGTCTTATAAGAGTGGAATAATTCCTCAACTCTAGAAAAAGAGTCTTAAATAAATTTTTTCCCTATTATTATATATTTTCATGATATCAATTAAATTCTTCATAACTGTAGTTTATGATTTATAGGTAATGATCTTCCTTCTTGAGCATGTTCTTTATCACTTTCCATCAAAACATGATTGATTGATTATTATTCCATGACCATGTTTTCCAATTAGAATGCCTAGTTTTGTAGTAACCAATTTATTTCCCTTTCCCTCTTATTAAGAGAATATTTTAATCATATATCTGATATGAGTTTTCCACAAGGTAATTTTCAAGTATCATCTATTAAATTTCGACGTTCAGTTTCGAATTTCAAAGTTGATTTTTTTGTAAGTAGGGTAGAATATAACACCCCAAGTATTTGAAAATAAATTTATTATTGAATGCATGAAACATTGAGTCTCTAAAAAACAACATTGTTATAACCTAAACGTTGAACATAATTTTTCTACTTCTGTGATTTGAATTTCAAAAATCTGACATACACGATTGTGTTCAGGGTGATTTTTGGCATTTAATAGAACAAAATTAATTTTTATTAACAGTAACATACACTTATTAATAGTAACATACCCTTATGAATAAAAACATGATACTTATGAATAATAATATACCATTATTAATAGTAATGTTACCTTATGAATAGTAATATGACTGTTGTGAATAGTAATGTACCCTTATGAATAGAGACATCCCCCATGTAAGTATAAATAAAATTTAGACACATTATATATGAGAGTGAATATTTTAAAAATTAATAATTAAATGTTGGTATTTTTGTGAGTAGTAAATATGTAATGGAAATTTTATAATTAATAAATTTATTTAAAAGAAAAATAAATTTTCATAAAATATATTCCTAAATCAAATTTTTTTCTTGTGATTTTGGGGTAATTTAACAAAACCTTAGTTAAATTTTTAGGGCACTACCAAATCAATTTTACTTTTAAAATTGTATTTTATAAGTAAATGAAGATTTTATTGAAAAATTAAATTTCACATATTTAGAAAATTATTTTGATAAAATGGAGTTTGTATTTCAATTATAAATGTTGAAAAATGGTTAGGGTGAATTTTATGGATTTTCCTAAAAGACTCCAATTTTTTTGAATAGTTAAATATGGTAATTTACCTTATATATGCATTATGCATTAAATACAATATTCATAGCATCATTGCTGATGTAAGATCCCTTAATTTGAACTCAATTTCACTTATTACTATTTTTGGTCATGTAATCATCACTATTTCTTGTATTATGGAAAAATAGCAAACTAATGATTAAAATATTAAGAAAACCCTCCTCTCCTCCACTATAAAAACTACCCACATACCCCTCTTCTATTCACTCCTCTCAAGCATTGTTCCTTTTCTAAATTGTGCTCAAATATCCTCCCAAGCTCCTCCCCCATGTCTATCATCCCTTGGTCTCATAAAAATTCTAAATCCTCTCCTCTTAATAGGCTCAAAAGAAATATTAATCCAAAAGGTGAATTCCTCTTTTCAAGTATTTTACATTATTTTCAAGTTCCTTTGTTTTTTTCCTATCATCTCCTCTCCTCATCCAAATGTTATAAAAAATAAAGTACATTAAATTTAATGTAATTTTATTTGTATTATGTAATAAGTTATTTTCATCTTTACTTTACCCTTATTTTATTCTAGTAGTAAAAAACACCATTCAAGATGGGATATTTTACCACATTCAAGGACGATGGGTTTTCAATTTCTATTATCGTCTTCTGTTCTGGTTGTGAAACCACTATTATGGTTGAACCAAACTATAATATATGTATTATGTACCATAAATTGTTATTTAATTATTAATTAATGAACCTAAATTTGATTTTTGAGGTCATTAAGATCATGTTGTGAACACCTTCACACTTAAGGTAAGGGTTTTCTCATCTCACTTCAATTTTTGTGAGATATTCTATATTCACTATTATTAATAGTGTATGGTGTATGTATAGTTTCAATTTATGTTTCATATCATGAATCTATTTATTTTAATGATATTCAATGCATCATTTTATGAATATTAATTTTGGGGTATACTATTCACTTGATTACAAAGTTATAAGTATTTTCTACCCTAGCCTCCATTTTAATTCGGGTAGCTCTTATTCTCTAATCAACTCAATGAAATTCATATTTATTATAATGAACTATTAATAAATTCTATGTGAATGATCTATATATTTTTACCAATACAAATCATTATTTATTTTATGGGGATTTACATTTTTTAAAACAATATTTCAAAAATTCTTTTGAAATACAACACCGGTTCAAGGAACTTCTCAAATTCGTACATATTTTTAAGTTCACTATATAATATATTCTAAGCCAGATTTATCTATCTAAAATTAAAAAATTTAACATGAAAAATATATTCTGGTTCTTTTCTTGTTTTATTAAATAAAACATGCATTTTTTCTTTAAAATCACTTCAATGAATTCCTTAAACCGCACTAAACTTTTTAATTCTAAAGGATCTTTAAAAACACTATTTAAAATATTTCACATCAGTGGGACATAATTTATGCCTAAAATGTAATATCAATTTCCTTAAATTTTCTTTTCTGAGATATAAATGTTTAAAACCATATTTATGAAAAATACAAATGATTTTCAAAAAGAAATCTTCTTTCCAAAGTAAAATAGAGTGTTCCGACATCACTATAACTTTTATGAGATATATGCCCTGTTTACCAGTTATTAATTAAATGTGGTGTATGTATTTCCCATTTATATATCATATCAAGAGTCTCATTATTGTCATGATATTCTAAGGTGTTATGATTTTAATGTTTCAAGGTGGTATGGGACACTTTGGAATGTTTATGTATTATTTCCTCAAGAATTTCTCAATGGTCTCATTTAAAATTATCTTTATTTATGTAAACATCATTTGATGAATAATGTATTTCATAGAGGTTTATATATTATTATATCATATAAAAGTTTTTTTAATGTTTTTTTATTAGTTTTAATGTGGATGTTCTATATTGATACCATTTACAAATTTGTGTCGAATGGTTAGTGTTTATATTTAATGTATGGGGAAAGTTATTTACATTTTATATGTTAGTTTAAATATGAATGTATATATTGTTTATAATTAGATATATTCATCAAATGAATACATTGAACGTAGTAAGTGTTTGGTGGGGTTCTCTATATCCCCTTGGTGCATCGGTAGGTTTCACGAGACAAACTATGGTCTTGGTACGAGGCCTTGACAAAATGGATATTTACAGTTTTGGATTGATACCTTGATGGTGTGGTTATGATTTACTTCATTATGCATTCCCTAATTATGAAAATAGTAATTTAAAGTTAATGTGGTTATTAAAATATTAGAACACTCATTATTATGATTTATTATGGAATTATTTACTCATCTCTTATTCCTACCATATAATGTTCTAGTTTATTTTTAAAGGAATGTTTGTTTAGTTATTCACAATGCCTAATGTTTATGTTTATAATATCATCTACTATATTTATTACCCTTACAGAGCATCTGCTCTCTCCCCTTTATTATGTTTCATTTTCTCAGTATATGAAGAGTTTTATTATGAATGACTTGGAGGAATTAACTCAGAGTTGTGGATGTTCCCAATAAAACTTATATGTTATATTTCATTTCATCTTGCAATGTTTAACCTATGTATGTATCTAGTTTATAAAAACTACTAAACTGCTCGGTCCTTTGGGATATGATTTTATTATAAGAATTCCAATATAATGAAATAATGCACCGGCTCCAGGAAACTGAGGTCAGCGTATTACAATTTATGTATGGAAAAATAATTACAACATAGAAGAAGTAAATCATATTTCTTCCAATGCAATCCTTTTTTGATCACCTCCAATGATATACTTCTGTGTTATTTTGTTAGCCACTATAAAAGATCTAGCATTAGTGGTACAAAATGGATATTTTATTTTCATCTTCATTTGCTTCCCGTAACCACCTTTAGCAACACCTTATTTAGAGGATGCATTCAGATATGGCTCGCTTATGGTGTACTAACTATGGGATTAAGTGTAGTAGTGAAGAAAATATGAGGTAACATCATAGAGGAATCATTTATTTATGGGTTATTGATGATATCTTCATATTATATGGATTTATGAGATTGGTGTAATTCATATCTTGTAATCATTGTTGAAATCAATGGAAAAAAATTAGTCTCATTTCACTACTTATTTGATATAATTGTTTGAAGTATAAACCAATTTTTATTTATAAGACAACAACCATTCACTATTGTATGGAGGCTTTATTATTTAAAATAATTACTAATTGAAATGTTTAACATTTTAAGTCTATCATATCATAACACCCGAGTAGAGGAAGAAGAAGATGAATAGCTAGTTTATCCCAACAACTAAACTTATCCATCATTTCCCACATTTTTTTATTAATTTCCAAAAATCATTTTTATTTGGCATAAAAGGTATTTGTAAGTGCTTCTTCTTCTTGTCTGGGAGATATTTTGGTTGTGCTATCTAACTGTCGCAAAAGAGTGGAGGATTAAGAAGTTAAATAGTTATTTTATCCCAAAATATGAACTTATCCATCATTTTCTCACCTTTTTAATTAATGTTTCAAAAACACTTTCATTTTTATTATTCATTTTTCAGAAGGTTGTTTTCACTTTCCATTTCCCCCATTAATTTTTCCTCCTCCATTCAAAATTTTCATAAATAATAATAAAAAAATCCTCACCTTTAGTCTTTTCTATCCTCCACATCCCTCCCAAATTTTTTTTTCTTTTACACATCATTTTTTGTTGGTCTTCCACCCATCACCATGGAATTTTTTTGGATACATATTATCAAAAAAAGACTTTTTAGATGATTTTATTTTGTTATTATCCCCTTATTTACTTAAGATATAAAAAATAATAATTTTCAATATACAACGTTTTTAAAAAAAATTATTCTATAATTTAAAAAAAACGATAGAAGGCCGTTTTGGCGGTCCTCAGTAGGCTCTAATTATCATCCATACACTCCCTTCCATTATTTCTTCAAAAATGGATTTCTTAGATACTTAATTAAAATTCATTTATGACCACTTGGACTTTTATATAGACATCAATGATGATAACATACATTGTAACCAGTAATTCCTGCCATCATCTTTCTCCTCCCCGTCTCTTATCCCAAAGCTAAATCAATCATCTGCACCTGAAGCCAGAAAATAATGAAAGTTATTATCCAATGAGTATGACTTCCTAATATTAGATTCCTACAATATATTTTTATCCAATGGAACATTCTCCAGTTTAGGATTCCTAAAGCATCAGAGCCCCATGTTAGTTCTCCTGAAAAAGAATAGTGGTGCCACCTTTTAGTATGTTTGAGTCCATGTAAAGACAAAGATAAAGGGCGTACATTTCAAATATAAAAAGGAAGATTATTCCGTGGATAATAATTAAATCCCAGAAAATGTGTGCGAGGTGAAAGAATCCCAAATTCCAGAGGTCATAGATATCTAAATAATACTTCATGGATGTAAGAAAAAGGAAGACATTGACTATGGTGAAGTCATTGCACTCATTGGTCAGTCATCCAGATATGACGAAAATTCATGGGTCATGATAAAAACATGTTTAAGTGGTGATTTTGGAAGTATAAATATGTTTTTATCTAGATTTTACAAACCCTTCACTTCTATAATGGAGTCTTGATGTTTTCAAATAAAGGTTTCGTAACGTGTTTTTCACTAGATGCGTGGACGACCCCTACTACACTGAACTGTGTACTTTTATTTGTATTTGGTTTCCATTGTTCATTTTTATATATGTTTTCATCCCTATAAATATATTATTTGGTGTGTGTTGTTTCTAATTCTAAGTTGAAGAAATAAATACCATTATTTGAACTGCAAGTTTATTGTGACCTCCTCCAGTGATTTTCATCCATGTTTGTGTTAGCCACTGTAAAATCCACCTATTATAATCTTGTCATACCTTTCATTAAATAGTTCTATATAATTTTGAATTAATTTCATAATTTTTATAAATACTATAATTTTTTTAAATAAATTTACAATGAGGTATATTGTCTGGAGCTATTATCCAAAGAGTTTGAATGTGATTGAAACAAGTATTTAATTAAATATATTTGTAAATAATATTTAATTATAATTTTATTAGAATAATTATATTAATTAACTATTTTATATTTAATTAAATATAATTAATATTTTAAAAAAATAAATGTAGGATATTAATTTGACACACGCACACACACAAAGACAGAAATTAAAGAAATATTTTATATCCCATCACCTCTCCTTTGATATAGGGTATAATTTCATGTTAATTCTCAATAAAATTGATTTGGTGGATGATCTACTAAATTAATTTGACATTTTTCTAGTGAAAAATATGTTTAGAGTGTAGCTCAATCATAAATGTTATTACTGAATAAGGGGACAAACAAAGACAATAAATTCCTCTTAAATGTGGAGTTTCTTTTACAACTAAATATATAAATAGGATAGAGTATCAAATGTTGAAGTACTGAAATTTTTTAAGTGATTATTTATTTTTTTGGTCCATATAAAATTCTATTTTTTAGATGAATTTGGATATATTAAGTTCCCCAAATTTCATTGCCACATCAAAGACATCAAAATATTATTTTTAGATAATTTTATTTTTTATGTAAGGAATAAATGGAAATGGGACTTAACAGACCTAATACAGCTGATCCATTATTGTTTTGAATATGTATTATGAAATGTTATTGTAGTGGTGTTAAAAAAATAAAAACTATAATAAATAGTAAACCCATCACTTAACAACACACATACCAATCCCATTATTTACTTAACATAGGGGAATAGCTATAGATTTATTAGCATAAAATTATATTTAATAAAAATAAAATAAGAAAACATAAACTAAAATCATAAGAATATCCATGTGTTTGATACAGTGGATACTTTAATAGTGATAGTTTAACACTGGTGAAGGTGTACCTTTATCAATAATTTTTATAGTGTTGATAAAGGGGACATTTTAAAAGCATGTTTTTAGTGATAATAGAAGTCATCCTGTAGGAGTGTGCTACTGATATTACAATACACTACAAAAACAAATAAAAAATTAAATTTCAATTAAATTTACATCAAAAATTAAAAATAAATCTATATTAAAATCATTTTATTTTATAATTACATTATTATGTATAATTTCTCAAAAACGTCAATTAATTCAAAAACATTAATGTTATGTTGCCTATAGACCCCAATCCCCTCTCAAAAGATCCTGATCATGCTACTAGTTGCCCAAAAAACAAACATAGTTCAAGTATATGAGTAAACGTGTATAAAAAATCTTATGTTAGTAATACTATAAAGAAATAAATTAAACATAAATATGAAACAATAAACTAATAAAATTCCACTTTTAAACTGGAAACATACATTTCTAGTCATATCAGACACATCATTTGTCAAATTGATGTGTGATTGATTTTTATTTGTCAGAAATTATTTATTGATCAATTTCCAAATGTATCAAGACAATCCAAATGAAATTACTCAAGTTTTTACCTATAATACTTCGAGATATTTCAAAAAATATTCCCAAAATTGGGTGTTTCTTCAGTTCATGAAGCAAGGGCCCAAGGATCCTTAGTGCAGTGATATTAAAAATATTAAATATATTTTTCCAAACATGTGTAGTTTCACATGAAATGTAAATAACTCAAGTGTAGAGTCTCATCTCAGATTTTTTAGATCATAATTGAGTCCAGAATGTAGTGCTTACCATGAGAACAATTTAAATTTTTTTGTGGTAGGAATTTTGGTTGGAGGTGATTTAGCGGGCGTTATGTGGTGGATTAATTAAATAAATAAAAATTTAGTTAAAATGTTCTATCCTAACCTCCCTATATTCACATCTTGGGTGCAAGACACAACCAAGAGGAGCACTATCATATTTTCTCCTCTTCTCTCCTTTGAAGGCAACCAAAACCGACGCCAAATGAATAATGCAAGGTGATATCGATATCCTTTTTCGATGAAGATAATTAAAAGATCAAAGAGAATAATGATCTAGATTCCATTATTCATCCAAATCTTCTGTGTTTCACCATCGAGTAGGTAGATTTGTGTTTTGTCCTCGATCCCCTTGTTTACATTTTGTTTTAAGGTTCTCGATCTCAAATAAAATTTATAGATATACCTTTTAGGTAGATTTGAATGTTTGGGGTAAACCAGGGAAAATAGAATGTTTCTAAGATGATTCTCGGCTAGATTCACTACCTACATGATATGTAGTTAAATGACACTCGTTGTGTAGCTCTTCCTATTCGGGGAAGATGAACTTTGGGGACTACATGTCATGTACCAAGGTTACATGTCATGTAGTGCTCCCAACTGTGTGACTATGGGACATGTATTGGGTTATTAATGTGAAAATACATGATCGTGTACCAACACACTACCAAGGTACACCTAAACGGGATATAGTACACAGACATGGGGAAACTGTACATCCAGGTGGCTATTTATCCTTTACACACATTGTAGTATGGGATACACGACGTGTGAAGGATACGGTCGGTCGATCTGTGTAGAAGAGGAACATAGATAGGGACTGGGTTATGAGAGACACAATGTGTACCTCTTATAAACATCATGTACACAAAAATGGGTTGGTAAATCATGTAGATAGGATACACAACTTGTTGCTATAGAGGGATCACACATCGGGTGTGCCCCGATGCACACTGTGTTCTCCTAGGAGATCCTTCTGAGATTCTCCATATTAAGTATCTTCTTCTCTAGGATTCATATTCAGTATTTTGAATATCCTATCTTGAGTGGTTCTATATATAGAACAGGATGGTGGAATCTGTTGTGGATTACTAGATACGAGGTGGCATCGATCGACTAAGACACCTCTAAATCTGTGTTGAGCTAATGTTGGTGATCGGTGTGGTTCATGAAGAGAGATGTTGAGACTGGTACTCCCCTATATCTTCCAGGTGTGGGTTTTACTTACCTCTCTACTAAGGTAGATATGAGACTCCCCACATTTTGGGTGTGAGATCTTTACCTTTCTATAGTTTTCTCTGGGGCTGTTACTCCCCTGATGGACTAGGGTGTGGGTTTCCCCACGATGTTCATGAAGATGAATAATACTCCCTTGTTGGACTATGGTATGAGCCCTACATATATGATATGTAGATAGAGTGGGTAATCCATTACCCGATTACAGTGTGGTTCCTAAATTCTAGGATTCAGTACTCTCTTACTGTTCAAGGTCATGGGTCTTCCATATGTGTTGTTCCGGTAGAGTCGGTACTCCCTTGTCATGTCACGGAGCAGGTCCTCAAGCCTGGGGTCAGTACTCCCGAATCATATTAAGGTGTGGGTCTCCCACAGTGAACATTCTAGTAGATCTGATACTACCCATACTACTAGTGTGTGGTTCCTCTAGCCCCAGAGTGGTACTCCCCTACCAGGATGGGGTGAGGTTCCTCGATCTAGTGAGTGGTACTCCCATTTCGTATAAGGGTGTGGGTCCTCCATTATATAAGTGGTGATCCCCTATTGGATCAGGGTGTGGGTCCTCATGGAGTAGTACTCCCCCATCTCTGAGTAGTAATTTGGAGTGGGTCCTGCATTGGAGTTGAATATCCCTCGGCTATAGGATACATTTAGGAGGAGTGGGCCCCTCCACTTGATGTGAACAATACCTAGAAAGGAGTTAGTGCTCCCTAAATGGATTGATGTGTGAGACACTATATAAAGGAGTGATAGAGGTTTCATGTGATAGTTAAGAGTAGTACTCCCTTGACTGTGGGGCAGTGGTGATGTGTGGGTCCCGCTGTTATCTCTCATTATAGATGATACATGCGATGTACAGTCTGGATCAGTGCTCCCTCAACTGTGTGTAGTAGTGAAGGGAGGGCCTCTTCACTTGGGTTTCTTTATGTTGTGATGGGCGTAGGGTAGTGATTATAGGAGCTCTGGTTTAGGGAACTTGAGATGGACCTATTAATATGTTTCTAATGAATCATGTTCTCTCAGATGTACCATTAGGAATGGTAGAGTTGTTCTCAATAGATTGCATCTCTAGGAAGGCTTCCATATGGGATTGTTGATCTAATGGAGTGTTTTATCCTAGTTTCTTGTTACATTTGGAGCCTATAAAGAGAATATTGTTGTAAGCTATGTGGTTGGAACATCATGAGACTTAGTTTCTGAGATGAGTATATCTGGGTGATTTCTAGGAGTCCTTATAGCATTGTCACCTGTTGGGTTTGACACCCCTTGTAGACCAAGTTTACTTATCATTTATAGCCGAGGATGGTTCGAGATGGAGTTTCTCTCTCGATTGGGTTTCCCTCTTGCTTGGTCTATAGAAATATTTCCATTTAATTACTCCCAATTTTTTGGGGTATTTTAGGGTTCCAACTAAGTATTTTATATACACACCCCTCCACAGGCTTTGCCCGCACATTTTATATGTCTTTTGTAGGCCATATGATTTTTGGCGGAGTATACGGAGGACCTGAGGCTGGAAGAGATTAGTGTGAGAGACAAATCGAGGTGTTTATCGAAGCTGGGTTGGGGATATTTCTAATGGTTGTAGTTAACAGCGATCCCCTCCTTCAAAGAAGGTTGGATTCTTTTACAGATTTCTTTGGTGGGAATTTTTTTACCATCTTTCTATTTTAGTATTTCTGTTGTACTCTGTTTCTAAAATATAGATATATGAATGCATTGGTTGATTTTGGTTTTTACATTTCATCAATTTGTTATCTTAGATATGTGTACGTGCATATATGTACATAGTAAATGACTCCCATGTTAGTGATATACTGACAGTTCTAGTCAACAACCCCTGGTCTATAGGAGGAGGGATTGGGAAGTTGCAACTTGGGCCCCGTCAGGTCGGGTCATGAAAAAGTGGTATCATATAATGGTTCTACTTTGGGATCGTAGTGTCATGATCTTGGTTTGGGTTAGAGAGTGATAGTGTTAGGATGTTTCAAGTTTGTCTCTTAGGACAGAGGTTTTAGTGTTACTGTATCGGTCAACATATCTGTTCACCAAGAATTTGATATCCTACTTCTTGACTCGGTACATTAGGACATTGGTCACTTGGAAAGAAAAGGTATATGCATCATATAGGATAGGGTTTTGATTTTTCCTGTCATTCATGAGTAATCTCCCCAGATATACTCTTTTACCTTGACACGTCTTGATTATATTTCAGGATGCCTCTATCAAGAGATCCAAATAGGATTATATGGCATGATTTTGATGATAATTCACCCCATGATGAGGCTTTAGTCCAAGACACTGATTTTGAGGTGTTGATTTTGGGTGATTTACTAATAATTCCACCACCTATTGAGTAGTAGGTTTTATTGATTGTTTAGGATGAGGATGTGTGTATTATGAGTGTGTTACATGAGTTCTAGAGGCAGTGAACTCTGAATTATCAAGGTGATCTTGACCCCCAGGTAGTAGAAGACTGGATCATAGTAGTCATGTGATTTTTCTACTTAGTGAGGACACCTATCAATCAGATGATGGTTTTAGCAGCAAGGCTTTTATAGGATTAAGTAATTAGATGGTTGGGTTTGGTGATAAAAACTCATTATTAGGAAAATATTACTTGGGTGGAGTTCAAGCAACTCATCATGGTAGTTTTTTACCCAAACACATTGGGATCGGTGCATGTACAGAAGTTTATGTAGCTTCGAAAAGGTTAGCCTGAAAATGGTAGAGTTTTCATAAATTCTTAAAGACTTGTTATGAGACTCCATAGAAATGGTTTGGGATCCGTTTTTTATAGCATGAACCTTAGAGATGATCTTTCATTAGGGGATCATGGATTCTGTGATTTTTCTTTGCATTCCCACATATGTTAGAGTGATGGAGTGAGCTCTAGTGGTAAAATATTTTTTGGAATGAGGGATAGATGGATGTGATCCACAATGGTATTCATGAGGCTGAGGCGTCTTCTAAATCTATCAGACGATAGGTGACAAGGTCACTATAGAAGAGGCATACCCATGATTGAACTCAAGAATGTGGGAGTATACCATAGGATCCACACCAAGAATCAGGTCAGCCATAGGAGAGGCAGTGTTATGCTTTTGACATCGAGGGACATATTTCTAGAGATTGTCTGACCTACCGTACTGCTAAGAGGGAGCTGGCTAAAAAGCCACCATGGAAGATATAGCAACTAGAGAAAGGATTTCCACAAGGATGTGGTTGAGGTGGAGGATTTGGAATAGCAACAAGAGGTGGAATTTTTTTTGGGCTGTTGCCACCACCACCCCAATGTGGTTCGCGCCATGCTCCAAGAGCTAGAAAATGTGATCGAGGATAGCTACATGCCATAGAGGCCTTTGACACGGAAGCTCCGAGGATGAATAGAGGTACACATTTTTTAATTTATAATTTTTATAGAATCAATTGTTAGACACTGTTGTGGGTACTCCTTTATTCCTGACTATGCATGAGTTTTGACCAGGGTTTCACATGGGGTCGGTAGAACCCCATGTTAGTGGATGCGACAAAGGGACCAGTAAGAACCATTGTGTGTTTGGGAAGCCCTTTTTTTCATTAGTACCCTCATGTGTTTGGATTTATCTTTGTACTCGATATGTTCAAGGAGGATGTGGTGCAGTTGGATGTTACTTTAAACACATGAGTAAGGGGGATTCTTTCCCCATCGAGACAAGTTTTTGTGATGTGATCAAAACATTGTGGGCGAGTCAGAGCCACCAAAAGTGGATTGTATCGAGGTGTGGTGGATGAGCTCCTTATACTTGTTTGTTTAGGGAAAGATTATGAGATGAAGTGTTAGAGTAATTTATTTCCTTGCTATGAGAGTTTCCCTAATCGACCCCCACCCCTTTCTTAGTAGCCCTATGATAGGGAGAGCCATTCTTAGAATCCTTCTGTAGTAGTAGAGTTAGGCCTTACGATGTTTTTACAGTGTGGATTGGATTCCTACCATCTATATTAAGCTGGGATTCCACTAGTGGGTAAGGCAATGTTTTTGTTTGGGGGAGTTGTGTTTCAAATAGAGGTTTGTAAATGAAGATCCCGGTAATACCCATTGATTACTCATGGGAAGCCCTGTTTCATTGGTGAAAACCCTCACATGTTCATCATCAATGGTGAATGAAAAAAAACATGAGGTTGTTATTGTATAGTCCATCATGGGGTGGATGAGAACTCCGGGGTTTCTTCAGTACCTATGTGAGTTTAGTAAGGTGGTGTACCGCTAGACCCCAGGACTGCAAATGGATCGTGGTGCATATTGATTTCCCACTTGTTGTAGCTAAGGATACATATTCCCATTGATCCAAAATGTTGTCCTAGTTGAATTTGGACATGAGAGTGGCTTGATATTGGTGGTTCCTCTCTGCACGTGATTGTAAGCTCCATGAGAACCCTTGGTGAGGTCTCTGGTGTAGGTGTCCAGTAGGGAGGTCAGTTTCTTCTATTATGCTTAGGATTTTACTTTTCAAGTAAAAAAACCCTAAGGTGGGGAGAATGCAATGGATTAGTTTTTAACCCATAAGACTTTGATATATTTTAGAAAATATTCCCTAAGATGAGTGTTTTTTTGGAGCGGTATGTTTTGGCCTAGGGAGACATGGTGCGGTGATATTAAATATATTAAATATTTTTGTTTTTCTCATGTGTATTTTTTCATAAAATGTAAATAACTCTCATGATAAGTATCAGATTTGATTTTTGAGAGCATAGATGAGTCTAGAACACTGTGTTTAACCTAGGCATGACCTAAAGTTGTCTATGCCAAGATTTGTGGTTGGAGGTGAGTTGGAGGAAATTATGAGGTGGATTAATTAATTAAATAAAAATTCAATTAAAACATTCTAACCTAACCTCCCCCTCCTCGTGTCTTGGGAACATGACCCAAACTAGAAGATGAAGGTTCCAGGTGAAATGGAAGCTCATGGGTGGATGTGACCACTTGGCTTTTTGTCATTAGCAATGATCAATCCGGGATCAATATGACGATAAAAACCGGATTCCACGGATCAAATCACAGAAATAGACAAAGATGAAAAATAGTGCCGGAACCACAAATAAGGATCATCACAGGTTTATTATAATTAATTTAGTTAATTTATAAGAAGTACCTTTTACAATGTTCTATCTTTATTTATATTTTTAATCATGTTCCGATGTGATTCGTCATTGTGTCGCAGAATCCAAGTATAGACTTCCTCTAGCTGTAATCCACAACTGCACCACATATCTCTACATGTCGCCAAATGAGTCTTTGGGTTCTAGCGTGGAGAAACCTTTGCTTGTGTTGTCTGCCTTAGATCGCGTTGATCCGATGGGGGATAATCTATCTCGGTCTTGAGGGTGTTCTTGGAGGAAGGAATTCTTTCGGCCCCGAGGGAATTCTCCAGAATTTTTGTACACAATGATTAAGGAAAAGTGTCAGCATTGTGATGATATTTATAATTGGGTTTTGTGGTTATAGAGTTATGACAATAAATAAACGTGTTACAAGTTATATTTAAACATGTATTCTAGTGTTGTATAGACAGAAAGAGAGGCTCCTCCAGATGAGTTCCCCAATTTTATTTTTTATCAAAATTAAAATTAAAAGGTTGTTTCTATGATGTGAATCGAGAAACGAATGAGGAAGAACATATCTGATTCATTCAGTTTAATAGGATGATTTATCGGGAATTGAATCAAATATAAATATGTAAAATATCAATGAAAATTAAATAACTATAATCAATGTTGTAACCTCCCTCTAATACCATTTGATGGTTCTGGTCATAGAAAAATCTCATGGGTGGATGTGCCCAATTGGCTTTTTGTCATTAGCAATGATCAATCCAAGATAAATATGACAATAAATTCCAGACTCCACAGATCGAATCAAAAAAATAGACAAAGAAGAAGAATAGTCCCGAACCCACAAACGAGGATCGTCACATGTTGATTATAATTAATTTAATTAATTGAAAAGAAGTACCTTTTACGGCATACTTTCTTTGTTGATATTTCCGATCACGTTCTGATTTGATTCATCGTTACGTCGCAAAAGCCAAGTATAGACTTCCTCTAGTGGTGATCCACACATGCACCACGTATCTCTGGACATCTCCAAAGTTGTCTCTGGGTGCTAGCATGGAGAAACATTTTCTTGCATTGTCCACCATAGATCGTGTTGATCCGATGGAGGAGGATCTCTCTCGATCTTGAGAGCATTCTTGGAGGAAGGAATTCTTTTGGCCTTGAAGATAATTCTCCAGAATTATTGTGCACAACAATTAAGGAAAAGTTTTGGGGTTGTGAGGATATTTATAATCTGGTTTGAGGTTATAGATTTATGACAACAAATAAACATGTTACACATTTTATTTATTTCATTAACTCTTATTTAAAACCCCCTATGTCGAATCATTAATTCCTTGACATGCACCCACACTGATAATAATAAATATCATTTAATAAAACAATATTATTTCCTCAAAATCCCGAATAGAAAAACTACACGGTGTGTAATCATTAATATAGGGTGTGTACTTGTTTTTCATAAAACTACACGACGTGTAATCATTAATACACGATGTGTACTTGTTTTTCATTTCCTTTCCAAAATGAAAACAACATGGTGTGTAATCATTAATACACGACGTGTATATCTTGTTTTCATTTTATTCTTCCTCCATCATTAAAACAATTTAGGCTTCCTTGAATAATTATAAAACCATGTACGGGAATAATCTTTATTCTACTTAAGATACTTAGATACACTTAGTGTGTGATCCTCTAGGCCTCTTTCTCATTGGCATTAGGTGGGCTTGACTGAAGTCCAAGATTACTAACTAGCAAGGGGTCAAGGATCCCAAGAGAAAGAAGTTGATGCCGCATTGACGTGTCACCTCATACGAACGCTTACCATGCAGTTTAATCCCTTTGTCTCAATATCTCATCGAGCAGGTTTCATGGTAGTGTCATAAACCTATATGCTTGATCTGTCATTCTTTGACTTTCAGAAATAAACTCATTGTTACACCATGGCCATGAAATTGGGGCGATATTTCTATTTCAATCAAAGGTCCCGAGATATCTACTTCCATAAATATGGAAGGGACAAATCGTTCCTCAACTTATCCATTAACAACATGTCATTCGTGATGCACCCAACATACCCAACTTCCCACCAACTATCTTCATGATGGTTTTCATCAGGAAATCTAAGTGTGTGATTCATGACATGAATTAATGATAATCTTCCAGTCTAAGGATGATTACACATGCTCGTAGATAGTAATGTTCGATGACACGAAGATATGTGGAATTACTACTAGCGGGCCTGTTCTCATAATCTCCCTCATGGAGGCTACCAAGTGAGAACTCCAAGAGAGAGAGTCTCTTATTCTTATAAGTACTCGCACATGACGGTTTGTATACTATGTGTCTTGTCATAGTACATCATCCAACCACATAACTTTATTTAAGAATATTGTTATAGCATTTCAAGGTTCTCATCCTAGCAGGGATCTTCCATGACCTTATTAATGCAAAAAATATTCCAGGGCATTATTATATTATAGTAAGGAAGAACAATGAAAAATATATAATAAGTGTAAATTCATTTAATCAAAGTACAAATAGTTGGTTTTCAGGACACCAAATCTAACAGAGGATCCCTATCCTCTCCTTCTCCTCTTCTCCCCTTTGGTGATGAATGAAACAGATGTCAAATCAACAAATCAAGGTGTTTAAAATCTCTTTTTTTGATGCATATCATCAAAAGTTTTAAGATCATCACAATTCATATTTCATTATTCATCCAAAGCTTTTGTGTTTTTCTATTGAGGTATGAATTTTTGAGTTTTAGCCCTTATTCCCTTTTTACGCTTTGTTTTGAGGTTCTATAGCCCAAATACAATTGTCGGAGATCACTTTTAGTTTTATCTGTTGGTTTCAGAATAAACTAGGGAATATATAAGGTTCTTTAAGGTGATTTCTGATTGGAATCATCACCTACATAGAATGTAGTTTAATGGCACAAGCTTTGTAGCTCTTCCTGTTCAAGGAAGATGAACTTTGGGGACTACACACCATGTACTAGGGTTACACACCGGGTAGTTCCTCAAACTTTGTGACCATGGTACATGTCTTGGGTTATCAATATAAAACTACATGGCTGTGTACTATCACATGACCAAAGTACATGGACATGGGTTTCGGTACACATACTCGAGTAGGTGGCCATTTATCCTGAACATGTCCTATAGTATGGGATACACGGCGTGTGAGGGACACACTCACCCAGTATGTATAGAAGAGAGACTTGGCTAGGGGCAAGGTGATGAGGGACATGACATATACCTTTTTTAAATTCCATGTACCGATAAATGGGTTGGTAAACCATGTATATAGGATACACATCCAGGTGCTCAGGTGGGCTCACACATCATGTGTGCCCCGTTTCATGTTGTGCACTCCTAGGAGTTCCTTCTGAAATTTTTCTCCTTCCATATCTCCTTCTACGGGATTCAGATTTAGTCTTGTTAATTGAATATCCAGAGTATTTTTCCTCATAGAATGTGATGGTGGCCTCTGTTATAGCATGTTATATGTTAGGTGGCATCGATCAAGAAAGACACTTTTGAAGCTGTGTGGAGCCGATGTTGGAGATCAGTGTGGTTCGTGAATAGAGATGCTAAGATTTGTACTCCATTGTATCTTCAAAATGTATGTTGTCCTTACCTATTTTCATAGGTAGATATAGGACTC
Organism: Viscum album; assembly: GCA_963277665.1. Taxonomy (NCBI): domain Eukaryota; kingdom Viridiplantae; phylum Streptophyta; class Magnoliopsida; order Santalales; family Viscaceae; genus Viscum; species Viscum album. Next base: position 1,745,628,605 of record OY728129.1, on the reverse strand, counting down.
CCCACATCATGGTTGTGAGTTCATTACATTTGTATGGTTTCCAATGGGGGTGTTACTACCCTCATGGAATATGGTGTGAGTTTCCCTGTGATGTTCGTGAAGATGGACTGTACTCCCCTATTGGACCAGGGTGTGGGTACTCTATATTTTATGTATAGATATAGTGGGTACTACCCTACAATGTTAGGGTGTAGGTCCTCTATTCTAGGAGTCGATAATCCCCTATCATTCTAGGGTGTGTGTCCTCCAGATGTGTTGTTCCGGAAGAGTCAGTACTCCCCTTCCATGTTAGGGAGAGGGTCTTCGAGCCTGGGGTTAGAACTCTAATATCATATCAGGATGTGGCTCCCCCATAGTGAATGAGCTGGGAGATTCATTACTCCCTTGTCCTACTAGGGAGTGGGCCCTCTAGCCTTACAGTGGTACTACCCTACTAGGTTCTGGTGAGGGAACTTGATCCACATATTGGTACTCCCCATTCACATAAGGGTGTCTGTCCTCCATTCTCTGAGTGGTACTCCCCTATTGGATTAGGGAAAAGGTCCTCATAGGGTACTACTCCCCTGTGTATGGGTAGCAGCGAGGATCAGGTCCTCAATTGGAGTTGAATCTCTGTCTTCTATGGGATACATTTACAAGGAGAAGAACCCTCCACTTGATGAAAATGATACCGAGATATGAGTTAGTGCTCCATTGATGGACTAAGGTGTGGGTCACACTATATAAGAGTGACATAGGTTTTTTGAGTTATTTTGGAGTAATAGTCCCTCGAATGTGGGGCAGTGGAGAGGCGTGGGTCCCTCCATTTTCTCTTACTATAGAGGATGCATGTGGTGTATATTCTTGAGTAGTGCCCCCTCAAACGTGTGCAGTAGTGAGGGGTGGGACTCTTAACATGGGTTTCTTTATCTTGAGTTGGGTATAGTGTAGTAATAAAAATACCTCTGAAGTTTGCAACTAGAGGTGGACCTAGAACGATATTTCTGATGGATCACATTCTCATAGATGTACCATTACGAATGGGAGATATCTATCAAATAGAGTGTGTCTCTCAGAAGGGTTCCATCTACGATATCTGAGCTTGTGGAGTGTGTTCTCCTTGTTTTGTGTTATGGTTAGAGGCTACAAATATAATCATATTTTTGTCTATGTGGTTGGAACCTGATGAGACTTATTGTTAGAGATGAGAATATCTTGGTGATTTCTAGGAGTCTTTATGATGTTGTCACATTTCAGGGTTGACACCCCTTATAGAATAAAGTGAATTTTCATGTATAGATGAGGATGGTTTAAGATGGATTTTCTCTGTAGATTGGGTTTCCCTCTGGCTAGGTCGAGTAGACTATTTCCTTTCAGTTGATACCTTTTTCTTTTAGGTTTTTGGGGTTCCTACTAATTATTTTTTATACTCACTCCTCTACGGGCTTTGACCACACATGTTTTATGTCTTGTACGGACTACATTCCTTTCAAAGGAGTCCATGGAAGGCCTAAGTCAATAGGATCTTAGTGATCTAGGCACACTAAGGGGTTTACCAGATCTTGGTTGGGGATCTTTCTGGCAGTTTTAGTTTATAGCGATCATCTCCTTCTGATCAAGTTGGATTCTTTTATTGTTTTCTTTAGTGGGAATTATTTTTCCCTTATTTCATTTTCATTACTTCTATTGTACTTTGGTTGTATGATAGAGATTTATGCATGAATTGGTTGCTTTTGGTTTTTATATTTGATTATTTTGTGAGCTTAGGGATGTGTGTGTGTATGTACATGTACATAGGCATTTCCTCCCATGTTAGTGATAAGCCAACATGGCGCTAGTCACCATACCCTGGCCTATAAAAGACAGGATTCGGGAGTTTTGGCCTGAGCCCCATCAGGTTGGGTTATGAAACCAAATTCATTTTCTCATTTCTAAGTATGTGACATTTTTTTTGAACTAAAATGTTTTTTTTAAAAAAAATAGACTTTTTAAGTCATACTGGACACATCGTGTATCGGATTAAGATACAGATGATTCCAAAATGTCATAAATGAATTATGGATCATTGTTCTAAAGTATCAAAACAATATGAATTTGTTTTCTCCATTTTGAGTATGTATCATTTATTTTAAACTAAAATGTCAATTTTAAATAAAAACACATAGTTTATGTCATACCAGTCATATCGCATGTCTGATTGATGTGGGGATGATTCGCACACATCAGAAACGACATAATGATTGATATATTAATGTATCAAGACTATACTGTGTGTTTTCAAGCTTTTAAGTGAATGAAAAATGCTTTTAACTAAAATTATATTTTTAAACAAAAAATGTGCACATTAAGCCATACCGATCACACCATTTGTTGGATTGAAATAAATATTGTTACTACAAATCAAAAATGAATTGTGGGTCATTATCATAAATTATCCCAACAATTTGTGTGTGTTACCTTGGATTTCAGTGAGTGACACACATTTTTAACTAAAATATAATTTTTAAAATGAAAACATGCATTCTGACTCAAATTGGTCACACCATGTGTCAAATTGAGGTACGACTGATTCCTACATATCACAAAATACTCATTGTTCGTTTTCCCAACGTATTAAAATAATATTGATCTATTTTCTCATTTTTGAGTATTTTATATATCTTTTGAACTAATATTTGGATTTTAAATAAAAACATAAACTTTGAGTCATACCTGTCACATAGTGACTCAGATTGACTTCCTGCTGATTTTTACGCATAAAAATATCTTATAGATCCTTTTACTAAAGTATCAAGATATTCTGATTATTTTTCATGATTTCCAGTGACAGATTAAAATTATTAACTAAAATATATATTAAAAAAAACACATTAAGTCATACGAGCCACACCATGTATTAGATTGATGTACAGTTGATTCCTACACATTACAAATGACATATGGATCATTTTACTAATGTATCAAGAAAATATGAGCAAGTTTGATCATTTTTCAATGAGTGACACACATTTATAAGTGAAATGTCATTTTTAAACTGAAAACACATATTTTGAGTCATACCAGTCCCATTGTGTATTAGATTGAGGTACAACTTATTCATACATGTCACAATGGATTTATGGATCATTTCTAAAAAGTGACAAAATAATAGGAATGTGTTTTCTCAATTTAGAGTATGTCACACAGTTTCTGAACTAAAATGTCAATTTTAAATAAAAACACACACTTTTAGTTATTCTAATCAGACTGTGTTTCATATTGATGTGTGGTTGATTCCTATAGGTCAAAAATTATTTATGGATAGTTTTTCTAAATACTAAATATAATCAGAGTGTGTGTTATAGGTTTTCATTGTGTTAGATATTTTTTAAAAAAAAATCATTTTTTAAATTAAAAATTTGAGCCATACCAGTCATAATGTTTTTCAGATTGATGTTCAGCTAATTCATACATGTCAGAAATGAATTTTTACTAATTATCATAAATTATTAAGGTAATACAAGCATGTTTTCTTATTTTTTTAGTGACTAACACACATTTTAACAAAAATGTCATTTTTAAATAAAAAACACACATTTTGAGTCATATCGGTCACACTGTGTATCGAATTGAGGTACGACTAATTCCTACACATCACAAATGACATATGGATCATTATAATAAAGTAAAAAACAATATGAATGTGTTCTCTCAGTTTTGAGTATGCCACACGTATTTTTATTTAAAATGTAAATTTCAAATAAGAATAGATAAATTGATCCATACTAGTCACAACATGTATCTAATTAATTTTCGGTTGATTTATACACATCAAAAATGGATTAAGGATCATATTCAAAATTTATCAAGACAATTTGGGTGTGTTTTATATATTTTTAGTGAGTTAAACATGTTTCTAACTAAAATTTCATTTTTAAACTAAAAACACGCACACTGAGTTATAAAAATCATATCATTTGTCATATTGATATGTTACTAATTCCTACACATCTCAAATGAATTATGGATTATTTTACTAAATTATCAAGACAAAATGATCTTGTTTTATCATTTTTCATTGTGTGGCACACATTTTTAACTAAAATGTCATTTTGAACTCAGAACACAAATTTCATGTCATATCGGTCACACCATGTATCAAATTGAGGTACGAATGATTCCTACGTATCAAAATTTATATATAGATCATTTTATTAAATTTAAAACCAATATTAATGTGTTTTATTGGGTTTGAGTCTATCACACATATTTTTAACTAAACTGTCATTTTAAAATAGACACGCACACTTTGAGTCATATCGGTCACACTGTTTGTCATATTGACGTGTGGTGAATTCTTATACGTCTAAAATAAATTGAGTATAATTTTTATAAAGTATAAATACAATATAAGAATGATTTATAGGCTTTTAATTAGTGACACAAATTTTAACTAAAATTTTATTTCTAAACTGAAACATGATCTTTTGAGCCATACTGATCACACCGTGAGTCAGATTGACAAGTTATTGATTACTATAGGTCATAAATGACTTATGGATCATTTTACTAAGGTATCTAGACAATATGAGTGTTTTATCTCAGTTTTTTGGGAGTGACACACATTTTTAACTAAAATGATAATTTTAAACTAAAAATTCACATTTTGAGTCACACTGGTCACACCATGCATCAGATTGAGGTACACATAATTAATACACGTCACAACTAACTTATAGATCGTTTTATTAAAGTATCAAAAAAATAATATTTTTTTGATTTTTGAGTATGTCACATTGGCTTTTAGCTAAAATTTCATTTTTAAACTAAAACCAGAAATTTCATGTTATATTGGTCACACTATGTATTGGATTGAGGTGAGGATGACTTCTACATGTTAGAAATGAAATATTGATCAATTTACTAATGTATCAAAATAATCTAATTTTTTGGTTTTTAGTATGTGAAGCATTTTTTGAACTAAAATTTTAATTTCAAATAAAAACACACACTTTGAGTCATATCGGCCACACCATGTGTCATATTGATGTGCAATTGATTCTTAAATGTCAAAAATGTCTTATGGATTGATTTACTAATGTATCAAAACAATATTAGTGTTTTTTCTTAGTTTTTAGTTAGTTATAAAAATTGTTAACTAAAATTTAAATTTAAACTAAAAATACACACTTTGATTCATTTATAATCTTAATACATAAACAGATCAAATAAGGAAGAAATAGCACTATGAAGAGAACAAATAGTACCTGAGTGCATCATCCATGTTGAATAATTTATTGAGAATTGATTTTTATTTAATCATTTTATTCACTTTATAGAGCACAAAATGATCAGATAAAAATCCTTTCTCAATGAATTCATTTCTTCATGATCTCTATAAAAATTAACTAAATATAAATTAAATGAAAATGATAAATAAATTAACTAAAAAAATAGATAAAATAATGATAACATTAACTAAATATGTAGTATTAAGTCACCTATTCATGATAACTATATATATATGACACCATGCATTATTACCATTCATTTCAAAACAAATCTATTTACCCTTTTGAATATATGGACTGTTGACAATCCAGGTAGTATTGAAAAAAATAAAAAAATGATTAATAGAGTATTTAGAATAAATTAAAATTATCATTAGAAATTCCTTTTCAGGGATACCCGTTTCTTGAGGGAATATGATTTATTTGATAAATTTACCAATGTCATAACCATAATATTTTCCATTATATTGTTTAAAAAACTACTATAACACTGAGAAAAATAGGTAATTTGTTTTGAAATATTTTTTATAGTAAAATTTTATTATATATACCATATTACTTATCAATTTATAGAATTCAATAAGCTTCTTGTTCTTATATACCATCCTTATACTATAATTTTGATGATATTTTAACATTACTATATCAAATTTTTTTCATTAAAACATAATTTACAATGTATAACATGAATTTTATCTATAAATTGTTTGATTTAGGGTATTAAAAATTTATAATATTCATTATTTATGGTTTTTTTGGAATCCATGCATTGAATCCAAAAAGTAAATCTTTACATTATCCTAATTTATTGAAATGAGCAACAAATTCTCCCTAAAAAGGAATAAGTAACGAATGAAATGAAAATATATTTGATATGATTAAATTATAGAGTTCTAACCCTATATTAAAGGTATTAAAAAGATTATATCATGTGTAAGTTTATTTTCAAACATTGATGCCAGTTCATCCAATATTATTGAATATTCCTTTTTTCTAATAATATTTTTTATATATAATTGATTTGAGGACTAATGAGTCTGAATTTTAGTTCATAGGGTTTTCCATTTGAATAATATTGATATATATTCCTATAAAAATATTAAGAGTATTAAACATTAATTAATATATCAGATTATCTATTGGAAAAAATAGATTGTGATAATTCCCCTCATGTATATATTTACAACTAATACTCCCAGCCATCCATTCATGAATATTTTATCAACATTATTAAGAAAAAGAAAGTCTATAATGACCTCTCCATACAATGTTTCTTCAAAATAAATTATTTATGTATCCCCATCTTTAAATTTTGTATCTTTGTGAACTTTTAATATTAGTAAATGTATAAGTTGACTGAATGGCCTGAAGGCTGGAATTTTTATTAATTTTAGATAAACCCCCTATTAAGGGTAAAGGGGGAGAAACCCAAGACTTCAAGGACAAAAATACATTAACAAAATAAAGAATCAAGGGGGTTACAACCCAGAACAAAACAACGAGGAAATGCTTTAGTCCCACATAAACATCATTAAGGCACGACTCCACCAAAGCATAGCTACCCAACAAGCAGTTCCGTGCAAGAGTGCACGGGCATGGTACCAATGGTTGCGCCATACCCTCTCAATCTTCCAAATTAGAAAAGTCATGCTCGGTGAAGACGACCAGCTCTAACATCATCTGAAGAAAAATATTGAAGAAAGTCTGGGTTCCTCAAGAGACCATCCAATTCAGCTCCAGTAGCTAGACCAAAGAGTAACCAATACCACAAAATTCACAGCCATTCACAGCCATCCAAACATAAACAACTAACAAATCAGAACCAAACCAGAACCAAATCAAAACCACATAATCACATAATCAGAACCAAATCTGAAAACCAAATCAGAAAAAAGCACAAAAATGAAAGGCCTAACCCCCTCCAAGTGACCGGAACCAACCCCAAGTACACTGGAGCACGGATTTCGAGCAAGGGAGAAGCTGAGAAAGGAACCAAAACCAAATCCACTATTATAGATTACACCAGCGCCGAGAACACTGCAACTGCGATGAAAGCCCAAACAATAAGAGAAAGACGATGTGAGCACTGGGATGATGACGAGCTATATCCATGACAAGACCTCAAAGCCCCGGATGGAGACGTCACCGAGCCACTCAGAGACGCAGCCGCGGTGAGATCCCAAAGTTAGACCATTAGGAGACGCACAATGACATCGATCTGAGATCCCGCATCCAGGAGTTCTGAGGTCGTTGACATACACCGAAGCCACCAACGAAACCAGAATTAAGGTAAGAAACCGAACCAGAAATGAATTCATCATCGATCCCATAGAGAATCCAGAACAAGCAGATCCAACACCCAACGATGAAGAGCTGAGAGGAGACAACCGCCGACATGGCCAAGCCATGCCGGGGGAGGGGAGGATATACCTTGAAGGGGAAACCCTAGGTTCACAAGGGAGAGGGTAAGTCACCTCTCATAGGCTCAGACCCCAAATAAATGTATAAGTTGAACTGGAAGGGTAAAGAAAATATCTCAAGGCATTTTTAATTTATTGGTTGATCCTTTAGATTGTTTTGATTCCACATTTCATTTATCCTATATTTTCTCCATCTAAAATAAAATTCCTCAGTTTAAAAAATCATTAATTATAACAGTTTTGTATAAAAAAATGGAATAGAATACCTCTTTTTCAACATGAATTTTTACAAGATCAAAAAACCATGATAAAAAGTTCCAATAGAATTTTGGACCATGTGAACATCTAGGTCATCAAGGTGAATAAATATCATAGTTCTCAATACATTAGAAACATGAATCCTCAATCTCACATGACCTTTTGGATATTTTTTATTCTGTAGAATATCCCCTTTTAAATTGTACATTTTACCCCTGATAACAAGGCACTGAATGGGTGCAGAGAGATATAAATCAAAATCAGATTCACACTATAGAATATTATTATAGGAAAGGTATACATATATTCATTATTAACATTTTTTTTAGAAAAAGTTATAACAAAATTGATCAACTCTTGTATAGAAGATCTTTGAGGGGAATGTCTCTCCTCAAATCCGGGGGGGGGGGGGGTCTTATTATAGTGGTTGTTTTTGTGCTATTTCTTTTCTTCGATTCCTTCCCATTTAACTCTCTAAAAAATAAAACTACCAATTAATGTTTTGTCATATATTTTAGTTATTAATGTTTTTATATTGTATATTTTTTTATCGTAATCCCCCGGTTCACTTCTTTCCTCAAAATATGTTCGGGTGACACTCCATAACCTTCACCTCAGGGGAATTGAAAGTAGACATTAATTGGGTACAATTGAGAATGATTCTTATGTTTATAAAAGATATAAAACATTGAAAAATAAATATTAATTTTTATTTAATACTTATACAAATTATTGAAAATTTTATTATTTCGTACTCACACATGGTTCTAATACTTTTTTTGTATTTTCATCTACAAGTATTTTGTATTTATTTACACAAGCCTCCTTCCACATCACATAACATGGGATGGAAGTGTATAAGGATTTTGATTCATCAATATTCATGTAAATAAAATAACATAATCATGTTGTTTCTTCATTCCACAAGAAATCATTATTGTATATTTTAAATACATACAAACTTTTTTCAACTGAAGAATACCCCATAATTTCTATATGGTAGGGGTATATTGGTTTTGATGCACGCTTCTTATTTCCAACACTCAATTTTTGTTTCATTAATTAAAAATTCTTAATCAAAGTGATTAATACACATATTTCCATGTAAAGTAATACCAATCACAATCTACCTGAAAACATGCCTCTTCACGATGGCTAATAAAAGCATTCCATGTTTCTTTGTTTATTAAGTGTGAATACATTTGTGGTGGGGGATTATTTACTCTACCTTTAGTATTCCTAAGATGATGCTTCATAATAATTTTCTGAAAGCCTCTGTGAGCATTTCCATCAACTATTAATATAATTTTCCTTAAATTTTCATCTAGTATAAACTCACCCTTAAATTGATAATGAAGATTAAATAAATATTTCATCAGTTTATTTTTTAATATAATAGAAAACATATATCCTAATATTAACCTATATTCCAAAATTAGTACCTTAATCACATACAGAACATTGTTCCATATATCTGCATGATACGACACATGCATTCAAGTGGTGACCCCAATGTAACAAATGAAAATTGACTTGTTTGGGTTTACAGGCTAGCCATACTCATTTTATCCAAACAAGAATTTGATGCCTCCCTTTATTACCTTAATAAATTTTATAAAAACCATTATTTTAAAGAATATCATGTTTTTATAAACCTAGGTATTTATCTTTTACCATTTCCCTAGTTTCAACATTTTTAATATGTTGATCCTCACGATTGGCAGCATAGACATGTAGAGAAACTTGTTATTCCTCTTATTATTCATCAAAACTGGGAGAATCTACATGTGAATGTGTGATTATCTACAATAGTGGTTGAACATTTAATTTACATTACATAAATTAATTAGTGAACAAATAATACTACGTGGTAACACAATATATATTTCAAAAAATATATCATTATTATTAAAATTTCTTATTTCTATTTAAATTTTGAAGGGTTTTGACCACTCTATCAAGTATACAAATATATTAATTGTGGTATACTTTGACATACAAGACCCCATTTATATTGTGACCACTGAAAATGATTACAAAATCCTAATGAAAGGTCCATCCTTAGTTTAATTTACATCTAAACCTAGAATGTTTTTGGTCGATAATAAATCTATTGATCGTGTTTTTCTTATAGGATTTGGGACATAAAATACTTTTATTTCCTTTTATTCCATTAGGAATGTTTCATCTTTGTACCCTCCCTAACTAAAATCCACTTTTATGAATCCTGATTCATCCATTGTAACAGAACTCCTAATATTAACCCAGACTCATTACAAAATAAGCACTTTGAATATTATATAATCCAATAAACATATTTGTTTGATAATGCCAAAGTATGACATATTCACATAAATTTCATTTTTATCCTCGGTGATAGATACATGAATCACTTTATCCATAAGTGTAACTCTACTGTTTTGCATGATACTAATGTATAACCACTAATTACATAACCATTATAAGATAACATATGCACACTTGGTCCTCAATTTATCCATAGATGTTTTTATAACATTGAATATTGATTTTCAGTTGAATCCATAAAAATATCACCTTGAAAAAATCAAATAAATAGTCGATTAAGTTCATTTGATATCCATATTTCATCCCTTAATGGATTAAAATTCCTAAGAATTACTTTGTATTTTTTAATATATAGAAAAAAACAACAAATTGTTATGTAGGATGCAAAGTTGATCTTAATCCTACTCAGTGATTGTAATTGTGAATACATCTATTTTGGAAATTCCTTTTCATACAGGTCGCCTTTTTTGTTGAGATTTTGGTAGACCAATGATTACTACATCAGACAGGTAGTCATAAACGAATCCAATGGAATACTCAACAATATGGATAACTACAATAAAAAAATTTGACATTTAATTTTAAAATACCCTTTCAAAATCATTATATACCATTTAATGGGGTATATCCGTCTATAATTTATTAGACCACAAAGTTGGATATCTATGAACAAGTGAACCACAATATCAAAGAATGACGATGGGAATAACATCTCCAATTCACATAATATGAAAACAATTTATTTTTCCATAGTTTAAATATCTTAGGGTATATAAAATTACTATATATATCATTGAAAAATAAAAAATATATTTTTCAATTTATGATATAAATTTTTAAAAAAAATGAAATTTAAAGATACAAACAATATATCATTAATTAAAATATGATAGTTATGTGATTTCAAGCCCTTTAAATATAAATCAGTCTTTCACATGATATTATTATACATAATGAATAACCCCTAGAACCTTTACATCATTCAAGAAGTTGAAAAACTGATATCTCTCTATCCTACAAAGAGTGAAAGAAATTGGAGGAATAAAATTCCATCTTTCATCCTTCATTATTGCAAACTCTTCCCATATCCACATGTCAATCATTTTGAACCTAGACTTAATTACAAAAAAATAGGTATATTTATTAATATGACTATGATAATATCACATCAATTTTTTTCTCATGCTTCAAATAAAGAAACATTATTACATATTAAAAATTCTAGTACAATAATTTGAAAAAATTGAATTATTTTTCCAACCAGTTATCATATTTTTTTCTAATAAAATTACCAAAAGTGGTGGTCATATCCTTCACTTTCTAAAATAATTGATGACATGTTAGTAGAGATGGTCTTGTACCTTCTTCTAAATTCACATAAATTGATGTCCTCTAAGATAATTATTTATGTCATCAGAGTAAAAATCTTTAATTTATTAGAAACATAGTATTCTAGGAATGTTTCAACCTAACTGAGTGTATACCCTATTCCTAAATGGGACACATTTGACTTCCAATAATTTTATATCCAAAAAAATTATTATAAGAAGAAAATTCATTTATCATCCCATAAAATGTGGTTCTCAGCATAAAATCTTCATTTATTTAATCATTATACAATGTAACACTCGAATCTCACATTAATTTCAAATATTCAATAAATGGATCCAAATAAACATCAACACCATTACTTGGTTGTTTTGGTCCTGATATAAAAAAAGAACATATAATGTGTTTTTTTCTTTATGAATAACCATAGTGGAAAGTTATAATTTATCAACATAAACTAACATGTACTATGAGTTCTACATTTTAAACCAAAAGGATTCACTCCATCTATAGATAGCGCAATAGGAAGTATTCTCATCTTATTTTCAAATTTCGGATACTTCTGATCAATTTTCTTACACTAAGGAGAGACTATTGGGTGATTAAGTTTCTTATATTGATTTCTTGTATTTGTGTGCCATATCAATTTCCTTACTGTATTCCCACTTCCATATAAGTACCAAAACCTTAGAATGATTGGAATGAAACATACATCTATTAAAGGATAGGATTCATCTTTCTTGTATCTATATACTCCAAATTTAGAAATTTTTAAGTGATTCATGGTCCTTTGAAATAGTATACATCCATTTGGATAGTCATTTATTCTTTCAAAGATCATACCTATTGAACGCAACATTCCTTTAACCCATATTTTTGGAAAACAAGCACATTATCTTCTAGTATCATATCATTTAGGAGATAAAGTAGTTTAATAAAGTCAGTTTCAATACATATATTTCTAGATTTTACATTATATAGATTTATTATGGCTTAAAATGTTATATATTTAGAACAACCATCATACAACGACGTCTTTTCACAACTCTTTAACTTCTGAAATAGTTTTGGAAAAACCTAAAGATCATCTTCCACGATCATTTCCATTTCCTCAATATGATCTAAATCAATGTTTACATCTATAATCATATCCTTAATATAGTCTTCATCATTGTTCACACTTTCAATCATATCAAAGGATCCATAAAACATAGTGGTATTCCAGTCACTAGCTACATTCAGTTCTTCCCCGTGTCCAGTACAACATTTATAACTTCAATCTATATCATGAAATATCAAGAGTTATTAAAAACATATTTAAATAGATATTTAACCCAATTAATATTATTGTAGAAATAATTGAAAAATATCTTAAATTTAAACTCCGCAGTTTACATAATCAAATGTAGGGTAGACTTCCTTTGTAGGGTTGAAAACATATGGACGAATTGAAAATGTTAGGTTGATAAACCATACAGTGGTTTTATAAATGTAGGGTTGATTCTAAAATTACATCCTTTGATCCATAGTTTTACTATAACATATGGTAACTAATCCATACATTCACTATAAATGAAGTGTGTAAAAAGTAATGTTCCTTACCAAAAGTAATGTTCGAAAATGATACTTTTCATATTCAAACACTGGGTATAAACAACATTTCCATATTTCTTAAAAACACATTTAGAATGATTTATAAAAAAACATTAACCCATAAATAAGTTTTAAAAAAGATAACATTTTCAAGAAATATAATCCTGAAAAAAATATATTTCTTAAGTAAAACAAAAAAAGGTATTTTTGAGCATCAAAATCAATGAGAATTCAATGAATATTTTTAAAACAACACATAACCAACAATATTATACCAAACATTATTAACTAGAATTTTTTAAATAAAACTTAATATATATTTATACTACATTATCAAAATTTTAACATGTTTTAATTAGTTGTGATTAAATAACTATGAATTGATTTTGAGACTTTTTCTATGGATTTATTTATCATTGTTTGATAAACCAACCAAAACATAGTTGGGGTGTATTTGAATCCTCTACTCTCTTATATTTTGGTAACCATATGTCTCCTTTCAGTCATGGTGCAAAAATACAACATCTAATTGCAACACATCATATCGAACACACTTTTATTACAATGTCACTCACATTCATGTAAGGGGGTATTGGGGTTTGAGATACATAAAATTTTTAAGTGGACATGCAGGTCCTTACATACTATGATAGAGGGATGACATACTGGTAATCAATGAGGAAATGAAAAGGCAGTTTTTACAAGTTATATAACATCATATAAAAAAATATAACTATCAATTTCAATCATAAATTGTTCAGTAATCTCATGGTCAGTCTATTATTAGAAATTATATAACTATATCAAAAATATAAAACATGAATTTTCAATCCTACATTGGTTGTCCATCTCAATATCAAGCATCATACAATACTCTTAACATGTTTTTTGAATACTTTTCATGTTCTATATATTATTAATTTACCTATAACTATATCTGATAAATAATATAAATATAAATATATATTTAAAATTATTTATATTCATACATTCAAAAATATTTTCCACTCTTCCAAGGGGAAAACTATAGCTATAACCATAATCAGTATAAATTACCACACCATTGTAATATATTGATGTAGACATGATTTCTATGAAATATTTCTTATTAAAACATTATATAAGACATAATCTAATATTTAACATTTAATAATTTGTTATGATTAAATAACTGTGACTTTATCTTGAGACATTTTTAGTGGATTATTTTATCATTATTAGATAAATAAACCAAAACATAGGGGGGAGAAAGAGACTCTACTATCATAAATTTTAGCAATAAATGGTCTTCATTCAGTCATGGTTTAAAAATCCAACATCGAAAAAAACTTCTCTTATCAAACAACCTTTTATTACAATGTTACTCATATCAAAGTGTTGTGATTTGGGGATTTAAGATACATAGAATTTTTACACTCACACATAGGTCCTTACATTCTTAGAGAGAGGGATGATAGGTAGGTTCTGAATGAGGAAACAAAAATGTAATTTTTACAAATAATATAACCACATATTAAAAATACCAAATGAAATTTCAATAATACATTGGTCAATCATCTCAAGATTAATCATCATAAAATACTCTTAACATGTTTTTTGAGATATTTATTATGTTATACATATTTTAACAATACAAATAACTATATGTAATAAATAATAAATATCTATATATGTACACATTATTTATATAACTTGTTTTTAAATGTCGATATATATATATATATATATATATATATATATATATTCTTTTTTGTTTTTAAGGATGTATTTTAAATATACCTAGTATTATTTATAAAATATTATATTCAAATAATATAACATATATTATCCCAGTAATGATATGTATTTTTTCATTTAATTTACAATATTCATGTTTGTGCCTAAGAATTTTAGTAATAATTTTTTTAATAATTAACTAGAATACTTTTATTTCTTTATGAGTCTAATAATATAATGTACATTTATTTAATTTTTAGTCTACTATATACGTACATTTAAATATATTCATCTATATTTATTAATATTTTAAAATATTATTATATATAATTTTATAAGAAATAGTTGTTTCCTAAAAATATATTATTATTTTATACATAACTACTAAAAATATTATTAACAGAATGTTTTTAAAAATAATATAATTAATAATAGTAATATAATTTACACTTAAATTATCAATAAAATATTACAAACTTATGTTACATTCAATATAATAAAATTATGTAAGTATATATATATATATATATATATATAAGTAATTAAACTTTAAAAAAATTAATAATTATATTTTATACATAATTACTCAGAATAATAATTATTTACAATTAATATAATTCAAATATTATTATTAATAGTAATTATATTATTTTCTCTAAAATAATTAACATATCAAAGAATATATTAGATATTTAAATAAATTTAGATATGATAAATTATATAACATATATATATTTAATTCTATTCAAATAAAGATAATATAATTTTTTATAAATAATTATTAATAATTAGATTTTTATAAAATACTTATGTAGATACAATTAATTTTTTTGTGTATCAAATTTTATATTTTAAATTTATTTTAATATAAATATATCATATAATATAATATATACATGTAAACATATTCAAATTAAATTATTCAAAATTTAAATTAAAAATATATAAAATTTTGTAAACAACAATATTTCCTTAAATATAAATTATTTTTTATACATAAAATTTAAATTATGAACACACCATATTTATATTTTCTAAATCATTAAATATAAATTAAATCTTATAAATAATAATTACTGATACATAAACTAAATCATACAAAGAAAATTAATTCCTACATTCATAAAACCAGATATTTTAAATAAATAAATCATACAAAGAAAATGAATAAAACAATTAGAAAACTAAAATTTTTAAATATAAATTTTACATTTTTGAATGTTGGAACTATATGTTGATATAGAAACATGATAGAGTTTCTCTAGAGAATTCCTGACTTGAATATGGCCCTCTATGTCACATCAAAGCATCATGGGACTCCTAAGCATATCACACTAGGGATATAGCCTTAATCTATCCCCTTTTGCAGATTTCCAAGGCCGGTCTAAACACCTGAACCATTCACTAATCTCTGCAAGTTCTAACCACCCATGTAGTCATGACCTTATGTGGGAGGAAATATATCCCCACATAAATCTCAATGAGACCAATTACTCTATGTATCTATCATTGAAAAACTCTTGTCCATGAATCCTATGTAACATGGTTCAATTGATATCATCATCCATAAGTGGTCGGAATGTCCATCCAATACACGAGGTTCAATCAATGCCCTCAACACCTCTTATAATTTAATCTCTGGCAATAGATTTTATTTAATATCATTAATAATTTTCAAAGAGGATCACTGCATGTAGTGTCGGTTGAACACTTTCCACAGGAATATAATAAATTCATAATACCACAAGGTAGATGTATATGGACCACCTACCATTCATAATCATTTTCCCTATTTATCATCCAGTCATTGACCCTCATCAAGTCATGTGAAACCCACCCAACCACCATCTAAAATAATTGTAGTCCTTCCTCAAATGTAAACCCTCACATAAACTAATCATATTCAATTTATAATTAATTAATTAATTAAAAAATTATATGAAAGTTATATTATAATTAAATAGGAATAAATACCTAGAGACCCACCAGTCGAACTCATCACTCTAAAACCATGACCAATCACTCTCCATGACATGTGTCAAACTACCAAACACATTCCAGGCCCAGTCCCTAACCAATGACACTAAGAAAAAGATTAATTTAATTTGATTGGATTTAAGTAAAAACTCTTAGAAAATTCCAAAGTGTGATGTACCTCTTTGGAATGATGTATGATGAAAGGAATATGTTGTCTCAAGATATAACCTATGAAAGAAAAGAAAAAATTCAGATATATGATTCCAATTAATCTTTCTAATTAATTAAATTAGATCTAAAATAAAACCTATAAACTTTCTTAATGCCATCAGAATGGTGTGTGATAGTGGGAATAAGTCTTCATGGGATCTCCTCTACACAATCCATAGAAAATCCCCATGAAGAATGGTCAATTCCACCATCCACTGATAGAATTAGAACCAATTCCTAAACCAAGAGAAATGAAAATCCAAAGAAAAAAAGAGAAGGGGGTCCATAGAGGCTATCAGAGATGAAGATACACCTTAAATATCTAAATAATGGCCCCAAAACACCCCTTAATCAATGGAGACGATAAGGAGGGAGGGAGATCAACCAGCTGGGGAGTCCGCACATGATATTGAAGGAAGAAGTGGACTATGTCTTAAAATCCCACTAGGGAAAGTAATATTTTCCCACATTTAAGGATCTTCATGGTATGGACACATGTTTTTCCAAACCACGCACCAATCATGTAGATTATTCTACAACACTCTGAGGATGTCACATGGTTTTATATGAAACCTTTTAAAGTTTGAATAACATAGTTTTCCAAACCTCATGTCTAAACCAAGTCGCACGGTTTCTCCATAAATTTGTTTCGGTTCCCAAAAATCAAATTTTAGCTATGGAATACAACCACACTCTATAGAAATTGAATTGAAAACACCCTAGACTATAGGGTTCCCCATATTTTACCAAAAACTATGCACCCCAAACTGTTCTCCCTGGGAAAACACCACAAAACTATTAAAACATAACCTAAAGCTCCTAAGGCACACCTGAGAACTTGAGATACCATACAAGCATCATTCCATATCAGAAAGAATCACTTAGATTTATTCCAACTCCTAAAATACTATTTTGAATCAGGGATTAAAATTTGATCTGTCTGGTAATTGAATAATGAAATTCGTTCTTTAAATTTTTAACTCATACAGACACAGGGTCTTACAATCTCCTAGAAATAATACTTCTTGTTCCTGAAAATTCTTTCTGGACATCCATCTACATCTATAATACTATTAAGGCCATCCATTCCCCAAAAAAACATTATATTTTGAACACTAAAAGCACATATAAGGCATAATCAATACTTCAAGGTGCTCAAATCATCAAATCATGAGCCAAGCCCCATGAACAAAATAGAAACACAGATACACCACTTATTAAAAACCATACTTCCTAAGACACGATTGTGTCATTGTCCTATTTATTTTCTATCCTTGGTGCTCCCCACCATATAAGATATATTAATATTTTTAAGACACAATGTTTCCTGTAGTTAGAACCACTAATCCAAACATATTTTAGTATTCTTCATGATGAACTTGGTGTGGTTATTGATTCAATATATCTAATCACATACAAAAAAAACTGGTCATACCTCCTCTAGTCAACCCTTCTTGAAAATTGCTTGCTTCAATTTGTGATGCGTTATGAATTATGTGATCATGATCCCTTTAAGACCAAAGAATCACTTGATCATCCAAGAATGCTCAAAGAATCCTATACTCGACTCTAGATGATGTCCCATGGTTGAACAATCCATGTTCATTTCCATTATCATGACGTACCATGAGCACTGCTCCATCATTGACCTGACCACGTTAAGGTCACCTCAAAACCATCCCGATCTTGATGACAATGCTTAGAATCTATCCAAGGTCACATAATAACTCATATATATCATTCTTCATAGCATACAGGTTAACTCAGATCTATTTTCGTCTCAGAATCGTAATATTTAAAATGAAAATCTGATCACTTGTCTCATTCACCAATAGTCCCTCAATAGGAGGGCCACATAACTCATTATCAAAGTCAAAATACACTACATAGGAGTGTACTAATCATCACACAACTGAATAAAATCCCAAATCATAATAAGTTTCACAACCTCAGAAGAAAATTGGTGCATCTCCCTACCATATAACATCACATATAATACTCCCTAAGAACCACCTTAATAGGTATAATATCCAAAAAGTATAATTTTCCTCTCAAGTACCACCCATTACATTATAATAAACAATTTCTTTTAATCAACAAATTGGTTGGTTATAACACCACACTTGATCCATTTATAGAGTATTATACAACACAGGGGAACTCACCATTATTACAAATAAATCTTATAGTCATCATTATCACAAGAAACTAGTAAAATTAACCATTTAACCTCAATTATCTAATAACAACTCATCAATTCTCCACTCAATATAACCATGCACACTCAATGTGTGTTTTCTGGTCACATCCCAAAAGTAATGGGAATGTGATCTTGTACCATGAACAAGTAGATACATGGATCATTTCTCTATGGGTTACACACTACCAGAACTAGGATCAAGTGTCAAACCACTAACCCTGATCCTTAATCATGTCAGTCACATCCATCCTAGAGAACCCCTGGAACTCTTATTCAGAATTAGACACTTCACTTGTCCCAAGTTCTATCACATGACATCCCACTATAGAAGTTTCATTCTCACATCACAACTAATAGGAAAATCAAGTTCACATCTTTTTAAACCTTGGAATCAACATGCCAACATACACTCTATGGTCCCATATTCCCATCGACCAAAAACCATATTCTGAACCATCATCCTACTTGGGCATTAATTATCACAGAGCATCTACAAACATGACCTCCTCTTCAAGAAACATAAAATCATTAGTAAACGTCTATACATATAACAACATCATCCTAGATGGTAATTTCCAATAAAACCACATAATATGATTTAGTTAAGAATATTTTAATTCCTATATAAATGGGATAACACCATATGGGTTCTTTTTAATCTAATATTAGTAACCCATCAGGGTTTAAACCTATGAAATAATCTGCATTTATCGAACCAATAGGGTTATTTAATGTACCACGCACATGTAGTATTTCATCATCCTAATCATAAATTATCTCATCATGGATCCATATGACAGGCCTCAAATAAAAATATAGAAGCAAATCATCCAAGCTAAGTAGAATTCCACAAATTACATATATGGGAAAACATCATATGAGTAATTATTGACACTTGAAACAACTAATATTAAATAATTTGTGAAATCACACACAATCACACCTATAAGTCATATGAATCAAACATAACAGATATGATGTAGGAGATGGCCCTCACTTCTATAGGATAAGAGTCAAATCTAATCATTGTTCTCTTTCCAATGGGCCAATAACCAAAATCCAAGATAAATAATGAACCTAGAACACCCATGTGAAAATCACATCCATCTATAACATAAAAAAATATAAATAGTGGTCCCATTTCCTCAGTAACATTGACTTCTTACTAGAACATATGTTCTCTATGCACTAGTCTGATATCCATCACAAGCTCCAATGAATTTCTAAATATTCAGTCTACCAAATCCCAAAACATTGAGAAAAAAATAAAATATTCTTTGATACCACTTTGTAACATACTTTTCTATCTCACTCAATTTACAATATCTAAAATGGTTTTCCACAATACCTTAGTAATGCCTCCATATATTCTATAGGTTTTCAACTAGTAGCAGTTGTCTAAGGAGGTATTGTAGGGAGGTTATACCCCATGTATCAGAGTGTACAATCATAAAAACAAACAACCAAAATACATCACATATAAAATGAATCAAAATAAATAAATATAAAAATATTAATAATAAATGAAATTTAGTAAGGCCCAAATATCCATTTCATACATAAAACTAATGTTCCGCCACACTGATTATATATACAGATCAACTATAAGGAAAAAAATTATGGCTCCATGAAATACATGATCCATACCTCATCTAGTCTCATGATACAATTCAAGATATCTTTCCTGGTCATAAAAACATATTTTGGGACTTACCTAAGCCTAACATGTATCTACTACCATTTTAATGTATGCTCAGGTACCCAAGTTCTATGGTCACCTGAGAAGAGTGTGAGTACACAACTCAGTAGGGAACCACCAATGTGGTCTCATAAATAACTATTATATATGGTTATATTTTAATGTTAAATGTACAGTTGAAATAAATAAATAATTATAGAAAAAACACCATACTACCATCCTTAGCCTAATGTCATCATGTCTCTAAGCACGTCATGTGATCATACCGACCATGCTATGATAGAACACCCCATTGGTGTATACCAGATCCAATATCACATAATACACTAAATGGTGTTTCCCATAGTGTCACAGACGCCCCCTATGGGAGTTTTTAGTAGTCATTATAGAGCTCCCCTATGAGAATTTTCTCTCACAAACAGACCCAAGATGAGGATTGAGCAACAACTACCACAAGCCCACATCCATAGGCTAGGGGTGGTGATAATAATCGAAGTCATATCTAACTTAGGGAGGCCCTTTCCTAAATACCTACACACATACAAACATATCTATCTCATGGAAAAATTGAAGAGGGAAATAATGAAATATGAAACACTACTATAAAAATATACCAAGCATCCATGAAGCTCTAGATGGTACAACAGTAAGATAGTGTAACTAAAAAGTAAAGGAGTAAAATACATGCCCAATGAGAAATATGTCCCAATCAAAAAAAATTGGAAAAGAAAAAAAGTGAAATAGATCCCCACTCTGGAATCCCAGGATACAACCATCATTCATGGTCGAAGAACCCAAACTCTCTAAGATAATCTATAGTCATAGTCAACCTATTCGTCTCCTACAAAAGAATCAACATGTGCAGGAAAAACCCATGTCGATGTGGGTATATAAATACCCAGTAGAATTCCCTAAAAGCGGAGGGGGAAGTATTAAGTGATACAAGAGGAAGATAAATAAATTAGATACCCAAGGTATAATGGAAGTGTACATCTCAACCCAATAAATATTAAAAGTAAGCATGTCCAAGTATAAGGGGCTAAGCACGGTGCATAGATGAACTACTCATTGAGCCTTTTCAACAAATAGCAGGAGAGTAGACTTATCAAACCATGAGAAGATAGACATGTAAAGCATGTGACATACCTCAAGCATTGTTGAATCTCTTATAAGGAGAGTAACCAAACCAAAGGAGTGGGTATAGAAGAAGGATATATATGCTCAGTTAAATAATCCCAAATAAGGGAGTAAGGGGATCTCCATATCATAGCTCAGTCCAAGAAGAATAGTATATAATAGTTCCAAAATTCCAACAATGATTTATAACAATCCACACATCTACCCTGAACAAACAAGTCTATGAAAAACATTTACCACACCTTGATACTATCTTCTTTGGGTACAAATAACTTTCCCACATGGTTTTGGTCATGTCACAAAAACGTATCTTGGTGGGGAAAGTGTTCCTCTTCCTCATGAGTTCAAAGATACGTAAACCACACCTCATCACTATTCCATTGATTCTAGGGGCCAAAAACTCTAGGTAGAGGACCCATGTGTTGGTACAATAGGATCTTTCCACTTTGGTAGTTGATGGAGGACCCATGCCCTGCCTAGTAGAAGGTTTTCACTCCAATCGTCAAGGACCCATGCCCATCCTAGATGGAGGGTTCCAATATTAGTCATTGATGACCCATGCCCTAATGTCATTGGAGGTTTCCACTCAAAATGTTGAGGACCTGAGCCCAGTCCAACTGGAGGGTTCCACTCTAGTAGTTGTCAAGGACCCATGCCCATGCCAAATGGAGGGTTCCACTCAGGATTTTCTAGAGGACCCATACCCATCCAGGCGTGAGGGTTCCACTCTAGAATCCCTTAAGGACACATGCCTAGGCCAACTAGAGGGTTCCACTTGGTAATAAGCATCTGGTGATCATGTCTGATCACTTCTGTCATCGGGGTCACCTCATAAGGTTTTGTGCCTGGAACATTTCCCAAAATATATCTAAATGCGCAACCGAGGGAACCATTACATTATATGTAGAAAAATACTCAATATTGGATATTCACGAGCCATAAATCTGAGTTTAAATGAAGGAGATATGAATGTTTATTGTTTTATTAGATGGGTTTAAGGGGAACACAGTGTGTGAGGGGACCCATGCAGCATGTGGTCCCACTCCATAGTCTGCTCGTGTTCCTAGCTAACACACAGCTCCCAAACATGTAGAAGTAGATGCCTTGTAGGTGGAATTCATGGTGTATCCAACCTATATAGGGACTAGAATATGTGTTGGATTTGTACTTTTATTGAACCTCGTGTTTGTGTACTATCATGCACGGTGTGTCGGGCCACATGTGATGCTACCCTTATGGTCTCACAAATCCGTGTACATGGCACATGGTGTGTTCCTAGCGTGTGATCCGGTATATGGCACAATCACATGGAGAGGGTGGTACATGGTGTTTCGAGGGAAGTACATGCCATGAAATCCTTATGAGTTTCCAAAAAACTAGTATGAACATTGAAGGGATCACGCCATTTGTTCATCCTTTAACATGGTGTGTAGTCTGGTATTCTGTATAAATCTTAAATCTATATATTTGGCCTTCACACCTCAAATCAAGGTACAAAACACTACATTATACATAGATTCCTATAAAAAATCATGGATCTGGCTGTGAGTAATGATTTTCATCCATCCTTTGCTGGAAATCATCATTATATTTCATTGAAGTTCCACCTTTTGAACCACAAGACCCCATGAATTCGACCTGTTGATCGCACTGTGATTCACTATTTCATTTGCACCCTTACACCACTGTGCTAAACTTGTTTTATATTAAAAATTATAAAAAAATTAAAAAATTCATTACATTTTTGAATCATTTATTTTATTTTTATCACTTTTTAAAAGGGTAAATGTTACTTTTCTTATTATTACATTGCAGGAGGAGGTGATTTGGAGGCCCTAGAGATGATCCAGAAGGAAAATGGGCCATAACTGCATGGGTTCCATGAACACCTATCCACTGTTGTGTAGAGTATGAAAACTCTATGCATCCCAATAGTCTGAGATTTTGGAGGATGGTCCAAAATTAAATTTTATACAACTCTTATGAAGACATCCAAGCCCCATTAGGCCATTAAGCATCCCAACCTAAGTGATATGTCCAAGCCACTGAATCTACATGGAGTCAAAAGTTGTGTGTTGTGTGATGTCCATATCTAGAGTTTTACATGTCCAAAAGAAGCCAAAAAATTGTTGTAAATATCCAAGACGCATGGAAAAACATTTTTGTTTTTTCAAAAGTGACTTTGGAGGCTGAAAAAAATGTGACAAGTAGTTTTACACAATCTTTGTTCCAAAAAATACTTTCCATTTTTACTACAAAAGAGCACCATGGGTACCACATTTGGAGAGTTCGAACCAGGAGCCAGGATCTACCATTTTGGAGTCCTATAAGAGTCTCTTAATCATTATACAAGTTTTGGAGGCCCCTATCCTCATATAGGGGGATCAAGGATGAAGAAGGAGTTCCACCTGAGCCTCCTCCTCCTCTCGATGGTGAGCTAAACGGTGGAAGATCGTTTACACAAACTTGGGAGGGAGTTCCAAAACATGTTCTTATACAGGTTTGGTATAATTTTTGTGTTGAATATTTCAATTATTTTGTATCTTTACATTATTCTCCCCTGATTACATTTCATTTGATATAATTAAGTGGAACACTTTTTATTTCAACACCGATTGGGTTGAGATTTCAAGTGGGAATCTTGGGTTTTTCCGATTAGACAACACAATAATCCTATTCATCTCACACATACATAAGATTTAAGTATTATTTGGTAGAGATTTTATTCTATGATAGGTAACCAAATCTTGGAAACATGATTATTGTATCAAGGGGTGGTTCTATAAGAATTATTTGAAGAGGCAAGAGGGGATTCAAGATCTTGAAAACCTTCAACCAAAGAATTAAAGAAAACCATGTTAAATTTTCAGAACAATGAACTATACAAGATGTGTAGTGAACTTGAAATTATCTTCTTCTCTCATAATTATTAATACACCACCTCTATTTATCAACTATTTAACTCTTAAATTAAGTAATTTACTTTAATCTGTTTTCAAAACCACCCCCATATTTTAGTACTTCTTATTAAAAATACATTCTCTAAAACTATCAATGATCTTTGAGAGATGACCTAGGTTCTTCCCTAGACTATAAATTTATCTTAAAATCATAATCAATTTGACGTGTCATGATAACGTGGTCGCCAGTCTTGATTCATGCTCTAAACAATGAAATGATCTCCCATTCTTCAATAAAATCCAAGATCTAGACATAGTTCGTTGATCGAATCATTACTCACAAAACCATAATGAATCTGGGGGTCTGGTTGTGCTCGGTAAAACCCAAAAACTTTCTTACTGGGACCTTGTGGATCCAAATGGTAAGGAACACAATGAAACGAGGGACAAAATAACTAAAAACCAAAGTTTAAACATAATTGGACAAGCGTTCTTGTCCAACAATCTAGAACAGGAATACCAAGGTTAAAACATTGATTAAACAAATTGAAATCTAGTACATAGCTTCATGAAAATATTATAAGAGGTAGAATATTGAAGATAGAATAATTATCTACTAAATCATTTATTTTTAAGGGAGAAAAATGATATATAATGAGTCATACCACAATTTTTGGATCAATTACTAATGAAGAACACATTTTTGAACAATTTTAGAGGAGTAATTGTGTTCATTGTGACCTAATATGCTTGATTCTAGAGTTTCATCATCATTTATTTAGATCCGTAAATGGAGGGAGGAAGGAGAGATTCACCAGTGATTATATAAATATGATACAACCCTATAAATTCTTCCCTAGTGATATATTTATAATATATCATTTAGGTTAAAAAGTATTTAATTATTTAATTTAATAATTAATTAATCAAATTAAATGTACCCCCACTGAGAAAGGGGTCCAAAACTACCAGGAAAACTCATTTTATATCATGGCCAGGGTAAAAACCACATTTTGAACCCAACCATGGTCTTGGATTTCTGATCCAAACAACTTTTTAAGATTTGTCATGTTTTCTTTGAGGTATCATGCATGCGTAATATAAAATATATTTAATATTATTATAAAATTAATTCCAAGAACACCAAACCTTAGAATATCATGTATTCTCATTTCTTGGATTTGGAAATATTTATAGAAATATTTCAAAGAATTGCAAGGGAAAAAATGAGTTTCCACATCTTTCTCTCCTCCAAGATTTTCACTATAAAAAGGGAAACAACTTAGGATACTAAGCCTGCACTTGGATCTCCTGCTCCCAGGAACTCTCCTACATGTTTTTTTGCTACCACAACATGCGAACCAAATGGATGGTCCATCCATTCAATGTCCTCTCCTACTGGTCCTCAATCACCATAAGGTACTTCACAAAGTTGGCTCCATCCTCAATGTCTAGTTAGCCCAAGTAGATGATGTGCATATGTTCATTCAAATACCTCCTTAGTTTTTCCCTGTGGAAAACATCATGCACCCACTCCAACTATGGTTATAGGGTGTGGTGGTAAGAAACCTTGCCAACTGTCTGCACAATCTCAAATAGCCCAATGAACCTCGAGGACAGCTTTCCTCCCTAGTCGAACCTCCCCATTCTTCATCATGGGTATAATCGTAGAAAAATGTGGTCTCTATACTCAAACTCAAAGGTTCAATGATGGAAATATGTGTAGGATTTCTATCTACTCTGGGTCATTCTCATCCACTCACAGATGACTTGTACTTTCTATATTTCCACCTACGCCATCTCTTAACCTGCTAGAGATGTCTCACCATTTTCAATCCAGAACAATGGTGACCTACAGGGTCTCCCGTATAGGGCCTAAGAATGTGTCATCCTGATGGTATTGTGGTATTTATTATTTTATGAAAACTCTTCTAAGGGAAGTCGGTTCTTCTATCTCCAGCTGAAGTCGAACATGCAAGTCCTCAACAAATCCTCAAGCACCTAGATAGTGTGCTTAGTCTACCCATCAGTCTCAGGGTGAATGGTTTTACTCATCCAAAATTGGGTCCCAAATATCTCTTGTGAGACTCTCCAAAATTCTGACATAAACCATGCATCACAATCAGTGACAATCGTTGAGGTCACACCATGAAGGTGATTGATCACATGTATGCACATTTTTCCTAAACTATCAACCGATATCTACTCCCTAATAGTGAGGAAGTGTGTTGACTTCATGATTCAGTAATATATCACCCATATGGTTCATGGAACTTTTCTATGCATGGAATCCCTATGACAAAGTCCATGGATATGCCATCCCACATCCACTCCAGGATCTCAAGAGGCTGCAACAAACTTTCCGGAACATGGTGCTAATCATTTACTTGTTGATAGGTGAGGCACAAAGAGACAAACTTAGTTATACATTGTCTCATTTAGGACCACCAAAATGATCACTAAATGACACTATTTATCTTCCCAACACCAAGATGTACAACTATGGGAGAAGTGTGGAACTCTCACATCACCTCCTCCCACAACATGACTGGGACCAAAGATCACCCCTAGAACAAGATGACGTGATTCCCTCATTTAGAATATCCATCTGGCGAGTCACCTATGGATATATGATTAGGTAAGACATTTTAGTCGATGTATATGATTTGGGACACTCTCACATGCTCAATAAGTGAAGGAGTCTACACCATCGACTAAAGAAAATATATACCCTCCTCCTCCACTAGGTCAGATGTAGGGAAGCTAAATACTCTAAAGCTTCCTATACTAGGTGAGCCTATGACTTCCTACTAAGGTAATTTTACACAACATTTCCCTTCCCTGTATTATAGACTATCTTGAATTCATATTCCTAGAAGAACTTCAAATAGTTCCAATGTCTCAGGTTCACATCTCTCTGAGTGAAGACATACCTGATAATTTGGTGGTCTATGTAAACCACAAAGCACTCTCCCAAAAGGTAGTGTCACCCCATCCTAAAAATAAAGACTACCACTAATAGAACTAGGTCATGATTCATGTAGTTTTTATCAAATATTTTCAACTACCTTGACTAGTATGTGATAACTACTTGTTGTTTCATCAACATATAGACAATCCCATATCCTTAGCCATCACAATACACTATGAACTCTATTCCCTCATCTGGTAGTCTCAACACTAGAGAACCCATAGGCCTCTACATAAACTCGTCAAAGGCTCTATTTCACTACTCATACAAAGAAAATTTCTTCCCTTTCTATGTCAGGGTAGTCAAAGAGGCTGCAATTCTAGATAATTCTGTCACAAATATCTCATAGTATCCCACCAAGCCATGAAAGCTTCATACCTATGACACATTCTTGGATGGATCCCAAGAAATTACTATTTTGATCTTTTCTAGATCCATGGATAAACCATGATAAAAAATTACATGACCCAAAAATTGAAACGCATGAATCCATAACTAGAACTTTGATATAATTTCATAGTGGTGGTGCTCTTGAAGCATGTCAAGAACCATCCTCGACTACTATTCATGCACCACCTCTATTGTAGAGTAAACACGTATGTTGTCAATGAAGACAAAAAAAAAACAGGTTCAAGTACTACTAGAAAATTGGTTTCATCAAAGCCATTAAAAAGGCATGGTAATTCGTCACACCTAAGGTCATCACCAGGAACTCACATTTTCCATAGTGATATTAAAAATCCAGTTTTTGAATATCGTCTGTGAGAACCCACAGTTGGTGGTAACCAGACTTGATATTGATCTTAAAGAACCATCTCTCACCTCAAAACTAACTAAATAGGCCATAATTCCTTGGAAATGGGCACTTTTTATCTATCATGGAATAGTGCATGCGATGATAATCTATGAAATGACACAAACTCTTGTCTTACTTTTTCACAAATAGGACTGGAGATACCCCGGGGGACACACTTGGTCTGATGAAGCCTTTCTCTCGAAGGTCACCCAACTACAACCATATATCATGGAACTCATTGGGCACCATCTGATATATAGTAAAAGTTATCAATCTATTCCTTGGATACAAGTCGATGAAACAATTCCTCTCCCATCTCATAGGTAGTCTTGAAATGTCTCCAGGGAAGACAACCCTATAATCCTACACTATTGAAGGAATCTAGATTCCTACTAAACCTGATGCACCAAGTGATATAATTTCTAGATAAAGGGGTATAGGTTGTAACCTCATACTCATGAAACTCACTTTCCCTTCCATGAGGTCTCTCTCATCATAAAAGAATAATCCCATCCCATCAGTACGTAGGCATCTAACTTATATGTGGTTACGGTCAATTTGGGCTCAGACCAGTGACATCCAATACATATCTAAAATTACATCATAGTGTCCTATAATGAGAACCAAAAGGTCCCATTTGAACCTCTCTCCACCTTTAAATATCTCTCACTTTTAGTAGATGAAGGATAAAGATTAATCATTCCCTATAGAAACCTCATGAAAATACTGTTGTCCTAACACCTCAACTGGGTTCTCCAACTCTCGCATGAGAATTATATAGATAAAGAAATGTTATGGAGATGTGTCTCCTAAAACGAAAACAAGAGTATAATAAACATAGATCATACCTCTGATCATCTCATGTGTTGTAGGGTCATAGATATCCAAAGAGTACAACTATCTGCAGCCTTGATAACCAGCACCCTAAGTCTGACATGGGATTCCTGGTGGTGGTGTTGGAAGAACCTTATATTTTCTTCCACCAAATGTATCTCCTCCTTCTCCTCTATAAGATCTTTCTCTTTTGGGATTACCCTATCCATTCCTGGGAGATCCCTTATCATGGAATTGCCTCTACCCTACCGTTCTATCATCTATTTGTCTAGGTTGCTTTGCATGCTTGGTCGGGTAGTCACATTCCACGTGACCTCACCCATCACAAGTAAACCAACACCCCTCTATAATAATCCCCAGTTCTCCAAACTTATTTTGACCACATGTCTAACTCTGATCATGTATTTAAATCCTATACCAAGAACCTAGAACATGACGTCTGATGTCTACTGCAGATGACCCGACTCTATGATGCCAACTATTAGCTCTAGCTGTCTGGAATCCCTCTGATAGATTTACCTATTTCACCAGTACCTAATCTGAATCCATGATATAGGTGGGTATGAACATGGGCACTATGCTGGCTCAGATCTCTCTATGGTGTACCCACTCAAAATTAGGTGCTCAAAAGTAGTAGTCTTGAATCATGTCATGGGAGTAACATGTGTATTCTTTAAACCTCACTACGTAATCATCAACTGTCATCCCTACCTACTTCATCTCCATAAGCTTCTAGGTCTGGACTGATCATTGGTAATATTGGTATTAATCCACGTGAAAAAGGAATATAAGATATCACATGAGAGTTCTGACTCATTGTGAATCTACATAACAAGGCCCCACCAATGTACAGTTGCTCTATGTAAAAGGTTGGCTACCTGTTCCACCACCTGATCTTTTAGGGTCCTAACAAGCCTAAAGATAGGTACCATCATCTCTAGACAATCCTATATTATTTAAGGATCTAGTTTTCTGTGGAACATCGGTAGAATTTTATGCTAGAACACTTGGAGTGTCCTAAGACAACACACGTCCTCAGACTTCTTTATTGGGAAGATCTAATGATCGATAGGTGGAGGTGCTGATAACTACCCACCTAGAGGAAGGGGTTCATGAGATGGACCATGAACCAAGGCCTCAACATTCATAAGGTTTTCATTATGAACTAGAGATGATATCATAGCTGACTCAATAAGTATAATCAAAGACTCAATCTAATATAATTCATGTACCATTAATCCATGAAAAAAATGCTTCTGTATGATGAGTCAACAAGCAGGTATAAAGGTCTGGGTGAATGGATACAACAGTCATCACACCAGTACTCACAGGCTTAATATCTACACTCAAGACACTTTGACACTATTTCACTAAGTGCATCCAATCATCTAAAGGGGATATGTTTGAAAAAAATATCAAGGAATAAAATTTCTCAAATACCAGTCTATCGTGACCCAAGTCAATTTAGTGATTGAACCACAACTACCCTAACATCACTTTTATAGGAAAAGGGGTGGAGATAAGAGCCAAAGGAATACCTAACTCAGATAATCCTTTTCCTAAGAAACTATAAAAACAAACATTTACATTTCAGTGAAAAAAAATTTAGAGGGAAAAATAAAATATGGAACACTGCTATAAAAATAAACAAAGCATGCATGGACCTCTAGAGAGTACAATGATATTATAGTGTAACTAGAAAGTAAATGAAAAAAATACACACCTAGTAAAAAATATGTCCCAACCTAACAAAACTGGAAAAGCAAAAAGCAAAAAAAGATCCCCACTCATGAATCCCAAGCTATGACCATTGTACGTAGTTCAAGAACCATGAATCCTTAATCCCCTCTATAGTCATGGTCAACCTATCTTTCACCTTCATAAGACACAAAATGTGTGGGAAAATCAATATAGGGGTGAGTATATAAATACCTAGTAGAATTACCCAAAATATGAGGGGGGAATTATGAGATACAAGAGGAATAGAAATATAGTAGATACACAAGGTAGAGTGAAAGAGTACAACTCCACCCAACAAAGAGTGGAAGTAAGATCATCCAATCATAAGGGTATAAAAACTGTGACAAGATGAACTAACCATCGAGCCTTCACCACCTATAGTAGGAGAGTACACTCATACAATCACAAGAATCTAGACATGGAAAGCATATGACATACCTCACATGTGTTTTACTCTCTTTGAATTAGAGTAACCAAACCTAAGAAGTGGGTAGTGAATAAATATATATATATATATATATGCTCAGTCAAAGAATCCAAAACAAGTAAGTAAGGGGATCTACATATCATATATTATCCCAAGAAGAAGTGTATATAATAATTCCAAAAGTCCAACTATTATTCCCAACATCCCACACATCTGCCCTGAACACACAAATATAAGGAAATCATTCCCCACCCCCTGATACTATCCATTTTTAGTGGAACTGACTCACCTGTATGGTTTTGTTCATGTCAACAAAATTCATCTTAGTGGGTAAAGGTTTCATCTTCCTTGTGAGTCCAAAAACTTTTCAACCAAACTTCATCACTGTGTCGCATTGTCAAGGGGAAAACATTTCTAGGTAGAGGGTCAATGCCCTGGTACAACAGGAGTATTCCAATGTGGTAGTCGATATAGGACTCATGCCATTCCCATAAAGAGGGTTACACTCTGATGGTTGAGGACCCATTCCCATCCCAACTAGAGGGTTCTCCTCATAGTCATCAAAGACCCATGTCCTGATACCATAGGAGGGTTCCACTTCAAAATTTAAGGACCCATGACCAATCCAACTGGAGGGATCAACTATAGAAGTCGTTGAGGACCTATTCCCAACCTACGAATAGGGTTCCAATTGGGATTCTATAGAGGAATATTATGGAATCCAACCTTTTTATTACATAACTTTTCATTTACATGGTACAAACAAAGGATCTTTTAAAGTTCAATTTCTTGGAAAAAATGTACATAATACATAAAAAATATAAAACATTTATTTTAATCCTCTTGAAAGGATTTATATAAGGTACATACTAGGTAAAATTAAAGAATATCAAAATATATGGACATACATCAAAGTAAATGGTGAGGAAAGGCCTGATAAGGGAAAATAAGGGAAACCGTTTACATGAGACCATGAGATATAAATTATAACTTAAGGAATTAAGGCATGAGAAAGAGGAATATAATAATAAAAATAACATGAATAAAAATATGGAAATGTGGATACAATATTTATTTTATACATTCATAAGAATATCACGAAATTTTGTCACCAAGGTGTTATAAATATTACCAAGGTTATTCACCATGGTATCGTAAAACGTGTCATATCTAGAGATTAAATTCTTTTCCAAATGAATTGGAATGTTACTCGTGTGCACCATTAATATGTATTAATTAATGTGATACATATATATCATAGTAATACATTTCATAAATAACCCATGAAGAATAAAATAAATGGGTTTCATATCAAAATCGTGGCGTTTTAAAAAAAGTACTTAAAGAAAAGATCTTCATGTCATTATTAGCCCAAAAAAGGCGTAAGAAATATTTGTTAATCCAAGAATAAAATATATCAATTTTACATATAGGTGAAAGCCACTATAAAATAAATATTTTTGGTTATTAAAAAAATAAAATAATATAATTTCATGATAAAAAGAAAGAAATTTTGAGAAGAAAATTCGGCATCATAATGGGTATAAAACATGGTTTTATAAAACATTAAAAATATAGGGGAAAAAAGTATCCTATTAATAAAATAATCACAATAAATTATAGGGATATAATAAAATGTACATAAGGAAATTTTTTGGAAATTTGAAAAATATCGCACATAAAAAATTAAATTTAAACGAAAAGAGAAGTTGAGATTTACCTTACCATGAAGAGTAACTCCTAAAATACGATGATTGAGAACTTGGGGGATTGAGGAAACCTTGGGAGGTAAAACTAGCATATATTGATAGAGAATGAAATATTAGTTAATGTAAATGGATGAATGGGTGGGTATTTATAGAAAAAGTGGGTTTTTTTTTAAATTTTGAAATAAAGGCATTGGACCCCTATGTAGTGATAAATGAAAAACAATGGTCTTTCCCAGGAAATTTTCTCCAGGTATTGGAAACTTGGATCATATTTTATTTCATTTAATCTCAAAATAGCCGACCATAATTTTATATTACTTATTTTTTCAAGGAAAATTAATTTTTCCACAAAACAACATTTCTACAGTTAAAGTTTCCATTTTAAAATTTGGAAAGTAAATTATATATTTAAAAAAATATAAAAAAATATTAAAATACATGATATTAATAAAATAACATATTATATGTAATGCATTTTTTAATTAGTTATTACATCATTATGAAATATTTATGAAATCATTAAACAAACCAAAAAACTAAAACTTTATTTTTAGTACTCATGAAAAATTAAAGTATTTTAGAAAATTATAATCAGTACACCCTAACCTATTTTTGACATTGTGATTTTAAAAAAGTTTTTTATTTTATCATAATTATTCTCTAAATAATATTATTTTAACTTTTAAATATAGAAATCCATATTTATTAAAAATAATAGCAGATTGAAAATGAATAGTAAAATTTCGTACATGTGAAAAATTATTTTCTCATTTATTCTTAAATAAAAGTGTTTTATTAATATTATTAAATTAAAATAAAAATTAATCATAATAACTTAGTTTATTATAATAATTATATCTTTTTTGAAAAGTAAAATCTCTATTCAAAAAATCAATTTATCAAATTTCATCTCAATTAAGAAAAACAATTTTTTTAAATAATGGAGTAAAATTTTTATTTATACAAATGGATTAAAATTTTATGTTACTAGAGACTTGACACATAACACAATATAACACCATCATACTATATAAGGGTGAGATTTACAATGGTGATAGACTTAGGGGGAGGATCAGCTAATATCACACGAGTCGTAATTTCCACTAACTTGAACTTCTCCCTAAGAGGATTTCATTAAACCCTAAATTATTGATGATAATATTGGTATTGTTCAAGATAGAAGACTATTGATGCTACCCCCTCCCATGTTCTGATAAATGGTCTTCGTATGACACTACTCTTCTGGTTGAGGGCAACATTTCTCCTTTCTGCATTAATTGACTTTTGCCATTAATAATTATAAATGCTAATTATAACATTAAAATAATTATTAATAGTATAGTTTCTAATGGTCATATTTAAAAATGGATATAATTGAATAAAAATCATAGAATGATTGAAACTTTATGGTCACATTTCAATTTATACTCACTTCATTATTAATGAGATATAGTTTTGTTGTGAAAAATATAATATAATACACATTTTGAAGAAACAATTTTCATTAAAAATGATTAGATATTTACACCCATTCCCATCCTAGCTAGAGTATTTCACTATATAATACAGAAAGGACTCATGCCCAACCTAGCTGGAGGGTATAACATGGGAATTAGCATCTAGTGATCCTGCCAGATCACTATTTTCATCAGGGTCACCTTAGATATTGTCATTCCTGGAACATTTCCAATCATATATCTAAATCCAAAACTAAGGGAAGAATCACATCCTATGTGAGAAAAAAAACAGTATTGAATATTCATAGGCCAAAATATATGTTCAAATGAATGAGATAGGAATGTTTTAAATTTTCATAGAAGATCTTAGGGGGGGCACAACATGTGGTCCCACTCCATAGTGTGCCTCTGTCGCAGACTGGAACATGGATACTAGCTGTTTTGAAGTACACACCATGGAGGTGGACTACATGGAGAGTCTAAACTATTGATGGAATGGACTGTATGATTCTATCTATTTCTGTATACCAGACCATTTATCCATGTAATAAGAAACACGGTGTGTCTGGCCACACCAGATGCCACCCGTGTGGTCAGTCTGTACTTTTGTACTCAACACATGGCGTGGGCCCGACCAGGTGATTTTTTAAATTTATCACTCACATGGAGAAGCTGGTATATGGTGTGTCAGGAAAAGTATATTTCGTTCCATAATTATGGGTTTCCAAAATCGTAGCGTTGATGTTGAAGGGCTACATGCCATGTGTTCATCTGTGAACATGGTGTGTAGTCAGGTTTTTTTAGAAATATTTGATCTCCAGATCCAGTATACAAGCCTCAAATTAGGCCATGTTATCGTATATTCCACCTGTATTCCTCTCAAAACTCATGGATTTGGCTATGATTCATGATTTTCAGACATCATTTTCCAAAACTCAGTTTTGGAGATCGTCAGACATCCACCATTCAAACCGCACACCACCCTGGGTTCAACAAGACTTAATTTATGCTAAGTATGTTGAAAAAATATTCTATTCATCACTAACATCCCATATATGGACATATTTCATCAATTTTATCACTACTTGTGAAGAAATTATTAATATGAGGTTCCGATTGGGCTCAGAACCACCTGACAATTGTAGAACTAGGACCCTGAGGATCCAATCGGCAAAGAATGTGAAGAAACGAGGGATAAAAGAACCTAAACCCAAGGTTTAAACATATTTAGACCAATGTTCTTGGATAAAGATCAAGAATAGGTATACTAGGGTTAGGAAACTAATTTAATAAATTGAAATCTAGAAAATAGGCTCATTCAAAGGCCATAATAGGGTTCATATCTAAGAAGGAATAAAGATATTTGCAATCATTTTGTTATAAGGGTGGAAAACCACATATAACAAATCCTACCTCGATCTTGGATTTATTTATAATTAATAACATGTTATCCGATGATTTGGGAGGAACTATTGCATTTTTTGGGTCATGATTCGCTTGATTCGGGTGTTTCAGTATCGTTTTTCAGGATCCGACAATGGAGGGAGGAAGGAGAGATTCGCCAGTGATTGAATAATTATGAGAAAAACCAAAAACATCATCTATAGTGATACATTTATAATATATAATTTATGTTAAAAATTAACTAATTAATTAATTTTATGATTAATTAATCAACATAAACATACAACAAGCATGAGAGGGTATTGAACATCCTGCACCGACTCATTTTATGTCACACCTAGGGTAAACACTATGTCTTCTACCCAACTGTGGTCTCAGATTTCTAATATAAAAAACATTTTAGTGTTATCTCATTTTATTTGAGATATCATGCATGCTCAATATAAAATATATTTAATATTTTTATAAAATTAATTCTGGGAACATTGGGCCCTGGAATTACACACCATCTCCGCCCCTAGCTCTAGAAATATTTCAATATATTACAAGGAAACAACTGGGTCTCTATATGTTATATAGTCATCTGATACCACTACTATATGAGTTTTCTCATCTGAGGCATAATCCCTATAGGCACCTCAACTAAGGTATAAGCCTTTAAGTATCACAGACCCACCTGATGTGAGTATTCTCTATTCATTTATCAAACACCCCAAGGGTGTTCAACCAAATCAATCATTAATACTAAACATATAATCTCAGGTGGCCATATTCCCAACCAACAATGAATCCATCATCAAAATCTCAGTGTGCAACCCATATTGTCACAACATAAATAGGCTCAAAACATCAATCTAATCACTACCCATTCCCGTGCACACCCTCTCACTAGGTTATATGTCAAAGGGGAACCCTTCAAGGCCCACCTAAGTCTTATTGAGGTCTCACGATCCTCCTAGGAATATCACACTAGGGATATGGGATTAAACCATCATATTTCCCAAGAATTGATGGTTAGTCTAAACCCACAACTTGTTCACTAGTCTCTACGGGGTCTAACAACCAAGTAGGAATATCCCAATGGTGGAGGAAATCTCACCCCCAGAGTCATCTCAATGAGCTCAATATCTCTTCCTATCTCTCATTGATAACCTATTCTTTATGTATCTTGAGGACCGTTGTTCAATATATATCCTTTTCCATCGGTGTCTACAATGTCTAACCAGTACATGGAGGTCCACTGGGGCCCTTGATACCTTGTACAATTCAATCTTAGGTATTTTTTTTATTTAAAAATTATAACATTTTTTAAAGAGGCCCAATGCCAATAGTGGTGATTCCATGTATTCCATGTGCATATAATAAATGAATAATACCCTAGTGAGGATTTATAAGGACCACATTTTCTTTAGAATCCTTTTCCCCATTATCCTCCAATTGGTGACTCTTGACGAGGCTCTTAAGGCCACCCATCCATCATCCAAAATACCTAAGGTCCGGTCTCAAATAAAAACCACCAAATCAATTAATCATATTCAAATTTTAATTAATTAATTAACTAAAAAATTAAACAATTAAAATTTTAATTATATATACATAAATTCTAAGAAGCACACTAGTCGACCCCATCGCATCAGAACTTCGACCAAATTCTGTCCACGACCTATGATGTACTCTCAATCAAATTATGGGACCAATACCTAACAAACAATGAAAATATGATTCCCAATTTAATTTAATTTAAGTAAAAACTCTTTGAAAATTAAAAATGATGACGTACATATCCAGAAACATGTGTGAACACGGGTAGATGTCGTCTTAGGATGTCCTTTATTACAGTATAGCAAAATACCCAATAGAAGATGCCAATTAAAATATCTAATTAATTTAATTTAATATGAATTCCTAAGGAAAACAATGTGGTGGCTTACCTCCATAAAAACAACATGTGATGATGAGAAGAAGTCACCATGGGATCACCTCTATGGAATCCACATAAAATCCAAATGAATAATGCTTGATCCCACTATGCTTCAGTGGAATCTAAACCAAAACATAGACTTCCAGAAACAAAAAATCAGAGAAATGATGAGGGTTGCGTCCAAGGAGGGTACTAGATTTGAATACATGCCTTAAATCACCAATTCACATCCTCAAAACACCCCTTGATCGAGGGAGAAGATAATAAGGAAGGTATCAAACTCTATTAGGGTGTGCATGCGTGATATGGAAGGAAGAAGGTGGGATGGGGATTAAGATCCCATAGGGGAAATGTAGTCTTTTTCCAAATTTAAAGAGCTGAATGATTTTCCAAATCATGTTCTAATTATGTGGGTGGAACAACAAATCATTGAGACTCTCTCATGGTTCCCTCTATAAAATTTCATGGTTTTTTTGACACCATCCACCAAGCCTCCATTCAAAACCAAGTTACACGGTTTCCCATTGAATTTTCACGACTTCCACAGAACAACACACTAACTGTGCAAAATAATCATGCTCCATAGAATCAGAACTAAAAATTCCTTGAGCTTCAGTGTGATTCATAGTTTCCCATAAATTGTGTGCCACAAACCATGCTCCCTGGGAAAAAACTCCAAAACTCCTGAAATGTAACCCAAAGATCCTAAGGCCCAACCGAGCAGCCAAGATACCTTTGGATCCTCACTCTATATCTAAAAGAATAACTTAGAGGCATTATAACTCTTATAATTCCTTTCTGAATCTATTTTCAAAATTCAACCCATATGGTAATTGAAAATTTAAATTTATTCTACAAATTTTCAAATCATATAGACACCATGTATTAAATTTTATTCTAAAATGAAAATGTTGTTCATATTAAGGTAGGTTCACTTCCTCCTTGAGCAACCTATTTCATATTTTATCGCCACATTCATGGATTTATTAGAAGTAATTTAATGGTTAAATATAAAAATGATAAGTATATTCTTTTATTTTTCATATTCTTGATTGGGTAAATAATTATGAGGATTAAACAAAATCAAATATGTTTTCCATGGTCAAAAAAATCTACATAAATTTACTAAACATTAAACAATAACTTATACACTCGATGAACAATACCTACAATGGAGCACGTTTGGATATTTGGAATTATTAAAACTATTGGAATGACATTAACAACTTGTCCTTACACGTCTGGAGTTGTGGAACCACTTCATAAGAACTTCCATAATTATCAACAAACTAATGTGATGAAGGAACCATGACAGGAATGACCTCAGGACAATGAATATAGATATTATATATCATCAAAATGTTATAAACAAATGTAAAAGAATAATAATAATTCAAATATACTAGGGAAAATTTTGATAAGGTATTTAATAAACCTATTTTGATTATTTAGGAGTCTAGATGTATTTACCAAGAAAGAGGGGACCTGTGATAGGGGAACTTATGAACCACCCTCTTCTATTTTGGGGTTCACATTTTCTCCATAAACCTCACCTTATATCTCTATCATTTTAATTTATTTCATTTATATTTTATATATATTATCCTCACATACATACCTAGTTTAAATTAACTTTACTTTTTTGGGGATATGAAAGTTTTTAATGTTCCCTTCGAAACTTCTTATTTGAGGAGAACTCATTTGAATGGAACCTGTCTATTACTTATCTCATTTCATATACTGGTCCATCTAATGTTTCTTAATTCTCTCTAGTTTCTAAAAAAATAATTATTTTTTTAAAATAACCGTGGTATGAAAGAAAACACAATGTTCATATCCTCTTTAAATATTATGTACTCATTTCTTAAAAACCATGATTAATAGGATCATTTCAAAACCTACTTCCCAACTCCTTTATTATGAACATTCTTTACATAACCTTCATTTTTAGGGAATATTCTTCTTTATTATGTTATGAACTTCAAAAAATTATTTAACCCTATATTTTATTGGGAATATTTAAGAAATGGAATTTGGTTATGCCTTAAGAAATGATTCTGTAACCCATTTCATACTCATAGATTTTCTTATGTTTATGTGTTATGTATTATTTCCTTATTTAAAAAATTTTATAAAAAAACATTAATGTTATGGGTGGTCCTGAATTTATAGAATCCTTCAATACATGGACTATTTTTTTATCTCATGAGAAACCATATTTGGGGAAAGGGTCATTTTCCTAACAAACTAGGATATGTTAACTTGGTAGTGTGCCTTGAGTTATGATTATGATGCTATTTTTTTATTGACTCCACATTCTAATGATGTATTGATATTGTGATATTTTCTTCATTATTCCATTCCTTCATCATATATAACCATTCTCTTTTATGATATCATGATATTATCATATTTTATTCTTTTTTCCATGTATCAATATTATATGATCCTTCACTTTTATAATATCATGATGTGCCTCTCTTGGATCTCCTATGAAAAAACATAATAAAAATGGGATATAGAGGCACATTATATATATTTAAATAAATATGTTGTAGTTTATGTTTAATTTTATGTTTTATGTGTCATAATCCCCAAGAAAATAGGACTCCAGATTTATGGGTTCTATTGTTAATATTTTTATGTTAAAATCCATGTAATAACATGAGTATAAGATTAAAGTAGCATCGACTAGTATCAAATCAAATTTTTATTATTGTTTGAAATAGGAAGTAGAGTAAATTATTTTAATTGATTTTTTAAAAATTACAATGTATTATAGAAAACAATATCACAATCCATATGTTTCATCATATGTATTTGGGTCTAAGTTTTAAACAATTAGAAATGGATATTGAATTGTGAGTATAAAATCAGAAAATGCATATGGGGAATGGAGACAATTCGATATTTTTCAAATTTCCTTTTTTGATGTTGTTTCTATTTATCCAATATTTTCTAATGATGCATGTCCATTGTATTTTCTGACCTCAACACTGCATTCCATTTCAAGATCATCGGTGTAGTGATGAGTTTTATGGTTTGGGTGGTAATTATGTTACACTTTCCGATAGTTCATCTCTATTAAAAAAGGGTGTACCTATACATTCCTAATAGTAGTATGCCCCAATCAATAAAAACCATGCCCATATTGGAAGTTGAAAGAGACCACACAGTAATAGACAAACGGTTTTGGTGCATGCTTACATTAAACGAGGTGTAAAATAAATGTAATGAATGTACCAAAATTTTGGCTGGGGGAAGGTTCAAAGTAGTGGTCCTGCCCGAATCAGAAATGGGTTTGTTGCTGCTCCTCAAGTTTGTGGTGATGCTCATTGATCTTATTAGTTTGTCGGTGTTTTCTCACTCAAGAAATTTAGAGTTTACCAACTTGTATCTCTTTGTTCCAATCAATCCATATCATGATATCTCTATAAATTTTTTTAAAAAATATTTATAATGTATTTGTTTTTTAAAATGGAAGGCCCCTGTTAGCAATAATATACCCCCTCTGAGATTGTATGTCAGCCCTTTTTGGAAATACGGTAAGTGGCGAACGTGAAAACAAAAACAAAGCGAACATGGAATAAAAATAAATTTATTTACCTAAAAAATAAAAGTGGATGTGCAATGACCATAAAATATGTGCAGAAAATAAATGTTGACATTGAAATTTTTAGGTGGAAAACCCAAAAGGGAAAAACCATGAGACCTAGTCCATAAAGAGGGATCCACTAAAAATAAAAATGTACAAGGTAGAAAACCCCAAAATAAGAAAGGGATATCGAATGTAATACTCAGAAAATAGTGGATCAAAGTCAAAGAGTGAAGAAACATGATTTTTGAAGAATAGGTTATCACTAAATGAATCATCTATCCCTATGTTAGTGTGTTAAAACCCCTTATTTTTTGCATCCTTTTATAGGAAAAAATGCCATGTGATGATGTGTCTCCATGTCAAAAATGTGTGTCTGTGTGAATTAATTTATTCGGCCATGATTTGTGTTTCTCCTTTTCAAAGAAGTGTCCTCCATTTGAGAAGGTTCCTAGAAAACTCCCCCTATGACTTAATTGGGTATCATCACTAACCCTATAATTAGTCAGAAAGTATCAAATTTACCCCTGGGTAAACTCTAGGTCAACATGTCTGACCCATTGTCATTAGTATGGATCTTATCAAGCCTTAACTATCTTGAATCAAGTACATTGCAGATCCAATGATACAGAATATATTTTTTTTTACTTGAAATGAAAAGTGGAATTCATTCCCCAAAAAAATGACTCTGACTATCATTAAATAAAACATATCTTTCTGAATAAAAATTGAGCTCTCAAATAAAATTTTTCATCCACAAAAATTCTTTTCCTGCCTCTATATCTTCAAT
Organism: Viscum album; assembly: GCA_963277665.1. Classification (NCBI taxonomy): domain Eukaryota; kingdom Viridiplantae; phylum Streptophyta; class Magnoliopsida; order Santalales; family Viscaceae; genus Viscum; species Viscum album. Next base: position 1,745,585,966 of record OY728129.1, on the reverse strand, counting down.
AAACTATGATGATGTGGTAGGTAAATAAACACATCTTGGAAATATAGACTTCAAAGACATAGATCCCCCTACAAAAGTGATCAAATATCCCGAAGTAGACTTCCTCGAATCGATATCTCATGACATATCTGAATATGTAAAGCCACAGAGAATAGGTTCCCCTTTGATAAAACCCAATATTAGATCATAAGTACCACATAAATAATAAAATACATACATAAATACTCTCCAATTCACTCTACATATATTATATAGAAAAAAACTAAACACACTAACTGCATAAGATATATCAGGTTTAGAACATACCAATGCATACGTCAAACAAAAAATGAAAGATAAATAAGGTATGTTTTGAATCTCCTATATCTCTCTCTCTCTTCATTAGTAGTAGGTGACTGACTGGTACTAATATTAAAATGTAAATAAAAATAAGTACTAACCACTTTCTCTCTATCCATAGGAAATCTATGAATAAATTTCTTAATATATCTCTCTTGACATAACCACAATTTCTTGTCCTCTCTATTGTGGGAGATCTCCATTACAAGAATCTATTATGTTGTCCCCAATTATTTCATCGAAAAAAAAAATATAATTCTCCAATATGTTAATTCTAGAAGCATCATGGCCAAAAATGATAATATCATCAACATAAAGAAAAAATATAATAAAATCATCATCAGTAAATATTTGAACAAAAAAAAGATCATTAGACGTATTCCTGAAAGCTTGATAAAAATGACAGATTCAAGCATCTTATACAACTACCTTAGAGCATGATTCAATCCATAAAAACTCTTCTTTAACCTACTGACATGATTCTCTTTAACTTTTTCAACAAAACCTTCTGACTGATTCATATAAATCTCCTCCTCCAAATAACCATGGAGCAAAGTTATCATTATATCTATCTTCTCAATCTGTAGATAAAAACTAGTAGCCAATACAAGAAAAACCTGAATAGATGACATTTTTACAATATGTGAGAAAATATCATCAAAATCAATACCATTGTTTTGAAGAAAGCCTTTGAAAACTGACCTTGCATTATATCATGGAAGAAAATTGGATTCTTCATTTTTAATCAGGTAAATCCAATGATTTTTCAAATCTCTCTTACCTGTCGATAACTTCACCAGGTCAAAAATATGTTCTTCATGCAATGATATTATCTCATCATTCATTTACACAACCTATATGTCCTTATGTTAAATTTATATTGCCTCATCAAAAGATTTTGGTTCTCCCTCTTCATTTAAGAGTCCATAATCCTCAGTTTAATACTAATTAGAAATGGCATGATATTGAGATGACCTCTAAAGTGGAACTAAGAGTTAATTAATAATACCTAGAACCAGATCATTAGAAACAAATGGTGCTTCAAAATAATAAATTCCAACCCATTCACCCTGAACATCATCCTTCACATCAATATGGTCATCAAAATTATCAATATAAAGTAAATTTGAATTAGAACCTATCTCAAGACTGAAAAATCCATAAAAAGTTGGTGAAGTATATTTTTATCCCTAATCAATGTATAAAATAGTCTGATCATCCTTAAACAATGTATCAAAACTTATAACAAGTTTCATTAATGTAGGGTCATAGAACTTGTACCCAAACTCATCGTGTCCATATCCAATAAAAATACACTAGTTTGGCTTTCCATCTAACTTATATATGTCATCTCTGGGCATATGGACAAAAGACTTGCAATAAAAAACATGAAAGTGATCATACCTGATCTTTTTTCCATTCCAAAACATGTCTATAGAGTTTATCTGAAATGAAACCACATGTTATAAATTGATAATATAATCAACAGTGAGTAAATCCTAACCCCAAAATTGTCTAGGAAAATTTTCTTCTGAAAGAAAACAATGAACAATTTCCAAAACAATCATGTTCATCCACTCAACTATGCCATTAAGCTATGGTTTCTTGGGAGGTGTCTTTCGATTATGAATATCATACTACCTACAATACTGATAAAATGAACTATAATACTCTCCCCCATTTTAAGTGAGAATATATTTCAATTTATTGCATGATTCCCTCTCAGTAAAAATAGGAAATTGCTTAAAAACACTGAGTACCAAAATTTTGGAATCTAAAACATAAAACCAAAGATTACATGAGTATTTATAAATAAATGACACAAAATAATGACCACCACTAAAGTTCATAGATTTCAAAGTACCACAATCTTTAGAATGTACTAATTTATGTATTTGTGACTTCATATGCATAGGATGACTACCGAAACGCACTTTTCTCTATTTTCCCACCATACAATGATCACATGTGTCCAATTTGACACTCATAAAATTTGGAAGAATATTTCTCTTGAAAAAACAAAAAATACCTTTCTCACTGATTTGTCTAAGCCTCTTATGCCATAACATGGAGAAAAAATGCATTCAACAATGCAAGTAGTGTCCGAAGATATAGTATCACTAGTCCAGTAAAAACCTGATTGCTTCTTCCATCAACCCATAATCAAAGAACCCTTGGAGCGATTCCATTGAAAATAACCAAAAGTATTGATAAATGCTTCATCAACAAGAACACTATTAGAAATAAGATTCAAACGAACCCCTACTACATGTTGAAAAATCTTCAAAATCAGTTTACTTCTTATACTGTTCTCTAAACAAGTTTTACTTTTACCTAAAACATCAGTATGACCATCATTACCCATCTTTAAAATCCCGAAATTATCTGGGATGTATGATGTAAGGAGCTCTTTCCCTGATGTCACGTGAAAACAAGAACCACTATCAACAACCCAATAAGAATCATCCGAAGCATTATTAATGTAGTCATAAACAATAACAAGATCCCCCCTGTAGCGGTGGTGACACGATCACAACCATCATTGGTTTTCTTCTAATGATTCTCCTTCATTATATTTTCTATTTTCAACTAATAATAAAACTTCTTAACATGCCCTTTCATATGAAAATTTAGACATTCAAAATCTCTCTACTTCGATCTACATTTTCTTCTACCTTTTCTCTTACCTCAACTGATCTATCCCTGATCCTAAATTCTCCCCCTATTCTCTATGACTAAAAGAGATGAATAATATTTCTCCTAATGAAGTCTCCTAACTTCATCATTCAAAATAGTATATTTAACAAAACTAAATATCCCATCACTATTATAAGTAGAACTGATTAGAGTAACCCCCAAATTATCCCAATAATCGAGTAAAGTGTTAATCAAAAAAGTGCTAAAACATCATCTTCAAAATTGATACCCATACTGGAAAACTAATCAAATAACCCATGTAATTCACTTAAATAGTTATAAATTGATGTACTGTCTTTGTACCTCAAATTCATCATTCTTTTGAGCAGAAAAAATTTGTTATTTCTTGCCTTGGAAGCATAGGTTGTCTCAAGATTCACCTATAATGTTTTGACTTGAGATGTATTGAAAATATGGTTTATTGCATTATATTTAACCCATTGGTGAAAAAACCATAGAACATCTCATGATTGAACTTATATTCTTCATCTAACATCTGTGTTATCTTAGGGGTACTAAACACCAGAAGATTCATTCTCTTCACAAAAAGAAGATCCTTCATTTTTAGTCGACACCTATGTTAGTTGATATCATTCCAAAAAAATAATCTGACTATAATTAGCTTCCATAATAAATATGAAATAAAAACAAACCATATGATACATGATTTTGGGAAATACGACAAATGGAGAACACACAAATAAAATAAAAGAAAATTTTCATTGAAAATAAATTTTCGTCCCTCTAAAAAATAAGCGGATACGCAGTGACAAATTTGGATGTGTAGAAAATAAATCTGGACACCAAAATTTTTACGTAGAAAACCCAAAATTTAAAAACTATGAGACCTATTCCAGAAAGAGGAATCTACTAAAACTGAAGAATTACATGGTAGAAAATCCCCATATATGGAAGGTATCATAAATGTAATTCTAAGAAAAATAGTGGATCAAAGTCAGAGGGTGAGGAAAAATGATTGTCGAACAAAATTAGATCACTAAAAGAATCTGATCTTCGTATGTTGAAGTGTTGAAAACCCTTTTCTTCTTCCTCATTTTATAGAAAAAATGTCATGTGAATATGTGTCTTCATGTCAAAAATGTGTCTCCACTTGAATTAATTCATGTGGCCTTAACTCGTGTTTCTCCTTTTCAAATATGTGTCCTCCATTTGAGGAGGTTCTCAACAATTCCATTTTTCTAAAGAGAATTCTTAACACTGAATACATTTAAAAATTTCCAAGAGTATGGTTTAGTTTTTGGGTTTTGGTATTCTTAATGTGATAACTTATTACAGCTGCATTTCTATTTGGGTTGTACAATCAAACATGACAGCTACCAAGCTGGTCAAAAATTGGGTTTTGTTCACCTTCATAGGGTTGCTTGGCTTGCTTCTTAGAAAGCAACTCCAGTGGTATTCTGTGTTCCTCCCCTTGTATTATGGTGTCAGTAATGCCTTAGATTAAACTATTGTTGTTTAAACAATAAATATCATTGTCAACATTTCTTGGTTCTGATGTGACAACTTGTGATGGTAGTGTTCATCTATTTGTTGGTGATGCCTCACTTTGATGGAATTCTTATGCCTTTGATCGACTCTCACTGGAGTTTTTGACCTTGAAAATTTCCATCACATTGGTCGATTGTATGAATGCATTAAATTCCATTTTTATACGATTCATTGTATACCTTTCCTGAATTGGTTGACCTGTTTTTCTCAATTTTTAAGGGCATATTATGATTTGATAGATAAAAAAATGATGATACAACATATTTTTTTAATATGATATTTGAAAAAAAATATTTCTAAAAATGTGCTTTGGTTAAATTTTATTTAGAAAATTAATGTAAAAGGCAGAGCCGCGCTGCCACCTTTTGGTTTAAATTTTATATTTTTATTTTGTTTTGTTTTTCTTATATATATATACAATAAAATAAAAATTTACCATAGAATTTATCTACTATTTAATATAAAACAGTACTACCATTAAAAATTTTGGATTCTGATAGAAACACTAACCTTGGGCTCCCTTTTATAAGAGGGCCTGCCCTGGAAATCATTCTGCATTTCCAATGTGGGGTTTAGGTTCTCTCATTCACGCATAGAATATTTTGCATTCCCAATGTGGGATTTTGTTTTAATTATGTATCTTTGAAAGGCAATAAAATATAAACTATAAAACCAATATAAATGAAACTTAAAACATGGATTAAACATATAAGAACTAGTTGAAAACAAAAAAATCATAAAAATGTTGATAAAAAATAATTTATAAGCTTTCAAAACCACCCACTTGAAATATGAATTTTTTTCAAGTATGTGGATTTCAAAGACTATAAAATATATACAATAAGATTAATATAAATTAAAATTAAAAAAAATGTATTAAAAATATAAAAAATAGTTGAAAATAATTTTTTTTTGTAAAAAATGATGATGAAAAATAATTTATAAGCTTTCAAAACCACCAACTTGAAACTTAAAAATGATTCAAGTATACGACTTTGAAAGCCTATAAAATATAAACTATAAGACCAATATAAAATAAAATTAAAACATGGAATTAACATATAAGTGTAGGACCCCGGGAAACCCTGAGAGGCGAGGGGTGAATCAGGGTGACATCTTTTTCTACTTAAAGTTGTGGATCTTGTTCCCACGTTGGTAGGAACTACCTAAACCTGTATTATGGATATGATCAACAATTAAACATTCACATGCAGAGAGATGACACAACTATTTTTACTTGGTTCACCACTAAGGGCTACATCTAAGGAGTATACGCCGACAGGTTGTCGGTCGTACCAATATCCACTATGCTTCACTAGAAGTAGATTACAAATGTTCGGGTACAATCACTCTGTCCCATGCTCACTGCCTTTACAAAAGTTTAGGGATAGCTAACTGCGTCCCTCAGGTCACTCCCATTGACTCCCCCTGGCTCACTGCCGTTGGTGAAGTCACACTCAGTTTATAGACGTGAAGGTCTCTTCAATAGATGTGCATTGAAGTTCTTTGTATCCTGTTCAGCATGAGACTTTGCTTGCATCAGGGATCAGAGTTGATGCTCTTTTTAGTTTAATCCTTCTTCTTTAGTTCAATGATTGAATGCACTAGATCCCCTTGTCTTCATTTGCCTAAATCACAATCACTTGTGTGATTGCTCAATAAATGATGCTTAGCTTACATTTCATCGTCAAAATTAGTTCACCATGTATGCATGAGATCATGCATGTATCATTTAGATTTCTTCTTCAATCTCACATTGCACCGAATGTATCGGGTAATCTCCCGGCATTCGTGCAGCTCCAAATAGACCGGTGGGATTCAGCAATACCTGGCGCCCTTCTCCAAGCCAGGCATGCAAGTCCAAACTAGCAAGCAAGTGTTACCAAAGTACCTGCGCGATGCTTCCTTACCCAACTACAAACTTGTGCGGCCCACTTCCTTTCTCTCCGAAACTGCCTTCGGTACGCAGCCAACAACAGGCGCGCAAACTCTCACACTGGCGCGCAACTTCACTTGCGCGACCCACTCACACCACTTGCGCGACCAACACACCTACGCGACGAGAGCTCTGATTTCTCAAAGTGTTGAAATCAGGTGAAGAATGAAGAGGGGTGGTCCAGTATTTATAGGAAATCTGACCACCCTGCCCAATGACGCGCAAGTCAACCATCGGTGTGCAAGTCTCGGCGCGCAGCTCTCTCCCCTACTAGTCACTTGCGCGACCAACTTCCAAACTTGCACGAACCTCTCTCCTTTTCCAAATTTTGATCCTCTGATCTCAAAAAACCATAGGCGCGCAAGTTATCAAGCTTCTAAGGCATCGGCGCACAAGTCTCTTCACGGCACACAAGTCACCTGTGCGACCTCACCAAAACTTGCGCGACCCTTATCCCTTTTCCATATTTTGATGATCTGATCTTCAAAAACATATGGTGCGCACGTTTCCTATCCTCTAAGACATTGGCGTGCAAGTCCCTTTTCCAAAAACACTTTTCTTTATTGGCCGATTTTCAAGCCCAAAAATTTGGCAAACACTGGGAAACAGAGACGCCTTAAATATGCTCTTTTATTCTGCCTCCATATCATCCATTCCTTTGTCGATGTTCCTTGAATAAAAAATGGATCATTATCCACTGTTCTTGAACCCAACATGCCACTATGGAGTCTCCTTTTTTCAACAAATTTGTATGTCGTTTGTTTGCTTTGTCAACAAGCACGATCACCTCAACAACACTTCTTCTTGGTGATCTGTATCCTTCAGCAACTCTTCTGCTTTAATCAGAAAACTCCACTATTGTGATATGTATTCTTTGAAGTCATAGCTTTAGCATCATCATCATCTATGACAATGTGATGTGCATGGATATCTCAGAATTCCAATCCTTGCACGACCATCTTAGAATTACAATCATTGGCACATTGTCTTCTTCATCAACCGTCATGATCTACTTCATGCAAACCATGTGATTCAATTCGTCAAGAAGACTCTTGCATGGTTCTCATGAAATCATGAGTAATTACATGGTCTTCGTAAAAACCCATGGTTCTCAAGCAATAAGGAGGAATTGCATGGACTTCATCCAAAAACCCCATTCTTCTTTAATCATCCTTACATGGATCTTCAGATGGATTACACCTCACATTATTCATTTTTGTAAACAATGTATCACCTTTGACACATGTTCTTTGAACATACGATCAGTACAAAAATCGTCTGAATCACCATTCCTCTACTTCATCGGAGTACTTCATGATCTCTTTCATTTTGATCTTCCATTCCTCCTTTTCATTGGAGTACTTCTTGATCTCCTTCATTTTTATATTCATTGAAAACTATTGATAATAAATACAAACTTATACACAAAGTGGTTCCAACAATCTCCCCCTTTGTATTTTGTTGTCAATACCTTATACATCTTCTGAAATGAATTTTTCAATGTCAAAATGAGAATCTTCTCTTCAATAAACATTTCTTTTCAAACTATCATTTCACTTTCTCTCCCTCTTATTGACAAGAAATACAAAGCGCATGGTAGGGAGGGTATCAATCCACGCTTAAGAAATGTTTCATTAATCATTTCACTCTAAGTCTACTTGAGCAATGCTCGATGTAGAAAACAAGAGGATTTGATTAAGTCAATAAGGTTGTCCATTATTCACAGATCATGATACCAACATGAGATGAGAACTCATGTATTTTGTCTTCAAGGGTTTAACACTTTTATTTCAGGTAGAAGAAACTCAACTATGAGAGGGAATAATCAACCAGAAACTCCTGCACTCACATCATCAAACAGATCAAAAATATTCATGTGCAATTGGCAGGATAAGTGACCTTGGGGCACACCCATTCTTCTTACTTCACTGATCAATTCAGTTACTCCCCCTTTGTAGAATGATCTTTTATATGAGTAACCAAGGGATAATGATTGAGAAATGGCATACCTTCTCCATTGACATGTTCTTAATGAAATTCACAGAGTAACTACTTTTGAGTCCATCTGGAGTTGATATTGATTGAAACAATGATTATGGAAGCTTCTTCATTTTTCTCCCCCTCAAGGGAAACACTACTCATCATCTTCATCAATAGTGATCCTTCATCATCATAATCTTTGAATATCAATTTAAGAATCCACTAAGGATAAAAACTTCTTTTTCTTGGCTATCAAGAGTTGACAGCATTCACTACTTCTCTGGTTCTCCCCTTGAGAGCATGCTTTACCTTTAATTCCCTGCATTATTAGCACAAATACAATACACAAATTAATAAGGGAATAAGGTGATTCGTCCTTGCTTCATTAACAAGACCTATATGGTTGAGGTTCTTTTCTCAACCAAGTTACTCTGTTCACTCCAGTCTTCATGCCTTCACATTTGAACATATGTTCTGACATCTATTGGTGTGGCATGTCTTTCTTCACATTCTCTTCTACTTTGTGTGAGGAATTGTTCTGCTTAACAACCATTATGAATGATATATTCTTAATCCTCTTAAGGACTGCTTCTTTCTTTGGTATTAAGGTTAGGCAACCTTTTCCAATGTGACCATATTTCATGCATCTCTCACACATAACTTCTTTGACATGTGTGATTCTCTTGGTTTTCTATCTCTAATGAACTCTATCTTTATCATGTGAAATTTTCCTTTTTTCCTTTTTCACCAGCCTTGGCCTTTTCATCTTCAAGATTCCTCATTCTTTTCAAATCTTCTGGCCAGATGACCAATATGTCATTTGGAACTGTCGCAGCTAGTTTGGGTCTTCCACAAGGGTTCATCTGAGTTTCATCCCACTTAGTGTTTCTTTTGGATGAATGACCCTTTAATTTCATGGATGTGAAATCCTGGGTCTTCTCAGCTTCCCTACATGATATCTTCTTGGGAAAATGTGTGTTCACCATATTCTTATGATTTCTTCCCAAGGTACTTTCTTCATACTTAGACGACATCAGAGGTCTTCTTTTCTTATCAACAGTGAAAGCATGTTGATATGGACATGTGCATTCCTTGTGACCATTTCTGTTGCATACATCACAGATGCTATCAAGAATACCCAATCTGTTTGCGGTAAACAGATGCCTCTGGACCTGCGGATGTTGATTCTTCTTTTCTGGCTTCCTTCCCATTGGTATAGGCTTTCCTTGTGCTTTTCCATGTAAGGTATTATAAAAACAATCCAGTGCATAGTGCCCAAATCTATTGCAGCACCAACATTGACCCAAAAATCTTTTCTTCTTTGTATCTTGTGTATTAGGTTGTTGGGCCTTTTCCTTAATCATTTGTGCTCTATTTGAGGAACCAACTTTCTCCTTTTTCTTCCCATCTACCCTAGCCATGGTGGTAGGTTTCTTCCTCTTGCCTTTCCTCATCCATACTTGTTTAGAACTTTTCTTCCAGCCTACACTGATAGTGGGAATGTATTTAAAAACAGGAGTACAAGATGGTTAGGATGGTACCTTCACATTCTCAGTTGCTTGTGATAGATCAATGAGTGAAGTCATGATCTTCTTATCACATGTTTGAGGTCTTTTGACAATAGAATCCTCCATTGAGAATTGAGTACCAGCAGCAACTGATTCTTGATGTGGATAATCAAGAGTTGTCATAATCTTCTTGTCACATGTTGGAGGTATTTCATATTGGGATTCCTCCAATGAACATTGAGTACAAGAATCACTCATTTTAATTCTTTTTTGAAGTCTCAATATGTGTATTCTCAATCTTGGTAAATTGGGCTTCCGATTTTTGACCCTCAATATTGAGGATGATCTTCTGATCTTCAATCATGATCATCTTCTCTTCACAAGTCATCTACAATATTTAAACCTCATTTTCATGCATCTTAACTTTTTTTTTGTAACAACAAGTCAAGTTCCATGAATTCTATGGAAGTTTCTTCCAAACAAAAACTCTTGACTTCATTTCTCTTCTTCATCTCATCTTTAAGTTCATTAATCCTTTCTTTTAGAGTCTTATTGACTTTTTGTTTTTCATCAAAGACTTTTACCTGTTTGGTGAGGTTCATTCTTTCCATAACTTTTCTTTCCAACCCATTTTCGATATTTTCATCTTCCCTTTCTAATCGAGTGATCTCAACCTGCATAGATTGGAATGGGATACAAATAATACCAACCCTTTCTTCAGGAATATCACGCAGATATGTTTTGAGTTTTTCCTGAAAGCTTGAATTAGGGGTGTTATCTTTTCTTCTGTAAGAATCCTGAGCCACCTACTTGATACTTTCCAAGCCTGATGTTTCTTCATTATTTGAATGGCATGGAGAACAAGACACTGCATCTTCTTTGGATGTGAGGGACTTCTTCAGCTGTTTCTTCTCTTTCTTTTTCCCGTTTGTCATGGTCTTGCTAGATATAGACTTCTGCTCAGAAATAACTTAATCTTCATCAAGTATGATCTTCATTTTTGACTTTAGGAAAGAAACTAAAATCCTCTTCTGAATAGAATTACTAGAGAATATCCAACATATATCAACCTTTCCCTCTGATACCACTTGTAGGACCTCGGGACACCCGGAGATGGGAGGGGTGAATAAGGGTGGCAACTTTTTCTTCTTAATGTTGTGGATCTTGTTCCCACGTTGGTAGGAACTAATTAAACCTGTATGATGGATATGATCAACAATTAAATATTCACATACAGAGAGATGAAACAACTATTTTTACTTGGTTCACCACTAAGGGCTACGTCCAAGGAGTATACGCTGACAAGTTGTCGGTCATACCAAAATCCACAATGCTTCACTAGCTGTAGATTACAAATGTTCGAGTACAGTCAATCTATCCTAGGCTCATTGCCTTTACAAAAGTTTAGGGATAGCTCACTGCGTCCCTCGGGTCACTCCCGTTGAGTCCCCCTGGCTCACTGCCGTTGGTGAAGTCACACACAGTTTATAGACGTGAAGGTCTCTTCAATAGATGTGCATTGAAGTTATTTGTCTCATGTCCAGCATGAGACTTTTCTTGCATCAGGGTTCAGAGTTTATGCTCTTTTTAGTTCAATCCTTATTCATTAGTGCAATGACTGAATGCACTAGATCCCCTTGTCTTCATTTTCCTGAATCACAATCACTTGTGTGATTTCTCAATAAATGATGCTCAGCTTACATGTCATCGTCAGAATTAGTTCACCATGTATGCATGAGATCATGCATGTATCATTTAGATTTCTTTATCAATCTCACTTTGCACCGAATGTATCGGGTAATATCTCAGCTTTCGTGCAGCTCCAAACAGACCGGTGGGATTCAGAAATACCTGGCGCACTTCTCCAAGCCAGGCGCGCAAGTCCCAATACGGCGCACAAGTCCAAACTAGCGCGCAAGTGTTACCAAAGCACCTGCGCGACGCTTCCTTCCCCAACTACAAACTTGCACGACACACTTCCTTTCTCTCCCAAACTGCCTTGGGTGCGCAGGCAACAATAGGCGCGCAACCTCTCACACTGGTGCGCAACTTCACTTGCGTGACCCACTCACACCACTTGCGCGACCACCACACCTGCACGACGGGAGCTCTAATTTCTCAAAGTGTTGAACTCTGGTGAAGATTGAAGAGGGGTGGTCCAGTATTTATAGGCAATCTGAGCACCCTGTGCGACGGCGCGCAAGCCAACCATCGGTGCGCAAGTCTCGGCACACAGCTCTCTCCCCTGCTAGTCACTTGCGTGACCAACTTCCAAACTTGCACGAACCTCTATCCTTTGCCAAATTTTGATCCTCTGATCTCGAAAAACCATAGGCGTGCAAGTTATCAAGATTCCAAGGCATCGGCGTGCATGTCTCTTCACGGAACACAAGTCACCTACGCGACCTCACCAAAACTTGCGCGACCCTTATCCCTTTTCCATATTTTGATGATCTGATCTTCAAAAACATATGGAGCGCAAGTTTCCTATCCTCTAAGACCTCCGCACGCAAGTCCCTTTTCCAAAAACACTTTTCTTTATTGGCCGATTTTTAGGCCTGAAAATTTGGAAAACACTGGGAAACAGCGACACCTTGTATCTGCTCTTTTTGTCTGCCTCCATATCATCCATTCCTTTATCGATGTTCCTTGAATAAAACATGGATCATTATCCACTGTTCTTGAACTCGACATTCCACCATGGAATCTCCTTTTGTCAACAAATTTGTATGTCGTTTGTTTGCGTTTTCCACAAGCACGATCACCTCAACAACACTTCTTCTTGGTGATCTGTATCCTTCAGCAACTCTTCTGCTTTTATCACAAACTCCACTATTGTTATATGTATTCTTTGAAGGCATAGCTTTAACATCATCATCTTCTATGACAATGTGATGTGCATGGCTATCTCAGAATTCCAATCCTTGCACGGCCATCTTAGAATTCCAATCATTGGCACATTGTCTTCTTCATCAACCGTCATGATCTACTTCATGCAAACCATGTGATTCAATTCGTCAAGAAGTCTCTTGCATGGTTCTCATGAAATCATGAGTAATTGCATGGTCTTCATAAAAACCCATGGTTCTCAAGAAATAAGGAGGAATTGCATGGACTTCATCCAAAAACCCCATTCTTCTTTAATCATACATAGATGGATCCTGAGATGGATTACACCTCACATTATTCATTGTTGTAAACAATGTATCACCTTTGACACATTTTCTTTGAACATATGATCAGTACAACAATAGTCTGAATCACCATTCCTCTACTTCATCGGAGTACTTCATGATCTCCTTCATTTTGATCTTCCATTCCTCCATTTCATTGGAGTACTTCTTGATCTCCTTCATTTTGATATTCATTGACAACTATTGACAACAAATACAAACTTATACACAAAGTGGTTCCAACAATAAGAAATAGTTGAAAACAAACAGATTTTTCAAAAAAAAAAATCAACGAAAAATAATTTATAAACTTTTGAAACCACCTACTTAAAACTTAAAAATGTTTCAACTATGTGGCTTCAAAAGGCAAGAAAATGTAAACTATAAGACCAGTATAATTGAAACTTAAAACATTCATTAAATAAATAAGAAATATGTAAAAATTATTTTGTTAATTACTAATATAATAATTAATTATATAATAATTACTTAGTTAATTAAAATATAATTATAAATTATTAATTATTAATTATATAATAAATTAGTTCATTAGTAATACCATTATTAATTATTAATAACTACTAACTAACTAACTAATTATTATATAATTAATAATTATATTACTAAATAATAATTAATAATTAATAATTAATAATTACTAATTACTAATTACTAATTAATAACTAATAATTATATTACTAATTAACTACTTAATTATTATATAATAATTATTAATAAGTACTATTTAATAATAATTATTAATAATTATAATGAATAATTATATTATTAAATAACTAATTAATTATTATTTAATAAATTATGATAAATACTACATAATAATTATAATTTATTATTATATTAATAAATAAATAATTATAAAAAGGGCCTAAGATCTATCTTACTCAAAACAATTACCTAATTAACTATTATATAATTAATTATTATATTACTAATTAACTAATTAATTATTATATAATTAATTATTAATATTTATTAATTAACTAATTATCCATTTAATTGTTATATAATTAATAATGAAAAATTATAATTAATAATTATATTAATAATTAACTAATTAACTATTTTATAATTAATAATAATATTACTAATAAACTAATTAATTTTTATATAATAAATAATTATATAACTATTTAAATAATTAATTATTATATAATTAATAATTATTTTACTAACTAACTTATTAATTGTTATATAACTAATAATTATATATTTAATAATTATACTACTAATTCATTATCGTATAATTAATATTGATATTACTATTTAACAAATTAATTATATAATTAATAACTAATAATTAATCATTATATTACCCATTAAATAATAAATTATTATATAATTAATAATTATTTTACTAATTAATTATTATATAATTAATAATGATATTACTAATAAACTAATCAACTATATAATTAATAATTAATAATTAATAATTTATTATCATATTACTGATTAACTAATTTACTAATTAATTACTATATAATTAATAATTATATTACAAATTAATTATAATATAATTAATAATGATATTACTAATTAACTAATTAATTATATAATTAGTAATTAATAATTAATAATTATATTACCGATTAGATAATTAATTTTAAATAATTAATAATTATATTACTATTTAACTAATTAATTATTAACTATTTATTGTATTTTTAATCCATATTTTATGTTTCATTTATATTGCTCTTATAGTTTATATTTTATAGGCTTTCAAAGCCACATACTTGAAAATTTTTAAGTTTCAAGTATGTGCCTTTGAAAGCTTATAAGTTATTTTTCATCAACATTTTTTACGAAATTATTTATATTTTCTACTATTTATTATATTTTCAATCCATTTTTTAACTTTCATTTATATTTTTCTTATAGTTTATATTTTATATCCTTTTAAAGCCACATACTTGAAACATTTTTATGTTTCAAGAAAGTTATTTTGAAAGATTACAAATTATTTTTCTTCAACATTTTTTTCTAATTTATTTTTATTTTCAACTATTTATTATATGTTTAATTCTTTTTTTATGTTTCATTTATATTGGTCTTATATTTTATATTTTATAGGCTTTCAAGGCCACATACTTGAATCATTTTAAAGTTTCAAGTATGTTCCTTTGAAAGCTTATAAATTATTTTTCATCAACATTTTTTACAAAAATATTTTTATTTTCAACTATTTATTAAATGGGTAATATATGTTTAAAGTTTCTTTTATATTTGTCTTATAGTGTATATTATATAGACTTTCAAATCCATATAGATGAAAAAAAAATTAAGTTTTAAGTAGGTGACTTTGAAATCTTGTAAATTATTTTTCATCAACATTTTTTACGAAATTATTTTTATTTTCAACTATTTATTATATGTTTAATCCTTTTTTAAGTTTCATTTATATTGGTATTATAGTTTATATTTTATTGACATTAAAATCCACATACTTGAAATAGTTATGAATCCCATGTCGGAAATGCAAAACGTTCTGTGCAAGAAAGGGCGAACGAGAATCCCACATTATAAATGAAAAATGATTTGTAGGGTAAGCCATATTATAAAAGGGATCCCCGGATGAGATATTCTGTTAGAATCCACACTACTATAGTGGTAGTACTACTGAATATTAAATAGCATATAATTTCTGCTGAAAAATATTATTTTATTTATATATATAAACAAAACAAAACAAAACAAAAATAAAAAATTTTAAATTAAAAAATAGTAAAAAACTGATTTAGGAGAAAGACAGCAATGAGGTTATTGCCATTCACCTAAAACCTAAAGGTGGAAGTGGCACTTCCACCATTAGTATATTTTAAAAAATAATAACATATTCCTATATAAAAAAATTCTCTGAAAACATATTAAAACAAATTGCTGATACAGCTGGTATGTATTACAGTGTGTGTGATATTCAGTGAAAAAGTGATGGAAATATGAAGCAAAACATTAGAGAGAGGAAGCATCGGGAGAAGGCTGGCTTGTGGTGTATATTGTGTGATATTGGGTATAATAATGAATTAAATATTAGGGGCCACCTTCGAGGGAGGATGCATGTGGAGAAGGATGAATTGTGGTGTACAATATGTAGGGTTCAATGTGTGAATGAATTCAACATGGGGAAACACCTTATTGGTAAAAAGCATTTGGTCATGGTTTATTGATGATATCTCCATATGATATAGGTTTACCAGATTTTTTTAATCCATATCTTGTACTCATACTTAAACTTATTGGGCAAAAAAATCATTGTCATTGCACAACTTGTTTGATATAATCATGTTAAACCTTTCATTAAATTGTTCTATATAATTGTGAGTGAAATTAATAATTATTATAAATACAATATTTTTTTAAAGAATTTCATGATGAGGTATACTATTTGGATTTATTGTCTAAATAGTTTTAAAGTGATAGAATCAAATTATTGAGTTGAATTATTTGATTAAATAATAATTAATTAAAATTATATTAGTATCAATATCTTAATTAAATATTTTCTATTTAATAAAACATAATTATGTTATTTTTAAAAAATATATACGATATTGATTTGACACATGAACACACACAAGGACTCACATATTGGAGAATTATTTTATGTCCACTGACCTCTTAATTGATTTGGGGGATAATTACACATTAATTCTCAATAAAATTGATTGGGTTGATGATATACTGAATTAATTTTACCTTTTGGTAGATAAAAAGATGGTTAGTGCATAGTTAACTAAAAATTGTTCTTACTAAACAAGGGAAAAAATAAATACATCTAATTCCTACAAAACAAGGAGTTTCTTTGACCATTAAATACAAAAATTGGAAAGAGTATCAGATGCTGGTGTACTGAATTTTTTATAAGTGATTTTTTTCTTATTGGCCCGTATAAAATTCAATTATTTTTTGGATGAATTTTGGATATATTAAGATCCCCTAAATTTCTTTGTGACATTAAAGACATCAAAATATATATTTTTGATATTTTGTTATAGAAGGAATAAATGAAAATGGGCCTTAACAGAACTAAGAAGGTTGGTCCATTATTTTCTTGAATATGTATCATATGACATGTTTTGTAGTGATGTTAATGAGGCAACAAATTATAATATCCATCAATTACAAACACTCTCACCAATATCATTATTTAATTAATATATGGGAATATATATATTCTTCTCAGCATGGATTGAAATTTAATCAAAATAGAAAAATAAAACATAAACCTAAAATCCCAAGAATATCCATATGATTGATAAAAGGGATCCTTAATCTGTTTTAATTTAGTGCTAATAAAGGGGGTATTTATCATCTCTTTTTATAGTACTAATAAAGGGGACATTTTATTAGTGCGTTTTTATTATTGATAAAAGCTAGAAAAGAGCAGTGTGTTTCTGAAATTAAAATACATTACATTTTCAAATGAAAAAATTAATTTCAATTAAATATACATCACAAATAAAAAAACATATTTCAAATATTGGTTTATACAATTATATTGTTTCGTAAATATTTTCACAAAATATAAAAATTCAAAAACATTAATGTTCAATTGTCTTAGGACTATGATCCCATCTCAAAAGTGTCTGATCATGCTATCAGTTGCTGAAAAAACCAATTCATCTTAAGAAAAAAATTGAACCTCTATATAAAAACAATTATTATGCTAGTAATACTATAAAGAAATAAATGAATCATAAATATGAAATAGTACATTAATAAAATATCACTTTTAAACAAAAGACATACACCTAGAGTCATACCAAACACACAGAGTGTCAAATTAATGTGTGTTTAATTTCTATATGTCAAAAATGATTTTTGGATCATTATCCTAAAGTATCAAGATATTCCAAGTGAGTTTTCTTGATTATAAGTATATGACATGTGATTTGAACTAAAATTTCATTTTTAAACTAAAAACACACCTTTTGAGTCATATCGGTCATAACATGTATCAAATTGATGTATAACTCATTCCAATATGTCAGAAATGAATTGTGAATCATTATTCTAATGTATCGAAAAACCTGAATGTGTTTTCTCAATTTTGAGTATGTCATGTTCCTTTAGAACTAAAATGACAATTTTAAATAAAAACACACACTTTATGTCATATTGGTCTCACAGTTTTTTGAATTTCTATGATGATGACTCCTACACTTTAAAAATGACTTAAGGATTTGTGTCCTAAATTATCAAGAAAATATGGGTGTTTTTTATAGATTTTTAGTAAGTGACACACATTTTTAACTAAAATGTCATTTTATACTGAAAAAACTCACATTAATCCATACATGTCCCACTGTGTGTTAGATTGATATGTGGATAATTAAAACATATCCCAAATACCTTATGTATAATTATCCTAATGTTTCAATACAATCTAAGAGTGTTTGTTTGGTTTTCAATGAGTGGAACATTTTTAACTAAAATAATATTTTTCAACTGAAAACACGGATTTTGTGTCATACTGGTCGCATTTTGTGTCAGATTGAGGTACACATGATTCTTACATGTCAAAAATGACATATAGATTTTTTTAATAATGTATCAAAATAATTTAAATGTGTTTTAGAAGTGTTGATTAAGTCACGTTTATTTTGAACTAAAATGTTGATTTTAAATAGAAACAAAAATGTTGACTCACTCTGGTCACACCATGTGTTAGATTGATGTGTGGTTGATTCCTAAATATCAAAAATGATTTAAGGATAATATTACTAAAGTATTAAGATAGTTTGGGTGTTTCCCCTAGGATTTCAGTGGTTGACACATGTTTTTAACTAAAATTTCAATTTAAAAAACCCACACATTGAGTTATACTGGTCACACCTTGTGTCAGATTGATGTGTGGATGATTCCTACACATCACAAATGATTTATGGATCATTTTCCTAAAGTATCAACACAATCAGAGCAAGTTTTCTTGGTTTTTAGTGAGTGACAAAGGTTTTTTTACTGAAATGTCATTTCTAAAATGAAAACACCCTTTTTGAGTCATATTGGTCCCACTGTGTATCGGATTTAGGTATGTTTAATTCTTAAAAGTCACAAATTAATTACAGATTGTTTTAAAAAAATTAACAAAATATTCTGAATGGGTTTTATCAGTCTTGAATATTTCACGTGTTTTTTTGAACTAAAATGTCAATTTTAGATAAAAACACACACTTTGAGTCATACCGATGACATAAATTGTAGAATTGACATGTGGTTGATTCCTATACATAAAAAATACATAAATAACAATTTTACTAAAGTATCAAGGTAATACAATTAAGTTTGATAAGTTTTTAGTTAGTGAAACATGTATTTAAATAAAATTCCATTTTTAAATTGAAAAATACACTTTTAGTCATACTGGTCACAACACATGATATATTGATGTTAAAGTGATTCATACATGTCAAAAAATATATTTTTAATCATTTCATGAAAGTATCAAAAAAAATCCAACTGCATTTTCTTAGTTTTTAGTGAGTGACACATGTTTTTAAATAAAATGTAATTTTAAATAGAAAACACGCATTTAAAGTTATAATGGTAACACCATGTATGAGATAGAGGTAAAGTTGATTACTAAATGTAAGAAACAAATTATGCATCGTTGTTCTAAATTATAAAAACAATATGAATTTTTTTTCTCTATTTTGAGTATGCCACACATCATTTGAATTGAATTGTCAATTTTAAATAAAAACACACACTCTGATTCAAACCACACACATTGTGTGTTAGATTGAAGTGTGTTTGATTGATACACATAAAAATTTTCATATTAATTATTTTATAATGTATCAAGTCAATTTGAGTGTGTTTTCTAGGTTTTATGTTAGTGGAATATGTTTTTAGCTAAAATGTTATTTCTAAACTAAAAACACACACATTAAGTTATATCGATCATATCATGTATCATATTGATTTTTGAGTGATTCCTACATATCAAATATGAATTATATATTGTTGTACTAATGTATAAAGTCAATAAAATATTTGTTCCTAACTTTTCAGTGAGTGTCACACAATTTTAACTAAAATTTAATTTTAAAACTAAAAACAAACATTTTGTGTCTTATCGGTCTCACATTTTATCAGATTGAGGTAAAAATTATTCCTAAAAATAAAAAATTACATATTGATCATTTACATAAGTATCACAACAATTCGAATGCGTTTTCTCAGTTTTGTGTATGTCACGCGTCTTTTTGAACTAAAATGTTGTTTTAAGAAAACATAAACATTGAATCATATTTGTCAAATCGTCTGTAAAATTGATGTGTGATTGATTATTATATGTAAAAAATGAATAAAGTTTCATTTTCTAGAAGTATCTAGACAATTCTAGTGCGTTTTCTTGGTTATTAGTGAATAACACACATTTTTACTAAAATTTCATTTTTTAACTAAAATACATACATTGAGCCATACTGGTAACACGATGTGTCATATTGACATAAAGTTGATTAATATACATAAAAATTACTTATGGATCATTTTAAGAAATTATCATGTAAAGTTGAGTGCATTTTCATGATATTTAGTGAGTGGCACATGTTTTTTTAACTAAAATGACATTTTTAAACTAAAAACACACATTTTGAATCATGCTGGTCACACTATGTATCGAATCATGGTAAAACTGATTCATAAATATAAAAAATGACTTATAGATCATATTATTATTGTATCAAATGAATATGAATTTTTTTTATTGGTTTTTAGTATGTCACATGTCTTTTATCTAAAATGTCATTTTTAACTAAAACCACATATTTCAAGTCATATCAGTCACACTGTATATTGGATTGAGGTGCGGCTGATTCTCACATGTTATAAATAATTTATGGTTCATTTTCCTAATGTATAAAAACAATATGAATTTGTTTTTTTGGATTTGATCATGTGACATTTTTTAAGCAAAATAGAATTTTCATATTAAAACACACATTGAGTCATACTGGCCACACCATGTGTCAGATTGATGTGTGGTTGATTCTTACTTTTCATAAATGAATTATGAATTTATTTTCTAAAGTATCAAGAAAATCAGAGTGATTTTATTTATTTTCAGTGAGTGGCACAATTTTTTAACTAAAATGTAAATTTAAATTAGAAAAATGCACTTTGAGTTAATTGAAAACTAAAAACACACTCTAATAAGAATAAGTAGATCAAATAAAGAAAAAATAACTCTATGAAGTGATCAAATATTACCTAAGTGTATCATAAATGTTGAAGACTTCATTGATATTTTATTTTTCTCTGATCATTTTATGTTCTTTATAAATCACAAAATGGGAAGAGAGAAATAATTTTTTAATTAATTAAATTCTCTATGATCTCTATAAAAATTAACTAAATATGTATTAAATAAAAGTGATGAAGAAATTAACTAAAAATATAGATAAAATTATGATAATGTTAACTAAATATGTAGTATAAATTCACATCTTCATAATTTTTGTATATATTCTTAACCCATTTATTATTCCCATTCGTTTATAAAAAATATATATTTCCTATTTTGAATATATGGACTATCGACTGGCCTGGCGGAACTAGAATTTTTTTAAATAAACAAGTAATTAATAAATATTTTAAATGAAATTATAATTATCATTAGAAATACATCTTAAGAATTCTAGATCCTTGACGGAATACAATATATTTCATAAATTTTAAACATAATAACCACAATATTTTCCATTAGTTTATTTAAAACACTACTGAAACACTAATAAAAAAATTAATTTTTTTATATATGGTTTGATAGTGAATATTATTATATATACCCTAATACTTATCCAGGTATATAATTTTATAGTATTTTTTTACTCAAGGATCACCTTGATACCATAATTTTGATAATATCTAATCATCACCATATCATAATTTTGTTTCATTAAAACATAATTTAATCATATAAGTTTATGTTTATTTGAAAAAATTTGAATTTATTGTATTAAAAATTGATAAATATCATCATGTGTGGTTGATTTATTAGGAATCCATGTATTAAATCCAAAAAATAAATCTTACGAGGATTCGAATTGATTGTAATGAAAAACCAATGATCCCTAAAAACAAAAAGGGAAAAGTGAATGAAATGAAAATATATTTCATATAATTAAATTATAGAGTTTTACCCCTGAATCATGGGTACTAAGAATAGTTTTTCATAAGCAATTTTTCCTTGAAACATTGCTGCATGTTTTTCTACTATTATTGAATATTCCTTTTTTTTCAATGACTTTTTTATAGAAGTTAAATAAGGAGTAATGAGTCTAAATTTTGATTTGTATGGTTTTCGCTTAAAATAAACTTTATATATATGTCTAGAAAAATTATAAATAGTATTTTACTATAATTAACATAATATATCATTGATTGGATGGAAATATTATGAAAACTCACCTCACGTATACATTTACAACATAGACTCAAATTTATCCATGATTACGTATTTCATCTTCATTCTAAAGACCAAGAACGTATGTAATGGAATATTTGTACATTTTAAATTATAAATCAAAGATATTGATATAAACATACTTGAATTTTGTATCTATATGAACTTATAATATTAGTAAATGTGGAAGTTTAATAGGTAGGGTAAAGGTACTCACTAAATGCCTTTTAAATTTATTAATTGATCAATTATATTATTTTGATTCAAACGTTCACTTATCCTTCATTTTTCCCATCTATAATGCATTCCTCAGTTCAATAATTTTTCATTAATTACTTATGGTTTTACATAAAAATTGTAATGGAATACCAACTTGTCAAAATATATTTTTTCAATACCCAATGATCTTTCTAAAAAAGTTCTAATATCAAGTTTAACCTTGTGAACATCCATATCATCAAGGGGGAAAAGTGGATTGTTTCTCGACTCATGAGAGACATGAATCCTCACACTCAAATAGAATTATAGAAGTTTTTGTGTGAATAATATCTCCTTGGATATTATATATTGTACCCCTTATATTTTACATTTATTTACTCTTCATTATCTCTTGCAAATTTCTTTTTTACTATATTAAAATCAATTTAAATTTTTATTAATAGTCACTAGAAAAGATCAAAGAGGCTTTCATTTAATTCTTATAAAGCATAATATTAGGGATGATAAATTTAAATTAATCCTTTATCCACAATATATGTATGCACACATGATAACCCAGAAAACATGGAATGCTTTTATTAGCCATCATGAGGCGGATACTTTTCAGGTACATTGTGATTGGTAATAATTTACTTCAAATATGTGTACTAATCAATTTGATGAAGAATTGTCAATTATGAAACAAAAACTGAGTGATGGAAATAAGAATCATTCATCAAAACCAATGTAATGTTACCATATATAGAGGATGTGATACGCTTCACTTGGAAAAAATTGGTATGTGTATTATATCTACAATAATGATTTTTTGTGGTATGAAACAACAACATAATTATTTTACTTTATTTCTATGTAGGATGATGAATCAAAATCCAAATCCACTTCATTAAAACATTTTATTTTATGGACGGTGTCTTCTATAAATAAAAACTGAATAATTATAGATAAAAACAAAAAACAGTATGGGAATCATGTGTAAGTATTACATAATAAAAAATTTCCCTTCTTTAAATTTATATTACATAAAACTGACTATTTATTTTCCTATATTTTTTATCTGGTTTAATAAAAAGAATCATCATTTGTTTTACCTAATGAACAACTTCTTTTAGTGGACTTAAAGTGGTTAGAATAACAGGGTTATGTTAGAGGTTTGGGTTTTGGAGTGTTTCCCTAAACATATTTTCAGAAAAGAAATGCACCAAGGGACAAAGATAAGAAAATGGATAAGATAAAAACATGAATAACTTCTCTATAAAAAAAATTAATTGGATGTTTTAGTTGTTAGGGAATGTCATGGGAAGAAATCCAAGAGAAAAAACAACATAAAAACAACCACTACACAATGATCTCCTCCCTAACATTGAGGAGATCCACCCCCTCAAAGGTTTTCCTTACTAGAGATAACCAATTTTTCCAAACAATTTTTCAGAAATTTGAATTGGAAAGATATTTATATATTTCCTATATTAATATTCTACATGGATAAATTGATGGTTATTTATATTTATCGACACCCACCCATCACCTTGTTATGTGGGGTGCAATGTATAATACCCAAGGACATATTATTCACAAAAAAATCTTCCAAAAGGACATTTAAGAGTGAGTATTCATGTTTCTCGTGATTTGATAAATAAGATAAATATTCCCATTGATGATCTGGATGTTAAAAAGGATGAACATTCTATAAAAAATTTTATATCATGGCCATTGATCTTATAAAATACATGTCAAAAATTGTTTATTCCATTCCTATTTTTTATGAAAAATATTTAACAATTAATGAAAAATATATAACCAAGGAATTCTATTACAGATAGAAAAAATGAATAATAATTGAAATTTCAAATCAAAAAAGTCAAAATGATCAAACAATAAATCAAAAAAACCTTTAGAGGGTACCTTTACCCTACCTATTTAACTTCCTTATTTTTTAATATTACAAGTTCATGCATATACAACATTCAAACATGGTGATATGAACATTAATGACTTTTAAGAACAAATGTACGAAGGGGCCATTATATAATTTCTTATTCTTAAGAATGTAGATTATTTCTTCATGAATGAATTACTAGGAGTCTTATTTGTAAATGAATACATGAGTTTTATTTTCACAATCTGATCATGTAATCAATGGTCTACTTTTTTAATTAAAATAAAATAATTTTCAAACTTTTTACAGGCATATATATATGAGTTTTATTTTATGGGAATATGTAACATCCCAAGTAAGTAATGAATAATAATAAATTCTTATCTATGTCTATTTATGAATTATAGAGTGTTTTAGAGGCTTAAAATGAGAATAAATCCAATCTTAAGCATGGAATACAGTAATATTTTTAAAAGATTGGTTTACCTCCTTTTAATGGAGAACCATTTTTAAATATATCTTTTTACAATTTTATAAGATTTATTTGTCAAAATAAACTAATTCTTTAAGATCGGGACATTGAAATTTACCTTTGGTAAATTTTTGGTATTTTTCTGACCATGTTCATTTTTTAATGAATAGTGAAAAATACTGCATTTTACATCAAAACTTCTTTTTAATATAATTTAATTATATGGTTAAATTATCTTTTTAAATGGTCTAAAAGTTTAATTATAATATATTTTTACCATGTAATTCAATTGTGGTCATTATAATTAATTTCACTTTGGAATTGGGCATAAACAAGTGCCAAATGTTTCATAGATATTGTTTTAAAAAAACACGCTATTTGTTTTGACAACGGGAATTATTTTCAAATTAATTAGTGCAATTTATATGTTTTGAATTTGGTAAAATGGATTCCATATTTTGAATCATAAGGTCCAAATTATCTAATTAATACTCTTTTATTTTTTGACATTATGAATAGTAACGACGGTAATTATCTTTAATTATCTTGATTAATTAGTAATTAGGTAGTTAAGGATAATAAAATAATATCATAATAATAAAACAATGACCCCAAAATGTGTCCTAATTATACTTTTTAGGTCATGTTCAACCATGGGATGACTTGTGCCAAACTTAGGGACCCCATGGAATCACTTTTGGGTGAATGTGACACTTTATCTTTTTATTTTTAAAGAAAGGAGAATATCACTAAAGAATATATCACCTAAGTAACACATTTTTAATTTGGTCTAAATAAATGATATCTTGGACTATAAATAGTCATTTTAAATCTAAAAATATTTCCTACATAATAGTATGTTTTTTATAATTTTTAGACATTAAATAAATTAAATTATTTATGACATCATGATGATGCATCGATTACCTCATTAATTAACGATTTAAATAAAATATAAAGATAATGTCAAATATAAGACTTACACTTGTCAAAGACCTATTTTATGAGTATATTTAGAACCATTATCACCTTATCCTAGAAATATATCAATGTGGTACCTTTTAAATTCGAAACACTTTTTAAAATAATGTAACATTTCATAACTTTCCAAGAGTGGCCATCCTCTCCTCTTATAAAAGGCCCCCACCTCTACCTCCTTACCCACACTTCTCAAGCCTTTGGCTTGGACAATCCCTGATCATTTTATATATCCACATACCTATCTTCATCCTAGAATCCTTACCTTAGGAAGAAAGATCTTCAAGAAACCATTTTGGTTCAAACCAAGAAGGGTTACCCGATTTAAAGGTAAAGTCTTCTCTAATGTTCTTTTGT
The DNA here is from genome assembly GCA_963277665.1 of Viscum album. Taxonomy (NCBI): domain Eukaryota; kingdom Viridiplantae; phylum Streptophyta; class Magnoliopsida; order Santalales; family Viscaceae; genus Viscum; species Viscum album. The sequence goes on along the minus strand of OY728129.1, from coordinate 1,745,559,486 downwards.
TTTATTTTGCTTATCAAACCCCCTAAAATATTTTTATTCATTAATTTTGTAACAACACCAGTATCTTAAATATACTAGGATGTTGTTATAATAAGTATTCTAGCTACACTTACACACACCTTCATCTAATGGTTAAAGATCATACTGTTTTCGTGGATGGGGAATTTCTGCCTCACGAAACGATGATTGTTCAATATTCATCTAACAACATCAAAGGTGGCCCTTAAAATGAAACTATATTTATATATGATATATAATATGTTTATTTGTTATTTAAGCTTCTGTATTTTTCATTTTTGGCATACCTTTATTGTTTCCATTATGGGTAAACACGATATCTTCATTTTAGGAAGTGTGGACTACCGCCCCCTCAAAGTGATTTGATTCGTTAATTCCATATGTGGGATTTATAAATGATGGAGTTAATGATATTATATATGATATTATACTGTAATTATAATATACCTTTATATAATTATGATTCCATTCCATAAAATATGAAATAGAAATGAAAGTAGCGTTCATGCGTACGTACGGCTTACCGTCTCCATGAACGGTGTATTTATTTTCTTACGTCTAAATGTTATGTAATATTATAAATGCATGTATATACTGGATATATATGATAAATATGATATCTACATCATGCATATAACTCTAGATATAATGGATACATGAACAACTTGTAATTATAAAGAGTTTATTTTTTACTCAAGTACTAATGATCGTTAAAACGACCGTTATTAACTTAAATAATTACATAGTGTTCATGACATGGTAATAAGTGATATAAAAGAAATAATGAACTTGAAAAGGGTTTTTAAGAAAGTATAAATTAACTCAAGTTTATTATTCAGGAGATTAAAGAACGATCGAGTCAAGTCGGATACGAGGTAAGGGACTTCATCTCTATCTCCTTTCATTGGGGCATATTTTGTACTATACACAACTTTCTTTTATACGGTGTATAAAACCCTTGGACTTTTATGTATAGTAAAAAGGAATATTTTTTTAATTTGAATCATTTACCTAAACTACAAAAGGAATGTTTTTTTGTCGTATGTATGTGGCGACAATGACTTCTCCTCCGCCGTGACCATTATTTGAGTTTCGGTTTCCTCTACAAGCCACAACCTAACTTTTTTTTAAAATGAAAAATAAATACCATGTATTACATTTCTTTTATTTTGGTATTGAAAATAGTTTTCATAATTTTTTTATTTTATCAATGTGTTGTATTGATATCTTGTGATTGAAATGTGTAAATTTTAAGTTTTTTTATGCATGTCTTATGTGATACGATTATGTTATGGTTCTTGGGAATTGTTATGAAGATGGGTGGTTCCGTGATAAAATAAGTTCATGTGAGCTCGATATACCTCTCCAATGCAATGGGTAACGCGACGGGGTTAAACTTTAAGGTTTCTATGAAGAGATTTAGGGAATATACTGTGATGGGTATTCCAAACGTAACTATGAGGGTTACTCCCTACGTAAGAATGTTATGAATGCCTCAAGTTACCTTTATGTCTTATGATTTCTATGATTTATTGATGATTTGATGAGGTATGTTAAAATGCTTATGTTTTACAAGTAAATTATGATTTCATACATGGACTAATGTTTTCATTTCGCACTTGTATATCCCTTGTTGAGCTTTTTATGCTTATCCAATGTTTTTGAAATGTTTTTCATAGGTCATGAGAAAGGTACTTGATGTGATGATAGTGTCAAGGAAGTGTCAAGAAAGAATCTATGTTTTATTTTAAATATGTTTCCAATGATGGGAGAAACAAGTACTATCTTTTATGTAACCACTTTGTTTAAATGTGGAGTGTAATGCTTGATTTATGATCTAATTCTATAAAACTCTAAACCTAAAAAGATCCTCAACGTGTATTCTTGAAATAACTCATGATTAAGTAATGTTTAAGGTTGGGGACTTATAGTTGGTATTAGAGGTCTGTATAGATAACTTTAGGAGTTATAATTCTATTAAATGATTATCCAAAAATATTTTTTATGGTCAAATTGAAATGATATAGCTTTTAAAGATTACCATATTGATTCATCTAAGAAATGTTTGTTCAGAATGGTTTTCCGCAGAGGAAATAGGGAAGCAGTGCTAGGAAGGCATACAGAAGGAAATGACCTTCCGAATCAGCATCCTGAGATGGTCGGAATTGGAACTAAACAGTTTGTTGTAGTGATGGAATAGTTGACTCAAGTTATAAATGGTGGTGGTATCCATACATGAGATCAGCCAGATCAACCACAGAAGAACATGTAAGTGCTGGAACATTTCATGAGGCAACATCCCCCATCATTCAGAGGATCATATGACCCTGTGCTAGCTGAAGGGTGGATTAAATCACTGGAGAATATTTTTGATGTCATGGGGTGTTCAGACAATCAAAAGGTTAGTCTTGTTATTTACCATTTGGAGGGTGAAGCAGATCAGTGGTGGTCGATGGTTAAAAATATCACGGACGCTGATGAGATTGATGCTCTCGACTGGGATGAATTCAAAGGTATGTTTTTTGAGAAGTATTTTACTAAGGTTGTTCGACTTAGGATGGAAAAACAATTCTTGGAATTGAGGCAAAGGACGACTCATTGGCTGCTTATGAAGAGTGGTTCACTCGATTGGCAAGGTATGTTCCAAATTTTATCCGAGACCTTGATAGTAAAATAAATCATTTTTACTCAAGATTAAATCCAAAATATCAAAGGGAATTATCTTCTTGTGAGTTCAAAAGTTATGAAAAGCTTGTTCAATGTGCTGATAAGGTGGAAATGGAGTTTTCCAATGATCAATTCTTCTAAAACAACCAACAGAAGAAGAGACTGAGGTGTTAGGAGAAAGGGAAGAATTATTCAAAAAGGTCTGATGATAAGAAAACTAAGTTTCCAGTTTGTGATAAATGTGGTAAAAGGAATACTGGGGAATGTCTTCTGAATTCTGGAAAGTGCTACCGATGTGGTAAGATGGGACATAAGGCTCGTGATTGTACTGAAAAATATCAGGGTGATGGTAAGACCAAATTTGATTTACAGTTAGTGAAATGTTTCAAGTGGAATGAGATGGGTCACTATGAAAACGAGTATATGAAAAAGAGATCGAGTGATGGGAAGCAGTTATACTACAAGCAGAAAGGGGTGGTGAAATCCTTTGCAACTAACTCAGCAGATGTTGGGCCATCAAATGAAGTGGTATCAGGTACTTTGTTTGTTTTTTCAGATTATGCCAGTGTGTTGTTTGATATGGGTTCTACACATTCTTTCATCTTTGAAAACTTTTCTAGTAAAATTGGAATACCATCTCAAGAAATGACTCCTGAACTTGTGGTAAAAAAACCTGGGGGAAATGTTGAGGCAAAATGAATTTATAAGAATCTTCCTATCCTTATCCATGGAAAGAACCTACTTGCAAACCTTATTGTTTTACCTCTAGTAGAGTTTGATGTTATCCTAGGTATGGATTGGCTCTCTATTTACCATGCTAAGATTGACTGTAGAGCTAAAGAAGTTTCTTTTCAGAAAGACTTTCAGTTTGTGTACAAGAATGAACCCTTACTGTTGATAACATATTAAGAGGCTGGGAAACTTGTAAAAGATGGGAATGAATTCTACCTTGCACATATTGTTGAAAACAAGGGAACTGTTCAGATTAATGATGTGCCAGTGTAAAATGAGTATCCTAATGTTTTTCCAAATGAGTTTCCTGGAATAATACCACATAGGAAAGTAGAATTTACTGTTCACTTATTTCCTGATGCTAAGCAAATTTCAAAACCCCCTTATCGAATGGCTCAAATTGAACTTTTAGAGTTGAAGGAGAAATTGCAAGATTTATTAGAGAAAGGTTTCATCCGACCTTACACATCACCATGGGGTGCTCCTTTTTTATTTGTTAAAAAGAAAGATGGTTTAATGAGACTTTGCATTGATTATAGAGCCTTGAATAACATCACTTTTAATAACAAATATACTTTGCCTCATATCGATGATTTGTTTGATCAGCTCCAGGGAGATCAGTATTTTTCAAAGATTGAACTGAAATTGGGGTACCATCAGTTGAAGGTAAAGGAATAAGATATTCTGAAGACCATGTTTTTTATAAGATATGGGCATTATGAATTTGTAGTTATGCCTTTTGGGATAACCAATGCACCTGCTGTATTCATGGACCTTATGAATATAATTTTCCATGAGTTCTTGGATAAGTTTGTGGTTGTTTTCATTGATGATATTTTGGTGTTTTCTAAAAGTAAAGAGGAGAAAAAAAGTCATTTAAGTGTTATTTTGAAAACCTTAAAAGAAAATAAATTGTATAGAAAATTCAAAATGTGTGAGTTTTGGTTGCAAAAAATTTTCTTCCTTGGTTATATTATTTCTAAAGATGGGATAACTATTGATCCTACAAAAATAAAGGTTGTTGAAGAATGGCGAAGAACCACAAATGTAACTGAGATTCTTAGCTTCCTTGGTTTGGTAGGCTACTACCGAAGGTTTGTTATAAATTTTTCATGGTTATCTAGTCCAATTACTATGCTAACTTGGAAGGTGTTATGTTTATCTGGACAAAAGAATGTGATGATTTTTTTCAGGAACTAAAAAGAAGATTGGTGAATGCTCCAGTTTTGGCACTACCTTCCAGGAATGTGGGGTTTGTTATCTACAGTGATGCTTCATTGAAAGGACTTGGTTGCGTCCTAATGCAGAATGACCAGGTAATTTCTTAGGCTTCACGTCAGTTGAAAACACATGAGTTAAATTATCCTACACATGATTTGGAATTAGCTATTGTTGTTTTCTATTTAAAAATTTGGAGGCATCATTTGTATGGAGTAAATTGTGAAATATATACCGATCAAAAAAGTTTAAATTATATATTCACTCATAAAGAACTGAACATGAGACAGAGGAGATGGCTGGAATTAATCAAGGATTATGATTTTACAATTCATTACCATCAGGGAAAAGAAAATAAAGTGGTTGATGCTTTGAGTCGAAAAGGTAATGCTTCATTAACAATGTTGTGTTTGGAATGTGATCCTTTGGTTAAATATTTGATGAAAATTGGGATAAAAGTTGTTGGTACAGGAGGTCCTTCTGTTTTGTTTCAGGTATCAGTGAAATCTTCTCTATTAGACAGAATTAAGCAAGCACAGAAGCAAGACAACGAGTTGTAGAAGAAGGTAGAGCTGGTTCAGAAGGGTAAGTTGCCTAAATTCAACATTGTTAATGTTTGTGTTTTGAGATTTGGGAGAAGATTGTGTGTGTCATGTGATTCACAGTTGAAGAGAGAGTTGTTATGTAAAGCACATAGTTCTCCATTTTCAGTTCATCCAGGTAGTACTAAGATGTATAGAGATCTTCAGGAGTACTACTGGTGGGATGGAATGAAAAGAGATACTGCTGATTTTACTGAGAAGTGTTTGACTTGTCAATAGGTTAAAGTAGAGAGATAGTTACCGAAAGGGATGCTTCAGCCTTTACCAGTACCAGAGTGGAAATGGGATAATATATCCATAGACTTCGTTGTGGGATTGTCGAAGTCACCTCGAGGTAATAATGAAATCTGGGTTATTATTGATCACTTGATAAATCTGCTCATTTTCTTGCAATACGAGATACTTTTTTGCTAGATCCACTTTCCCATTTGTATCTTAAAGAGATAGTCAGGTTACATGGAGTTCCTCTCTCTATTGTATCTAACCGTGATCCGAGGTTCACTTTTAACTTTTGGAAAGGCCTTCAAAAGATGTTGGGTACTGAATTAAATTTTAGTACATCTTTTCATCCTCAATCAGTTGGGTAATCAAAAAGAATTATTCAGACTTTGGAGGATATTCTACGTGCTTGTTCGATGGATTATCAAGGAAGTTGGGACCAACATCTTTCTTTGGTTGAGTTTTCTTATAATAACAGTTTTCAATCCAGTATACAGATGACACCATTTGAGGAATTATACGGGAAGCAGTGTCGAACTCTAGCTTTCTAGGATGAAGTGGGTGAAAGGAAGTTGATGGCACCAGAATTGGTAGAAGAGTTGGCAAAAAAAGTTCAGCTGATACAGAGACACATGAGAACAGCTCATATCAGGCAGAAGAGTTATGCAGACAATAGGAGGAAGAATCTCTCTTTTGAGGTAGGTGATCATGTCTTCCTCAAAGTCTCAGCATGGAAAAGTGTGATGCAATTTATTAATAAAGGAAAGTTGAGTACAAGTTTCATTGGACCATATGAAATTTTGGAGATAGTTGTATTAGTTTCATACTGAGTGGCTTTACCTATGAGTTTATCTCAGGTACACAATGTTTTTCATGTTTCAATGTTAAGGAAGTACATGCCAGATCCATCTCATGTTTTGAGTCTAGAGGTAGTTTAGTTGGAAGAGAACCTATATTATGAGGAACAACCTATCCAGATTCTTGACCACAGGGAGTAGGTGTTACGCAATAAGGTGATTCATCAAGTAAATGTTTTGTTGAAAAACCACATGATTGAAGATGCAACATTGGAGTCTAAAAACGCAATGAGGGATAAATACCCCCACTTATTCAATAAGTAAATAAATTGCAGGGATGAATTTTTATAAAGGGGGGAAGGATGTAACATCTCAAGTAAGTAATGAATAATAATAAATTCTTATATATGTCTATTCATTAATTAGATAGTGTTTTAGAGGCTTAAAATGAGAATAAATCAAATCTTAAGCATGGAATACACTAATATTTTTAAAAGATTGTTTTACCGCTTTTGATGGAGATCCATTTTTAAATCTATATTTTGAAAATTTTATGAGATATATTTTTCAAAATAAACTTATTCTTTATTATTGGGATATTGAAATTTACCTTTGGTAAATTTTTGGTATTTTTCTGACCATGTTAATTTTTTAATGAATAGTGAAAAATACTGCTTTTTACATCAAAACTGCTTTTTCATCTAATTTAATTATATGTTTAGATTATCTTTTTAATTGGTCTTAAAGTTTAATCAGAATATATTTAAACCATCTAATCCAGCGGTGGTCATTATAATTAATTTCACTTTGGAATTGGGCATAAACAAGTGCCAAACTGTTCATAGATATTGTTTAAAAATACTCACTATTTGTTTTGACAACAGGAATTATTTTTAAATTAATTATTGAAATTTCTATGTTCGGAATTTGGTAAATTGGATTCCATATTTGGAATCATAAGGTCCAAATTATATAATTAAGACTCTTTTGTTGTTGGACATTATGAATAGTAATGACGGTAATTATCTTTAATTATCTTGATTAATTATTAATCGGGTAGTTAAGGATAATAAAATAATAAAATAATAATAAAAAATAACCCCAAAATGTATCCTAATGCTACTATTTGTGTCATGTCTGACCATGGGATGCCTTATGCCAAACTTAGGGACCCCATGGAATCACTTTTGGGTGAATGTGACACTTTATCTTCTTATTTTTAAAGAAAGGAGAATATCACTAAAGAATGTATCACCTGAGTAAAACATTTTTAATTTTGTCTAAATAAATTATAACTTGATCTATAAATAGTAATTGGAAATCTAAAAAGATTTCCTACATCATAGTATTTTTTTATAATTTTTAGACATTAAATAAATTAAATTATTTATGACATCATGATGATGCAGCGATTACCTCATTAATTAACGATTTAAATAAAATGAAAAGATAATGTAAAATATAAGAATTACACTTGTCAAAGATCTATTGGATGATTATATTTAGAAACCTTATCACCTTATCCAAGAAATATATCAATGTGGGACCTTTTAAATCTGAAACTCTTTTTAAAATAATGTAACATTTCTTAACTTTCCAAGAGTGCCCCTCCTCTCCTCTTATAAAAGGCCCCAACCTGTACCTCATTACCCACACATCTCAAGCCTTTGGCTCGGCCAAGACCTTCTCATTTTATCTCTCCACATCCCTCTCTTCATCCTAAAAGCCTTACCTTAGGCATAAATCTCTTCAAGAATCCATTTTGGTTCAAACCAAGAAGAGTTACCCGATTTAAATGTAAAGTCTTCTCTAATGTTCTTTTGCTTAATTTTGCTTCTCCAACCCCCTAAACTCTTTTTATTCATTTTTTTGTAAAACAAACAGTATCTTCAATATACTAGGATGTCTTTAGAAGAATTATTCGAGCTAAACTTACACACACCTTCATCTATTGGTTAAAGAGCATACTGTTTCAGTGGATGGCGAATTTCTGCCTCACGAAATGATGATTGTTCAATATTATTATAACACCTTCAAAGGTGGCCATTAATATGAAACTATATTTATATATGATATATAATATGTTTATGTTTTCCTTAATCTTATGTATTTTTCATTTTTGTCATAAATTTATGGTTCCCATTATGGGTAAACACGATATCTTCATTTTAGGAAGTGCGGACTACCGCCCCCTCAAAGTGATTTGATTCGTTAATGCCATATGTGGGATGTATAAAGGATGGAGTTAATGATATTATATATAATATTATACGGGAATTATAATATACCTTTATATCATTATGATTCAATTCCATAAAATATGAAATAGAAATGAAAGTAGTGTTCATGCCTACGTACGGCTTACTATCTCCATGAACGGTGCATTTCATTTCTTACATATAAATGTTATGTAATATTATAAATTCATTTATATTATGGATATATATGATATATATGATATCTAAATCATGAATATATCTCTGGATATAATGGATACATGAACAAATTGTAATTATAAAGAGTTTATTTTTGACTCAAGTACCAATGATCATTAAAACGACCGTTATTAACTTAAATAATTACATAGTGTTCTTGACATGGTAATAAGTGATATAAAAGGAATAATGAACTTGGAAAGGTTCTTAAACTAGTATAAATTATCTCAAGTTTATTATTCAGGAGATTAAAGAATGATCGAGTCAAGTCGAATATGAGGTAAGGGACTTCGTCTCAATCTCCTTTCATTGAGGCATATTTTGTACTATACACAACATTCTTTTATGTGGTGTATAATCCCCTTTGACTTTTATGTCTAGTCAAAAGGAATATTTTTTTATACGAAGAATTTTAATAAACGTCAAAAGGAATGTTTTTTTGTCATACATATGCGGCGACAACGACTTCTCTGCCGCCGTGACCATTATCTGAGTTTCAACTTCCTCCACTAGCCATAACCTAACTTTTTTTTAAATGAAAAATAAAAACCATGTATTACTTTTCATTTATTTTGGTATTTAAAATGGTTTTCATAATGTTTTTATTATATCAATGTGTTGTATTGATATCTTGTGATTAAAATGTGGAAATGTTAGGTTTCCTTTATGCATGTTCTATGTGATATGATTATGTTATGGTTCTTGGGAATTGTTATGAAGACGGATGGTTCCATGATAAACTAAGGGCGAATGAGCCCGATATAGCTCTCCAATGCATTGGGTAATGCGAAGGGGTTAAACATTAAGGTTTCTCCAAATAGATTTAGGGAATATATTGTGATGGGTATTCCAAACGTAACCATGAGGGTTACTCCCTATGCAAGAATGTTATGAATGCCTCAAGTTACCTTTATGTCTTATGATTTCTATGATTTATTCATGATTTGATGAGGTATGTTAGAATTCTTATGTTTTACGAGTAAAGTATGATTTCATACAAGGACTAATGTTTTCATTTCGCACTTTAAAATCCCTTGTTGAGGTTTTTATGCTCATCCCATGTTTTTGAAATGTTTTTCATAGGTCATGAGAAAGGTTTATGATTTGATGATAGTGTCAAGGAAGTGTCAAGAAAGAATCTATGTTTTATTTTAAATATGTTTCTGATGATGGGAAAAATGAGTACTATCTTTTATGTTACCACTTTGTTTAAATGTGGAGTGTAATGCATGATTTATGATCTAATTCTCTAAAAATATAGACCTGAAACGATCCTCAACGTGTATTCTTGAAATAACTCATGATTAAGTAATTTTTAAGGTTGGGTCCTTATATAAAACCCTATGAACCAAAATTTAGACTCATTATTCCCCACATAGATTCAATACAAAAAAATATCATTAGAAGAAACTGAATTTTCAATAATAGTGGTAAAACTGACCACAATTTTTGAAAAGAAACTTACATATGACAGACCCTTCTTAATACCCAGTATTCAGGGGTAAAACTCTAAAATTTAATAATATCATATATATTTTCATTTCATTATCTTTTTAATTTTTTTTAGGTAGCATTGGTTTCTCATTATAATCAAATCTAAACCTCTAAAGATTTATTTTTTGGATTCAATGCATGGATTCACAAAAATTAACCAAAAATTATAGCATTTATCAATTTTTAATAAAATACATTAAATATTATAAAATAAACATAAATATATCAATTTTAAATTATATTTTAATAAAAAATGTATTCTAGGGTGATTATTAAATATCATAAAAATTATGGTATTAGGACGGTCTATGAGTACAAAAATATTATCAAATTATATAACTGGATAATTATTTGGGTATATATAATAATATTTCACTATAAAAACATATATAAAAAATTACTTATTTTTTCCAATGTTTTAGATTTGTTTGAAACAAAATGATGGAAAAGATTGTGGTTATTACATTTGAAAATTTATGAATGATATCATATTACATCAGGAAACCATCATCGCTGAAGTGGTATTTTTTCTGATAATTACAATTTCAATGAGAATATTTATTAGTCATTTTTTATTTTTTAGTACCACGTGAACTTTAGAAAATCCCTATATTCTAAATAGAAAATATTTTTATTTATAAATTAATGGGAAGAATACATGGTGTTAGAATATATGTGTAAATCGTGAAGAGGTGAATTCATACTACTTATTTAGTTAAATTTATCATCATTTTATCTATATTTTTAGTTAATTTAATTATCATTTTAATTTAATAAAAATTAAGTTAATTTTCAAAGAGATCGTGAAATGAATTTGTTGAGAAATGATTTTTCGATAACTATTTTGTTCTCTATAAAGAGAATAAAATTTTCAGAGAAAAATAAATTATCGATGAGTTCATTCACATGGAATATTCACTCAGGTATTATTTTTTCTATTCATAGAGTTATTTTTTCTTTATTTGATATGTTTATGTTTGGTAGTGTGTATTTTTTTAGTTTAAAAATGAATCAAAGTGTGTGTTTTCAGTTTAAATTAACATTTTAATTAAAAAAGCTTTCCACTCATTGGAATAAAAAAAAACATAAATTTTCTTGTTACTTTAGTAAATTGATCCATAAATAAAAGTTTCAATGTAAGAATCAACAGAACATGAATCTGACACACAGTGTGTCCTGTATGACTCAAAGTGTATTTTTTATTTAAAATTGACATTTTACATAAAAAATTCACATAATAAAAAAACACATTCATATTTTCCGGATATATTAGAAAAAATGATTCATATTTCATTTTTTTACATGTATGAATTGGCTACACCTCAATCCAATACATGGTGTGGCTGATATGACTTGAAATGCTTGGTTTCAATTTAAAAATGATATTATAGATAAAGGGATTCATGAAATACTCAAAACTAATAAAACACATTCATATTGTTTTGATACTTTAATATAATGATCCATAAGTCATTTTTGTCATGTATGAATCAATCATACATCAATCTGATACATGTTATTACTGGTATGACTTGAAATGTATCTTTTTATATTAAACATTCATTTTAGTAAAAAACATGTTTCACTTACTGAAATCTATGAAAATTCATGAATATTGTCTTGATGATTTTGGAAAGTGATCTAGAATTAATTTTTGATATGTATTAATCAACTACATGTCAATCTGATACACGGTGTGACCAGTATGACATGAAGTGTGTGTATTGGTTTAAAAATGAAATTGTAATTAAAAATTTTTATCACTAAATTAAATCCATCAAAAAAATTTGGATTATCTTGATACTTTATAAAAATTAGCCTTAAGTCATTTTTGATGTAAAAAAATCAACTGTAAATTAATCTAACAAACAGTGTGACCGATATGACTCAATGTGTTTGATTTTATTTAAAAATGAAATTTTTGTTAAAAATACATGTGTCTTACTCAAAAATACGAAAAAACATTCATATTGTTTGGATACTTATAAAATTGATACATATGTCATTTTAATTTGTGGGAATCATTCCTACCTCAATTCGATACACAATGAGACAGATATGACTCAAAATGTGTGTTTTTAGTTGAAAAATGAAATTTTAGTTAAAAAAGCGTGACTGTCACTGAAAAATGGTAATACATGACCAAACTATCTTGATACTTTTGTACAATGATATATGATTCATTTTTGATGTGTAGGAATTAGTCTCACATCAATCTGACACATCATGTGATCAGTATAACTCAAAGTGCATTTTTTATTTTAAAACTAATATTTTAGCTAAAAACCTATGTCACTCCATAAAAACATAGAATAAACACTCAAATTATCTTTATACTTCATAAAAAGTATTCTTAAGTCATTTTTGTTGGTATGAATCAACCGAATGTCAATCTGACACACGGTGTGATCAATATTACTCAAAGTGTGTGTTTTTATTTAAACATGAAATTTTAGTTCAAAAGATGTGTGACATACTCAAAACTGATAAAACACATTCATATTGTTTTGATAATTTTTAACAATTACCCATCTATCATTTTTTAAATGTAGGAATTAGTTGTACCACAATCTGATACACAGTTTGAACTATATGACTCGAAATGTGTGTTTTCTATTCAAAAATGAAATGTTAGTTAAAAATATGTGTCACTCACTAAAATCCAATAATAAGAACTTGGATTATCTTTATATTTTATTTAAATGATTAAAAATTCATTTGTGACATCTATGAATCATCTGAATGTCAATATGAAACATGTTGTAACCATTATGACTAAAAGTGCATGTTTTCAATTTCAAAATGACATTTTAATTAAAAACATGTTTCACTCATTGAAAACTCATAAAACACTCTCTTATTACCTTGATACATTATGATAAATATCCTTAAGTCATTTTTGATGTTTAAGAATCCATTTCATGTCAATCCAACACATAGTGTGACTTGTAAGACTCAAAGTGTGTGTTTTTATTTAAAATTGACATTTTAGTTCAAAAAATGTGTGACATACTCAAAGATGAGAAAATACATTGAAATTATTTTGATATATTATGAATATGATCCATAATTCATTTGTGATGTGTAGAAATTAGTCATACCTAAATCTGATACACGGTGTGAGCGATATGACTTAAAATATGTGTTTTCAATTTAAAAATGACATTTCAGTTTAAAACGTGTGTCACTAATTGAAAACTAATAAAACATACTCTTATTGTCTTTATACATTATGAAAACAATTCATAATTCATTTATTATGTATAGGAATCAACCCCACATCAATCTCACACACGATGTGGCTGGTATGACTCAATGTGTGTGTGTTTTTTAAGTTAAAATTTTAGTTAAAAACATGTGCCTCTCACTAAAAACAGAGAAAAAATATCCATATTGTCTTGATACTTTGGAAAAAGTATTATTAAGACATTTTTGACATGTTTGAATCAACCACACGTTGATCTGACACACAGTGTGACCGGTATGACTCAAAGTTTGTGTTTTTATTTTAAATTGACATTTTAGTTAAAAAAGGCACATGACATACTCAAAACCAATAAAACACATTTATATTTTTTTTATACATTAAAAAATGATCAATAAGTCATTTGTGACATGTAGAAATTATTCATACCACAAAATGACACACAGTGTGACTAGTATGACTCGAAATGTCTTTTTTTAGTATAAAAATGATATTTTAGTAAGAAAAGTCTCACTAGTTGAAACATAATAAAACATACTGATATTATCTTGATACATTAAGATAATGATACATAAGTCAGTTTTGATGTGTAGGAATCATCTTCATGTAAATCTGACACACGGTGTGTCACGAATGGATTAAAGTGCATGTTTTCAATTTAAAAAAAGAAATTTTAGATAAAAATGTGTGTCACTCACTAAAAACATAGAAAAAACCCTCGGTTTGTCTTATTACTTTAAGAAATCAATACTTCTGTCATTTTTGATGTGCATGAATGATCTGTGTGTCAATCTAATGCACAGTGTGACCAGTATGACTTAAAGTGTGTGTTTTTTATATAAAAGTGGAACTTTAGTTCAAAAGAAACGTGACAAACTCAAAACCATGAAAACACATTAATAATGTTTTTATACTTTAGTACAATGATCCATAAGTCATTTTTGACATATTGAAATTTTTCGTACCTCAATCTATTATACGGTGTGACCAATAAGACCCAAAATGTTTGTTTTTATTTTAAAAATGACATTTCAGTTCAAATCACATGTGACATACATAGAACTGATATAAATAACTTGTATTTTCTTGATACTTTAGTAAAATTATCTATAAATCATTTCCAACATATAAAAATTAACCATGATTTAATTCGACACACGGTGTGTCTAGTATGGCTCGAAGTGTATTTTTTCAGTTTAAAAGTGGCATTTTATTAATGTATTGTTTCATATTTATGTTTCATTTATTTCTATATAGTATCACTAACATAAGAATTTTTTTTATTTGTGAACCTTTTTTCTTAAGTTGGGTTGGTTTTTTCAACAACTGATAACATGATTACACTCTTTTAGAGGGGTTGGAGTCCAGAAAAATAAAACATTAATGTTTTTTAATTTTTTGATATTTGTGATAAATTATGTGTACCAATGTAATTGTACAAATCAATTTTTGAAATAATTGTTATATAGTGTTTTTTATTTTTGATGTAAATTTTAATGTTCAATTTCATATTTTTTTATTGCATTATACTATAATTTTAGTAGCATACTACTACAGACTGGATTTTATCGACCCTAAAAACACCCTAATATAGTGTCCCCTTTATAATCACAACAAAAAATCACTGATAAAGGACCCTCTTCATCGGTGAAAAAATTTCACTGATAAAGGATCCCTTGTATCAAAAACTTGGATATTCTTCTAATTTTAGGATTATATTTTCTTGTGGTGTTTTGATTAAATGTTAATCTATGCTCAGATATCTATTACTTTTCTACTCTATCAATTAAATAATGGGATTGGTGTAAGTGTTGTTAATTGATAGATATACCATTTATTAAAATATGTTGTTTGATTAACACTACTTCAAAAACATATCATAATAAATATTCAAAAAAATAATGGATCAGCCTTTTTGGTCTCTTAAGGCCCATTTTCATTTATTCCTTCCATAAAAAACAAAATAAAATTATCTAAAAATATATATATTTTATTTTTTTGATGTCACAATAACATTTTTGGGACCTTAATATATCCAAAATAAATGAAAAAAATTAATTGTATTGTATACAAACCAACCGGATAAATGAGAACTTACAAAACGTTTAATACATAAACATTTGATACTATTTATAGTTTATATATTTAATGGTCAAAGAAAATCAACATTTTATAGGAATTTGATTTCTTTATTTGTGACCTTGATTAGTAATAACATTTATGTCTGAATTGTGTACCAAACAACTTTTTTCTACCAAAAGGTCAAATTAATTCAGTAGATCATCCAGACAATCAATTTTATGGAGCATTATTGTGAAATTATCGCCCATATCAAAGGAGAGGTGAGGAGACATAAAATAATTGTTTAATATGTTAGTATTTGTATGTGTGCATGTGTCAAATAAATATCATGCATTATTTTTTAACATTACATAATTATATTCAATTAAATATAAAATATTTAATTAATATAATGATTGTAATAAAATTAGAATTAAATATTATTTAATTAAATAATTTAATTCAATACTTGATTCAATCACATTAAAACTCTTTGTACAAATACTCTAAATATTAACCCTCATCGTGTAATTCTTAACGAAAATTATAGTATTTATAAAAATTATTAAATTTACTCATAATTATATAGAACCATATAATGAAAGGTTTGACATGATTATATCAAAAAATTAGTGTAATGATAATGGTTTTTTTCATTGACATCATGTTTGAGTACAAGATATCGATTCCAATACCATAAACTCGTCTTTTATGAAGATATCATCAATAAACTATGACCAAATTCTTCCTCCCGCTATGGTGTCCCCTCATATTGTCTTCACATCTGCACTTAATCCCACAACCAGTACACTATAAGAAAGCCTTCTCTGGATGATTTCTCCCACTAAGGGTGTTTTTAAGTGTTTTTTTAAATTATTTAAATAAGTATAGGTTAGAAATATTTTAAAAAGTAACTGGGAAAGGTGGCATCGTTGACACCACCTTTTGGTTAATTCAAAATCTGGTATCAGTAAAACCCCCTTTCAGCAAAAAAGCTTATTTTAAATAAACATGTTTGTATATTTAAAAATATAGATGTTTTCATATATATATATATATATATATATATTGTTTACATTATTTTGTTTATAATTATTTCCATTAATATTTGAAATTAAAAATGTTATGTTTTTAGAAAATAAATTTTGTGACGTGTAAATTTGATTTTACTTATTATATTTATAATTTTTTTATTTTTAATTATATTTTATATGTTGATTCACTTTGTCAAAGATCATTTTGATTGTATTAATATTTTATAACTTATATGGTTTCAAAATCACTTTTATGAAACATAATAATTTTGGATGTTGGTGGCTTTGAAAATATATAAATTATAAAGTAGAAATGCAATCTAAATGATATATAACACCCTTACTGAACATATAAAAAATAATTCAAAATAACTATAATTTCATAAAAATATTTAATGGAAATTTATTTTAGTGGCGTGGTATATTTCTGTTTTAAACCATTAAACTTTTATTTATAATTTTTCTTACTTTCCTTTCATTTTCCCTTATTTATTATATTTTTTATATTAATTTTTTTTTCTAATTTGTATAAATGTTTGGGATATGTTTTATGTTTTATTTTGATTATTTTTATAGTTTATATTTTATATTCTTTTAAGGTTAACTACCTAAAAATTAATAGGTTTTCATATGTTTAAAGTAGTCGACATTGAATTCTTATAAAATATAAATTGTTACGAAAATATAAATAAAAAAATAATGTTAAACTTGTAAAAATGGTTAATAGTCAAAATAATTTCATCATTTTAATAGACATAAAATAATACAGGAGATATAATACATATTTGTTTCAAATATTTTATGTCAACAACAGACATATAAATAAATAAGTACAATCACTTTCTCTGATGAGGTCTTGTCGCACATTTTGGTGTGTGAATGGGACAGTTGTATCAAGATTATCAACCTTTGTGCTAGGGTGAATATATGATGACATAGAGAGGGATGATCATCCAATTCTAGAACATCGACTATCAGATGCTCTAGTTGTAACTCATCAGGAAGAGGTGTCAACTGGATGTTGTCATGTTCACTTGATCCTTCTACCACTATATGAGTAGAAGGACCTACCATTATCACCCGGGGGAACCATATAGCATGTGAAGGCTTGGGAATGAATGTTGGAGGCATGGAAAATGACCATGATAGAAGCTCAGATAAGCTGGACCCAAAGAAAACTATGGATATTCTAACAACACAAATGGATCACATCCATCCCACTGTATATCTATAATTAGATTCAGATGGAATGTTAGAGGGACAACCTCTGGGTCAGGCCTCACGTGGAACACAAAACAGTCTATGTTATCATTGACATGGCTCCTTGACATCAGCAGCTACTGGAGGAAGTTCTTGAGTAGGAAACTCCACTCCCTGTTCAATAACATCATCTCTCTGGGGTGGAAGATCAAAGATACTATCATGAACCACATGATAAGCTGGAATCATTCTCTGCATTGCAGCATGAATCCCTGCCACACTGGAAATATTCTCCTCCTCTGAATCAGATATGCGGATAATCTACTGTAGTCGAGTATGTTATAAAGAGATTAAAAATGAATTAGAAAATAGTACAATAAAAAAACAAAGGGAAATTTATTAACATACTATATCTTGAAAACCTTTTTCATGTGGAGTGAGATACAATATAGACTTTAATATATACCATGGAATATACTTGAGTTTCTCTGACAGATGGAATTGCATCATACTTACACCCTCGTTATAAAATGATTGTGGCATGTTCCATTGGTTGAGATACTTGAAATTTCATCATTTACAGTTGACATTTTTCCTCCCAACTAGTTTCATGGAATGATGAACTGGTTACTATCTTGATATAAATGGAATACGCTGAACATATCCAAACTAACACATTATTATATCAGGATGGTGTCTCTCAATAATATGAAAGTTAATGAGAGGAACTACAACCATCACATTGTGAATTTCAGTAGTGCAGTATGTTGAAAACTAGTATAATAAATCCTATTATGGCATCATTGTAATCTAAAATGACATTTGAGAGTTGTCCAAAACGTTTGTTACTAAAAACCAAAAATGATGATATTATGAAATTCGTTAGCTAACAAATGATTTTATATAATTGTGTTAGTGGGTAGTATACTGTCTAACCAGAGATGGTATTCACACAAATTGTGTCTCAGAGCCCTGATAGAGTGGTGTTCATGCCTCCAACACTAAAACACAACATTGAAAGTGATAAATAAAAAGAAAATTAAATTTAATAAATCCTACTATCATCAAAATCCAATGAATATAAATGACCATACCAGCGTCCAAACGGAGTGTCTTACATCACATATATATGAATCTCATGACCATAAATAATAGGGGAGATAGTAGGGGTGTGCTCCCATGCCCACATCTATAAAAGGATGACACATCCCCTGAGAACAGTTTGATCTGAGTGGTATATTGTGCACAAGGCTCTGTATGTGTATACTAAGCATGAAAATCCCCAACTATATCTACTAACCTGATCAAAATCCTCCAGTAGGACCTGATATATCTTGTGTCCATGGATAACGGAGTGATCATTGCACAATTTCCCTACATTGATTTATAAGATATATACACAAGCATGACATATGACAGTCTACTCGTCATCAGTAGGTAAATGCGAAAAATTCATCTCTATCCACCTCATAGATATTAACCCCCATCTATAGAAACGTCATCTGCCAAAATTTCAATGCCTAAAAATATATTTACAAGCTCAGGATTTTTCCCATGGATAGATCCTATTACTGTACCCCCTAGATATGAAGATTGAGCAAGACTGCCACATCCTCAAGGGTGATGGTCATCTCTCCATCAAGAAATTGGAATGTGTGTTAGAGTTGGTGTCCTTGAACCAATTATTTATACTTTGATGTATTAAATATTAAATTAAACATATTTTTCATTGTTATGTATGACCATAATGTAATAATATCCTATATTAATTATAGAATTTATAAGGTCAGAGATGTTCCCCACTGTGATGAGAACCTTGAAGTGTTATTATAATATTATTAATATAGTTCTGTGGTTCGATAACATATTATGATGGGAAACATAGTGTATAGACTGTTAGGTGAAAGTACTCATAAGAAAATGAGACTTATTCTCCTAAAGTTCACCCTTGGTAATATCCAAGATAAGAGATTATGAGAACAAACATTCCAGTAGGAATTCTTCATGTTTTGGTGTCATTTGATATTTCTATCTGTGAGCATGTGTAATGGTCCTTAGACATTAATATTATAATTAATTCATGTCATGACTCTCACACTTAGATTTGTTAATGAAAACTATCACACCACATGTTGGCGGGAAGTAGGGTAAGTTGGGTGCATCAAGAATGACATTTTATTATTAGATAATTCATGAAAGGATTTTTCCCTTCCATATTTATGGTAGATTATTTCTCAATACTTTGATTGAAATAGAATAGTCACCCTAATTTCCATGGACATGGTGTAACAACGAGTTTATTTTAGAGTCAAAGAATGATGTATCAAGCATATAGGTTGATGATAACATCATGCAACCTGCTTGATGAGATATTTTGACAAAGGGATTATGTGACATAGTGATCATTCATATCTATTTTTCATAATTACATCTTTATGTTCTTTCTCTTTGGTGCCTTAACTCTTCGTTAGACAGTAATCTGGGACTTTAGGAAAGCCATCCTAATTACAAGGAGAAATAATCCTAGAGGGTCACACAATAAATGTTTTTGGTGGTATTGATTAAATTATATTGGAATTTAATTAATGGAATAAATATTATTCTCAGGACTGAGGAATAATTTTATATTAGTTATATTTATCACATAAATTAAATAAATATTTATTCATCAGATTTTGAATAAAATTTATTTATTTACTTTATTGAATATTCTATAAATATTTATTAACTAGTTTGTGAATAAAATATTTATTTAATGGAATAAAATATTTATTTGGGTATTTAATAAATGAAAGAGGAGTTAGAATAGACCAATGTTGTGTAATGTGATAAAAAAATTATTTACGATCCAGTTAATATTATTTATCCATTTTACCCAAGTTGGCGCATAAGAAAATAATAATAATAATATTATTATTATTTGGCATGGTATTTTATTAATGTTTATAATTCTATTTAAAGGATGTTGTGAAATTAAATTATGTAATTGAAAACCAGATCTATAAATAGATGCCTATGTCCATTGTGTAATTCATTCAAAACTAATTCTATGTTAGTGTTTAGAGAACTGTTTCACACAATTAATTCTCTCTCAACTACTCCTCCCTCCCTCTCAAGAAAAAGAAACCCCAGGGAGAATTTATTCAAGACTGAATAACATGCGATCAATAATAAACACAAGACATTAGATTCATTGTGTAAGAACCTGGAGAACGAGTGGCATTTCTCGAAGACCATTGAAGCATGTGTAGATCACTTCTAGAGGGATTATACACTTGGATCCTCATAAGTGCAATAAAGGTAATTTGGAAGGGACTTTTCAGTTGATTAAAAATCTTAAATGAATAATTTTCCTAAGCCCGGGTATTTATTTGTTGAAATATTAAATAAATAAATTATAAATTTGACGTGCAAGATTCGAGCTCTTGGTTTTGGGAAATTATTATTAAATGAAATTTTAATATATCACCCACCTCTACATGTTTTATCTACGACCAGAACCCAAAAGTGGTATCAGAGAGGTCATTTTTAAATTTATGATTATTTATTTGATTTTTGATCTATGTGAATTTTTGGTTTGATTTTATTTCATATTATTCATTATTTAATACAATTTGACTTAAAATTATATCAACATATTAATCATGTTTGTTCAGTGTTTCATTTTCTTTAATTTTTAAGAAAAAATGAAGAATGACTGGAGATTCCATTGGAAAGTTCCAAATCATTGGTTAGTAAAACTATGTTACACAGCATACGGTCGGAGCACACGTTTTATACCCATGCACAATGTATCTATATGAGTCGAGTAATTAATTATACATGGTGATTTTATTATGCACTATATGTTGTCTAGGCCAACCTAGAACATGGAAAGTGGATACATAATGTGTAATTGGCATTTACACACCATGTAGTCTGGGCGAGTCATCATAGTGAATCCCCAGTCATGTGACTTGGATATATGTAAATATATGTACATGACATGTAGTTACATGTACAGGCTGTGTAGTCTCCCATTAATGCGAAAAAATTAAAATTACATTAAATTTGAAATTGCAGTATTAAAACCATATTTTATTGATTAGCACATCGTTGTGTGTTAGAAAATTTAATAATGGGTTTGAAGAATTTTAAGATGCTCAATTAATTTTTAATATTTCATTATTAGTTCTGCCATTTATTTTCCATGAATTCCATAAATGATGGGTATATTCAAATAAGATCATATTATCATAAACATAAAAGGGAATTAATTAATTTATTGATTATTGCAGGCACATTTATCTTAAATAATAAGAGAATGAATAAATGAATGAAATCCATTTACTTTTTCATATTTATTGTATGTGCTTCCATTCTTGAGCTTGACTAAGACCTATGTATGTTTTGTCATTTATTTAGTTAAATTAAATGCATATTTGTTTCTTTTATTTAATATTAAATTAAAATATGGCATGTGAGTTATCCCTCCCTCCATTATTATGTTGGACTTATGTGTCCAAGGATATTTATGTAATTCCCTTTAACCAAACCTTTGGTTCCCCTCAACAATGTGTAAGTAATAAATATTTTCAATTAATGGAGTATACAAAGGAATGTGGGACTGTTCAAGATATAACCATAGGTGATACATAGGTGGACATGTGGAATGTTGTAGCTCATGCCATGTTCGGCATATGGAGTTATTTGTTGAAGGTCATAGGTTGAATTCATGTCTGATAATTAAATAAACCATTAGATAAGACCATGATCAGTTCATTTAATTAATTATTTATTTTCTATCTAATGCATTAAAATTATATTTATTGATTCAAGCTCGCAATCACATAAATGAATTAATTAATTTTCAAAATATGGAATTTAAATAAAATTTATTACGTAGAATGTTTTATCCAAACATGGTTACTTAATTAAGAAAACCCCCACTTAAATATTAATAAGATATGTAAAGGAGGAAAAATGATAATAACGGTATTCATAATAAAATAAAACCCCTCAGTCTAATATTATGTTAGACTAAGCCTTTCGTTATTTGATTAGGAACAAAACTGAATAAAACAATGTGTTTGACCAACCCTTGTTGGGACTCTTAATTTTATAAGGGGAGTCTTATGAATGTTTTGGGTTGTATTAAAATTTTTACATCATGAGGATTATCCCTTTCTAGATTTGGTGTAATTTAGAGTTGAGTGTTGAGAAAATACAAGTTAGTATTTCTGGATTGGGGAGTCCACTCAACAGATCAAGGTGCTGCAAGCCTGTAGTTGGCAAGGACTTTCCTACCAAAATACCTTAAAAATATCTTGACCAACCCTTATTTGGATTATGTGAAGTGGAATATATATACATTCCACTATAATTTCCTTGAAACTAGACATTTTAAGGTCAAATGGTGAGGGCTATTGGGACTTGATAAAATAGTGGCATATTTAATAACATCAATTAATTTATTATTTCTCAAAACAATTGTGATCAATGAAAGTAATAATAATATTCTATTTTAATTTTAGAATAAAATGACATGCTCATCATCCAAACTATCCCTATGATCAATATTGGATAAATATAATCTCCTCATAGGCGGTAACTACCTATAGTGGTTCAGAAATCTTCGGGTTGTTCTACATCATGAATGGAGATCTTACATGAAAGAATCATCAATGCCAGATCATCCTGCTCAATATGAAAGTGATAAAGAGTTCATATTCTACAATAAACATATGAATGACATAGTCGATGTTAAATATTTTATGCTTTCATCTATTTATATTGAACTCATTAAGTTTCATGAAAACATTGATGCATATAGCATGATTGAGAAACTCTGTGGCTATTACCATGAGAGAGCTAGACAGGAATGGTTTTAGATTTCCCAGGTGCTCTTTCAAAGTAATCTTGGAGAGGGTTACCCTACCGAGCCTCATGTAGTCAAGATCATTGGATAAATTGAGCACCTAGATGTTAAAGCGTTTAAACTATTCGAAGAACCAGGGACCGATCTCATTCTAGCATCACTCCCTCAGAGCTTCTATTGTTTTGTTGTGAATTTTAATATGAAAAACATTGAGAAGACTCTTCAAAATATTCCTATCCTCCTTCTCCAAGTAGATAAAGATATGAATCATGAAAACCTTATGTCTTTATGGTGACCAAATAAAAAGGGAAAGAAATGAGCTTTAAGACTAAAGATTCTTCACAACCTTCTATGAAGAAGAAGATCAAAGGGAAAGCAAGGGAATATGATGTTGTCTATTTCACATGTGGAAAGAAGGGCCACTAGAAAAAAAATTGCACTCATATAAAGAATCAAGGAGAAGCTTCAAGTGCATTTATCTCATAGCAATTCACTATTCAATTCCACCCTTACACCATTGTTTTAAACTAGGTTTGTAATGAAACATTTTTTGGATCGAGTTATACAAAATATACACAAGAGGGGGGGTGAATTGTGTCTTTTACAAATTCTTCGTGAGATCATGTTCTATCCTTTAACTTTAATCATATAGATTAATGCTGTGGAAATTAAAATAGCAAGGACACATGATGTATAGTGGTTTGGGAAATAGAAGGCCCAAAGTCCACCCCACCTATGCTCTACTACACGAGCTTTTTGATTTTCATTATCTGGTTCTCTTATCAACAGACCATTCCAAAACTGAGTACAGGTGGTTGACACCTTTATGATCTAAGGAAAAACAGATCCTTCTAGTTCAATCGTAGAACCTACATAGCTTTGTACGAGAAGCTGGTCACTCAAGATAAAAAAGAATTATTTGTTCTTTGAAAATACTTTCCCATTGTTCTTCACAATTTCAATAGAATTAAATTTATATTATATGGATTATTATCTTCAAAAATAATTATCTTCATGTAAGAGTCGTTATAAGTAGATCCGGTTACATTATATATAGAAAAATAATTCACAAATTCAGTAGTAGTAGATTAACTATAGATCTTCAATGTCTAATGAGTGAATCTTCTGTCATGTTTCTTCTTTTTAAATAAACAGACCTTTGTCACTCTTTATAATAGAATAATTTTAAGTCTCTATTATCTCAATTGTCTCTCTGTATACAAAATGATACAGGTATATAAAGTCAAGCATTCTCCTTTCAAATTTAGATCCACAAAATTCGCCTTTAGAATCATGATATTCAAAAATTCTAAATAACAGAGCAGTCGAAACTCCCCTGAAAATTTGGCATGAAAAGATCATTTTAAATTGATCCTTTGAATCATAGATAAATTAATTTGAATTAGTCAAAGATGCACTTTAAAATCAGCTTTTAAAAAAGCTTGAAATCAGCTTAATAATTCGCTTGTAGACCGTTGCATAATAATATCGTCTTTAATTTTCCAATGCCAAACGTAAGGTTTAACTGTATAGAATGCATCTTCTGAACGTAAGTTAGATCACAAACGTATGGTTGATGATGCATCCTTCAAACATAAGGTTGAATACAAGCATAGTGTTGATAAAAAATATAGGGTTGATCATCCATACTATTCTTTCTAATATTCAAATGTATGATAAATGATCCATACATGTATAGGCTTCAAAACTTAATGTACGTGATCCATACTTTTTTATGAAACATAAGGTTGTTCACAAAAGTAAGGTTGATAAACCAAACTTTTGAGAAACAATCGTAACGTTTACAACTTATGAATGGTTCTTCATCAATACTTTTCTAAAATCCCAAATATAGGGTTCCTTCCTAATATAGGGTTCTTCTTCAAAAGGTTTCTGATAATGTATGGTTGTTTAATCATACTTTTATGATATCTCATAATGTATACATCACATTCCATCCTTACACTACGCTTCTCCACATAGGGTATGAATAGTTTTTTCAGAACATTCTTATGCCATTACCAAATATGTAGAGCATGAACAATGTTTACAGAACATGCTTAAGCAATTCCCATATATGTAGAGCATGAACAGTGTTTCAAGAACATTCAAATGCGAATACTTTAGTAATTAATTCTTATTGTTCAAGAACATAAATAATTCTTCCAGTAATAAAAATATAATGAATAATAAATTCAATAAATACACTTAAAAAATCATTAGAAAACAATTAAGGGTAATTGTGAGCATCAAAATCATCATAAAGAGATAGAGTATTGTCCTCAACAATCTCCCCCTTTTTAATAAAAATATTATTTATTGTTGAAAACAACACTTGTTCAACAATCTCCCCCTTTTTGATGATCACAAAACCCATAAAATAATAAATTAAATTAACTTCCAAAATTAATTACATATAGTTTACAATTTTTCTTAGATAAAACAATATTGAATTTTAATAGGATTATTTGTAAAAAATAAATAAACAGTGTGTTATCCGTAATCATAAAAATAAATTTCTCCCCCTTTTTATAAAGCGAAAAATAAATTAAAATAAATAAAAATGTTTATCCAAATTTCTCCCCCAATAAAAAGAGTTAAAACAAATTTCTCCAATAAATTTAAAATAAATATTTAAAACAATTAAAGTACCATGTGAAATAGTTAAAATAAAATGTTGGGTTTATCCAAATTTCTCCCCCTTTTGTAATATCAAAAAGAATCATAGAATATTGAATAGAACACATTTTAATGTTGCACAAAACTTAAATAAATTATATTATTAATTGTTTGTCAATAAGTGAATCTAGATTACCGGCATATCTAAACGAAGACAATAAAACCAATAGAAAGACACAAATATAGAATGAAACAAAATTTCATTGAAAATATGTAACAGTGAAAATCATGTTGAACACATAAATCATGGTGTTGTAAGGGTATGAGATAGGGTCTATCTCATCTGAACTACTACCTTGATTTATTTTAACTTCTCCCTTAGCCTTCTCATCATGCCATCTCCTAGTTCGATAATAAGATCTATATTCTCCTGAGTCATATGAATATATTCTATCATATTTACTCTGAAAAACTCAAGGAGCCTTTCTTCCTTCTCCATAAATAGAGTCAACTTCACTGTGAACTGAGTTAGTACATTTCTAATACTTGGTTCACTTGAGGTCAACTGGTCAACTAAAAGTTTTTGATTATCTAATAACACTGACCAAGGGGAACTATTTCATTGAAGATCTTGCAATCTGTCATTCATATTGCCCATTGTTGTTGTAATTGCCTGAAATATTTTGATTAAATCAAGTGAAGTACCTGATGTACTAGCCCAACTTGGTCTGACAGATGAAAATTGTTTCTCCACGAAGGATTTGAATTCCATTAAATATTTCATCATAACCATCTCTAATTTCAACTTTACAACTTCATTTAACATTTCCTTCTTAAACACTTCA
Organism: Viscum album; assembly: GCA_963277665.1. Classification (NCBI taxonomy): domain Eukaryota; kingdom Viridiplantae; phylum Streptophyta; class Magnoliopsida; order Santalales; family Viscaceae; genus Viscum; species Viscum album. Next base: position 1,745,532,483 of record OY728129.1, on the reverse strand, counting down.
ACTTACTACATTGAAATTGAACTATATTTCAGGTTCTAAAATTTCAACTGTTCTTTTTCTAAGACTCTCTGAGAAGCATTTTCAGATTCCAAACTTGACAGCTTCCTATATAGGTCTTATACTTCCTTATTCACTAAATCAGGGGCATCCTATTCTTTATTCTCATCCTCAGTTTATACTTGATGCAACATCACTATATGTAATGAATCTGCAATAGGTTTCTCTTTATCGTCCTCTTGAGAAGGTTTTTCCTTTGACTTTTCCCCAAAGACTTTCCTAGACTCTTCCACAGAAAAATCCTCATTCAACACATCTGTAAGTACTTCAGAAACATTTTCATCCTAAATTTCAATATTTGATGGAGGTTTATCCTCATGAGAATCATTTTCACCCATTTCCACTATGGGGTCTTCTAATAAAATTTCCTCTTGAATTATATGGGGACTGGACACTTCTACTTCACCAGGCATGACCTGTTTTTCTTTTTCAGTTACAGTTTCTACTCCAGCCTCTACAATAGTTTCAACATCAGAGGCATCTATTACCTCTTCTTGAGCCTCTGATCCTTTTTTAACTTGAGGAGTCATCTCAATTTTACAAGCTATTGTTTGAGCAGTGTCTTGTACTATAGAGTCTCTAAGGAATCTATAGATTAGGATAGGTTCAGTTTCATCTGGGATTTCTTGAGTAGTCTATTCAACTAATTGAGTCACTCGATGTATTAACCTCTGAAGTTTTTTTTGACTTTCCTCATCAGCTTATGGATCAAATTCTTCAAACTATATCCTCTGTGATACTACACTTGTTCTAGATTTATCCAATCCTTTTTGATTTTTCTAGTTGGGCCTGAGAACATTCTATATCCTCTTCATCTCCAATAGGAAGTAGTTTGACTTTGATAGTGCACCAGAAATATCCAATTTTTATCAAAGTACCAAAATTAAAGATATTACTATGGTGGCATCTCACCCAGGCATCCACTAATCTTATCATATCTGTCTTAAACAGAATTATTGAGATAAATCTTCCAAAAGGATAAAAACTCATTCTTTCCACTGGTTGGAAACAGTAACTGAGATACCTCACCATGTATCTTGGAAAGTTAAATTTAATATCACTCATCAAAAATACATTAAATACATATCTGGATACAGAATATTTTCTATTTCTAAAATCCTTGTTGCAGTCCTAGTTTTCACAAACTTATCCAATATCTTTTGGTCCTGTTACAAGTCCTTTACAAACATTTTCCTAATATTTGTTGATCCAAACAGAAACAACATAATTTCTTCAGATTTATGTACACTATCACCAATATTTTTCAAATTGAAATGATAAACTCTCTCATGATAGAAACTTCTACAGATGAGATTGAAAAATCTAAGTCTTCTATTTTCGCTATCATGGAATCTTCATCTTCCCCCAGACTAAATTGAATAAATTTGAAGAAATAACGAAGCACCAGATCATATAAAAAATTATTTTCCTCTCCATTAAAAGTCTATTCATGGTTTTGAAAATCCAAGGGCTGCTTCAGTAATAGTTTCGTCTAACATAACAATTCCAGATCAATGACCTTTCCTTGCAAAATTTTCCTTCCTTCAGAGTGTTGTATCTTGGCAGTGCTGGTCTCAGCCTCATCGGTTTTCTTGGTCATGTCCATTTCTATCGTAAATCATTGAATGTTTGAAAAAGGATTAGGGTTTCGAAGGTTCAAGTTCGGATTTACAAAGAGTGTTAATGCTTCACGGGCTCAAAATGGATTTTGGACGAAATAAAATGATTCAGATTTCGAAAGTGCTCTATCATCATTGATTCTTGTGTCATCAATAATCATAACATAAATTTTAAAAACAAATAAAATTGTATGCGCAAATATAAAAAATAAATCTAATAAAAACAATTATTCTGTTTGAAAAACAAAAAAATAATTTATTTTAAACGGTATTAATAAAATAGAAATAGCATAATCAAATGAATAAAATAAAACTTTATTTAAAAATAAATAAACCTAGCTTGCCCTTAATAAAATCAAACCATTCAGTGGGAAGCGGTTTAGTAAAAATATCATCTAATTGAATTTCAGTACTTACAAATTATAAGAATATATTCTTTTTAAGAACATGGTCTCTTAGAAAATGATGTATGATATCAATATTCTTAGTCCTGGAATGATTAATAGGATTTTTTGAAATATTAATTACACTTGTATTATCATATAAAATAGATGTATTATTAAAATTTATTCCAAAATCCATAAGATTGGTTTTTCATCCACAATACATGTACCCAACAACTGCTAATAGACACATATTCTGCCTCAGCTATTGACAGTGCAACTGAATGTTGTTTCTTACTAGACCATAATACTAAGGATTTTCTTAAAAAGTGACAAGTACTTGAAGTTCTTTTTCTATCTAATCTACAACTCTCAAAGCATGCATCTGAATATGAAATTAAATTAAAAGTAGACGTTTTTGGATAGGTAAAATATTGAAAAATACTTCCTTTTAAATATCAAAATATTCTTTTAAAAGAAATTAAATGGGATTATTTAGAATTTGATTGATATCATTCCCAAATACATACTAAATACATTATATCTGGCCTACTAGTAGTAAGATATAATAAAATATCAATCATACCTCTATATAACTTGTTGTCAACTGATTTCCCATTTTCATCCAAATCATGTTTTATATTAGTACACATAAGAGTTGTATACGTCTTGTTGTTTTCAAGTTCAAATTTCTTAAGTAAATTATTAATATATTTTCTTTGATTTAAAACATTTCCAAAATAGTTTTGATAAATTTAAAGTCCTAAAAAAATTTAACTCTCCCATCATACCCATTTCAAATTCTTTTTGCAATATATTTGAAAACTCATGATAAAGAGATTTATTAGTTGATCCAAAAATTACATCATCCACATAAATTTGAACCAATAAAATATTAGAATTTACAATTTTCTCAAATAGTGTTAGATATTCCATTCCAATAGTAAAATCATTTCTCAAAAGAAATGATCTTAATCATTCTTTTCGAGCTCTAGATTCTTGTTTAATGTCGTAAAAAGATTTAGAAAGTTTAAAAATAGAATCTGGTTTTTTTGAATTTTCAAAACCAGGAGGATTCTCAACATAAACTTTTTCCATTAAATAACTATTTAAAAAGGCCGATGCAACACACCAATCTTCCACGATATGTTTCTGTTTGAATAATCCAATAGCTTGCATTGTACGCAACTTTGAAATTCTAACACACCACGACCAATCAAATTAAGTGTTATGAATAGTAATACCCACTTTTTAAAATTTTATAAATTTTATAATTCAAAATGGAATTCATTTTTGGATTTGGAATATCGAAATTAGCTTAGGGGGAATTTTTGGTATTTTTCTGAAAACTTTCAATTTTTGATGAATAGTAGAAAACCCTTAGTTATAGTTTAAAACCAAATTTTTATTTAAATAATTATTAATTTTATTTAAATTTATTTTAGGTCAAAATAGACACATAATACATATATAATTTCAATGTAATTCATTGGAGTCAATTTATAATAATTTTATATATATAAAAATTTTATAAAACTTTTCACCGTCTTTTACCCCACTCCTAGGAGAATTTGAAAATTCACATAAAACTTAATTTTACTGCTTCTGTGAGTGGAATTTTAAAAATCAAAGAGACGTGATTAATATTAAGGAGTAAATTTTGGTTCAATAAGATAAAAATAATTTTTAGTGCATAGTAAATTTTTACTTTTATTTTCCACGGTAAAAAGTAAGTAGAGTAATTAAGGGTACAAATAATATAATTATTACCCTAACACATGTCTTAATTATATTGGATAATTATAGTTCAAACAAAAAAACCTTAGGAATAAAATATGATCCTCTTTGGTCCACTTGGATTAGATTAGGACATTTATTATTATTTAATTCAAAGAAGAGTTAACGAGTTAAAATCAATGTTTAATAACTAAAACATTATTAATATTGGGTTACACATAAGATAAATTCGACTATAAATATTAATTAGAAAGATAAAAATATTTCCTACATAATGGTATTTTAATTATATTTTTTATAAATTATATAATTTAATTTATTTATGACACAATGATGACGCAGTAATTACCAAATTAATGAAATATTAAAATAATTAATATTATAAATATCCAAATAAATGCAATTTGAGAATATTTATGAATTTCAATAATTTTATAGATTAATATGACATATTAGGGTTGGTTAGATGAATTGTATTTGAAACAATAATGATGTTATGAATTTAGAAAAAACAAAATACCAAATAAAGTCAAAATTGACATAAAAGAGTTTTTAAAAACATATTATATTATTAATTGATATTCTATTCCTAAAAATATAAGGTTCGTCCAAAAGACTGAGATAATGATAGTTGTATCATTAATGAACCTCTTGGGGTTATCCTATAAGTATATAGTATGTTTATTAACCATATAATATAAAAATACAAAAAGACATGGTAAATGTCAAACTATTTAACTAAGAGTTAAATCTTAAATATAAAGTTAATATAGTGACTCAAACCTATAAAAAACCTATTGTTTGAGTGGGTTTCAACCCATACCAACCTTATCCTTTATATAATATACTTTGGAGCCATTATAAACCAAAAATTATTTTATTATAAAATAATATTTCTAGCTTTTCCAAAGATGCCCCTCATCCCTCTTATAAAAGGGTACTCCCCCTTCTCTCTAATTCACACCTTCAAATCCATTTGGATAGACCATCCTCTGACCAAATACCCTCTCAAATATCCTCCCTTCATCCTAGAGGCCTTACTTTAGTCAGAAGGAAAACCTATGTATCCCTTTTGATCAAATCAAAAGTAAGAACCCGAAGAAGAGGTAAAAATTTCACCACATCTTTCAAGTTCCTTTCTACTTCCACTTCGTTTTTCTTTGTTTTTTCCATTATAAAAATAATAAATCCAGTTTATTCTATATAATTTGATGTTATTATAAATATGGTACAACTAAATTCGTTATTCTATCCATCCTTTGAATGACATGTCACCATACACGCGTACATACGTCTTACCGTCTCCACGCCGTGGTGTAATTGTTATTCAATACATTATTATCTGGATGGGTATAATAATGATGTGTAATTAATGTAAATAATAAATATGAAATTATAATTATTCTGTATATATGATATACCATCCAATTATATATTATTTTAATATCAAATGAATGATATTTTCGCTCGTGCGTACGTACGGATTACCGTCTCCTCGAAAGCAATAAGATTCATTCACCATCATATCAATTCAAGACTAATTTTCATTAAATGGTTAAAACTAATGTTTAGAGGCCTGATATAATTCTGGATATGAATAATATACATCCCACCCATAACACATATGACTCACATAATAATGAATATAAAGGAAAATGAATCTGTTAACACCCGAAACAACGATAATACAAAGATATTATTAACAAAGAAATATTAAAAGATCATATATGATATCATATTAATGAATATGATTCTTGTATAATTTAATAACCATTAGTTCACCATTATACAGGAGGTTAAATTACCGTTGAACAAGAAAATGTACAACGTAAGGGTTAATTTCACAATCTCTTCATTATCTTTGGTTGTTTATATGTAATTATCTACTGGGACCTCTTTATCGTTCACATTGATGTTCCTTAAAAATGTATTTCAAAACATTCTTACTATTATATAGAATATGGGTTAAAGTAAATTATACCATTTTTTAGATTTTTATAAGATGTTTATAAAGGAATCTTTTCGTTCTTTTCCAAACAAGGTCCTTTTTAACCTTTTCGACAAAATTAATGTATGAATGTCTTTTTTAACTTATACAGCAGGTGCGGCTATTTTCTACCATTATAAAATATTAGAAGCTTCCCTTAAAGGAATATAAGAATATTATCTAAGTAAATGATTGATTTTATAATTATGTGACATTAAATGATTTGAAAAAAGAGATATTTCTCTCAAATAGTTTTGATTTAATCTATGTCAACATATTTTGATGGATTTTAAGCTTATTTGAAGTTAATTTATTATGATACAAAACTCCCATATTGTATTGAAGGTTTTGTGATATGTTTGAATGTGTATGTGTTATTTTTATACCCTTCATGGTTTATAGATAAAGTATTGACATTTAATATACTAGTTTTAATACGAATGTTTATGTTATGTTTAAAACTGTTCATATGAGGAATGCATTGGAATTAATAAGTGATGGGTGGAGCCTGCTATAGCTTCTTGATGCATTGGTAGGTATCATGATACAAACTAGTGTCTTGGCACAAGGCCTTGAAAAAATCTTATTTGCAGTCTTGGCATAAGGCCTTGACTATGTGGTTATGATAGTCTGGTATTATGCATTCCATTATTATAAAAGTGGTTATTGACATTTCATTTTATTATTCAACTAGTAGAATATCCATGTGAATATGTAAATGAAATTATTTAATTATATTTTTACCATGTTATGCTAAAGTTCATGTTTAAAAGGCCTTTGTTTTAGTAATACATTGCCTTAAATATTTATGCTTATTTATGAAAGTTTCTGATATATTGTTATCCTTACTGAGCATCTGAGCTCACCTATTTCTATGTTTAATTTTTCCCAGGATGTGAAGAATTATTTTATGATTGACCTACAGGGATTGTCTGAGGGGATATGAGTGTGGAATATGGAGACTATGTTGTTGTAGTTTTTCACTTCATGATGTAATGTAAGACTTATGAATTTATCTAGTGTTTTTAAGGATACTAAACTAATCAATATTTTGAGAATTGATAATTTGTGATCATGCCAATGTTATGTAATAATGCACGGACTCAGGGTAACTGGGGTTGGGGTGTTACAGTTGGTATTAGAGGAAGTTTTGTACAAACCTTGGAAGCTAGATTTATATAAACTCTTATTAGAGCACATAGCCCTAAGATTGACTTTGAGGATTAGTATAGAAGAACTTCCTAGAATTTTGGTATTGTAGACATTTTGTGAGTTTTCCACGAAATACACCCTTGTCTAGATACGAGCAGGTAGAGGCAGATCTGGCACATATGTACCTAGGGGTAAAACCCGAAAACACCACTTTTAGGTAGACTCGAACGGGAACTGGTGCATGACAACAGGAATTGTTGCACTCTTGGTTATGACACTCCCAAGATATATGATTAGGATAATTCTAATTTTCTTTAAAAACCATTATGAAGCGTTTATGAGTATATACTTCCTCAAATAAAACATTTTTTTTATGATTATGGATTATATCCATAAACTGTTCAATTTATGTTAAGTGTTTTACAAGTTTAGAATTATGTATTTTGATTCATAAACTAATCTAGTTTATGCCATTGTTTAGAAATGGCACCTAGTGGAATGAATGGAAACCTTATAAATGCATGCACTCCATGTAGGGATTTCCCTCCTGCTCAAGATAATTATAGTGGAGTTGGTGAGACAACTTGTGCTGATCAGATTATCATGATACTGGGACAACTCACTCAGGTTATGAATAACAACCTTACCCGTATGGAGCACCCTAATCCACAACGTGGAGGATCAATGTTAGATCTCTTCATGAGGCAACAACCACCAACATTTAATGGGAGTACAAATCCATGATTGCTGAGTAGTGGATAAATTCCTTGGAGAAAATATTCCTTGCCTTGGGGAGAAGTGAAAGGGAAAACGTTATCATGGAAGTTTAGTGCCTCACTGGAGATTCTGATCAATTGTGGTAATTGATTAAAAACACAAAGGAAGATGATGAAGTATCAAATATGGAATTTTGGGAGTTTAAGGAGATTTTCTTAAAAAATACTTTCCTCATGACCATCGAGGAGATATAGAAAGGCTATTTCAGAGTCTGAGGCAAAAGGAGGATGAGAATGTTGAAAAGTATGAGTCTAAATTTACAAGGTTAGAAAGGCATGCTGCAGATTATAAACATAACCCGAGAAGTAACATTGATCGTCTCTTTTATGGGTTAAAAATGCTTCTCTATCGAGCATTAGTCTCATAATCCTTCTCGTCTTATGAAGATATTGTCTCATGTGCTATCAAGACAGAAAAATAATTCTCTAAGTCTTATGACTTTAAAGAAAATCAAGTGAAGAAGAGATCTGATGATCACTCTAGAAATGGAAATAAGGGGAAGAAGGGGAAAGTTGAATATGCATCTTGTAGTAAATGTGTGAAGTATCACCCTAGTACTTGCTTGAATGGAATGGGAGTCTGTTACATGTTTTGTGAAAAAGGCCACCAAGCTCGTGATTGCAAGGGGAAGAAAGAAGCTACCATTGTTCAATGCTACAATTGTAGGGAGATGGAACATTATTCAAATGAATGTCCTAAGCGTCAAGGAAACATACCTCTAAAAAGGCCAACAGATAAAGGCTAAGATTATGTGATCACCACTACTGAGGTTGATGATCTAAAAGATGTGGTGGAAGGATATTTGATGGTTTCCTCAATTTTACCCAATGCTTTATTTGATTCTGGATTGTCAGATTGTTTCATATCTTCCTAGATTGCTAAGAAAATTAGATATTTCCAATTTGATTTAACATGGTATTTTTCAGTAAAAACTCCTAAGGGAAGTATAATCGCAACAATGTTTTGTAAATCCATTACCATTTGAGCATATAAATGTTTTTTATCTGTTGATCTCATTGTCATACCCATAATGGAATTTGATATAATCCTCAGTATGGATTGTCTTTCGGACCATGATGTGAATATTTATTATAAGAAAAAGGAGGTTATGATTTTTAATGATGATGATAAAGAACACCTTATCTTTAGACCAGAATCATCACCACGTAATTCTTATCTAGATCCACCCCCAGTAGCTCAACTAAATTCAATTATTGGGGAGGAAGAGAATGAAATAACTATGGGTGAGGAAAGGAATGTTCAAATATAGGATATGCCTATTGTGAAAGAATATGTTTATGTGTTTCCAGAAGATTTACCTAGACATTATCCATAATGATAAATTGTGTTTTCCATTGATTTAATTCATGAATCAAGACCCATATCGAAGACCCATTATAAAATGGAAATTGTGAAATTAGTGGAAATAATGAAACAACTAGAGGAATTTAGTAATAAGGGATTTATTCACCCTAGTGTTTCTCCATGGGGATCCCCTGTCATTTTTGTTAAGAAGAAAGATGGATCTATGAGGTTGTGCATCTACTACAAGGAGATAAAGGCTATAACAGTAAAGAGCAAGTATCCCCTACCTTACATTGATGATTTATTTGACCAACTTCATGGAGCTCAATACTTTTCAAAAATTGACATTTGATCTGGATACCATCAGTTGTGCATGAAGAAGGAAGACATTCCAAAGACAGCATTTCGAACCAGGTATGTGCATTATGAGTTTACAGTAATGCCTTTTGGATTGACTAATGCACTCTCTGTCTTAACGGATCTAATGAATAGAGTTTTCAAGGAATATCTTGATGAATTTTTAGTGTTATTTATTGATGATGTCTTGGTATACTCAAAAATCTAAGAAGATCATGAAAATCATTTTCGCATTATCTTGAAGACTCTGAGAAGACATTAATTATATGGGAAGTTAGGAAAGTGTGAATTCTGGATTCAGTAGATCTATTTTCTTAGAAATATTGTCTCTAAGGATGGAATCTCCGCTGATCCTTCAAAGACCAAGGCAATCCCAGAATGGCCAGCACTGATGAGTATAACAGAGGTACATAGTTTTATTGGTTTAGCAGGTTATTATCGACATTTTGTCCAGAATTTTGCCTGGTTGGCCAACCCATTAACAAAGCTCACACATAAAGGGGATAAATTTTTTGGGCAAACAAATGTGAAGAATGTTTCGAAGAACTAAAGAGAACATTTGTCAGTGCTCCTATCATGACTCTACCATCGGGGAATGATGGGTTTGTCATTTATAGTGATGCTTCAAAGAAAGAACATGGTTGTGTCCTTATACTGAATGATAGGGTTATTTCCTATACATCACGACATCAAAAAATTCAGGAGGAAGACTATCATACTCATGATCTTGAGTTAGAAAATGTAATCTTTTCTTTGAATATTTGGAGACACTATCTCTATGGTGAAAAATGTGAGATATATACCGATCACAAGAGTTTGAAGTATATTTTATCACAAAAAGAACTCAGCATGAGGAAAAGGAAATGGCTTGAACTATTCAAGGATTACGATTTCATGATACACTACCACCTAGGGAAGCAAAATAAGGTGGAAAATAATTTGAGTAGAAAGGATCATGGAGATTTGAACAAGAATAGAGTTGTAAAGGATCCTATATGCATGGATCTAGTAAAGTGGATCTGGGAATCACCATTAAAGGGGAAACATCAATACTTTTTCAAATGGTTGACAAACCATATTTACTAGAAAGGATAAAGAGTTCTTAGACTGATGATGAAGAGTTTAAAAAGAATATTAAAGCTGTGAATGATGGGAGATTGAGTGAATTTGTGTATGAAGATGGAATTTTGAAATTTTGGTAGAGACTTTGTGTTCCCGATATACATGAACTAAAAGAGAACTGTTGTATGATGCTCATAGTTCCAATTTCTCTCTACACCCAAGAAGCACCAAAATGTAAAGAGATTTGAAAAAACGTTTTTGGTGGGACAACATGAAGAGGGATATTGCTGATTTTTGTGTCCAGATGTATGGTTTGTCAACAAGTGAAAGCTGGAAGGCAACAACCTAGAGGAGTCATGAAACCTCTTCCCATACCAGAGTGGAAATGGGATAATGTTACGATGGACTTTTTCATGGAACTACCAAAGACTCCTAGAAGGAATGATGCAATATGGGTCATTGTTGATCATCTTACCAATTCATCACATTTTCTTGCTATAAGAGAATATTTACCACTTGAAAATTTATAATTCCTATATATTAATGAAGTTGTGAGACTTCATGGAGAACCCCAATCAATTTTTTCTAATCCTTATCCCTAGTTTACATCAATATTCTGCAAAATATATTTAGAAATACCTGGATACGGAACTTCGTTTGAGCACTGTCTACCACCCTCAAATAGAAGGAAAATCAAAACAAACTATTCAAACCTTAGAAGACATGTTTAGATCCTGCTCACTTGACTTTCAGGGTTGTTGGGATCAATATTTAACTTTGGTAGAATTTTCCTATAACAATATCTTCCATTCAAGTATTCAGATGGCACCATATGAAGCATTATATGGAAAGAGATGGCACACAACAACCTGTTGGGATGATGCTGGTGAAATAAAACTTATAGGCCCAGAACTTGTTGAGTAAATGATGGAAAAGTTGAAGGTAATCTAAAACCACATCAAAGCAACTCAAAGTAGACAGAAGAGCTATGTTGATAACGGAAGGAAGGATTTGGAATTTTAGGTAGGTGAACATGTTATCTTGAAGGTATCTCCATGGAAGGGTGTTATACATTTCGGTAAGAAGGGAAAATTGAGACCTAGGTACATCGGACCTTTCGAAATTCTAGAACTAGTTGGGGATGTAGCTTACCATTTGGCAATGCCGCCAAATCTCTCCAAAGATCACGATGTGTTCCACGTATCACTGTTGAGAAAATACATGCCTGACCCAACGCATGTACTCACCTATGAGGAATTAGAATTGGAACTTAATATGCCTTATTAAGAATAGCCCATAATTATTCTTGATAAGAAAGAACAAGAATAGAGAAACTGAATGACTAGTCTAGTAAATGTTTTATGGAGAAACCATATGATGGAAGTGGCAACGTGGGAACCTGATTAACTTATGATGAAGAACCACCCATGTATTTTTATGCAATAATTTTATAGAAATTTAGAGGATGAAATTATTTGAAGGAGGGTAGAATGTAACACCCCAAGCTTCCACAGTATGTTTCCTTTTGAATAATGTAATAGCTTCCATTGTACGTAACTTCAAGATTCTAACACACCACGACCAATCAAACTAGCCGTTATGAATATTAATACCCGCCTTTTGTAATTTTATAAATTTTATCTTTCAAAATAGAATTCATTTTTGGATTTGGAATATCGAAATTATCTTAGGGTGAATTTTTTGTATTTTTTTGAAAACTTTCAATTTTTGATGAATAGTAAAAAACACTGAGTTATAGTTTAAAACTGTATTTTTATTTAAATAATTATTTATTTTATTTAAATTTATTTTAGGTCAAAATAGACACATAATACCAATATAATTTCAATGTAATTCGTTGGATTCAATTTATAATAATTTTAGATATATAAATATTTTATAGAACTTTTCACCGTCTTTTACCCACCTCCTAGGAGAATTTGAAAATTCACATAAAACATAATTTTACCACTTCTGTGAGTGGAATTTCAAAAATCTAAGAAACATGGTTAATATCAAGGAGTAAAATGTGGTCCAATAAAATAAAAATAATTTTTAGTGAATAGTAACTTTTTACTTTTATTTACCACGGTAAAAAGTAAATAGGGTAATTAAGGGTACAAATGATATTATTATTACCCTAACACATGTCCTAATTCTATTGGATAAGTATATTTCGACAAAAAAACAACCTTAGGAATAAAATATTAACCTATTTGGGGCACTTGGATTAGATTACGACATTTATTATTATTTAATTCAAAGAAGAGTTAAAAGAGTTAAAATCAAAGATTAATAACTAAAACATTATTAATATAGGGTTACACATAATAGAAAGATGAAAATATTTTCTACATAATGATATTTTATTAATATTTTTTATAATTAAAAAATTTAATTTATGTATGATACAATGATGATACAGTAATTACATAATATATGAAACATTAAAATAATTGATCTTATAAATATCCAGATAAATGTAATTTGAGACTTTTTATGAATTCCAGTAATTTTCTAGATTAATATGACATATTAGGGTTGGTTAGATGAATTGTTTTCGAAGAAATAATAGTGTTATGAATTTATAAAAAACAAAATACCAAATAGTGTCGAAATTGACATAATAGAGTTCTTAAAAAACATATTATATTATTAATTGATATTCTATTTCTAAAAATTTAAGGTTCAGCAAAAATACATATATAATTATATGTGTATCATTAATGAACCACTTGGGGTTCTCTGGGGAGTATATAGTATGTTTATTAACCATATAATATAAAAATACAAAGAGACATGGTAAATGTCAAACTATTTAACTAAGAGTTAAATCTAAAATATAAAGTTAATATAGTGACTCAAACCTATATAAAACCTATTTATTAGTGGTTTTCGACCCATAAACACCTTATAATTCAAATAATCCACTTTGGAGCTATTAGAAACAGAAAACGAGTTTATTATAAAATAATATTTCTAGCTTTTCCAAAGGTGCCCCTCACCCCTCTTATAAAAGGGCACTCCCCCTTCTCTATAATTCACACCCTTAAAGCCATTTGGATTGGCCAAACTCTTCCCCAATACCCTCTAAACTATCCTAACTTAATCCTATATGCCTTCCATTATTCATAAATCCAACCTAAGGAGCCCTTTTGATCAAATCAAAAGGAAGAACCCGAAGAAGGGGTAAAAAGCTCACCACCTCTTTCAAGTTCCTTTCTTCTTCCACTTCCTTTTTCTTTGTTTTTTCCATTATAAAATAATAACACCAGTATATTCTATATAATTTGATGTTATTATAAATATTTTACAACCAAATTCATTATTATATCCATCATTTGAATGGCATGTCACCATACGTGCGTACATATGGCTTACAGTCTCCACATCGTGGTGTAACTGTTATTCAATACATTATTATTTGTATGGGTATAATAATGATGTGAAATTGATGTAAATAATAAATATAACATTATAATGATTCATTATATATTATATATAATCCAAATATATATTGTTTTAATAACAAAATAATGATATTGTCACTCGTGCGCACGTACGGATTACTGTCTCCACGAACGCGATAAGATTCATTCCCCATCGTATCCATTCCAGACTAATTTTCATTAGACAATTAAAAATAATGTTTTAAGACTTGATATCATTCTAGATATGAATAATATACATCCTATACATAACAAATATGACTCACATAACAAAGAATATAAAGGTAAAGGAATTTTTTAACACCGAAAACAACAATAATACAAAGATATTATTAACAAAGCAATGTTAAAAGAACATATAAGATGTCATATTAATGTATATGATTCTTGTATAATTTAATAACAATTATTTCACCATTATAAATAGGGTTAACCGCCCCTATACCAAGGAAAAGTACAAGGTAAGGGTTAATTTCACAATCTCTTAATTATCCGAGGTTGTTTATATATAATTATCTACTGGGACCTCTTTATCATCCACATCGATATTTCTTAAAAATGTAATTCAAAACATTGTTACTATTTTATAGACTATGTGTTAATGTCAATTATACCCTTGTTTGAATTTTTATAAGATGTTTATAAAGGAAACTTTCTGTCATTTTCCAAACAAGGTCCTTTTTAACCTTTTCAATAAAATTAAGGTAAGAATGTCTTTTTTAACTTATATGGTGGGTGCGGTTATTTTCAAACATTATAAAACCGTCTTATCTTCCCTTAAAATATTATAAGAATATTTTCAAAGTAAATTTTTTATTTTATAATTATGTGACTTTAAATGATTTCAAAAAGAGATATTTCTCTCAAATAGTTTTGATTTCATCTATGTCAACATCCTTTGATGGATTTTAAGATTTTTTGAAGTTGATTTAATATGATACCAAAATTACATAATGTATTGAAGGTTTTGTGATATTTTTGACTATGGATGTGTTATTTTTATACCATTCATGGTTTATGGATAAATTATTGACATTTTGTATGCTATTTTTAATACGAATGTTTATGTTATGTTTAAACCTGTTCATATGAGGAATGAATTGGACTTAGTAAGTGAAGGGTGGAGCCCGCTATAGCTCCTCGATGCATTGGTAGGTCTCATGAGACAAACTAGTGTCTTTCGATAAGGCCTTGAAAAAATATTATTTGTAGTCTTGGCACAAGGCCTTGAATATGTGGTTATGATAGTTTAGCATTTTTCATTCCATCATTATGAAAGTGGTTATTGACATTGCATGTGATTATTTGACTAGTAGAATATACATGTGAATAAGTAAATGGAATTATTTCTTTTTATTTTTTCCATGTTATGATGAAGTTCAAGTTTAAAATGATTTTCTTTTAGTTATATGTTTCCTTAAATGTTTATGCTTATTTATGAAAGTTTCTGCTATATTGTTATACTTACTGATCATCTGAGCTCACCCCTTTCTATGTTTTATTTTTCCTAGGATGTGAAGAAGTATTTTATGACTGACCTACAGGGATTGTATGAGGGGATATGAGTGTGGACTATAGATATTATGTTGTTGTAGTTTTTCACTTTATGATGTAATGTAAGACTTATGAATGTATAGAGTGTTTCCAAGGCTACTAAACTAATAGGTCTTTCAAGACTTGATCATTTGTGATCATTACAATGTTATTTAATAATGCACTGACTCTGGGTAACTAGGGTCGGGGAGTTATAGCAGACTTAACATCCATCTGGAATAATTTAATGTTCATATGAGATTCATAGGCTAAAAGGATTCTAATAGCTTATAATTTAGTTACATGTGCAAAGGCCTCATCATAATCTATACCTTCTTCCTGATTATATCCTTTAGCTACTTGTCTTTCTTTATTCCTATTTATTATTCCTTGACCATATTGTTTATTTATAAAGACACATTTCATTCCTATAACTAGATAATTCATTGGTCTTTCAATTAATTTTCAGACTTCATTTATTTTGAACTGGTTTAGTTCTTATTGCATTGCTACCATCCAACTTTCATCATCTAAATATTCTTCTATAGACTTGGGTTATAATTAAGATGGAAAGGAAGAAAACTCAACAATATTTCCTACGTTCCTTCTAGTCTTTATTCATGATTCTAACTTTCCTATTACAGTTTCTAAAGGGTTATTCTTTAGGGTCCTTCACTGTCTAGGCAGTACAGTTATAGGTTCTTCAGTGTCATGTTCTTCTGGACTAGACTGAATTTTATTTATATATTTTTCTAAATCACATTTCAGGACTTCAAGTCTCATGTTATCATTAGAATCAAGTTCATATATTTGATCTGTCCTTTTATCAAAGAGACCAAATTCATCAAATTTCACATGAACTGATTCTTCAACAATCCTTGAATTTTTATTAAAAACTCTATAATCAGTGGAAGTATCATAATCTCCTAATGAAATTCCTTCATTAGATTTTGGATCAAACTTACCAAGTTTTTCCTTGGTGTTTAAGGTGTAAAAATTGCATCCTAAAACTTTTATGTAATTTACATTAGGTTTTTTATTATTTTAGAGTTCATAGGGTGTATTTTTCAAAATTGGTCTAATTAAAACTCTATTAATTATATTGAATTCTGTACTTATAGCTTTTTCCCAAAAATATGTAGGAAGACTGTATTCTTTTAGCATAGTTCTTGCCATTTCTTGAATAGTCCTATTTATTCTTTCAACAATTTCATTTTGTTGAGGTGTTCTTGGTGCAAAAAAGGTGTGTTTAATACACATTTTTGTGAAAAAAAGGAATTGAATTTTAGATTCTCGAATTCTCCACCATTATCACTTCTTAATGAAATTATTTTAAAAACTTTTTCATTTTGAACATCTTTGTAAAAACTTTCAAATAATGTAAAAGCTTCCTTTTTAAATTTTAAAAGGAAAATCCATGTAAATATAGAATAATCATAAAATAAAACATATACATATAATTTACTAGTCAATCTTGCTACCCTTAAAGGTCCAAACAAATAAATATGGATAAAATCTATAGGTTTAGATGTAACAATTTTGTTAAAATATTTGAAAGATGATTTGTGATGCTCTCCAAGTTGACATGCATCAAAAATCTATCACTTTCAAACTTGAAACTAGGAAAATCAGAAACAAATTGATTCTTGGATAACTTATATAAAGTATATATATTGCAATGACCAAGTATTTTATACCAGATCTAGGATTCATTTATCTTAGTATTTAATAAGTTTACTTGTTTTTTACACAAGGAATTTAAATCCAGAGTATACACATTATCAGTTCTAGGTGCTCTAAATTTAAGCAGTTTATTTTTGAAAATAGAATAGAAATTGTTAGAGAAATAAATATCATAACCATCATCAAAGAGTTGATATATACTCATCATATTGGGTTTTAATCCTTGTATATAATGTACTTTGTTGGTTGAGACAGCTTCTGGATCTCTAACGATTCCAATGCCAATTATCTTGCCTTTAGCATTGTCACCAAAAGTGACTAGTCCACCATCTTTTTGAGTTAGCGTAGTGAAATTCGATAGGCTTCCAATCATATGCCATGAGTATCCACTGTCCATATACCATATGGCCTTTTTTCTTCTATGACCTGCTTCCTCATCTGTTTCTTCCATAAAGCACATGTTGGCTTTCAGATTTACTACTTTTTTCTCTGAGTCTGATTCTGAAGAGCTACTGGAGTCTTCAGACACACTCCATGTAGCTTTCATTGCTTTCTTATCTTTTTGCTCATAATCATTCCTTTTGAAGAACTTATTCTTCTTATCTTCTTTTAACTGAGGATAGTCAGGTCTGATGTGCCCCATTTTCATGCACTCATAACATCTGACTTTCTCTTCATCCTTTTTGAAAGTTTTTCTAAAGACTTGCTTCATTTTGTAGAATTTACTAAAATTTCTGGCTAGCTGACCCAGTTCTACAGTATAATTTGATGAATTATAACTTTATGATTTCACCTTTACTTTTTTTTCATTATCTTTTTTCTTTTACTTTGTGATGACACTTTTAAGGCAGTTTCATCTTTATTGATAAAAACCTTATGCTCATTTTCTTCATCTTTTGTCTTATCTTCATACATCATAAGTGTTCCAATCAGCTCTCTCATGGTTAAGTCTTCAATAGGTGTTGATTATCTGATTGCATTATATATTCCATTCAATTTAGTAGGCAGTACTCTTATTACTTTTAAAGCTTGATCTGGTAGTTTGATTAGTTCTCCCAAGGTAATTATATTGTGAAAATTTATGTCAATCTTCCATTCATTTGAGTAATGATTTCACCTTCAAACATTCTGAATGTATCACATTTAATCTTAGCAGTAGAATATCTCATTTTCCTGAAATTGTTTGTTCCTTCAAAAGCAACAATAATAGTTTGTCACATCTCATATGTTGTCAGGTATTGAGATACTCTATTGAATTCATCAGGTCTTAGAACACATATAATTGCATTCATTTCCTTCGAGTTAATATCATATTCTTCTTCAGTAGCCGCACTTCATGTCTCATGATTTTCATGTATTTTATATGGAGTTAGAATCTTTGAATATACTCTATATCCAAGGTTTTTAAGATAAATTATCATTCTTGACTTCCAGCATCCATAATTTTCCCCATTGAAGTACGGTGCTCTCACCATAGACACCACCTATCTTGTATCAGTCATCCTGCTCAATGTATTATCCTTAATCACTTTCATCTTGTAAAGGCTTTATCAGAAATCTCCTCCTCTGATACCAATTGTTGGATCGGGTTATACCAGATATACACAAGAGGGGGTGCATTGTGTCTTTTACAAATTATTCGTGAGATCGTGTTCTATCCTTTAACTTTAATCAGATATATTAATGCAGCAGAAATTAAAATAGTAGGTACACACAATGTATAGTGGTTCGGGGAATAGAAGTCCCCTAGTCCACTCCACTGACGATCTACCCCACGAGATTGGTGATTTTCACTATTTGGTCCTCTTATCAACAGAACATTCCACAACTAAGTATATGCAGTTGACACCTTTACAATATAAGGAAAAATAGAGCATTCTAGTTCAATTGCAGAACCTACACAGCCTAGTATGTGAAGCCGGACACTCACGATAAAAATAAGTATTTCTTATTTGAAAATACTTTCCCATTGGTCTTCACAATTTCAATAGAATGCAATTGGCAGTAGATGTATCTTCATCTTCATAAAAAATAATCTTCAAGTAAGAGTCATTCTGAGTCGATCCGATTGCAGTAGATATAGAAAGATAATTCGCAACATCATCAATAATAGATTCACAATAGATCTTCAATGTAGAATGAGTGAATCTTCTATCGTTATTCATATTCTTCAAAAAACAGAGATTTTTCACTCTTTGTAATAGTAGATCTATAATTCTAGATTATCTCAATTGTCTCTCTATGTACAAAATGATACAGGTATATAAAGTCAATATTTCTCCTTTCAAATTTAGATTCACAAAAGTCTCCTTTAAAATCGCGATATTCAAAAATTATAAACAATAGAGCAGTTGTAACTCCCGTGAAAAATCAGCATGAAAATTTCATTTTAAATTTATCCTTTGAATCATAGATAAATGGATTTTAATCATTCAAATATGTGCTTTAAAATTATATTTTAATCCAGATTGAAATCAGCCTAATAATTCGCTTGTAGACCGTTGCATAACAATATCGTCTTTAATTCTCCAATGCCTAACGTAAGGTTCAACTATATAGCATTCATCTTCTGAATTTAAGGTAGATCACAAATGTAAGGTTGATGATGTATCCTTCAAACATAAGTTTGAATACAAGTTCATGGTTGATAAAGAAATGTAGAGTTGATCATCCATACTTTTCTTTCCAATATTCAAACGTCGGATAAATGATCCATACTTTTATAAGCTTCCAAACGTAAGGTACATGATCCATACATTTTGATGAAACATAAGGTTGTTCACAAAATTAAGGTTGATGAACCAAACTTTTGAGACAAAAACGTAATGTTCTAAACTTACGTACGGTTCTTCTTCCATACATTTCCAATATCCCAAACGTAGGGTTCCTTCCTAACGTAGGGTTCTTCTTCCATAAATTTCTGATAACGTATGGTAGTTTAACCAGACCTTTCTGATATCTCATAAAGTATACACTACATTCCATCCTTATGCTACACTTTTCCATGTAGTTTATGAACAGTGTTTCCAGAACACACATAATCAGTTCTTGAATATGTAGAGCATGAATGATGTTTCCAGAACATGCTAATGTGAATAATTTAGCAATTAATTCTTAGTGTTCTAGAACATAAATATTTCTTCCAGTAATAAAAATATAATTAATAATAAATTCCTGAAATACAATTAAAATAAAATCATTAGAAAAAAATTAAGGGAATTTGTGATCATCAAAATCATCATAAAGATATAGAGTATTATTCTCAACAATCTCCCCCTTTTTAATAAAAATATTATGTATTGTTGAAAACAACACTTTCTCAACATATTAAAAAATAATAATAAATTTAACTTCATGTTTTATTTAATTAATTAATGTTAATTACTATTAACAAGGGAAATTGTACTTATTTTTATATTTTTATTAAAGGTCGAGGTGATTTGGAGGCCCGGAGATCATCTAGAAGAAAAATGGGCCAAACTGCATGGCATCCAATGGATATCTATCCACTATTTTAAACAGTATGAGAATTATGTGTCTCCAAATAGGATGAAACATTTTGATCCTCTCAAAAAAGCATGTTATACAACTCTTATAAAGGAACATAGGCCTTATTCGACCATCTGGTGTCCCATCTGAACCATTCTATCCAGGGGAAAGAATCTTCCCGAATTCAAAAGTTTGTTTCAATATTTTGACCATATATCTTAATCCAGTTCTCTAATGGACTCCAAATTCGATAGGTAGACATTAATGAGTCCTAATAACAACTCTTATCTTTTGGAAACGTAGTTAGATAGCATTATTCTATTCCAAAATGGAGGCACAAGTGGTATCACAGAAATAGGGTACCCAAAACCATGTCCCATTCTGGCTATAAAAAGGCACTATGGGAACCTCATTTGAAAGTTCGGCCTAGAGGAAAATATATAGTATTTTGGAAACCTACAAGGAGTCTTATCATCATACCAGGATTTCCAGAGGATCCTATCCTAATAGGGTGGTCAAGGATGAAGGTGAAGTTCCACCAGAGCTTCCCCCTCCCGATGTCGATCTAAATGGTGGACGATCATTTCTAGGGAGCTACACACACATGGGATAGAGTTCTAGAACTTGTTATTCAACTGGTTCTGTGTAATTTTTGTGATAAATATTTCACTTATTTCATATCTTGACAAGATTCTCCTCTGATTTCATTTCTATTGTTAAAATTAATTGAAACACTTTTTATTTCAACAGCGATTGGGTTGAAATTTCAAGTGGGAATATTAGGTTGTTCTGATTGGACAAGACAAGAGTCATATTTATCTCACACAAAAATAATATTCTAGAATGATTTGGTATCCTTTTTTCCCTATTCTTGATACCCAATCCTTAACAAAACAACTTTTTTTGTCAAGCAGGGGTTCTTTGAGCATCGTTTAGGAGGAAAGAGGGAAGTTGAGATCTCAAAAACCCTCAACCAAAGGATTCCATTAAACCATGTGTATTTTTCTAAAGGATGAACTCACCAAGATGTGTTGTCAACTTGAAATGATCTCCTTATCTCATAATTCTAAAACAACACTTTTATTTGTCAACTATTAAACTCTTTAAATCAGTTCATTTTCTTTAAACTGTTTTAAAAGAACCTCTCTTTTAGTTCTTCTTATTAAAAATGCACACTCTAAACCCAAGAATGCTCCTTGAGAGATGATATAGGGATTACCTAAACTAAATATAAACCTTGAAATCATAATCAATTTGATGAGTCGTGATAGCACGACCAAATTTTGTCTCCATTGTTGGGGAGCACTTTGGTTTTTATTGCGTATTTTTGATAAGATTTTTGTAAATTTTGTGAATATTTATTTGTTTTATCTTATACATTTACCTATATCTTTGTGTACTGATTTATTTCTTGGGTAGGTTTTCTTAATGAATCATTATAATCTGGGATATTTACCACCTTTTTAACCCTAACCAGAGAGGATATTACGTCAGCATCCCTAAGAAGCACAAGACAAATTTTCGAAGGATGACACACCACAACTTGAGACATTGCTAAACCCCTCTTCTTCTGGAACCAAATTAGAACTTGAAATTAACTAGTATAAAATGGATGAAAACAATTGAACACTAAAATAAATAACCTCTCCTGATGTTGATATCCAACCAACATATATTCAAATGCAAGGCAAGGCACCAAATTTTGAATTAAAATATGGTCTAATTCACTTGATTCCTAGATTTCATGGACTCGCAGGAGAATACCCACATAATCATTTAAAGTAATTTCATATTGTGAGTTCAACATTAAAACTTTCAAATGTGGATAAAGAAAAATTAATGCTTAGAGAATTTTCATTTTCATTAGAAGACACTGCGAAAGACTGGCTTTATTATGTTAATTCACCAATAAGATGTCGAGTGGACATGAAACACTTTTTTATTGAAATATTTTTCCCAGCCTCTCGAAATGA
Organism: Viscum album; assembly: GCA_963277665.1. Classification (NCBI taxonomy): domain Eukaryota; kingdom Viridiplantae; phylum Streptophyta; class Magnoliopsida; order Santalales; family Viscaceae; genus Viscum; species Viscum album. Next base: position 1,745,509,920 of record OY728129.1, on the reverse strand, counting down.
AACAATAAGGAAATAAATTTGTGGGATAATAAAATCTCAAGGAGAAACACTTCATGAATATTGGGAAATATTTAAAAGATTATGTTAAATTTGTCCACACTACCAAATAAGTGATCAAGTTTTAATTCAGTATTTTTATGAAGGTTTAATTGCAATTGATCGTAACATGATTGATGCTACTACTGGTGGTGCACTAGTGGATAAAACCTAAATCACCATGCAAAACATGATTGATAACATGGCACAGAACACTCAACAATTCGGTACAAGGTCCAATGTACCCATTCAAGGTGTCAATGAGGTGAAAATTATTGAATTTGAGAAGAAGTTGGACATGAAGTTTGAAGAGGTATGTAGGCTTTTATGATAACTCGCTCTCTCCCAAGGAAAATCTCAATCTCCTCCTCCCATAAATTGTGGAATCTACTCCTCTAACACCCATTATTCTGACCAATACCCCCAATTAATAAAACTTTCTTAGAGTTGTGGGGCAATCTTTCCAGGCCACCCCTATAACCAACCCTTTAGGCAATAACCATACTATCAATCCAAATATGGGGGGGGGAAAGAAAACCAATATTATAAGTAAATGGGGTATTCAAACCATCCTCATCAACCATGGAACCAACAAGATTAGAGTAGTCATCCACCACCACTACCCAGAAATCCTCAACCACCCCAAAGGCCTTTCTAATTGCCCCCTCCAAAACACAAGCGTAGCCTAGATGATATGATGAAAAAAATGGATGCCAACAATCTCCAATTCCAAAAAACCACCTAGGAAGCCATACAAGACCTCAAAACCCAATTAGTCCAACTATATAACTCGGTGGGGGAAATTCAATGTCACAGGTCGAGGAAACTAATATCTCAACCACTAGTCAACCCTGGAGATAAAAGAAATGTTAGTTAGATCATGCATTTTTTTATCAATTTCAAATTATATATTTCTAAAAATTGATTACTAGATATATTTAGTGGTGTTGAAATATGTATTCAAATATAGAACCCATTAGATTTCAAAAAATTGACTAAGGGGAGGTAGATCTATGAGCATTCAATGGAGCTAAACTTGTTATTGTAGCTATTGGGGATTACCACCACACATTTCCAACTGGAATAATATTGGTTTTATAGGTTTGTTATTAGTTTACTTTAGTTACCAAAAACAATTTTTTGTATAAAAACTAGATACATATGGATTCATTTTAAAATTTGGAAATAAATGTTTCCACTTTTAAAAATATATAATTTTTATGGTAAACAACATTTACATAATAGTCATTACATATTGTATTACATAAACTAAGTAATGGAAATTGATAACAAAATTACTTCACAAGACTCATACAAGAACCAACTTTTGCATCACCTATTAGGTCATGTAAATAAAAAATGATTGACAAAATTACATCCATATAAAAATTTAGATACTTTCGAACTAAAACCACTTGGTGTATGTCACGCATGTTTTCAAGGAAAAATGGAAAAATCCCCATTTAGCGGGAAAGGTGAAAGGGATAAAGTGATTATTGATTTAGTTCATATCAATGTGTTTGAACCATTTACTATTGAAACAAGGGGTGGGTACACATACTTCATAACTTTTACTAATGATTTTAGTAGATATGAATATATTTACTTGATGACGTATAAGTCGGATTCTTCTCAAGGAATACAAGAATGAAGTTGAGAACCATCTTGGTAGGGAGATTAAGAAATTCATCTCAAACAGAGGTTGAGAATATCTTCATAGGGACTTCATTGATTAAGTATAGAATTTTGGGATCCTGTCCCAACACACTCATCCATTCACACCTCATTGTAATGGTGTAAGCCAAAGGAGGAACCACACCTTGTTAGACATGGTGAGATCAATGATCAGTCATGTGAGTCTTCTATTGTCCTTTTGGGGATATGCATTACAAAAAAATGACTCACATACTAAACCAAGTACTAAATTAATCAATAAATGGTATCCTATACAAATTTTGGAGTGGATGAAAAACCATGTTATCTAATTTACATGTGTGGGAAAGAGAAGAATTTTCTAAGGCCTCTTTAGGTAATAAACTTGCACCCCAAGGCACAAATTGTACCTTTATAGGATACCCCATGAAAATAAGGGGGTATTTCCTATACAACCCCTCATAAAAAAGGGTTATAGTGTCAAGACATTCCAAATTATCTAATAGGGATCTCATCTTCAAAAGAGATAGTGGGTGTACGATAATATTCAATGAAGTCAAGGCTTAAGGCATACAAGAGTTGGTATATGACAAGATTCCACAAATCCCCATGGAAGAAGAAACTGTTCTAGAGACACAAGAACTACATAGGATTACAAGAGAGGTTAGAGAACCAGAATGGTATGGTTTTCTAGTTATTAAGGTTGGTGACTCATTATTAGTTTATAATAATGATCCTCTAATCTACAATGAAGTAATAAGTGGCATAGATGTTTCCAAGTGGCAAGAAGCCATAAATTCTAAAATGGATTCCATTTACCAAAACCAAGTCTAGATTTTGGTAGATCCTCCAGTGTATGTAAAGAATGTTGTTTGCAAATTGGTATTCAAGAAGAAACTTGACATGCAAGGACATGTTAGTACCTATAAGGCATGACTAGTTGAAAATGGGTTTAAACAACATCAAGGTATTGATTATGATAAAACATTTTCACCAGTTTCAATACTGAAATCCATAATAATTATACTTTACATTGTGGATTACCATGACTATGAGATTGGAAAAATAGATGTCAAAATAGGATTCTTTTATTGGAACCTTTAGGAAAATGTCTACACGAAAAAACCTCAAGGGTTTGTGACTCCCAATGATTCCAATAAGTTATGATAGTTGAAAAAAATCCATTTAGGGATTAAATAAAGCATCCAGGTCATGGAATATTCATTTTGATGAATCCATTACAGAATTTGATTTTATAAGGAACTAATATGAGCCTTGTTTATACAAATAGTGTAGTGGGAATGCAGTAGTTTTCTTAATAGTAAATGTTGATGACATATTACTTGTTTGAAATGAAATGCCAATCTTACAGTATGTTAAGGTATGGTTTAATAAATACTTTTCCTTGAATGACTTGGGTGAGGTAGTACAGATTATTAGGATCAAGATCCATCGTGAGAGATTCAAGATGTTGCTCTACCTAAGTCAAACTACATACATTGATAAGATACTGAAGAGATTCCGTATGGAACAATCTATGAGGGGATTGTTTCTAGCGTCACAGGACATTCATCTTTCCCAGAAAAATGTGTCATCAGACCCATGGGGAAAAAATAGAATGGAAAGGATTCCATATGCATCAATTATTGGGTCAGTCATGTATGCTATGCTATTTATTAGGATAGATGTCACCTATGCATTAAGTGCAGTAGGCATATATCAACCCGATCCAGTAGAATACCATTAGATGGTAGTGAAGACTATCCTTAAGTATCTAAGGCATACAATGGATATGTTCCTAGATTATGGAGGAGATGAGAAAATAGTTATCATAGGATATGCATATGATAATTTCCATATTGATCAAGATTACATGAAGTCGCAAATGGGATACATCTTCACTTTTAATGGAGGTGTTGTGAGTTAGAATAGCTCAAAGAAGGATGTGGTCTTTGATTCTATAGTAGAGTACCAATATATTGCAGCTTATGAGGTAGGTAAAGAAGCAGTTTGGATGAGCAATTTCTTCCATGTGGTTGATGTGTTACTTATCAATGAAGATACCATCACACTTTATTGTAATAATACTACAGTGGTGGCTCTTGCAAAAGATTGAAGGTCACATCAACGGATGAAGAACATTCTTCAAAATTATCATCTCTTGAATGATTTTTCTAAGAGAGGTGAAGTTAAATTGATATGTATTTTCATGGAAGACAACATGGAGGACCCCATAACTAAAGCTGTGAATCCGTAAAAACATGATTATCATGTTAGGTATAGTGGACTAATAGTCGTAGTTAGTTTTCTCTAGCCCAAGTGGGAGTTTGTTAGAGTTGGTGTCTTAGAACCAACTATTTGTACTTTGATTACATGAATATTTTATGTACTAAATATTAAATTATATATATTATTACATATTTTTCATTGTTATACATGACCATAATGGAATAATGTATTAGAGTATCTGTCTCATTGATAAGGTCATAGTAGTTCCCCGCTATGATGAGTACCTTGAAGTTATATAGAAATATTCATAATATAGTTATATGTTTGGATAACATACTATGATGGGAAACATAGTTTATAGAAAATCATGTGTGAGTACCCGTAAGCAGATCTAACTTCTTCTTATGAAGTTCACACTTGGTAATCTCCAAGATGGGAGATTGTGAGAACACACTCACCAATAGTAATTCTAAATGTTTTAGTGTCATCAAATATTCCTATCTTTGAATGTGTTTAATGGCCCTTAGACTTTAATATTTGGATTAATGAATGTCATGACTCATACAGTTATATTTTCTAATGAAAACTGTTATGCCATACGTTGGCGGGAAGTAGGGTGTGTTGGGTACGTCATGAACACTACTATAAAATAGGCCTTAACAGCGCTATTATTTATCAGCACTAGAAGAAAACACTAAAAAATGACATATTTATCAATAGTAAAGAGAGCACTGATAAATTTAAGCTTTTATCAATGATTTTATTTTAGCATTGATAAAGGAAACCTTTATCAGCACTTTATTTTTAGCACTGATAAAGGGAATGTTTTATTAGAGCTTTATGTTTAGCACTGATAAATATTTCATTCATAAATTCATTTTTAGCACAAATTAAATGAAATAATGAAATAAATAAAAAAAATATGTTCATTAAAAAAATACTACAATTTTTTTAATTAAATGATTATTGATAGAAATGAATTGAATGATTATACATTATTAAATATTAAACATTTTATTAATTATATGATTATGATAATTAATGTTATTAAATTGTATATATTAAATATATAGATATATATTAATGTATATAAATATGATTTATATATTAAAAATTATTTATAAACATTACATTAAATTTTCAAATATTTATTGAGTAATGGTATATAATTAAAAATTAATATAAATTAAAAATATTGACTAATTGCATAGTACACGACCTATAATTGAAAGTCATTAGATTTTTCAATTTAATAAAGATCAAATGTGTATTATATTGATTTCACATATATGTAAATAATAAATTTTTATACACAATATGCACACACACATAACTTATCCATTTTTTCAATATTGTTAAAGTGTACTTATATTCTTAATTTATTCAATTTCACTCATTTTGTACATATATGAATTCAATCAAAATTAGATATTCAATAGTAATTTTAAAAATATATTTATAAATATTTATTTATAAATAAATAAATTTATAAATGTACATTCACTATATTTATACAATTATATATTTATAACTATATATTTATAATTATATATAAATAAATATATTTTTTAAAGTATTTAGATAATTATAAATAAATAATTATCTATATTTAAATATTTTTTAAATTTATAATAAATTTACTTAAATAATTAATATATTTATTATATTTATATTTATATATATTCATTAAATATACATATAATTAATGAAATATATATAATTATATAAATAATATTTTTTAAAAATATTTCTATAATTATAAATAAATAATTATAAAATTTTAATAAATATATTTAAAAATGAATATATTTACTATATTTATATATATATATATTAATTATTTATAAATATTTACTCTTTTATTACTTATAATTATAATTACAAATCCTTTAACAACGCTTCAGTAATAAGCACTAATAATAGAATCTTTATCTTTGGGTTTTTCACGCTGATAAAAACGAGGACTTATCAGCGCTAAACAAAACACTAGTAAAATGTATAGTTATTTGTGCTATAAGTATAGTGATGATAAAAGTTTCCCAATCTTTTTAAAAAACCCAAAACCATTTCTGAACCCTTCGTGATCTAGAATCTTTCCGTAGTTTCCACCCATTTTCAGTGCTCCTCCTCAGTGAATCGAAGGTCAAATCACACAACTCAACTACCTCTAAACATCTCATCCGAAATCTGAATATGGTCTCATATTTTCTTCAACCTAGCGAGATAGGACTTCAAATTTTCTTTAGGTATTTTTTGGTTTCATTTTTTATTTGTTATTCTATGATTTGTTTATGATCTGCTATTTATGATCTATTGTTTATAATCTATTTTTATGATTTTTTTGTGATCTGTTTCTTAGGGAATGATTTGTGGTCCATTGTTTGTATTAACTATTGATGCATGATCTATTGTTTATATCTGACACTGAGCCTTGGATTTATTCATTTTTTTCTACTATGTTTTATATCTTCTTACTAAATATTTTTTTCATATATGTATATAAATTTGTAGAAGTTTTCATTTATATTATTTTTTATTGACTATTGATTTGAGACACATTTGTGGTTCCCTAATGATTATATATATGTTAACATCTTTCATGGACACCTATTGGACATGCAGTTTCAGTTGCTATTTTTGAAGAACCAAGTTAGTGGAGTGATGTATGTTCCTCCATTGGTTATATATATCATAGAATCTAACTCCTCTTATTATTCTCTATGGTCCTTAGTTTTCATATAGATCATATTCAAAGGGGCCATCCCCAGTTAAGAACATGAGGTTTTATCACATCAAGTATTCACTTTTTGAATCATTATAGTTCCTTTAGTTCATGTTATGTTTGAATATAATATTTTTATCTATTTTATATTTCTTATAGACTATAAGTGAATGAGTTTTTATATTTGATTGACATGTATGTGTGTGTGTGTGTGTATATATCTATTTCTTCATTTATTTCCATAGTTTTTTGTCTAAAAGGTATGCCTATATTGGGTAATGATAGTTTTGGGTCTGCATGTCCATTGACCCCAAGGGTCATTCTATAATTGTGTACAACCTCTTGTGCTAATTGTTTTCATTTGGGGGGACCACCTCCAATTTATGGTTTTTTACAACAGAATTTTAAACCATCATTTAGTGACTTTGAGGTGTTTTAGAGGTCATAAGATGATCTAACCTAGTGTTGTTTGGGTAATTCGGGCTAGGTCATTACATTATCCAACTTCTGGTTTACACCTATAAAGTTTATTGATAATATCATTTATTATCTACCTTTATCTCCCTTTATTTTTTCCAATTACAATATCAATTATTATTCGATTTAGAATATCTAAGTACTCAGATATTCTAGTAGAAGTTATCCATATTTAATTTATTATAATTGTCTATAACATTCACTTTTGATAATGAATATCTTGTGTGTATTTATTTATATAATGTATAAAATTTATTTCTTATGAACCCAATAGGATGGATATGAACCAAAAATGGATGAACACTAACTTTTTGACAAATGAATATGAAGATTAAGTTAAAGAGTTCATCATGTTTTCAATATATCATGAAAATGACCCTTCTAAAATCATATGTCTATGTTTATTTTGTTGTTATTCAATAAAAATTATTCTAGAAGTGTTGGAAGAACATTTTATTTTTTATAGAATAGATCAAATCTATAAATGTTAGAATAAACATGGTGAAAACTGAATATAGCCATTTGTTTGGATGATACTATGTTTTATGAATCATTTGATATGAATACCATTGTAAATGATGATGGTGATCACATTGAGGAAATGAAAATGTAAATTATATATTACCTTCATGATTTTCTAAAGTTGTTTTAGGAGTTAAATAGTTTTTTCAAGAAACCATTGTATAAAAGTTGTAATAAATACACTGTATTATCATCTGTATTGAAGTTATATAATTTGAATGCTGGAAACACATGGAGTGACACCAGATTTATAGAACTAGTTGGTATTTTGAAATATATGCTACCAAAATAAAATAAACTACCATGATTAACATATGATGCTAAATGAATTTTATGTTCAATGATAATGATCTCTAAAAAATATATATTCTTGTCCAACTGATTCCATATTGTTTCAAAAGGGAAATGAATAACTTGTCAAATTCCCTAAATGTAGTACAGATCGATACAAGAAAAATGAATCATGTCCTTCGAAATATGTATTTTATCTTCTAATAATTCCATAGTTTAGAATACTATATGGATGTCATGAAACCTCATGACAATTAACGTGGAATTGAGATACAAGAATTAAGGATGGGAACCCACATTATCTAGTAGATTCTCCTCAGTGGAAGAAAATTGATTATGAGTTTCCTAAATTAGAGATTAGATGAGAAACTTTCATCTTGCATTATTTATGTATGGAATAAATTCTTTTGGTGTACATAGTAGTACTCATAGTACATGGCCCATCATTTTGGTGAATTATAACTTATCTTCATGGTTGTGAAGGAAAGTAAAATTCATTATGTTTTCTCTACTTATATATGGACCTATGAAACCCAATAATGATATTGGTGTCTATTTGGATCCATTGATTGAAGATCTGAAATTATTGTGGGATATAGGTGTTAAAATATAATATGCTCATAGAACTGAAGAATTCACATCGAGGTCCATGTTTAATGGAATGATAAATTAATTCCCCACTTATGAAAATTTATCAGGTTATAGCATTATAGGAGTGTTGGGGTGTCCCATTTGTGAAAAATTCACATACTCAGTTCAGTTGAAACATTCCTCAAAGACTTTGTTTTTAGGACATTAAAAACTTTTTCCATGATGAAATAAATATTGATCCTAGATGAAAACATTTGATGGGAATATAAAACAAGGTAAAACACTGTCTCCAGCAACGGGTGGTCAACTATATAAAAAAGTAAAAAATATTAACACTATTTTTGTTAAACCATTTTTGCAAAACATTACAAAATCAGTTCGAAAGTAGAGATCAATTTTTTTAAATTGTCATATTGGAATTGTTTATATTTTAGACACATTCTTGATTTCATGTATGTAGAAAAAAATATATCTGATTATGTTATTAGCACATTACAAAATGTTCCTAGAAAAAAAAGAAGGTATTATGGCTGGGATGGACATGATTGAAATGGGGATAAGGGAAGAGTTGGAATTGATGAAGGGTAAAAGGTGGACTCATCTTCCTCCAGCAGCTTAGACTCTATCTAGAAAGGAAAAATTTCAATTTGTCCTTTTCCTTATAAGTGAAAAAAAGTTCCATATGAGTATTCATCAAATATCAAGAATTTACTCTCAACGATTAATTTGAAGTTACAAGGAATAAAACCACATGACTATTTTGTTTTGATGTAATATTTAATGCATGTTTCTTTGGTTTGCATTCTTCCTCAAAATTTACAACATAATTTAACAAGAATATTCCTATTTTTCAAATCCATATGCAGTAAAGTTATAGACCCAATGAAGTTACCCATCATTAATAAGGAGAGTTCAATCATATTATTTGAATTAGAAATGTTCTTCCCACTATCATTCTTTGATATAATGGTCCACCTGATTGTTCACTTGGTCAGAGAGGTTCAACTATGTGGTCCTACCCATTATAGATGGATGTACCCCATTGAATGGAATAAGATTATTTTAAAAGGGTATGTAAATAATTGAAGTCGGTCATAAGGTTGTATTGCATAATGATGTATTATTAAAGAAGATATTGAATTTTTGTCCGATTACCTATGAGATACAGACAAACATCAGTCTCCCTATGTCTCATTACAACAAACACCTTATAGGGTAAGGCTTTGATGGAAGATATTTTTTTACAATTACATTTACAAAGTAAGACAATAACATCTTTACATATTACATAATATTGAAGATATTGATCCACACATTTAAGTAGAAAAATAAATTATTAGATATTTTAATCCTTCAATGGATGAAAAAATGATATCAGATACACATAATCTGCATTTTATATGATGGTTCAGAGGTCAAATTTATAAGGAGTTATCTGAAAATCTGAATTCAATAACCAAACGACTTCAATGTCAATCCATAAGACCGAATAAAAATGTTATATCTTACAATAGGTTTGTAATAAATGGTTACATGTTCTACACAAATGAACATGATGACTTCAGTACGATGCAAAACATTAGTGTTACACTTATGGCTAAAGCGATCCACATATGTGGTTCTAACTATAGAAATAATTTTTTTTTGAAAATAGTTTGTATTTTTAAATTATATAATAGATATAAAATTTGGATTATATAACATTTCATGTTCCCCTTTTCCATTGAAAATTGGTTGACAATATCAATGGAGTGAAAGTTGATGAAATGGCCTTTATAAAGGTCAATTTCAGTATAGAAGGGGGAAAATAAGAGCCATTCATAATGGAATCACAATAAATGCATGTATTTTATATCATTGATCCAATAAATAATAATTGGTTGATTGTTTTCTTTGGAAATTAAAAAAAATGATGAGTCAGATGAAAATTCAATCAAGGGTGACCCTTTCATTGGGACATAACAATCAGTTCATTTTAATACCAATGTAGACAGTTCCTTGTATATTATAGGGGACTATAAAGAGGGGATTTGTAATCATGAAATAGGAACAAAATCCTTGAATCCTTTGAAAAAATGAAAGAGAGTTCAATGAGCAGGTAAAAGTTTTTTTTAATATATTATGTTTTTTTTCATAATATTATTTTTTCTCTACTACATTGACATAATCTAAATTAAATGTATGGATACTCAGGTTGAAAATGTCTTCTACAAATGATTATTTTACTAATACCTTGGAATAATAAACTATAATGAAGGAAACCATTTGGAAATATACAATGGCAATTTAACGATATAATTTATCTATTTTATTGAAAAATTATATAATGGAACATTGATTTAATTTTCATTATTTATTTCAGAGTTTTTTTATTTTTAGAATATTTCTTTCCATGTGTCAAGCCTTTTCATAAATGGAAATGACATTTTCTCTACTCAATCACAAAATTAATCTTGATGTTTTTATAGTGAAATCAGTTTCCATAGAATTAATGAATTATTTCATATTTATGATCATTTATTTATTATTATTATTAATCACATAATAATTTTTTTCTCATATAGGAAGATTATTTTATTCATGTTGGGATGCTCTATCAAACATTCATGATCCATCTCCCTTAAAACCTTTTCACTCCTATAGTGGTTCATTTATCACTTTCTTTCAAGTTACCACCACTACCTTTGTAGGAAGAGAAATGACGTTGTCTCTGCTAAATCACTGAGGAAATTATTTTTTTGGACAGTAAAATGAATTTCCATATAATTAATGTATTTTTTCATATGTATGTTTAATTTATTTATTTTTATTATTACTCACATAATAATTGTTTTCTTATACTGGTGGATTCTTTTATTTGAGTTGGAGTTCTATATCCAACTTTCATGCTCCTTATCCCTTAAAACATTTTCACCCAAACAGTGGTGAATTTATCACTTTCTTTAAAGTTACCACCACCACCTTTGTAGGAATAGAAATGATGCTCCCTCTACTCAATCATAGAGGTGATCTAAATGATTTCACTGTAAAATAATTTTCCATAGAATTAATGTATTGTTTCATATGTATGTTTTATTTATTTATTTTTAATATTACCGACAAAAATATTGTTTTCATATATAGGTGGATTCTTTTGTTCGAGTTGGGGTGCTTTATCCAACTTTCATGCTCCCTCTCCCTTAAAACCTTTTCACCGATACAGTGGTTCATTTATCAAATTCATTCAAGTTACCTCCACTTTCTTTATAGGAAGGGAAATAAAATTTCCTCTACTCAATTATAGAGGTAATATTTATATTTTCATAGTAAAATCATTGTCTATAGAAATAATTTATTGTTTCATATGGATGTTTAATTTATTTATTTTTAGTATTACTCAAATAACAATTTTTTCCTTATATAGGAGGATTATTTTTTTCAAGTTTAGGTGTTATATCCATCTTTCATCCTTTTATATACCACAACATCCATAGACTTATTCACTCACAAAACCATCCAATCCTTTAGTGTTCAAATTTATCACTTTATTTCAAGTTCCCTCCACTACTCAATATTAGAGGTAATCTTGATATTTTCACAATAAAATCATTCTCCAAGAACTAATGTATTAGTTCATATTTTTGTTTAATTTATTTCTATTTATTATTATTCATAATGATTGTTTTCTTCTACTTGTGGATTATTTTTATAAAGTTGAAGTGGTTTTCTTGAAACTACTCAAGCAATGTTTGATGTTTAACAAAGAATGTCAATCAAAATTATGGTAAAATTGATAGTTAATAATTTTTCTAATGGATGTAATAATTTTTATTTATTTAATTATATAAACCAATGTTTGAAATGTCTATAATATAGTTTTTTTCTTGTATTTGGGTTGGTAATTTCATTTCATTTAAATTTTGTATTGTGACTTGTTTTTGTTGATATAAGATGTGTTTCTAATTTGTTTCGAGTGCTGTAGTGTGTTGTAATAGCATACTTTAGTATGGACCTTTATAAGTACTTTTATAAGCGCTGATAATGGGTTCCTTTAGCAGCGCTAAATTAAAGCACTGATAAATGGATCTTTTATCAGTCCTTTTAAAAGTGCTGATAAAGGTAATCTTTTTCATCACTGATAAATGACCCCTTTATCAGTGCTTCTTCAATACTAATAAAAGTCCTGGGCTTTTATCATCTCTCACATTGTCAGCAATTTTCTAGGGATGATAAAAAACATTTCCAACACTATTAAAGGCTAGTTTTATAGTAGTTGAATGAAATGTTATTAATGGATACATCATGAAAGTATTTTTATCTTCTATATTTATGGAAGTTAATATCTCGTCCTTTTGATTGAAACAGAACCGTCTCCCTAAATTCTATGGACATGGTGTAATGATGAGTTTATTTTATATTGTCAAAGTATGATGTATCAATCATATAGGTTTATGACACCTTCATGCAACCATCGTTATGAGATATTGTGACAAATTTTTTATATTACACAGTGAGTGTTTTTATGTGATTGTCCTCATTATGACTTTAATTTTATTCTCTTGGGGGACTTGACCCATTGCTAGATAGTAATATGAGACTTTAAGAAAGGCCACCTAATAAAAATGATAAATAATTCTAAAGGGTCACACACTAAGTGTTTTTTGTGGTCTTGATTAAATTCTATTTGAATTTAATTAATGGAATAAAATTTATTCTCAAGACTAAGGAATAATTTTATTTTATATTGTTCATATAAATTAAATAAATATTTATTCACCTAATTGTGAATAAAATTTATTTATTTATTTTATTTAATATTTAATAAATATTTATTTACCATATTTTTTAAAAAATATTTATTTAAGAGAATAAAATATTTATTTGGGTGTTCAGTAAATTAAAGAGAGGTTCGAACAGACGAAGATGGTTTCTGGTAAAAAAATAATTATTTACGAGATGGTAAATATTATTTATCCATTTTTCACAGTTTTCTCACCAAAACATAATAATACTATTATTATTATCTATCATGGGATTTCAATAATGGTTATAATTATATTTAATGGTTGTTATTCAATTAAATTTTATAACCAAAATCCCATCTCTAAAAATAGATGCCTACATCTATTGTGTAATTCATTTGAAAACAATTCTAAGTTTGGTATTAAAGAATTTTTGTGCACAATGAATTCTCTATCAACTAATCCACCAATTTTCCTCTAAAGAATAAAAAATATAAGGGATAATTTCATCAATACTGAATAACACATGATCAAGAATGACCAACGCAAGACATTTGATTCACCGCTCTAGCACCCAAATAATGAGTGGCGTTTCTCGGATATCGTTGAACCATAGGTGGATTACCTCTAGAGGGGTTCCACCCTTGGATACTCACAAGCACAATGAAGGTAATTTGGAAGGGCCTTTTCAGATGATCAATAATAATCAACGAAGAAAGTTCCTAATCTGAGGTATTTATTTCTTCAGATATTAAATAAATTAATTATAAATTTGACATGGAAGATCTGTGCTCTTGGTTTCAAGAAATTATTATTAAAATAAAATTTAATATATCACCCACATACACATGATTCTTCTATTACCAGAACCAACAATTTTTCTATCTATGGTCTCCATCTCTTTATGAGGTAAGCAAGTAGGTTTTGATCAATGAATGTAAAATATGATATCACTATGCTATAAAATCCAACACGATGTTGGTATTGTATATTATAGGCTGGAGGAGTAAAGTGATGATATTGGCATATTCGACACACCCTAATCTATCAAAACCCATGGCCCAATATCTTGTCATGTGAAACATGCCTATACTATTTAGTGAGTAGCATAATATCCACTATTTGTATGCAAAAAAACTGAATAAGTCTTAAGGGTAAAATGTAAATCTAACATTATGGTCACCAAAATGTTATTACTAGTTGAACGTAATACATGGAATGTTTATTTCCATTGTTTAATGAAGTTTTTTTACCAAAATAAAAGGTAATATCATCATGTTTCCAAAAGAATATTTTTTAAGTTTTTTTAGATGTGTTTTTATCTAGGAAATAGTGTTTTGCAAGATATTGTTTTATATATTTATATATAAAAATATTTTATCTTCATTATCTAAAAGTTTATTAGAAAATAAGTCAAAGAATGTATTGTAAAGTGAGGTAAAAAGAACAGAAAACATAAAATAAATTTATTTATACATGAAAAAAATGAAAATTATGAACATATAAAGTGAAATTAACAACAACAAACCCATATAAGAAATGTTTTTGGATTAGATGTACCTGACCTCATAAGTGAAGTAAAATCCAGCTTATTTTAAAGTGGTAGCCTAATAACATCTTTTAAAGGGATTTACTTAAATGTTTAATTTTTAAAATCATTTTAGATTTCAATTACAGGCCTCCTGATACTGTAAATATTTCATTATAAGGGAAAAAGATTTTGAAAATTCAAAATTTAAGTACATCCCTTTGGAAGATGTTATTAACCTACAACTTGAAAATAAACTGGATTTTACTTCACTTTTTAAGTTAGACTCTTCTCATACAAAATCTATTCTATTCAAAAATGTAATGGTCTTCGTTGTTTTTTGTAAAGAATTCATGTGTTATTTAATGAGTTTTTTCTTGTCCATTTCACTTTATATGACTATAATTTTTATTTTATCATCTATAAATAAATTGATTTGATATTTTATCTTCTTTCTACCTCACTTTCCAAAACATTCTATGACTTATATCCTTTCTCGGTTTGAATAACCTCTTAAAATAAATAGATACAAGAAAACATGATTCTCTATATGAAAAAATAATAATCAAAATTATGATAGAGTAAATACTTCTAATAGTGAGGGTTGACCATACAATGATTATTATACTAAAAATTTATAATTTCTTTTTACATCGCAATAAATGATACTGATTTTTCATAGTATAATTTTTAATCTTCCTAAAGGTATGTTTATTAGTTTATAATGAAAATATGAATCATCTAAAGCATATCCCTTGAGAGTGTCAAAACAGGTATGCAATAAGGCCCATTCTTATACACAAATTCCCGATCAAGTCTAGCTGAATTTGGTGTTTTTAGGTTTTACCTCTAGGTTCATCTGTGTGAGAGTGACATCCACTTGTAGTATCTAGATTGGTATTTGATTTCTTAGATAACAAAATAATATTTATGATACCAAAATTTTAGAATGTTTTCTTATATCCTAAAAGAAGACAGTAATGTTTTGAAGTATAATTTTTTCACTTTCCTAAAGGAAATATTAGTGTTTTATAATGAGTATAACAACCCAACTATTTATAACATATTTAAACATGATTTATTATATAAATAGGCACTTAAGACAACTCAGATGATCGAAAGGTCTAGTGTCTTGGGAAATTAGGATCAATACATTAAAACTTAAGATATAAAATACAATATATTTATTGAAAACTTATTTTACATGAACACAACATTCCTTTGTACTTAGAATTTCATGGGATAACCTGAGGAAATATATAAGAAAATTATGATCTATAAAGCTCAGTATGGGAGTAAACAAGGCATAACATGAAGAATACAGTACATGTTAGGTAATAAGAATATCAATGGAGCACAAGAGAAAGATGAAGATAAAGGCATGATATAGCATTATTATCATAACATCGATATGTGGCAACAAAAAACATTATATTAGCATGATCCGAGGATCATTGCACATGGATTAGCATGATTAAACCCTCATTTCACATGAATTAGCATTAGTAAACCCTCATTGCACATGAATTATCATGAGTAAACCCTCATTGCACATGAATTAACATGATTAAACCCTCATTTCACATGAATTATCATGAGTAAACCCTCATTTCACATGGAGTATCAGGATACTAAACATTACCCAAGGCATTATATCATAATTAGGGTTCACTATAAACATTTCATTTCATGCATAAGTGTGCCACATGGATCTTATAACATGGAATCATTAAACATCATCATTTATTCCACGATAAAGGAATGTGGAATACATAAATTTAAGATACCTTCAATTTGTATATGTGCATAATGGTGAATTCCCATGATAGTTAAATGGGTATGGTATTCACTACACATTGATTTTGTCTTATAAAATCACGGTGCAATTTTGACAACATAACAACGTCACATAAAAATTAATAAAAAGGTTTGTGAGAGAAAATGGGGTATCTCATAATGTGTACATGAAATGGAAATTAATTGGGTTATATAGATACATGAACAAACACATGTAATTTAGAGATAGAAGGTGTAACATAATAAATAATCATGAAGAAATATGAGAAATGGAATGACTCTTACGAAATTTCAGTAGGGTAACAGGTGTACATTAGAGGAATTAATGAGATAGAAAGAGGTCTATCATCAATCAAAAATAAGGAGGTAATTATGGGGAGGTTCTAAATCATACCCTATATTTTTAATTTAAAATAGAAGGGTATAACAAAAAAATAAACTTGGACGAAAAAAGTGAACGGAATGAATCACTTATGAAAATTTGACATTGTAATGAGTATACATAAGGGTTTATAAGAGGGATAAATGAGATTGAAAGGGTATCCCATCATTTATACATCAAATGTGAAGTTATTAGGTTATATAAAAACATATACCAACATAGTAATAAAATAAATTCCAATACACAACATGAAAATAATTCTTGATAAAAGGGGAGGGTGGAAGATCCCTTATCGAATTTCAGCACAATAACGGTTGTAATTGAAGGATCATAGGGGGGATTGATGAGAGTAAAATGAATATATCATCATATATACATCAAATGGAAAGTATGGGGGTTGTGGAACATCATAACTGAACATATAAATATGGAACTTAATAAGCACAATGTAAAAGAGTATCATGAATGGAAATGAGAAGAGTGAAATCCCTTAAGAACTTTTGGCATAGTAACGACTTAGGAAAGGGTAAAAATGAGTGAGGATAAATAATACCCAATTAAAATAACATAAAATGGAAAGTAATATAATTATTAAAAAATAATCACGTTATAACTATTCAAAATTAAAAGAACTACTTTCAAATAAGATGCTTAAATTTGGATGGAAGAGAGGAAAGTGAGGATCCCATACATGAATGTGTGATCCCAAAGGCTTGGGAGATACATGAGAGAGGCTTATTGGGATATTGGGGTTCCTTATTAGGATTATAGAGAGTTTATGGAAGATTTTTGTTGATCTCCAAATGGTTTACTGAAGAGTAATGGGAGATTGGGTGGGTTTATATAGGAAAGGAGACAAAATTCTTTGTTATTTGGGTTTTGGACACTACACATTAAACTAATCAAAATAACAAACCATCCCATGGTTTTTTTCACATGGTTTCTTCCAAAGAGGAGTGGTATACAATATTTTATTAGTCTAAGGTCTGAACATATAAAAATATTATGCATTCTTATGAGGAGGTGAGTCCCACTATTAAGGAAATCATTTTAAAATGATAAAATATTTAATAAATCTTGGAGGGTCCACTAAGGAATTATAAAATTAATAAAACAAATGGAAAATAATAATATTTTAAGGATAAAACATATATTGTCTTAATATACATTTATAGTATTTTATACACCACTATTGGGTCATTATGATGTCATAAAATACTTTATATATTTATTCCATATTTAATTTTTACCCAAACATTCGACTGTCTTAGATAATTATGAAAACATCACCATTGGATAATTTCAATGTCTTTATTCAAAAAATATTATTCATTTTATCTAAATAGTTTTCTAAATATGTTAATTTTAAATTTTAAAATAAAATCTGAAATTTACTGAAAATGAATGGGTTTTGAAAAAACAGTTTTTAACCATAATAAAAATTAAATTTCACTTCATAAAAATTATATACACGTTTATTATTCATAAATGTAATTTTATAATAATATTTCATTAAAATATTAACTTTTTCAAAAATTCATTAATTCATCAAAATAAATTTTTTAATTAAAAATACAATTTATGTTATATCGTATAAAAATATAATTCTTATCAAACTGAATACTGAATATTTTTTAGAGTAAAAAAAATAAATATATTAATAATTTATAATTAAATTTAGGGTTCTTATAACACTATTATAACAATATTATTAATAAAAACTTAGTTTCATATAATAAAATATATATTTATGAAAATTACTATTTTACCCAAAAAGTCAATTTATCTTATTCATTATATTTTTAAGAAAACAAATTCTCATAAAGGAATTGATGGGATAAGAATTTTATTTTTAAAATGGATTACACAAAAATTAAATAATACCTTGTTACATAACATCTCATAACACTCGCATAAGACCTAAGGGTAAGGTTTGTGATCGAGAAAGACTCTTGGGGTTGCTCAGATAATATCGCTCGGGTGGTAATCTCTATTAAATTCCACTTCTCCTATAGTTGATTCTATTAAAGATTAACATGTTGAATCTCAGATTGGGCTTGGTCAAGACCTTAGCCCATTGACTCTACCTCCTTTGTGAGCTCTTACAAATGAGCTTTTACGGCTCGATTCTGCTGGATGAGACCATTCTTTCCTTTATCTATGTTAAAAAAAATTTAAAAACTATAAATTTATACTAGTCATGTGATCACTGTTCAACGACTATATTCTTAAAGATAATGATACTTAAAAGTCAACTAAACCCAAATGGATAAAATAAAAAAAAGTTCATGTGTTTTCTATTTCCATAAGATGATTAAATAAATAAAACAAAGAGAATTTTATTCATGAATGTTTGGGTCGTTACAACATTCCCCCCTTAAGAAATTTCATCCTTGATATTTTATTTTCCACTATAAAACAATGATAGTGACTTTGACTCATCACTTACTCTGGTTCCCACTTTTCTTCTTGAAACTTTTGGTTTCTCAACAACACATTGACTAGGGGAATTGTCTTATTTCATAAAACTTTTTCCCTATGATCTAAGGTCTTTACCAGCATTTCCTTATAGGAGAGGTCATTTCCTAATGGAACCACCTCTAGATTGAGTACATGTGATGGGTCAGGTATGTACTTACTCAAGTGTGATACATGGAATACATCATGTACTTGAGATTGGTTCAGTGGGAGTGCTAGTTGATAGTACACTACTCTAATGCGATCAAGGATATCAAAAGGGTTGATATACCTTAGAATAAGATTTACCTTATTACCAAATCTCATAACTATGTTCCATGGAGATATGAGGAGGAATACAATGTCTCCAACATCAAACTGTAGGCCACGTCGATGATTTCTAGCATAGCTCTTTTGTCGACTATGAGCAGCTTTAACGTATTGCAAGATGGTATTAACTTTATCCACTATTTATTCAACTATTTCTAGGCCTAGAAGCTTTTTCTCCCCAACTTCATCACAAAATTCCAGTGTTCTACACCTCTTCCCATAAAGGGCTTCATAAGGAGCCATTTGGATGCTTGGTTGGAAACTGTTGTCGTAAGAGAACTCATCTAGAGGAATATGTTGATCTTGTCCTCCTTTGAAGTCCATCGATAATGATATCAACATTTCATCAAGTGTTTGGATATTCTACTCATATTTGACATCAAATTGAGGATGATAAGTCATACTAAAGTTTAGATCAGTATTCATAGCATGTTGGAAACTCTTCCACAACATAGAGGTGAATCTTGGATCTCGATCAAATATAATCGATAGTGGTACTCAATGAATCCTTACAACTTATTTGATGAATATAAATTTTAGTTGATCTAATGATAAATCCTCTCAAATTTCAATGAATTGTGTAGTCTTTATAAGATGATACACAACAACCCAGATAGCATTGTTTCCTTTGGATGAATTTGGATATTTGGGTACATATTCCATGGTGATGTTCTCCCATTTTTATGTTGGTATGGGTAATGGTTGCATAATCCAATTAGAATTATTCCTCTCAACCTTCAATTACTAACATACCAGGCACTTTGATGTATACTTAGTGATCTCATTCTTCATGTTATCCCACCAATAATTCTCTCAGAGATCTTGATACATTTTTGTGTTTCCTATGTGAATGGAGAAATTTGAACTATGTGAATCATCTAAAGTTCTTTCTTTAACTCCGAATTTTATGGAATACATAGTCTTGACCCAAATCTCACAATTCCTTCTTCATTAACATTTAACTCCAAGGATTTACCATTTCGGATATTTTCCACTTTCTTCTTAATTCCCACATCAACCTTTTGAGAATCCTTTATTCTTTCCAAAAGAGATGGTTGAGTGATTAGTTGTTAAAGTATTTATGATGTTCCCTTTTTTATGATTCCCATGTCCATATATATCAAAAATAAGAATACTATATCCTTTTCAACTATAATCAATGATAGAATTGTGGGATCCTTTATAATTAGAGCATCCACCTCCTTGTTCACTTTCCCAGGGTGGTAATGGACTGAGCAGTCATATTATTTAATCATATCTAAAAAACTTAATTGGTGAATATTAATCTCTTTCTATGTGAATATATATACTTGAGGCTTTTTTTATTTGTATATATTTTACACTTCTCACCAAAGAGGTAATGCCACCTTATTTTTAATGCAATGATCACTGCCTCCAACTCCAGATCATTTGTGGGATAGTTTTGCTCGTGAATTTTCAACTGGCTTGAGGCATAGGCAATGAATTTTTCCTTTTTTCGTCAAATCCCATCAAAGGGAGGATTAAAAAATTATCAAGAAGAAAATTCCCACAACTTCAACATGTTATACAATACTTTTAGAATTTTTACCTAATGATTTAATATTATTTCCCTTGGGGACTCAATTTTCTTAGAAAACATAATAGATATACTAATAGGACATGAATTGAAATACATTATGGCAGAAACTACTTTTAAGTAGTGGTTACATGTTATTCATTCATCATTATCCATCATAGAATAGGACTTTCTATGCTCCCTTGGTTATAGATATTTTTGATGATCATCATGATTCTGAACCCTTGCAATATAGCATTGTCTTGGGTAATTCCAAACTTCCCTACATTTATAGAATAGAACTTTATAAGATGACTTAGATGGAACTTTATTACATCCATCACATTATCCATTCTTTCATGGAAATTGGATACTTTGTACCATTCTTTTCCTCAGTTAAAACATCTCTTAGTCCCTTTGTGACATTTCCCTTGGTGTTTGTTTCAATGCTTGTTGCACAAAGAAAATTGGGTCTTCATCCCCTTATCAACTTTATCAGAAGGAGTTTCATGAGATTTCATCTTCCTCTACCTTGATTTCCTTAGGAATTCAACAAAGTTCCAATTATTAATTGTGATATTTGGTATCTGGTTTGGCATAATCATGACATTTCCTACTTGATCTCCAATTTTATTCAGAATCTCACTTAGACATTTATCATGTTTCCCTTCACATCATTTGTTAGCAATATTCCTCATATTACCAGCCATTGGATATAATAAAAGGAAAATCCGATATGAGTATCTTAATAATTTTAACACATAAAGGGGAATCCAATGACATTAAAGGGATAACATAAAAATTAAATTTATCTCCTTAACTTATTAATTTTTAGGTTTCGATCTATTTTATCCAGGATCTATCGCATAATGTATATTCTTATGGAATTTTTTCTCCTTTAATAATGGTTTTTACTAAACTTATGAATTTACCAAAGAATATCCCTTGGGATTTTCGAACAAAGAGTGTAGCAAGTTATGTTTTTATGCACCAGTTCCCATTTGATTCTAGCTCAAAGTCGTGTTTTCAGGTTTTACCCTTTGATACATAGGTTCTAGAGCCTCCTCTACAAGTTTGTATCTAGACAGGGATGTATTTTCCTAATAAACCACTTACTCTATACTCACCAAAATTTAGGGATGTTTTTCTTATACGTAGTCTTATACTTAAGGCTTTCACTAGGGTTTTCTAATCCTAATCCCCAAAATAACAAAACCAATACTCTAATACCAACTATAAAAACCCTGGTCTTTATTACAAATTTAAACATGATTTATTACATAAACAAGCACTTAAGAAAACTCTGAGGATCGAGCGGTCTAGTTTCTTAGTAAATTAGGAACATTACATGAAAACAGAAGATATAAAATACAATATCTTTATCAAAAAATTATTTTACAAGACCAGAAAATTACTTCATACTTAATATTGCATGGGATAACCAGAGGACATACATAAGAATAGGGTGAGCTATAATTCCCAATAAGGTAGTAAATAAGGCTTAACATGAAGAATATAGTACATGTTAGGAAATAGGCATATCAATGGAGCATAAGAGAAACATGAACATGAAGTCATGATATACCATAATTATCATAACATGGAAATGTGGAAACCCACAACATGATATTATCATGATACAAGGCTCATTGTACAAGGATTATCATGAGTAAACTCTCATTTCACATGAATTAGCAAGAGTAAACCCTTATTGCACATGAATTATCACGAGTAAACCCTCATTGCACATGAATTAACATGAGTAAACCCCCATTACACCTGAATTATCATGAGTAAACCCTCATTGAACATGGAGTATCATGATACTAAACATTACCCAATGCATTAGAGAACTATTAGGGTTCACTCTATAAACATTTCATTTCGTGCATAAGTGTGCCACATGGATCATATAACATGGAATCATTCAACATAATCATTTATTCCATGATAAAGGAATGTGGAATAAATACATTTAGCCACCCTTAAATATGTATATTTGCATAAATTTGAATACCTATGATAGAGAAATTGATATGGTATTCACCACACAATGATTTTGGCTTGAAAATTTGTGGTGTAATTTCGGCAGCATAATGGCGTGATATAAAAATTCATAAAATCAGTTCGTGAGAGAGAAAGAGGTGTATCATCATATGTACATGAAATTTAAAGTAATGGGGTCATGTAGATAAATTTCACAACACATGGAATTTGTAAATAGAATTCATAACATAATAAAGACACTTGAAGGAATAGGAGAAATGGAATAACTCTTACGAAATTTCGACATGGTAACAGGTGTACATGGGAGGGATTAATAAGAGAGAAAGAGGTCTCTCATCATTAATACATAAGTAGGGATGTATATGGGAGGTGAGAAATCATACCCCAACTTTTTTAATTTAAAATAAAAGGGTATATCAACATAAAGAAACGTGGACAAAAAAAGAGAAAGAAATGAATCTATTATGAAAAGTTTGCATGGTAACGAGTAAACATAGGGGTACGGAAGAGGGATAAATGAGTGTAAAATGGGATATCATAATTTATAGATAAAATGTGAAGGAAGATATGTAATAACGTATACCATCATAGGAATAAAATAAATTCAATGACATAGCATGAAAAGAATACTTGATAAATGAGGGGGTGGAAGATTCCTTATAGAATTTCGACATTGAAACAGGTGTGCTTAAAGGATCATAGGGGGGATTGATGAGAGTGAAAGAAAGATATCATCATATAAGAATCAAATGGACATTATGGGGTCGTGAAAAATCATAACCCAACATATAAATATAGAACATAAGAAGCATAATGTAAAATAGTAGCTTGAATGGAAATAAGAAGAGTGAAATCCCTTGCAATATTTTGGCATAATAACGGCTTAGATAAGGGTCAAAATGAGTGGGGATAAATAAAACCTCATTAAAATAACATAAAATTTATATTATTATAATTATTATAAAATAGTCAAGTTATAACCATTAAAAATATCAAGAACTACTTTCAAATAAGGTGTTTGAATTTGAAAGGAGAAGAGGAAAGTGAGGATCCCTTACTTGGAAGTGTGATCCCAAAGGCTTTAGAGAGGCTTAAGAGATGATTAATAGGAAATTGAGGTGTCTTTGGAGGATTATAGGGAGATTATTTCAGAGGTTGGTCATGCTCAAAATGTATTGAGTTAAGATTAATGGGAAATTAAGTGGGTTTATATAGGAAAGAAAAGAGAATTTTTATTATTTAGGTTTTGGACACTACATATTAAACTAATCAAAACCACAAACTATCCCATTTTTCCCATGGTTTCTTAAAAAGGTGAGTTGTATAAAATATTTTATAAGGACAGGGGCCGAACATATAAAAATATTAGGCTTGCATATGTGGAGGTGAGTCGCACTCTCAAGGAAATCATTTTAAAATGTTAAAATATTTTATAAGTCTTGGAGAGTCTTCTAAGGCATTATAAAATTAATCAAACAAATATAAAATAAAAATAATTTAAATTTAAAACATATATTTTCCGAATATCCCTTTGAAAATATTTTATTAGATTATTGTTGGGTCATTATGATGTCGTAAAATACTTTATATATTTATTCAGTATTTAATTTTTACCCAAAAATTTGACTATATCAGAAAATTATGAAAACTTCACTGTATGATAATTTAAACATAATGATTCCAAAAATAATATTGATTTTATATAAATAATTTCTTAAATATGTGAATTTTAAATTTTAAAATAAAAACTGATATTTACTGAAAATTGACAGGTTTTGAAAAAAAACAGTTTTTATCCTTAATAAAAATTAAATTTGACTTCATAAAAAATATATAATAATTTATTATTAATAAATTTAATTTGATAATAATATTTTATGAAAATATTACTTATTTAAAAAATTCATTAATTCATCAAAATAAATTATTTAATTGAAAATAAAATTTATGTTTTATTATATTAAAATATAATTCATATCAAATTGAATACTTAATATTTTATAGAGTAAAAATAATAAATATAATCATAATATACAATTATAAATATTGTTCATATAACACTATTATAATAACATTATTAATAAAAATTTAGTTTAGTATAATAATTTATATATTTTAGAAAAGTACTATTTTACCCGAAAAGTCAATTTATCCAATTCATTATATTTTTAAGAAAAACTATTCTCATAAAGGAATTGGCGGAATAAGAATTTTATTTATAAAACAGATTACACAAAAGGTAACTAATACCTTGTTACATAACCCCTTATAACACCCGCATAATACCTAAAGGTAAAGTGTGCGATTAAGAGTGACTCTTTGGGCGGATCGGATAACATCGCTTGGGTGGTAATCCTTATTTACTTATCCCATAATAGATGAAGTTCTAGATTAACAAGCTAAAGATTGGTCTGCACTTGGTTAATAGAAAATCCCAGTGACGCTACCTCCTTTTTGATCTCTGGAAAATGAGTTTTATACAACTTGATTCTACTGGATGAGGCCATCCTTTCCTTTGTCTGTGTCAAAAAAACTATTTTTAAAAACCATAAATTTATAATAGTCATGTGATCACTTTACAATGGATATATTATCAATGGTAATGATACGTAACGGTCATTTAAACCCAAATGGATAAAATAAAATAAACATCATGTGTTTTATTTATCTGTAATACATTTAATTAAATAAAATAAAGGGAGTTTAATTCATGAATATTCAGGTCATTAAAATTAGAATTTGATTAATGTAAAACATATCCATCAATAGTAACAAACTAGGCATGCAATAATGTATGAATCATCTAAATTATGGGTGTAAAAAAACATGTGTGCAGTTAATCATCATTGTAATATAGTTTTTCATCTTTTATCCTATGTTTATTCATTAGTTAATCAATAGTTAATCATTAATTAATAAGTAGATAATTGTTTTCTAATCATTATTTTATCATACTGTAATATTTCATTAGTAATTAGTTAATCATTAATTAATCAATTTTTAATCATTATTTAAAAAATGTTTAATCATTATTTAACCAATCTTTAATTATTATTCAATCAATCAGTAATTATTATTTAGTCATTATTTAATCATTATTTAATAATTATCTAATCATTCTTTAATCATTATTTAATCATTAGTTAATCATTAGTTAGTCATTAGTTAATCATTAGTTAATCATTATTTAAACATTAGTTAATCATTAGTAAATCATCAATTAATCATTATTTAATCAATATTTTATCCTTAGTTAAACATTAGTTATCAAATATTTAATCATTAGTTATTAAATATTTAATCATTAGTTAGTTATTATTTAATCATTAGTTAATCAATCATTAAAAATTAGTTATTCATTAGTTAATAAATCTTTAATCATTAGTTAATAAATCTTTAATCATTAGTTAATCATTAGTTAATCATGAGTTAGTCATTCATTAATCATTAGTTACTCATTAGTTAATCTATCTTTAATCATCATTTAATCATACTTTAATCATTTGTTAAACATTATTTAGTCATTAGTTAACCATTTTTTAATGTTTACTTAATCATTCTTTAATCATTAGTTAACCATTCTTTAATAATTCTTTAATCATTAGTTAACAATTCATTAATCATTAGTTAATCATTCATTAATAATTAATTAATCATTAATTAATACTTAGTTAATAATTATTTAATCAGTAGTTAATAATTCTTTATTCATTAGCTAATAATTAGTTAAACAGTACTTAATCCTTAATTAATTATGCCTTAATCATTAATTAATCAGATGATATTCATTAATTAATTATTATTAGCTAATCATTATGTAATCATTCTTTAATCCTAATTTATTCATTATTTAATGTATAATTAATCATTAATAATAAAAACCATATTTTCCTAACTAAACTAATAAATAAATAACATATTTAGAACTAACTAAAAAAATAAATTAAATAAATAATAAATAATACCTATAAATGATGCTTCGCAAAAATTGGAACTCCTATTTTCCCCCCCAAAACCACAATGAACAAAGAAAGAACCATCAAGAATATTTTAGAGAGAGAGATAGTGAAATTTGGAGAGATGAATGGATTTTAGAGTAAGGATGGGGGTACCCTTTCATAGGCACTTCGGAGAAAGGTGGAACCCCTACCACCTTTTTACTTTATATATACAAAAGATAGCTTATCATAAGCTATATTTCTCTTTTTTAGGCAAAAGGTGGCTACACACATGCCTCCTTGTGATGTCAATGATATGCATCAATGAGAGAAAAATACAGTAGAGCCCCTCCAATCTTTTAATTTATAGAAAAAGTGGAAAGGCAATTTTCTATCTTTCTGTGGTAATTTTCAAATTAATTATAACTGATAATTATTTTAAAAAAATCCCCACTAAGATGTTTCTCCAGACTATGCTCATTCACGCATCAAATAACACATACTATACACCACAAGATGACCTTCTCCGCACACTTTCTACCTTGAAGGTTTTCCCTTGTATTTCCTTCACTAGTGCACCTAATCTCACACAACGTACACCACAAGACAACCTTTTCCAGATGCTTCCTCTCTCTATGGCATTCCTTAAAATTTCCATCACCTTGGCACTGAATCTCACACACACTACCATACATACTAGATCTATCAACATTTTTATCATCTATCAAATCAGAATCATGCCCCTATACATTGAGAAAAATCGGTTGATGAGTTCAGGAATGGTATATGGATAATCATATAATAATGTTATAATTCATTCATAAAATCAACCAAAGTGATGAGTAAAAATCATCGTCATACCATTCGAATATCGTGGTATGAAGTAGCTCAAGCAGCTAGATCAAATGCAGTCAGTGTTAAGTATACTCATTAGAAGCAAGTAATAACATATGAACTCATGCGGGGGGCACTACCAATTTGGGAGTGATTGATGGATGATGGGTTCACATGATTATTCTATCGACAACAACCTTTCTATTTTTTTGACAACCACTACAACAAGTTTTCTAGGTTTGGAAGCATGGTTCACAGAAGCTGACGATGTGATTTTTCAATGGCGGATGAACTACCCAACCCATAGAAAAAGTTTTTTTTTGTTCATATTTATAACAGTATCAAATCCCATTAAATTTATGGTGTATGTGTGATCCTCCAAATATTTGAACTATAAAATAAATAATAAACTTTTCCCCTTCTCCTAAGGACATAGTAAATCTAGATGGACCACGTAAAATATCTATGTTTCACCATTTTTTCTTCTCATTTGTTTTTTATTTTGATATCATGGAACTTCACTACCTCAACAAGTGGTATCAGAGGTAGAGAGTTCGAAATGGTGAACCGATTGTGATTTTTTCTAGTGACATGAATGTTAAAAGTGCTTAAATTTTTTTGGAGGCTAGATCTGTGAAGATCTCGGTGATACAATTCTAACGATTCTAGTGGTGTAAAAATGGAGCTGAAATGGAGGTGGTAAATCTAATAATTGTTTTAGTCAAACCCTGGGTTCTATAGTATCCCTACATTAAAAGAAAATATTGTTAACACCAGTAGTGATTTTCCAGTGATTTTTCTAGCCACTATTTCGGCAAGCCAAATCAGCACCACATCAGTGATTGATCTAAGCCATTGAACTTGTTTTGGAAATAACTTTTCCAATCGGAGTCCATATTCGGAAATCCAAGAGTTGATTCCTGCAACTTCAACCATTTCAGATGCATTAGTATGATTTTATTTTCAAAATCAGCACACCATCAAGTGGTTTAAATTGAGTTTGACATCAATGGTGGTAATCGTGTTTTATTACATTTAAGATGGATGGTGGCATAGCACTGCCAAAATTTGATATTGAGAAGTTTGATGGTCGGAACAATTCCAGATTGTGGAAAAGCACATTGAAACATATTATTGTGTAGTAGGGTATGATCATAGCATTGATTAGAGAAAATCATGATAGAACCAATGATAATAATTGGGAAGAGATTGAGATGCAGGTTTTCAGCACAATTCGACTATGTCTGGAAAAAGAAGTAAAGTACTCAGTGTTGAATGAGACCTCACCGAAGATGATCTGGAAGAAGTTCGAGCAGTGATATATAGAAAAGTCCCTCACCAAAATATATTTCTAAAGAAGAAATTGTAGCAGTTGATAATGGATGAGGGTATAAATTTGTTGGATCACATCAATTAATTCAACAAAATTATGCCACAATTATTAGGTCTCAGAGTAATGGTTAAAGAGGAAGACGAATTACTTTTTCTTTTTTCATCACTACCAAGCTCATTTGATGGAATTGTGATTGCATTCCTCCTAGGGAAGGTAACATTGATCCTGGAAGAGTAGATGGTGTCGTTTTAAGATTCAGAGGAATTCTAAAGACCCATGACACATTCAAGAAAGTAAATCATGTTTATGTGAAATGATTAATGTGGGAGGAGCTGATATCAAAATTCTGGCGGTAAAGAATAGCGGCCAAAATCAAGGAGATTTGATCCTAACGAAATCACATGTTTCGGGTGTGAGAAAATGGACACTATAAAAGTAACTATGGAGAGCACAAATGGTAAGTTGCTGGGAAAGGGAAATATAAATAGAATATTATGAATATCATAGAATCATAGGGAGATAATGAAGTTTAGCTTACATTGGGAAGATCTCACACAAATGGGAGAATAGAATGGGGAAAATTTTAGTGTCATTAATATAAAATATACTGTCACATGAAGTGGGAATATTTAATATTTAAAAGTAAGAACAGGAGGAATAAAAATAAAAAGAAATATGGATGGGTTCTTGATTTGGGGAGCTCAGAACACATTTTTACGATTAAAGGTACGTTTATTACTTTTCATCACGTGAAAGATTCGGTGAGACTTAGTGATGGGTCAACATGTGAGGTTTGAGGAGTCAGGATGGTGAAATTGAAGACACCCTATGGAGCATTACGAAAACTAGCTGACATGAAATTCTCTCAAAGGAAGAGACAAAACTTGGTATCATTAAGTAGGCTTGATGCGAAAGAGTACCAAATTTCCATGGAAAGTGGAGTGTTGGAAGTCTCACATAGAGAAGCAGTGATACTTATTGGGAAAGAGTCCCAAGGGATTTATCATTTTATGGGGACCGTAGTTAGCTCAAGATCATTTGAAGATAGTGAAGTGACATGTCATCTAGTGAGAAGAAGTATGTTCGATTTGCTGATGAATTTTTTAATTCCTCTAAAAATACTGAAGGTCTAGATTCTAACCCAAATTGGTCAGGAGGTGGATATTTTTGGGAGCCACTCTCAATTTGGGAGTTATTGATGGATTATGGGTTAAAGTTATTACTTTACCAGAAGCATCCATTCTCCTTCTTTGGAAACCATTACATCAGGTTTTTCGAGGTGGGCAGTAGCCAATGATGTGATTTTTCAAGGGAAGATAAACTACCCAACCACCTAAGAAAATTTGGTCTTCTTTTCATCTTTATAATGGGATCAAATCACATGATATGTATGGTTTATGTGTGATCATACAATGCTTTAAACTAGAGAGGAACTAATAAACTGGCCCCACTTCTCCCATGGATGTAGAAAATATTGCAGAACCATATAAAATATCTATATGTCACCATTTTTCTTCTCATTTTTTTTGATTATGCTGCCAAAAACCTCCACTACCCCAACAACTCATAGTAGGTACATAAATATACTACTAACAATTTCCTACCATTTGAAAAAACCAATTAATATTGTCAGTGTTTTTTGAGAATTATATAGAGATTTCAGATCAAGCATTGATGAGAACAGAGAGGGAGAACACAAGATAAAACAGAAAGTTCTTGAGCATAAAAACACCCACCAAACAATAATATTATTAACCATCACCACAACCTCGAGGAAAAGTAGAAAAAACATTTCTGATTCAGATAGTACTCCTACATTCAATGTTTTTCCATGCCAAATTTCTGGTTCTTTCATATCATTTAATGGGAACATGCGGTTAAAATGATTATCTTTGCTCATGAATCAACCTTCAACTTCGAATATCAGCATATATTTTATGAATTGGGGGTATCCATCTATTGGGAAGGTAGAGGGGATCCCTTTTTTTAATAGAGATAACCTATTGGCCAGTGTATCATTACCAACCAAACCATAAAAATCATCACCGTACGAATGCACCAAAAATGATGTGCAAAGTTCAGGGTCGAGTCAATGACATGCATCATTAAAAAATATTGTAGAAATAGATATGGGATCAAAAATCGGTATTTGAAAAACTTCAATTTAGTCCTTATCCTATATGCAGTTTTTGACTTCATGCTCGTGATTCAATATCCATGTCTAATTATTTGAAAATTAGACTGAAAATGTATATTAAGAAACATTTGGATTGAAATATTATTTTATATAATAAATTATATATTTTTTAATTAAATTAAACTAATGTACTCTAGTTCTAATTTCAAATAATAATTAAACTTTGATTTGATACCAGTTGTTGCTACATGAATCTTGAACTCATGTTATTATAGGATTTTTAAAATAACAATATTTAAAACACAATAAATAAATTTAGAGGCCTATTGTCTTGAAATGATTATATATATATAACATCAAATTTAACATAAACCATAACATATTTATTTAAATCTCCAGAATGTTTTCCTAAATCCCATTATGATTTTTCGCTCTATAGGATATCCGAGAGAAATACATATGAAAAGGGTGAACTATAAATCCCGATAAGAGAATAATAAAAGTATAACATAGAGAATACATACAAATCAAGAGGCATATCATGATATTATAAAAGAGAAGGATCGTATCATATGTGTGGATGGAATAAGGAATAAAATATCATAAGATCATGATATCATAAAAGAGAATGATCATATATGATGGAGTTTTGAAATAAAAAATAAAATACCATTAGATCATGACATCATAATAATATTTCGAAAACAACATAAAACATGACATCATAAACATAGGTATATGGTCATTGCTAAGACAAAAAAATCTTAGTTTTTTAGGTAACAACCCCTGCACCATGCATGGTATCTCATGTTATGAAAAAATTTCCCATGTATTGAAGGACTCCATAATTTCAATCCCACCCATCACATTAAAATATATATATTCATATATGTTTTACATAAGGTGATCATTCATAATGTATAAACAGAAGAAAAATGGTGTAGTTGGTTCCCTAGAACCAACTTCTATGTCCTTTTGATAACTTATATTCATGGTTTTTGGATATTATAAAATTCCTTATCACATCATGATTGTTCCTCTTCATAACATTTCATGTTATAATGTCCCAAGAGTTGTTATCGCACTAAAATGTCATTGTAGTACCCCGCTATGATGAGAACCCAGATGTGCTATGACACTATTCTTAATTATATGTTCTATGGTCTAATGATATCATTTGAGGGACACAGCTGATACAAGCTATCATGTTTAGAGACTTATAGGACTTTGAGGCACCTACCCATGGTGTACGCCCTTGGTGATATCGAGTAGGATATTAGAATATTGAGACCTGATAGTGGGAAATCTACATTTATAAGTGTCATTTGATGTTCCTATCTGTGGATGTGTGTATTGGTCCCTAGGCTTTAATATTATTATTATTAATGTATATTATGATTTGTCCACTTTGATGTATTGACGAAAACTATGATGACAGATGTTCATGATGAGGTAGGATATATTGGGTGCATCATGAGTAATATTCCATTAATGAATATTGTGAGAATGGATTTATCCCTTCTATTCCTTAATGGAATATAATATATTAGGCCCTTTGAAGGAAATTATATAGCCTAAATAAATCCATGGACACGGTGATCAGTAGGAATGTTCTATTACTGAAAAGTCAATGAATGAGATATCAGACATATAGGTTGATGGAACTAGCATGAAATTGGAGATATTGTGATAAAGAGATTATATTACATGGTAAATATTTTTATGAGGTTACATGTCATTGTGGAATTAACTTATTTCTATATGGGTGCCTTGGAATGTTGTTAGATGTTATCCTTGGAAATTAGGCCGCTCTACCTAATTCCCTTGAGAAAGAGGCCTAGAGGTTCACATGGTAAGTGTATCTAGAATCTTATTTAAATAAATAATTATTTATCAATTAGAATAAATATTATTCCCATTCATGGTTTAATAATTATTCATGTATTACTGATCACATTTAATCCATCACTAGTTATTCAATAGAATATATTGTGGGGGAAATAATTAATAAATATTGAGGAGGATTGGAGGACTAAGATTAATGGTCCATTGAGAAATAATAATATTGAATATTATTTTATTGAATGATATTTAATTATAACATTCAATTTAATATCACGTCATGAAATAATCATGTTGATATTATTATTTGACATGGGTTTTTCACTGTGATTAATGAAATAATTAAAGGTACTTGTGTATATTATTTTATTATTACCCTAGTGAAATAAATGCCCGGTTATATTATTCACTTAACTAGCCAAGGGAAAGCTAAGAGACACCCATGGTGTTGTGAAAAAAAATTGGATAAAAAACTCTCAAACCTATAAAGTTATTCCCTCTCCAATTACGATCTCAAGAATGAGATAGATCCTACTCCACCAGATCAAGGAGAATGTTTTGGAAGCGGTTCTCAAGGCGGTTGTAGTTGGATGATAAAAGAATAATCATATTACATGATAGTACCTGAATACTCCTTCAACAACATTTGGAGATTCATGGCGCACATTTGGATCACCACTAGAGGAGATATACCATTGATCTCTAAAACACAATGAATCCATACTTGAGATATATAGTTGGATGCATCAAAGAAGAAAGAATCACCTTGGATATAATTCCATTTAATTAAATTAATTATAAACAAAATATATCAATCTTATATCTTGGTTACAGGTTTCAATTACTTTGTAATATTTCTTTGATTCAATTTCATGGATCACACTGTTCATCATCACAAAGATCCCAAATTGTTTATTGAAAATTGGAAAAATCAAAGTTGGGAAACATCCCTCTCGTGCTTCCACTATGCTTAGAACGTACAAGTGGTATCAGAGTAGAAATATTATTGTTTATAATTACTTAATAATAATTAGTGATTATATCAATTATAATTTTGTTTTTCAATTCGAGTTTAATTGTTCCTTTTAATCATAATGACCATATTTTTTTCTTCATCTATAATTTCTCACAAATCTAATAGAAATGATTAATTTTATGATTAAAATTATATAGTGGATCTCATCCAGAGGTTCAAAGGATTCTATCCAGGTAACATAGTAGTACATGGTGTGTAATTGGAATTACATGTTATGTAGTTATGTCCAATGGATTAGGAGTAGTTTAGAAATTACTCAAACCGTGTGCATTAAAGACACACGGTGTAGTTAATTCTTACACTACCTGTTGACCAGGACCAACTGGCACATGGTTAGCTAGACTTTAAGCCATGTCGCAACTGGACATGGCGTGTAGTCCCTTTCAAGTAAGGACTGGGTTGTGTATCTCATACACAGATTATTATATTGGTGATTGTGTAACAAGGAGTAAACATGGCATGTGTACCATTAGACACACTGTGTACACCAAGAATTTTGAAGTACGCCTCAAACGTTGATTCTCTAGGAATGTACTTCGGATAGATGGTGAAGGTAGTAAATGTCATGTAGATCAGATCTATATGTCATAAACTATTACCAAATTATGTAGAATTAAAAAATTAATATCTGTATAATTTTCAAATATCTATATATAGTGTATAAGTTGTCTTACAGTTATTATTCTACGTGCACTAAATCCTGACATATTACAAAAAATTCATGTAATTCATATAATAATCCAAGAAGTACACATCATGATAGTATGTGAAAATTCATTAATTCTATATGTCATAATGTATAAAGTTTATACAAGTATTATAAAAGTTGAGTAGATTTGGACGGGTATTCACTGGGTTACCTCCAAGGTACATTAATGTACAAAGTTAATTTTAAACGAATTTTAATTTGTTTAAAATTATAATGGATGAGAATCTAAAGGAAATTAAGAAAAGGATTAAGATAAAAGGATTGATTAATTAATGTTAATAATTATTCGATTTGATCAAGATTTATCTTAAATAATAATGATTAATGAAGTGAATTCTTGTTTTATTAAATGTTTAATTTGTTGCATGCATGTGATGATATTGAGCTAGACCATTCCTTTATATGTGATTACTTTACATTTAATTTATTATTAAATTAAATTGTTGGCATGTGTGCCTTCTCTCCTCCTTAATATACAAGGCCCACATGCCCATGGTTTCTTTTATTTAAACCCCCTTTTAACCCTCACCAGTGTGTGAGTAAAATATTATGTAATGGATGGAGCTCCCATGCTAGTGGAGGTGGTTCAAGTTAGGAGCCAAGGTGAAACCAATCTAAGGAGATACAAGGTGGATATGTGGAAAGCTGTAAAAATGAACCTAATTGGTTCAAGTTGTTTCTCCCTTAGGTTAGTGGTTAGTTTATCAACCTCTAGATAAACTAACCATTATAACAAGCTCATGATTATACCCTTTATTTTATTTTTTTCACTTTCATGGGTATTCATTATGGATTTTTTATGACCACATTATTAATCAATTAACAAGCATGTAAGATGGAACTAAAATAAACTAACTTATGCATAAATATTATCTAAATACATGGTTAATCACTTAAGTGATCCCACCAAACATTAATAAGAGTTTGATAAAGATAATAAATTTCAATTTTGCACATAAATTATAAAATCCCTTAATGAAATATTAAGTCAGTATAGCCTTCCATTACTTAAGTTAGAATCAAATAATAGTTCAAAGTGCTTGACCAGCCAAAGATGGGGTGCTTTCAATTATTAGGGATTTATAATTTGAGGTTTTTGATTGAGATAACATGGTTGACATTAAGGGTTTACTGCCAAAGAAGTACTTGGTGTAAATAAGAGGAAAAGGTTGAGGAAATATAAATTAATGATTTTAGGATTGTGGAGTACACTCAACGAATCAAGGAACTGCGATTTATTGTAGTTGGCATTTGGAATTCCTACCTAAAACTATTTGAGTTGTTTGACCATCCAAAGATGGGGTAATGAGAATGGAATATGGATCCTTTCCACTTGAATGTCAAAGTAATAGGATATTCTAAAGCCAATGGTGAGGTATATTGGGTTTCAAAAATATAGTGGGAGACTAATAAATATAATATTATTTATATGTGTAAATTTTATTAGATAAAGTAATAAAATTATTCTCATCTTATTTGTATAAAATATATTAAAAATTACATTAAACAAGTCATTCTGATCCATATTTGATAAGTAAAACCTTCTTACCCGCACTAATTTCTAGGAGTAGCAAAGTTGCCTACGGGTTATCCTTCACCATGAAAGGAAATTGTATGTGTTGGAAGATCCTTTACCAGTTGCGCCTGGAAATCAGGTGAGTGATGAAGATCTCTATCTCAATGATAAACATCTGAATAATGCTACAAATGTTTAGTGCTTTATGATATCATCCATGTCTAATGATCTCCTGTAGAAACATGAGGAAATGGATGCTTATAGTATGATGTCTCGCCTTTGGGATATCTATCAAGAGATGGAAAGACAAGAGAGGTGTGATATCTCTAACCATTTGATCAAGACTAATCTTGGAGAGTATGTACTAGCTGGGCCTCATGTAGTAAATCTTATTTGATATATTGAATACCTGGACATCTTAGGATTTAAATTCCCAGATGATTTTCATAGAGATCCCATAATTTCATCACTTCCCAAGTCCTTCTATAGTTTTATTGTGAATTATAATATGGGAAATACTGAGAAGAGTCTATTAGAAATTATAAACCTGATTTTCCAAGTGGATAAGAACATGGGGCCTGAAAAAACACAGTCCATATGGTGAATAGGCTTGAAGGACTTAATAGAACTGAGGACCACACTGGTGGCCCGAAAGACCAAACAAATGAATAGTTCCTACTGCTACAGTGCCTACTATAGTTCCTACTATAGTACCTACTACATTACCTACTATAGATGAGAATTCAAAGAAAGCATATTCACTAGAGTAAAAGCTAATGAATATTGAAGAAAGAGAGGGTATAGAATTTCTATCAGGACTAGCCTCTGCTTGTATGAGAAGACTAGCTGAATAGCCATGGGAAGGTGGAGATATGGCATCACAATATAAAAGTTAGGGAGGAGTAGTTCCAAGTAGTTATAGTCAAGATATATTCCTCATCTCTAAGGGCCTTTTGGAATTTGGGTTTATGGTGAATAGGAAGAGGAAGGACAAGGAAAAAGGTCTTAAGACCTCTAAATAGTCTAAAGCCCCCCGAGCACTATTCGATCAAGAAGAAGAAGTATCAAAGGTAGGTCAAGGAAAAGTAGGTAGTGTGTTTTGCATGTGGAAAGTCAGGACATTGGAAAAGGAACTGCACTTAGAGGAAAGGGGAAGCCAAAGGTGCTTTTGTAATCAAGTGAAGTCTTTCAATTTCTATAGATTGGTTATAAGATATAGCATGTCGTGCTCAAATCTATATCCAAATGCAGGAACCAAGTATATTTCAAAAAAAATCAAGAGGATAGGTGGATCTGTGAACTACCAATAGTGTGAGGATAACTACTCTTTCCATTGGTGACTACCACCTTTCCTTGCCGATTTGGATGATTTTGGTTTTACATGACAGTTATTATGTACCAAATATTACGAAGATCATAATTTATGTATCAATTATAGATTCATATGGGTTTATTTTCAAGTTCAGAAATAATTTTTTTTATTTTATATGGAAAATATAGGTTATAGTATGGAACATTGAAATAACGGTTTGTATGTATTAAATTATGAAAACCAAGTGTTGGAAATCAATAATGAATCATTTTCACATGACACTTATATCACCTAGTTGTGGAATCACCATCTTGGTCATGTAAATAAGAAGCGCCTGAAAAAGCTCTATCAGTATGGTTATTTATACTCTTTTGAGATAAAACCACTTGATAGATTTCATTCTTGTTTACAAGGGAAAATAACCTAACCACAATTTAGTGGATAAGTTGAAAGGGCCATCGAGCTTCTCGGATTGGTACACACTGATGTGTGTGGACCATTTCCAGTAGAATTTAGAGGTTGAGATTATTAATTCAAAATTTTTACTGATTACTTGAGTAGATATAGATATATTTACTTTATGAGGTATAAGTCTAAGGCCTTTTAGAAATTCAAGGAATTCAAGAATAAAGTAGAGATTTAGCATGGTATGAAGATAAAGAAGCTTTGATTAGATCAAGGTGGAGGATATCTTAACCAAGAGTTCATCACCTTTTTACATTAGTTTGGGATTCTATCTCAACTCACTCCACCATATACACCACAGTGGAATGGTGTTAGTGGAAGGAGTAATTGTACATTATTAGGCATGGTAAGGTCAATGATGAGTCCTTAAAATATTCCATTATCATTTTTGGGATATGCATTACAAACTAAGACATACATGTTAAATTGACAACCAACTAAAGTAGAAAACAGAATTCCCTTCTAGCTATAGAGTGGAAAGAAACTAGTTTTGGCACATACACATGTATGGGGATGCAATGAATTTATTAACTATATCTTAGGAAACAAACTATCACCCCGATCCATGAAGTGTATATTTATAGGGTGTCTTATGGAAATATAGGGATACTACCTATACAAAACCTCATACAAGAAAGTTATTATCTCTAGACAAGTCGTATTTCATGAGAGGGAGAACATCATAAAAAAGGATAGTGGGAGAAATATTGACTTGGATGAAGTTGGTGCTCAATATACACAAGATTTGGTATAGGAAAAATTTCCATAGGTCCTCATAGAAGAAGTATTTTATGAAAAAAAAGTACTGCATAAGAGTGTAGGAAAGGTAATGGAACTAGAGAGATATGGTTTTCTAGTCACCAAGGATGGTGACTCATTATTATTAGACAATGATAAAACTATATCCTACAAAGAGGTACTAAGGAACTCAAAAGCTGCAAGATAGCTAGAAGATATGAATTCTTAGAAGGATTCCATGAATCATAACCATGTTTGGGTTCTAGTTGATGATATAGTTGATGTAAATCCTATTGGATGTAAATGGATATTCAAGATGAAACTGGACATGAAATGTAAAGTAAGTACCTATAAATCAAGGCTAATGGATAAAGGGTTGAAACAACATCAAGGAATTGACTATGATGAATCATTTCACTAGTTTCCGTGTTTAAATCCATCAAATAATATTTTTTATAGAATCTTACCATGACAATGAGATTTTTTATATGGATGTCAAAACTAAATTCTTTAATTGGAACCTTCAGTAAGATATATGTATATGACACAACTAGAAGGGTTTGTGACACTACGTGATTCAAAAAGGATTTTAAAATTAAAAAGATCCATATATGGATTAAAAAAAAGCATCTAGGTCGTGGAACATTCTATTTGATGAATCCATAAATAATTTGGTTTCATTAAAAATGAATGTGAGCTATCTGTTTACCAAAGATTTACTATAAATGCAATCATTATCCTAGTTGTATATGTTGATGACATATTACTTATTTAAAACTACATACCAAACTTAAAATATAATAAGGACTGGTTGAACAAGTGATTATCCATGAATGTAATGCCCCAACCCCAGTTACCCATAGTCGATGCATTATTACATAACATTATCATGATCACAAAAGATAAAGTCTCGAAAGACCGATTAGTTTAGTAGCCTTGTAAATACAAGATACATTCATAAGGTTTATATTAAATCATAAATTTAAAACCACAACAACATTATTTCCATAGACAAAACTGAGATCCCATAGAATATCCCTATAGGTCAGTAATAATATACTTCTTCGCATCCTGGGAAAAATAAAACATAGAA
This sequence comes from Viscum album, assembly GCA_963277665.1. Lineage (NCBI taxonomy): Eukaryota > Viridiplantae > Streptophyta > Magnoliopsida > Santalales > Viscaceae > Viscum > Viscum album. Next base: position 1,745,469,687 of record OY728129.1, on the reverse strand, counting down.
AGGGGTGAGCTCAGATGCTCAATAAAGATAATAATATAGTAGAAACTTTCATAAATAAGCATAAACATTTAAGGAAATGTATAAAACTAAAACAAAACCCTTTTAAACTTTATCTTAAGAATAATATAGAAAAGGTAAAATCATAATAATTCCATTTACTTACTCGCATGGATATTCTACTAGTCGAATAATCACTTGCAATATCAATATCCACTTTCATAATGATAGAATCCATAATTCCAGATTTTCATAACCACATATTCAAGTCCTTGTGCCAAGACAACAAATAAGATTTTATAAAGGCCTTGTGCGAAGACACTAGTTTGTCTCATGAGACCTACCGATGGATCGAGGAGATATAGAGGGCTCCACCCATCACTTACTAAGTCCAATGCATTCTTCATATGAAAAGGTTTAAACATAACATAAACATTTGTATTAAAACTATCATACAAAATTTCAATACTTTATCTATAAACCATGAACGGTGTAAAAATAACAAATCCAAAGTCAAACATATCACAAAACCTTCATTACAATATGGATGTTTTGTATCACAATAAATCAACTTCAAATAAGATTAAAATCCATCAAAGGATGTTGACATAAATGAAATCATAAACTTTTTATAGAAATATCTCTTTCTATTTTAATATCATTTAAAAGTATTGTAATTATAAAATAAAACATTAATTTTGAAAATATTATTAAAATATTGTAAGGGAATCTTTGACAATGTTATAACAACATAAAATAGCCGCACCCGCCATATATGTTAAAAAAGACATTCTTACCTTAATTTTGTCCAAAAGGTTATAAAGGACCTTGTTTGGAAAATGACGGAAATATTCCTTTATAAACATCTTATAAAATTCAAACAAGTTTATTAATGTTTTTATCCCATAGTCTATAAAATAGTAATAATTTTTTGAAATACATTTTTAATAAACATGGATGTGGATGATAAAGAGGTCCCAGTAGATAAGTTCGTATAAACAACCTCAGATAATGAAGAGATTGTAGAATCAACCCATACCTTGTAATACTCCTTGGTTGAGGGTAGGTTAACCTCCGGTATAATGGTGATATAAGTTTTATTAAATTATACAATAATTATATACATTAATATGATATGATATATTATCTTTTAACATTTCATTGTTAATAATATCTTAGTATTATCGTTGTTTCGGGTGTTAACAGATTCGTTTTCCTTTATATTCTTTGTTATGTGATTCATATTTTTTTTATGGGATGTATCTTATTCATATAAAGAATGATATCAAGTATTTAAAAATTATTTTTAATCATCTAATGAATGTTAGTCTTGAATGGATACGATGGGGAATGAATCTCATCGCATTCGTGGAGACGGTAATCCGTACGTACGCATGAGTGACAATATCATTCTTTTGATATTAAAATAATATATAATTGGATGGTATATCATATATACAGAATAATTATCATGTTATATTTATTATTTACATCAATTACACATCATTATTATACCCATCCAAATAATAATGTATTTAATAACAATTACACCACGACGTGGAGACGGTAAGTTGTACGTACACACTTATGGTGACATGTCATTCAAAGGATGGATAGAATAATGAATTTGGTTGTAACATATTTATAATAACATCACATTATATATAAGATATTGGAGTTATTATTTTATAATGAAAACAACAAATAAAGAGGAAGTGGAAGAAGAAAGGAACTTGAAAGAGGTGATGAAATATTTACATCTTCTTTGGGTTCTTCCTTTTGATTTGATCAAAAGGGATCCTTAGGTTGGCTTTCTGAATAAAGAAAGGCCGCTAGGATGAAGAGAGGATATTTGAGATGGTATTTGAGTAGAGGTTAGCTGAGTCAAAAGGTTTTTAAGGTGTGAATTTGAGGGAAGGGGGAGTTCCCTTTTATAAGATGGGTGAAGGGCACCTTAGGAAAAGCTAGAAATATTATTTTATAATAAAATAATTTTCAGTTTCTAATGGCTCAAAAGTGGATTATTTAAAGGATAAGGTGGGGATGTGTCGAAAACCACTCAACCAATATGTTTTAAATAGGTTTGGGTCACTATAATGACTTTATCTTTTAGATTTAACTCTCAGTTAAATAGTTTGACATTTACCATGTCTCTTTGTATTTTTATATTATATTGTTAATAAACATACTATATACTTCCAAGTTATTTCCAAGTAGTTCATTAATGATACAAATATCATTATATAAGTCCTTTGGCAGATCTTTGGATTTTTAGGAATAGAATATTAATTAATAAATTAATATTTGTTTTAAAAACACTTTTATGTCAATTTTGACACTATTTGGTATTTGTTTTTTCCTAAATTAATAACATTATTACCTCAAAAAAAATTCATCTAACAAACCCTAATAGATCATTTTAATCTATAAAATTTGTGGAATTCATAAAAATTATCAAATTACATTTATTTGGATATTTAAAATATCATTTATTTTAATATTTGATTAATTAGGTTATTACTACATCATCATTGTGTCATAAATAAATTAAATTATTTAATGTATAAAAAATATAAATAAAATACAATTATGTAGTCAATATTTTTATCTTTATAGTGAATATTTATATTCTAATTTATCTTATGCATAAACCTATTTTAAAAATGTTTTAGTTATTAAACTTTGATTTTAACTCTTTTAACTCATCCTTAAATAAAATAATAATAAATGTCCTAATCTAATCCAAGTTAACCAAATAGGTTAATATTTTATTCCTATGTTTGGTTTGGTCTAATTATACTTATTCAATAGAATTAGGACATTTTTTTTGGGTAATAATATTATCATTTTTACCCTTAATTTCCCTATTTACTTTTAACTGTGGTAAATAAAAGTAAAAAGTTACTATTCACCAAAAAATATTTTTATATTATTAAACAAAATTTCACTCTTTTATATTAATAGTGTATCTCAGATTTTTGAAATTCCACTCACAGAAGTGGTAAAATTATGTTTTATGTGAATTTGCAAATTCTCCTAGGAGGTGGGTAAAAGATGGAGAAAAGTTCATTAAATTTTTTATATATCTAAAATTATTATAAAATAACACCAATTACTTACATTGAACTTATATAGGTATTATGTATCTATTTTGACCTAAAATAAATTTAAATAAAATAAATTTTTATTAAAATAAAAATTTGTTTTTAAACTATAACTCAGTGTTTTTCACTATTCATAAAAAATTGAATGTTTTCAGAAAAATACCAAAAAATCACCCTAGGATAAATTTGATATTCCAAATCGAAAAATGAAGTCCATTTTGAAATATAAAATTTATAAAATTTCGAAAAGTGGGTATTATAATTCATAACGTCTAGTTTTGAGTGGTTGTGGTGTGTTATAACTCGAAGTTGTTCACAACACACGCTATTGTATTATTCAAAGAGAAGAATATTGTGGAAGATTGGGGTGTTAAATTCTCATCCCCTTGAAATAACTTCATCCTCAAAATTTCTAGAGTATTCTTGCATAAAAAGTCTCAGGTGGGTTTTCATCATAAGTTCCTTGGTTTCCCACGTTGCCCCTTCCATCTTATGGTTTCTCCATAGAACTTTTACCAGACTAGTCATCTAGTTTCTCAACACTTCTTCTCTCGTATCAAGAATCCTAACGGGATCCTTGCAATAAGACATATCTGGATCAAGTTCTAATTCCTCATTGGTGAGTACATGCTTTTCGTCATGCTTGTATTTTCTCAATAGTGATACATGGAAGACATGCTGAACTTTTGGTAGATTTGGCGGCATTTCCAAACAGTAAGCTACAACTCCAATTTATTCTAGAATTTCAAAAGGTCCAATGTACCTGGGACTCAATATACCCTTCTTACCAAAATGTATAACACCCTTACATGAAGATACTTTCAAGAAAACATGATCTCCTACCTAAAATTCCAAATCCTTCCTTCAGTTATCGGCGTAGCTCTTCTGCATACTTTGAGCTACATTGATGTAGTTTTGGATTACATTCACCTTTCCCATTATTTCCTCCACAAGTTTTGGGCCTACGAGTTTTCGTTCACCAATATCATCCCAATAGGTTGGTGTGCGACATCTCTTTCCATATAATGCTTCATATGGTTCCATCTAAATACTTGAATGGAAGCTATTTTTATAAAAAAATTCTACCATAGGAAAATATTGATCCCACATACCTTGAAAGTCAAGTGAGAATGATCTCAACATATCTTTTAAGGTTTGAATAGTCTGTTCTGATTGTCCATCAGTTTGAGGGAGGTAGGCAGTGCTCAAACAAAGTTCAGTATCCAGGGCTTTCTGAAGACAGTTCCAGAATATTGATGTAAAACATGGATCACAATAAAAAACAATCGACAATGTTACTCCATGAAGTCTTAAAACTTCATTAATATATAGTCTTGCAAAATGTTCAAGTTGTAAATATTACCTTATAGAAATAAAATGTATTAACTTGGTAAGACGATTAGCAATGACCCATATTGCATCGTTCCTTCTAGGATTCTTTTGTAATCCCATGACAAAGTCCATCGTGATATTATACCATTTCCACTCAGGTATGGGAAGAGGTTTCATGACTCCTCCAGGTTGTTTCCTTCCAGCTTTCACTTGTTGAAAAACCATACATCTTGACACAAAATCAGCAATCTCCCTCTTCATGTTGTCCCACCAAAAATGTTCCTTCAAATCTCTATACATCTTAGTGCTACCAGGGTGTATAGAGAAATTGAAACTATGAGCATCGTCCAACAATTCCCTTTTTATATCAGGTATATTGGGAACACAAAGTCTCTTCCCAAATTTCAAAATTCCATCTTCATACACAAAGTCACTCAATCTCCCATCATTCACAACTTTAATCTTCTTTTGAAACTCTTCATCACCAGTCTGAGAACTCTTTATCCTTTCTAGTAAAGATGGTTTTGAAACCATATGAAAAAGCATTAATGTTTCACCTTCCATGGTTATTCCCATATCCATCTTTACTAGATCATGTATATAGGATCCCTTTAAACTCTCTTCTTATTCAAAACTCCATGATATTTTCTTCTCAAATCATCTGCCACCTTATTTTCCTTCCCCGGGTGGTAGTGTATGATGAAATCATAATCTTTGAGTAGTTCAATCCATCTGCTTTTCCTCATATTGAGTTATTTCTGTGAGAAAATATGCTTCAAACTCTTGTGATCTGTATATATATCAAATTTTTTACTATAGACATAATGTCTCCATTTCATTAAAGCAATGATTACAGCTACTAACTCAAGATCATGAGTAGGATTGTTTTGCTCATGAATTTTCAGCTGTCGTGATGCATAGGTGATAACCCTATCATTCTGCATAAAGTCACAACCAAGTCCTTTCTTTGAAGCATCACTATAAATAACAAACCCATCATTCCCCTATAGTAGATTTAAGATAGGAGCATGGACTAATATTATCATTAGTTCTTCAAAACATTCTTCACACTATTTTTTCCAAAAACATTTAACCCCTTTACGTGTGAGCTTCGTTAATGGGTTAGCTAATCAGGCCAAATTCTAGACAAACCATTGATAATAACCTGTTAAACCAATAAAACTGTGTACCTCGGTTATACTCGTTGGTGTTGGCCATTCATGGATTGCTCTTGTCTTTGAAGGATCAATGGAAATTCCATCCATAGAGACAATTTTTCCAAGAAAATAATTCTCTTGAAGCCATAATTCACACTTTCAAAACTTCCCATATAATTCATTTCTTCGAAGAGTCTTTAGGATAATGCGCAAGTGATTTTCATGATTTCATAGCATTTTGAGTATACCAGGATATCATCAATAAATACCTCTACAAATTCATCAAGATGTTCCTTTAAAACTCTATTCATTAGATCCATGAGAACCAAGGGTGCATTTGTCAGCCCAAAATACATTACTGTAAACTCGTAATGCTCATACCTGGTTCGAAATGTTGTTTTCGGAATGTCTTCCTTCTTCACACACAATTGATGATATCCAGAGCGAAGATCAATCTTTTAGAAATATTGTTCTCCATGAAGTTGGTTTAATAAATCATCAATGCGAGGTAGGGGATAATTGTTCTTTATAGTTATATCATTGATCTCCCTATAGTTAATGCACAACCTCATAGATCCATCTTTCTTTTTAACAAAAAGTAGATGTGCTCCCCAAGGAGAAACACTAGGGTGAATAAATCCCTTATTACTCAATTAATCTAGTTTTTTCTTTTGTTCCATTAATTCCACGGTGTCCATTCTATAAGGGGTCTTTGATATGGGCCTTGAACCAGGAATTAAGTCAATGGAAAACTCAATTTCTCATTCTAGGGGATGTCTAGGTAAATCATCTGAAAAAACATGAACACATTCTTGAAAATAGGTATATCCTCTATTCGAAAATTTATTTCCTCACCCACAGTTACTTCACTCTCTTTATCCCCAATAATTGAATTTAATTGATCTACTGGGGGTGTATCTAGATAAGAATTAGGTGGTGATGATTCTGCTCTAAAGATAAGGTGTTCTTTATCATCGTCACCAAAAATAGTAACCTCCTTCTTCTTATAATAAATTTTTTCATCATGGTCAGAAATCTAATCCATACTGAGGATTATATAAAATTAAATCATTGGTATGATGATGATATCAGGAGATAAAGAGCATGTATATGCCCTAATGGGAACTGATTCAAAAAAATTTGTTGTGATGCGACATCCCTTAAGAGTTTTGACTGACAACTCCCTTTTTAAATCAAATTGGAAATATCTAATTTTCATAGAAAACTGGGAAGATATAAAACAATGCAATGATCCATAATCAAATAAAGCATTGGCTAAATTTGAAGAAACCATTAAATTACATGCCACCACATCTTTTGGAGCTTCAACCTCAGCAGTAGTGATCACATAATCTTGGCCTTGATCCCTTGTCCTTTTTGGAGGTAAGTTTCACTGACGCTTAGGAAATTCATTTGCCTAATTTCCCATCTCCCTGTAATTGTATCATTGAACATCAATAGCCTCTTTCTTCCCCTTGCAATCACGATCTTGGTGGCCTTTTTCACCACACTTGTAACAGACTCCCATTTCTTTCAGGCAATTACCAGGGTGTTTCTTCCCACATTTACTACAGGATGGATATTCAACTTTTCCCTTCTTCCCCTTATTTCAATTTCCATAGTGATTAGCAGATCTCTTCCTCTCTTGCTTTACTTTAAATTAATAAGACTTAGAGAATTTATTTTTTGTCTTGATAGCACATGAGACAATATCTTCATACAACAAGAAGGATTGTGAGAATATTGCTCGATGGAGAAACAGTTTTAAGCCATCAAAGAAATGATCAATCTTACTTCTTGTGTTATGTATATAATCATCAGAATTCCTTATAAACCGTGTAGAGTTAGACTCATACATTGAAAAATTCTCGTCCTCCTTTTTCCTCAAACTTAGAAATTTCCTTTCCATATTTGCTCTATGGTCACGAAGAGAGTATTTTTCAAAGAAAAGCTCTTTAAAATCCCTCCATTCCATATTTTATACTTCATCATCTTCCTTTTTGTTTTGAATCTATGACCACCATTGATCAGCATCTCCAGTGAGGTGATAAACTGCCATGACAACTTTTTCCCTTTCACTACTCCCCAAAGCCTGAAATATATTCTCTAGGTAACTTATCCATTGCTCAGCTACTGATGGATTTGTGATCCCATTGAACGTTGCTGGTTATTTCCTCCTGAATCAATCTAACATTGACTATCCATGTTGTGGATTCGGGTGCTTCATACGGGTAAGGTTATTATTCATAACCTGCGTGACTTGTCCCAGTATAGTGATAAACTGATCAGCACCAATTGTATCACCAACTCCACTATAATTATATTAAGCAGGAGGAAAATCCCTACATGGAGTGTCTGTATTGATATGGTTTCCATTCCTTCCACTAGAATCCATTTCTAAACAATGTCATAAACTAGATTAGTCTAAGAATCAAAATACATAATTCCAAACTCGTAAAAAAATTAACATTAATTGAACAGTTTATGGATATAATCCATAATCATAAAAAAGTTTTTTAATGAAGTATATAATCATAAACCCTTCATAATGGTTTAAAAATAAAATGAGATTTATCCTAAACATATCCCCTAGGAGTGTCGTAACCAAGAGTGTTGTAAGGCCCGTTGTCATGAACCGGTTCCCATTCGTGTCTAGCTCAAAGTAGTGTTTTCGGGTTTTACCCCTAAGTACATCTGTGCCAGAGCTGCCTCTACCTGCTCGTATCCAGACAAGGATGTATTTCTCAGAAAACTCACAAAATCTTTACAATACTAAAATTCTAGGAAGTTCTTTTATACTAATCCTCAAAGTCTATCTTAGGACTATGTGCTCTAATTAGAGTTTATCTAAATTTAGCTTCCAAGGTTTGTACTAAACTTCCTTTGATACCAACTGTAACTCCCTGACCCCAATTACCTAAATTCAGTGCATTATTACATAACATTGGCATGATCACAAAAGATCTAGTCTCGAAAGACCGATTAGTTTAGTAGCCTTCGAAATACTAGATACATTCATAAGGTCTACATTACATCATAAATGGAAAACTACAACAACATTGTTTCCATAAACAACACTGAGCTCCCAAAGACTATCAATACAGGTCAGTCATAATATACTTCTTTGCATCCTGGGAAAAATAAAACATAGAAAGGGGTGAGCTCAGATGCTCAGCAAGGATAACAATATAGTGGAAACTTTCATAAATAAGTATAAACATTTAAGGCAATGTATAAAACTAAAACAAAATAATTTTAAACTTGAACTTCGCCATAATATGGAAAAGGTAAAATCAGAATAATTCAATTTACATAATCACATAGATATTCTACTAGTCAAATAATCACATGAAATATCAACAGCCACTTTCATAATGATGGAATTCATAATGCCATACTTTCATAACCACGTAATAAAGGCCTCGTGCCAGGACTACAAATAAGATTTTGTCAAGGCCTTGTACCAAGACACTAGTTTGTCTCATGAGATCTACCGATTCATCGAGGAGCTATAGCGGGTACCACCAGTCACTTACTAAGTCTAATGCATTTCTCATGTGAAATGTTTTAAACATAACATAAACATTCATATTAAAATTATCATACGAAATGTCAATAATTTATCCATAAACCATGAATGGTGTAAAAATAACACATCCACAGTCAATCATATCACAAAACCTTCAATACAATATGGAGGTTTTGTATCATAATAAATGAACTTCAAATAAGCTTAAAATCCATCAAAGGATGTTGACATAGATGAAATCAAAACCTTTTTAGAGAAATATCTATTTCTATTTTGAAATCATTTAAAAGTATTGTAATTATCAAAGAAAACCATTATTTTGAAAATATTCTTACAAATTGAAATGTAATCTTTGACGATTTTATAACAACATAAAATAGCTGCACCCAACGTATATGTTAAAAAAATACATTCTTACCTTAATTTTGTCGATAATGTTATAAAGGACATTTTTTGGAAAACGACAGAAATATTCCTTTATAAACATCTTATAAAATTCAAACAAGGGTAGAAATTTCTTTAACCGATAGTCTATAAAATAGTAAGAATGTTTTGAAATACATTTTTAAGAAACATGGATGTGGATGATAAAGAGGTCCCAGTGGATAATTTCGTATAAACAACCTCGGATAATTAAGAGATTGTATAATTAACCCTTACCTTGTAATTTTTCTTGGTCGAGGGTAGCTTAACCTCCTGTATAATGGTGAAATAATTTTCATTAAATTATTCAATAATTATATACATTAATATGATATCATATATGATCTTTTAACACTGCTTTGTTAATAATATCTTAGTATTATCATTGTTTTAGGTGTTAACGGATTCGTTTTCCTTTATATTATTTGTTATATGAGTCATATTAGTTATGGATGGGATGTATATTATACATATACATAATTATATCAAGTCTTTAAACATTATTTTTAATCATCTAATGAAAGTTATTCTTGAATGGATACGACGGGTAATGAATCTCATCACGTTCGTGGAGACGATAATCCGTACGTATGCACTAGTGAAAATATCATTCTTTTGATATTAAAATAATATATAATTGTATGGTATATCATATATATAGAATAATTATCATTTTATATTTATTATTTACATCAATTACACATCATTATTATACCCATCCAAATAATAATGTATTGAATAACAATTACACCACGACGTGGAGACGGTAAGCCAAACGTACGCACGTATGGTGACATGTAATTCAAAGGATGGATAGAATAATGAATTTGGTTGTACCATATTTATAATAACATCACAGTACATAGAAGATACTGGAGTTATTATTTTAGAATGAAAACAACAATGAAAGAGGAAGTGGAAGAAGAAAGGAACTTGAAAGAGGTGATAAAATATTTACCTCTTCTTTGGGTTCTTCCTTTTGATTTGATCAAAATGGCTTCTTAGGTTTTTTTATGACTAATAGAACGACTCTAGGATTAAGGGAGGATAGTTGAGAGGGTATTTGGGCATATTTTGGACGAGAAAAAAGGCTTTTAAGGTGTGAATTTGAGGGAAGGGGGAGTGCCCTTTTATAAGAGGGGTGAGGGGAACCTTAGGAAAAGCTAAAAATATTATTTTATAATAAAATCCTTTTTGGTTTATAATTCCTTGAAATTAAATTATTTAAATTATAAGGTTGGGATGGGTCTAAAAACAGTCAACTAATAGGTTTTATATAGTTTTCGGACACTATATTCACTTTATCTTTTAGATTTATCTCTTAGTTAAATAGTTTGAAATTTACCATGTCTCTTTGTATTTTTATATTATATGGATAATAAACTTACTATATACTTCCAAGAGATCCCCAAGTGGTTCATTAATGATACACCTATCATTATATAATTACTTTGGTTGAACATTAGATTTTTAAGAACAGAATATAAATTAATAATATAATATTTGTTTTAATAATTCTTTTATATCAATTTTGACACTATTTGGTATTTTGTTTTTTCTAAATTCGTAACAACATTATTACTTAAAAAAATTCATCTAACCAACCCTAATATTTCATATTAATCTATAATTTTTTTGTAATTCAAAAAAAGTCTCAAATTACATTTATTTGGATATTTATAATATCAATTATTTTAATATTTCATTAATTAAGTAATTAATGCATCATCATTATGTCATAAATAAATTAAATTATTTAATGTATAAAAAATATAAATAAAATAAAATTATGTAGGAAATAATTTTATATTTCTAATGAATATTTATAGTTAAATTTATCTTATGTATAACCATATATTAAAAATGGTTTAGTTATTAAACTTTGATTTTAACTCTTTTAACTCTTTTTTAAATAAAATAAAAATAAATGTCTTAATCTAATCCAAGTAGACCAAAGAGGTTCATATTTTATTTCTATGGTTTTTTTGGTCGAACTATACTTATCAAATAGAATTAGTACATTTGTTAGGGTAATAGTAATATCATTTTCACCCTTAATTTCCCTATTTACTTTTAACCGTGGTAAATAAAAGTAAAAAGTTACTATTCACCAAAAATTATTTTTAACTTATTGAACCGAATTTTACTCCATAGTATTAATCCCGTCTCTCAAATTTTCAAAATTCCACTCATAGAAGTGGTAAAATTATGTTTTATATGAATTTGCAAATTCTCCTAGGAGGTGGGTAAAAGGTGGTGAAAAGTTCATTAAAATTTTTATATATCTAAAATTATTATAAACTAACTCCAATTAATTACATTGAACTTATATAGGTATTATGTATCTATTTTGACCAAAAGTAAATTTAAATAAAATAAAAAATTATTTAAATAAAAATTTGGTTTTAAACTATAACTCAGTGTTTTTCACTATTCATCAAAAATTGAAATTTTTCAGAAAAATACCAAAAATTCACCCTAGGCTAATTTTGATATTAAAAATCCAATAATGAAGTCAATTTTGAAAGAGAAAATTTATAAAATTTCAAAAAGTGGGTATTACTATTCATAACGGCTAGTTTGAGTGGTTGTGGTGTGTTAGAGCTCGAAGTTGCGTACAACACATGCTATTGTATTATTCAAAGAGAAGCGTACTGTGGAAGCTTGGGGTGTTAAAATGAACGATTTAGGTGAAGGAGCCTACATTCTAGGGATCAAGATCATTCGTGATAGGTCCAAGAGGATGCTTAAACTAAGTTAGAGTACATATATTTACCATATACTAAATAGATTTAGTATGGAACTATCCAAGAGGGGATTGGTTCTAGTGTCACATGGCTTGCATATTTCAAAGAAAATGTGTCCCCAAACACAACAAGAGAAAAAGAGAATGAGTAAGATTGCATACGCTTCGGTGATAGGATCAATATTGTATGTCATGTTATGTACTTGAAATGGTGTTTCTTATACATTGAGAATGATTGGATGATATCAAAAAGTTCTTGGAGAATAGCATTGTAGTACTGTTAAGACTATCCTTAAGTATCTGAGAAGAAATAAGAATAAGTTTCCAGTGTGTGGAGGAGATGAGGAGCGTTTCATCAGGGGGTATGCTGATGCAGGTTTTCACATAGATCAAAATGATCTGATGTTGAAATAAGGATATGTTTTCTATCTCAGCAGGGGAGTTGTAAGATGGAAGATTTCAAAGAAACCAGTTGCCATTGATTCTACAGTGGAGTCTGAGTATTTAGAGGATTTTGATGCAGCCAAGGAATTCATCTGGACTTGGAACTTTGCCAACGAGCTTGATTTGGTACCTAGTAGTAGATACCCAATCACATTGTATTGTGATAGTACTATAGCGGCGGGTCTTGAAAAATATATAAGGTCACATCAATGGAAAAAAACATACTATAAAATTATCACCTCTTGAGGGTGTTTTATCAGAGGGGAGAAGTTGCAGTGAGCATACTATCCATGTAAGAGACCATGGAAGACAATTTGACTAAAGGCCTATCCCAGTAGAATCATGAGTATCATGCGAGAGATAGCAGACTAAAGGTTGATATCAGTTGGTTCTAGTGTAACTGGGAGTCTGTTGGCATTGGTTCCATAGAACCAACTTCTATGTTGTAATGTCCCAGACCATCATGGTCTATCCCTTTGCCAAATTACGGATCCTAAGGGTGGCGTCTTGGTGGTAGGATGTCATTTTGGTGTGCGTCTGATCGGTGTCTCACCGATCTATGCGACACGATCGGTGTCACACAGCCTTGTCGGTTTTTTCTTCTACAATTTTTTCCAACACTACTTATAAACTCTTTTTAACCTTTTAGAAGTGTTTCAAGCCCGTTTTTAGCCCCATGATTAATATTTTAAATTCCTAAGAGTGGGGTGACCCTCAACGGACCCAGCTGTGTGTGACGTTCCCCTTTGTTTATATAAAATTCTAAAAGTCACAGTTGTTACCACCTTTTCCTGATGAGAGTTATTAAATAACAATTAATCCCGTCATGTTTCACCACCCAACTACATTGTGAAACCATGATCTGCCTTTAAATCCGTCGAAGATCTTGATATCCAGTAACGCCCGGGCTCATCTTTATATCGCACTAGCTTTCCTCTTCTTCTTCCTTTTGGATGGTTTTCCTTTTCTTCCTGGTGCGTTTAGAGTCCCCCTTCCTAAGGAAAGTTGTGCGCCTATGTTGGAGCCATTCTAATCACCCTTGGAGTCCCCGAAATTTCTCCCATGTATGTCGTGCATCCCATGTTCTTGGTGTGTGGAGAAGAACTTCGATCCTTGATCAACCAAGTAGTGGGTTTTCCTTTGTCTCTTCTTATTGCGTATCATGCGGGGTGGGTACGTTACTATTTTTTTAGAATGGATGAAACCAAAACTTAAAAAAGATAATAAACTAACTATTAAAGAATGATGGGGTGTTTTTGACATTTTTGTTATACTCTTTTATATTTTTATATGTTGTGAACTCTATGGGCTTATGCTCACTGAAAATCATGGTCGTTGGTGGTCTTTCCTTGCACACTAATGAACCCTTGTCTTCTGTTATGATCAAATAACTGTAACATGTAAATTGGTTAATCACCTAAACTCAGTTAGTTAAATGGATACCCAGTGAACATCAATCCTTGTGTGGTCACCTGGTTAACCAATAGAAAGAAGAACCTAATGAATGATGTGCTTGAACTAAGAAGTCTCCCTACTCTGTTTTGGTAGTATGTGTGTTGATTTGTATTACGCTTATGTGGTGATGTGGATAAGGATGGGATCCTCTATTGTGGAACTGTTGTTGGTTGTGAATCTGATGCTATGTGGGGTTGTATCTCAAGGCTTGGTTTGGTTTCAGTATTTTGAGGGATCTCATTGAGTTGTGACTTCACAAGAGAACTAGTGAGAATGCTTCAATAATTGTTTGGTTTTTTCTCTTTCTATGGCTTGTGGTTAAGCCTGTTAGTCACTCAGTAGTGTATAATTCACCTAAATGGGATCACTTGAACATGAAAGAAAGAATGATTTAAATGGGGAGTTGGTTTTGGGAATGAGTTGTGACTTGGTTGTGAGTGTTGTGACATTATTTTATGAATTAATAGTAATGAGGGTGTTTGTTCTTAGGATGGCTTTGGAAACCCTTGGTTGGGATGAGTGCTTGTTACATATACATATAATTGTAGTTCTTATTTTTCTTATTCGTGCCCCACCCAAGTTGATCACTTAGTACCGAACACCCCCATTTAATGCGGGAGGGTGTTTTTCCCAACACTCCTATGAGTGGCTGGTTATTATCTCCTTTTCTACTCCCTTTCCCAAATAGCCCAAGACTCTTCGGGAAGGCTGTGATGGCCTGAGGTCCATTATAGACCAAGATTCTTCGAGCAGGGAAGTTGCGGTGGTTGGCCCAGGTGTGTGCGGGCAGGTTGTTTCCCAAGAGTCTTCGGGATGAGGCCCAAGCGTCTTCGGGTGTGGCAGTAGTTGATCTGGCCCAGGTGTTTGCGGGCGTGGTTACAGGTGGTTTTTGTGGCCAAGATGTTTATGGGCGGGATGTGTGGTAGTGATGGCCCAAGTGTGTGAGGGCGGGGAGTGGTAGTGGGACTGCAGTGAGAATGGCGGTAGATGTTCGATGCGTAGGATGTCTTCAATAACTAGTGGGAAAGTGGCACGGGGTACCCAAATATCAATGTTCTATTACTATACATTACTTAACTTGTGTTATTTGGGGAGCGTGCCTTGGTGAGGCTAGGGTGGATGGTTTTCCCTGATAGGTGCTTTTGTTATCTCTTTTCTCACAGGTCATTATAATGCCTTCCCACTTGTGCATGAGAGTCTTTGGTTTTCCTTACTTAGTATACTTGTATGCTTACCCTACGTATATAAAACTACTTTCAGGTTTCCAGAAGGACTTCAGGGACCGTGCAGGGTCATACTAGCTCGAACTTGGGATAGTTGCAGTTGCTGTTTTTCTTTCTTTGGTACTTTACCCTTGTAGTCTCCTTGTACATTGTGGCATTTTCTTTTGTAACATGCATATGGGAATGGTTCTCTTTGGATTTACATTTACCCCCAGTTTTAGTGTTGTTTGGTTTTACTATCTTATCTCCTGATCCTATTAGAGAAAAAAGGGGTAATTCCATCCATCTTGTGTGTAATTCTATACCCTTGGTGATAGTCTCCACTCCGAGACCTTTTGAAGGCAGATATTTGGGGTCATTATATCTTCTTTAACTTTAAGAAGGAAGGGTATGGAAATATGCTATCCCTTCTCTCATCTTGGTGAAGGTGGGTCGTGATAGAATGGTATCAAATGTAGGTTGAGAGATAGGATAGAGTCTGGGGTTCGACACAGTGATGATTTCATGGGATGGTAAGGAAATAGTGTTGGGTGATCTTGGTGCATGAAATAGGCCCGGAAAGACTGGATAGGACATGGGATTTTAGGGCCCCCCGTGATACGATACAAGGACTATGGGCCTACCGAACGACCAAGTGAGGCTGCACTGATTGTAGGGTAGAGACCCTAGGGAAGGTACATGCATCATAATGACATGTTTTCTTATGTTTCATGGGAAATTTTGGGAATTAAAAATTAGTAGGAAGTCTAAGAAAATTTAGGAACAATATTCTACACTACTCGGGCTTAGGCACTCCTTTTTTACCTTGCAGCTATGGAACCTGAAATATGAACACGAGTAGTGCGGGCGATCAAGGCCTAGAAGGTTGACTTGGCTGATCGACATATTGCTTACTGAGAGAAGGAGGACGATCAGTGGTAGAAGTCGCTTCGGGCCCTTCAGCAGCAAACCCTTAGGACGTACGAGGGCAGCATCTCTAATGGGGAGATAGAGAGATGGATAGAGGAGCTAGTGATAGATTTCAGCTTGATCCAAGCTTCAACAGAATACTGGGTTCCTTTGGCTGTGAGCCAAATGATTGGGGTAGCGCGTGAGTGGTGGACACTATATCTTGGGGAGAAGAGGGAGGCTGAGGTGATGTAGACTGACTTCGAGAAGGAGTTCTGGGTATAATTCCTCTCTTCCACGATGAAGGATGAGAAGAGGAAAAAGCTACTCTCACTCCAGTAGGGGATCATGTCAGTAAGAGAGTTGGGAATCAAGTTCAAGGATCTCCTTTTCTTCGCTCTGAACCTTTTTCCAGTTGAGGAGTCTCAGGCGATACGTTTAAAGGAGGCACTCCGACCTTCTCTTCAGTATGCTGGTACTCCCTTCACCCTACTGATGTACATAGTGGTCCATAAGAGGGATGAATTAGTATAGAGGATGCACACTCCAGGAGGTGTATCACTAGAGGGAATCTAGTTGGGCTCATCAAAGGGGAAGGCCATCAGCCGCAGGCCTCCAGCATCAGGACCCTCTAGGTTTCAAAAAGTAGGAAGAAGGCCTCAGTAGTTCCAGTTCTGATCTCCTAACCCTCGACCTTTTCTTTCGGGACTAGGTCTGAGATGCTTATCTATGGAATCCATGGGCACCTTCGGAATCAGTTCTCGGACAGAGTTCAGTACGGTGGGGGTGGTCATGTTCAATGCCCACCTCAGCAGTAGCAGTTTCCAGCTAGTCCCTTTCAGTAGCAGCAGCAGAGGCAGCAATCTCCTGCTCCTCCGAGGCCAAGAATTGCAGGAGTGGGCTGAACTCAGGGCTCTCCTCAAGGACCTCGACTAGGGCGTAGTTGGGGAGGCAGCCGACATCCAAGGGTCAGGGGAGCTGGTTGTGGACAGTTACACGCCATGGAGGTAGCTGTTCCAGTAGGACTGGAAGTCTTTCAAGATGTGATCAACTTGTTTAGTACTCTTGCCTATTCCTTGTTCGATACAAGATCTCCAAACTCCTTTGTTACACCCAGTCTGGGCCACACTTTGGGTTTAGATGCTGAGAGGCTTCCTGTTCCCCTGGTGCTGAGCACGCTAGTCGAAGGTCTGACCAACTTGTATTATGTTTTTTGAGGGTGCCGACTGATGATAGGGCCACATCAGTTGATCAGGGATCTTCTACTGTTGCAGATACATCCATATGATGTCATCCAAGGCATTGAATGGTTGTTCTCTATATGTGCTGTCATTGACTACTTCCAAGGAAGGGTCGTGTTTTCAGATTTGGGTGGCCAATGTATAACCTTCATCGGTGAGCAGGGTTCCCAGAAAAGTAGCAGGAAAGTGGAGCCCCTCCTTTCCTTGTTATCTGAACTATCAGTGGAGTCGGTGGATGCAGAAATAGTGGGAGTCCCAGGTATCATCAATGAGTTTATGGAAGACTTCCATGAAGAGGTGGCAACTCTACCCCCTCGACGTGATGTTGAGTTCGGGATAGACTTTCAACCTGGTGCCCATCTAATTTCGATGGCTCCCTACCAGAGGGCACATTCTGAGTTGTGGGAGTTGTGGATTCATATTGATGATCTGATGAAGAAGGGTTTTGTTCAACCAAGTGCGTTACCATGGTGTGCTCCAGTCTTGTTCGCAAAGAAGGCAGATAGTGGTATGAGGTTGTACATAGACTACAGAATACTGAATCAGGTGATGGTCAAGAATCGCTACCCTCTTCTGAGGATAGACAATCTCTTTGAATAGCTGAGGGGAGCAGGTTGGTTCTCTAAGAATGATCTATGGTCTGGATATCACCAGATTAGGGTGAAGGAGGGTGACATCTCAAAGACTGCCTTCAGGTGTAGATATGGGCACTTTGAGTTTGTGGTCATGTCATTCGGCGTTTTGAACGCTCCATATGTGTTCATGGGTCTCATGAACTCTGTCTTCCAAGAATACCTAGATCAGTGCATAGTCCTGTTTATTAACGACATCCTGATCTACTCAAGATCAGAGGAGGATCATGCTGAGCGCCTGAGAACGGTTTTAGAGGTCCTCTGACAACACCAACTCTATGTGAAGTTGTCCAAGTGCAAATTCTGGATGTGATAAGTGAACTTCATTGGGCACGTGGTCTCCGAGCAGGTAATAGTGGTGGACCCTTCAAAGGTCGAAGCGGTTGTTTCTTGGGAAGCACCCAAGAATGTGGCAGAAGTTCGTAGTTTCCTTGTACTAACAAGATACTATCGGAGGTTCATTCCCAACTTCTCTCTAGTTGCAGCACCTTTGACAGCTTTGACCAAGAAGGATCAGGATTTCATGTGGAATGGGCAGTGCGAGGCAGCCTTTAGCTATCTGAAGAATATGTTGGTAAGTGCCCCAGTTCTGAGGTTGCTAGATGAAGGGGTGGCGTATGAGGTGTTCTATGATTCTTCAGGACTAGGCCTCAGGTGTGTCCTGATGTAATGGTAAGGGGTGATCTCTTATGGATCTAGATAGTTACGTACTCATGAGAGTAATTATGCCACCCACAATCTGGAGCTATTGGCGGTCATGTTTTCATTATAGTTGTGGAGACATTACCTCATCAGGGAGCGCTTCGTGGTCTTCATAGATCAGAAAAGCTTTAAGTATATCTTCTCCCAGCAGGACCTGAACTTAGGGCAGTGAAGGTGGATAGAGTTCCTTCAGGACTATGACTTCGATATTTCCTACACATCTGGAAAAGGGAATGTGGTGGCTGATGCCTTAAGCATGAAGTCGCAGAGGGATGCAGTTCCCGAGTCTGCAGATGCTTGGAAGGCGATGGAGGAGTTGGATGCCCAGCACCTGGATGCGAGGATGGATGGTGGTAGAGGTTGCCTGTATCAGATGACTGTACAGTCTTCTCTATTATGGTAGGTAGAGGAGTCTCAATGGTGATACTTAGAGAGTGAATTGATGTGCGATCAGACTAAATAAGGCAATGATCAGGAAGGATGGTTAGAGGATGGCCAGAATTAGATTCTTTTCTGAGGAAAGATGTTTGTCCTAGAGGTGATGCGCGAGAGTGTTCTGGGTGAGTTCCACAACTCACCCCTAGCGGTGCACTTGGTAGTTTCCAATATGTACCAGGATCTGAGGAGTCAGTTTTGGTGGCTCGGGGTAAAGAAGGCAGTGGAAGGGTTCGTGGCCATGTGCCTAGTGTGTCAGCAGGTGAAGGTTGAACGCCGTGTTCTAGGCGGTTTCTTGCAACCTTTAGATGTCCCTGAGTGGAAGTGGGATGAAATATCGATGGATTTCGTCATAGGACTACCCAAGTTTCTTGGAGGTTGTGATGTTATCTGGGTAGTGGTGGATTGGTTGATGAAATCATCTCACTTTCTGGCGATCAAGGATTCGGGCGTAGTGGATTCCTTAGCACAGAGATATGTGGATGAGGTGGTGTGGTTGCATAGAGTTCTGAGGTCCATAGTCTCGGATAGGGATGCACGGTTTAACTCACGAGTCTGGAAAGGATTTCAGCATGCTTTTGGCACTCAGCTATGTCTTAGCACCTCTTTCCACCCCCAGATAGATGGATAGAAAGAGCGCACCATCCAGAAAATGGAGGATATGATAAGAGCATGTAGTCTAGACTTTAAGGGATCGTGGGTATGACACTTGCCTCTAGTAGAGTTTTCCTACAATAATAAATATCACTCTACCATTAGAATGGATCCGTTCGAATCTTTGTACAGGAGGTCGTGTCACTCACCCGTGTGTTGGACAGAGGTCAGGGATGTAGGTGTTCTTGGCCCGGAGGTGGTGCAGAGCACGATAGAGAAGGTTTAACTTATATGGGAGAGGATGAAGGAATCCCAGGACTGGAAAAATTCATATGCTGATAATAAGAGGAGACCCTTGGAGTTTGAGGTCGGGGACCCTGTGTTCTTGAAGGTCTCCCCTCGGCGTGGGCAACAGAGGTTCGGCAGGAGGAGTAAGCTTTCTCCCAGTTTTGTAGGACCATTCAAAGTGCTACGGCGGGTCGATGAAGTGTCTTATCATCTAGTGCAACCACCACCACTACTGAGATGACACGATGTCTTCCATCTGTCTCAGCTCCGATGATATCTACACGACGATTTACACATCCTCGACTGGGGAAAGCTGGATATCGAGGACAAAGTGAATTTTTTGGAAATACCAGTGAGGATCGAGGATTGTGAG
Organism: Viscum album; assembly: GCA_963277665.1. Lineage (NCBI taxonomy): Eukaryota > Viridiplantae > Streptophyta > Magnoliopsida > Santalales > Viscaceae > Viscum > Viscum album. The sequence continues at coordinate 1,745,449,124 of OY728129.1, read as the reverse complement.
GAGAAGGTTCTCTATGGATGGACCATTACTTTGGTTCGTGTGTTGTGGAGGCATAGTGAGCTTGAAGAAAGTACTTGGGAACGGGAGACACAGATGTGTGCCTAGTACCCAAAGCTGTTTTGAGTTTTTTTCTATTTTTTTGTACTGGTTTTTTATGGAACACTTTTCCTTGTTAACTATAGAACGTGTGGTTTTCCTTATTCTATGGATGTGTGTGAAGAGTCCTGACTCTGGGGAGAGGAGGACCTGATCCCTAATCAAGACGCATTAAGGTGGTTGCGATTAAACCTTTGTGGATGAGTCAGTGCCACCCAAAGCGGATATTATATTGACATAGAGGAAGGAACACCCTAACCTATATGACTAGATAGCTTAACCCCTGAATGTAGCGTAGTTTCTTAAGGGATAAGTGTTTCTAGATGTCGATGAGGTTCAATCCTAAGGGGTATCTTTCGAGAAGAGGTTTTAGAACCTCTCTCTCTCCTCTCCAGGTCTAGCTTTGATTCTCGAGGATGAGAATAGTTCGAAGGGTATCTGATGTAATGGCTCAGATTCTCATGGTCCATCCCATTTCAAAATTTTGGATCCTAAGGGTGGTGTCTTGGTGGTAGGACGTTATTTCGGTGTGTGACCGATCAGTGTGTCACTGATCGGTGCGACCGATTGGTGCGACACGATCGGTGTCACACAACCTTATTGGGTTTTTCTTCTATAGTTTTTTTCCAATGCTACTTCTAAACCATTTTTAACCTTTTGGAAGTGGTTCAAGCCCATTTTTATCCCCATGATTAATGTTTTAAATTCTTAAGAGTGGGGCGACCCTCAATGGACCCAGCTGTGTGTAACGTTCTCCTCTGTTTATATAAAATCTTTAAAGTCACAGTAGTTACCGCCTTTTACCAAAGAGAGTTATTAAAAAATAATTAATATCGTCGTGTGTAACCACCCAACTGCGTCATGAAACCACGATCCGCCTTTAAAGCCGCTAAAGATCTTGATATCCAGTAACACCTGGGATCATATTTATATCACACTAGCTTTTCTCTTCTTCTTCCTCTTGGCTGGTTTCCCTTTTCTTCCTGGTGCGTTTGGATTCCCCCTTCCCGAGGCAAGTGGTGCGCCTTTGTTGGAGCTATTCTACTCACCCTTGGAGTCCCTGATGTTTCTCCACTACATGTCGTGCATCCCCAGTTCTTGGTGCGTGGAGAAGAAATTTGATCCTTGATCAACCAGGTATGGATTTTTCCTTCATCTCTCTTTATTGTGTATCATGTAGGGTAGGTACACTACTATTTTTTTGGGAATGTATGAAACCAAACCTCAACAAAGATAATAAACATACTATTAAAGAATGATGGGGTGAGTTTGACATTTCTGCTGTACTCTTTTATATTGTCATATGTTGTGAACTGTATGGGCTTAGGCTCACTGAAAATCATGGATGTTGGTGGTCTTTCATTGTGCACTAATGAACCCTTGTCTTCTATGATGATCAAATAACTATAACATGGAAATTGGATAATCACTTAAACTCAGTTAGTTAAATGGATACCCTGTGAACATCAATCCTTGTGTGTTCACCCTGGTTAACCAAAAGAAATAAGAACCTAATGAATGATGTGTTTGAACCTATAAGTTTTCCTACTCTGTTTTGGAAATAGGTGTATTGTTCTGTTTGACTCTTATGGGGTGATGTGGATGAGGCTGAGATCCTCTACTATGGTATGGTTGTTGGTTGTGAATCTGAAGCTGTGTGGGGCTGTATCTTGAGGCTTGGTTTGGTTACAGTACATTGAGGTATCTCAATGATCCATTTGTTGTTGTGACTTCACAAGAGAACTGGGTGTGAATGCTTAAATTGTTGTTTGGATGTTTCTCTTTCTATGGCTTGTGGTTATTCATGTTATTCTCCTAGTAGTACAGAATTCAGCTAAGTGGGATCACTTGAACATGAAAGCAAGAATGAGTTAAATGGGAAATTCGTTTTGGGAATGAGTTGTGACTTAGTTGTGAGTGTTGTGACTTTCTTTTATGAATGAATAGTAACGAGGGTGTTTGTGCATAGGTTGGCATTGGAAACCCTAGGTTGGGATGAGTGCTTGTTACCTATACATATAATTGTAGTTCTTATGTTTGTTGTTCGCGCCCCACCCAAGTTGATCACATAGTGCAGAACACCCCCATTTCATGGGAGAGGGTGTTTTTTCCAACAATCCTATGAGTGGGTGGTTATTAGCTACCTTTCTTCTCCCTTTCCCGAATAGCCCAAGACTCTTCGGGCAGGGTATGATGGCATGAGGTCCATTATAGCCCAAGATTATTCAGGAAGGGTAGTTGCGGTGGTTTCCCCAGGTTTGTGTAGGCATGTTGTTTCCAAAGAGTCTTTAGGATGTAGACCAGGTGTCTTCAGGCATGGTAGTAGTTGTTCTGGCCCAAGTGTTTGCGGGCGGGATGTGTGGTAGTGATGGCCCAGGTGTTTGCGGGTGGGGAGTGGTAGTGGGACTGCAGTGAGAATGGAGGGAGAGGTTTGATGCATAGGATGTCTTCAATAAACAGTGGGAAAGTGGCGTGGGGTACCCAAATATCAATATGCTATTAATATACATTACTTGACTTGCGTTATTTGGGGATCATGCCTTGGTGAGTCTTGGGTGGATGGTTTTCCTTTCTAGGTGCTTTGGTTATCTGTTTTCTCACAGGGAATTAGAATTCCTTCCCACTTGTGCACGAGATTCTTTGGTTTTCCCTACTGAGTATACTTGTATGCTCACCCTACGTATATAAAACTTCTTTCAGGTTTCCAGGAGAACTTCAGGGACTGTGCAGGGTTGTACTAGCTCGGACTCAGGATAGTTGCAGTTGCTGTTTTTCTTTCTTTGGTACTTTACCCTTATATTCTCCTTGTACTTTGTCGCATTTACTTTTGGAAACATGCATATGGGAATGGTTCTCTTTGGCTTTACTTTTACCCCCAGTTTTGGAATTGTTGGGTTTTATTATCTTATATCCCAATCCTATTAAAGAAAAAAATTTGTAATTCCTTCCATGTTGTGTGTAATTCTATACCCTTGGTGCTAGTCACCACTTCATTACCTATTAAAGGAAGGTCTCAGGGGTCATTATCTCTCCTTCAACTTTAAGAAGGAAGGGTCTGGAAATCTGTTATCCCTTCTCTCATCTTGGTGAAGGTGGGTCGTGACATATGTACTTTATGATAACTTATATTCATGGTTTTTTAATATTAATAAACTCGTTATCACATCATGATTATTCTTCATTATAACAATTCATGTGATATTGTCCCAAGAGTAGATGTCACACTAAAAGATCATAATAGTTCCCCTCTATGATGAGAAATCATAAGTTATATGAAATTATTCTTATATATATTATATATCTAGATGATATCATTTGAGGGACACAAATGATGCAGGCTATCTAGGGTGGAGACTCATCGGACTTTGAGACACCTTCTCGTGGTGTGTGCCCTTGGTGATATCAAGTATGATATTATGAGAATGAGACTCGACAGTAGGAAATAAAAATTTATAAGTGTCTTTGAATGTTCTTATATGTGGACATGTGTATTGGTCCTTAGACATTAAGATTATTATTAATGGGTATTATGAGTTGCACACATAGATTTATCGATGAAAATAGTGAAGACAGATGTTTGTGGTGAGTGAGGATATGTTGGGTGTGTCACGTGTAATATTTCATTAATAAATAATGTGACAAAGTATTTATACTATATATTCTTTAATGGAAGATAATATCTCAAGACCTTTGATGGAAATGATATATATTAAATAAATCCATGTCCATGGTGATGAATAGGCAAGTTCTATTTCTAGAAAGTCAAAGAAAGAGATATTGGGCATATAGGTTGATGGAACTCGTATGAAACTTGCACAATTAAAAATATTGTGATAAAAGGATTATATTACACTATAAACATTCTTATGAGGTGACATGTTGTTTCAGCATTATATTCCTTATCTATAGGTGCCTTGGCGTGTTTCTAGACGCTAACCTTGGACATTAGGATGCTCCTCCAAATTCCACTGAGAAAAAGTCCTAGAGGGTCACACACTACGTGTATCCGGAATATCAGTTGAATAATTTATTATTTAACAAGTTGAATAAATATTATTCCCATTCGTGGTTTAATAATTATTCATGTATGCCTGATCGCGTTTATTCTGTCACTAGTTATTCAAGAAAATATATTGTGGGTAGCATTATTAATAAATATTGTAGAGGATTGGCGAATCAAGATTAATGGTCTAGTGAGAAATAATAATATTGAATATTATTTTATTAAATAATATTTAATTATAACTCGCAAGTTAAGTTCATGTTAGGAAATAATAATATTTTTTTTGTTATATGACATGGGGGTTTAACTAGGATTAATGAAATAAATAAAGTCAGTTTTAAAAATTATTTTATTATTACCCTAGTGAAATAAATGTCCGGATATATTATTCCCATAATTAGACAAGGGTAAGATAAGAGACACCGATGGTGTTTTGCACAATGTTTTGGAGGAAAACCTCTCAATCCTAGAGAGTTCTTCCCTCTCCAAGAATGCTCTGAACTTCGAGAGTGATCCTCCTCCACTAGATCAAGAAGAATTATTTGGAAGCAGTTCTCAAGGTGATCAAAGGTGGACGATGGAAGAACAAGGATCTTATATGATAACACATGGAGACTCCTTCAGAGACATTTGAAGATTCATATAGTTTAATGACCCAATGTTTAATCAATGGAAATTACCTTCATATAAATTCCATATATTAAAATCACATGAAATCACAACAGAATAAACTACTAAGTACAACGTGACCTTTAAACCTAATATTTTCAATTATGTGATTTGAATTTAAAAAACCCAACATACATGGTTATGATCAGTAAGATGTTTGGAGTCTAATAAGACAAACTTAATTTTTTTTGAATTGTAACTGACCCTTATGAATAGTAATGTTACCCTTATGAATAGTAATAAAACCCTTATGAATAATAAATCATCCAAGTGAATATGTAACCTTACCAATGATAGTATATATAAAATTTATCCATCTTATAATTGAAAATATGATATAATTATATCAGAGTGTTGGTTTTTTGTGATTCATCTATATTTTATTACAATTTTATGATTTATTTAATAATTTTAAAGAAAATTTATTTTCACAAAATGTATTCATAAATATGTTTTTAATGACTTATGTTTATATAATAATTTTAAGAGACCTTAATTAAAATTTCAAAGTGTTAGAAAAGTAGTTTTAGTTTTAAAATTTGTATTTTTCAATTAAATTATGATTTTAATTAAAAATTAAATTTCACATAATTAGAAACTTATTTTCATAAAATGGATCTTATTTTTGGATCTTATATGTCTAAAAATGGTTGGAGTGAATATTAGGTATTTTTTTAAAATAATTGAATGTTTGGTGTGTAGTAAAATATGATAATTTACAATAAATGTTGAATAAATGAATTTCTCCATCATGCTTGAGTTAAGGATGATGTAAATGTCCATTGGTTCGAACTCACAAGCTCTTTTTATTGTTTTTTGTAACAAGAATCAAGACTATTCATATATGGACCTGGCCTTAAAACAGTACATAATCTTGAACTAAATTGAGAATTAACATTGAGGATCTTTTCAGGTTTAGAGCTTTAGAGAATGAGGCCATAACTATAACATTACATCTCAAAAATTACAAAGTAGACATATCTAATCACATTCCATTTTTTCATAAAATAAATACTCTTGAAAAAAAGATCCATGTCTATTTCCATGTTGTAGACAACATGTATTTTCCTTGATCCCATCCTTGACATTATTCATCTTTAAGTCCTATGAAAAACATTTCAAAACTTGGGATGAGCATAAAAAGCTAAGTAAGGGTTATAAAAAAAAGAATGAAAACATTAGTTCATCAATAAATATGTATCATAAGTTCTTTAACATACCTCATGAAATCATAATATTTATGAATAACACATAGTAATCACCAATCATAAATGTAATTTGTAGCATCCATAACATACTTACATTGTAGCTTTCACAGCTATGTGGGGTGTTACATTTGGAATACCCATCACAGTATATTCCCTAAATCTCTTAAGAGAAACATTCATGTTTACCTCCTTCACATTACCCAATCCATTGTAGAGCTATCCCAGGCTCACCCACCCTAGGTTTATTAGGGAACCACCCGTATACATAAACAATGACCAAGAACTATAACATATTCATAACACATAAAAAAATATAAAAGAAAGATAAAATTTCCACATTTCAATCACAATATATCATTTAAATATATTAACATAAAAAATCCACTATCAAAACCATTTTCAATACCAAAATATGTAAAAGAATATATGGTGTTTATTTTCCTTTAAAAAAATACTATAGCTTTTTAAGGAATCCCAAGATCAAATAATGATCACAACGGTGGAAAGGCTATTTCCACCGAGTAAGTTAAAAAAACATTCTTTTTTTCATATAGTAAAATGACTCATAGAAAAAAGATTCCCTTTGAATGAAATTAATAGTCAATGGTTTTATACATCATATAAAATAAATACATGTAGAAATCAAAATATGCCTCAATGAAATGTGATTTAGACGAAGTCCCTTACCTCATGTCTGACTTGACCCGTTCGTTCTTTAATCTATTGGATAATAAACTAAAGTTAATTTATAATTTATTAAGAAAATTTTTCATGTTTATTATTTCTTTTATGTCACTTATTACCATGTTATAAACATTATGTAATCATTCAAGTTAATAATGTTCATTTTGTCGATATTTGGTTCTTGATTTAAAAAGGAACTTCTTATAATTACAAGTTGCACATGTTGTCAAAATTCCATTATCTTCAGAATGATATTCATGTTTTAGATAGAATATATATCATATATATCCAGTATATATATGTATTTATAATAGTATATAACATTTGGAGATAAGAAATGAAATGCACCGTTTATATAGATGGTAAGCCGTACGTACGCATGAACGCTACTTTCATTTCTTTTTCATATTTAATGGAATGAAGAATTAATGATACATAGGTATATTATAATTAAATTATAATATAATATGTATAATTTTAGTAACTCCATTATTTATATGTTCCACGTATGGCATGAACGAGTCATATCACTTTTGAGGGGCTGGTAGTCCGTACTTCCTCAAATGAAATTATCGTATTTACCCACTATGGAAACCATAAAGATATTCTATAAATTATAAATAAAGCATATAAACAATATAAATATAATATATATCATATATAAATACAGTTCCATCTTAATGGCCACCATATAGGTTGTAGTAGAATATTGAACAATCGTCGTTTTGTGGGGCAGTAGCTCATCATCCACAGAAACAGTATCTTCATTACTGATTAGACGGAAGTGTGTGTAAGTTTAGTTCGAATAAATATCATAAACAAAACCTAGTATATTGAGTATAATTCTGTTTTTATAAAAAAGAAGGAATAAAAATAGTTTATTAGGTTCAATAAGTATAATAAAAAAGAACTTAAAAGGAGATGTGACCTTTAAATCAGGTAACTCCAATTGGTTTGAACCAAAAAGATTTCTTAAAGTGCCTTTTTCGTAAGGTAAGGCTTCTAGGTGGAAGATAGGGATCTTGAGAGATTATTTTGGAAGATTTTGAATGAGGAAATAGGCTTTATAGATGTGATTAATGGGTTATAAGTGAGGGATTTTTATAAGGGGGAGGAGGGACTCTTTAGGAATATTTGAAAATATTATTTTATTATATAATGATTTTCGGTTTCTAAAGGTCCAAAACTTATGAAGGTCAATGTTAAGATGACTCTTGTTCGAAATAAAATCATCCAATAAAAATTGTACAGGTTTTGGATATTGTTTTAATATTTATAATCATATTTATTTAAACCATTCATTAATGAGGTATAAACTACATCATTATTGTGTCGTAAATAATTTTATTTATCTGATGTCTAAAAATTATACAAAAAAACATTAAGTAGGAAATCATTTTATCTTTCAAATGAATATTTATAGTCAAATATATAACTTATATAACCACATGTAAAAAATTATTTACTAAAAGATATATGTTTATGTCATTTTTGTCTTTACTTTAAATTAATTAATATAATGTGTCATTATCATTCTTAAGTGGCTCCATGGGGTCCAAAAATTGACCCAATGATACCCATGGTCAGACATGTATAAAAAATAGGATTAGGGCATATGTTAGGGTAGTTTAATATTATTATTATAATATTTGTTTACCCTTATTTAATTGATTTACCCTTTAACCATGGTAAAAAAATATTTACCGAAGTAAATATTCATAATTTCTAAAAAAAAAGTTACCTATTTACACACTTTGGACATCCTGATTCCAAATATGGAATCCATTTTTCCAAATTCAAAACACATAATTGATAGAAATTAATTTAAAATTAAATCCCGTTTTCAAAACAAAAAAGAGTATTTTTAAGAAATTATAACTATTAAATTATTGACACTTGTTTATTTCCAATTTTAAAGTGAAATTACATCCAATGAAAAAAATTGTATTAAATAGTAAATAATAATCTAATTACAATTTAAAACCAATTAAAAAGATAATCTAACCATATAAATAAATTATATTAAAACGTGGTTTTGAATTAAAATATAGTATTTTTCACTGTTCATTAAAAAACGAACATTATCGGAAAATACCCAATTTCTATCCAATTTAAATTTATATCTTTCAATTATAAAGAAGAATATTATTTTGCCAGATAGAACACGTAAAAGTGATAAAAACTAAATTTAAAAAGGGTTCTTCATTAAAATGTGGTAAATCGACCTTTTAAATATTATTAGACTATTTGTGCATAAAATTGGATTATTTCTTATTTCAAGCCTCTAAAATTTATAGGATAAATGTAAAAACATTTAAAAAACAAGTATATTAATATTGTAGTTAGTTTTTTTCATTCCCTCCATCACAACATCTAGGCGTTAACTAGTATTTAAAATAATAATAATATATTATTATTTTTCAGTATAAGTTAACATTGTCTGCAACGTAATATTTCACCAGTGCTCGAATGTCATATCGAAGACCATCCTCAAATAATCTAGCCCTCAATGTCTCATCACCCACTATAATAGGTGAAAAATTTTGTAGCTCGGTGAAGCGGGTAGAATAGTCTATCACTAACATGGCGCCCTGCTACAAATTCATGAACTCTTTAGCTTGAACTGTTCGTAGCATCTCTGAAAAGAAAAAGACATAGAAGAATGACTGAAAATCATCCTACGCCATGTCTCGGTGATGCTCAGTTTGGGTCGTAACATCCCACCATATCTTGGCAGAATCATGCATCATGTTAGTAGCGAGCTTGACCCTCCTCCCACGAGGCGTCTCCAAATGCTCGAAGATCGTTTGCATAGAACCCTGCCATGACTCTGCAGTCTGTGGTCCACCATCCCCTGAAAACGTAGGCGGATTCTTCTACTAGAATATACGTGTCAGCTCTACCATAGATGTGGAAACCAGTGGTTCTCCCTATAAGGTCTGCATAAACCGCATGCAGCCCTCATGGAACTGCACATCCGTGCATGTGTCCGGTATAACGGTTGGAATAACGTCTGGCACTGCTGGAGGATCCATCGGTAGCCTATGGCCTACCATATCTAGATTATAAACATCGCCACTCACTTAGAGAAAAACTAATGGTTGTCTTGGTGGCATGAATCTACAAGGTCAAACACATGCCTTAGATTAAGATCATCAAGGACAGAGAACTGGAAACGTAAGAAGGGAGCAGGAGAAAAAAAACATTCAAGTTTTACAAAACAAGACTACAAGTTGTGTATAATAACTACAAGGCATGTTCCCTTAAGTCTTTCACATGGGCATGTACTTCTTCTAGAACTGGTCATGTAACACCCCAAACACACAGCGGGTTGTCCTTACACATGGCGTGTACTTGAATTTTTTCCCCTGCCCAAGTCCTTATACACTGCTAAGACACACGGATATCCTTAGAATGATACTACACAACATGTATAACGTCTACACAGTATGTACCCTTATGTCCTTACATGGTCATGTTCTGATGCCGGCCTGGGCGTGTCTCCACCCCAAGTACACGGCGAGTTACACCCGCACACGGTGTGTACACCACCCCGTCTCCCCAGCCACACGACCATGTCCACACAGTCTCTCATCGGTCAAGACTACACGGAATGTCCCACAGGTACACGACATGTACTATATGAGCTCCACCGACCCGTGTTATTTGTGACATGGCCAGATACATGGCTCACACTACACGACGTGTTCCATACGGACACGACGTGTACCAGAAGAGGTAACACTGACCCGTGTTGTTAGTTACACGGCCAGATCCCCAGATTGAACCTCATGGCGTGTTCAAAATTGACACGGCGTGTTTAAGATAAGCTTTCTCTGTCCATGTTTCTAACCACATGGCGAACACAGGGTCAACATGACACGGCGTGTACAACCCGTACACGGCACGTTCCCTCAAGAGTTTCCCTATCCTGTGTTTCTGCCTATACGGCCTATGAAACAGTTAGAAAAACACGACGTGTACATAAGTTACACGGCATGTACTTAAAGAATTTTCTATTTCTTCCCAAACATAAGAGTACTTGACATGTGTTCATAGAACCACACGCCGTGTTGTCTGGGTTTCCGGACAGTAAACCTCAGAAACTACTCTGGATCCCCTTTTCTTTAATTTCAAGCATTGGTATGCCAAATTCCAATCTGTGGGGGCCCATACTCCCAGCATACCAAAATTTAGCACCCGACCTTTAACATTATAGTAAAAAATGCAACAAAATGCTGGATCATGGTATGATAAATTCCGGTCCAAGAGAGCCCATAACTCCCAGGAACCAAATTTATCATCCATAAACCCAACCATAACATGTAACAATACCCTATCAACAGTAGGTGTATCTATGAAGGTACCTATCACAATAGCATTCATTTTCTAGCACAACATCTATCCCCACAACATGCAATATCTAATGAACCTACATGGCATGGAAACTATGCATGACGTGTGATTCTAACATTTTCCTAAAAGATGCATGTGATGGCATACCCACATCTCATCCAGTTGCAACTAAATAAAACCCAAGTATAAAATTATAAACGTCACACCAAAAGTTCATCACCCAATGGTGAAAATCAAATCAACTGTAAAATTGAAAAACTAGAAAAATTACAATTAAATGAGGTAAATTGGATTTTCCCTATACACAGGTTAGCTACACCTAGGCACATCTTATTACCAAATACCAATTCCGTCCTATCCCTGACTATAGGCTCCAAACAGTAAGTCAAATAAATGAAACACCTTTGATACCACTTTGTAACATCCCAAATCCAGGTGCCACACAACGGGTGCCCCGAACCCGGTTGGTCACATGACCTGAAGCACATTTCCCCAAATTCTAGAGGCTGCCGACTAGCAGCGAGGGCCCAAGACTAATAGTGGAGAAACTATGCCTTCATTTATAGAAGTGTAACACACCAGAAATAAATATAGCATACAAAAGCAGATGCAGTAAACAATATCAAGCTGAAATGGACAACGGAACTGAGGTAAAGATAACCAACAGTCATAAATATATATAATGATGAAATATGTCTCTAATTATAAGAAAGAATCCAAAACAGGATGCACTATAATCTAATACAATACAGAACAAGGTACAAGTATAGAAAAACAAAACCAAAATAGTGCAACAATAACCCAACAGCATCGCAAGCCTAGGCTCGGTCCCATGCTCTCCTACTCCTCTACAATAATCATGTACCTATATATGGAAACATTCCATTATCGAAACCTACAATAATATAATCTGTTTGGGCCCAAGACATGACCCAAACAGGATGTGAAAAATAAATCCCAGTAGGCAACCACCGAAGTTCCATGCCTAACTATCAATGAAAATGTGAAACAACAGTACGTAATAAAGAAATGCAGTAAACTAGGAAGTAATCAAAAGCATCTACTCCTACCAGTTCCATTACCATTTAATTATTATTTAACAATTCAATATAATATAATTATAAGATTCTGAGACCTGGCCTCAACTGATAATTTCCTATACAGCGCCACAACAAAAAACACAACAGGTTATCTAAAAAGTATAAGTTAATAACAATACCAACCTTGTGCTTTAACTTGACAGGTATAACATAAGAAATCACCACAGTGAATATTCGAGTAAACATTTTCCTCAGACATTCAAGCCCTTACCCTCAGGCAAGCTGAAATGAATCCCTCAAGTGACTGCCCTCAAGCATAACGAATATTTCCCTTTGGATTATGAGAAATATCCCTCTGGCACAGAAGCTACTGCCCACAAGCATAAGAAATGTTACCCATCAGGCTAATGAACACTACCCTCAGGCTAAACAAAATACTTCCATCATGCATTATCATGTAACTGAGCTGAGCCCAACACATAAGCAAGCAATTGATATATGTTTTCTATCAAGAAACCTTAAACATGCTATAATCACGGAATACCCCTGGGAAACCTGGCCAAACGTCTAAACAAGGGAACCTCACCCTCATGGTGGCTCTAGATCAAAGAATCAATCCAAAACATCAATTTATATATATTCATTAGATTAACTATGAATTTATAGGTATCTTAATAGTCAATTTCTCAACCAAACGACACCCCGAACATGGGCGCATGGCACAACAGTATACAAAATCACTCCACATTTGGAATTAAACAGAAGACCACCTACCTCGATCTCCTCTGATCGATATACGTGAATGACGCCTCCCAAAACAACCGAGAAGGATATAGATCTGGGAAAAACATTTACCTATTTGAACTCAAATAACATCCCTTAGGGAAAGAATTGGAAAGAAAGACTTAAGGAGAGGGAAGGTCTTACCTGCGCGGTCCAAACGAGATCATCGGTGGAAGAATCATATTCTCAGTGGGTGTTCGGGAGCTCCTCCAAGCCTCAACCATCTCTCCCAGTGCTCCAATGGAGTTTTCATCCTCCTCTGCAAAATGGGGAGGCTACGACCTATTTTTAACGAAAAAACATAACTACATGGAGTGTAATATCAAGTACATGAAGTGTACTTTCTTTTTAACTATTCACTGGTGGAAACTCTCCACCGCATTACTATTCATTTTCCGACTGATTACACAGTGTGTAACACTAAGTAAATGGCATGTACTATCTGTTTTACAGTTCATTGGGTGGATACTCTCCACTGCCTTACTGTTCACCAACCGACTGATTACACAGCATGTATTACTACGTACACGGTGTGTAGTTAGTTTTTACACCATTAATATCTGACATGTCAAAACACCCCGTATACTCATCCCACATGGCCAAAGTAAACGGCGTGTGGAAAATTACATGGCCTATACCCATAAATTTGGGATTTTTCCTTCATTTCCCTTATTTCCTAAAAACACTTAAGGAAAAATGAAATGAAGAAACTCGTACCTCAAGAATAAGAACCGGGTTCTTACAAACTTCCTCTCTTAAAGCAATTCATCCCCAAATTTCCCTCCCAATGGTGGTGAAGATAAAGCTGAGAACAATTCTGGCCACTGAGCATGTACGTTGGTCTCCCACTCCTAGGTTTCATCCTGCACTCGGCCATGCTTCCATAGCACTCGTACGAGAGGAACTGACCGACCTCAGAAAACCTTTGTGATCCTATCAACAATATGAATCGGATTCTCCTTGTAGAGACCCGTATCTTGACGTACATGGACTTTACATTACTTTTGCGGAATACTTAGTACATTACAATAACACACACACAAGGACCGTAATAGTTTAGTGTCTTTGGAAACTCGGACTATAATCTTCTAATCGTGGTGAAAGATCTTCAACATCTCCCATAAAGATCTTCCTTTTTTTTTACCTAAAACCTTTCTTTATATCCTGGGGAAAAGAAAAAATAAAAGGGTGAGCTCAAATGCTCAGTAAGGGTAAACAAAAGAAATATCAATCACATCATATTCATAAGAACATAACATTTTGGAAATCATAACCTGCAAAAGAGAGCATAATTTCATAACATGGGATAAATCATGGCAGTGAAATGTAATCACAATAATCATAACATAAAACATGGAACTTTGTGGCATACACACATAATAATAGAGAATCATTTCTTGTTAGTCAAGACTCATTGCCAAGACTATCTTAGTGGACAAAGTCCCTTTCTGAATCGAGTAATCCTCGTTTCAGTCCTGTTTCACTGAACCGGTATAACCTACCATTCCAGCCATGTCTATCTCATGAGATATAAAATCTTTACCCAATGCATTGGAGGGAGATATAGGTCCCACCAATATCTTAATGAATCCTTTCTTATGTGTGCCACAAAATCATAAATCATACATCATCGCATAACCCATGTAATAAAAATGGGATTCTTGAAACATCATGACATCATAAATCAATTCATATAAGATAATGGAATTCATAAACATAATTCCATCTCAACATAGTCAAATCAATGTAAAAATATGGATAGAAACAGAACCCTTTATTATCTTAGATGGAAAATAATTTTGATAAAACACTTGAATTGAATTCTTGAGGAAAATATCCTTTCTTCTTCAAAATCAATTTCTTTTCACAAAACATCATGCAATTTTAAAAGAAAGAGATTTTATTGAAAATAGTCATGAAATCTTTTAGAGGAAGCTTCATGAAAATAAGGCTTTATAAAACAGTAGAAATCCGTTCGTGCAGTATAAGTTAAAAAAAACATTCTTTGTACTTTTGTCGAAAAAGTCAAAATATACCTCGTACGATAAACGACAAAAGATTCCTTTCATATCTTTTACTAAAAACTAACCAAAGGGTAAAATTGGATTTAAACCATTGTAGTTGGATGGAAATAATATTACATATTGAGGAAACATGGATGTGGATGATAAAATAAACCCCAGTAAATACTTACGAATAAACAATCTCAGATAAAAATGAGATTGTGATATTTCCCTTACCTTAGGTCCGACTTGCTTTGTAAGTGTCCGAACCTCCTGTATAATGATTTAAATCATGTTATTGACTTATTAGAGAATCATATTCATTGTTATGATATCATATATGGTTCACTTATGACATTATATTACCCGTTCTTTTGTAAACTCCATGTTAAAGAAGCGTTTTGGGTAAAATCGTTTCATTTATCGTAGGTGTTTTGACTTGTTGTTCTTGACATCATTATTACTTATATCATGATTTACTTACTTCCAGAATATAAAATATGATTTATATATCATATATATTCAGTATATATATATATATAATAGGTAGATAGATAAAATGAAAAACACCGTTCATGGAGACGGTAGTCCATACGTACGCATGAACGCTGTTTTCCTTTCCTTATTGTCTTGAAATGGAAGTAAGTAGATTACATACATATGTATATATATACATAAATCTAGTAGCTTTATAATGTCATATATTTCATTATTATTTCTTATATATACATTATAATCATTCTTAAATGGTTAACATGGAGAATGAATCTCATCGCGTCGTGGAGACGGTAGTCCGTACGTACGCACGAGCGATGATATCATTTCTATAAATATTGAATTGAATTGGAGTGGATTATACAATATATCAGAATCAATATGATGTTGTAATAACTATGTATAGTTATTCTTTACACCATTATACCCATCCATGTAAGGTGGTGGTGGAAAATAGATTACACCACGGCGTGGAGACGGTATTCCGTACGTACGCACGCGCGGTGATTTCTTTTTCCGTAGGATGGATAGATGGTGAAATAGGGTTGTTTCATACTTATAATAACATATCAGTATATGAGTGATACTGATGTTATTACTTCATAATGAAACAACCTAAGAAGAAGAAGTGGAAGAAGAAATAAAGATGAAAGAATTGGTAACGGTAATTACCTCTTCTTTGAAGTGCCTCTTTGAGACCTCCTCTTAGGGCACTAAAATTGGTCTTTGAGGAAGACCAGAACCTCTAGGATGTTGCTAGGGAAGTGGAGAGTA
Source organism: Viscum album (assembly GCA_963277665.1). NCBI lineage: Eukaryota > Viridiplantae > Streptophyta > Magnoliopsida > Santalales > Viscaceae > Viscum > Viscum album. The sequence goes on along the minus strand of OY728129.1, from coordinate 1,745,433,013 downwards.
GAAATTGGCAGGGGTTGGCCGAGCTTGAGTGCTCAAATTGGTGTGAGGAGGAGGGGGAGGAGGTGTCCTTTTATAGGGGAGGAGAGGGGCACCTTAGGAATTCTTAAAAATATTAATTTATAATAAAGTGAAAATCGGTTTATAATGGTTCCAAAGGGTCTTATTTAGAAGCTAAAGTAAGGATGGGTCGAAATCCTATCAACCAATAGAATTTAGACAAGTTTAGGATATTATTTTAACCTTATCAATTAGATTTAACTCTAAGTTAATTAATTTAACTTTTACCGTGTCTTTTTGTTTTCTTTCACTATATGGTTAATACACTTACTATAACATGCCAAACGAACCCCAAATTGTTTATTATTAATATATATATCCTTATATAAGTCATTTGGCAGAACCTTAGATTTTTAGGAATAAAATAACAATTAATAATATAATATTTGATTTAAAAACTATTTTGTGTCAATTTTGACACTATTTGATATATGATTTTTGTGAAAGTCATAACAGAATTAAATGTTCGAACCAAGTTGGTTAAATCAACATTAATATATCATAGTAACCTATAAAATTAGTGGAATTCCTAAAAATTCTCAAATTACATTTATTTTGGTGTTTATAACATCAATTATGTCAATATTTCATAAATAAGATAATTACTGCATCATCTTTGTGTCATAAATTAATTAAATTATTTGATGTCTAAAATTTACAAATAAAATACCATCATTTAGGAAATCGTTTTAGCTTTCTAATGAATATTTATAGTCGAATTTATCTTATGTATAACCCCATATTAAAAATGATTTACTTATTAAACTTTGATTTTAACTATTTTAATCCTTCTTTAAATAAATTAATAATAAATGTCCTAATCTAATCCAAGTGGGCCTAAATGGTCATAATTTATTCCTAAGTTTGTTTTTGGTCGAATTACACTTGTCCAATAGAATTAGGACATGTGTTAGGGTAATATTAATATCATATTTACCCTTAGTTACCTTATTTACTATTAACCGTGGTAAAAAAAGTAAAAAGTTACTATTCACCAAAAAATTATTTTCATCTCATTGAACCACATTTTAGTCCTTGATATTAACCGTGTCTCTCGGATTTTCGAAATTCCATTCACAGAAGCGGTAAAATTAAGTTTTATGCAAAAATTCAGTTTTTAACCTACCACTTAGTAGTTTCACTATTCATCAAAAATTGATGTTTTTCAGAACAATGCCAAAATTTCATCCCAAGCTATATTTCATATTCCGAATTCAAAAATGAAGTCTATTTTACCAAATTCATAACATAAAAGTTGCATTAATTAATTTTATAATTAAATCCTGCTGTTAAAACAAATAGCGTGTTTTTAAGAAACAATATCTATCAAAAGATTGACACTTGTTTATGTCTAGTTTAAATGTGAAACTACATCCAATGACCAACATTGTATTAAATTGTAAAAATATATTCTAAATATACTTTAAAACCACTCAAATTAATGATTTATCACTATTAATTATTTCGATTAAAAAAGTTGTTTTTAATTATAATTTAGTAATTTTCACTATTCATCAGAATATGAAAGTTATCCGAAAAGTACCAAAATTTCACCTTAGGCTAAATTCGATACTCCGAATCCAAAAATGAAGTCCATTTTGAGAGTTAAAATTTCTAAAATTTAAAAAGTGGTTATTACTATTCATAATGGCTAGTTTTAATAATATTTTAATAGCATATCATTGTTTCGTGAAACTCAGGATTACGTACCACACACGCTATCGAGGAAGGTTGCGATTGCGTGTAATGCAAGTCAAGTCAAGGATGTGTGTTGTGCAAGCTCCTTTTGGTGTAGCGTACAACACAAGACATTAATAAAATTAAAAAGAATATTTTTTTATAAAATCTTGGGCTGTTACAATCTATCCCCCTTAAAATGAATTTCGCCCTCGAAATTCGTCGGGGTTATAAATGGTTTACTATTCGAAATTTTCTTTAATAGAAACCCACATCGTAAAAAGGAATACCAAAACTTGGCTTTAAAAACTAAAGTATGAAATGTAACGATTACCCAAATAAACTAATCACTGGGTTTCCACATAGGTGAAAATATGGATATGGAAGAGAAATCTAATCATCATGTTCTGATGGAGAGTGGTAGAGAACATGGCTATGGAAAAGCCAGCAATCACAAATCCATAAATTTGTGACGATCTAAGGTACCATCTGATTAATCAGGTATAAGAGAACTAGGACAACATTTTTGGTTTTCAAGATCATTTCCCTAAAGTTAAAGAATTTGAATTAGAATAAATACTTACTTTATTTTGGTACAATCTCACTGTTGTTCGTGCCTTTAACAATTTCCACTTCATCTCTTAAATAAATGAAGTTGAATTTGTTATTCGTGAAGTGTTAGCAGATCATGTGATAGAATGACGGGTCATTCCATCTGTCTCAAAAGGTTAGCAAAATTTATATACATAAGTCGATCTATAGTGGGATTAATCATATATGGTTCCTAAAATGGGCTTATACTTCATATATCATACTGCTTAATATAATAACACTAGTTTCTACTAAACAGGGACTTCCTGTAGGCCAGTGGTAGGCGATAAAGGCCAGTCGCACTTCGGTTGTGGGTTCGATTCCTACAGCCTTGTCCGAAGCGATGGGCTGTCGCCCGTCCTGCAGGTTGTCCCTTTTTCTAAAACTACGTTACTATAACATCCCATCAATAATATCGAAAATCTTCTATCCTTAAACAATACTAACTTATGTCCAACATAATCCAGTCTAATCTTTAGGCTTATACATAATACTGCAGTCCACTCTCATAATATAGTGACAACGATTACCAGAGATTTAATACTGTCGTTGATCCCCACATATCATAAGATATGTCTTGTTGGTCACATTCCAAACATTCAAAGTCCTTAATCGTGTATTCTCTTGAATACCTTAGTGAAAACATGAGTGCAGTTAAAAGTTAACACTTTCCACATACCAAAATCCTCAAAATTCTATATACTCAAACCATGATATCACTTAGTCCTTATATCAATCATGAGCTCATGAATACTATTAAACATTTCATTTTCTCGTCTTCATTATGCGCATATCATCTTATTTCCAAAAAATATCTCAATCACTTTGAATACCACATCAATAAATATTGCAATACTCAATGATACAACATTATTTTGGAATCCCATTACATAAACACTTAATCATTCCACCACATCGTTGTCATATTCAACATTGTCAATAGTGATCGCATGTGATTTCCCTTTGTCCTTTGCCTTCAGTGGTTGCTCATGTTGATCATCACTAACCCTTGGATTAGGGCAATTATTAGCATAATGCCCCATTTCCTTGCACTTTAAGCATTGAAGTGTTGGCGGTGCGTTCTCTACAGTGTTTGCTTTATTCACATCATTAGAAACCCTTTTTCCATTACTTCGACACTCAGCTGCTCGATGACCTTCTTTTCCACACTTAAAACATTTTCTAGTCCCTTTTAGACAATCTCCACCATGCTTCTTTCCACACTTTGTGCATAAGGAAACATTCATCTTCTTTTCACCATTATTCTGAGATTTCTCCTTGAACTCCATCTTTCGTTTCTTGTCAAAACCATGAGATGGATATGTAACACCAACTTCCATTTCTACCTTGATAGCACAACGCACAATTTCTTCATAGCTACTGAAGTCTCTTATAGCTAATGCCCTTCGAAGACTTGGTTTTAAGCCACTGAAAAATCGATCAACTTTACTTTCAGGTTGGATGATAATTCCAGAAGCATACCTTGCAAGTCTTGTAAAATTTGCTTCATAGGTACCAACAGATTCATCATCCCTTTGCTTTAGTTCAAGAAACTCTTTCTCCATCTTTGTTCGAAGAATACGAGGGAAGTACTTACTGAAAAACAAGTTCTTGAACTCGTCCCATTCCATGGACTCAATTTCATCTCTTGGCCTCGTATTCTTGATAAGATTCCACCATTGATCAGCTTCACCTTCCAAACGATATACTTCTAAGATGACTTTATCATGTTCAGAACATTGAAAAACTGAAAATATCTTTTCAGTAGTACTAATCCATTGTTCAGCAACTAATGGATCAGTAGACCCACTGAAAGAAGGTGGACGTTGCCTCATGAAGGACTCAATAGAATATTGTTCCCTTCTCTGCTCATTTGGAAGTCCAGAATGATTCATAGCTTGTGTAAGTATAGCAATAAGATTTTGCACTCCATATCCCATAACATTTGTTTGTTCAGGAGGGCAATCATTGCATTGTCCATTGCATTGATCAACACGGTTCCTTCGGGTTCCAGCCATCGTCTAAAACCCATAAAGAATAGTGTGAGAGGCAAAAATCATGCTAGGGAAAACAACATAATAAAGGGGGAGTACCTTCAATATCCAACATCTTAGGTTTAATTCTATGATCGTTAGCGTAATTCTATTACTATAACCTATACGTATACTTAACCTTAGAGACATCCCTAGACATACCTTTGAAATATCTCTAGGGATCTCACTAACGTTTTCGCATCCTAGTTTCCAAAGGTTGACTAAACCTTTCCTCTGATACCAACTGTAGAGACCCGAAGCTTGACGTACATGGACTTTACATTACTTTTGCGGAATACTTAGTACATTACAAAAACACACACACAAGGACCGTAATAGTTTAGTGTCTTTGGAAACTCGGACTATAATCTTCTAATCGTGGTGAAAGATCTTCAACATCTCCCATAAAGATCTTCCTTTTTTTTTACCTAAAACCTTTCTTTATATCCTGGGGAAAAGAAAACATAAAAGGGTGAGCTCAAATTCTCAGTAAGGGTAAACAAAAGAAATATCAATCACATCATATTCATAAGAACATAACATTTTGGAAATCATAACCTGCAAAAGAGAGCATAATTTCATAACATGGGATAAATCATGGCAGTGAAATGTAATCACAATAATCATAACATAAAACATGGAACTTTGTGGCATACACACATAATCATAGAGAATCATTTCTTGTTAGTCAAGACTCATTGCCAAGACTATCTTAGTGGACAAAGTCCCTTTCTGAATCGAGTAATCATCGTTTCAGTCCTGTTTCACTGAACCGGTATAACCTACCATTCCAGCCATGTCTATCTCATGAGATATAAAATCTTTACCCAATGCATTGGAGGGAGATATAGGTCCCACCCATCTCTTAATGAATCCTTTCTTATGTGTGCCACAAAATCATAAATCATACATCATCGCATAACCCATGTAATAAAAATGGGATTCTTGAAACATCATGACATCATAAATCAATTCATATAAGATAATGGAATTCATAAACATAATTCCATCTCAACATAGTCAAAGCAATGTAAAAATATGGATAGAAACAGAACCCTTTATTATCTTAGATGGAAAATAATTTTGATAAAACACTTGAATTGAATTCTTGAGGAAAATATCCTTTCTTCTTCAAAATCAATTTCTTTTCACAAAACATCATGCAATTTTAAAAGAAAGAGATTTTATTGAAAATAGTCATGAAATCTTTTAGAGGAATCTTCATGAAAATAAGGCTATATAAAACAGTACAAATCCGTTCGTGCCGTATAAGTTAAAAAAAACATTCTTTGTACTTTTGTCGAAAAAGTCAAAATGTACCTCGTACGATAAACGACAAAAGATTCCTTTCATATCTTTTACTAAAAACTAACCAAAGGGTAAAATTGGATTTAAACCATTGTAGTTGGATGGAAATAATATTACATATTGAGGAAACATGGATCTGGATGATAAAATAAACCCCAGTAAATACTTACGAATAAACAATCTCGGATAAAAATGAGATTGTGATATTTCCCTTACCTTAGGTCCGACTTGCTTTGTAAGTGTCCGAACCTCCTGTATAATGATTTAAATCATGTTATTGACTTATTACAGAATCATATTCATTGTTATGATATCATATATGGTTCACTTATGACATTATATTACCCGTTCTTTTGTAAACTCCATGTTAAAGAAGCGTTTTGGGTAAAATCGTTTCATTTATCGTAGGTGTTTTGACTTGTTGTTCTTGACATCATTATTACTTATATCATGATTTACTTACTTCCAGAATATAAAATATGATTTATATATCATATATATTCAGTATATAGATATATATAATAGGTAGATAAATAAAATGAAAAACACCGTTCATGGAGACGGTAGTCCGTACGTACGCATGAACGCTGTTTTCCTTTCCTTATTGTCTTGAAATGGAAGTAAGTAGATTACATACATATGTATATATATACATAAATCCAGTAGCTTTATAATGTCATATATTTCATTATTATTTCTTATATATACATTATAATCATTCTTAAATGGTTAACATGGAGAATGAATCTCATCGCGTCGTGGAGACGGTAGTCCGTACGTACGCACGAGCGATGATATCATTTCTATAAATATTGAATTGAATTGGAGTGGATTATACAATATATCAGAATCAATATGATGTTGTAATAACTATGTATAGTTATTCTTTACACCATTATACCCATCCATGTAAGGTGGTGGTGGAAAATAGATTACACCACGGCGTGGAGACGGTATTCCGTACGTACGCACGCCAGGTGATTTCTTTTTCCGTAGGATGGATAGATGGTGAAATAGGGTTGTTTCATACTTATAATAACATATCAGTATATGAGTGATACTGATGTTATTACTTCATAATGAAACAACCTAAGAAGAAGAAGTGGAAGAAGAAATAAAGATGAAAGAATTGGTAACGGTAATTACCTCTTCTTTGAAGTGCCTCTTTGAGACCTCCTCTTAGGGCACTAAAATTGGTCTTTGAGGAAGACCAGAACCTCTAGGATGTTGCTAGGGAAGTGGAGAGGAGAAATTGGCAGGGGTTGGCCGAGCTTGAGTGCTCCAATTGGTGTGAGGAGGAGGGGGAGGAGGTGTCCTTTTATAGGGGAGGAGAGGGGCACCTTAGGAATTCTTAAAAATATTATTTTATAATAAAGTCAAAATCGGTTTATAATGGTTCCAAAGGGTCTTATTTCGAAGCTGAAGTAAGGATGGGTCGAAATCCTATCAACCAATAGAATTTAGACAAGTTTAGGATATTATTTTAACCTTATCAATTAGATTTAACTCTAAGTTAATTAATTTAACTTTTACCGTGTCTTTTCGTTTTCTTTCACTATATGGTTAATACACTTACTATAACATGCCAAACGAACCCCAAATTGTTTATTATTAATATATATATCCTTATATAAGTCATTTGGCAGAACCTTAGATTTTTAGGAATAAAATAACAATTAATAATATAATATTTGATTTAAAAACTATTTTGTGTCAATTTTGACACTATTTGATATATGATTTTTGTGAAAGTCATAACAGAATTAAATGTTCGAACCAAGTTGGTTAAATCAACATTAATATATCATAGTAACCTATAAAATTAGTGGAATTCCTAAAAATTCCAAATTACATTTATTTTGGTGTTTATAACATCAATTATGTCAATATTTCATAAATAAGATAATTACTGCATCATCTTTGTGTCATAAATTAATTAAATTATTTGATGTCTAAAATTTACAAATAAAATACCATCATTTAGGAAATCCTTTTAGCTTTCTAATTAATATTTATAGTCGAATTTATCTTATGTATAACCCCATATTAAAAATGATTTACTTATTAAACTTTGATTTTAACTATTTTAACCCTTCTTTAAATAAATTAATAATAAATGTCCTAATCTAATCCAAGTGGGCCTAAATGGTCATATTTTATTCCTAAGTTTGTTTTTGGTCGCATTACACTTGTCCAATAGAATTAGGACATGTGTTAGGGTAATATTAATATCATATTTACCCTTAGTTACCTTATTTACTATTAACCGTGGTAAAAAAAGTAAAAAGTTACTATTCACCAAAAAATTATTTTCATCTCATTGAACCACATTTTAGTCCTTGATATTAACCGTGTCTCTCGGATTTTTGAAATTCCATTCACAGAAGCGGTAAAATTAAGTTTTATGCAAAAATTCAGTTTTTAACCTACCACTTAGTAGTTTCACTATTCATCAAAAATTGATGTTTTTCAGAACAATGCCAAAATTTCATCCCAAGCTATATTTCATATTCCGAATTCAAAAATGAAGTCTATTTTACCAAATTCATAACATAAAAGTTTCATTAATTAATTTTATAATTAAATCCCGCTGTTAAAACAAATAGCGTGTTTTTAAGAAACAATATCTATCAAAAGATTGACACTTGTTTATGTCTAGTTTAAATGTGAAACTACATCCAATGACCAACATTGTATTAAATTGTAAAAATATATTCTAAATATACTTTAAAACCACTCAAATTAATGATTTATCACTATTAATTATTTCGATTAAAAAAGTTGTTTTTAATTATAATTTAGTAATTTTCACTATTCATCAGAATATGAAAGTTATCCGAAAAGTACCAAAATTTCACCTTAGGCTAAATTCGATACTCCGAATCCAAAAATGAAGTTCATTTTGAGAGTTAAAATTTCTAAAATTTAAAAAGTGGTTATTACTATTCATAACGGCTAGTTTTAATAATATTTTAATAGCATATCATTGTTTCGTGAAACTCAGGATTACGTACCACACACGCTATCGAGGAAGGTTGCGATTGCGTGTAATGCAAGTCAAGTCAAGGATGTGTGTTGTGCAAGCTCCTTTTGGTGTAGCGTATAACACAAGACATTAATAAAATTAAAAAGAATATTTTTTTATAAAATCTTGGGCTGTTACACTCCTCAAAGGATGCATCAACCTGAAGTTCAATCTCCTTGAGATGAAAAATGTGAGATGGGTCTATGTGATAATGGTGCAGCTGAGATATGTGGAAGAATTCATACATAGCCCAGTACCTCTGTGGTAACTACAACCAATAGGAAACTGGCTCGACTCTCTCCAGAATCTCAAACGACCCTAAATACCTCAGTGAATGTTTAACCTGTCTTTTGATCCGCCTGTGTCCCAACCTTCTTGAAACACGCAAGAAAACTCGATCCCCAACCACGAACTCCAAGGGTCATCTGCGGTGATCAGCATAAGATTTCTAATGAGACTGTGCTGTATCCATCCACTTCAGAATCAACTGTACCTCCTCTAATGTCTTTTTCACAAGACATGGTCCTAGTAAAGTTGCTTTAACTACCTCCAACCAGCACAAGCGTGATCGGCATGTCTTCCCATATAAAACATTGTAAGGTTCCATCTCAATAGTTTCCTGAAAACTATTATTTTAGGAAAACTATACCAGGGGTATGTTCTTTTCCAAGAGCCCCCAAATTCCAAAATGCATGCACACATCCTGTCCTCTATCACCTGTACTGTATGCTCTGATTGGCCATCGGTTTGAGGGTGGTAAGTTGTGCTCAGAAGTACCTGTGTACCTAGTTCCCTCTGAAAACTCTGAAAGAAATGAGATATAAAACGTCCATCCCTATATGAAATGATAGAACGAGGGACCCCATGAAGACGTACCACCTCTCAGATATACAACTTTTCGATCTCTTTAACACCGAAGGTCTCTTTGATCGGAAAAAAGTGATCTACCTTCATAAGTCTTTCCACAACAACCCATACAAAATCATTTCCTTGAGGTGACCTCATCAACCCATTCACAAAGTCCATCACGACATCATCCCATTTCCACTCCAGAATGGGTAACTGTTGTAATAGTCCGGCTGGCCTTTGGTGCTCTTCTTTCACCTGCTGACAGGTGGAACATCTTGTAACAAATCTAGCTACCTCTCTTTTCGTACTTGGCCACCAATACTAACGTCTCAAGTCACGGTACATTTTGGTAACTCCATGATGTACTACCCAAGTTGAAGCCTGAAATTACCACATCAATGCCACATGTATAACCCCTGGAAACCATACTCATATATGGATACATAGTACCTCGTCATCACCTATCGTCCAACCAAGAGGAGGTTCCTCACTTGCCACTGACCCATATAGAACTAGGCCTTATGAATCTGATAGTTGTCTCATCCTCACTCTATCTAGGAGGGTAGAAGCAACAGATAAGTATGAAATATAGGCTTGCTCCTGACTATCATGCACCTCCAAATGATTCTCAGAGAACAAAGCCATAAGCTACCACTCACCACTGGCCTCCTGTACTGCCTATATCTGAGTCCTCCTACTCAGTGAATCAGCCACTATGTTACTCTTACCAGGTGTATATGAAAGCTCAAAGTCAAAGGAATGAAGGTATTCAACACACCTTCACTGTCTCAAATTCAAGTCACGCGGGGTAAAGATGTATTTAAGACTTTTTTGTTCCGTAAACACCACAAAATTTTCTCCCAAGAGATAATGTATCCAACAGTGTAATTCATGAACAACTACAGCCAACTCACGATCATGCATCGGGTAATTCCCCTCATGTGGCCTTAACTGCCAAGACCCATATGCAACTACTCACTCGCCCTGCATCAACACTGCTCCCAGCCCAACACCTGATGCATCATAGTAAATTGTATAGTTCTTTCCTTGATCTATAAGAATCAGGACTGGTGCTGATGTCAACCTTCCCTTCAACTCTTCAAAGGTTGTCTTGAAATATTTTGACCAAACAAACATCCTACCATTCTTAGTCAAACCCATCAACAGTTCTGCTAAGTGGGAGAAGTCTTGTATAAAGCACCTATAGTAACCAACCAAACCAAGAAACTCTATATTTCAAGCACTTTATTAGGATAATCCCAAGAAAATACTATTCTCACCTTCTCTAGGTCTACTACGACTCCTGCCTCTGAGATAATATGACCCAGGAAGTGAATCTCGTCCATCCAAAAGTGGCACATTGAGAACTTACCATATAAATGATGCTCTCTCAGTGTACTCAGTATGATCTCAAGATGGGTGGCATGGTCGTGTCGAGTGTGAGAGTACACTAATATATCATCCATGAAAACTACCACAAAAGAATCCATATATGGGTGGATCACATGATTTATCAGAGCCATGAAAACTAATGGTGCATTTGTGAGTCTAAACGGCATGACCAAGTACTTTTATAGACCATATCTGCTCTAAAAGGCTGTAAGCATAATGTCTGATGGTCTAACGTGCAACTGATGATATCCGTATCTCAAGTCAATCTTTGAGAACACTCATACTCCTAAAAGTTGATAAAAAAGATCATCAATCCTCGGTAAGGGATATCGGTTCTTAACCATCAACTGGTCCAGTTTCTGATAATATACACAGAGTCTGAGGGTATCGTCCTCCTTCTTCTCAAACATGATAGGCGAACTCCAAGGAGAAGTACTGGGACAGATGAAACCCTTGGCTTGTAACTCTTCTAACTGCCTCTTGATCTCTAGAAATTTTTGGCATAGCCATCCTATAAGTAGGAATGGACACCGGGGACACTCCTGGCACAAGATCAATAGAGAAATCCACCTCTCGCTCTGGAGGTAGACCTAAAAAGTCATCTCGGAATACATCCCTGAAACCATTAACCACAAGAGGGAAATAGTTATGGCAAGTTCCCTAGTCATCCAGATATATACTCGCAATCTAGGATGTTACTCCACCTCAGCCACGATGCTCGGGTCCATCTTAGCTCGCCTGGACATCCCATTCGCCCTTTTAAAGAAACTCTCTGCCCTCTAGTGACGTGAAACTCATCCTGCGATGATAGAAATCTAAAAAGTTTCAAATGGGTACCAACCAGTCTATCCTAAGAAAGAAGTCATAGATCATCATCTCTAAGACATAGAGTTCCGTAGAAAGTGACACCCACAAACCTCTAGGGGGAACTCCTTACACTGACACACACCTACCATTCTAATTCCCAACGGAGTGTCTAGCATCAAGATATTAGAAGAAGAAGAAACACAAATCCCAAGGATCTCAATAATGGGCACAGATATAAAGCTATGTGTACCACCGGTATATAAAAGTACAGAAGACAAAATAGAAGAAACTAGAATAGTACCTCTGATAGTGGAAGGCTCCGGATCCTGCTCCTGCTCGGCCTGTTACACTTCATATGTTTTCCTGGTGTTGCGGCCCTACGACAGAGCCTGGATACCCAGAGATGACCCACCCTGATATCATCCTGGTGTCTGGCTACCACGGCTACAACCACCTCCTCAGCCTGAACGTTCTAATGTATTCCAATTCCCTGACTAGTATGAAGCAGCTGGCCCTACTCCTGCACGCGGAGTCTGGATAGAACCCCTCTCACTAGTCACTGGTGGAAACACCCTGTAAAAACGCTGTAGATTATTGAGAAAAGTATTGTTTTCAACAATACATGTTAATGTTATTTAAAGGGGGAGATTATTTAAAATAATACTCTGTCTCTTTATGATAATTTTGATGCTCACAAATACCCTTAGTTATTTTCTAATGATTTTATTTAGTATTCTGCAGGAATTTATTAATTTATTTTTCTCTTGGAATAATGAGAATATATTACTTATTCGGAATCTGCATTTAGTGCATTCTGGAATCACTGTTCATACCTTATGTTGTTAACCCTACGTTTGGAATCCATGTCATCAACCTTACGTTTGGCGTCGGAAATTTTGACAGACAATATTTATGTGCAATGACCAGTAAGTTGATTTCAGGGTGGATTTCAAGCCGGATTTAAAGTCATTTTTAAAGTATGACTCTGACTGATTCAAAGATGTTTTATCAATGGATTTAAGATCGAATTAAATGGAGCTTTTTATCCCAAGTCTTATGGGAAGTTAAGACTTCTCTATAAATTCAAATTTTTGAATATCGCGAATCAGAAGGAGAATTTTATGGTTTTAAATGTGCAGGAGATATGATTTATTATATATGTTCTTTCTGAAACAACAGGTATAAGGTGATGTGATCAATATATTATTGAAAAAGGTGTAAAACAGAGATTGTAACTTTTCACGTTGATCTACTAATTCAAAAGGATCGTCAAAGCTTTGTTTGTTCAATAAGAAAGATCTTGATTGAAGATTCACCTGTTCTACATCGAATATCTATTGTGGATCTACTACTGCTGAAGTTGTGAACTATATCTCTATATCTACTAAAACTGGATCAACTCAGAACTACTTTGTCTTGAAGATCAATATTTCTAGAGACTTCGATCCATCTGCTGTCAATTGCATTTTGTCGCAATTGTGAAGACAACTGGAAATTTCCTTCTGAAATTATTTTTTATTCTTGAGTAATAGCTTATTATTCCAAGATGTGTAGGTTTATGTTTGAACCAGAAGGATTTTTTTCCTTGTATTGTAATGTTATAAACTGCCTATACTCATTTGTGAATCGGTCTGTGGAAAAGAGGAACAGATAGTAAAAATCACCAAGCTCATGGAGTTGAGTGTTGGTGGAGTAAACTAGGGGCCTTCTGTTCCCTGAACCACTATACATCTTTGTGTTCATGATTATAATTTTTCCGTTGTATGATCAAATATGATAAAGTATAAAGGACATAACTCATTCAATAAAATAGTTATTGAAAAACTAAAAAAGAAACAATTCACCCCCCTCTTGTGTATAATATGTCGATTCAGATCCAACAATTGGTATCAAAGGAGGAGCTTCTGATAGAGCCTTAGAAAGCTAGAAGCATTTAAGGATTAAACAACAGAGCATCATGACTGATACAAGAGAAGGGATGTCGATGGTCAGAGCACCATATTTTAATAGAGACAACTATGGTTGCTGGAAATCACGCATGATAATATATCTGAAAAACCTCGGATATAGAGTCTATTCAAAGATTCTGACTCCTTATGAAATTCCTAAAAATCCTGAGACATGATGTGCTGCTATAGAGGCAGAATATGATATGAACTCGAAGGCTATGAATGTAATTATCTGCGGTCTAGGAGAAAATGAATTTAACAGAGTATCTCAGTGCCCGACAACATTTGAGATGTGGAAAACAATAGCTGTGGCATAAGAGGGAACAGCCAATGTGAGGTAAATTAGATATGAAACATCCAAATTAAAATTTCATACTTTCAGAATGGTTGAAGGTGAGAGCATTAACCAAATGAATGGGATGTTGACAGAAATTTTCAATAACATAACTGCTCTAGGAGAACCGATCAAGCAGGCTGATCAAGCATTAAAAGTACTGAGAGTACTTCCTACTCGATAGAATGGTATCTCTACTGCAATCAGACAATCAAAACCTACCAAGGATCTAACTATGAGAGAGCTGATTGGTACACTAATGATGTATGAAGCTGAAATGCAAGATGAGGCTAATGAACATAAAGTTCTTATCAAAAGAAAAGATACTCCCTTGAGGGTAACTTCGCAACAAAAGAATAGAAAGATGAAGAACAGAGAAGCCAAAGCCAAATCAGAAATCTCTGACTCATCCAACTTAGATGAAGAGTTGGCTCAGCTAGCCAGGAAATTTAGAAAGTTCTATATCAAGAAAAGAGGCTTCATAAAATCCTTTAAGAGAGATGATAAGGAAGTAAGATGTTATGAATGCAAAAAGATGGGACATATCAGACCAGATTTCCCAAAATTGAAGGATGAAAAGAGGAAGAAATTATTCAAAAGAAATGACTTTGAGCAGAAAGATAAGAAAGATATGAAAGCCACTTGGAGTGTATCTGAAGACTCTAGTAGCTCTTCTGAATCAATCTCTAAGAAAGAAGAAGTCAATATAAAGGCAAACATGTGTTTCATGGCAGAAACTGATGAGGTACATTCATATTACTCCTCTAAATCAAATTCGGAATCAAGCTACACAAATGACAAACTTGCAGCCTACTACAATATGCTTGAAGAAAGATATGGCTTATTATTTAAGAAACATAAGTCACTAAAAAATAAACATAAATCCGTTTCAGATTAAATAGATACAATGCTGAAACAACATAAATAATTAACTCATAAATACAATTTGATTAACACTAACTATATTAATTATGAATCAAGAATAAAAACACTGCAGGATGAAGTAGAATCTTACAAATAGGCTGCATTGGTTTTTACAAAAGGAGAGAATTCATTAAATAAAATTCTTGAAAAAACTGTCATTAAAAGGGAGATATTTGGAATTGGATGTAAAGGTGAAAAACCAAATCTATATAAAAATTATTTGGTTCCAAGCTCTAAAAAGGTTAATTGTAATTTTTGTGGGATAAAGGGACATATAGCTAAAAACTGTTTCTTAAGACAACCTAAAATTTGTGGTATTAAGAAATCCTATGTTTCAAAAGACTTATATGATTCAGCTAATTTTAAAAGAACAAAGAAAATTTGGATACCCAGATCATTGGTAGCTAACACCTCTGGACACAACAAAATATGGGTACCAAAGCAATTTGTTTGAATGTCTTTGCAGGTAGTAGGACACCAGAGAAGAAAAGATATATGGTAAATGGACAGTGGCTGCTAAGACATATGAGTGGAAACTCATTGAATTTTTCTTTACTCACTCAAAAGGAAGGAGGACTTGTCACATTTGGTGATAATTCCAAAGGAAAAATCATTGGTATTGGAACTATTGGAGATCCAAAAACAGTCTCAATCAACAAAGTGCTTTATGTACAAGGACTAAAACACAATCTGACAAGTATCTCTCAACTTTTTGATGATGGATATACTATTGATTTTACTAACAATTTTTGTATTGTTTCTAAAGATAAACTGTTTAAATTTAAAGCACCAAGAACTAAAAATGTATATTCTTTGGATTTAAATTCCTTGTGTAAACAACAATTAAACTGCTTGAATGCTAATGTAAGTGAATCCTGGATCTGGCATAGGAGACTTGGTCATTGCAATGTATATGTTTTACATAAGTTATCTAAGAAACATTTAGTCTCTGATTTACCTTGTCTCAAATTTGAAAGTGACAGATTCTATGACGCATGTCAGCTTGGCAAGCAACACAAATCATCCTTCAAATATGTTAATAAGGTTGCTACATCTAAACCTCTAGAACTTATTCATATGGATTTGTTTGGACCTTCAAGAGTAGCAAGATTAGCTGGTAAATTATATGTATATGTTTTAGTTGATGACTATTCAAGATTTACATGGATTTTCTTTTTGAAATTTAAAAATGAATCTTTTACCTTATTTGAAAGGTTTTGCAAATCTATTCAAAATGAAAAAGGTTTCAATATTATCTCATTGAGAAGTGATCATGGTGGAGAATTTGAGAATCTAGAATTTAATTCTTTTTTCTCAAATATGGGTATTAAACATACCTTTTCTGCACCAAGAACACCTTAACAAAATGGGATTGTAGAAAGAAGAAATAAAATAATTCAAGAAATGGATAGAACTATGTTAAATGAATATATCCTACCTATATATTTCGGGGAAGAAGCAATGAATACAGCTTGTTATATAATTAATAGAGTTTTAATTATACCTATTTTGAAAAAGACACCCTATGAACTATGGAATAACAGAAAACCTAAAGTAAATTACTTTAAAGTTTTTGGATTCAAGGTTTATATCTTAAACACCAAGTATAATCTTGGTAAGTTTGATCCAAAATCTAATGAAGGTATTTTCTTAGGATATTCTACTACCTCCAAAGCTTATAGAGTTTATAATAAGAAGTCAATGATTGTTGAAGAATCAGTTCATGTGAAATTTTATGAATCTGATCCCTTTGAGAAAAGGACAGAACAAATGGATGAACTTGACTCTAATTAAAACATGAGACTTTAGAATTTAAAGAATGATTCTGAAAATGGTATAAATGAAATTCAGTCTAGTTCAGAGGAACATGATACTGAAAAAACTTTAAATATATTACCTAGACAGTATAGAACCCAAAAGAATCACCCTTTAGAAACTGTAATAGGTGACCTAGAATCTTGTGTTTAAACTAGAAGAAACTTAGGAAACCTAGTCGAATTATCTGCCATTCTATCTCAACAAGAACCCACGACTATAGAAGAAGTTTTAGATGATGAGAGCTGGGTAATAGAAATGTGAGATGAATTAAACCAGTTTAAAAGAAATGAAGTTTGGGAATTAGTGGAAAGACCTAAGAATTATCCTGTAATAGGAACCAAATGGGTCTTTAGAAATAAACAGGATGACCAAGGCATAATTACTAGAAATAAAGCAAGATTAGTAGCTAAAGTATATAATTTAGAAGAAGGAATAGATTATGATGATACTTTTTCACCTGTAGCTAGGTTAGAAGCCATTAGAATCCTTTTAGCCTATGCATATTATATGAATTTTAAATTATTTCAGATGGATGTTAAATCTGCCTTTTTAAATGGTTATTTAATGGAGGAATTTTACATTGAGCAACCTCCTGGTTTTGAAAACTCTCAAAAACGTGATTCTGCTTTTAAACTTACTAAAGATCTTTATGGCCTTAAACAAGCACATAGAGCTTGGTATGAAAGATTAAGTTATTTTCTTTTGAAAAATGATTTTACTATTGGTATGGCAGACCTGAAACTATTTAAGAAAACTGTGAAAAATAATGTTTTATTGGTTCAAATTTACGATGATGATGCAATCTTTAGATCAACTAATAAAACTCTTTGTCATGAATTTTCAAAATTAATGAAAGAATAATTTGAGATGAGTATGATGGGAGAATTAAATTTATTTTTGCGTCTTCAAATATTTCAAAAGGATTTTGGAAATGTTTTAAATCCAAGCAAATACATTACTGATTTACTTAGGAAATTTGGACTTGAAAACAACAAGTCATTTACAACTCCTATGTGTACTAATATAAAACTTGATTTGGATGAAACTAGTAAATCAGTTGACAACAAGTTATATAGAGGTATGATTTGTAGTCTGTTGTATCTTACTGCTAGTAGACTAGATATAATGTATTCAGTATGTCTTTGTGCTAGATTTAAATCAAATCCTAAAGAATCTCCTCTAACTACTGTTAATAGAATTTTTAGATATTTAAAAGGAACTGTTTTTCAATCTCTTCTTTAACCTAAAACTTCTGATTTTAATTTGATTTCATATTCAGATGCTGACTTTAGAAGTTATAGGTTAGATAGAAAAAGCACATCAGGTACATGTCACTTTTTAGGAAAGTCCTTAGTGTCATGGTATAGTAAGAAACAACATTCAGTTGCCCTGTCAACAGCTAAGGCAGAATATGTTTCTGCTGGCAGTTGTTGTGCACAAGTGTTGTGGATGAAAAACACTCTTATGGACTTTGGATTGAATTTTAATAATACACCTATTTTATGTGATAATATGAGTGCAATTAATATTTCAAAAAATCCCATTAGTCATTCTAGAACTAAGCACATTGATATAAGGCATCACATTTTAAGAGATCATGTTATTAAAAATGATATATTTTTAGATTTTATAAATACTGAAATTCAATTAGTAGATATTTTTACTAAACCAGTTCCCATTGCAAGGTTTGATTTTATTAAGGGGGTCTAGGTTTATTTAATTTTAAATATATTTTTTATTTACATTTATTTATTTATGTAAATTTTTTTTTTGTTTTTTGAATACTGTTTATGTTTTTCTTTCTTTTTTCATATGAAAAATTTATTTGTTTTTAAATATATATAATGATTAGTGATTACATGGGAATCAAGGCTGTCAGAGCCTTTTCGACTTCTAAACCCTTTCACTTCTATCGAAACCCTTTCGAAATCCGAAAATTGCACTTCCTCTTCTAAAACCCTAACCTTCGAACTTCTGAAACCCTAACCTTCAAACCTTCAGAGACTCTTGTGGAAATGGTAAGGACTAAAAGAGCCAGTGAGGCTGAGCCAATCAATGCCAAGAGACAACGCACTGAGGGAAGAAAAATCTTACAGGGTAAGTTAATCGATCTCGACTGGTTATTTCAGACGAATCTGTTATTGAAGCAAGCGTTGTCATTTCAGAATTTTGAACAGATGTTAAACAGTGAAAATACGGAATTTCTATATGAAGTAGAACTAAGATACTATTTCAAATCTGTACAATTTAGTCTTGGAGATACAGAGGACAATATGATGGCTAAGATAGAGGATAATGATTTCTCAATCTCTTTAGTAGAGATTAGTCAGATTCTCAACTGCCCTCAAGAGGGATTTTTTCATTTTGACTTGAATAATATAGGAGATTCTATGAATAAATCCAAAGACATCATGCCTTTTATTTTTGGTACCAAGACAATAAAGAAAATGTTTGTCAAGGATTTGGAGCCTGATCAAAATATTTTGGTCAAATTTATTCAGACTGGAATAGCTCCATGGATTGTAGAAAAGGAGAAGATTTTGTACCCTGATATGTATATAATTTTTCTTATGTTAAGTGATATTAAGTTAAACTTTCCAAGATACATGATAAGGTATCTTAGTTACTGTTGTCAAAGAAAGTCCAGGATGAATTTCAACACTTTTGGTAGATTTATTTCAAAACTGTTGTTTAATAAAAACGTGGTGAGATTAGTAGATGCTAGAGTTAACTGTCATCACAGTAATACATTTAATGTTGGAACATTGAGGAAAGTTGGATATTTCTGGAGCACAATTAAAGGAAAAGTTTTGCTAGTAGGAGCTGAGGAAGACTCAGAGAGTGCTCAGGCTCAACCTTCTAAGTTCAAGGAAGGACAAGCTGAATCCAGATTCAGCAATGTATCATGGAGGATTCGCTTTGAAGTGGAAGATTATGAGGAAGACAGAAGTCAGGAGGGACTTCAATCAAAAAGAAAAAGATCAGTAAATGAGGAAGTCACTTCCACTGCTTTGGAAACTACAACAGAAGCTTTAATTTCTTATTATTTTTTGATAGAAGCTATTTTTGATAAGACCATAGAAGATGTTACTAAGAGAACAGCTCCAGTAGAGGAATAAGGAGCTCAAGAAGAAACTCAAAGGGAAAATTAGGAACAGATTGTAGCTAATGTTGATGTTGCACTTCAACAGGAACAAGAGATGAAGGAAGTTCCTGGTGAAGAAGTGGTCATACCTCAGGAAACTACTGAAGATATTGTTCTTGAAAACTCAATAGAATGCATAGATACTGATAAATGTGATGAGCATGCTTCTAAATCTCAAACAGAGGTACTTCTAGAGGATTTTTATGTGGAGGAGTTTGAAGACTCTAAGGAAAAATCTGTGGACAAACCTTCTCAGGATAGAGAAAAATAGAAATCTGATGCTGAATAATTGCCTTCGGTACTACTGCATCAACCTAAGACTATGAATCAAGCACAGGGTGCATCTGATTCAAGGAAAGAAGAAGTTGAAGAACTGTACAGAAAGGTATCTCAGTTGGAATTTAAGAATGTTTCTATGAGAAATTAATTAGATTTAGAACATTTTAAGTTTCAAAATCTGAAGGAGTGTACAGTTTCAAGGCAAGAAGTTGAAATGTTTAAAGAGGATATGCTTACTGTTGTTACACAATTAAAATATAAAATGGTTATGAAGTCAGATTTATCAGATCTGAAGTTGTTTATGGAGAACCAATTTGCATCAGTTGCAAATAATGCTGTTAGTAGATCAGGTACCTTACCATATTTAATCAGAAGGTTTTAGGCTATCAAAGCTGTGATGAGCAACATGAATGACATGATACTAGATATTCAATGTAACAGTGCTCTTTTGTCAGTATTTCTGGACAATCAGAAGTTCGTACTGGATCAACTGACCTCTAGTGAGCCATCGATCTGAATTCTGTTAAATCAGTTATCAGAAAAGCTGTCAGTATTTGTTGAAAAAGAGGGAACGATGCATGAGTTTTTTAGAGTCAATTTAATTGAATATATTTATATGACTCAATAGAACATAGATCTCATTACCAAGCTTGGAGATGGGATGATGAAGAGACTTCAGGAGCAGTTTACAGAAATCAAGTTTGCAATCCATAAGAGATAGACCCTATTGCCTGTCTTACCTAACACTTGATTCCTGTGTATATCATTGTCATGTATATACTACTGTTTTGAAAGAAAATTCTCTTCATTTTTTATTTGTTACTTTCCTTATTTGTTTTACTGATTTTATTTTTGATATGTCAGTATTCCAGATTTAATTATTGATAAACAGTTCATAATATCATTTACTAAAAGTTCAGTGCAATATTAAACATGTCAAAATCCATGATTTTTCATTCTTTTTGATATCACAAAAAGGGGGAGAATATGGATAAACACAACATGAAAACCTACATTTTATTTAGGGGGAGAATTCATTTTATTGGGGGAGAAAAATAAATGAGAAATTTGGATTTATAATTATCTTTTTGGCTGAAAAGTTTTTATTTAAAACTTTATAACTTTTTTTTGAAACATAATTTTTGTTTAAATAATTTTAATTATTTTATGGGTTTTGTGACCATAAAAAAGGGGGAGATTGTTGAGAAAAGTATTGTTTTCAATAATACATGTTAATGTTATTTAAAGGGGGAGATTATTGAAAATAATACTCTGTCTCTTTATGATAATTTTGATGCTCACAAATACCCTTAGTTATTTTCTAATGATTTTATTTAGTATTTTTCAGGAATTTAATAATTTATTTTACTCTTGAAATAATGAGAATCTATTACTTATTTGGAATCTACCTTTAGAGCGTAATGTAATCACTGTTCATACCTTACGTTGTTAACCCTACGTTTGGAAGCCACGTCATCAACCTTACATTTGGCGTCGGAAATTTTGATAGACGATATTTATGTGAAACAATCTGTAAGCTGATTTCTGGGCGGATTTCAATCCGGATTTAAAGTATTCTTTAAAGTACGAATTTGACTGATTCAAATCCATTTTATCAATGGATTTGAGATTCAATTAAATGGATCATTTAATGCCGAGTCTTAAGGGAAGTTATGACTTCTTTGTAAATTCAAATTTTTGAATATCGCGAATCAGAAGGTGACTTTTATGGATCTAAATGTGTAGGAGATATGATTTATTATATATGTTCTCTATGAAACACCATGTATAAGGTGATGTGATCAATATATTGTTGAAAAAGGTGGAAAATAAAGATTGCAACTTTTCACATTGATCTGCTGATTCAAAAGGAGCGTCAAAGCTCTGTTTGTTCAAGAAGAAGGAACTCGATAGAAGATTCACCTGTTCTACATCGAATATCTATTGTGGATATATTACTACTAAAGTTGTGAACTATATATATATATCTACTTCAACTGGATCAACTCAGAACTGCTTCATCTTGAAGATCAATATTTCTAGAGACTTTGATCCATCTGTTGTCAATTGCATTCTGTTGCAATTGTGAAGATCAACTGGAATTTTTTTTCTGAAATTATTTTTTATTCTTGAGTAACCAGCTTCTCGTTCTAAGCTGCATAGGTTCATTTTTGAACCATAAGGATTTGTTTTGACTTGGATTGTAAAGGTATCAACTTCCTGTACTCAGTTGTGAATCGGTCTGTGGAAAAGAGGACCAGATAGTGAAAATCACTAAACTCGTGGAGTTGAGTGTTGGTGGAGTGGACTAAGGGCCTTCTGTTCCCCAAACCACTATACATATTTGTGTTCTTGATTTTAATTTTTCCACTACAAGATCAAATCTGATAAAGTATAAAGGACAGAACTCGTTCAAGAAAAGAGTTATCGAAAAACTACAAAAGACACAATTCACCCCCCTCTTGTGTATAATCTGTAGATTCAGATCCAACACAGATGACCCATCCTGCTGCAAGCTCTGCACTCCACTGGGTCACGTGGACACTAAGGTCTCTAATTCCCCTCTTTACCACACTGGTAGCACATTACCTGGACACCTAAAAAATTCTTCAAGCTAGTACTGCCACCATGAGAGAAATTCATCTGCCTCTTCCTCTTGCCGGTAGAGATGGTACTAGAGACCGGTGTCGAACCACCCTGGTCCACAACACTAGCTTCCTGTACGTTCTGCTAAATAATAAATGTATGGTTCACAATATCATGCACTATAGGAAACCTAAAAACATTCACCAGCGCTCAAATGTTATATCTAAAACCATCCTCAAATCATTTAGCCATAAAAGTCTCATCACCCACCATAACAGGTGCAAAACACTGTAGCTCAGTGAAGTGGGCAGAATAGTCCATCACTGACATGGTGCCCTGCTACAGATTCATGAACTCTCGAGCTCGATCTACCCTTAGTGTCTCTAGAAAGACAAATTTATAGAAGAATACCTGAAAATCTTCCCACTCCATGTCTCAGTGATACTCAGTCTAGGTGGTAACATCCCACCATCTCTTGGTGAAATCACACAACATGTAAGTAGCAAGCTTGACCCTCCTCCCAGGAGGCATCTCCAAATGCTTGAAGATCATCTTCATAGAATCCATCTGTTACTCCTTAGTCTGTGGTTCATCATCCCCTAAAAATGTAGGTGGATTCTACTACTGGAATATACGTGTCAGCTCTTCCATAGATGTGGCAACCAGCACTGCTCCCTGGAAGGTCTACATAAACCGCATGAAGCCCTCATGGAAGTGCACATCTACGCCTACATCTGGTATAACAGTCGGCACCGCATCTAGAACTGCAGTAGGATCCATCGGTAGCCCATGTCCTACCATCTCTAGAGTATAATCATCGCCACTCTCTTGGTGAACAACTCGTGGTCGTCTTGGCGACATGACTCTATAAGGTCAAACATACGCCTTAGATTAAGATCATCAAGGACTAATAACTGGAAATGTAAGAAGGGAGTAGGAAAAAGAAAACATTCAAGTTTTACAAAACAAGACTACACGGCATGTATAATAACTACATGGCGTGTTCCCTTATGTATTTCACATGGGCGTGTACTTCTACCAGAACTCTTTGTGTAACACCCCAAACACACAACGTTTTGTCCTTACACATGGCATGTACTTGAATTTTCTTCCCCTGCCCGAGTCCTTCTACATGGCTAATCCACACGACAATCCTTAGAACGACATTTCACGATGTGTATAAGGTCTACACGGTGTGTACCCTTATTCCCTTACATGGTCGTGTTCTGATGACGGCCTGGGCATGTCTCAACCCCAAGTACATGGCATGTTACACCAGCACACGGAGTTTACACCACCCCGTCTCCCCAGCCACACGGTAAAGTCCACACGGTCTCTCATCGGTCAAGACTACACTATGTGTCCCACAGGTACACGACATGTACTATACGAGCTCCACCGACCCGTGTTGTTTGTGACACGGCCAGTTACATGGATCACACTACACGACATGTTCCATATGGACACGACATATACCAGATGAGGTAAAACCTACCCGTGTTGTTAGTTACATGGTCGGATCCCTGGATTTAACTACACGACGTGTTCTTCATTGACACGACATGTTTAAGATAAGGTTTCTATGTCTGTGTTTCTAACCACATGGCAGACACAGGGTCAACATGACACGACGTGTACAACCAGTACACGACATGTTTCTTCAAGAGTTTCCATATCCCATGTTTTTACCTACACAGCCTATGACACGGTTTGAAAATACACGGCGTGTACATAAGGTACAAGGTGTGTACATAAATTTATTTCCATTTCTTCCGAAATAGAAGAGTACATCGCATGTGTTCATAGAACCACACGCCATTTTGTCTGGGTTTCTGGACAGTAAACCACATAAACTAATCTGGAGCCCCTTTTCTTTAATTTCATGCATCGGTATGCCAAATTCCGATCCTTGGGGGCCCATATTCCCCGCGAAAAAAAATTTATCACTCGACCTTTCACATTATAGTACAAAACGTAACAAAAGACGGGATCATGATCTTCTAAATTCCGGTCCAAGAGAGCCCATACTTCTCAGGAACCAAAGTTTAGCGTCCATAAACCCAACCATAAAATGTACCAATACCCTATCAACAGTAGGAATATCTATCCAGGTACCTATGACAACAACATGCATTTTCTAGCACAACACCTATCACAACAACATGAAATTTCTAATGCACGTACATGGCATGGGAACTATGCATGGCATGTGGTTCTAACATGTGCCTAAATGATGCATGTGATGGAAAGCCTTCATCTCATCTTGTTGCAACTAAATAGAACACAAGTATAAAAATATAAACAACACACCACAAGTGTGTTACCCAATAGTGAAAATCAAATCAACTATAAAATTGAAAAACCAAAAAAATTGCAATTAAACGAGGTAAATTGGATTTTCCTTGTACACGGGTTAGCTACTCCCAGGCACAGGTTATTACCAAATACCAATTCCATCCTATCCCTGACTATAGGCTCCAAATAGTAAGTCAAAGAAAAGAAACACCTTTGATACCACTTTGTAACATCTCGCATCCGGGTGCCACACAATGGGTGCCCTGAACTAGGTTGGTCACATGACCTCAAGCGCATTTCCCCAAACACCAGAGGTTTCTGACTAGCAGTGAGGGCCCAGAACGGATAGTGGGGAAACTATGCCCTCATTTTTTAAAGTGTAACACATCAGAAATAAATATAGCATTCAAAAGCAGATGCAGTTAACAATATCAAGCTGAAATGGACAACGGAACTGAAGTAAAGATAACAAACATTCATATATATATAATGATGCAATATGTCTCTAATTAAAATAAAGAATCCAAAATAGGACACGCAACAATCTAATACAATATAGAACAATGTACAGGTACAATGAAACAAAACCAAAAGAGTGCAATGGAAACCCAGTAGCATCGCAAGCCTGAGCTCAGTCCCATGCTCTCCTACTCCTTTCCAACAATCATATACCTGCATAGGGACCCTTTCCCTTATCAACACCTGCAGTAATATAATATATTTGGGCCCAATACATGACCCAAATATGGTGTGAGAAATAAATCCCAGTAGGCAACCACTGAATGCCCATGCCCAACTATCAGTGATAATGTGAAAAAATAGTATACCATAAAGAAATGCAGTAAAATTGGAAGTACACAAAAGCAGCTACTCTTATCAGTTCCATTACCATTTAATTATTATTTATCAAGTCAATATAATTTAATTATAAGTTCTTGAGACCCAGCCTCAACCAACAATCTCTTATACAGTGCCACAGAAAAAACCACAACTAGTTATCTAATAAGTAGAAGGTAATAACAATACCAATCTTGTGCTTTAGCTTGGCAGGTATAACATAAGAAATCACCATAATGAATATTCCAGTAAACATTGTCCTTAGATATACCAGTCCTTACCCTTAGGCAAGATGAAATGAATCCCTTAGGTGACTTCCCTCAAGCATAACGAATATTGTGCTCAGGCTTACGAGATATCACCCTCATGCACAGAAGCTACTGCCCACAGGCATAAGAAATGTTACCCTTAGGCTAATGAACACTTCCCTCATGCTAAACATAATACTGCCCTCAAGAATTCCATAGGAAAAACAAGTAATCGGGCCGATCCCAACACATAAGAAAGCAATTGATATATGTTTTCTCTCAAGAAAACTCAAACATGCTATAATCCCGGAATACCCAAGGGATACCTGGCCAAACGTCTAAATAAGGGAACCTCACCCTTGGGGTGGCTCTAGATCAAATAATCGATCCAAAACATCAGTTTATACATCTTCATTAGATTACCTATGTATTTATAGGTATCTTAATTGTCAATTTCTCAACCAAACGACACCCCAAACATGGGCGCATGGCACAACAGTATACAAATTCACACCATAGTTGGAATTAAACACAAGACCACCTACCTTGATCTCCTCTAATCAATGTACATGAACAATGCCTCCCGAAACAACCGATAAGGACATAGATCTGGGATATACACTTACCCATTCAAACTCAAATAACATCTCTTAGGGAAAGAATTGTATGGAAAGACTAAAGGAGAGGGAAGGTCTTACCTATGCATTCCAAACAAGATCATCGGTGGAAGAATTAGATTCTCGATGGGTGTTTGGGAGCTCCTCCAAGCCTCGGTCGTCTCTCCCGGTGCTCCTATGGAGTTTTCCGCCTCCTCTGCCGAATGCGGAGGCTAATACCTATTTTTAAGGAAAAAACATAACTACATGATGTGTACTCTCAAGTACATAGAGTGTACTTTTTTTAACTATTCATTGGTGGAAACTCTCCACCACCTTGTTGTTCATCTGCCGACTGATTAAACGGTTCGTAACACTAATTACATGGTGTGTAACGCCCCGACCCCAGTTACCCAGAGCCGGTACATTTTTGCATAACATTGGCATGATCACAAAAGATCATGTCTCGAACGACCGATTAGTTTAGTAGCCTTGGAAACACTAGATACATTCATAAATGGTACATTACATCATAAAGTGAAAAAAACACAATAACATAGTCTCCATAGTCCACTCACATATCCCCTTCAGACTATCCCTGCCGGTTAGTCATAAAATATTTCTTTACATCCTAGGAAAAATAAAACATTGAATAGGGTGAGCTCAAATGCTCAGAAAGGATAACAATATAGCGAAAGCTTTCATAAATAAACATAAACATTTAAGGAAATGTATGACTAAAACAAAAGCCTTTTAAACTTGAACTTCAACATAATATGGAAAAAGTAAATTGAAATAATGTCATTTACTTATTCACATGGATATTCTACTAGTCAAATAATCATATGCAATATCAATAACCACTTTCATAATGATGTAATACATAATTCCAGACTATCATAACCACGTAGCCAAGGCCTCGTGCCAAGACCAAAAATAAGATTTTGTCAAGGCCTCGTGCCAAGACACTAGTTTGTCTCATGAGACCTGCCGATGCATCGAGGAGCTATAGCGGGCTCCACCCGTCACTTATTAAGTCCAATGCATCCCTCATATTAACAGGTTTAAACATATCATAAACCATAACATAATCATAACACATAAAACATGCATAAAGGAAACATAACATTTCCAAATTTCAATCACAAGATATCAATACAACACACTGATATAATAAAAATGTTATCAAAACCATATTCAATACCAAAATAAATGAAAATTAAAACATTGTATTTATTTTTCATTTAAAAAATTTATATCTTGTAGAGGAATCCGAAACTCAAATAATGGTCATAGAAGCAGAGAAGTCGTTGTTACCGCATACGTAAGAAAAAACATTCCTTTTTTTGTTTAGTAAAAATGATTCTTATAAAAATATTCCTTTGAATAAAAGTAAAAGTAAAAGGGGTTTATACATCGTATAAAAGAAATATTTGTATAATACAAAATATGCCTCAATGAAAGAAGATTGAGACGAAGTCCCTTAAAAATATCATTTTTTTAAATAAAATAGATCTATTATGTGTATTCACTATAATTACACATAAAGAAAGTATAAATACAAGATAGGACATAATAATATTATGACATAATTTGAAAGTCAGATATTAACCCAAAGAATGGAAATTGGGTTAAGAAGTTCCCTTACCTCATGTCCGACTTGACTTGATTTTTCTTTAACCTCCTGAATAATAAACTAGAGTTAATCTATACTTTCTTAAGAACCTTTTTCCAGTTCATTATCCCTTTTATATCACTTATTACCATGTTACGAAAATTATGTAGTCATTTAAGTTAATAACGGTCGTTTTGTCGATCTTTGGTACTTCAGTCAACAATAAACTTCTTATAACTACAATTTGTTTATGTGGTAGAATATCCATTATCTCCAGAATTATATTCATGATGTAGATATCATATATATCATATATATCCATTATATACATTCATTAATAATATTACGTAACATTTAGAGGTAATAAATGAAATGCACCGTTCATGGAGAGGGTAAGCCGTACGTACGCATAAACGCTACTTTCATTTCTATTTCGTATTTAATGGAATGAAATCATAATGATATAAAGGTGTATTAAAATTCCAGTATAATATCATATATAATATCATTTAATCCATCCTTTATACATCCCACATATGGCATTAACGATTCAAATCACTTTGAGGGGGCGGTAGTCCGCACTTCCTTAAATGAAATTATCGCGTGCACCCATAATGGAAATCATAACGGTATGCCATAAATGAGAAATACAGAAGCATAAGGAAAACATAAACATAATATATATATCATATATGAAAATATTTTCATCAAAATGGCAACCATTAGATGTGTTAAACGAATATTGAACAATCATCATTTCATGAGGCATTATTTCGCCATCCACAGAAACAGTATGTTCTTTAACCATTAGACAAAGGTGTGTGTAAGGGTAAATAAAATAATTCTCATAACAACATTCTAGTATATTTAAGATACTGGTGTTGTTACAAGATATAGTAGTAAAAAGATTTTAAGGGGTTGGAGAAGCAAAATAAAACAAAATAACATAAGAGAAGACATTACCTTAAAATCAGGTAACTCTTTTTTATTTGAGCCAAAGGCTTCCTTGGGAAGACTTCTGCCCAAAGTGAGGCTTCTAGGAGTAATAGAGGGACGTTGAGAGATTATTTGGGTTGTGGTTGGCCGAGACAAATTGCTTGGAAGGTGTGAATAAGGTGGTAGTGGTGGGGGCCTTTTATAAGAGGAGAGGAGGGGCACTCTTAGAAAGATTGAAATGATACATTATTATGAAATGATTATCAGATTCTAAAGTTCCAAAAATGATATATTTCAATACTAAGGTGATAAGGGTTAGAAATATGCCCATACAATAGGTTTTTTTACAAATTTAAGCCTTAGAATTTACATTATCTTTTCATTTTATTTAAATCGTTAATTAATGAGGTAATCGTTGCATCATCATTGTGTCATAAATAATTTTATTTATTTAATGTATAAAAATTATAAAAAAAATTACCATGATGTAGGAAATCATTTTATCTTTCCAATTAATATTTATAGTGAAAAGTTTAACTTATATAACCCCATGCAATAATTTTTTTAGTAAAACAACACATGTTTGTGACAATTTTATTTTTACTTTAAATAAAACGTTATTAATATCATTTTCTTACCCAAGTGGCTCCATAGGGTCCCCAAGTTGACCCATGGATTTTATTGGTCTTCCATGACTCATCCAATAAGGGTAGTATGAGTGTAAGGGTATTTTCATATTTTTATAATATCATTTTTACCTTAAATTTCACTAATTACCTTTAATCGCGATTAATTAAACTTAAAAGTTACTATTCACCAAAAAATTATTTTAATCCCATTGAACCAAATTTTACTTCCGAATGAAAAGCATGTTTTTAGGATTTTTGAAAATCAAATCACAGAAGTGGTAATGTTTCATTTAAACAAAAAATCAGTTTTTTAACTACCACTTAGTGGTTTCACTATTCATCAAAAATTGAAGTTTTTCAGAACAATGCCAAAATTTCACCCTAAGATATAATTTATATCCCGAATTCAAAAATGATGTATATTTTAAAAAATTCCAAACATATAAGTTTCATTAATTAATTTTATAATTAATTCCCGTTGTCACAACAAATAGCGTGTTTTTAAGAAATAATATATATCAAAAGATTGACAATTGTTTATGTCAAATTTCAAAGTGAAATTAATTCTAATGAACTCCATAAGATAAAATAGTAAAAATATATTATAATTATAATTTAAAACCACTCAATAGTATAATTTATCACTATAAAATTTTTTGATTAAAAAATTTGTTTTTAAGTATTTTTCATTATTCATAAAAATTGGAAGTTCTCAGAAAAAAACCAAAAATTCAACATAAGATAATTTCAATATTCCAAATCCAAAAATGAAGTCCATTTTGAAAGATAAAATTTATAAAATTTCAGAAAGTGGGTATTACTATTAATAATGGCTATTTTGATTGGTCGCGGTGTGTTAGAATCTTGAACTTGCGTATAATGGAAGTTATTGCATTATTGAAAGAGAAGCGTATCATGGAAGCTCGGGGTGTTACATGGTGTGTACTATTTGTTTTACTGTTCATTTTGAGACTACTCTCCACCACCTTACTATTAACCTTCTGAATGATTACAAGGTGTGTATTATAAAGTACACAGAGTGTAGTTAGTTTATACACTTTTAATCACTGACATGGCTACACGCACTGTATACTCATCTCACACGGCCAAAGTACACGGATTGTGGAAATGTACAAAGAATTTACCCATAAATTTGAGATTTTTTCTCACATTTCCCTTATTTTCTCAATAACACTTACGGAAGAAGGAAGAGAAGAAAATCGTACCTCAAGAATAAGAACCGGGTTCTTATAAATGGTCATTTTGTCAATATTTTGTACTTGAATTAAAAATGAACTTCTTATAATTACAGGTTGTACATGTGGTAAAAAGTCCATTATATCTTGAATTATATTCATGGTTTAGAAATAATATATATCATATATATCTAGTATATATATTTATTTATAATAGTACATAATATTTGGGTATAAGAAATGAAATGCACTGTTCATGGAGACGGTAAGTTGTACGTGTACATGAATGCTACTTTCATTTATATTTCATATTTAATGGAATAAAAACTTAATTATAAATAGGTATATTATAATTACAATATAGTATAATATATATAATTTCAGTAACTCCATCCTTTGTAGGTTTCACATATGTTATGAATGAGTAATATCACTTTTGAGGGGGCGGTAGTCCTCATTTCCTCAAATGAAATTATCATATTTACCCATTATTGAAACCATAAAGGTATTATATAAATAAAAAATATCGAAGAATAGAAGAAATATAAATATTATATATATATAATATAAATATAGTTTCATTTTAATGGCCAGCATAATAGGTTGTAGGAGAAGATTGAACAATCATCGTTTTGTGAGGCAGTAGTTTGTTGTCCACAGAAACCGTATGTTCTTTACCCATTAGATGAAGGATTGTGTAAGTGTAGTTAAGTTCATTCTCATAAAAACAACCAAGTATATTTAGTATACTGGTTTTTTCATAAAAAATATGTAATAAAAAGATTTTAGGGGGTTGGAGAAGTAAAAGAAAAGAAAAGAACTTAGAAGAAGACACTACCTTAAAATTAGGTAACTCCCTTTGTTTTGAACCAAAAGAATTTCTTGAAGTGCCTTCTGCATAAGGTAAGGATTCTAGGTGGAAGAGAGGGATATTTAAAGATTGTTTTGGAAGAGTTTGGATGATACAAGGGGCTTGAGAGTTGTGAGTAATGTGTTAGAGGTGAGGGCTTTTTATAAGGGGAGGGGCTCTTTAGGAAAGTTTGAAAATATTATTTTAATATATAATGATTTTCAGTTTCTAAAGGTCCAAAAAATATTAATGTAAAATATAATATGACTATTGTTCGAAATAAAACCATCAAATAATAATTGGACTGGTTTTAGATATTTTTTTAATCTTTATAATCTTATTTATTTAAATCATTCATTAATGAGTTAAACACTGGATCATTATTGTGTCATAAATAATTTTATTTATTTGATGTCTAAAAATTGTAAAAAAACTACCATGATGTATAAAATCTTCATATATTTAAAATTAATATTTATAGTTGAAGAGAAAACTTATATAACCCCATTTAGAAATTGATTTACTAAAAGATATATTTTTATGTCTTTTTTGTCTTTACTTTAAATTAATTGATAAAAGTGTCTTTATCACTCTTAAGTTTCTCCATGGGGTCCCAAAATCGACACAATGATGAACATAGTTTTAAATGTATCAACCAATAGTATTAGTACATATGTTAAGGTAATTTAATATTACTATAGTGATATTTTTTACCCTTATTTTCTAGATTTACCTTTTAACCATGGTAAATAAAATATTTACCGACGTAAATATTCATAATGTATAAAAATAAAAGTTAACTATTTATATAATTTGGACTTCTTAGTTACAAATATGGAATCCATTTTTCCAAATTCAAAACATATAAGTGCCAGAAATTAATTTCAAATTAATTCACGTTGTCAAAACAAAAAGGGAGTTTTTATGAAATTATAACTATCAAAAGATTAACACTTGTTTATGTCCAATTTCAAAGTGAAATTACTTCCCATGAACAAAATTGTATTAAATAGTGAACACATAATATAATTACACTTTAAAACCAATTAAAAAGATAATATAACCATATAAATAGATTAGATTAAAAGATAATTAAGAATTAAAATACAGTATTTTTCACAATTAATTAAAAAATGAACATTATCAGAAAAATACCAACTCTTCATCCAAGGTAAATTTTGATTTTCTAATTCTATAGAAGAATGTTATTTTGTAAAATAGAACACATAAAAGTGAAAAAAACTAGATTTAAAAAGGGTTCTTCATCAATAGGCGGTAAATCGACCTTTTAAAGAATATTAGACTATTTTTGCTTAAAATTAGATTCTTTCTTATTTTAAGCCTCTCAAATTTATTGGATAAATGTAAAAACATTTAACAAAAATGTATAATCATATTGTAGTTAGTTCTATTGATTCCTTCTATTAAAAAATCTAGGCGTTAACTACCATTTAAAATAATAATATTATATTATTATTTTTTAGTATAACTCAACGTTGTGTGCAATGTAAGATTTCAAAGAAACTCATTATCGCATATCGAGTACTCCATCGAACATGGAATCCCCTTTAAAGTAAAACTAATATTTAATTCACAAATATTAATAAATTTGAAAATATCATATTCTTTATTTACCTGGGATGTTACGTCCTTCCCCTCTTTTGGGAATTGCATCCCTGCAATTCTATTCACATGTCAACAAGTGGGGGTATTTATCCCTCATAGCATTTTTATATTCCCATGTTTCTTCTTCAACCATATTGTTTTTTCCAAAAAACGTTTACCTAAAGAATTACCTTATTCCGCAACACTTCCTCTCTTTAGTCAATAATTTGGACGTGTTGTTCCTTATAAGAGAGATTTTCTTCCAACTGAACTACTCCTAGGCTCAAAACATGAGATAGATCCGGAATATACTTTCCCAACATTAAAACGTGAAAAACATTGTGTACTTGGTATAAACACAGAGGTAATGCAAATCTTTATGCAACTGATACAACTTTCTCTAGGATTTCATAAGATCCAATAAACCTCATACTCAACTTTCCCTTTTTACCAAAACACATAACACTTTTCCATGGAGAAACTTTGAGAAAGACATGATAACCTACATCAAAAGAAAGATCCTTCCTCTAGTTATATGCATAACCTTTATGCCTTGTTTGAGCTATTCTCATGTTTTTCTCAATCAACTGAACGTTTTCTGCCATCTCTTTTACCAATTATGGTCCCATCAGTTTCCTTTGACCTACTTCATCCCAAAAAGCGAGAGTTCGACATTGTTTCCCATATAATTCCTCAAACGGAGAAATCATTATACTGAAATGAAAACTATTATTATAAGAAAATTCAACCTAGAATGATGTTGGTCCCAAATTCCCTATTAATCCATTGAAGAATCATGTAGCATATCCTCCAAGTTCTGAATTGTTCATCCTGACTTCCCATCTGATTTGGGCAAGAAATGTTGTAATAAAATTTAATTCAGTGCCCAACAACTTCTGAATGACTTTCTTAAAGTTAGAAGTGAACCTTAGATCATGATCAGATACAAGGAAGAGGGGCACTCCATGTAACCTAACTATCTCTTTAATATACAACCAAGAAAGTTGATCTAGAGATAGTGTATCTCGAATAGGAAGGAAATGAGCAGATTTAGTCAATCGGTCAAAAATAAACCATATTTCATTATTATCTCAAGATGTATTCAGTAATCCCACAATGAAGTCCATATATATATTTTCCCATTTACACAATGGCACCGATAAAGGCTGAAGAATCCCTTTTGGTAACCATCGCCATGCTTTAACCTGCAGACAAGTCAAACATTTCATATCAGAGTTAGTAATATCTCTTTTTATTCCATTCCAACAGTAATACTCCTGAAGATCTTTTTACATCATAGTACTACCAGGATGAACTGAAAACGGAGAACTATATGATTCACATAACAACTCATTCTTAAATTTTGAATCACAAGGCACACATAAACTCTTTCCAAATCTCAAAATACAATCATTATCAACGTTAAAATCAGGCAACTTACCCTTCTGAACCAACTTTACCTTTTTCTGCAACTCATTGTCTTCCTTATGCGCATGCTTAATTCTGTCTGATAGAGATAACTTCACTAACACCTGAAACAAAACAGAGGAATTTCATACACTAAAAACTTCTATGCCAAATTTCTTCAAATAAAAAGCCAAAGGATCTCATTCCAAAAGTTGCATAGTTAATGATGCGTTCCTTTTTCAACTCAAATCATCATCCACTCTATTTTATTTTCTTGGATGGTAATGGATTGTGAAATTATAATCTGTAATTAATTATAGCCATCTCCTTTATCTCGGGTTTAATTCTTTCTGAGTGAATATATACTTCAAACTTCTGTGGTTGATATATATTTCACATTTTACTCAATACAGATGATGCCTCCAATTATTTAAAGTAAAAAACAATAGAAGCTAATTCCAAATCATGTGTAGGGTAATTTAACTCATGAGGTTTCAACTGTCGTAAAGTATAATCAATTACCAGATCATTCTACATAACTACACAACCAAGTACTTTCAACGAATCATCATTGTAGATAATAATATCACCATTTATGGAAGGTAGTTCCAACACTGGAGCATTCACCAATGTTCTTTTCAATTCTTGAAAACAATCATCACATTATTTTCTCCAAATAAACTTAATTTCTTTTCAAGTTAGCATAGTCAGTGGGCTAGATAACTATGAAAATTTTCAATTAAACTCCGATAATAACCATCCAAACCCAGAAAACTATGGATCTCAGTTATATTTATGGGTCTTAGCCATTCTTCAACAACTTTTGTTTTAGCAGGATCAACTATTATTCAATTTTTTTAAACAATGTGACCAAGGAATGAAATTTTTGGTTACCAAAACTCACACTTTTCGAATTTCCCATACAGTTTATTTTCTTTTAAGGTTTGGAAGGAAACCCTTTAATGACTTTCATGTTCCTAATTACTTTTGGAATAAACCAAAATATCATCAATGAACACAAACAAAAACTTATCCAAGAACTCACAAAAATATCTATTCAGAATATCCTTGAATACATCAAGTAATTGGTTAACCCAAAAGTCATAACCACAAATTCATATTGGCCATATCTAGTACAAAACTCAGTCTTCAGAATGTCTGCTTCCTTTTCTTTCAACTGATGGGACCCTGACCTCAAATCAATCTTCAAAAAATATTGATCTCTATGGAGATGATCAAAAAAATCATAGTTATGAGGTGAAGGATACGTCTTCATAATAGTGAAGTTATTCAAGGATCTATAATCAATTCAGAGTCTCATTGAACCATCTTTATTTTTAACAAACAAGACAAAAGAACCCCATGGTGATGTGCTTGGTTGAATGAAACCTTTATCTAATAAATCCTGCAATTGATTATTTAACTCTAAAATTTTAATTTGAGCTATTCGTTAAGGGGGATTTGAAATTGTATTAGAATAAGGAACTAAGTCAATAGTAAATTCAACTTCTTAATTAGGTATAAAACTAGGAAACACATCATAAAAACCATAAAGGTACTCATTTACCACTGGGACATCATTAATCTAAAAAGTTCCTTTATTTACAACAATATGAGTAAGGTAACATTCATTTTCATATTTTACTAGTTTCTCAGATTCCAGATATATTATCAAAAGTGAGGTTTCATTCTTGTACACAAACTAAAAATCTTTCTGAAAAGAAACCTCTTTAGCTCTGCAGTCAATCTTAGAATGATAAACTGAAAGCCAATCCATACCCAAAAAAACATCAAACTCTACTCGAGTCAAAACAATAAGGTTAACAGGTAGATTCTTTCCACACACAATAACAAGAAGGTTCTTATGATTTATTTTTGTCTCAAAATTTCCTCCAAGAGTTTTTACCATAATTTTAGGATTAATATCTTGAGATGGAATTCCCAATTTACAAGAAAATTTCTCTGAAATGAATGAATGTGTAGACCCTGAATCAAACAACACATTGGCATAATCTGAGAAAACAAAAAGTGTACCAAATAAAAATTCATTCGATGGACCAACATCTGCTAAAGTAGTTTCAAAGTATTTCACTACCCCTTTATGCTTGTAGTCTGGCTGCTTTCCCTCAGTTCAGTTCTTCGTTCGACACAGATTTGCATAATGACCCATTTCATTACACTTAAAACATTTTACTAGCTGTAAATCAGATTTTTAATTACCATTAACCTAATATTTTTCAGGGCAATTACGAGCCTTATGTCCCATTTTACCACATTGGTAGAACATACCATAATTCAAAATACATTCCCCAACATTCTTTTTACCATAATTTTCACAAACTCTTCACTTAAGTTTCTTACCATCAGACTTTTTAATGACTTCTTCCCTTTCGTCTACCACCTCGACCTCTTATTCTGTTGTTTTTCAAAGAATGCATGATTATCAGCAAACTCCATTTCCACCTTCTCCACACATTAAAAAAGTCGTTCATAAATTTTGAACTCATGAGATGCTAAATCCCTTTTATTCTTTGGCTTTAATCCTGAGTAAAAATGGCTGATTTTACTATCAAGATCTCATATGAAATTTGGAGCATACCATGATTGGTGAGTAAATTTTGCTTCATAAGAATCCACTAATTCATCCTCCAACTTAAATTCTAGGAACTGTTTTTATCCTATGATAAACCACTTTAGGAAAATATTTCTCAAGAAACATACCTTTATATTCGTCCTAATCAAGAGAATCAATCTTCTCACTATCCTATATATTTTTCACCATCGACCACCACTGATCATCTTTACCTTTAAATTGATAAACAGAAAGAATAACCTTTTGATGTTCTGAACAGCCCATGACATAAAAAATCTTTTCCAGTGCTTTAATCCACCCTTCTGCTAGCATAGGGTCTAATGATCCTCTGAATGATGGGGGATGTTGCCTTATGAAATGCTGCACTACTGACATCTTTCTATGGGGATGATCTGGCTGATATCATGCATGGATACCAACACCATTTATAGCCTGATTCAACTGCTCCATCACTACAAAAAACTGTTCAATTCCATTTATGACCATCTCAGGTTGCTGATTTGGAAGTTTGTCTTCTTCCTAATGTTATCCCATCATAGATGCCTTGTTTCCTCTATAGAAAACCATTTTGAACACAGAAATATCTTAGGAAAAGAAACATGGTAACCTGTAAATGTTATATCTTTTCAATATTAACATAAATTAATTTATATATATTAATTTAACAATATAATAACTCTTAAAGTTGTCTTAACTAACCTATGATACCAATTATTAGGATTCAGCCTTAACACGTTACATAATCTTGAATAAAATGGATAATTCACATTTAGGATCTTTTCAGGTTTAGAGTTTTAGATAATTAGGTCATAACTATTACATTACATCACCAAAATTAAAAACTAGACACTTCTACTTAGTTTCCATTTTTATTATAAAATAAAAACTCTTGAAAAAAAGAGCCATGTCTAGTTCCATGTTTTAGACAGCATGACTTTTCCTTTATCCCATCCTTGACCCTATTCATCTTTAAGTCCTGTGAAAAACATTTTCAAACATGGGATGAGCATAAAAAGATCAGTAAGGGTTATAAATCAATGAAAGAAAACATTAGTTCATAAATAAATACGTAACATAATCTCTTTAAAATACCTCATGAAATCATAAGATTTATGAATAACACATAGTAATCACAAATCTTAAAGGTTACTTGTGGAATCCATAAAATACTTGCATTATAGATTTCACAGCTAAGTATGGTGTTACATTTTTAATATCCATCATAGTATATTCCATAAATCTATTAGGAGAAACATTCACATCTACCTCCGTCACATTACCCAGTTCATTGGAGATCAATCTCGGGCTCATCCGCCCTATGTTTATCATGGAACGGCCCATATATGTAAACAATGCCCAAGAACAATAACATATTTATAACACATAAAACAAATATAAAGTAAAGATAACATTTCCAAATTTAAATAAAAATATATCATTTAAATATTTTGACATAAAAAATCTATTATCAAAACAATTTTCAATACCAAAATATATAAAAGAGAATATGTTATTTATTTTCCTTTAAAAAACATTACAGCTTGTTAAGGAAGCCAAAGATCATATAATGCTCATGGCAGCGGAAAGGTCGTTTTCACCACCTAAGTTAAAAAGAAAAATTATTATTTTTTGTTTATTAAAACACCTCATAGGCAAAAGATTCCCTCTAAATGAAATTAATAGTCAATGGGGTTTATACACTGTATAAAATAAAGTCATGTAGAAATCAAATTTTGTGTAAATAAAATTTGTACATGTGGTCAGAAGTACATTATCTCCAGAATGATAGTCATGATTTAGATATAATATATATCATATATATCCAGTATATATATGTATTTATAATAGTACATAACATTTGCAGATAAGAAATGTAATGCACTGTTCATGGAGACGGTAGGTCATATGTATGCATGAACTCTACATTCATTTCTATTTCGCATTTAATGGAAGGAAAACTTAATGATACATAGGTATATTATAAGTCCAGTATAATATCTTATTTATAATTTTATTAACTCCATTATTTATACGTTTCACGTATGGCATGAATGAGTCATATCACTTATGAGGGGATGGTAGTCTGCACTTCCTCAAATGAAATTATCGTATTTACCCACTACGAAAACCATAAGGGTATTCTATAAATGAAAAAATAAAGAAGCATATAAATAATATAAAAATAATATATATCATATATAAATATAGTTCTATCTTAATTTCCCCCATAATAGTTTTTAGGAGAGTATTGAACAATCATCGTTTCGTGAGGCAGTAGTTCATCATCCACAGAAACAGTATGTTCTTTACCGATTAGACGGAGGTGTGTCTAAGTGTACTTAGAATCCCTCTCATAATAAAAACTATTATATTGAGGATACATGAGTTATTATAAAAAATAATTAATAAAAATAGTTTAGTGGGTTTGAGAAGTATAATAAAAGAAAATAACTTAAAAGAAGATGTTACCTTTAAATCGGGTAACTCCCTTTGGATTGAACCAAAAGGATTTTTTGAAGTGCCCTATACCAAAGGTAAGGCTTCTAGATGGAAGAGAGGGATATTTAGAGCTTATTTTGGAAGATGTTTTATGAGGAAATGGGCTTGATAGGTGTGAGTAATGGGTTAGAGATGAGGGATATTTATAAGGGGGAGGAGGGGCTCTTTAGGACTGTTTGAAAATATTATTTTATTATATAATGGTTTTTGGTTTATAAATGTCCAAAACTTATTAAAGTCAAAGATAAGATGACTCGTTTTCGAAATAAAATAATCCAATAATAATTGGATAGGTTTTGGATATTTTTCTAATATTTATAATCTTATTTATTTAAATCATTCATTAATGAGATAAACAATACATCATTATTGTGTCATAAATAATTTTATTTATTTGATGTCTAAAAATTAAACATAAAAACCATTATATAGGAAATAGTTTTAGATTTCAAATTAATATTTATATTTTAAGAGATAACTTATATAACCCCATGTAAAAATTGATTTACTAAAAGATATATGTTTATGTCCTTTTTGTATTTACTTTAAATTAATTAATATAAAGTGTCATTATCACTCTTAAGTGGCTCCATGGGGTCCACAAATTGACCTAAGGATGCCCATTGTCGAACATGAAGCAACCAATAGGATTACAACACATGTTAGGGTAATTTAATATTATTATAATAATATTTTTTTACCCTTATTTACTAGATTTACCCTTTAACCATGATAAATAAAATATTTACCGAAGTAAATATTCATAATGTCTTAAAACAAAAGTTACCTATTTACACAATTAAGACATCCTGATTCCAAATATGGAATCTATTTTTCCATATTCAAAACACATAAGTGCCATAAATTATTTTAAAATTAATTTCCGTTGTAAAAACAAAAAAGCGTGTGTTTAAGAAATTATAACTATCAAAAGATTGACACTTGTATATGACCAATTTCAAAGAGAAATTACATCCAATGAACAAAATTGTATTACCTCATAAAAAAATAATCTAATTACACTTTAATCCCAATTGAAAAGATAATCTAACCGTATAAATAAATTATATTAATAGGTGGTTTTGAATTAAAATACTGTATTTTTCACTATTCAATAAAAAATGAACATTATTGGAAAAATACCAAATTTTTATCCAAAGTAAATTTCGATGTTTAAATTCTAAATAAGAATGTTATTTTGTCAAATGGAACACATAAAAGTGATAAAAACTAGATTTAAAAAGGATTCTCCATTAAAAAGCGGTAAATCGACCTTTTAAATAATATTAGACTATTTGTGCTTAAAATTAGATTCTTTCTTATTTTAAGCCTCTAAAATTTATTAGATAAATGTAAAAACATATAATAGACATGTATAATAATATTGTAGTTAGTTTTTTTATTCCCACCATTAAAACATCTAGGTGTTAACTACCATTTAAAATAATAATATTATATTATTATTTTTCAGTATAACTCAACGTTGTATGCAATGTAAGATTTCAAAGAAACTCGTTCTTACATATCGGCAATGCCATCGAACATGAAATCCCCTTTAAAGTAAAATTAATATTTAATTCAAAAAAATTAATAAATATAAAAATATCATATTATTTATTTATTTGGGATGTTATAATTCATAGTATTGGGTACAAATATTAAACTAATGATTAAAATAAATGGAAACCCCTCCACTCCTCCACTATAAACTCTACCCCTCTTTACCTCCTCTCATCGCACCTCTCAAGCCTTAATCCTAGTAAATATTCTTCTAAAATATATCCCTAATCCCTTCTCCCACATCCATCAGCCCTTGGTCTCTTAAAAATACCAAATCCTCTCCTCTAAAGAGGTTCTCAATGAAGATATATTCACGAGTTAAATTCCTCCTTTAATTTATTTTATTTTCATTCAAGTTCCATTATTTTATTTTTCTTTCATCACCTTCATTCATCAAAATTTTATGATAACTTAAATACCATAAATTTTCTAGAATTTTGTTATGATAATGGAATAATTCACCAGCATCTCTCATTTCTCCTCCTTTTATACAAGAAATGAAAACACCATCTGAGATGTGTTAATTTCTCATATTCAAGGACGATGGGTTTTAAATTTTTATTAAAATATTGAATTATGGCCATGAATCCATTTTTATGGTTCAAATAGACTATAATATATGCATTATTTCTAATTTGATGTTCTGAATTCTTTTATACACATGATATTAATTTATACAGTAAAATATGATCAAAGTGATAAAAAAACCGCCACTTAACCAAAACAGATATCCTTAAAGTTTTATATAATGATTCATCTTCACATTAAATAACAAAATGAAATTTTTAACCAAGTAATCTAATATATTATAACTAATAAAATATAACTCCAATTCTATAAAATCATTCTCATTTTACATGTTTATCCTAATAGGTATATAAGTAAACCAATCATGTAAACCAATGAAACAAACAAAGAAATTGAACATCTTAACCCATAAAAAAGGCCATGAATGAACATAATAAGGTAATAATAAATCTAGTAAATAATGAATAGGTACTTAAAATTTTAATTAATGAATTTAATTTGGTTGTCCAGGATGTTAAGATCAAGTGAAGGACACCATTAGACTTAAGGTGAAGGATTATACTTGAACCTCCTTTGTTCCTTTGGGTTTCTTTATATTTATTTTTACCAAAGTGAAGTAATATATTATGTTTATGTACATATTATAAATTCTGTTTATATTCTCCTAACTCATGTATCAAGATCCAGTCATCATTATCTTTTTGGGATATTCATATTTTTAAATGATTCCCTCCTCAAAACTTCCCGATAAGCAAACCCATTTTAATGGAACTTCCGGAATACATACCCAATTTCAAGTGTAATCTATCATTTATTTTAAGCAATGATTTTTTTTATAAAATCATAAATTTTATTATGAAAACCTTCTTGGTTCACTTCTGGATTTATATAAAATATTATACACTTTTATATTTAAAATTATCTTTAATATTTTCCTTAAAACCACACTAAACTATTTTAATGCTAAAATTTAATAAATACTTTTATTAAATGTTGTTAATTATAATTGAAATCACTTACCATGATATATTCTTATTTAAACTTATGAATTTCCATGAATGTATTAATTCCGTTATTTCATGGATACTTTTATGATACGCCTATTCGTTATGGTTTATAACATAATTATGATACCCATTTATTTTCATGGGTACCCTTATGTTTATGTATGATTGATTATGTATGATTATTAATGTGGAAAACATATTTATTAACTTGTTAATATGGGTATTCCTATATAGTTATCTAATAAATTTGGTATATTTCATTCTAATGAGATGTTATGTGCAATGGTCTTGCTGGTTAGCCTTGACTTGTGATACCTTGTGCAATGGTCTTGGTAGTTAACTTTGACTTGTGATCCTTTATGTGAAAAGATACCTGAATCATTCTAAAGTCATGTTTTATGCTACTTCCACATTATTATGACTCCATGTTTATATGATCCCATATTTATATTTTATGATTCCAAAAGATTTATGTTTTTATATCGTTTTTTCATGCTTTCTAACCCATGTGCTAAAGATTTATGATTATGTTTATTCCCTTACTGGGATATTTTTCATCCTTTTGTTCATGTTATCCCTAGGTTATCCTATGAGGATGTACGATCACAATGGAAGTTAAGATATCCTTACAAATATTAAAT
This sequence comes from Viscum album, assembly GCA_963277665.1. Taxonomy (NCBI): domain Eukaryota; kingdom Viridiplantae; phylum Streptophyta; class Magnoliopsida; order Santalales; family Viscaceae; genus Viscum; species Viscum album. The sequence goes on along the minus strand of OY728129.1, from coordinate 1,745,389,197 downwards.
AAAGAAATTATTTATTTAGACCCATGTTTTTCATTTCTAGGTACCTAGTCTTCCAAGAGACTAGACTTTACAATCCTTGGATCATAAAATGATGTTTAACTATGAATAAAATCATGTAATGAAATGTGTAAAATTCTAGGGTCACTATATTTGGTATCAGAGCATGGTCTAGTTATTTTTAGAGGTTAGGAATATAGCACTTTAGTATGAACCTTAGGTATGAGACTAAGTATAAGAAAACAAACCTAAATTTTGGTAAGTATAGTGTAAGTGGTTTATCAAGAAAATATATCCCTATATGTATGAGAACAAGTGGATGTGGCTTTGGAATAGATGTATCTAGGGTTAAAACCTGAAAACACTTCATTGAGCTAGACTCAAATGGGAACTGGTGCACAACAACGGGCCTTGCTGCACTCGTAGTTTGAAACTCTCGGGGGATATGCTTTGGTAAATTCATAATCTTAATATGAAACATTATTAATGGAATAGAAAAAGACACCATAAGAATATATGTTAAGTGAAAGATCAAGGATAACCTAGATTGAAACCTTATGAATCACAAGTTAGGATATACTTTTACGATGAGAGTTTATCCTTTTATGTTTAAAGTTTCCTTTTTATTATTAGTAGCTAAGTATTCAATCCCTCTTATTGTGCATTATTTTTCTTAGTTAATGGTAGGAAATAGAGTAACACATGATAATAATCAATGTGATAGGGAATGTGAATATTTCCCTAATTATATGACAAATATGATAGGAATGAGTGCTCAAAACTTCATGATAGTACTGGCTGAGCTAGCTCAAGTTATGAATAATAACATTAATCATGTGGAACAACCTCCTTTTCCAATTAATGATCAATTTTTTTTAAAATCATTCATAAAACACATGCCTATTATGTTTAGTGGATATTTATATCCACTCCTCATGGAATAGTGGATTAACTCTATTGAAAAGATAGTCTCTATCCTCTAGTGCTTATAAGATGAGAAATTCCTACTGTTGGTCCATCATTTTGAAGGGGAAGCTGATTAGTGGTGGAAACTAATCAATAATACGAATTCCTATGAGGAAATTTATTCCATGGATTGTGAGGAATTCAATAAAATGTTTTTCAATAATTATTTTCCTTGAACCCTCCATATCAATATAGAAAGATAGTTCCTCGAACTTAAGTAGAAGGAAGATGAGTCCATCAGGGTATATGAATAAAACTTATCAAGGATTCAAAGATATGCCTCTGGCATTGTCATGAACAATGAAAGAAATTTGGATCTCTTATTTAGGATACTAAATCCTATTCTACAAAAAACATTGGCAATTCAGGACTATGAAAGTTATGAGGAGATTGTATATTGTTCCCTCAATGTTGAAATGAAGATTAGAGACTCTCATTGGTCTCATGGGACAGGTGAAAAAATCATAATATAGAGTCTAATATTGGTGATTTGGAAAATAAATTTCATGATGGGAAGAAGATCGAACACCACACATGTAAAAATTGTGGGAAGAAGCATCATGGGAACTGTCTAAAGGAAATCTAGAATTTCTTCAAATGTGGAAAGATGGGACATCTAGAAACGAAATACCAAAGGGATATGAAGAATTACACTAATTTGGAAGAAGAAATGAAGGTTCATATCAATTCTTATCATGTAGTGTAGTGTTTCAACTACAAAGAGAATTGGCATTATGCAAACAATTTCTCTAATACAAGGGTTTTTGGATGAAATAAACAAAAAACTCCAAGGAAACAAGGAAGGGATTATGCATTCACTACTACTGAGGTGGAGATGGACAATGATGTGGTGACAGGTATGCTTGTAATTCATTTAAAAATAGTGAATGTACTATTTGATTCTGGTTCTATTCATTCTTTCATATCTTTCAAGTTTAGTACAACTATTAAAACACCACCTCAAAATTTGGAGGTTGAGTTATATGTGAGAAATGTAAATGTGGAAATTACTACATATAAATTGTATAACTCCTCCCAGGTTAACATTTGTGGATTGAACCTCTCATTACATCTCATTATACTTCCTTTAGCGGAGTTCGATGTCATCTTGGGCATGGATCGGCTATCATTATAAAAATTTGACATCAATTGTAAGGAAAGGGAGATCACTCTTTATATCCCAAAGCATCCTCCAATTATTTACAAACATAAGGAGGTAGATGAATATATTTTAGAATAATTATCTCAAGTGTGTATATTATTGTCTAATGATCATGCATGCCTTTCTCAAATGATTAAGACAAAGGAGATGATAGTTCTTGAAGATATTCCCATCCCGAGGGATTACACAAATGTATTCCCTGAAGAATTATCTGGTATTCCTCCTGATCGAGAGGATGAGTTCTCAATTGAAAATTTTTCTAGATATTTTCCTATATCAAAGAAACCTTATAAAATGGCCATCGTAGAGCTAGAAGTGCTGAAGAAGCAGTTACAAGAAAATTTGGAGAAGTGTTTTATATGACTGATTGCTTCACCATGGGGTGTACTAGTCCTATTAATAAAAAAAATGATAGATCAATGAACCTATAAATTTATTATCGTTAGATAAATAAAATCATGATAAAGAATAAGTGTATCCTACCTTAGATAAATGACTTGTTCAAATAGCATTGTGGGGTAAGTTATTTTTCTAAGGTGGAACTTCAATCAGGATATCACCAATTAAAGGTGAGGAAGGAAGATATTACCAAGACTGCCTTTCAAAAGTGTTATGGATACTATGAGTTCATAGTGATTCCATTTTAACTCAAAAATGAACCAGCAATATTCATGGATTTAATGAACAGAATATATAGAGATTACGTCGACAAATTTTTTATATTATTTATCGATGATATTCTAATATACTCCAAGACAAAGGGGGACATGAGGAGTATTTGAATACTGTGATGAAGACTTTGTGAAGGGAGAAAATTTATGAAATGTATCGTAAATGTTAATTCTAGATGGAGGAAATATAATTATTGGGGCATGTTATTACATGTAAAGGGATATTTGTGGACCGTTCTGAGATAAAGGAAATTGAAGAGTGGCCCATTCCAACATCTATAGTGGAGATCCATATATTCTTTGTTCTAGTCATGTATTACTAAATATTTTTGGATAACATTTCATGATTGTGGAACCTAATGAGCAAGCTGATAGGGATGGGAGTAAATTTTGTTTGGACTCAAGAATGTGAAGACTATTTTAAGGATTTGAAAAAGAGGCTTATCACTGCGCAAGTACTCACACTCCCAATAAGTGGAGAACTCTTTGTGGTGTACAGTGATGCTTCAAAGAAGTGTCTAGGATGTGTACTGATGAAAAATGATAAAGTGTTATCCTATTAATCAATGTAGTTGAAAATATATGAGGAAAACTATCCCATGAAAGATTTGGAGTTGTTGGATGTGATCTTTGCATTGAAAATCATGTGGAATTATCTCTATTGGGAGAATTTTGAGATATATACTGATCACAGGAGTCTCAAATATATATTCACATAGAAGGAGCTTAATATGCACCAACGCATATTGTTAGATCTCAAAAAATATTATGACTTCTCAATCCACTAGCACCCCAATTAGAAAAATAAGGTGGTATATGATATAAGTAGAAATGATCTTTCATCTTTATCAATAATGAGAATTGGAAATGATCCAATATTATTAGATTTATAGAGGATGAAAATATGAATCATTATGATAAGAATTCCATCAATCCTTTCTCAAATGATTTCTCAAACATACCTCATGGAGAAAATAAAGGATGATCAAAGAGAAGATGTGGTAATTCTGAAATAGGTGGAAGCTATTATGAATGGGGAATCCTATGAGTTCAAGATTTCTGAAGAAGGAGTTATTATATTTGGGTCATGTTTAGGTGTAACATCTAATATAGAGATAAATAAGGGTCTTTTTAATGATGTACATAGCTCAACCTTCTTTATTCACTTATGGGGCACAAATATGTATCGAGATTTCTGAGAGAACATTTCGTGGGATAATATAATGAAAACGATTGTTGAATATAGATAAAAGTACCTGGTATGTCAAAAAATGAATGATGATAGAAAAAAAACTATGGGGATGATGAAACCAATATCCATCCCAACATAGAAGTGGGAGAACCTCACCATGGACTTTTTCACTGGATTTCCATAAAGATCCATAGGAAATAATGCTATATGTGTTATTATGGATCATCTTACAAAGACATATCTCTTTATCATAATTCAATAGGAATTATAATTAGATCAAATTGTACAGATATGTATCAAAGTGGTGGTAAGGATAAATGGAGTAAATTTATATATTTTATCTGATAGAGATCATATATTCACCTCAAAGTTCTAGAAAAATCTCTAACATGCTCTATGTACCGAACTGAACTTCAGTATGACCTATCATCCTCAAACTGATGGCCAATCTAAGTGAACTATTTAGTCACTAGAATACATATTGATAGTGTGTTTTTTGGACATCAAAAGAGGGTGGGAACAATATCTTTCACTAGTCAAATTCTCTTAAAATAATAGTTTCTACTCGAGCATCTGAATAAAACCATATGATTCTCTTTATGGGAAAAGGTGTAGAACACCGGTATGTAGGGATGAAGTTAGTGTGTATAAGATGCTAGGATCTGAAATGGTCAATGAAATGGTGGGGAAAGTGAAAACCATTCAGCCGCACATCAAGGCATCCCAAAGTCAAAAAATATCTATGCAGACAATCATCGATGATACCTTGAGTTTAAAGATGGAGAGCTGGTATTCCTCCACATATCTTCATGGAAGAAAGTCATTAGATCTTGAAAGAAAGGAAAGCTAAGTCCTAGGTACATCGGTCCCTTTGATATTCTTGATTATATTGTAGTTGTGTCTTATTGACTAGCACTTCCACCTACCATGTGAAAAGTAATCGATGTATTTCATGTATCCCTCGTAAGGAAGTACATACCAGATCCTTCACATGTACTATATTAAGATGTACTACAGTTGGAGAATGATATTTCTTATGAGGATCATCTAGTGAAGATTTTGGATCATAGAGATAAAGTTCTACATAATAGGACTACTCACATAGTCAATGTACTATAGATGAATCATAAGTATGAAGAGGTAACAAGGTAACTGAAGGAGGAAATGAAGGAAAAGTACCCACACATATTTTCGGCTTAGAATGTAAAACAAAATTTCCAGGGTGAAATTTCATAAGGGGGAAGAATGTTACAACCCAAATTTTAAAAAATGTAAATCCCCTTTCTATAAGTTCTATATATTATAATCACGTGAAATCACAAAACAATTAACTAATAAGTACTATGTGACCTTTAAACATAATATTGTCACTTCTGTGATTTGAATTTTGAAAATCTGATATACACGGTTGTGATCAGTAAGATGTTTGGAGTCTCATAATACAAAATTAGTTTTTGGTGAATAGTAACTGACCCTTATGAATAGTAATGTTACCCATATGGATAGTAAATCATCCAAGTGAATAATTAACCTTACCAATGAAAGTAAAAAAAATATCTATATTATAAGTGACAATATGATATAATTATATCATAGTGTTGGTATTTGTGTGAGTCATGTATATTTAATTAAACTTTTGAAATTAATTTTATAATTCGAAATAAAATTTATTTTCATAAAATTTATTCATAAATAATTATTTTTTTACATATAATTATATGATAATTTTAACAAACCTTAATTAATTTTTCAAAGTGTTGGAAATCTAGTTTTAGTTTTTAATATTATATTTTTCAATTAAATTATGGTTTTAATTAAAAATTAAATGTCACGTATTTATAGTTTCATAAAATGGAGTTCCTTTTTTTAATTCTACATTCTAAAAAATGGTTTGGGTGAGTTTTTGGGGTTTTTGTTAAAATACTTGAATTTTTGTGAATAGTAAAATATGATAATTTTTTATAAATGCTAGATAAATGAATTTATTCATCATGATTGAGTGATGGATGATGTAAATGGACATTGCTTCGAAATAACATTATCTCTTTAATATTGTTTCTCACAAGAATCATTACTATTCATATTCTTAAGAAAACATATTAAACTAATGATTAAAATAATGGGAAACCCCTCCTCTCGTCCACTATAAATACCGCCCCTCTTTACCCCCTCTCCTAACACCTTTCAAGCATAGTTCCTAGTCAATATTAAATTAAAATTTCTCCTTAATCCCCTATTCTACATCTATAAGCCCTTGGTATCTTAAAAAGGCCAAATCCTCTCCCCTAAAGAGGTTATAAAGGAAGATATATTCAAGAGGTAAATTCCTCTTTTCATTTCTTTTATTTTCTTTCAAGTTTCATTCTTTAATTTTTATTTCCTAACCTCATTTAATCCAAATGTTATGATAACTCCAGTACCTTAAATTTATTTTATTTATTTTATTATAATGGAATAATTCATCATCATCTCTCCTTTCCCCTCATTTTATACTATAAATTAAAACACCATCCGAGATGTGTTATTTTATCACATTCAAGGACAACGGGTTCTCAATTTCTATTACCATATTAAATTTTAGTCATGAAACAATTTTTATTTTTGAAACAAATTAAAATGTATGTATTATTTATAATTTAAGTTTCTATAATATTTTTTACACAAGATATTAATTTATAAATCAAAATGTGTTCGATCTGATCGAAAACTACCAATTAACCAAAATAGTTATCATCAAAGTTTTATATAATGATTCATATTCACTTTAAATAACCAAATGAATTTTATAACCAAGTAATATATTTTATGATCACTAATAACATATAAATCCAATTTTGGGAAACCATTATCATCTTACATGTTTATCCTTACATGCATATAAGTAAACAAATCATGAAAACCAACGAAACAAACCAGGAAATTGAACCTCTTAAACGATCAAAATGGTCATGAATGAACTGAATAAGGTTATACTAAATCAATTACATAACAAAGAGGTTCTAGAAATTTTAATTAATGAATTTAATTTGGTTTTCCAGGAAATAAAGATCAAGTGAAGGACATCATCAGACTTAATGTAAGGGATTCTACCCAAACCTCATTTATTCTTTCAGGTTTCTCTATCATTATTTCTAACAAAATGATGATATCTTTTCTTTTTATATACATATTTAAAATTATGTGTGCATTATAAAAAATAATTTATCAAGATCCATTCATCATTCTCTTTCAGGTATATAGATGTTTTTAAATGATTCCCGCCTCAAAACTTCCAAACAAGCAAACCTGTTTTAAGGGAACTTCCCAAATCCTTACCCAATCTCAAGTGAAATCTATCATATTTTTTAAGCCAGAATTGTTTTTTTATAAAATAATACTTTTTACAACCACCTCAGTTCAATTCTGGTTTTATATAAAATATTATAACCTTTTCTATTATTTTCCTTAAAACTGCACTAAAATGTTTTAATGCTAAAATTTCTTACATACATTTATTACATGTTTTCAATTATATTTGACATCACATACCACGATATATTATTATTTTACCTTATGAATTTCCATGTATGATTTAATTATTTTCTTTCATGGAAACCTGTATGATACACCCATTCATTATGCTTTATGACTTGGTTATGATACCCATTTCATTCCATGGGTACCCTTATGTTTATGTGTGATTGATTATGTATGATTATTAATGTGTAAAACATATTCATGAACATTTTAAGATGGTTGAACCTAGATATATCTCTAATTAATTTGGTAAATTTGAGTCTCAGGAGATGTTATGTGCAAAAGTCTTGGTGGTTTGCCTTGACTCGTCATACCATGTGCAATGGTCTTGGTAGTTATTTTTTTCTTTTCTCCTTTATGTACAATGATTCTTAACTCGTTCTAAAGTCATTTTTTATATTTTTTTCACATTATTATGAATCCATGTTTACATTATCCCATGTTTATATGTTATGATTCCATAAGTTCCATGTTTTTTTAATATCATTATTCCATGATTTCTAACCAATATGACAAATCTTTTTATTATATTTATTCCCTTACTAGGATTTTAGCTCGTCCCATTATTCATATTATCCCCAGGTTATCCTTTGAGGATGTATGAGAATAATTGATGTTAAGATATCCATATCAAGATTAAATAAATAAAATGTTTTATTTAGTCCCCTTTTTCATATTTATGTACCTAATCTTCTAAGACACAAGACTTTACGATCCCTGGATTGAAAAATTATTCTTTACTATGCTTAAAATCAAGTTATGAAATGTGTAAAAGGATAGTGTCTCTATATGGAGTACATGTAGATCACATCTAGAAAATATCTTCCCTTTATCTTTACAATGTAACTAGGGAACATTTCAAATCTATGTCCAGATAAATCAATGAAGAAAGAATCACCTTAGAGGTAATTATATTTAATTAAATTAATTATAAACAAAATATGTTGATAATATCTCTTGGTTCTAGGTTTCAATTCCTTCAACTTATTTCTTTGATTAAATTCTATGGATCCTGGTGTTCACTATCACATAAATCCTAGATTGTTCATTGAATATGGAAAAAATCAAATTTAGGCATCATTTCTCCCGCACTTCTGCTACACTCGGAACCTAAAAAAATCCACGAGTATTAAATGGCTTACAAAATCATTTCTTAAGTTGTTTCCAAATGTCTTATCCAAAATATTACAATTATAATAATAGAATAAGATTTTTTGGATTTTCATAACTGAATAAAGAGTCATAGGTCCTGAAAAGGAAGGTATTATAAAAAATTGTCATAAGAAAGGAGAAGATAAGTAGGTTTCAAAATGATCCTCTAAAACAAGGTTTTTAAGAAAAGAGTACATAATATTTAAAGAGGGAGAGAACATGTTTTTTTCTTTCAAACCATAATTAAATCCTAATTTTTTAAGTAATATTTTGATTTCTTTTAGAAACTAGAGAATATTAAGAAACATTAGATGGACTGGTACATGAAATGATATAAGTAATAGACAAGTTCCATTTAATTGAGTTTTCCTCAAAGAAGTAATTTAGACGGGAACATTAAAATACTACATATCCCTAATAAAATAAGGTAATTTAAAATAGGTATATATTTGAGGAAATTATATACAGAACATAAAATAAATACAATAGAAGAATAGAGAGATAAAGTATGGTTTAGAGAGAAAAAGAATAACCCAAAATAGAGGAGGGTGGTTCCAAAGTTCCCTTACTATAGGTCCCAAATCACTTGGTACATACGTATAGACTCTTAAATAATCAAATCAGGTTTATTGAGTACTTTATTAATAACATTTTCAAAGTATATTTTCTTTATTATTATTCTTTTCTATTGGTTTATAACTATTTTACTGAGATAACATACCTATATTCACTATCCCATGGTCGTTCATGTCATGGTTCCATTGTCGTATTGGTTTGTTGATAATTATGGATGTTTATAATAAATGGTTCCATCATTTAGAAGTGTTATGACCTGATGTTAATGTCGTTCTCTGAGTTTTAATAGTTCCAAATTTCCATAAGTGCTTCATTTTAGGTTTATTTCATTGAGTGTATATGTTATTTTTTAATGGTTAGTTAATTTTGGTGGTTTTTTATAACCATGGTGAATATATTTGATTTTTTAAATCCTCATGTGTATTTTCCAATTGATTAATATGAAAATCAATAGAATATAATTAACATTATCATATTTAATCATTAAATTTATATTATATCCATCCATTAATGCGGTGATAAAAAATGAAATACATTGTTCAAGGAGGTAGTGATCCTACCATAATATGAAAAACATCTTCATTTTATAATAAAATGAGATTGTAAGACCTTGTGTTTATATGAATTGAAAATTTCTTGAAGGAATTTGAATTTTCAATTACTGGTTAGGATAAATTTTTATCAAAGATTTATAATGTAATTCCATGAATTATAATGTCTCTAAGTGATGATTTTAGATATAGAATGATAATCTAAAGTTATATTTAATGCCTTGGTGGGGCTCAAGATCATCATGTTATGTTTCATGAGTTTTGGAGGATTTCTACTAGGGAGCATAGTTTAGGGAACATGGTTTAAGGGAAACCATGTGGTACCCTGAATCATAGGGGATTTTTAGTTCAACTTATATGGATCATGGTTGTCTAGCATGATAAGCGCATGATTTTCTGTAAATTAGGAAACATCATGGGGAAACAATATAACTTGTTTTTGGATGGAGGCTTGGTGCATGGTTTCAAAAAAACCATGTGAGATTGTATTTGAAAACATGTGAGGGTCTCATAGGGTTATAGTACCTCCTGCATAACTGGCACATGGTTTACAAAATAGGTTGTCTCTTTAAAAGTTGGAAAAGACCACATTTCCAATATGTTATTTTAATCCCCATAACACTTTATTCCTTCCCTATAATGTGCACACACCACAACAGATCGAGCTCTCTCCCTCAATAAATTCTCCCTCGATCAAGGGGTATTTTTGATGATGTTATTTGGTTATTTAATGAATGTTTTCAACTTTTATATCTTGCATGGATGTTATCCTTCTCTTTTCTCTAGTTTTTGTTTCTACTGGTTTAGGTTACAGTCCCAATCCCACATAATCATAGTGGATTCAACAATTATTCATGGGGATTTTATGAGGTATGAAGAGTGGATATCCCTTGATAAATATTTTCCATCTTCTCATGTCGTTTTGATAGAGGTAATCTACCACATTGGTTTTCTTAAGTATTTAACTTAAATTAAATTAATTGGATAATTAAATTGGAATCTATTGAAGGATATTTTTCTATTCTTTCATAGGGGAAATCATAAGAGGACATTTACGTATGGTCACACATTTTTTCGAAGATATAAGTCATCATTTTCAGTTTTCTAAGAGTCTTTCCGTAAAATAAATTAAATTAAATTGGAATTAATATTAGAATTTTTGGTAAGGTATTGGTCCCAAAATATTTTATGGCGTATGAAATAGATCATGGAAAGAGATTGGACATGGTTCTGGTGCGATGACGTCGACCAATGTGCTTCTTGGAATTTATCAATATTTAATTAGAATTTGAAATGTTATGATTTTTTATAATAAATTAATTAATTAATTATAATTTGAATAAAATTAATTGATTTGATGGTTTGTATTTGAGATAGGACCTCATATATTTTAGAAGATGGAAAGATGGTCTATGAAAGCCTTGAAAAGATTTGTCAATTGGAGGACAAAGGGGAAAAGGCCTCTAAATGGAAGGTGGTCCTTATCCATCTACCCTGAGGTACTAAGAATTTATTTTATTCATGTGGCATGTCTGGACCCACCACCTTAAACAGTGGGCCTATTTAAAAATATTTAAAGTTTTTGAATAAAAATTAAATCTTAAGATTGAGTTTCACAATGTATTGATGGCCTTAGTGGACACTCATGTATTGGTTAGACCTTCTAGATATCGATGGATGAAGATATTGATTCAACGATGTGTCATGGGATAAATGGCCAATCAGTTGGCCATGAGATATACCGAAATCTATTGTGCTAATTGAGTCAACTGTGAGGTGGGATTTTCTGTAATGGTTTGAACCTCTCCGGTCCACTAATTTGTGAAAATGCGGTGTTAGATGCGTTTCTAGAGGTCAAGGTAACTTATCCCCAACGCTTTTACAAAATATTCCGTTTCGATGAACCGTTTCAATGGTAGACAGTTGTGAACTGTAACATCACGTTATGTCTTCAAGTACTTTTGATGTTTCTAACTACCCTTGTTTTGGAGTAGTGACTTGGTTGTGCATTTAGGTAAATCTTTAAGGAAAACTAAAGTGTAGTAGCTTTCATACGGGCTGTGCATGGTTTGTCTAAACCGTGCGGCCATACCATGCTTAATTAATGTTGGAGGCAGTGGCTAATGCACGGTTAGCGCATAGTTTGTCTAACCATGGGGAATAACTATTTGAGGAGTGTTTGACAAGGCAGTAGCGACCGCACGGTTAGTGCACCATTTGTCTAACCATGCGGGCACTTAAATTAGATCCTAAAATTGTCGATCTTAACCGTTTTGCCTCTAACTTACTCGTTTAAGCTCCTATGTGTCCATAACACAGGATTACCCTCCCTTGAAGGTATGAGAACCTCTCCCAAGTGTTTTGGAGGCGATCTGAAGGCTTCTCTTGGTGAATCTAAGCCGGTTTCTTGCGGTATGTGATCGTTCTTCTTCGTTCTTCTTCATTTTTGATCGGTTTCTTAGATCCACTTGGATCTACTTCCCATCTTCTCTCAGTTTCTTAGATCTACATTAGTTATGGGTAGATCTAAGTGTGGCAATGCAAAATATGATGTGATTTGGTATTGGTTGTGTTAGGAGAATAGATCTAAGGAGGATTCTTAAAGAATCAACCCGGATTTCTTGTGCGTTCTTCGATTATTGGGGTTTTCGCCAAAAACCGTTTAGGTAGGGGATTCATTACGTCTCATTATTTTACATGCAACTGTATTGTTAGTGTGTTTAATACCACTGGATGACAATGGAATTGACATAATAAATATTTTTAACCGGATAAATAAATTGTTGTCGATCTTATGTTATTGCCTCTTTTTTTGCTAGATAGTGTGATATCTATTCTTGATTTGCTTAGCTTTTTGTCCTTGATGGAAATCAGTAAATAATGTAAATCGAGATTAATTGATAATTGTTTATCTAAGGATAAAGAGTCATGAAAAATAATCTGGTTCTTGTTGTAAATTGAAATTAATCAAGTTGGTGTAGTTAGCTTGTTTAATCATTTGTGATAGCTTACTGGTTAGGTTTACCGATTTTGGAACCAACGAATTATAAATCTGTTAATTCAATATGGATTAAAGAATTTTATTGTTTGAAAATTCCTTGAAGGGTTCTGATTTACCCTCTTGATTGTTAATGGGTCATAGCCCAATTGTGTGATGGTTGTTTTTCCTGCTGCTTGTGTTGAGACGTGACCTTGGAGGGGTGTTGTGATATGTGGGGGTAGAGAGGCCTTTTGGTTGTGGTAGAAGATGATTCATAGAGTGGCGAGATGAATCGGTTAATGTATGTGGGTGTCGGGGAGGACACCAGGGATGATGGAATGGGATGGATGTGATTGTCGGATGCTTGCTGATTCTTTGGTTGATTATCTGCTTTATTTTTCCCCACTGCTCAAGTCAGCTAGTCTTTCTTACCCTTCTTCCAAAAGATACAAAGACACATGGGGTATTCCACATGCTTTACGTGTTTAGATTCTCAAGGGAGAATGGGTCTACGCTCTTACTATAGGCAGCAAAGACATGACAGGTAGTACATCTACTCACTGCGTTGAGACCCTTTGTGATAGTAGCATAGAATGCTTTTCTAGAATGCCTGGGAATATGGGAAAGTGTTTCTGTAATGAATTTTTGAATAAATGGTGTTAACCCATGGGGTTGGAGTAGCCAGAACTTTATGATGAGGCTATAATTTTAAAGGGACAGTGTATTTTGAGTGTGATGCTAATGAAATTTAATGTGGAACTGTTCATGGTTAATTAACATTTAAAGAATTATTAACGTAAAGTGGAACTGAAAAAAAATGGGAATGGAGAAATCCAATAAATCTCTTGATTGGTTGTGTGCTTATAGAATACCTAGTCTTAGAAATACCAGCCCGGAGTCTGAGAGACGTTAGCTACAGTTGTTTCTAAGACTAGGTTATGACCATAGTGTGGTTGTAAGATATAGTATATTCTGTACTTTTTGTGTTTCTTTATGATACTCCACTTTGTCAGTAAGTGCAACTGACACCCTAGGGATTCTTAGCCCTGGGGAGTGTTTTCCCTAACATTCTGGTGGGAGGAAGGACGGTTGACTACCCCCTTTGGCCCTGCTCTCTTCTCTTGGTAGATACATGTTCTGGCAAGCATAATGGTTTTTTTTCACCATATAAGTGTGTAGAGGGCTGTAATGGCTTGTGGTTATTTTCACACTTATATTCAAGATATAGTTTTTTTTGTACTACTATAGGTGTAATATGTATAGGCTATGATGGCTTGAGGATCCTTACTCGGTGTATGGGTTGTAGTGGCTTGAAGTATAATACCCGACGTATGATACACGTTATGCGAGCTATGATGGCTCCCAGAAACTACCTGGTTACTTTGGTGTGTGGACGTGGTGGTTTGGTTGCATGAGGTGCATATTGTGGTGCTTCGCCCAGGTGTCTATAGACATTCCTTTTTTGAGAGAGATTCTTCAGACGTGTGATGTTGGGGTAAAGCGCAAAACCCATGGGGAAGTAGTAGCGGGGTGCACTTGATATTCTTTACTATATGCTATATTCTTGTATGAGTTACTTGGAGAGAGTAGCCATAGTGAGGTTGGGAACTTATTTTTCATGTTTAGGTGATGAGTTAGTTTTACTTTTTGTTCACTATGCTTTAGCATGCTTTCTTAACCTTTGCACGAGAGGATTCGGGGAGGATCCTATTGAGCGTATTGTTATACTCACCCTATGTATATATAATTTTTTTTTTCAGGTCACTTGGAGCAGGTTGGAGATCAAGCTAGTTTTTACTAGTTTGTGGTTACATGAGCTGTTCGGTCTTTTGTTTGCTGCTGTTTTTACTTTATTTTGGGTACGTGCAGTTTTTCCCTTTTCAGTTGTAGTGCTTTTGCATGGCATTACATATGTGCACTTAGGTTTCTATTATATTTCAGTTCTGAGTTGGTGTTGGTTGGTGTCTATCTTATCTCTCTCTTATGCATGTGTTCTCTTAGAGGGTAATGCCTACCATTTGTGTGTTTATTATACCCTCGATGCTAGTCACTAACCTAGGGCCCACTGGAGGCAGGACTCGGGAGTCATTATCTCACTTTTCACATTTCCGACCCAGGAGGGGTACACTTTGTGGGGAGGGGGTCATGACAGAGTGGTATCAGAGGTCTGGTTGAGGGATAGGATGGTTTTTGGAGTTAGGCATACGTGAGGTTGCATGGGTTGGTAGAGAAACGGTGTCATTCATGTTTAGCAAGTGAGGTAAACACTAGAGATCGGCTGAGACATAGGCGTTTAGGTCCCCCTATGATCTGATGTACGGACCGTTAAGTTTACAATGGCTACTAAACAAGGTGATACAAGTTGCAGGGCAGAGACCTAGGAAAAGATCATGCATGATTCTTCTTTGTGCCTATGTTTGAATGGGTAGAACATGGGATTGGTTAACCTAAAATGAATAAAAGAAAATAATTAATTAATTAATGTTGATTCTTTCATATTATAGGTTTAGGAACTCTAATGGTTTGTTATTTTACAGGTATGGCCCTAGGTCAACGTCCTCATCAGGTTTGCACAGAAAATGTCCCGAAGGATATTCCAACAGGTCACCATAGGGTAGAGGTTGACGACAAAGAAACTTGGAGGAAGGCACTCTGAGAGATTTAGCACCAGAGTCTGCAGAATTATGAGGGCTCTGTTTCAGATGTAGTCACGGAAGACTGGTTGGAGGAGGTCGAGGTAGGCTTTAGTTCGATCCGTGTTCGGAAGGAGCACTGGGTGCCCTTATCTGTGATGATTTTGTGTGGAGCAGTGAGGTAGTGGTGGTTCTTATTCCTCAGGGATCATGAGGAGTCATCGATCTCATGGGAGGAGTTCTGAGACAAGTTTAGAGTTGAGTTCTTTTCTTCGACTGTGAAGGAGTCCAGTGGCTAGGAGTTTCTTACCCTTCGACAGGGGAGATCTACTATTTGAGAGTTTGGAATCCATTTCAGGAACCTTTTACGATATGCTTCGGACCTGTTACCAGATGAGGAGGCCAGGGTGAGGCATTTTGAGGAGGCTTTGCATCCAGAGATCCAGCACCAGGTCACCCTATTTATGATAAAGACATATCTTGAGGTGTTGGCGAGGGAAGAGGTTGTCGAGAGGACATTGACCAGTACCAGATCATCAGAAGAGGGGAATCGTCATGATTCCTCATGAATCTGAGCTGTGGTCTGGGTTTATTTGTTTTAATGATAGAAGAGTTTTCGTTCAGCCTAGGGTAGGCCCCATCCCTTCACATATTGTTTCTCCAAAGGCAACAAATCTCAGGCCTATACCAAGAGATTAGGTGCTTGTTTTTATTATGGTGGTCGTGACCATCAACAGCAGGAGTGCCTGACCTTTCAGAGTGGTCATCGTGCACTGGGCATTATGCTCCAGGTTCCTCTATTGAGGCAGTTCCAGCCGAGGCAACCGCAGCCAGTTGCACCAACTTTAGACCAGTAGAGGGTAGATCGGCCAGGTAGAGGATAGCCCCATGATGCTCCCCATTGCGATCAGAGCACGATCATGGTGGTGATCGTTATCGGGGTCAGAGAGGCCGTGGAGGAGGTCATGGTCAGATTCATGCTCTAGCGTTGCCAGCTCTAGGCAAGCCAGATGTCATTCAAGGCACCCTTTTCTTTTTTTCTACCTTGGTGTATTCCTTGTTTGATTCAGCAGTGACACACTCCGTCATATCACCTACCCTTGTCCATGCTTTGGGACTTGAGGTAGAGAGGCTTCCAGTGCCATTGGCATTGACTACGCCAATTGGAGGTCGAGCTGACTTGTTTGAAGTATGTAGAGACTTTTGGCTAGTGTTGGGGAAACACCGCTCTTAGGGATATTTCCTACGTTTACAAATACAACCATACGATGTCATCCTTGGTATGGATTGGTTGTATTGGATGTAGGATATCGTGGATTTCTTGAGGAAGAAGGTAGTTTTCCTTGGTTTGGATGGAGATAAAGTGATGTTTTTTGGTGAGAGAGATCCTCTAATGGGTCATAGGCATGTTGCATACTTATCATCCATGATGGATGAGATGATACTGAGTTCTTCAGAGGTTGAGCAGTTGGCGTTTCCTAGGGTCGTAGAGGAGTACCCTGATGTCTTTCTAGAAGAGGTTGTGGCATTACCCCCTCCACGAGAGATCGAGTTTGGGATCGAACTACAGCCATGATCATCTCCTATCTCTATGTCTCCATATAGGATGGACCCTTATGAGTTACAAGAGCTATGTATATAGCTTGATGGTCTATTGCAGTGTGGTTTTGCTCGGTCAAGTGTGTCACCATGGGGTGCACCAATTTTGTTTGTGAAGAAGGTCGGTGGTAGTTTGTGTTTGTGTGTCGATTATCGTCACTTAAAAAAAGTTACAATAAAGAATCTCTATCCTATTCCGCAAATTAATGATTTATTCGATCAATTGAAGGGTTCAAGTTGGTTCTCAAAGATGGACTTGCGGTCATGATATCATCAGATGCGTGCGAAGGATGAGGATATCCCAAAGAATTATTTCTATTGTCGTCATGGCCATTATGAGTTCGTTTTAATGACGTTTGGAATGACAAATTCTCTAGTTTTATTCATGGGATTGATGAATACTGTGTTCTGTGAGTTCCTGGAAAAGTTCGTGGTAGCTTTTGTTGACAACATCCTTGTGTACTCCACATCTGAAGAGGAGCATGCGGAGCATCTACAAGCCATTTTGGGAGTTCTTTGCTAATATAATCTATTTGGTAAGTTGTCTAAGTGTGAGTATTGGGCTCGAGAAGTCCATTTATTGGGGCATGTTGTGTCCCAAAAGGGATTAGCTATGGATCCATCAAAGATTGAAGCAGTTGTGTCTTGTTCATCCCCCAAGACAATGTCAGAGGTGCGAAGTTTCCATGGTCTCGCAGGCTACTACAGGAGGTTCATAACCAATTTCTCACAAGTTGTGACTCCTCTAATAGATTTTACCAGGAATGATCAGGTATTAATATGGACTGATCAGTTCCATGCAGCTTTCGAGTACCTAAAGTAGAAGTTAGTAAGTGCTCCAGTCCTTTGTCTTCTAGCTGAAGGAGTTTAGTTTGATGTTTTTTGTGATGCTTCACATCTGGGGTTAGGATGTGTTATCATGCAGTAGAGGTCAGTTTTTTCTTATGGGTCTCAGTAGTTACTTCCCCATGAGAGAAACTATGCCACCCATGATATTGAGTTGAAATCTGTGGTATTTTCTCTGAAGTTGTGGAGACATTACCTCATTGTTGAGCGCTTTGTGGTTTTCACCAATCATAAGAGTTTGAGGTATATTTTCTTTTAGAATGACCTGAACTTATGACAGTGTTGGTGGATGGAGTTCTTATATGAATATTACATTTAAATATCATATAAACCTGGAAAAGGGAATGTTGTAGCTGATTCGCTGAGCTGAAAGTCATTCAGTGATGCTGTGCGTGAATCCAGTGATTCATGGAGAGTAATGGAAGAACTGTCATCATTACATCATGATATGGGAGAAGTTGGGGGTAGAGGATGTCTTTTTCAGATGACAGTACAGTCATCCCTGATGCAGAATGAGGAAGAGTCCCAGTTGGGAGATCTAGAGGTGGAAGTCTGGAGAGACCGAGTTGTTTGGGGTGAGGCCCTTGATAGTTGGTCTGAGGATGAACAACACAGAGTGTTGTATCATAGAAGGATTTTTTTCCTTTTATGATGCACGATACAGTCCTCATAGAGTTCCATAGTTCACCATTAGCAGTACATCCTGGTGTGACAGAGATGTATCAAGCCTTAAGGAGTCAGTTTTGGTGGCCTAGGATGAAGCGTGCAGTTGCGGAGTTTGTGTCTCGATGTTGGGTCTTCTAGAAGGTGAAGGCTTAACATCGTGTTCCTGGTGGTCTTCTCTAGCCATTAGAGATTCCTTAGTGGAAGTGGGAGGACATCTCAGTGGACTTTGTTACTGGTCTACCTCGAGCTCTGGGAGGGCATGATGCTATTTGGGTGGTAGTGGATCGTTTAACGAAATCGACCCACTTTATAACAATCATGGAGTCAAGCTCAGTGGAAGTTTTGTCGAGGCAGTATCTAGAAGAGGTGGTGAGACTTCATGGAGTCCCTAGGATGCACATTTCTAATCGAGGTCTTCATTTTACTTCCAGAGTGTGGAGAGGTCTCCAACATGATTTTAGTTCTCAACTATGCCTTAGCACTGCTTTTCATCCTCAAACAGATGGTCAGACAGAGTGAACCATCCAGACTCCTAAAGACATGTTACACTCTTGTGTTCTTGATTTTGGAGGTTCATATATGAGGCACTTACCCTTGGTGGAGTTTTCTTACAATAATAGTTTTCACTCCACCATTGGTAAGGAGCCGTTTGAAGCCTTGTATGGCTGGCCTTTCTATTCTCTGTTGTGCTGGACTAGGTTCAGAGAGTTAGCAATTCTCAGAGAAGAACCAGTGTAGAATACAACAGGGATGGTCTAGGTGATTCGTGAGAGGATGAAGACAGTGCAAGATCGTTAGAAATCATATGCCGATCAAATAAGGATATCCATAGAGTTTTTTTTGGGGATCATGTGTTTCTGAAGGTGACTTCCCATTGTGGGCAGTGAAGGTTTGGTCATGGAAGTAATATTTCTCCCCCATTTTGTTGGTCCTTTCGAGGTGTTATCTCATGTTAGAGATGTGGCATATCGAGTATCACTTCCCTCATAGATGATTCAGATACATGATGTGTTCCATGTATCACAGCTCTATTGTTATCTTCATGACGACTCTCACATCATCGATTGGGGAGAGATCAATGTTGATGATGATGCAACCTTTGAGGAGCGACCTGTGGAGATCTAAGACCTCAAGGATAAGGTGTTACGCAGGCGTTCTATTCCTTTAGTTCGTGTCTTGTGGAGACACAGTGGCTTGAAAGAGAGTACCTGGGAACGTGAGTCACAAATATGTGCCCAGTAACCAGATTTGTTTGATGTTTAACTCTTTTCATGTATCGATATATATTTTTTGGTTATTAAGCTTTCATGTTTATGAGATGGATCCTTTTTTTTGTTTTTGGTGGCTTGCTATCTTTTAAGAGGTATCTCTATGGGTGGTTGTTTAGACCCTGTTTCGTTTTCTCATTGTGTGGGTTTTGGATTCTTGGGGACGAGAATGTTTTGAGAGGTCTCTGATGTAATGTCCCGGACCTCTCTGTTCCACTACTTTGTGAAAATGCAGTGTTAGAGGCGTTCTGTTAGGTCAAAGTAACTTATCCCCAATTCTTTTCCAAAATGTTCCTTTTTGATGATCCGTTTCAATGGTAGACAGTTGTGAACTGTAACATCACGTTACGTCTTCAGGTACTTTTGGAGTTTCCAACTACCCTTGTTTTGGAGTAGTGACTTGGGGGTGCGTTTAGGTGAATCTTTAAGGAAAACTAAAGGGTAGTACCTTTTGCACGGGCTGCGCACGGTTTGTCTAACTGTGCGGCCTAACCATGTGAGGAGTGTTTGACGAGGCAGTAGAGACCATGTGGTTAGTGCACGGTTTGTCTAACCGTGAGAGATAACCATTCAGGCACTTAAATTAGATTCTAAATTTTTTGGATCTCAACCGTTTTGCCTCTAACTTTCTTGTTTGAGCTCCTAAGTGGCCACAACTCAGGATTACCCTCCCTTGAAGGTAGTAGAACCTCTCCCAAGTGTTTTGGTGGTGATCTGAAGGCTTCTCTTTGAGAATCAAAGCTGGTTTTTTGAGGTATGTGATCGTTCTTCTTTGTTATTCTTCATTCATGATCAGTTTCTTAGATCCACTTGGATCTACTTCCCCTCTTCTCTCAGTTTCTTAGATCTACATCCATTATGGGAAGAACTATGTGTTTCAACGCAAAATATGATGAGATTTGGTCTTGGTTGTGTTAGGAGAAGATATATAAGCAGGATTCATGGAGAATCAACCTAACTTTCTTGTTCGTTCTTCATTTTTTGGGGTTTTTGTCAAAAACCTTTGAGGTAGGGGATTCATTGCGTCTCTTTATTTTAAGTGAAACTGTATTGCTAGCATGTTTAATCCCACTGGATGAAAATGGAATTTATATAATAAATATTTTGAACCAGATAAAGAAATTGTTATTGATGGTATGTTATTGCCTTTTTTTTGCTAGATAGTGTGATATCTATTCTTTATTTTCTTAGCTGTTTGTTCTTGATGGAAATTGGTAAAGAACGTAAACTTGGATTAATTGATAATTTTTTGCCTAAGGATAAAGTGGCATGACAACAAATCTGGTTCTTGTTGTAATTTTATGTTAATCAAATTGGCGTAGTAAGCATGTTTAATCATTTGTGATAGCTTACTAGTTAGGTTTCCCGATTTTGGAACCAACGAATTATGAATCTGTTAATTCAATATGGATTAAAGAATTTGATTGTTTGATAATTCTTTGAAGGTTTCTGAGTTACCCTCTTGATATTTAAAGTTCCATAGCCCAATTGTTGTGATGGTTATTTTTTCTACTGCATGTGTTGAGACATGACCTTGGAGGAGTGTTGTGATATGTGGGGGCATAGAGGCCTTTTGTTTGTGGTAGTGGATGAATCCTAGAGTTGTGAGATGCATCGGTTTATGCATGTGGGTGTCGGGGAGGACACCGGGGATGATGGAATGGGATGGATGTGATTGTTGGATGCTTTCTGATTCTTTGGTTGATTATCTGCTTTACTTTTCCCCACATATCAAGGTAGATGGTCTTCCTTACCATTCTTCCAAAAGAGGCGAAGACACGTGGGGTATGTCACATGATTTCCGTGTTTAGTTTCTGAAGGTAGAATGGGTCTACGCACTTGCTATAAGGGGAAATGACTCGACGGGTAGTACATCTACTCACCATGTTGAGCCCCATTGTGTTAGTAGCATATAATTCTTTTCTAGAATGCCTGGGAATATGGGAAAGTGTTTCTTTAGTGAATGTTTCAATAAATGGTGTTAACCCATGGGGTTGGAGTTTCCAGAACATAATGATGAGGGTATAATTTTAAAGGGACAGTGGATTTTGGGTGTGATGCTAATGAAATTTAATGTGGAAATGTTCATGGTTAATTAAAATTTAAATAATTAATTAACATAAAGTGGAACTGATAAAAAAAGGGAAATGGAGAAATCCAATAAAGCTCTTGATTGGTTGTGTGCTTTTAGGATACCTAGTATTAGAAATAGCATCCTAGAGTCTGAGAGATGTTAGTTGTAGTTGTGTCTAGGACTAGGTTATGCCCATAGTGTGTTTGTGAGATATAGTATATTCTATACTTTTTTTTGTTTCTATATGCTACCCCACCATTTCAGTAAAGGAAACTGACACCCCGGGGATTCTGAGCCCTGGGGGTGTTTTCCCCAAAATTCCGATGGGAGGATCAATGGCTGACTACCCCCTTTGGCCCCGCTCTCTTCTATTGGTAGTTACTTGTGCTGGCAGGAACAATGGTTAGTTTTCCCCATATATGTGTGTAGAGGGCTGTAATGCCTTGTGGTTATTCGCACACATATATTCTGGATATAGTTTTTTATGGACTACTATAGGTGTAATGTGTATAGGCTATGATGGCTTGAGGATCGTTACTCGATGTATGGGATGTATTGGCTCGAGGTATAATACCCGACGTATGATACACATTATGAAAGCTGTGGTGGATCTCAGAAACTACCTGGTTACTTTGGTGTGTGGACGTGGTGGTTTTGTTGCATGAGGTTCATATGACGGTGCTTCGCCCAGGTGTCTGCGGGCAAGCCTTTTTGGAGAGAGATGCTTAGTACGTGCGATGTTGGGGCAAAGCAGAAACCTAGTGGGGAAGTAGTAGCGGGGTAACCTTGATATTCTTTACTATATGCTATATTCTTGTATGTGTTACTTGGTGAGAGTAGCCATGGTGAGGTTGGGAACTTAGTATACCTGTTTAGGTGACGAGTTAGTTTCACTTGTTGTTCACTGTGATTTATCATGCTTTCTTTACCTTTGCACGAGAGGCTTCAGGGAGGATACTACTGGGTATACTATTATACTCACCCTATGTATATATATACTGTTTTTCATTTCACTTGGAGAAAGTTGGAGATTAATCTGGTTTCTACTAGCTTGTGGTTGCAGGAGTTGTTCGGGCTTGTGGTTGCTGCTATTTTTAGTTTCTTTTGGGTACTTGTAGTTTTTCCCCTTTCAGTTGTAGTACTTTTACAAGGCATTACATATGTGCACTTGGGTTTCTTTTATATTTCAGTTCTGAGTTGTAGTTTGTTGGGGTCTATCTTATCTCTCTCTTTTTCATGTGTTCTCTTAGAGGGTAATGCCTCCCATTTGTGTTTTTATTATACCCTCAGTGCTAGTCGCCAATCTGGGTCTTACTGGAGGCGGGACTCGGGGGTCATTATCTCCCTTTTCACATTACCGATTCAGGAGGGGTAAACTTTGTGGGGAGGGGTTCGTGACATTTTCTGCCTCACTAGGATATTCCAACGTGGTTTTTAGACCCTGTAGAGACTAGAGAACAGGTCTGGGGTTTAGACTAACCAAGGACTCTTGGGAAAGGGGAGGGATAAGGCAATCTCCCTAGTGTGATATTCTTAAGAGGCCTGTGAGGCCTCAATGAAACTATTGGGATCCTAATGGGTCCCCTGTGACATATAAATACGGTGAGAGGGTGTCTATGGGAATAGGTAGTGATGATTGTGGGTTTCAACAGAGAACCTATATTGATGTTTTTAGCTAGTTTATGGTGTGATGATATCAATCGTACACTAAGATTTTGACCATGGTTTCATGGTGTCTTAGGCATATGTCCACCCGAGTTTATAAGTTTAGTATTGACGTGTGATTTGGGTATATGCCCTTGGGGAATTTGAAAAATAAATAGCGAAGACTCTCATAAAGGATTTCTGTGATACTTAAATTTCGATTCCTTAGCTGAGGTGCTTATAATTCTTATGAATCATATGAGAAAACTATAATTATAGAGGTCTGTTTTGAAAATATAAAATTCTTATAGGGGAGGTCCATGATGGAAATAGAAAACTTTGGTAGGGGTTGTCTATGATGCTCTAGAAAAGGCACATTAGGGTGGTATATCATACTTGAACTCGTATACAGCCTTGGGGTGGTCTATGATACCATGGTTAGTGTTATTACATGAATTGATAAAAGAAATTATGATATTGGGTTGAAGATGGATGTATGGTTGTTTTTGTTTCTAAAATTATTAATTTATATTAGATGATCATTTCACATGAAAATATCACTGTGTATATAATGATGGATTTGGTTACCTAGAACCAATTTATATATATATTATGATAACTTATATTCATGGTTTTGAATATTAATAAACTACTTATCAGATCATGATTTTTCGTCTATGTGTCATAGTATTTGATAATATCTTAAGAGTAGTTGTCGCACAAAAATTTCATTACAGTTCCCCACTAAGATGAGACTTTAAAAGTGATGTGAAACTATTGTTGAATATATGTTCTATAGCCAGATGATATAATTAAAGGGAAAAAATGATACAATCTATTAGGGGTGGAGACTCATAGGGATTTGAGGTACCATCTCATGGTATACACCCTTGGTAATATCAAGTAGGATATTATGAGAATGAGACACGCTAGTAGAAAATCCACATTTGTTTGTATCATTGGATGTTACTATATGTGGATGTTTTTATTGGCTCTTAGACTTTAATATTATTATTAATAGGTATTATGAGTCATGTACTTTGATGTATTGATGAAAACTGTGACAAAATATGTTTGGGGTCGGGTAGGATATGTTTGGTGCATCATGATTAATAATACATTAATGAATAATGCAAGAAATAATTCATCCCTTCTATTTATTAATATAATTTGATATCTTAGACCCTTTGATAGAGATTATATATCCTAAAAAATCCATTTCCATGGCTTTCTGTAGGCAATTTCAATTTTTGGGAAGTCAAAGAAAGAAATATTGAGCACATAGGTTGATAGCACCAACAAGCAACCTACGTGATTTTAGATATTGTGATAAAGTGATTATATTAAATAGTAAATGTATGTATGGGGTAACATGTCATTTATGCATTAACTTCATTCTCTATAGGTTAATTGGCATGTTGTTAGACATTAAACCTGTACTTTAGGCTGCTTCACCTAATGCCACTAAGAAATAGGTGTAGAGGGTCACACACTAAGTGTATCTAAAATATCAGTTAAATAATATATTATCATTTATTGTTTAACAAGTTGAATAAATATTATCCCCATATCTGGTTTAATAATTATTCATGTTTTATTGATCTCATATATTCCATCACAAGTTATTCGATATAATATAATGTGAGTGTAATATTCAATAAATATTTATTTTCTATTTATTTAATGTAATATTTATTTATTTATTAGAGAATAATACAATGATTTTTATTTAAAAAATAAATAATCATTATTCAAAACCTAATAAATATAGAGGAATGGCAGACCAAGTTTTCTAGTCTCGTGAGAAATAATAAATATTATATATTATTTAAACAAATAATATTTAATATAATTCGTATGTTAAGCACATGTTGAGAAATAATTATATTAACATTATTATTTGACATGGGATTCCATAGGGGTTAAATAAATAATGAAGGGAAAATGTGTAATTATTTTATTTTAACCCTAGCGGTATATAAACCAAGTTAAGTTATTTTCTCATTATAGCCAATTCATTTTGCTGGTTGTGCACAACGGATTTGGAGAATCCTCTCAATCCATAGAGATCTCTCCTCTCTAAGAACTCTCCCAAGAACGGAGATCAATCTTACTCCACCAGATTAAGGAGACCATTTTAGAAGCGATTATCATAGTGATCAAAGGAGAACAACACAAGTAAAAGGATATTCCATGCTAGCACTGAGAGATTCCTTTAGCGATGTCTGGATATTCTTATAACATGTATGCATAACCACTAGAGAGAATCTGCACTTGATTCCTATAACTCAAGCACAATGCAACACATATATATCACCAGATTTTTCAAGGAAGAAATAATTCCAACGAAGGTAATTATTTAATTAATTAAATGAATTATAAATATTTTATAATGATCCTCCCTCTTGTTCCAACATGATTTCTATTTTTAGATTATTTTATTTAATTCTATTGATCACTACATTCAACATTGTGTAAAATTTCATATTAATCATTGATCATTGAAAAAATAAAATTTAGGCACCGCCCTTTTCACACTTCCATTGTGGTCGAAACCGACAAGTGGTATCAAAGCGGTCAAATAACTGTTTATAAGTATTTAATGATCATATGAGATTTATACATTTTTAATTTAGTTTTTCAATTCATGTTTAATTTTTCTTTTAATCCGAATTACTAGATCTACTTATTCATTTTTTGTTTCTCATATATCTAATCAAAACGGTTAATTTTAGTATTAAAATAAAATCGAGGAACTCGTCTAGAGGTACCAAAGATTATATCCAGATAACATATGATTGCATGTCAAGTAATCAAAATTACATGTCATGTAGTAGTGGTCAGTGCTTCAGAAATTAATTCGATAATTAATTCAAACTGTGTGCATTGAGTACACATGATGCATTAAATACCTTACACTGTGTGTTGACTAAGACAAAATGGTGTATGGTCCGCTAGATTACATGTCGTGTAACCCTTGTAAATGGTGTGTAGTCCCTTCGATTTTGAGATGGGTCGTGTCATGGCCTACTTGACAGGTGACCGTATAACTTAGATTTTAAACATTGTGTAGTCCATGATGTATGTCGTGTTATCTAACTTTTTGAGGTACTATTTGGACACTGAGTCGTTAGGCATGTACCTTGGATAGATCGTGAGAGATTTTCATGTCATATAGCTTGTCTTTACACACTATGAACTTAAACCAAATTACAAATATTTAAAATTTTATTTATTATATTATGTAAACCTTGAGACATGATCTTTAATGTGGTCATTAAGTTGATGGGATATGCAATATGATGGGTTTTAATATATATATATATATATATAAATGTTTAATTAATATCTACGTAATGTTCAGATCTTCATATCATGTATGTGTTGTATTAAATTTATTACTCTATGTGCATTGAAGCATAAAACAAGATAAAAAAATCATGTAATTTGTGTAATCATTATGTTGATACTATATTTCATGAAATTACATGATAATTTAGGTACTCCATATGTCATAAGAGTAAACAATATGCAAGTACAATACATGTTTGGGATATTTGGACGGGAATTCACCATCTTTCCTCTAATGTACATTTATGTACATGGTTAATTTTAAATGAATTTGTTTAATTTTTTTAAAATTATAATTGATTATAATTTCAAGGAAATTTGGATAAGAATTAAGATAAAAGAATTGATTAATTAAAGATAAAATTAATTGAATCGATCATGATTTATCGTAAATAAGAACGATTAAGAATTTGATGCTAGTTTTATTAAATGTGTAATTAGTTGTATGCATATGGATGATCATAAGCTATACTAGACCTTTTTATGTGACTGGTTTCATTTAATTTATCATTAAATTAAATTTTATGTATGCATGCATTATCTCCCCTTATTATGTAGGGCATACATGCCCATGGTTTCTTTTATGTAAGCCCATTTTCCCCCCACCTAAATATGAGTAAAAGGCATATTAAAAGTATTGATACCCCAAGCTAGTGTATGTATTTCAATTTCGGAGCTGAGGTGAAACCAATCCAAGGAGATGCATAAGTGGATAGGTGGAAAGCAGTAACATGAACCATAATTAGTTTAAGGTTTTTCCCCTAGGTCAAAGGTTAGTTTATCAACCTCTATATAAACTTACCATTAGTATAATATAATGATTATACCTCTTTATTATTTTATTTCTATCAAGTTTCATGGTTATTTAATTATGGATGTTTTTTCACAATCACCTAATTTAATGAAATTAACAAGAATGCAAGATATAACTAAAATAAATTGGATTATGCGTAAATATTATCTGAGGCATGGTTAATCACTTATGGAAATAAACATTATATTAACAAGCATGTGATAAAGATAATAATTGTAAATTTATGCATAAAAGTATAAAATCCATCAATTATATATATTAATTCGGTATAGCCTTCCACTACATCAGTTAAAATTAAACCATAGTTCAAAGTGCTTGACTAGAAAAAGTTGGGGTGCTTTCAATTATCAGGGAATTATAACATGAGTTTTTGGGTTGACTTAACTTAGTTCAGATCAAGGGTTGACAGACATATAAGGACTTAGTGTAACTAAGCGGAAATGGTTAAGGAAATCTAATTTAATTATTAGGGATTCCACTCAGCAGATCAAGGAACTCTGAGTTAATGCAGTTGGAATTTAGAATGCCCACCTAAAACCATTCAAATTTCATGACCAACCAAATTTTGGGTAATGAGAAGGGTAATATGGATCATTTACACTATAATGTTCAAGAAACATGATATTCTGAAGCATTTGGTGAGGGATATTGGGTTTTTATTAAATAGTGGGAGACTAATAAATATAATATTTATTTATTTTTCTAACTTTATCAGAAAAAGTGCTAAAATTATTCTTATATTATTTTTAGAAACAAAAACAAAAATTAAATCAAACATATCATTATGATCTGAACATGAGAAGGATAACCTTCTCACAAGAAAATATTTCCAAGAATGGAAAATAAAGAACACGGTAATGGGGCTCAAGGATTATAAACAGTCTAAATCTCTTATGCACTGTCCACCAAGAAGAAGAAGATCCAGAGGTTGGGCATTGAAAAAGAGTTTTTATTTTTTTCATGTAGAACGTCAGTTCATTGGAAGAGAAATTTTAACCAAACGCTAGTGTAATAAAAAGGTGTATTTGTTATCAAATTTAATATTTTAATATCTACTCATTTGATATCAGGTATAGCAAGTGGTGCACACATATATATCCAAATATAAGTTCCAGTTAGATTCTGAAGGATTTCTAGTGGAGAGGTGGATCTGAGAGCTGTTAATGGTGCAAGGTTGTATGCTCTTTCTATTGGTGACTAACACCTCTCACTGCCAATGGAAATGATTTTGGTTTTTAAATATTTTTATTATGTACTTACAGTTACCAAGAACAGAATTTCTATATCATGCCTTGATATATATGGGTTTATTTTTATGTTTCTAAATAAAACTTGTTTATTTTATATGAAAAAACATATGATATGGTATAGAACATTTAAATAATAGTTTTTGTGTATTAAATTATGAAAACCATGTTTTGAAATTTGATTAATAATCATGTCCACATGTCTCATATAACATCCAAATGTGGCATCACTATCTTGGTCATGTAAACAGGAAATTTTTGGAAAGACTCTATCAAGATGGTTATTTAGACACTTATGAGCTAAAAACACTTGATAGATGTCATGCTAGTTTACAAGAAAAAATGAAGATACCACCATTTGATGGATTGGGTGAAAGGGTCAAAGATCTTCTAGGATTGGTACACATTAATGTCAGCGGACCATTTCTATTAGAAGCTAGAAGTGGATATTCTTAATTCATCACTTTTACTGATGACTTGAGTAGATATGGATATTTCTAATTAATGAGGTATAAGTCTGATTCCTTTCATAGATTCAAGGAATTAAAAAATGATGTAGAGAATCAACTTTGTAATAAGATAAATAAGCTTCAATTAGATCAAGGTGATGAATATATTAACTAAGAGTTCATCATCTTTTTACGAGAGTTTGGGACTCTATATAAAGTCACTCCTACTTATACACCACAGTGGAATGGTGTTAGTGAAAGGAGGAACTTTACCTTATTAGACATGTTAAGGACGATGATGATTCATACAGATCTTCCATTATCCTTTTGGGGAAATGCATTAAAAAGTATGGCATACACATTAAACCAAGTTCTAACTAAAGTGGCAAACAAAATTCCCTTCAAGATATAGAGTGGAAAGAAACCTGTTTTGTGGCATACAAGTGTATGGGGTTGGGATGCATTTGTTAAGGACTTCTCAGGAAACAAACTAGTACCCCAGGGAACAAAGTGTATCTTTATAGAGCTTCCCAATGAAACAAAGGGATACTACCTATACAACCCCTCATACAAGAAATTCACTATCTCCAGATAAGATTTATTTATTTAGAGGGATCATATCCTCAAAAATTATAGTGGGAGAAATATTTACGTAGATGAAATCAATGCTCAAGACACAAAATAATTGGAACATGAACAAATTACACAGGTCCCTATGGAAGAAGCAGTTCCTAAAACACAAGTACCGAATAGGAGTGAAAGAGAGGGAAGAGAACCAAACATATATGGTTTTCTAGTCACTGAATATGGTTACTCATTATTGGTTGATAATATTGAATATATCTCCTATAATGATGAAGTATAGAGCTTAGATGCGGCAAGATGGAAAGAATTCATGAATTATGAAATGGATTTCATGTATTATAATAGTGTTTGAGTTGTGGTTAATGCGCCAGTAGAAGTAATTAATATTGGTTGTAAATGGGTATTCAAGAGAACACATGACATGTAAGGTAAATAAAATACCTATAAATCAAGGCTAGTAGCTAAAGGGTTTAAACAATGTCAACGAATTGACTATGATGAAACCTTATTGATAATTTCCAATTTTAAATCCATTATAATTAAACTTACTATAGTATCTTACCATTACTATGATAGTTGGAAGATGGATGTAAAATTTTCATTCCTTAATGGGAACCTTTAGGAAGATGTCAATATGACACAACCTGAACGTTTTTTTACTCCAGATGATTCTAAAATGATTTTCATGTTGTAGATATCTATTTATGGATTGAAGCAAGAATCCAAATCATGGAACATTCGATTCAATGAAGCAATAAAATAATTTGGTTTCACTAAGAAATAATGTTATCCATAAGTTTACAAGTGGTTTAGTGGAAATTTGGTAATTATCCTACTAGTATATTTTGATTACATATTACTTATTGGAAATGACATACCAGTCTTATAGTTTGTTAAAGACTCTTTAAAAAAATGTTTCTCCATGATGGAATTAGGTGAGACAGTCTATATTTTAGGGATCAAGATCATTGATAATATATCCAAGAGGCTTCTTGGACTATATGAAAGTGCATATATTGACTAGATACTAAATATATTTAGTATGGAACAATAAGAGAGGAGATTGGTTTCAGTGTCACATGGAATACATCATTCTAAGAAAATGTATCCCCCAACACAATAAGAGAAAGAAAGAATTAGTAAGATCCCATACACTTTGTTGATAGTATCAATCATGTATGTCATGTTATATACTATACTTGATGTTGCCTATTAATTGATCATGGTTGGAAGATATCAAGAAGATCCAGGAGAACAACATTGGACTGATGTTAAGGATATCCTTAAATATCTGAGAATAACTAAGGATATGTTCATGGTGTATGGAGGAGATGAAAATATGGTCATCATAGGTTATACTAATGCTAGTTTTTACAGATATCACAATGATTTAAAGTCACAATCACAATATTTTTTCTATTTCAATGGTGGATTTTTGATCTAGAATATTTCAAAGAATCTTGTTGTCGCTGATTCGAAAGAGGAGTAAGAGTATATAGCAGCTTCTTTTGCCTCTATGGAAACCATTTGGATTTGGAACATTGTCCAGAAACTTGATGTGATACCTATAAATAATGTCCTTTTCACATTGACTTGTGATAATATGGCAGTAGTGGATCTTTCAAAAGATCCAAGGTCACACCAGGGAAAAAAACCCATACTCTAGAAGTATCACCTATTGAGGTATTTCTATTAGAGGGGAGAAGATGCAATAAGAAGAGTAAATAGGGAAGATAATGTTGAAGACCCTTTGACTAATGTCTTATCTCAGGAAAAGCATGAATATCATGTGATAGATAATTGATTGAAGGTTGTTAGTAGTTGGATCCAGTGCAAGTGGGAGTCTGTTGGAGATAGTTCCCTAGAACCAACTTTTGTGTAATTTATGATAACTTTTATTCACTGTTTTTAATA
Organism: Viscum album; assembly: GCA_963277665.1. Classification (NCBI taxonomy): domain Eukaryota; kingdom Viridiplantae; phylum Streptophyta; class Magnoliopsida; order Santalales; family Viscaceae; genus Viscum; species Viscum album. Next base: position 1,745,357,344 of record OY728129.1, on the reverse strand, counting down.
TTAATAATATAATTATGACATCATTATTTTTCTTCTATGTTAAATTTTTTTTGAGAGAAGACAGATATCATTAATGACGAAGATCATCAGATGTACATATGCAAAGCCGCGAAGGGAAAATGTCCAGCCAGAGCTGGTTGGCATCGAAGGGGCCTGATACCGCCAACTGATGGGCCTCATTGTTTCCTTCCCTTTTGGTAAAGGAAAAGGTACAGAATGAAACGCATTGGCGGAGTGAGAGAATTCTCCTGATGATGAGGCCAAAATACTGGATTCCATCATCATTATGGTTAATGGCATTGATCACGGTGAGGTAGTCAGACTCCATGTTGATATCAAGCCATCCATGTTCCCTAGCCAGCATCATACTTTCCAGGATAGCATTATCCTCAGCTACGGAAAGTTCTAAGAAGACATGATGTGATTCATATTTCGCAGGAATGATTTTCCCCTGATGATTTCGATCCAGGAGGCTGAGGGAGAGAAATCCATCCTTGGGGAGATACGCGTCCACGTTGATATTAAGAGTTCCAGCCATTGGGGGGTACTAACGAGGGGGACAAGAGGGAGGAATATTTGTCCTGTGATGTCCATTGTGGTGTTTCCAGCCCTCAATCCATGAAGTGGCCCATTCAGTCCATAATTCAGGAGGTTTATGAACGTGATGGAAAACAGCATCGTTACGCCGGACCCAGATGATCCAGGCTAGGGTACAGAGTGAGCATGCATTATCCGATGAGCGAGAGGATCACCAGCGCATCAGAAGAGCGGGAAGGTTAGAAACCATGCCCAGAGATGCATCTGGAGATGGGGCCCATTTGTTCCAAATTTCCTTAGATCGAGGGCATTGAATGATAACGTGCAAAGGGGTCTCAGGGACATTATCACATACAATGCAACATAGAAAGGACCTTTTTTCCTTTCTATGTTACATTGTATGTGATATTGTCATAAGAGTTGTTGTCCCACCAAAAGGTCATAAAATTTCCCTGTTATGATGAGAACCTGGAAGTGGTACAAAAATATTCTTGAATATACATTCTATAGATAGATGATATCATTTAAGAAACCAAAATGATATAGGCTATCAGGGGTGGAGACTCATAGGACTTTGTGGAACCTTTTCATGGTGTACGACCTTGATTATTTCAATAGGATATTATGAGAACGAGACCAGCTAGTAAGAAATCCACATTTATATGTGTCGTTGCATGTTCCTATATATAGAAGTTTATATTGGTAAATAGCCTTTAATATTATTATTAATGAGTATTATGAGTTTTTTAATTTGATGCATTGATGAAAATGATGACAACAGATGTTCACGGTGAGGTAGGATACATTGGGTGCGTCATAAGTAATATTGCATTAATGAATAATGTGAGAAAGGATTTGACCATTATATTCTTTATTGGAAGTTGATATCTCAGTCCCTTTGATAAAGATGATATAGACTAAATAAATCCATTTTCATGGTTTTTTTAGGCAATTTCAATTTCTGTGAAGTCAAAGAAAGAGACATCAAGCACATAGGTTGATAGCACTAGCATGCAACCTGCTTGATTTGAGATATTTTAATAAATGGATTATATTACACATTAAATGTTTGTACGAGGTAACATTTCATTTTCGAATTAAATTCTTCTCTATGGGTTCCATGGTGTGTTGTTGGATGCTAACATTTGACTTTGGGATGCTTCACCAAATTCCAATAAGATAGAGGCCAAAATGGTCACAAACTAAGTCTATACATATTCTCAATTAAATAATATATTATTATTTATTATATAAAATGTTGAATAAATTTCTTTCCCACACATGGTTTAATAATTATTCATGTTTTATTGATCACATATATTCCATCACCAGTTATTCAAGGGAAAATACTGTGAGTGGAATATTTAATAAATATTTATTTTCTATTTAGTGAATATAATCTTTATTAATTTATTAGAGAATGATGTAGTGATATTTATTTAATAAATAAATGGTCCTTATTCAAGGGATGATAAATATGGAGGAATGGAGGACCACATTTTCAGGTCTGGTGAGAAATAATATATATTTAATATTATTTATTTAAATAATATTTAATATAATTCTCAAGTTAAACACATGTCGAGAAATAATATTAGTTTTATTCTTATTTGACATGGGGTTCTATAGGGGTTAAATAAATAATGAATTTCACCAATGTAATTATTTTTTTTAGCACCGGAAATATATAAACCTAGTTATGTTATTTTTTCATTAGAGCCCATTCATTTTGTTGGTTGTGTTCAACGGATTTGTAGAGTCCTCTCAAGCCCTAGAGATCTCTCCTCTCCCTAAATACTCCCATAAACAGAGAGCAATCTTCCTCCACCAGATCAAGGAGAACACTTTGAAGTGATTCTCATAGAAATCAATGTTGGATGCTGCATGCACAATGATATGTCATGCTAGCACCCATAGATTCCTCCAGCGATGTTTGGAGATTCACATAACACATGTGGATCACTTCTAGATAGAATAGACACATGATTCCTATAATGCAACAATGATGCAATGCAGACATGTCCTCATATTAATCAATGAAGAGATAATTATATCAAAGGTAGTTCATTAATTAATTAAATTGATTATAAATAATATGTGATGATCCTCCCTATAGTTATAGCATGATTTTTATTGTCTTATTCTTTGATTTTATTCCTTTTATCACTACATTTAATATTGTTTAAAATATGAGATTATTAATCTATCATGGAAAAAAAGAAAAGTTGGGATCCACCCTTCACAGGCTTCCTCTGTGCCCAGAACCTATATATACCAGTTTTTTATGAGACCGCATTGGTGTTTCCCTACTGAGGTATGTACTCACACCCTGCTCAGGTGACCGCAACACTTGGATACCTGAGTATAATTTTCATTGGTAGTAGGTAAAAGTTGGGCCAAGCCTAAAATTAGTTTTTTATGATTGAGAAGGATATATTGTTTTTTATCAGGGTACTGGAGGAGGTATGGCTAATGGATTTCCTGGATCCAACATTTTTATTTTCATTATATTGTTCTATATCTTTAATTGGGCAACTGGAACATTAGTTGTCTATATGAAATGGTTGTTTGGGACTTAAATCATTTACATTGTTATCAATATTATTTTTATTTATTTATTTTACTTTAGATTATCTATGATGTATGATATTTTGTTGTTTTTATGAATGTTCACTCTGATACAGGGGTTATAGACTCCCATAATACATCCATAGACACCTACTACTAGTCTGCAACCTCTGGAGAGCATGGAGGCATTCTTAAGGACTTATGGAAAAAAAGATTGGATATTGTACATTGGGTGATCTGAACATGGATGTTACAAAGTGGCATTAGAGAATGTTTTACTTTTTTCTCATTGTTTTGGGATTTGGAAGAATAAATATTCTTGAATGGATTGGAGCTTAATATGGATATCATACTAGTGCATCAAGAACACTTGTTTCGATAAGAAATCTATGTTATCATGGATATGGGATTGCTATTTTGATTTTTGATGTTACAGTTGGATATGATTTTCACATTGGGTGAATCATATGGGTGTTCAATGTTTGTGATATATCTAGTATTTTTTCTCTTTGGCCCATTAAAAGAGAATAGTGATCGGTTTGACTCTTAGACTATAGAAGAAAGAGGTATCTCCTATATCATATCAAGTATGTAGGATTCACATGACTTATAGGTATTCTAGTATATGATTTCACCAATGATATATGATCACTTTTTTAAATTTCCAATGACTACTCATATGGTATTTTCTCATATAAGTACTGGGTATAATTCAACTAACATGGGTTAATGTTTATCTATATTTTTTTAGGCTAGTCATGTGGATCTATGATGAGATGATTGATGTTTTGGATGATTATATAGTCCATTCACACAATACATGAAATGATCCTATTGGGTTGATATAGGGACATGATTCCTTGGCTTTAAACCCATATGGGTTGCTGATATTATGTTCATCTATTTAAAGTGTCAGTGAGAACCTTTAAGGTGTTTTCTCATATATCTTAGAATGAAACTATACTTAACTGAACCATATGAAATAGTTTGATTATAAAAAACCATATAGTATGATTTTTCTATATTTATAGAAATTGATTGATGAGGTTATGACTATTTTGGGGGTGGCCATGTGTACAGATGATCAGTGAAAAATAGTGTCCTAGTAGGTTGATGGTTTAGCATGAGGTGTTAGTTTGATGGGTATATGGGGCCCTAGAGTGTATGTAGAAATGTTGATTCCATGTTTTTTTAATATGGTAACTAGATTTGTCTCTTTATTTATTATGTGAGAAGGAAACTTGTGTAGTGGTTGGTCATGTGGTAGAACTAGGCACAAGGGAAATGCCCGCTTCTGAATAGGAGTAATAGGGGTACTTTGGGACGGATGTGACTGACATGATTGTGGAGCATGATTAGTGGTTTTACACTTGACCCTATTTATGGTAGTGTGGAACTCATAGTTAAATGATTCAAGCTTCATATTTTTGGTGGTACAAGATAATATGCCCGTTACTTTTGAGATGTGATCGAGAAACACACATTGAGTATGCGTGGTGCTATTGAGTGGAGAATCGATGAGTGGTAGTGGGAAGACTAAGGTTAAAAGGTTAATTTTAAGGAATTAGGATGCTCAATGAAAGCCAGTGGCTTGAGGATTTAAAATTTTTCATTTTTAGGATGATAATACTTGTCTATTCTGGTTATCTGAGCCCCGGTATGGTCCAAAGTTATTTTTGAGAATTAAACAAAGAAAAAAAATTAAATCTGAATGTGTCCCTCATTCAAATCAAATATCACTTGTCCACTGCTATTCACCGATGATTTTTGCTCAAAGGATGTTATTTTTAACCTATCTATATCATCCACACCTGTTTCTTGAATCCACACGCATGTTGTTCATCAAAAACCAGGTGCTAGTGCAGAGCTCTGACAAATCCTTCAGTGTCACGTTGATAACCATGATCCCCTGCTTTCGATCCATGAAGAAATAATTAGATTGGCACTTGGAGAGAGACTATATCATTCTCTATAATGTGAGAGGAGGGAGAGGCTCTCATTCCATTGTCATGAACATCCAAATTGAAATGATCCCCCTCTTGTTATATTGTGGGAGAATCAAAATACCCGAAAGGGTTCCTCAACCTCTGGAAAAATAACATACACTAAATAAGCCATAAATAAATAATTATAACAAACTAAAATACACCATAACTTTTATTTATATATTATCACATACCTATAATATATATTAAATATATTACGTGATAAAACATAGTAATTTAACTAGACTCATATTTCCCTCTAATATTAAATGAACACGGAATATTAAAATAATATTCATTTAAATAATATTATTCTTTTCATTTACTTAAACACTTGTAAATACTTTTAATAGATAAATTCAACCCAATTATTCTTTACCTAAATAATAATGAATTATTTTATTCTTTAGTGATCTTAAATACTTGTAAAAATCTGAGATCCTATATTGAGGCCAACCATGCCCTATTTACCTATTCACGAGAATAAGAAAAATTATTGAATACACTATTGTGTGTGACCCTCTAGGACCTTATCTCGATAGCAGTGAATAGTATTCATAGACCAAGAGAGGATTCTAGAAACACATAAAATCCCCCAAAGAGACACGTAATATTCATTGAAATGACATCTATCCTAGGAACATGTAATGTGTAGTGTAATATCTTTTTATTTAGATATATCATAAAGTAGTATGGAAATTTATGTCATCGTCCTTTCTTAATTTATTATTTGTTTATCTATCTGGATAGATTTACCTCTGACTACCTTGGATAATGATTTAATAATTTACTACCATCCTAATAAACTAGGTCTGAGATATATTACTTCCAAAACTCAGAATAAAAAAATTCTATCTTGAAAATTCAACCAATTTCATACCATCAATAACACACTCAACACAACATACCTCACCACGATTTCATTATCATGTTTTTTTCCTTGTATCAATGTATGTGATGAAATGGTACACATTGATAATGATCTAAAGTTAGGAGACAAATACACATGTTCATAGATAGGAATAACCAATGACAGTTGAAACATGTGGTGTTCTTATGGGTGGTTATGTCCTCCTGATCTAAACTACTAGATATAACCAAGTGTAAACATCATGAGAAGAAGTTTGAATTCTTATGATCCACCAGTACCTGATAGTCATACATCAACTATGTCCAGTCAGTATGATGTATGTAGACCATATGATATATAATTAATATTAATTTCATTGTATATTGAGGTTCTAATTATAGCATTGGATCTACTATAACATTTTGATAAGACAATTAATCGATTGAAATAACCATTTAAATAGTTGATGAAGAAATGTGTACACTATAATGGTAAGAGTACAACATGTATATCTAGTTGTATACATGAAACAATTATATAAATTACTAATGGATTTTGTTCTAGGGAACCCACAATTACAACACTCCCACTTTTACTAAAGACAACTTTCTAACTATCCTTGTTATCTCTCACATGAATAGGATCATGTTTCTACTGAGATACAACTTTAGTTTTTCAGTATGTCACATCTCCATTGTGTGGCTATTTTGAAATGTGTAACCTCTCCTCCTTGAGTAAAACTTATCAAGAGATTCCAAATATGTTCTATATATCTACATCAAACGACATGTGCATTCAAGTGGTGACCCCAATGTAACTAATGAAAATTAACTTATTAGGGGTATCAAGATAGTCATGTTTATTCTATCCAACCATGAATTTTATAGTTCTGCTTCTCATTTTAATAAGTGTTATTAACATATCATGCTATGATGATCCTATTTTTCTATGACATGGGTTTTTCACCTTCAACCATTTAATTAGTTTCAACATCGTCAATATGTTGTTCCTTAATATTGGTAGCATCAAAATGTTGGAAAACCTATTGTTCCACTACTTTTGGAGCACCAACATGTTGAGAAAGCTACTATTTCATAGTATTGGGAGCATCTACATGTGTAGAATCCATTATCTGTAGTAGTTATTGAACATTTAATTTATATTACATAAATTTATTAATGAAGAAATAATACTATGGGATAATGAAATGTATATTACAAAAAAAATATAACCTTCTTATTAAACTCTCAGATTTTTCTTTAATGGTTGAAGGGATTAAAACCCTTTATTAAGTATCTAAATCCCCTCATTATGGTCTTTTCTAACATACAATACCACATCTACATTGGCATTGCTACAAAATGATTATTATGTCCCAATGAAAGGGTCATACTTAGTTAAATTTTCATCTGACCCTACAATGGTTTGGGTCGATAACAGAACAATTCACCACTTTTGGTTTATAGGATCCTAAACATAAAGTAATTATACTACCTATGATTTCATTATAAATGGTTCATACTTATTCCCTTAATGAAATCCTCTTTTATAGATCCCAATTCATCGATTTTAACTACACTTCTCATATCAACCCACTCACAATGAAATATTTTCACTTTGAATATTGTATAATTCAACTCCCATATTTTTTTGATGATGGAAAAGTATGACATATTCACATTAATTGAATTTTGGTCCTTCGTCCTGGATACATGAATCGCTTTAGCCACAAGTTGTAACTCTACTATTTTTCATGGAACTAACATATAACAATTGATTACATAAATATTATAAGATAATAGATAAAAACCTATTCCTTTTTCTAACCATAGAAGTCATTCGAATATTAAATATGGATTTCCAATTAACTCATTAAAAATATACTCTTGAGACCATCTAATAAACTACCAATTAAGTGTATTTGATATCCATATTTTATCCCTTGATGGATTAAGATATATAAGAATTATGTTTTGGGTTTCAATTTCTGGTGCAACCAATAAGTATTATTTAGAATGTTAAGGCGAGCTTTCTCCTACTCTATAATTTTAATTGTTACAATATCTATTTTTGGAAATTCCTTCGCACAAATGTTTCCCACTGTGATGAGATTTGGGTAGACCAATGCTTTATACATTAGATATTTAGTCAGTAAATAATTTAATGGTTTCCTCAATAATTTATCTCTCTATAATAAAACATTATTCTCGACTTTTATTTTTTACATATCCTTTCAAAATATACCATTCAATGGGGTACATCCATCTATAATGTACATAACCACATAGCTAGATACCTCTAACCATGAAAACTATCATATCATAGAATGACAGTGAGAATAACATATCCAATTCACATAATATCATAATAATTTATTTTTTACATGGTGTTAAATATCATAGGGTCTTAACTTTACTACATATAGCATTAAAAAATAATGAAATCTTGGTTAAAGTATGATAAAAATGTTTTGGAAAAATTAAATGTAAAGCTATAGAAATTAGATCTTCAAAAAAATGGAAGTCATGTGATTTGAGTCCATTTAACTTTAAATAAATCATTGACACAATATTATTGATATTTAATGAATACCCCTATGAAACCTTTACATCATTTAGGAATTTGAAAAATTGATATCTCTCTTTTCTAGAAAGAGTGTAAAGAGCTAGAGGAAGAAATGTAAATATTTCACACTTCACTAGCACCAAATCTTACCATATCCTCGTGTCAATAATTTATAACTTTATCCTTAATGAAATCATTTTTTCGGGGTTTATTTAGTGATGTTCCAATGATATTGTCACATACATTTTATCCAAATACATGACATTAATAAAATTTATGGTCTATAAACAATTGCAGTATAATAATTAAAAAAAAAATGATATGTTTTTTCAACCAGTATTCGTAAGGTTTTTTAATGAATGTTTAGAAAAATCAGTGGTTATATCATTTAATTTTTCAAATATTTGATCACCTATTAGTTGAGACAGTGTTGTATCATCTTTCAAATTTCCATTGTATGATGTCATCAAAGATCAGTATTTATCTCGTCAGGGTAGAAATTTTTGATATCCTGGAAAAATAGTATTCAATTAATTTTTCAACCTAACTAAGTGTGTACCTTGTTCCAAAATAGGACACCCTTAAATTCCATTAATGCTATATCCTGAAAATTTTATATAATAAATAAATTCATTTATCATCCTATACAACATGTTTCTTGGCATGAAATCATAATTTCTATAATCATCCTACAACATAACACAAAAATCCCACAATAATTTAAAAATTAATATATAGGAAATGAATTAAGGGTTGATTTCCTAAAGTATCAAGACAATCTGAGTGTATATTCTAGGTTTTTAGTGAGTGATATTCATTTTAAATAAAATTACAATTTTTAACTGAAAACACATACTTTAAGGTATACTAATCACAACACGTGTCAGATTGATGTGCAGATGATTATTGCACATAAAAAATGACTAAGGAATTGTTATCCTAATGTGTCAATAAAATCCAAGTGTTTTATCTTGTTTTTTAGTGAGTGAAACATGTTTTTACATAAAATAACATTTTTAAATTGAAAAAATACTTTTCCAGTCATATTGGTCGCACTGTGTGTTTCATTGAGGTGTGACTGATTCCTACATGTTATAAATGTGTTATAGATCATTTTACTAAAGTATCAAAATGATATAATTTTTGTTTCTCAATTTTTAGTATGTCACATTTCTTTTGAACTAAAATATCATTTTTTAGTAATAAAACATTATTTCATACTGGTCACACCATGTGTCATATTAACATCTGGTTGATTTCTACACATAAAAAATGACTTCTAGATCATTTTACAAGATTATCAAGATAGTCTAGAAATTATTTCTTGATTTTCAGTGAGTGATACGTGTTTTTACTAAAATGTTATTTTTTTAAAACAAACACACATTGAGTAATAACAGCCACATAATGTGTTATATTGAAGTTTCTTTGATTCCTATAAATGAAAAATGACTTGTGGATTGTTTTAATAAAGTTTCAAGATAATCGGTGCATGTTTTCTCATTTTTTAGTGAGTGACACAAATTTTTAACTGAAATACCAATTTTAAATCGAAAACACACAATTCAAGTCATATCGGTCACACTGTGTATCATATTGAAATACAAATAATTCCTAAATGTCAAAAATGAAATATGGATCATCTCCATAATGTATCAAAACAATCTGAAGGTTTTTCCACAATTTTGAGTATGTCACACATTTTTTGAGATAAAATGGAAATTAAAGAAAAAACATTGTGTCATAACGGGCACATCCTATGACATATTGATGTTTGGTTGATTCTTACATGTAAAAAATGACTTATGGATCATTTCTATAATGTATCAAGACAATCTGAGTGTGTTTTCTATGTTTTCAGTGTATGAAACATGTTTTTAAATTAAATGAATTTTTTAAATTGAAAACACACACTTTGAGTAATACCTATAACATAATGCAGAAGATTGATTTTTGTATAACATCCCTCCATTTAATCACATTAACTTTCATTACATTATACAAAACCGAGGATCTTTAAGGTTTAGTGTCTTGGAAACCAGGAACTTAATACATGACAACATAAAACATTCTTTTTAAAAACTTGAATGGCTTATTAATTGTTCATCCTAAGTTCATTACAAAATCTCATAACCTAGTAGAATACATAAAAAGAAAGGGTGAGCAGAAGTCCCAGTAAGGTAAACAAGGGAATCATTTTACATGTGAACTTGAGATACATCAAAAAGTCATGACAAATAACTTTAAAGAATGAGAAAGAAATCATGTGGCATATAATAATAAAAATAACATGTTCCATAACTTGAATATGAGGTTAAAACATTTAACATAGACAATCATTTCTATTTCACCAGGGTCCATCCCTAAGGTGTTATTAAAAATTACAAAGGTTATTCACCAAGGTGTCGTTAAAAATGGTCATCTCTAGAGATTGAGTCTTTACCCAATGAATTGGAGCTCTATCAGGGTTCACCCTTAATTTGTCTTTATTATCATGTGAGCCACATATATCATCATCAAAAATTTCATAAATAACCCATATATTATAAAATAAATTGGTTTCATTTCATAATCATAACGTTTTAAAAACTACTTTAAAAACTGCTTTAAAAACATGATATTTATGTCACTTTAAACCCACGGAAAAAGAAAATAGGTTTCATGTATGTAAATCCCAGAATGAAAATAGAAAATTTTGATATATATGTGAATACCCCTGTAAAAGAATGATCTTTGAGTATTCACTTAATAAAATAAAATAATTTTAGGAAAAAGAGAAAGACATTTTGAGATGAAAATTCTGCAGCATAATGACTATGTTACATGGTTTTAGAAAACATTGAAAAGAGAGGGGGCATGGGTCACCCACTCATAAATGATCCATAAAATAGTAGGGACATAATATAAATGATATAAGAACATGGTAATGACATTTTAAGGACATACCATATGAAATGAAAAACTGGAAAGGAAGAAAAAAATAAGATTTCTCTTATGAAAATTCGGCAGCCTAACAGTATCACTTAAAACATCAAAAAAATGAATTGATGAGATCAAATAGGATATATCATCATATGAACATAAAAAAGTAAAGTATGATAGATATAGAATATCATACCCCAACATATGAAAAAAAAAACATGAAAGAAATGACATGAAAATAGAACTTGAAAAATGAGATGGGTGGAAGAATCCCTTACAAATATTTGGTAGCCTAACAGCGCCACTTAAACATTCATAAAATGGAATGATGAGAGTAAGAGGAGATCTCTCATCATATGATCATAAAAATAGAATCAATAGTAATATAAAAAAACATCCCCCAACATATGAACATGGTCCTTAAATGAAATGACATACAAAAGAGTGCTTGAAAAGAAAGACAGAGGTGGGATCCCTTACCTTGAAGAGTAACTCTGAAATCTTGAATTTTGGGACCTTGGGAGGTTTGAGGGAACCTTGGGAAGACTCTTTGGGAGGTAAGGAGACCAGAACTTCATTGAGGATAATTTTTGGAAGGAAAGGATGAGAGAATGGCTTGGTATTTATAGGGGAAGTGAGGGGACAAGACATTAATGGCCAAAGGACACCTCATTGGTGGTATTGGAAAAACATGTGGTATTTCCTCATGGTTTTGGCCACTTGGGACACCTCATACCTTATCTTAATATTCAAAAGTCTACCATCCCTTAAAATATCTCATGACATCATCATGATGCAGTTATGATGTCATTAAACATACCGAAACCCTAAAACTGTATTTTTACTATTCACTAAAAATTCAACTTTTTCAAAAAATTCCCAAAAATTTACCTTAACATAATATCAATTATTTGAATTAAAAAATAAACTCCATTTTATAAAATAATTTTCTAAATATTTTTAATTTAATTTTTAAATAAAAACACTATTCACCGAAAATTCATTTTTTTCAGAAAAAACCCAGAAAACTACCTTAACATAATATAGATGTTATAAATTCAAAAATAAATTCCATTTTATAAAAATAATTTTCAAAATATTTTTAATTTCATTTTTAATTAAAAAACACTATTCACTCGAAAAAACTAATATTGGACTAATAATTTCTGAAACAGTTATTTACCTATTTTATTGAATCACATTATTTAATCAAGGTGCCTATATTATATTAATACATCTTTATGTGAGATTACTAATCCATTTGGTCGCATTACTAATCCTAAGAGAAAAATCACTATTCATAAATTACTATTCACCAAAAATTTAGTTGATCTTATTAGACTCCAAATTTATTACTGAACACATTTCTAGAAGACCATTTTTTGAAAATCATTACACATCATTAATTATTTAAAATTTACAAAAATATTTTAAAAATATCCTTTTTTATTTTCAAATTCTTCAATAATATACATCCTACATTAATCTGGACATTTTAAAATTTACAAACTTCCCCATAAGAAGAAAACACAATTTTATTTATCTCAAAGGATTACAGAAATTAGTTATGGTCTCCTTACATAACCCCTTATAACCCCAACATAGGACCAAAGTGTAAGGTGTTCTAAGGTGAGAGAATCTGAGGGCGGCTCGGCGAACATCGCACGAGTTGTAATTTCTATCAGTTTGAACTTCTTGCGAAGGAGATTTTGTTCTAGCTTCACATGATGAAGTTCGGGTTGGGTTTGATCCAGAGCAATGCCCAGTGGTGCTACATCTTTCCCAAGTTCTATTAGATGGGCTTTGATTGACCCAAGACTACTGGATGAGGTTATCGAATCTTCTTTCTATATTAATTAACCACGATCACTTGTATTTAGAGACAACAATCACAACATTTAGTTTCCAACAGTCATATTGACCAATGGTTATATAATAGTCAAAACCCAACGGTCGCATTTTAATTATACTCATGTTATCAAATGAAACATTTTTTTGAGTATAAACTAAAATAACCACAAAATTAGGAAACAAAATTTATTCAAAATTTCGCGTCGTTGCATTCTTCCCCCCTTAAGAAATTGCGTCCTCGCAATTTTTAAAATTGGGCTTGGAAATTTCATTGAAATTTCCACATTCGAAAAGGAGTTAGTAAAACTATTACTTGAAAAGAAATAAAGGGAAGTACAAAGGTCACCCAAGTTTACCCATACTAAGATTCCATGTAGGGAAACATGGATATGGAAGATAAAACAAATGGTCATGTTCTGATGGAGAGTGATAGAAAACATGATTTGGATAAAGTTACCCACAAGAAAATCACAAACTTATGATGTGTGTAAACGGTCTTTGATTACCCAGTAGGAAACGTAAACCAACAACATTTTTATTTTATGTTCCTTTTCATAATTTTGAGGAATTCATTTACTACATAGAATAAAAACATAAGGAAATTTACCTACCTTCAAGTAGAGTTTCATACTTTAATAAGTTTCTACCAAAACTAATATTTTCTCCAAATGATGAGCATTCAAAAACACTTGGTCTCATCGAAATCAGAAGAATCATCTTCTAGAGAACACATAATCAACAAAAGATTAACTATCTATTTCTTCTATCTTTAAACATTATCCCAAAAATAGAAAGGGTAAGATAAAAAAACTCTTCAAAAAAAAGAACCCCATAGGAAGGGAAACTACTTTAAATCTTCAAAGTTCCACAGTACTACCCAAAGTTCATCATAGACCATTCCATAAATAACTGTCCTTGAAATTCCTCTAAATAAACAAAACTAAGATTGAAACCCAAATATAATAAGGATTCGATAACATAGTCTTCCAATATAAACTTTATAGTTTATCTCCAAACAACATCAACTACTCCTAACATCTTATAACAAAAGTAACTAACCTAAACATATTTTCCCCAAGATAGGTTAATCATTTCCATAAGTAACCTAAATTACTATAAGTTCACCTTATATTCATTTATTATTCAAAATATAAGTCAACCTTTACTCCTCAAATAAAATACCGTAGTAATCTATTTACCTCGATCATATTGAGTTCCCAAAATAGTTAACGTCATCCAAAATAATAATCATCTTTTAATCCCCTAATCATTTTTTTTTCAAGAAGAACAGCTTCACAACATCAACAAGTGGTACATAACAATAGATGTTTTCCTTAATGATATAAAATGATATTAGGCAGTGACTCGATGTTCTTTTAAAACATTAAAGATATGCTCATAAGGCATGAACTAAAATACAACATGAAATAGACAATTATTGCGAAGAAGTTACATGTAATTTAGTCATCATGATCCATCTCAGCATAAGACTTGCATTGTTCCCTTGTCCTTGAAGATTATTGATTCTCATCATGATTTTCATCCCTTCCAAGATATCATTTCCAGGGATAATTTCCAACTTTTCCACATTTAAAACATTGAAAAGTATAAGGTACATTAGATTGAACCTTATATCTATTCAACACATTATCCATTTTTTAAAGTAATTGGATACTTTATTCCCTATCACCCCACACTTAAAAAATCTCCCGGTTCCTTTGTGAAA
Source organism: Viscum album (assembly GCA_963277665.1). Taxonomy (NCBI): domain Eukaryota; kingdom Viridiplantae; phylum Streptophyta; class Magnoliopsida; order Santalales; family Viscaceae; genus Viscum; species Viscum album. Next base: position 1,745,342,340 of record OY728129.1, on the reverse strand, counting down.
TTATCCTTGGTTCCCATATCCACATTTTTTGCACAAAGTAAATTGTGTCTTTTTTCCCTTATCAACATTATCAGATGAACATCCTTGAGACTTCATATTCTTCTTCCTTGATGAATTTGGGCATTTAACTAGGTACCAATTATTAATTGTGATTTTTGATAGCTATTTTGGCATAATCACAATACGTTCAACTTGATCTCTCGTCATCTCTATCATATTAATAGGGCAACAGTCACATTTCCTATCACATTGGTTATTGAGACATGTTCTTCCGTTTCCTGCCATTAACTAAGAAAAGAAATTATAATTAGGGGGCTTAAATACTTAGCCAATAATCATGAAAAGGAAACTTAAAGCATAAAAGGATAAAATTTTAGAAGAAAAGTGTACCCTAACTTGTGATCCTCTAGGTTCCAATCTAGGTTATCCATGATCATATATTCTTATGTGAATCTTTATTTTATTTTATCTTTGTCCCTTTAATAATGGTTCATACAAAGCTTATGAATTTACCAAAGCATATCCCCCAGGAGTGTCAAACCAAAAGTGCAGCATGGCCCGTTTTCATGCACTAGGTTACCCCGGGTCAAGCCCGAAACACCTTGTCAGATTTTTTACTCCTAGTAACATCTGTTCCAGATCCACCTCTACTTGTTCGTATCCAGACATGGATTTATTTGTTTGGAACCCACTTACTCAACACTCACCAAAATACCAGGAATATTTCCTATATTTAAACTTTTATATAATTTTATTACTAAAGTTTTCATATTCTAATTTCCACAAATAAATAAACCATCCTTTGATACCAACTATAGAATCCCTCCTTTTTATCACATTAACTTTAATTACATTATACCAAACTAAGGATCTTTAAGGTTTAGTGTCTTGGAAACCAGGAAATTAATACATGACAACATAAAACATTATTCATAAACACTTGAAAGGATTCTTTATTGTTCATAGTACGTTCATTACAGAATCTCATAACCTGGGAGAAGAAATAAAAGGAAAGGGTGAGAAGAAGTCCCAGTAAGGGAAACAAGGAAATCATTTTATATGTGAAGTTGAGATATATCAAAAAGTCATGAAAAATAACTTTAAGTAATGAGAAAGAGATCATTAGGCATATCATAATAAAAATAATGTGTTCCATAACTTGAAAATGTGGCTAAAACATTTAACATATACAATCATTTCTGTTTCACCAAGGTCTATCCCCAAGGTGTCATTAAAAATTACCAAGGTTATTCACCAAGGTGTCGTTAAAAATGGTCATCTCTAGAGATTAAGTCTTTACCCAATGCATTGGAGTGCTATCAAGGAGAACCCTTAATTTTTATTTATTATCACGTGATCCACATATATCATCATCAAACATTTCATTAATAACCCATATATCATAAAACAAATGGGGTTCATTTCATAATCATAACGTTTTAAAAACTGCTTTAAAGACATGATCTTTATGTCACTTTAAACCCACGAAAAAGGAAAGTGAGTTCCGTGTATGTAAATCCCAGAATGAGAATAGTAAATTTTGATATATATGTGAATACCCATGTAGAAGAAATATCTTTGAGTAATCACTTAATAAAATAAATGAATTTGAGGAAAAAGAGAAAGACATTTTGAGACGAAAATTCTACAGCATAACGGCTATGTTACAGGGTTTTAGAAAACATTGAAAAGAGAGGGTACATGGGTCACCCACTACTAAATGTTCTATAAAACAGTAGGGAAAGAATATAAATCTTATAAGAACATGGTAATTACATTTTAAGGACATACCATATGAAATGAAAAACATGAAAGGAAGAAAAAAATAGGATTCTCTTATGAAAATTCGGCATCCTAACAACGTCACTTAAAACTTCAAAAAAATGAATTGATGAGATCAAATAGGGTATCTCATAAAATGAACATAAAATGGATAGTATGATAGATATATAAGATCATACCCCAACAAAAGAAAAGTAACTTGAAATAAATGACATGAAAATAGAACTTGAAAATTGAGAAGGGTGGAAGAATCCCTTACAAAAATTTGGCAGCCTAACGACGCCACTTAGACATTCATAAAATGAAATGATGAGAGTAAGAGGGGGTATCTCATAATATGATCATGAAAATGGAAGTAATTGGAATATAAAATAACATCCCCCAACATAATAACATGGGGCTTAAATGAAATGACATACAAAAGAGTACTTGCAATGAAAGAGAGTGGTAAGATCCCTTACCTTGAAGAGTAACTTATAAATAATGATTTTTGGATCCTTGGGAGGCTTGAGGGAAACTTGGGAAGACTCCTTGAGAGGTAAGGAGACCAGAAATTTGTTGAGGAGGATTTTGGTATGGAAAGGATGAGAGACTGGCTTGGTATTTATAGGGGAAGTGAGGGGACAAGGCATTAATGGCCAAAGGACACCTCATTGGTGGTATTGGAAAAAAAAGTGGTATTTCCTCATGGTTTTGGCCACATGGGAAACCTCATACATTATATTACTATTCACAAGTCGACCATCCCTTAAAATATCTCATGAAACCATCATGATGCAGTTATGATGTCATTAAACATACCGAAACCCTAAAATTGTATTTTTACTATTCACTGAAAATTCAACTTTTTCAGAAAACTCCCAAAAATTACCTTAACATAATATCAATTCTCTAAATTCAAAAATAAACACCATTTTATAAAAATAATTTTCTAAATATTATTAATTTAATTTTTAAAAAAAACACTATTCACCAAAAATTCATTTTTTTTCAGAAAAATCCCTAAAAATTACCTTAACATAATATCGATGTTCTGAATTAAAAAAAAATTCCATTTTATAAAAATAATTTTCTAAATATTTTTAATTTAATTTTTAATTAAAAAACACTATTCACCTGAAAAAACTAATACTTGAATAATAATTTCTAAAAGAGTTATTTACCTATTTTATTGCATCACATTACTTAATCAAGGTGCCTATATTATATTAATACATTCTTTAAGTGATATTACTAATCCATTTGGTAACATTACTAATCCTAAGAGTAAAATCACTATTCATACATTACTATTCACTAAAAATTATGTTAATCTTATTAAACTCCAAATTTCCTACTGAACACATTTGCAGAAGACCATTTTCTTGAAAATCTTTACACATCATTAATTATTTAAGGTTTACAAAAATATTTTAAAAATATCATTTTTTTCAAATTCATCAATAATATACATCCTACATTTATCCAGACATTTTAAAATTTACAAACTTCACCATAAGAAGAAAACACAATTTTATTTATCTCAAAGGATTACACAAAGCAGTTACGGTCTCCTTACATAACTCCTTATAACCCCAACATAGGACCTAACTGTAAGGTGTGATAAGGTGATAGAATCTGAGGGCAGCTCGACCAACATCACACGAGTAGTAATTTATATCAGTTTGAACTTCTCGCAAAGGAGATTCTGTTCTAGCTTCACACGATGAAGTTCGGCTTGGGTTTGGTCCAGAGCAAATCCAAGTGGTGCTACTTCCTTCCAAAGTTCTGTTAGATGGGCTTCGATTGGCCCGAGACAACTGGATGAGGTCATCGAATCTTCTTTCTATAGTAATTAACCAAGATCACTTTTATTTAGAGATAATAATTGCAACATTAAGTTTCCAATGGTCATATCATAGTCGAAACCCAACGATCTCATTTTAATTATACTCATGTTATCAAATGAAATAGTTTTGTTGAGTATAAACTAAAATAACACACAAAATTAGGAAATAAGATTTATTCAAAATTTCAGGTCGTTACAGTTCGTCTGATTCATAAATGTCATAAATGAGTTTTTAATAATTTTCATAAAGTATCAAGATAATAATGGTGTGTATTATTTGTTTTTAGTGAGTGACACACATTTTTAGCTAAAATTTCATTTTTAAATAGAAAACACGCATTTTGAGTCATAGAGGTCACACTGTGTATCAAATTGACAAATGAATAATTCCTAGATTTCAAAAATAACTTATGTATAATTTTCTTATGTTATCAAAAAAATATAAATGTGTTTCTATTATTTTGAGTATTTCACACATCATTTTGAACTAAAATGTCAATTTTGATTAAAAACACACACTTTTAGTCATACTAGTCACACAGTTTGTCATGTTAATGTGTGGTTGACTTAAAAACATATCAAATAACTTAATAATGATTTTCATAAATTATCAAGACAATGTGAGTGTGTTTTCTATGTTTTCATCAAGTGGTACATGTTTTTCTGTAAAATGTCACATTTAAATTAAAAACATGCACCTTGATTTATACCAATCACATCATGTGTTAGATTGATGTGAAACTTATTCCTTCACATCATAAATGAATTATTAATCATTGTAATAATGTTTTAAGAAAACTAAGATTGTTTTCTCAATTTTCCATGAGTGGAAAAAAATAAGTAAAATGTTATTTTTAAACTAAAAACAAACCTTTCAAGTCATATCGGTCACACATGTATTGGATTGAGGTATGAATGATTCCTAAATGTCACAAATAACCTATGAATAATTTTAATAAGTATCAAAATAATATTATTTTGTTTTTTTGTTTTTGAGTATGTCACAAATATTTTTAACTAAGTTTTTATTTTTAAATAACTATGCACACTTTGAGTCATATTGGTTACTCCATCTATCGTATTGATGTGTGGATAATTCCTATTTGTAAAAATGAATTAAGGATCATTTTCCTAAATTATAAAATTAATCCAAGTTTGTTTTCTAGGTTTTAAATCATTGAAATGCATTTTTAACTAAAATATCATTTTTAAACTAAAACATGCACTTTGAGTCATACCAGACATCATGTGTCAGATTGATATGATGTTAATTAATATACATTAAAAATGACTTAGGGATCATATTACTAATGTATCAATAAAATTTGACTGTGTTTTCTTAGTTTCCTTTGAGTGAAACATGTTTTTAACTAAAATGAAATTTTCAAACTAAAAACTCACATTTTGAGTAATATTGGTCACACCATTTATCTGTATGAGGTCACGGGTGGTGCCCTCAGAAAAAATTAGTGCCAACAGCATCTATGTATCTTTTGGGTTCGAAATAGATCATTGGGTTTGCCGATGTCTTAGGTTTTGGTGTAGCAATGGCCGAGTGGAAGTGGAATTCCCCATCGGGATCTGGTTTTTTCTATGGTGCAGATACGGTTCTTGTTCTATGTTTTGGTTTCCTCCGATGGTGTGGTTTGAGGTGGCGAGGGGCTTCATGGTGTCCAATTATGATCGATCTAGGGTTTAGGATTTGGCAGTCGGCGATGGGAATCTTGGGTTCTGTGCAGCCTAGGCGGTGTTGTTGGTTGACAGGGGAACGGCTCTAGGTTGATGGGTGCTTCGGGCACGTGCGGGGCAGTGTTGGTGGTTCCCGAAATGTTACATTGTTTTGAGTGGGTCTGGCTTTGGATAGATTTTTGGTCTAGGAATATCGGGCTCCTGGTCAAACCACTTTTTTTTGTTTGATTTGATGTTTTCAACCTGGTTTCTTGTTCGGTTCTCACTAACCCAAAAGTGATTAATTTGAAAAATAAAAAAGAATGAAATTTTAGACAAATAAATACAGACACTTTGCGTCATATCAGTCACACTGTGTGTCAGATTTATGTGCAATTAATTCCAATACATCAAAAATCACTTAAGTATTGATGTAAAAAAATTAAATAAAATATGAGTGTTTTTAAAGGTTTTCATTTAGTGACACATGTTTTTAACTAAAATGTCATTTTTAAACAAAAAACACACACTTTAAGCCATACTAGTCACACTGTGTGTCAGATTGATGTGAGGTTGGTTCCTACACATAAAAATGACTTATGGATAATTATAATGTTTTATAAATACAATATATGTTTATTATATTGGTTTTAGGTGAGTGACACATGTTTTTAACTAAAATATAATTTTTAAACCGAAAACATGAATTTTGAGTCATACTGGTCACACTGTTTATCAGATTAAGTTATGACTAATTCAAACATGTAAAAAATGGCTTAAAGATTTTTTTAATAAAGTATCAAAACAATATAAATTTTTTTTCTCAGTTTTAAGTATGTCACATGTCCTTTGAAATAAAATTTAAACTAAAAAAACACAAATTTTATGTCATACCAGTCACATCATGTGTTGGGTTGACATGTGGTTGATTCGTACATGTCAAAAATGACTTATGGATTCTTTTCAGAAAGTATAAAAATATTTTGGGAATTTTTATTGTTTTTAGTGAGTGATACAAGTTTTTGACTACAATTCCATTTTTTTTTAAAAACACACACACTTTGAGTCATACCAGCCACACCGTGTGTCAGATTGATCTGTGGTTGATTCCTACACATCTAAAATGAATTATGGATCATTTTATAATGTATCAATACAATTTGATTGAATTTTCTTGGTTTTTAGTGAGTGAAATTTATTTAACTAAAATGACATTTTTTAACTAAAAACATATATTTTGAGTCATACATGTCACTCCATATATCCTATTGAGATATTATTAATTTTTACATGTCACAAATGAATTATGCATCATTTTCATAAAGTATCAAAAAAAATAATGGTCACCCTATGTTTCATATTGACGTGCAGTTGGTTTATATATGTTAAAAAATACATAAGGGTCATTTTTCTAAATTATCAAGACAATATGGGTGTTCTTTCTAGATGTCAAGTGAGTGCAACATGTTTTTAACTAAATTGTCTTTTTAAAATTGAAAACATGCACTTTGAGACATGATGGCCACAACTTGTGTCGTATTGATGTTAGACTAATTCATACATTTAACAAATAACTTTGACGTCATTTTCCTAATGTATCAATATAATGCAAGAATGGTTTATTTTTTTCCAGTGAGTGACACACACTTTTAAATAAAAAAACAATTTTTAAATAGAGAACTCACATTTCGAGCCATAACAGTCACACCGTGTATCAAATTGACATATGGCTAATTACTACACCTCAAAAATGACATATGGATCATTTTAATAAACTATCAAAACAATATGAATTTTATTCGCAGTTTTGAGTATGTAACACATCTTTTGAACTAAAATATCATTTTTAAACAAAAACACACACTTTGAGTCATACTAGTCACACCATGAGTCATACTGATGTGCATTTGATTCATACACATCTCATATGACTTAAGAATAATTTTCTTAAAGTATCAAGATAATTTGAGTTTGTTTTCTTATTTTTTAATGAGTGACACATGTTTTTAAATAAAATTTTATTTTTAAACTAAAAACATGCACTTTATATTATACTGATCACATCATGTGTCAAATTTAGCTAATATTTATTCCAACACATCAAAAATGAAATATGGATTTTTTTTACAAAATTATCAAGAAAAACAAATCTTGTTTTATTAGTTTTCAGTGAGGGGCACAATTTCTTAACTAAAATTTCATTTTTGAACTAAAAACACACATTTAAATTCATATTGGTCACACCGTGTATCATATTAAGGTAAAAATGATGCCTACATGTCAAAAATGACCTATAGATAATTTTTCTAATTATCAAAACAATGCTAATTTTTTTATTGGTATTGAGTATGTCATATTTATTTTTAACTAAAATTTCTTTTTAAATAAATACACACACTTTGAGTCATATCGGTTACATGGTGTGTCATATTGACATGCAGTTAATTCCTATATGTAAAAAATGACATAAGGATCATTTACATAAATTATCAAAATAATATTAGTGTGGATTCTATTTTTTCAGTGAGTGACACACATTTTTAACATAAATATAATTATAAACTAAAACACGTACTTTGAGCCATATCAGTCAAAATGTGTGTTATATTAACATGTAGTTGATTAATACATGTTAAAAAAGACTTATGGACTATTTTCCTAAAGTATCCAGACAATATGAGTGAGTTCTCTCATTTTTAATTTAGTGACATATGTTTTTAACTAAAATGACATTTTTAAACTAAAGAAATAGATTTTAATTCATAACTATCACAACATGTATCAGATTTAGGTACAACTGATTCATAAATGTTAAAAATGACTTTTGGATTATTGTATTAAAGTATAAAAAAATCTAAATGTGTTTTCTTGGTTTTGAGTATGTCACATTTATTTTTCACTAAAATGTCATTTTTAAATAAATACCCACACTTTGAGTTATATCAGTCACACTGTGTGTCCAATTGAAATGTGGTTAATTCATTTATGTAAAAAATAATTAGGTATTTATGTAATAATTTATTGAGATAATTTGAGTTCATTTTTAGGTTTTTAGCGAGTGACACATGTTTTTAACTAAAATTCCATTTTTAAACTGAAAACAAACACTTTAGATCATATCGGTCATACCATGTGTTGGATTGAGGTGAGTATTCTTCCTCTAAATAAAAAATTGATTATAGATCATTAACCTAATTTATCAATACGATTTGAGTGTGTTATATTATTTTTTAGTGAATGATACTTGTTTTTAACTAAAATATAAATTTTAAACTAAAAACAAACATTTCGAGTCATACTATTCACATCATTTGTCATACTGAGGTACGAATAGTTCCTACATGTTACATTTGACTAATGAATCATTTTCCTAAAGTATCAAAACAATCAAAAAAAATTCTCAGTTTTGAGTATGTCACAATTCTTTTGGTCAAAAAATCAATTTTAAATAAAAACAAAAACATTAAGTAATACCGGTCACACCAATTTTTGGATGGACATATGGTTGATTAATAAATGTCAAAAATGACATACAGATCCTTTTACTAAAGCATCAAGATAATCTGGGTGTTTTTTCTAGGTTTTTAGTGATTAGTACATGTCTTTAAATAAAATGTCAATTTTTTTAAAAAAAACACACGTTTTGAGTCATAACATCTATAACATGTGTTATATTGATGTGAGGTTTATTCCTACACATCAAAAAATACTTATGGATGATTTCCCTAAAGTATCAAGACAATATAATAATTTTTTATTTGTTTTCAGTGAGTGGAACACATTTTTAACTGAAATTCCATTTTTTAAACTGAAAATGTACATTTCATGTCATACTGATCACAACATGTAACATAATTAGGTATGAATAACTCCTATATATCTCAAATTACTTATGGAAAATTTTCAGAAAATATTAAAATAATAGGAATTTTTTCACAATTGTGATTATGTTAGACATTTTTTGAACCAAAATGTCAATTTTAAATAAAAACACACAATTTGAGTCATAACGGTCACACCGTGTTTTGGATTGATTTTAGGTTTATTCCTACATGTAAAAAATGACATAAGGATGTTTTTACTGAAGTATCTAGATGATATGAGTGTGTTTGATAGGTTTTAGGAGAGTGAAACATTTTTTCTCTAAAATTTCTTTTTTAAATTGAAAACATGAACATTAAGTCATATCGGTCACAATGTGTGTCAGATTGTTTTTCGATCAATTCATATCTGTCACAAATTATTTTTTAATAATTTTTCTAAAGTATAAATTTAATCCAAGTGTTTTTTTTTTGTTTTTTTATTGATACTTTCTTTTAATTAAAATTTCAATTTTAAAAAGAAAACATGCATTTCAAGTCACACTAGTCACGTTGTGTATCACACTGAGGTACAACTCATTCCTACATGTCACAAATGAATTATGGATCATTTTCATAAATTATCAAAATAATATGAATGTATTTTCTCAATTTTTAGTATGCCACACATATTTTGAGATAAAATGTCAATTTTAAATAAAAACACACACTTTGAGTCATACTTGTTAGAAAGGGTGTTAGATTAATATTTGGTTGATTCATATATATCCAAAATGACATAAGAATCAGTTTACCAAAGTATCAATATATTTCAAGTGTGTTTTCTAGGTTTTCAGTGAGTGGAACATGTTTTTAATTAAAATTTTATTTTTAAACAAAAAACACACACTTTAAATTATACAATCACCATATTTATATTTTCTAAATCATTCAATATAAATTAAAACTTACAAAGAATTATAATTCATACATAAAATAAATTATACAATGAAAATTGTTTCATACATAAATAAATAATAATAATTTAATAAATAAATCATGAAAAAAATTAATAAATAAATTAGAAAACTAAAATTTTTAAATACAAATTTTACATTTTCGAAAGATGGAAATATATATTGAGAAAGAAATATGACTGAGGTTCTCTAAAGAATATCAGGCTGGAATATTGTCCCCTTAGTCACATCTTGGCCTCATGGGTCTCCTAAGCATATCACACTAGGGATATAGCCTTAAACTCATCACCTTTCATGGAGTCCTAGATCATTCTAAACACGCAACCCATTCTCTAGTCTCTGCAAGGTCTAACCACCCAAGTAGTCATGTCCTAGTGAGGGAGTAAAACTCTCTCCACATTCATCTCAATGATCCCAATGACACTCGATATCTCTCATGGACAAATCCTTGTCCATGCATCTTAAGGCACACGGTTCAATCTATATCATTTTCAATCAATGGCCAGAATATCCATCCAGTACACGGGTGTTAATTGAGGCCCTCAACACCTTATACAATTCAGTATCAGACATTTGTTTTTATTTAATATCATTAACATTTTTCAAAGAGCCTCAGAACCTATAGTTTCAGGGCCACACTTTCCACATCCATATAATAAATTCATAATACCATAGGGTGGATTCATATGGATCACCTTCCATTTAGGATCATTTTCCCCATTTATTATATACTTAGTGACTCTTATCAAGGCTCTTGAAACTCACCTGACCATCACCCAAAATAATTGTGATCCTTCCTCAAATATATACCACGAAATAAATTAATCATATTCAAATAATTATTAATTAATTAATTATTTACAAAAATTATACGAAATTTATATTTTAATTAAATTGGAATAAATTCCTATAAGCCCATTGGTCAACCTCAGCACACTAAAGATGTGACCAACTTCTCTCCATGAACCTTGTTGCACTCCCTAACACATTATGGTCTCAATCACTACCAATGAAACTAAGAAAAATCCTAATTTATTTTAATTTGATTTAAGTTAAAACTCTTAAAAATTTACAATGGGTGATGTACCACTTCAAAATGCCATGTGACCATAAGAAGGTGTTGTCTCAGGACGTTACCTACACAAGAAGAGAAAAAACCCCTACTTGTAATTCCAATTATACTATCCAATTAATTTAATTTAATCCAAAAACCTAATAAAACCTAAGAGGTTTCTAACCTCTATAAAAATGATGTGTGATAGTGGGAAGAATTCATCATGGGATCTCCTCTACGCAAGCCACAGGAAAGCCCCATGAAGAATGGTCAATTCCACTATGCTTTAATGGAATATGAACTGAATCATAAAGCAAGATAAATAAAAATAAAAAGAAAAAAATAGAACGGGGAGATCCAAGGAAGATATTCGAGTGAAATTTGTAACTTAAATATATGAAGAATGGCCTCAAAATAGACCTTGATCATGGGATAAGTGAAGGAGGGGGATCTTTCTTAGTTGGGGAGTTAGTGCATAAGAGTAGAGGAAGAAGTGGTATGGGGATTGAAATACCACTAGGAGGAAATGGTCTTTTCCCAAATTTATGTATCTTCATGGTTTGGCAGCATGTTTTTCCAAACCATGCACCCACCATGTGGATGGTTCTACAACCCTCTAAGACTGTTGCTTGGTTTTCTAAAAACCTCTAGCCAAAACCAAGTTTCATGATTTATGGTTAAATTTTCATGCATTTTTAAAAATATTGTTATGACCATTCCAAAAAAACACTCTATATAAATTGAACTAAAAATGCCCAGAGCTTCAGAGTGCCCCACAGTTTCCAATAAACTTTTCACCCCAAACCATGTTCCCTGGGAAAAAACCTCCAAAACTCATAAAACACAATTTAATGCTTCCAAGGCCCACTAGAGAACCAAATATACCTTATAATAATCATTCCATATCAAAAATAAAATTAAATTGATATGTTCCAACTCTCATAATTCTATTTTGAATATCTGATCAAAATTCGACCTATATATTAATTAAAAATTCAAATTCATTCTATAATTTTTTAAATCATACAACCCATCTTACATTGTCCCCATAATAATACATATTAACCCTATGAAGTCTTAGTGGCCATCCATCTTCATATATAAAACTATTAACATCATTCATTCACTGAATAACCTCATTTCATTTTGAACGCCCAAAGCACATTTATGGAATAATCTAATCTTCACGGTGCTCAAACCACCAAATCCCAAGCCAAAAATCATGACCAAAATTGAAACACTGATGTAAAAATTATAAAAAACTATCCATCCTAAGACATGACCATGTCATTTCCCAATTGATTGTCTAGCCTTTATTGCTTCCCACAATAGAACATAGCTAAAAAATATTAATTATAAGACACAATGTGTCCCACAGTTGGAACCACCTATCCCAACATATTTTAGGAGTCCCCATGTTTCCCTTTTTGTAGTTATTGAAGAACTATATATGATCACATTGAAAAACACCATTTAAACATCCTATAGATAACCCTTCATGAGAATGCACTATTATAATTTCGATGTGTTACCAATTACGTAATCCTGATGAATTTAAGCCCAAGGAATTCCATGATCATACAAGAATGCTCACTGAATCTAGTACTCAACTCCCAGTAGCATCCCAAGGTTGAACCATCCATGTTCATTTCCACTATTGTGTATTATCATGAGAACTACCACATCATTGACCCGACCACATTCGGGTCACCTCAAAACCATCCCAAGTATGAGGAAAATTCTTAGACTCTATCCAATATCAAATCAGAAATCATATGTATCATTATTCATAGCATAAAAACAAATTAGATCTATTTTATTCTCAGCATCCCAACATCTAAAATGACCATCTGATCACCAGTATCATTCACCCAGAGTCCCTCAACATGAGGTCCACATAACTCATGACCAAAGTCATACTCCCCACCATTAGAGTTCCATCATCATCACACTACCAAATCAACTCCCAGGTCATAACAACGTACATGCCCTCAAATGATAATTGGTGCACCTCCCCAGTGTATATTTTCACATAAACCGCTCCCTAAGTTCCACCTTAAGTGGTTTCATAGACAACAAGCATGCCGATCCTCCTTGTTCATACCCATTCCATTCCGAGAAAAAATTTCCTTTAATCAACTTCTAGGGTGGTTGTGCCAACACACTTCATCCATTTTTAGAATATCCTATAACACAAGCGCACTCTACTTTATTCCATTTGAATCTTATAGTTATCATGCTCACAAGAACCTCATAAAATTATATATTGTACCTCAGTTCTCTCACTACCAATTATCGATTCCCTGGTCAATATAACCATAAAAACTCAATGTGTGTTTCCTGATCGAATCCCAAAAGTAATGCGCATATTCTCTTACACCACTAAAAATCATAAACTTGAATTATGTATCTATGAGTTCCACACTAAAATAACTAGGATCTAGGGTCAAACCACTGACCCGTATCCTCAAGCATGTCAAGAACATCTGGCATGGAGTTCTCCTAGCACTCCTATTAAAAATCGGGAACTTCAATTGTGCCAAGTTCTATCACCTGATATCCCAATACACAAGTGTCATTATCATATAATAAATAATGGGAAAATATTGTTCCCATCTTAGTAAACAATGGAATCAACCTGAAAATATCCACTATAGGGTCTCATATACCCATTTTTCATACACCTTATGTTGAACCATCATCATACTAGGGTCGTAATTCTCACTAAGCATCCAAACATATGAACTCCCCCTCATGATTAATAACCTCATAGTTCAATGTCAATACATATAAAAATATTATCCTAGATGGTCTGTTCCAATAAAACCACATTATATGGCTCAGTTAAGTTCAGTTTCATTAAAAGATATATGGAAAAACAGTATATAGGTTGTTATTGACACTTTAAATAACTAAACCTAATATCTACAACCCATCAGGGTTTAAATCCAAGGAATCATGTTCCTGTATTGAACCACTAGGATCATTTCATGTCTTATGAAATGGATTGTATCATCATCCTAATAATCAAGAATTTCATTATAGATCCACATGACCCACCTCAATGAAAAATATAGATACAAATCATCTCATCTGAGTAGAATTCCACCAAGTACTTCTACGGTAAAACACCATGTGAGAAGTTTTTGACACTTTAAACAAATTATCCTCAGTCTATGGTGAAATCAAACACTAGAACACCTATAAGTCATGTTAATCCTACATACCTAGCATGTAATGGCCTGGGTTTTTGGGGTCCATTACCTTGTGAAAATCTCGTGTTGGGTTTTCTGGTCTGGGAATCTCGGTGAAGTTTGGTCTAATGGTAGGCCTACCGGTAGCCTTAACCTACCAGTAGCAGGCCTACCGGTAGCTCTATCTACCGGTAGCTGCAGCCTACCGGTAGCTCGGTCTACCGGTAGCTGCAGCCTACCGGTAGCTCGGTCTACCGGTAGCTGCATCCTACTGGTAGCTCAGCTACCGCTGGCTCTCGCCTACCCCGCGGGGTTTTCCCAGTAGCGCTCCCTTTTTCGCAAATTGGGTTTTAAACTCTATTTTGACCCCTTTAAAAATCCTGGTAATGCGCATAATTGTTTTAATTAAATATTTAATGAATTAACCTGGTGTGTGCATCAGTTTAGACCCCTTTAATAAATGTGTGTGGTGCTTTAACCGCGTGGTCAACCCATGACCTGCTCCTTACGCGGTTTTGCGTTCTTATCTCAAACCGTCCCCGGATTTTATAAACTAAAAGGGTTCTCCCAAGGTTTCATTTCTCGATCACCCTGTGCTAGGAGTACCCTTCGTTCAGTTCGGACAAGTCGCATACCTGTCCGTGAAGTTCCACGCCCGGGCTTAGTGTCGATCATTGATAACAGGTAGGGATCCTTCCTTCGACTCTCTTTTCTGTGCATATTGCGGGGTGGGCGTGCTTTTGTTTCTATAGAATTGGATGGACTGAACCTTAATGAAGATAATAAATGGAATTCTAAAGAATGAAGGGGAAGGGGTGTGATCGATGACTCTTGATTTATGATTTCTGAATTGTGTGGGCGTACGCCTTATGAAAATCATGGTCGTTGTTGGTCTTTCTCTGTGCACTAACAAACCCTTTCCTCTAGTGATGTTTAATGGATTGTATGGTGGTTGTGATTCTTTAATGGGAAAAGTAAATCGGTTAATTACTTACATTTGGGTAAACAAATTGAAAGCACCAGGATCAACTCTTTTCTATGATAACCCCGGTTAAGTATAGAAAATTTGAAATCATGGAGTGTGTTAAATCTTATAAATCTGAAAATACCGGAATGGCCCTGACTTGTGTTAGTGGTAGTGATTGGGTTGGTTTCCTTCACGGGCCGATTGCTGGGTGATGTGGGTGGGGATGGGATCCCCTTTTTTTATACTCTCGGTGGTGGTCAATTTGAAGATGGGATCCTCTGTTATATCATGAATTGGGGTGGGATCCTCTATTATTGAGAAACCTTTTTGGCTCCTGGTTTTTGGACATGAGGCTGTATCTTGGAGTTTTTAATTGGTTGTTGTGACTTTACAAGAGAATTGGGTGTGGATGTTGTAGTTGATGCTTGAATGTTGTTTTCCCTTGGTTTGTACTTCTGGTGTTAGTTTCCTAGTAGTGCAAAACTTATTTAAACGTTATTATTAAACATGTAAACCAGGATGGGGAAAATGGGTTTTGGTTTGATGTGAGTTGTGACTTGGACATGGTACTGTTTGTGTTCTTTAGGCAGACTGAAGAAAAACCTAAACTTTGGGTGAGTTCTTGTTACCTATATATATATATATATATATTTAGTTATGTGTTTCTTATTCGCACCCCACCCAAGTTGGGAACTTAGTGCTGAACACCCCCATTTCATGGGGGAGGGTGTTTTTTCCAACACTTCTATTAGTGGCTGGTTATTAGCTCCTTTCTGCTCCCTTTCCCGGATAGCCCTAGTATCTTCGGGCAGGCTGTGATGGCCTGAGGTCCATTATTATCCCACCAACCTTTGGGTGGGGTTGTGTGGTGGTTGTGGCCTAGCTGTGTGCGGGGAGGTAGTTTCCCAAGCATATTCAGGATGAGGCCCATGTGTCTTCCGGTGTGGTAGTGGATCTTCTAGCCCAGGTGTCTTCGGGCATGGCGGTGGTTGTTCTGGACTAGGTGTTTGCAGGTGTGGTTATGTGTGACAGTTGTGGCCCAGGTGTGTGCGGGCGGGGTTTGGCAGTGGGACTGCCTGAGGTTGTGGCCCAGGTGTGTGCAGGCGGGGTGTGGAAGTGGGACTGTGGTGAGAATGGCTGGATTGGTTCGATGCGTAGGATATCTCAATAACCAGTGGGAATGTGGCCCAGGGTACCCAAACATCGATGTTCTATTATTACACATTACATGACTTGCTTTATTTGGGGAGTGTTCTTTGGTGAGGCTTGGGTGGATAGCTTACCTTGTTAGGTGTTTGGTTTACTCTTTTTCTCACGGGACTTAGTACGTTTCCCCCACTTGTCCATGATAGTCTTTGGTTTTTCCTACTGAGTATATTTGTATTCTCACCCTACGTATATAAAAATGCTTTCAGTTTTCCAGGAGGACTTCAAGGATCGCACGGGACCATACTAGCTCGGACCTTTGGGGCAGTTTCTGTTGCTATTTTTATTTCTTGGTACTTTATCTTTGTAGTCACTTTATACTTTGGGGATTTTTACATTTGTAACATGCATTGGGAATGGTTGTTGGGTTTACTCTTACTTTTCGCTTTTGGTGATGTTGGGATTTAACATCCTATCTCCCGATCCTATTAAAATAAAAAGGGTAATGCCTTCCATTTAGTGTGTGATTCTATACCCTTGGTGCTATTCGCCACTCCGGGACCTATTGAAGGCGGGTCTCGGGGGTCATTATCCCTCCTTCAACTTAAAGAAGGAAGGGCCTGGCAATCTGCTGACCCTTCCCTCCCTTTGGTGAAGGTGGGTCGTGACAGAATTGTATCAGAGGTATGGTGGAGAGATAGGATGGAGTCTGGATTTAGGCCCAGTGTGGATTTCATGGGATGGTAGGGAAACAATTTTGGGTGACCTTGGTGCGTGAATTAGGTTGGGGAAGACCGGCTAGGACACGGGATTTTAGGGCCCCCCTTGATCCGATGCAAGGACTCTGGACCTACCGAACGACCAAGTGAGGCCACACTGATTGCAGTGTAGAGACCCTAGGAAAGGTACATGCATCATAATGACTTGTGTTCTCGTGTTTTTGGGGTGTCTTGGGAATTAAGAATGAATAAAAAGTTTAATAAGTTTTAAGAACAATATTCTGCACTACATTGGATTAGGCATTCCTTGTTTACCTTGCAGCTACAGCACCTGGAAGGCGACCACGTTTGGTGTGGGCGATCAAGGCCCTGGAGAATAACTTGGCTGATCGGCAGAGAGCTGATCGAGAGGAGGAGGACGAACTGTGGAAGAAGAAACTTCGGCCCATCCAGCGACATACCCTCAAGAAGTATGAGGGCAGCACCTCTGATATGAAGATGGAGGGCTAGCTAGAGGAGCTAGTGATATCCTTCAGCTTGATCCGGACTCCGATCGAGTACTGGGTTCCTCTGGCCGTCAGCCAGATATGGGGATTGGCGTGTCAGTGGTGGACACTTTACCTGGTGGAGAGGAGGGAGGCTGAGGTAGCATGGGCTGATTTCAAGAGGGAGTTCCGGGCGGAATTCCTCTATTCGACGATGAAGGCGGAAAAGAGACAGGAGCTACCCTCCCTCCAGAAGGGGAGTATGTTAGTAAGGGAGATAGGAATCAAGTTCAAGGACCTCCTACGTTTTGCCCTGGACCTCTTTCCCGATGAGGAGTCTTAGGAAAGATGTTTAGAGGAGGTTCTCTGACCCTCCCTCTAGTATGTTGTTACCCCCTTTACCCTACCGACGTACTTGGAGGTCTAGAAGAAGGATGAAGTGGTGGAGAGGATGCACGCTCTAGGAGGTGTGTCACAAGAGGGGATCCAGCTAGGACCATTGAATGGGAAGGATGTCAGTACCAGGCCTCCATAGTCAGGACCCTCTAGGTTCCGACCAGCAGGGAGCAGGCCATAGTACTTTCAGTTTCGATCCCCTGGCCTTTCCAGCTGCAGAAGCAGGGACAGCGGGCTCCTGCACCTCCGAGGGCAGACGTAGGAAGAGGAAACTGACCTCAGGGCACTCCTCAGGGACCTCGAATAGGGCATGGTCGGGGAGGTGGCCAACAACCGAGGGGCAGAAGAGCTAGGTGTATATAGCTACATGTCGTGGAGACAGTAGTTCCAGCAGGGCTGGAGGTTGTTCGAGGTACGATCAGTTTGTTCAGTACCCTTGATTTTTTCCTTGTTTGATACCAGAGCTTCGCACTCCTTTTTGCACCCAGTCTAGCCCGTGCCTTGGGGCTAGATGCTGAGAGACTTCCAGCGCCCCTGGTTCTGATCACACCAGTAGGAGGTTTGACATACTTGTTATATATTTTTCTGGGATGTCGACTGATGATAGGGCCGAATCAGTCGATTAGGGATCTTCTTCTTCTACAGATACAGCCATACGATATCATCCAAGGCATCGACTTTCTATTCTTTTTGTATGTCGTCATCGACTGCTTCTAAGGAATGGTTGTGTTCTCAAACGTGGGCAGCCGGTGTGTTAGCTTCACCGGTGAGTGGAGCAGTCAGAAGGGCTACATGCGAGAGGAACCCCTCCTCTCCTTGTTAGCCAAGCTGTCAGTGGATTCAGTGGATACTGAGATGGTGGAGGTTCCAGAGATCGTCCGTGAGTTTATGGACGTCTTCCCTGAGGAGGTGACGACTCTACCCCCTCAATCGGATATCGAGTTTGAGATAGACCTGCAGCCCGGTTTTCGTCTGATCTTGATGGATCCTTACTGAATAGCACCTTCAGAGCTATGGGAGTTGTGGATTCAGATTGACGATATGATGAAGCGAGGTTATGTTCGACCAAGTGCATCATCGTGGGGTGCTCCAGTATTGTTCACAAAGAAGGAAGATGGTGGTCTCAGGTTGTGCATAGAGTACAGGAGGCTGAATCAGGTAACGATCAAGAATCGGTACCCACTTCCAAGGATAGAGGACCTTTTCGACCAGCTAAAAGGGGCAGGGTGGTTCTCAAAGATAGACCTGCGGTCTGGGTATCACTATTTGAGGGTAAAGAAGAGTAACATCTCAAAGATGACCTTCAGGTGCAGATAGGGACACTTTGAGTTCGTATTAATGCCTTTTGGTGTTACGAATGCCCCAACTATGTTCATGGGGCTTATGAACTCCATCTTCCAGGAGTACCTGGATTGGATCTTATTTGTGTTCATCGAAGATATCCTGATCTATGCATGATCAGAGGAGAATCACGTGGAGCACCTAAGGATAGTTTTGGAGGTCCTCCGACGGCACTATCTCTATGGTAATTTGTCAAAATGTAAGTTCTGGACACAAGAAGTGCACTTCCTCTGGCACGTGGTGTCCGAGCAGGGGGTAGCGGTGGACCCATCAAAGGTTGAGGTAGTTGTTTCTTGGGCAGCACCCAAGAATGTGGAAGAGGTCCGTAGTTTCCTTGGGATGGTGGGTTACTATCGGAGGTTTGTACCCAACTTCTCCTGAGTTGCAGCCCCTCTGATATCCCTGACCAAGAAAGACCAGGTTTTCGTGTGGAGTGAGCAGTGTGAGTCAGCCTTCAGCTATCTGAAGGGGAAGTTGGTTAGTGCCCCAGTGCTGAGTTTACCAGAAGAAGGGGTGGCGTATGAGGTGTTCTATGATGCTTCAGGATAGGGAATGGGATGTGTGTTGATGCAGTGACAAGGGGTGATCTCTTATAGTTCTATGCATCTACACCCTCATGAGAATAATTATTCCACCCACAACCTTTAGCTTGCAGTGGTCGTTTTTGTGCTGAAGTTATGGCGGCATTACCTTATCGGGGAATGATTTGTGGTATTCATAGATCACAAAAGTTTGAGGTATATCTTCTCCCAGCGGGACCTGAACTTGTAGCAGCGGAGGTGGATGGAGTTCCTCCAGGATTACGACTTCAACATTTTCTACACTTCAGGGAAGGGGAATGTAGTGGCTGATGCCTTGAGTAGGAGGGCGCAGAAGGACGCGGTCCGAGAGTCGGTAGATGTTTGGAAGGCGATGGAGGATTTGGCTGCCTTACATCTGAATGAGAGGATGGATAGCGGTAGAGGCTGCCTGTATCAGATGACAGTGCAGTCTTCTCTATTAAATCAAGTTGAGGAGTCTCAGTGGGGAGACCCAGAGTGTGAAGTAATGTGTGACCGAGTTGACCAGGGCAATGTTCCGGAAGGAAGGACAGAGGATGACCAAAACTGAATGCTTTTCCAGGGAAAGCTGTTTGTCCCAGAGATGATGCGTGAAAAGGTTCTCAGTGAGTCACACAAATCACCCCTGGTGGTACACCCAGAAGTTTCCAAGATGTACCAGGGACTGAAGAGATAGTTTTGGTGGACCGGAGTGAAGCGATCAGTGGCAGAGTTTGTGGCCAAGTGTTTAGTGTGTCAGCAAGTGAAGGTTGAAAACTGAGTTCTAGGTGGCCTACTGCAGCCTCTAGATGTCCCCGAGTGGAAGTGGGACGACATCTCAATGGATTTTGTCATGGGACTACCCAATGTCCAAGGGGAAATGACGCCGTCTGGGTGGTAGTGGACCAGTTGACGAAATCGGCTCAATTTCTGGCGATCAAGGAGTCGGGTGCAGTGGATGCTTTGTCACGAAAGTACGTGGAGGAGGTGGTGCGGTTGTATGGAGTTATGAGATCTATAGTCTCAGATAGGGATGCACGGTTTACCTCACGAGTATGGAGAGGTTCTCATCATGCTTTTGGCACCAAGCTACGCCTTAGCACTGCTTTCCACCCCCAGAGAGATGGGCAGACAGAGCGCACCATCCAGACGTTGGAGGATATGATGCGGGCATGTGTTCTGGACTCAGAAGGATCATGGGTGCGACACTTGCCCCTGGTAAAGTTCACCTAAAATAATAGCTATCACTCTACCATCGGTATGGTCTTGTTTGATTCCTTGTATGGGAGGCCATGTCGTTCACCTGTGTGTTGGACCGAAGTAGGAGAGGTAGGTATCCTTGGCCCGGAGGTGGTGCAGAGCATGACAGAGAAGGTTCAGCTCATATGGAAAAGGATGAAGGCGGCCCAGGACCGATAGAAGTCGTATGATGAAACCAGGAGGAGGCCCTTGGAGTTTGAGGTTGGAGACCACGTGTTCTTGAAGGTCTCCCCTCGGTGTGGACAATGGAGGTTCGGCAAAGGGAGTAAACTTTCTCTGAGGTTCATCGGACCCTTCGTAGTGTTACGGCGGGTGAGCGAAGTGGCTTATCAGCTAGCGTTTCCACCGCCACTACTGAGGATACATGATTTATTCTATGTGTCCCAGCTCCGTCGATATATGCACGACGATTAGCACGTCCTCAGCTGGGGAGAGCTAGACATCGAGGATGACGTGACTTTTGTGGAGAGAACAGTGATGATTGAGGATCGCAAAGAGAAGGTGCTTCATGGGCAAACCATTCCCTTGGTTCGTGTGTTATGGAGACATGGTGGGCTCGAGGAGAGTACGTGGGAGAGGGAATCACAGATCCGTGCCCAGTACCCAGAGTTGTTTTGAGTTTTTTACTGTTCTGTTTATAGCTGTTGTGGTAGAATGTTTTCCCTGGTTGGCTATGAAATACTGGTTTTCTTTCCTTTGAATGTGTTTGAGAAGTCCTGGCTATGGGGAGGGGAGGTCCCGACCCGTAATTATGACGCATTAAGGTGGATGCGATTAAACCCGTGTTGGCAAGTCAGTACCGCCCAAAGAGGATAGTATCTTGACATGGGGAAGGAGACTCCCCAACCAACATGGTTGGGTATTTTTGCATGGTATGTTGCTTGGTTCTTGATAGGAAAGTGTTCTTATTTAACAATGAGGTTCGCTCCTAAGAGGTATCTTTAGAGGTGGTTGTTCGGAACCTCTCTTTCCTTCGGGATTGTTTTGATTCTCGAGGACGAGAATCATTTAAGAGGTATCTAATGTAATGGCCCAGGTTTTTGGGGTCCATTACTTTGTGAAAATCTCATGTTGGGTTTTCTGTTCTTGGAATCTTGGTGAAGTTTGGCCTAACAGTAGGCCTATAGGTAGCCTTAACCTACCGGTAGCAGGCCTACCAGTAGCTTGGTCTACCGGTAGCCAAAACCTACTAGTATCTCTATCTACTGGTATCTCGGTCTACCGGTAGCTAAAGCTACTGGTATCTCTGTCTACCGGTAACTAGGTCTACTGATAGCTGTAGCCTAATGGTAGCTCGGTCTACCGATAGCTGCAGCTTACCGGTAGTTCGATCTATGGGTTGCTGCAGCCTACCGGTAGCTCGGCTACGGGTGGCTGTCAGCCACCGATAGCTCTCAGCTATCGGTGGATCTCGCCTACCCCGCGGGGTTTTCCTAGTAGCACTCCCTTTTTCTCAAATTGGGTTTGAAACCCTATTTTGACTCCTTTAAAAATCTGGGTAACACCCATAAATGATTTAATTAAGTATTTAATGAATTAACCTGGTGTGTGCGTTGGTTTAGACCCCTTTAATAAATGTGTGGGGTTTCTTAACCGTGTGGTCAACCCAAGACCAGCTCCTTACGCAGTTTTGCATTCTTATCTTAAACCGTCCTCAGCTTTATAAACTAAAAGGGTTCTCCTGAGGTTTATTTTCTTGATCACCATGTGCTAGGAGTACCCTTCGTTCAATTCGGATGAGCCACATCCCTATCCATAAAGTTCCATGCCCGGGCTTAGTGTCAATCGTTGATAACAGGCAGGGATCCTTCCTTCGACTTTCTTTTCTATGCATCTTGCGGGGTGGGCGTGCTTTTGTTTCTGTAGAATTGGATGGACCGAACCTTAATGAATATAATAAATAGAATTATAAAGAATGAAGTGTAAGGGGTGTAATCGATGATGCTTGATTTATGATCTTCCATGATTTATGATTTTTGAATTGTGTGGGCGTACGCCTTCTAAAAATCATAGCCCTTGGTGGTCTTTCTCTGTGCACTAATGAACCCTTTCCTCTAGTGATGTTTAATGGATTGTATGGTGGTTGTGATCCCTTGCTGTGAAAAGTAAATCAGTTAATTACATACATTCAACTGAACAAATTGAAAGCATCGGGATCAACTCTTTTCTGTGAAAACATCGGTTAATTACAGAGAATTTGAAATCATGGAGTGTGTTAAATCTTATAAATCTGAAAATACCAGCATGGCCCTGCCTTGTGTTAGTGGTAGTGATTGGGTTGTTTTCCTTCACAGGCCGATTTCTGGGTGATGTGGGTGGGGATGGGATCCCCTGTTTTTATACTCTCGGTGGTGGTGAATTTGAGTATGAGATCCTCTATTATATCACGAATTGGGGTGGGATCCTCTGTTGTTGAGAATCCTTTTTGGCTCCTGGTTTTTGGACATGAGGCTGTATGTTGGAGTTTTTCCTTAGTTGTTGTGACTTTACAAGAGAACCGGGTGTGGATGTTGTAGTTGATTCTTGACTGTTGTTTTCCCTTGGTTTGTGCTTATAGTGTTAGTTTCCCAGTAGTGCAAAACTTATTTAAACGTTATTATTAAACATGTAAACCAAAATGGGGAAAATGGGTTTTGGTTTGATGTGATTTGTGACTTGGACATGGTACTGTTTGTGTTCTTTAGGCAGGCTGAAGAAAAAACTAAACTTTGGGTGTGTGCTTGTTACCTATATATATACTTTTAGTTTTGTGATTCGTATTCGAACCCCGCCCAAGTTGATCACTTAGTGCCGAACACCCCCATTTCATGGGGGAGGGTGTTTTTTCCAACACTTCTATTAGTGGCTAGTTATTGTCTCCTTTCTGCTCCCTTTCCCGGATAGAAAAATTATCTTCGGGAAGGCTGTGATGGCCTGAGGTCTATTATAAGCCCAAGAACCTTCATCTGGGGTTGTGTGGTGGTTGTGGCCCAGGTGTGTGAGGGAAAGTAGTTTCCCAAGCATCTTCAGGATGAGGCCCAGGTGTCTTCGGGCGTGGCAGTGGATCTTCTAGCCCAGGTGTCTTCGGGCGTGGCGGTGGTTGTTCTGGCCTAGGTGTTTACATGCGTGATTACGTGTGACATTTGGTGTTGTGGGGATTTACCATCTTATCTCTCGATCCTATTAAAAGAAAAAGGGTAATGACTTCCATTTAGTGTGTGATTCTATACCCTTGGTTCTAGTCACCACTCTGAGACCTATGGAAGGCGGGTCTCGGGGGTCATTATCCCTCCTTCAACTTAAAGAAAGAAGGGCCTGGAAATCTGCTGACCCTTCCCTCCTTTTGGTGAAGGCTGGTCGGACATGGTATGATTTAGGAGATGCCTATTTCTTCCATAAGAGAAGAGTCAAATCCAATCATTGTGCTCTTTCCAAAGGGCCAAGATACAAAATAAAAGAAAATTCAATAATCTCAAACACCCATATGATTCACCCAAAGTGAACATAAGATCCATCTATAACCTCATAAACCAAAATATAAGTCCCATATCCCTAGTAATGTGGACTTCTTACCATAATAGGTGTTCTTGGCACCCTAGTCTGATATTCATCACACTCTCCAGTGCATTCCTAAATCTAAAATATACCAAATCCCAAAATAGTGATATAGAAATAAAACAGGATCTGATGCCACTTTGTAATATATTGTTCTGGTTCGCTTTATGTACATTACCCAAACTGGTTTGCCCCAAGACCTTAGAAATTCCTACATGTACACCAGAGGTTAATGACTAGTAGCGGGTGTCTAAGGAGTTATCGTGGGGAGGATACACCCAATGTATCAGAGTGAACAATCATACAAATAACCAATAATAATACATCATCGATTGACTAAAGAAAAATAAATAAATAAAAATAATTGTGATAATAAATGAAATGCAGTAAAGACCAAACTTCCATTTCATACTAACAACTAATTTTCAATTTGTCTGACTATATATACAGACCAATATAAAGAAAATAAAATTTTGGATCCCTTAAATCTATCAGTGATACCTCATCTAGTCTCCTGAGAGAATCGGAGCTATCATTCATGATCATATAAAACTGATTTTGAGCATTAGACCAACCTATACTTTCTAACAAGTGCTCGTCTTCTTAGGTACCAAAGTTCTATGGTCACCCAAGCAGCATGTGAGAACATAACTCAGTAGGTAACCACCAACGCGGTCTCAAAGATAACCTGTATATACAATAAGATTTTTATTTCAAATCACCATTAAAATAAATAAATAATTGTAGAAACAAAAACCTCCATACTAACATCTTCAACCCAATTACTTATGTCTCTAAGCACATCATGTTGTCATACCAACCATAGTATCATAGACTACCCCATGGATGTATACTAGATCAAGTATCACATACCACTCTGAAGGGTGTTTTATAAATTATCACGGACCTCCCAATGGGAGTTTTCAATAGTCATCATGTACCTCCATTATGATAATTTGATAGAGTCATCACAAACCTATACTATGGGAGTTTTCTCATATGAAGAAAAATTCCTAAAAGTATGTCAGCTAAGGCATAGGACTTTAGGTATAACAGAAACTCCCTATAGGAGTCTTCTCTAATCATTTATCAAACTCCACAAGGGTGAGTACCAAAATAAAGCATCAATACAAAAATTATAAACCCTGGTGGCTGTATTACCTACCCACAATGAAACCATTGTCAAACTCTCATTGTACAAACCTTATCATCACAACACAAATAGGATCAAAACATAAATCTAGGTTCTAAGGTAACACCCACAATCCTCACTACCCATTCCCATACACACCCTCTCACCAGGGTCATATGCCACAGGGGCACCCATCAGGGTCCCCTAAGTCTCATAAAGGCCTCACAAGCCACTTATGAATATCACACTAGGGATATGGATTTAAACCCTCCCCTTTCCCTGGAATCCTATTTCAGTCAGATCACTCGACCCGTTCACTGAACTCTATAGATTCTTACAACCATGTAGTCATATCCTAGTGGGATAGGAAATCTATCCCCAAATTCATCTTAATGAGCTTCACAACTCAAGGTTTCTCTCATGGAAAAACCTTTTTCCATGTATCCCAAGGAACATTTCTCAATCTATATCCTCATCCATCGGTGGCTGGAATGTCTAACCAATATATGGGGGTCCTTTGGGGACCTTGATACCTTGTTCAATTCAATATCTAGCTTTATTTTTATAGAAAAACCTTAACAACTTTTTAAAGAGGCCCACAACCTAAGGTTGTGAGGCCACACATTCAATGTGAATATAATAAATTCATAATTACCTAAAGAATATACATTAGGACCAGTTACCATTTAAAATCCTTTTCCCCTTTATCCTTCAACTGGTGACTCAGGTCAAGGCTTTCCAAGACCACCTGTCCATCATCTAGAAGACTTGAGGTCCTATCTGAAATCCAAACTACCAAATATATTAATCATATTCAAATTATAATTAATTACTAATTTATTTACAAAAATATAAAAAATTATAATTTTAATTAAATATGCCTAAATTCCAAGAAGCACACAAGTCGACCACGTAGCGTCAGGAGTATGACCAATTGCTTTCCATGAGATTTGGCGTACACCCGAACACATTATGGGACCAATACCTAACCAATGATTCCAATAAATATCCCAATTTAATTTAATTTAAAGAAAAAATTTTATACAGTTACAAATAAGTTTGTACATATCTATAAAAATGTGTGAACATAAGTTGAAATAATCTTAGGATGTCCCCTATGAAAGCATAGAGAAATCCCCAACAGGAGATACCAATTAAATTATCCAATTAATTTAATTTAATCTTAATAACTAAGGAAACCAAAGAGGTGGATTAAATCCATCAAAGAAACATGTGACAATGGGAAAAATTACTCACTGGATCTCTTCTATGAAAGCCACATGAAATCCCTATAAAGAATAGTTAATTCCACTATGCTTTGGTGTAATTAGAACTAAAACCTAAACCAGAAAAAACAATTAGAGAAAAAATAAGGGTGGCATACAAGGAGGATAGAGGAGTTTACGAAATGACTTAAATAACTAAATAACATACTTAAAAAACACACCTTTATCAAGGGAGAAGAGAATGAGGGAGGGAGCTTGGTTTTCTAGGTTGTGCGCGCATGAGAGGAAAGGAATAATGTGGGATGGGGTTTAAAATCGCATAGGGGAAATGTGGTTTCTCCCACTTTTGAAGAGATGCATGATTTTCCAAACCATATGCCAATCATGAGGCTAGAACTAAAACCCTATAAGTCTCCCAAATGGTTTCCCCTAGAACCTCACATGGTTTGTCTAACACCATGTGCCATGCCTCCATACAAAACCAACTTACAGGGTTTCCCCTTTAATTTTCATGATTTCTATAAAACTGTGCGCTAACGATGCCAGAAATAATGCTCCATATAAGCTAAAATAAAAATTCTCTAAGCTTCAGGGTGCCATATTGTTGGGAAAAAAATCCCTCAAGGTATCATTGAAGAATTTTTTAGGTGATTGTGTTTGTTGACAATGTGGACATCTGTGTGGTGATTGTTGACAAAGCAAAACAATGACATAAAAATTTGTTGAAATTCATGGTGGAATGTTGAGTTCAAGAGTTGTGGTCAACGATCCATATTTGATTCAAGAATGTCGAAAGAGGAATGGATGATCTGGAGGCGATACAAAAAGAACAGATACAAGGTGGCGTAGTTTTCTAGTTTTTTCCAATTTTTCTGGGCCTGAGAATCGACAAATGAAGAGAAGTGGTTTTTGGAAAAGGGAATTACATGCCATGTACTTGAAGGAGAGGAATCTTGGGCACCTAATGTTTTTCAAGATCATAATGTCATAATATGGAAAAGGAAAGAGGGTCGTGCAGGTATTGGTGTGGTCGCGCAGGTGACTTGCGCGCCATGATAGGACCTGCATGCCGGTTCTTAGGAGGGTTGGAAGGATGCGAGCCATATGTTTTTTCAGATTAGATCTTTGAAATATGGAAAAGGAAATAGGTCCACGTAGGTGTCTTGCGGGGGAAGAAACTTGTGCTTTGGGACTTGCGCGCTGAGGGGAGAATTGTGCATCGCCGCGTAGGTTGGACAAATGCCTATAAATACAGGACCACCCCTCCTCATTTTTTGAATGGAGTTCAACACATAGAAAAATCAGAGCTCCCGTCGCGTAGATGTGGTGGTCGCGCAAGTGGTGTGTGGTCGCACAGGTGGACTTGTGCACCAGTGTTTGAAGTTGTGCACCGCTTAGTATTTGCGCGCCAATATTCGCTTGGGCGTAAAAGGGTTTGAGTCACACAAGATTGGAGTTGTAGAAGATTGTGATGCACAAGTGATTGAGGTAGACTTGCACACCAGTTGTGACTTGCACGCTGATACTTGCATGCCAGATTATACTTGTGCGCCATGTAAGGTTGATTCATAGTGGTAATTTAGGACTGCATGAAAGCTGGAATATTTCCTGATACCTACGGTGCAAAGAGAGATTCATCTACGGGTGAAAGTTGGACTTCAACAGAGCATCTACATACAAAGGATGATGCATTCCATCATGCAAAGGAAGAGACCTGCAGTTCTATAAACTGTGAGTGGATCCTTTCTAGAGCAGTGAGAAAAGGATGAGGAAGAAGGTGGTACTCTCCACCGGCAGTGAGTCAAAGAGAGAGAAATAGAGATTGACCTTTGGGAAAGCAGTGAGCTAACCCTAAAACTTGTAAAGGTAGTGAGTCTGAGATAGAGTGACTGTGCTTGAACCTTGTAATCCACATCTAGTGATGTTTAGTGGAATTTGGTATTACCGAAAACCTGTTGGCGTATGCTTCTTGGATATAGCCCTTAGCGGTGAACCAAGTAAAAATTGTTGTGTCATGTGATTTTTTTACTTTCTATTTATATTGTGCAATAGGAAAGAGAGAGAAGAGTGTTTTTCTTAACAGCAAAACAAGATCAGAACGGGCTATAATTTTTAATTAATCATACCCTGATTCACCCCCCCTCTTAGGGTATTCAGCCTTATGGACCTAACACATAAGATTTCTCTTGAACTGTTTACCCCAAACTAAGCTCCATGGGAAAAAACCTCCAAACTCCTGAAACATAACCCAGAGATCCTAAGACCCACACAAGCCCTCGAGCTACCTTCAGAGCCTCATTCTACATATAAAATGATCACTTAGAGATATTCTAACTCTCATAATTCTGTTTTGAATGTCCAGTTAAAATTAAAACCATCTAGTAATTGAATATTCAAATTCCTTTTAAGAATATTCAACTCATATAGACACGAGGTCTTACAATCTCATTTTATTATAAAATGAAAAAGTTGTTCATATTATGTTAATTTCATTGCCCACTTGAACAACATATTTCTTTTTTATCACAAAATAAAAGGATACATATAATATTAATGTAATGGTTAAATATGATAATGATAAGTATATTTTATTATTCTTAATATTCTTTAATGGGTATATAAACATGAGGATTAAACAAAATCAAATATGTTCAACATGGTCAAAAAAACCACCCAAATTAACTAACTATTAATCAATAACAATCACACTCGATGAACCATACCTACAAGGGAGAACTTATGGATATTTGAACCCATTAAAACTAATAAAATGAAATTAACATCATAAAATCACACTTCTAGAGTTATGGAACCATTTCATAAGAAACTTCATAATTATCAACAAACCAATGTGACCATTGAACCATGACATGGAAGACCTTGGGACGGTAAATATATATATGATATATCAATAAAATAGTTATAAACCAATATAAAAGAATAATATAAAATAAAATATACTTGGAAAAAAGTTTTTGAGAAATTATTTAATAAACCTAATTTGATTATTTATGAGTCGGGACTTATATACCAAGTGATTCGGAACTCATGGTAAGAGAACTTATAAACTACCCTCTTCTATTTAGGGTTACGGTTTTCTATCTTTAAACCTCACTTTATCTCTCTATTCCTCTCATATATTTATTTTATATTTTGTATATATTTCCCTCACATATATACCTGGTTTATCTTACCATTCTTTTTTGGGGATATGTAGTATTTGAATCTTCCCTTGTAAATTTCTTCCTCGAGGAAAACTAAATTAAAGGGAACCAATATATTACTTATCTCATTTCATGTACCCGTCCATAAAATGTTTCAAAATATTCTCTATATTCTAATATAACTCTTTATTTCATTTTATATAATTCTGGTTCAATTCTAGTTTGAAAAAAAACACCATGTGCTCACCCTCTTCAAAGATTATATACTCTTTTCTTAAAAACATTTCTTAAGAGGATTATTTCTAAACCTACTTATCCACTCCTTTATTTTGAAAATTATTTACATAACCTTCCTTTTCATGACCAATGATTATTTATTCAATTATGAATATAAAAAAATTATTTAATCCCTCATTCTCATGGGAATATTTAATATATGATATTTGCTTATTCCTTAAGAAATGATTTTGTAAACCATTTCATACTCATGGATTTTTATTATTTTTATGCCTTATAAATGATTTCATTATGTTGAAAACACATGAATATACATATTTTAATGTGATGGGTGAGCCTAAAATTATAGATCCTTTCAATACAAGGGAAATTTTTTTATCTCAGGAGATTCCATGTATGGTGCGTGGGTCGTTAGCCTAACAAACTATGATATGTTGTCTCAGTAGTGAGAATTGGCTTATGTTTATGATGTCATGTTTTATGTTGTTTCTAGATTTTAATTATTTCATGATCTTTTGTTATTTTCATCCTTATTCCATTACTCCATTGTATATGATCATTCAGTTTTATGATTTCAGTATCTTATGATATTTTCTTCCTTATTCCATACCTTCATCTTACACTACTATAAATATTTCATTTAACAGCATGAAAAAAGGATTTTAACAGTGCTAAAAAAGTGTTGTTAATGTCAGTTCTGATAAATATGGTCCTTTATTTTCACTAAAGAAAGTGTTGATAAAGGGTGGCCTTTATCAGTGCTAGTTTAGCACTGTTAAAGGCCCCACCCGTAGTAGTCTTCTATTTTTATAACACCACACTATAGAAAAATGATACATGTACACAAAATATATAATTTAATTGAATTTATTTTTTCATAACAAATAAAATAAAAACACTAGTACATACATTTCAAACAATAGTTTGTATAATTACATTTAGAATTACTATTTGAAATCATTTAAAAACATTAATGTTTCTTCATCTTTGGCACCTATGATCCCCTCTCAAAAAATTCTGCCCATGGTATCCATTGCTGAAAAAATAACCTCAACTAGATAAAAATAATCCACCTATATAAGAAAACAAATCTTATGTTAGTAATATCATACAGAAATAAATCAAATATTAATATGAAAAAAACATTAAAAAAATGTGAAATTTAAATAAAAAGACACACTTTGAGTTATACAAGTCACACTGTGCATTATATTACGGTGCAGTTGATTCCAAAATGTCACAAATGAGTGATGGATCATTTTCCTAAAGTATCAAAATAATGCGAATGCATTTGATAGGTTTTGAGTATGTCAATATTTTTTAATGAAATTAATGTCAATTTTAAATAAAGACACACATGGAGTTATACCAGTCACATATTGTATGGGATTGAGGTGAGGATTATCCCAAAAAATAACATATTACATTTGGATCATTTTCCTAATGTATCAAAACAATCCGAATGAGTTTGCTCAGTTTTCATTATGTCACTTTTTTTACGAAAATATTATTTCAAACTATAAATACACACTCTTGGTCATACTAGTCACATCATGTGTTTGTTTGAAATTAGAGTACATCCTATAGATAAAAAATTACTTATGATTTTTTTCCTAAATCATCAATACAATTAGAGAGTATTTTATTATTTTTCAGTGAGTGACACATGTTTTGAACTAAAATGTCAATTTTAAACTGATAATGGGAACTTTGAGTCATACCAATCACATCAGGCATCAGATTGAGGTTAGTGTGATTTATAAACATTAGAAATGACTCTTTGATCATTTTTTTAAAGTATCAAAACTATAATAATGTTTTTTTTGTTTTCAATATTTTACTTGTTCGTTTTTCAAAAATTAATCTCAATTTAAAATAAAAACACACACTTTGAGTCATATCAGTCACACAGTGCATCAGAATGAGGTTCGGTTGATTTATACACATAAATAATGAATTATGTATCATTTTACTAAAGTATCAAAATAATAAGTATGCATTTTCTTGGTTTTGAGTAAGTCAGTTATCCTTTTTACTAAAAATGGGTGTTAATTTTAAATAAAAAGATGCACTTGGAGTCTCACCAGTCACACTGCATGTCATATTGGGGTGTGGTTAATTTTTTCATGTCTCAAATGACTTATGGATCATTTCCCTAAAGTATCAAAAAAATATAAATTATTTTTCTTAGTTTTGAGTAGGATAGTTGTCATTTTTACTAAAAATGATGTGGATTTTAAATAAAAAGACATAATTTGAGTCATACCAGTCAGAACGTGTGTTATATTGAGGTGAAAGTTATTCTTACACATCAAAAATGAATCATGTATCATTTTCCCAAATTATAAAGACAATAAGAATTCATTTTCTCAATTTTCAGTATGTCACCAGTTCCTTTTACTAAAATTAAAGTCAATTTAAAATAAAAACACACACATGGAGTCATATCAGTCGCTATATGCATAATATTGAATTTTGGTTGATTTATACACATCACAGATGACTTATGGATTTTTTTCCTAAAGTATAAAAACAACATGAAATCATTTACATGGTTTTGATTAGGTTAGTTTTCCTATTTTCTAAAATTGATGTAAATTTTATTTAAAAAGGCATACTTAGAGTCATACCGGTCACACCGTGCATCAGATAAAGGCTTGTATGGTTTATGAACACATCAAATTCCATATGTATTATTTCCATAAAGTACAAAAATAATATGAATCTTTTTTCTGAGTTTTGAGTAGTTCAGTTGTCCTCTTCACTAAAATTGAAGTCAATTTTAAATAAAAAGATGCACTTTGAGTCATACCGGTCACAAAGTGTGTCGGATTGTGGTGTGGGTGATTCCTACACATTCAAAATGACACATTGATAATTTTTCACATGATCCTCAGCCCGGTTGGTGAGGACTCTTAAGTGAAAACAGGTGACCCGGGACCAAATCCAAGCGGAGACACAATTTCCGGGGGGTACTGTAGAAGTACTGTAGCAGTAATATGGCAGGTACTATAGAGGAACTGTGTAGTACTATAGTTGGGACTATAGAAGGAACTGTATCAAGAATTGTTTGGCACTGTAGCAGCTGGGAATTTTTTCCCTTTTGAGCCTTCGGGCCACAGATTTGTTCCTCAAGTCCTTTAACGCCTTTGGGCCACCCATGAATTTGGGCCAGTAAGGCCTTCAGGCCACCTCATGGACTTTGGGACATCATAAGTGCAGATTTAAACCAGAAAAACAACAAGGAACAATCTCTATAGGAGGATGAGAAAGGAGATTTCACCACAGTAGAAGCTACACAGATTTCTAGAATGAGAGGGTATGGCACCTTCCATCTAGACAAGCCTATGAATGCATGGGATAACCTAGCAGAACAACCATGCGAAGGTGGAGATTTGATTTCACGATGAAGATGCTAGGGAGGAGTAGTTCCAAGTAGTTAGTCTAGGTTTTATGTAATGTTTGAAGCCTATAGGCAATGAATTCCTCTAAGTCGTACGGGTCATATAATACTTACGCCTATGGGCATTGTAAGGGTTCCACCTCACCCCTTGAAAGGTGGATTATCAAAATTAATAACAAAATGAAGGCCTCCGGGCCATTGTATGGATAATTTTCCTAATGTATCAAAACAATTAAAAAACGTTTTCTCAGTTTTCAGTATGTCACGTGTTTCTTTTGATAAAAATAATTTCAATTTAAATTAAAAAATCACATTTGGAGTCATATTGATCACACCATACATCATATTGAAGTTTAGTTGATTTCTACATGTCATAAATAACTAATGGATCATTTTATTAATGTATAAAAACAATACAAATGAATTTTCTCTAATTTGAGTAGGTCAATTGTCCTTTTTACTAAAAGTAATGTCAATTTTAAATAAAAAGACGCACTTTGAGTCATACCGGTCACACTGTATGTCATCTTGAGGTGTGTTTGATTCCTAAATGTCTAAAATAAATATAGATCATTTAACTAGATTATGAAAACAATTATAATTAATTTTTTGTTTTTGAGTAGGTCAGTTGTCCTTTTTACTAAAATTGATGTCAATTTTAAATAAAAAGATGCACTTAAAGTCATACCAGTCACACCATGCATCAGATTGAGGTGTGGCTGATTCCTCCACATCCCAAAATGACTCATGGATCATTTTTATAATGTATAAAAACAATATTAATTTTTTCTCTTAGTTTTTAGTACGTCACTTGTCTTTTATACTAAAATTTTATTTTAAACAGGAAACACGGAATTTGAATAATATCGTTCACATCGTGTATCGGATTGACATGAGACATATTGGTACACATAAAAAATAATTTTTTAATGGATGTACTAAATTATCACGACAATATGAGCGAATTTACTTAGTTTTGATGTAGTGACACATTTTGAACTAAAATGTTGATTTTAAACTGATAACAGACACTTTGAGTCTATCAGTCACACCCTGCATCAGATTATGGTGCATTTTATTTATAGACATCCTAAATGACTTGTAGATAATTTTATTAAAGTATCAAAATAAACTAAATGAATTTTTTTAGTTTTTAGTATGTCAATTTTCCTTTTTACTAAAATTAATTTCAATTTTAAATAAAAAAGATGCACCTGGAGTTATACCAGCCACACCGTGTGTCGAATTGAGGTGATATAGATTCCTACACACCCTAAAGTGTCAAAAAAATATTAACTTCCAATGTTACCATGATTTTCATTTCCATTCTTTGTTGAACATTCAAAATTTCATTCTGATTCAATGTTATTAGCCGAAAAACCTTTCTCAGTGTTGAAAATTAGAATATTAGAGGAGGCATTTCTACCCATTATATAACAAGATATCACCACAATGGAAACAATAACATCCTCTTCTCTTCTGGTTTTTAACAACGAGATAGTTTTTTTGGCTATGTACATTGACTCAATATATAGATTTGGAAGCTTGATAAATAAATGAAAGGAAATCATGGTAACATTGGTATAAAAGAACATGTTATCTCTTTTGTGACTTGTTGTAGATAGTTTAATGAAAAATATTACTTCCCAAAAGATCTATAAAAACAACTAAATAAGTATTATATAAAAATTTTAGGGACAATAAATTTCAAATAGTAGATTAAATTATGACAAAATTAATTAAATAAGTAGTAGGAATTCAGCTATTCATGATAATTTTATACATTCTTGACTCATTTCCTTGTTTTCATTATCCCAGTTTTATCATGAGCATGAGTAGATTCAAACAAAACACCCCAACTAAAACAAACGATTCCACCTATATGAGAAATAAATTCTTATGTGAGTAATACTAAAAAGAAATAAATTAATCATAAATATGAAATAATTAATTACTTCAATGGAATTTTCATATTCATGTTATTTGTGTATATTCTGTGATTAGGTATGCTACACATTAATTTCTAATAAAATCTACATCATATTGTGAATATGAGTATGTTTATATTCATAGTAGTATTGGAAAAATATAAATAAAAAAATGATTAATAAATATTTTAATTTAAATAGTAATTATCTTCGAAAATACCTCATTGAGGAAGCTAGTTTATTATTGGAATATGATCTCTCTCATAAATTTACAAACATAATAACCACAATTTTCCTCATTTTTTGTTTCATAAACTGTAGAATCATTGATAAAAATAAGTAATTTTTTATATTGTTTGGATAGTGAAATATTATTATATATACCTTGATAATTTTCTAGTTGTAGAACTTTTGTGGTTCCTTGTGCACAATTCCTATCCTCATGCCTTGAATTTCTCAATATTTAAACACTACCCTATCATAACAGAATTATCATTAAAACATAATATAAATTATATAACTTGAAGTTTAGTTCTAAAAAATTAGATGTAGTATATTAAAATTTTAAAATTCCATCATGTGTGGTCAGTTTTTTGGGTATCCATACAGTGAATCTAGAAAATAAATCTTTGGAGCATCCAAATTGGCTACAATGAGAATACAATGTTTCCTAAAAACACAAAAAGGAATAAGTAATGAAAGAAATGAAAATATATTTTATATGATTAAATTGTAGAGTTTTACCCCTACATCGTTGGTATTAAGAATATTTTTTTATCCATAAGTTTTATTTTAAATGATTTGGCTAGGTTTGACACTACCTCATCGATTTTTATGGATTCTATTTTTGTTTTTTTGGTAGAGGTGACGTGAAGAATAATTAGTCAAAAAAATCATAGGGAAATCCCTTCAATTGGTATTGATATATATGTCTGAAAAATATGAAATTTATTTATTCATAATTAAAATAGTATATAATATTTTGGAAAATCAAATCATGAAAACATACCTCATGTATACATTTACAACTAAGGATACTAGACATTCATAGTTGAGGATTTCATTTACCTTCTCAAGTGTAATGTAGTCTGTACTTTTCTCTCTGTTCATTTTTCTACAAAATCAACTACATGACTACTACCATTTTTTAACATTGTATCTACATGAAGATTCATTGTTAGTAAATGAAGATATTAAATGGGTGGGGTAAAAGTGCTTTTAGAATATATTTTTGATCTATTGGTTGATCCTTTATATGGTTTTGAGTTGATTATTTGTTTCACCACTTACCTTTGTCTATTTGTAATAACATTCATCATTTTAGACCTTTTATCATTAATTATTAAAGGATTAGCATGAAAAATAAATTGGAAATGAATACCTCATTTTTTATATGTGTTTTTATAAGATCTAAAGGCCATGAAATGAATGTTTCAACAGATTGGTCGACCGTATGAATATTTTTTTCATCAAGTGTAAAAGGTAGCTCAGTACTCAACTCATGAGCTGCGTTAATTTCCTCTCTCACATGACCCGTTCAAAGTGGTCTATTGTGTAGCATGTCACTTGGGTATTGAACATTGTATCCCTCGATACAAAGAGATGGGTGGGTGTTGATAGATATAAATCACAATCATTTTCACCCTGTAGAATATCAGTATAGGAATGGTATTTGTGTCTGTCTAATTAACATTTCATAGAAATAATTATTAGAATGTTGATTACCTCAACTAAGATTGCTCATTAAGGAGAATGGCTTGCCTCAAAGCTGGTAGGGGTAGGGTGGGATCTTCATTCAATGGTTGTTCTTGACTTTTTTCTTACCTTTTCTCCCCCCCATAATAGTTTCTAGAAACTCATTATTCCAATGAAATATTTCTTCAAGGGTAGCTAATATAACATTCATCTCTTCCATTTCTTTATCTTTATCCTCTTGTTATTTTTTTTTCAGAATATGTTCGGGGTGTCACCCCAAAACCTGCACCTCTAATGCAGCCATACTATTATGGTCGCTTCAATTCCACCGATGGTAGGTTACCATCAATGAAAGGTGTTGATTATTCATGTTACTCTATCAGTAAGAAAATATAGAAAAATTAGTAATATTTGTTATGTAATAGTTATTTATCGGAAAATGACTTTTTTATGATATACTTACACATATTTAACATAATTTTTGTGTGTTTTCATCTATTAATATCACATCTTTATTTACATGTGCCTCCTTCTATTGCACATTGTGTAGGAAGTAAGTGGATTTGGATTTAGATTCATCAATCTGCATATAAATAGAGGAACATAATTATGTTGTTTTTTCATGTCACATTAAATTATTATGGTAGATTAAAAATATGTACTAATTTTTTTCAAGTGAAGTGTGTCCCATCCTTGCTTTATGGTAGGGGTACGTTGGTTTTGCTGGCAGTTTCTTATTTCCAGCACTTAGTTGTTATTTCATAAAAAAATTCTCAATGTAATGAATAAATGTATTGTAAAACAATGTATTACTAGCCATTATGTAATTGAAATGTAACCTCTTCATAATGTTTATTAAATTCATCCTACGCTTCTTAGGTTATTAGGTGTTCATATATAAGCAGTGGGTGCGAGTTTATTTTCCCATCAACATATTTAAGATGATATCTCGTTAGAATTTTCCGAAAGCCTCTGTGAATACTTTCATCAAACAATAACACATATTTATTATGGGATTCATCTACTATAAATGAAAACTTTAAGGGATGATAAAGAGTAATTATATGCTTCATTATTTTATTTTATTTATTAAAAGAAAGAAATGGTATCATAATGTTATCGTAATCTCTTCCCACATCAGTGCTTCAAGTGTGGGAACACCCTCATTCAACGAATCTACATCAATTAGAATATGTTTCCGAGTGATGATTCTAATTTAACTATTGATCATGGCCTTTTGGGTTAACATTCTAGCCACACACATTGAATTTGACCTCATATTTGATGTTATTGCTTTTCCCCATAATGATTTTTTCTAACACCGTCAAACTACAAAGATACCATTTTTCTTCATCATAGTTCCTTCATCACCTACCATTTTCTCATATTCAACATTATAAATATGTTTTTCCTCTAGATTAATAGCATTAGCATGTGTAGGAGGTCATTACACCATTGCACATGGAGAAAGAACAGGTTGAGAAACCTATTGTTCCTTAGGATTGGGAGCACCAATACACATATATGGTCGTTGTTCCTCTGCACTGCAAGGAGAATTAGGTTGAGAGACCTATTGTTCTTTGGGATTGGGATCACTAGCACATAGAGAAATCATTTTCTATAGAATTGGTTTAACATTTGATTTGGATTACATAAATACAGCAGTAAACATATAATAACATGAGGTAACACAATTTATATTACAAAAAATATAACCTCATTACTGAACTCTATTTTTTTAAAGGATGAAGTTATTTTAACCCACTATCGAATATAAAATTATCTTCATTGTGATATCCTATGATATACATAACCACATCCACATTGGGACCACTACAAAATTATTGCGACATCCCAATGAAAGGGCCATCCTCAGTTGAATTTTCATCTTACCCTTCAGTGGTATTGGTTGATAATAAAAAACTGACCACTTTCTATTTTCGGGATCTATAACATAAAATACCTGTACAACCTATGATTCCATTATAAACAGTTCTTATTTGTACCCTTCCTTACTGAAATCCACTTTTATAAATCCCAATTCATTTATTTTAATAGCACTCTTATTATCAACCCACTTGCATTGAAAAACCAGCACCTGGAATGTTGGATAATCCAACTAACATATTTTTTTGATGATTCCAAAGTATGAAATATTCACATAAATTGTATTTCTATCCTTAGAACCACAAACATGCATTTCTTCAATCACAAATGTAACTCTACTATCTTGCATTGTACTAAGTTCACCATGTATGTATAGAATGTATAACCATCAATTACATAACCATTGTAAGATAAACCATACAAACCTAGTCCTGTAGCTATCCATCGAAGTCATTCTGAAATTGAATCTATATTTTCATTTAACTACTTAAAAATATGTTCTTGAAACCATCCTATGAACTGTTGATTATGTGTATTTGATATCCATATTTCATCCCTTGATGGATTCAAATACCAGAGAATTTTTTTTGGTTTCTACATATGGAGAGACCTCCAAAAAGTTATTAAAAAAGTAAATGTGTACCTTCTCCTGGTCTATAATATTGATTGTGACAACATATCTTCTAGAGATTCTTTCACCCACAAGCCGCCCAGTGTGATGACATTTTGGTAGACCAATTCTTTCCACACCTAACAGGTAGTCGGTATAGAATTCAATATCTTCCTAAACAATATTTCCCTCTGTGATACAACCCTCTATCCGACTTGGATTTATGACAAACCCTTTCAAAATCTTCTTATACCATTCAACAGGGAACATACATCTATAGTGTACAAGACCACATAGTCGAATCTCTCTCACTAAGTGAACCACCATATCAACGAATATTGGGAGGAATAACATTTCCAATTCCAATAATATTTCAAAACTTTCCCTTTCCATAGTCGGTAATTTTTTTGGGTCTACAAATTTCCTAACTATAACTTTGAAAAGAAAATAGATCTTAGTTAATGTATGACGTATATTCTTTGGAAAAAGGAAATATAATGCTATAGAAATTAGATCATTCATAAAAACATGATAGTCATGTGATTTTAGAAACATTAAATTTAAATCAGTCATTGACATGATATTTTTGATATTTGATGAATAGACCTATGTAACCTTTACATCATTCAAGAAGTAAAAAAATATATATCTCTCATTCTTGAAAAGTGTAAGAAACTAGAGGAAGAAAGGTTCATTTTTCACGCTTCACTGTCGCCAACTATTCCTGTATTCCCATGTCAACCATGTCCAACCTAGCCTTAATTCCATCCTTTGTTTTTCTGAGTGAATTTAGTAATTTTCCTATTACACTATAACATACATTTTTTTCAACATTCAAAACATCGAGAAAATTTCCAATGTATAGACAATTCAATTATAGTAATTCAAAAAAAAACTGATCTCTTTTTCCAGCCGGTTTTCATAAGGTTTTTCAAAAATGGTTTACCAAATTTAGTGTACACATATTTTAATTTATCAAACAGTTGATATCCTATTAATGGATATGGTATTGTACATTTTTCTGAACTTCCAATGAATGATGTCATCCAAGATCGGTACTTATGTCATCATGGTAGAAATATGTGATGTCCTGGAAACACAGTCTTTTATGAATGTTTCAACCTACTTTAATGTGTACCTTGTTCATAAACAAGACACCCTTGTTTTCCATTAATGATATGCCCTAGAAAATTTCCATAACGAGTAAGGTCATTTATCATCTTGTACAACATGGATCACACTGTGAAATCTTCATTTTTGAAATAATTATAAAACATAACACTTGAATCTCCTAATAATTTTAAATCATCGATCAATGGAAAAAAAATCAATATCATTACTCAATTGTTTTGGTCCTAATATAAGCATAGATAACATGATGTATTTTTGTTTCATGCATAATCGTGGTGGGAAATTTACCAACATAACCGGACATGTACAATAATTGCTGCTTTGAAAACCAAAAGGATTCAATCCACCTATAGGTAATGAAAAAAAGGTTTCTCAAATCATTTCCAAATTCAGGATACTCATGATCAATTTTATTCCACTGATGAAAGTCTTTTGGGTGATGAAGTATCCCATATTTATTTCTTGTATCTATGTTCCACATTAATTTCCCTATAGTCTCCTCACTTCTTTATAGGTGCCTAAACTATGAAATGATTGGAAGATACCACACAACTCTTATAAGACTCAATTAATCTTTCTTGTATTGAGAAGAACTAGACTTTGGTAATTCTTTAAGTGATATGTGGTCCTTAAGAAACAGTATACAGTCATTTGGGGAAACGTGTATTCTTTCCTAGATCATATCCATCGAACATAGAATTCGTTTGGCATCGTATGTTTGGCTAGGGAGATTATTATCTTCTGGGATCATATCATTCAATATATAAAGTAGTTTAGTAAAAATGGTGTCACTACATCCATTTCTTGCTTTCAAATTATATATCTTCAACACAACTAAAAATGTTGTATATTTAGTAAAACCATCATACAATTCTTTCTTTGAAAAACACTTTAACATTTCAAAGAATTTTGGATAATCATGAAGTTCATCTTCAACTATCCTTATGATTTCCTTAATAAGAACTTCATCATTACTCACACATGTAATCACATCCTCGATATGGTCTTCATCATTATCCATAATTATAATCGTATTAGACACTCCATAAAACATAGTGTTATCCCATTCACTAGTTACATTTACTTTTCCTAGTGTTTATTCCAACATTTATACCTTAGATCAATTACGAGATAGATCAAGTGTTCTTCCATCTTCTATGGACTAATTAGTCTTGAATAACAACAATGTAAATGGGTAAAAAGGATTTGATAAGGGTCATATGCATGATCTTTTGGAAACTTGATGAAATATTTCCCTCCATATTCATACTATTTTGTCATATGTTTGGCATCCATCAATTATGTATTCATATCCATCCTATTGGATTCAGTAATATTAATATTTAAAAATATTAATACACAAAAGATATTCAATTGATATCTCTCCCAAAAATACCTAGTGAGTTTACTATAAAGATACTTGAGGGTTTTTTTATTCAATTACAATGAGTTTAAAGTTATTTAAGGTTCATTAATAAAAAAACATTACTTTTTATTATTTATTTAAGGCATTTTTTTAATTACATGGATGATTTAATGGAGCTAAAATATTTTTAGAGGCTAATTATTTGAGCTAATAATAGTTAATCATTTTTAATTTCATGAGTAGAGACTTTTATAGAGATACACATCATTAATGATAGATATATATATATATATCAAAATACTTGTATAAAAAATGGAGTTGATTTGAGATTATTATATGTATTTTTGTGAGATTTCATTTTAATGTAGGCTAATGGAGGATATTGTAGAAAAATCAAAATTATTTTTACCAAGAAATCACTATAATGAAAATCACTTAAAAAGACCTAACCCACTATAAGCTCATCAAGCACACCACCCAAAAATAATAATCACCTCAAACCCTCTGGATTTTCCAACTTCCTGAATTTCTAAAGATGTCCAAACCATTCGATAACCTCATGAGGGTCTTGGTCACCATGAAAAAAAAATAATGATCACTCAATGATTCCTATGGTGAAAAAGATCATTCCCCTACAACTCTTTTCAATGTTTGGGAAAAACCAATCACTATAAAAATACTTTAAAATAATAAGTGGATTTGATTTTCCCAATGTCATTTCATCATAATGGAATTTCTACCCCATATCAAGACATTTCATGGAGGTGAAATAAAGAAAGATGAAATGTGAATTTATCTCCTTCATGTTTTAAAATACACTCAAATCATGTAGTCCCAATGCACATCAAGGGGTCAGATCCCAAAGCACAATCCACATGAGAAGAAAACAAGAAAAATCAAAATTTTTATTTCCATTAAAATCATACCCTTATCCCAGGAGGGTTAAAATCGTTTTTCAAATATATGGACACTTTGAAAGAAATACAAATTATTAAAAATTAAATCAATATTTCATGTTAAATCATTTCCAAAAATTCTAAAAAAAATCTATAATTTTTTATGATTAAATCAACATCTCAAATATTTAAAATTAAATAATTTCCCTTTTACAATGAAATCCTCATGCATGGTTTCAAAAATTATTTCATTTGTCAAAATACCCTTTTAATTTAAATTCCAACAATTACATGTAAAAATGAAAATAAAATACAATCAGTATTTAAAACATTTCACAACCATTGAAATAATTTTCATTCCCTCACAAATTTGGTTTTAAAATCAACTCAGTCAATAAAATCTTATTTTATTTTAAAAAATATTCTTTTCTAAACACAAAACTAGATTTTATGTTG
The DNA here is from genome assembly GCA_963277665.1 of Viscum album. Classification (NCBI taxonomy): domain Eukaryota; kingdom Viridiplantae; phylum Streptophyta; class Magnoliopsida; order Santalales; family Viscaceae; genus Viscum; species Viscum album. The sequence goes on along the minus strand of OY728129.1, from coordinate 1,745,298,519 downwards.
TAAAGCTAAATACAATGCATATGGAACCATGAAATTAAAGATCACTCACATGAAACTGATTATAAATCACTTCATTTAAATACAAATTCATTATACCATATATAAACTAGTATAATAATTAAAAAGAATTGACTAACATGACAAGAAGAAAAAATTTCATAATAATAGAAGAACAATGAGCATACTCATTCATGAATAATTGAATAGTTATAATAGAACAAATCCAATTAATAAGAATTAAAATCCAAATAATTTATAGAATAAAATTGAATTTAATTATTGTAATTGGATACAAAATTTAGTGTTTCATATCCTAGTTGAGAGCATCCTCTTTCGTTATTTACTTCTAAACTAATTTCATTGAACTAGTTTGGGGTTCCAGGGTATTAATCCTTCATTGTTTTTCCTCAATTGATTTTTTTGACAACATAGAATCTATTTTGAAGTCACTTGAACTGCCATTACTTATACTTCATCAACTAGTTTGGTTCACTCCACATGGAATAGAGAAAAACTGGCGAAAGAGAATCTGAATGAATTAATATCTACCATTTACACTGGATCTGAAGCTAGGGAACTGAGAAGATGAAGACAAGAGAAGGAGGAATAAGACACATGAAAAGGATGAGAGTTCGGTTTGTTAAGAGAAAGTAAAATGAAAGCATGGGTGATGACTGAAAAAATAGGCACAAACATGATAATACCTTAGATTTTGAGGTCTAGCGGCAGCAATAGGGTCCAGCGGTTGGGGTGGTGAAGGCGACGATGGAGGCAGCGGAAGCAGCGGAAGCAGCGGTGGGGGCAGTATAGGTGGAAGAAAAGCTCTAGTCCATTAAATTATTAGGCGTAAGCGGTGACCGAGTTCTAATAGGATTCCAATTTTAAAAACATAAAAGGATTTTATCAACGCTAAAATGTAAAGCACGGATAAAACTAACCATTATCAACACTTTTTTAGCACTGATAATAATAACCCTTCATCAGCACTAAAAAAGTGTTGATAAAACATGTCTTTATCATCACTAAAAAAAGAGATTATAAAGACCTAATGTTTATAAATTATTTATGATTATAAAATTATAATAAATATATTAATTATATTTATAATTATAATTATTAATAAATATATATTTATTTATAGTTATAATTTTAAATAAATAAATATTTATTTATACTCCAGATGTCTTAGCCATGAGTTTGGGACAAACCCATGGCTCTGAAATTTATTATAAAAATAAAGCGTAAAAAAGGAGAAAGAAGCAAGTCAAAATAAGGCATAAAGTCTACATTAAAAAAGAGAGGCCCCATCAAGCCCTTCTAGATCCCAAATTCCTAAGAAATATTCCATGAACCTTTAGATTTTTTCTTCTTCACCAAGTGTTTCCCCTTTGTGGAATCTCACATTCATCATCTGAAGATGAGTTAGATGAACCTCCAGGGCTAGAGCAAATTCTGAATTTCCAAGAGAGATCCCAACTATCCAATTCCAGATTGGATCCAATTCCATCCTCAAAATTTATAAAGAGAAACTTCTGCACTGGTACATAGTCACTGAAGCCAAAGATGTTTAGCTTCATCATGAAAAAATTGAGGTCAAGTTGCAAAAAATATCATTTTGTCGCATTCTCAATGAGGCCCACAACAGGTCTTTCTCCTTCCTCATCTTCTTGAATTGTAATATTAGAGTTATTTTTCCCTACAATAATGAATTCATCATGTGAAGCCTTTCCAAAAGCAGTATAAACATTCTTCATGAGATCAATAAAGTGAGACAGATATGACTATTCAGTACTCTCAGTATCATCATTACCCCTGACTTGTTCAACCAGTATTTGAGTTATAGGAGATACAAATTATGCATCCTACAGTTGAGGCATATGTAATTTGGATTTCCGAGGTAAAATATATTTATTTATAGTTATAAGTATAAATAAATATTTATTTATTTAAAAAACTATAAGATCATAATCAATATATATAATTAAATTTATAATTTTATAATTATATATTATAAATATATTAAGTATATATAATTATAAAGGTATAAATATATTTATGATAATGTAATAATTATTTAAATAAATATATATATTTATAATTATATATGTAATAAATATATTTATTATAATTTTATAACTATTTACACACATATATATTATTTATAATTATAATAATAAATATTTGTATAAATTTATAAATATATTTATAAAATTAAAAATATTAAAAATATATTTATTATAAATTAATCATTATATATATATAAGGTGTTTTAGGGTGCAATTACATTCAAAAACACACATACACCACACGTAGAAAGTGGAAATGCAGACCATAACTCCCCAAGGGAAAGCCCGCTCATCAATCCTTATTTATTTAATACATGACCTATAGGCCCAATGGGCATGAAACCCATAATATAGGTAATCTTAACATTTGAAACATAACTCACACTCACGTCCACAAATAAACTTTATGATTATATAGAGTCAATTACACTCACGTGTTAATATAAACATAAATAGAAACAACCATATCCATGAATATCTTCATTATGTCATGATATATATATTTATTGACCAAATTAATTAGAGGTATATGTTTAGTTAAATATATATATTTTTATTTATAATTATAATTATATATATATATATATATATTTAAAATGTATCTTCATATAATTAAAAATATATAATTATAAATATAATAAATATATTTATCATTTAAAATATTATTATAATTTTATAATTATTTAAATATATATCTATTTATTTATAAACATATAAATAATTTTTGTAAAACTTTATATATATATTTGAATTATTGAAAAATATATATTATAATATATCATATTTATATTAATTATAAACATGTTTTTTAATTAATGTATATAAATAAACATTATTTTTTAATATAAATATAATAATTATATATATATTAGTAATCTTTTTTTATTAAAATCTTTTATCAGCGGTAAGAATAGTGTTGATAAAATTATCCTTTATCAGCATTAAGAATAGCATTGATAAAGGATATACCTTTATCATTTCTTTTTTAGCACTAATAAAAATGACCTTTATTAGGACGTTTAGCTAGAGATGATAAATGTGAGACTTTTATTAGCGCTTTCTACTTCGTGCTGATAAAAGTCGGCACATCACTTGCCCAAATCTGTGATAGTGTTGTATGATAATTCTTATTTTATGACATCATGATGTGCTTCTTGATTCATATTCATTCACCATGTTATACTATTATTATTCCCTTACCGGGCTTTATAGTTCACCCTTTTCCTTTATGTATTTTCCCGATATATCTTATGAAAAAAAAAATAATGGGATTAAGGAGCACATTATGGAGATTTAAATATGTTGTGGTTTATGTTTAATTTGATGTTTTATATACCTAATCTCTCCAAGACCCACATAGGTAGCTGTGGTGGTAGGGGGTTTGGGGAAACTTTTGTGGGGGCCACTCCCATTTGTAGGAGAAATCTTATGTTGGAAGCAGAAACATCTTCTTGGGTGGCAACCAACCATGGAGCCTCCTTGGACGTTTGAAGCACCAAACATTGAAGCAGATGGTGGTGGATGATTTCATGGTTTGATGAACCACCAAAAACCAACCACTTGACGTTGATGAGTTGCTCCATCTTTTTAATGGGATCATAGTCCCATGACTTTGGAATGATTAGAAAAACACACTGTAATCTTGTTGTGTATCCTCCAACGCATTCATTCAGAGATGAAAAAACACCTGACCCCTTGTCTCATGGACCTAGGCATCACTGCCTAACCACGTAATTCTTTGCGTTGACCCATTTTTCTTCTTTTTTTTGTGTGTTTTTGATCACCAATATCCTCTGCTGCCCCAACAACCAGAATCTATAGTTAAAAAAAATATGCACCAGGCACCGGGCTGAATCGAGAAGTGGAGAGAAAAATTAAGGAAGTAAGAGCCAGGTGTAAAGGAAGGACACGTGGTTGGTGGAGCTCTATTGGACAGTTCCCTTTCCAACTACAAAACAAAACGCAAAGTGGGACAAAAAAAAGTAAAGGCAACACGCAGCGAGTGAAAAACAAATGGCAGGTCCCTATTAGCAGTATTGATCTACCCACTGCGAGGTCCTCTGTCATTCCTTGGGTTCTAAAGAGCATACACAACACTGAATGCGTTTGAAAATCTCCATGAGTATGGTTTAGCACTAGACTGTTGGGTTTTGGTTTCTTAATCTGATTATTTGCTGCAGTAGCATTTCTATTTGGGCAGTAGAATCAAATGGGACTCGTACCCTCATGAA